>CM072771.1:84537500-85787500 GCA_036936925.1 Cenchrus fungigraminus | reverse complement strand
TTATCACTTTGAGCTTTGTCAAATTTTGCGACCCTTGTGAGAATTCTTTTTGTTACTTTCATGATCAAGATGTATGTGCACACCACCACCCGACCTGCCAGAAGCCCCGCCGACCTGCAAGTGGGCCCAAAGACCTTATCCACAGACCCGACGACCACGAACGACCCCAGGCGACCTTATCTAGATCCCGGAGGATCCACGGTACTTGGAGTGCAAGTCAAGCCACCAGGATGCGACTTGGCGCCGCTAATTAGGCCGGATATCTCGGGATATCTGTTGTAATCCTTAGAGATAGACTTTCCAATTGTAACTGACCTAAACTCAGCTCCTCAACCCTCGGAAACCCTGGTCCGCCGGCCAATATAAGGCGACCTAGGTGCACCGTCCGAGTGGATCCCATTCTCGCCCACTCGCAATACAATCACTAAACTGGACATAGGGTTTTACTCTCTGGAGGCCTGAACCAGTATAAACCCCTGTGTCCCCGTGTTCTTTGCCTACTTGCCGTGTTCCGAGTTCATCACGTGAACTACCACCTACGCTCTTAGTTCCCGATCTCCCCATTAACCTACAAACCGCTTGGGTAGCCCCCTTGTGGATCTGTCCAGGTCTCAACCCCTGACAGTTGGCGCGCCAGGTAGGGGCATCCTTGAGGTGTAGGCACCGGTCCCGGTGCCGGAATGGGTCAATCAACTGACGTTGCGGGAGAATGACGCCATCAAGTCGCTGCTAGAGGACCTGGCGAGGCTAAAGACGGAGGGGCTGACGGGGGGCGCGGTGGCGATCAGCTTCAGCTGGCGGCTCCTGCAGCCGATCCAAGATCGGGTGCACCCGGTTTACGAGTACTGGGGCCAGGTCGACCCCACCCAGGTGGCGCAACGCAAGGTCTACAAAGAGGAGATGGTGAACCGGGTGAAGGACCTATTCGTCGGGCGGATTCACAACCAGACATGCCCCAAGGCGCACAGCCTGAAGTGCCCCACCGAAGCCATAAGTCGCCCTCTGTCCAATCGACCTTAGTCATTGTTCATGTACTTGGATATTCGATGATTGTGACGAAGGTCTTCTGATGCAGGGTCGTGAGGGTGTGTACTGGTGCCCAGCTCCGCTGCCCAATGAGGACAAGCGAAGCTTTAAGTTCAGGCCAGCAGTGGACATCGAGGTGCCTCCACAGCACCCCATCAACAACTACCTATCCCACTCAATGGTGGAGAGTAGTGACGACGAAGGTCCCGCCATGGGGAAGGCGGTGGAGACTGTCGTGCCGTCAACGTGGCACACGCGGCAGGTTGCTGGCAAGATGTCGACATCCAAGGCCGCCGTAGTGATCTACGCCACCCAGGCGGTAGAGAAGAAGAAGAGGAAGAGGAAGGGCGCCACCGCGTCGATAGAGACGACGACGACCAGCGTCGAGGCTGAGACGGATGCCGGTGATGACGACAACGCAAGGTCGCCCGGCACACTGGCCGAGCATGGGAAGGAGAAGCTCCTAAAGGTCGTGGAGGAGGAACTCCTGAAGCCAGGCGCCGAGGGGCCAAGCGACGTAGGGTCGTAGAAGAGGGCGAGGAAAGCTCCACCCAAGCTAATAAAGCTCAGTTTGAAACTTGGTAGCAAGTAAGTCGACAAACTTTACCCACTCATGTTTAGCTTGGCACGTCTTGTATGCATCGTTGTTGACGGACTTTGCTTTTTGGTAGGTCGACCCCTGCTACCTCGCAAAGCGGCAAGAATGCCGCAGGCCAGGAGACCTTTGGGCACAAGGGGATGAAGGCGCTAGTGAAGGAGTCACCTGCAGTGTCAGCGGGGGATGTCTCAAGCCAGACTCCTATGGTTGTGGAGGCAACAACGTCGGCGGCGACGAAGGTCGCATCCGGCAGTATGCAGCAGGTCGAAGGGCCTCAGCAGGATCCGCCCGTGTCTGACCCGCAGCCGACGCGGGAGGTGCAGGTTGGAGAAGGGAGCAGGCCTGGCGAAGGGAACGAGGACGAAAGGTGCCTCTATGCCGGGACAGCATGGGTGAACGACATCGACGGTGACCGCCGCGATAAGGAGGAGTTCAAGGCAGCACAGCGGACGATTGCACGAACACTCTCGGTAAGTCCTTTCTTCCAAGGAAGCCACTACTTTGGTTGTTCTAGTGACATGTGGAGCTGACTTTGTTTGATGCAGTCTCTCGCCGATCGAGTGCAGGCCCGGGCGAACCTGGTGAAAGAAGGTGCCAAGGCGCACATGGAAGCTACTGCAGCTCGGGAGGCCGCGCTGCAAGCCAAGGTTGAGGCCGCGAAAGAGATTTAACACGTCAAGGACACCTTGGCCAAGCAGGCGGAGAAGGAGATGGCTGCCCTTAAGAAGGAGCTAGCAGCCACTGAGATGAAGGCGGAAGACGCTGAGAAGGATCTCAGGATCATCGTGGATGGTATGCCTGGACTTACTCCCGACCTTGATTTCCGGAGGTTGCGGCACTTGCTGACCTTGATTTTGATGTTTCCAGATGCCAAAAAGAAGGAAGACGCCTTGAAGAAGCAACTCAAGGAGTCCAAGGACCAAGTGAAGAACCTCAGAGAAAAGACCAAGAAGGTCCACGACAGTGAGTATTATCTTTCCCGAAAAGCTGCATATGAGCATGGTGTACGTTGATACCTGGAGATCGATCTCTCTCGGGCCATACAGACCATCATTGACCAGCAAGCGATGATTGCAGATCTTGAGAAGCAGCTGGGCGACCTCAAGGAGGCCGTTGAGTACCTGATGGACATTTATGTCCCTCAGGAGGAGGGGGCAGAGCCCAAGGAGCTGGTTGCCTGTCTGGACGAGGCGGAAGGCCGGAGGAAGACGCTGGTGCTGGATACCAGCAAGCTCGCCTTGGCCGCAGCTTTGGCTATGGTAAAATTCCATGAGCCGATGTTCGACCTGCGAAAGTTTGCAGAGGATGTCGACCTGTCGGAGCTGGTGAAGGCTGGAGATGTCCAGGATGCCGCGGGGGAGATAATCAAGAAGGTGGACCTCTGAAAATGTAGTTCAGGGATGCGTTAAACTTTCGATGTAAATGAGGGCGTGGGCCCTTTGGCTATAAACTGACATGAATGACACGTTCCTTTTAATTAAAGAGCATAACCCCTTATTTGGCAAAAACACCCGTTATGAGAACTCATGAGCAATGAAGTTGCAAAACGTGTCCCCTCTGTTAACCCAACTCAGTAGAGGAACGTCTTACCGACTGCACGGCTCAGTGTGGAGGCTTAATTGCAGCCGGCGCGCGGAGGGGGGCCTTGGACCCAAGGTTTCACAACCACACGACTTAAGAATGTGCATAATAAGCATAAGAGCTATGGTAAGGGAAAACACTTTAAGAAAGAAAAGGTAAAACCCCTCAGGTCGTAAGACCCTAAAATTGGCAAAGCCAAGCCCCCGAGCATGTCGAGCCCACCTTTAGACCAAGCCCCGAGCGTGTCGAAAGGGGAGGGATGAACAGAAAGTAAAAAGAGACCCAGATGTACATCGACAGGAAGCCTGCCAAAAGGTAATATTATCTTTATTAATTATAAATTACAAGAGGGTAGAGTACATAGCTTTTTATTTTTGGTACAGGGCTCCTAAGGGTAGAAGCGACGTAAGTGCTCAATGTTCCAGGGGTTCGGGACGCCCTGGCCATCAGCCCATTGGAGGCGATAGGTCGCTGGTCCAATGACCTCCTTGACTATGAAGGGGCCTTCCCAAGGCAAGCTTGTGCATGTACTTGGTGTTCTGAATCCACCGCAGGACCAGGTCGCCAACGTTGAAGGAATGTTCCCGCACGTTGCGACGTAGCTACTGCTCGTGGCGGGTGTGGCGCATGAGCGCAGCCACATGATGTTCTTCAAGGCTGTCAAGGTCGACCTTGCGCGTTTGCTCCGCTTCGCCCTCGTCGTAATGCTGGATACGAGGAGCCCTGAAGGCAACGTCAGTGGGGAGGATGGCCTCTGACCCGTAGACCAAGAAGAACGGAGAGTATCCTATGGCCGGCCTGAAGGACCGAATAGGCGACCAGAGAGGGGGGAGTGAATGGGAGCCGATAAAAATTCTTCCCGAAGGATGAACTCGGCCTATACCCCGATTGCCACTCAGATCACTCGCACACAACAACAAAGCTCTAGACTAGGCACACACAAGCCTACAAGTCCTAGAGACAAGCCACGAATCAAAGAGTGGAATCACCAGACAAGAATCAAACCAAAGGAAGCAAGTCTGCAACAAACCTGGCGGACAGTCCGTGGTGTATGGGCGGACTATCTGTGAGGCCTGGGCGGATTGTCCGCAAAGACCTTGCGGACTGTCCGCTACAGCGAACAGAACCACTAGAGACGCACCCCGAAAAATCGGAGTATCCAGGCAAGCACCGCGGACTGTCCGCACCCTCACGAACTGTCCGACACTCAAGTTCGGACTATCCGCAAACTCTATGCAACCAAAACCACTTGAGTCACTGGATCAAAACACGAACTTGGAAGAACACGCGAAGAACACGAAGAACACCTGCACTGTCCAGCAGCACGCGGACTGTCCGCTAAGGCTCCGCGGACTGTCCGCGTGTTGCGGGCAGAAGCGGAAACGCGCGACCCGCGGGGGTCAAACCCACCTATCCATCACCGGATCTCCCAAACGGCTAAAGCTCTTGAGACAAGATTTGGGGGAGATGTGAAGCGTCACTAGACGAAGCTATGCCCCAAAAATCTCGACCTCTAGCTCACTAAATCACCGGGAATCGCGGATCACACGAACCACCACCAAGGACTCGGGCTCCAACCAAAACTTGCGAATCGTAGTGATTTCCCGGTGTTTGAGGGGTTAAGATCACACACAAAGATGGGCAAGGCATCCACCTATGATCCCCTCAAAGAAATCTGAGAGAAAACACCCTCAAATCGACGAATCGAGCGAAGAACGAAACACCCCAAAAATAGCTCCGAAAATGATACGAAAATCACAAAGAGCTAGGAGATACCGCAATGCCGAATGCTTCGATACATCCAGAGGTCAGAGTCTAAACAAGAATCTAGCCTAAGGAAAGCAGAGGAAAAAGAAGCAGTCCAGGGTGATCTACCGGGGGAGGAAACCCTAGAGTCCGAGAGAGATGCCATCCACCTCTTCGCTATTTATACGAAGTCCACCGGAGGAGGCAAATGACACGCTACCCCTACAACTCAAATAGAAGATACAGACCCCTCAGGGGCAATATAGTCCAGTCTTGATCGAGCGGACACGCTTCCACCGCAGACTTGCTTAGCCTCGACGCAAGCCCCACGATCACGCCACGTGCCCCCCGCCTGGAAGCTTCCCGATGCTCCCGGATCACCGTCTCCATCACATCGGGACTCCGGACTTGGTTTTGAGGCCCAAACCAAGAAACCGTCCACCGATGGTTTTGTGGGCAAACCACCAAACCCCGCGTGCAAGCTTCGGCCTCGATCCGCTACCTTGCACCGGCCCATGTTCACGACTTCAACTTGCTAGTCTTGCACCGCACGACTCGCACTTGACCCCATCGGCCACCGGGTCCATCGAACCAAGCCTACTTGCCTCTCCATCACCCGGAGGCCACCACAGCTAAGGCCTTTCGCGGTTGTTCTTCACCTGCACCAACACGAGTCAAGCCGCAACCTGTACCTGCACACTTAGCCAAGTATCAGTCCACACAACGTTGTCAATCACTCATCACTAAGGAGCGACCTTCCACTGGTCCTTGGACACACCTGGTCCTCAATCTCCCCCTTGATGAGTGCATTGACAACACCCATAGTAACCAACATAGAGAAAAAGAAAAGAAAACAACCACGAATACAAACCTCCAAGCAAGTGATCCAAAGCCAAAGAACAAACGAAAAGCACGATCACTCGCCAGACCAAGTCTCGGCCCCCTAAGGCTAGGGCAACAGCTCAACACAGCCCAGACAAACAAAACTCTACAAAGATCACACCATAAAGAACAAATCTCAAGCAAACCAAAGGAGCTCTCACTGCACATATGCAAACTCCCCCTGAGCAAATGCAACCTCTTTTCTCAAATTTCTCCCCACATGCAAAAATCTCACAAATTCTCCCAATGCATATAACTTCTCCCCCTTGTTGACAATGCATGAATCAAGGTATCATGAAGCTCTCCCCCTTGTTTTCATGAAAAATTCATGTCAAAGCATATACTATCTACCAAGCTTCTCATATATACAAAGAGCACAACAAAATGCTACAAATGAGACATAGAGCAAGCTAAGTAGACATGGTGTAGTTAGCGC
Organism: Cenchrus fungigraminus; assembly: GCA_036936925.1. Classification (NCBI taxonomy): domain Eukaryota; kingdom Viridiplantae; phylum Streptophyta; class Magnoliopsida; order Poales; family Poaceae; genus Cenchrus; species Cenchrus fungigraminus. The sequence continues at coordinate 85,781,231 of CM072771.1, read as the reverse complement.
ATTGCCATCAAGAAAGTAGAGACATATAAGCATGTGACATGGCCAAAAGCAATTTTAAGCAATTTTCACAAAGAAACATTCATCTCATGAGCAAAGCCCTATCCATGGCAATTTGAGCAAAAATAAACTAGATCATACATAGCCCATACAAGATCACAAGTTCTCATCACAAGATCATAGCAAACGCCCATAAGCTACTACATGTCATGTCAAAGCCACCGAGCCATGTGTCTACTTCTTAAAATGAGACTTCTCATGGTAGACATCATGCAGCGGTTTAGCACCCAAGATATGTAAATAAAAGCATAAAGACATGATTATGAGCACATTTTTCAAGCATAAAGCAATTCATACACCAATTTCATTTTCAAATTTAAGCATGGTACATGAAATGCCTTTGCGGTAAAAAGAAGCTTATGCTCCTCCACAAGTGAACATATGAGCTAAACATTTACCCTGACAAATGGGTCTTTGACCCCAAGCAAAGAGAGCATGATACTCAAGCACAAACTAAGCATGATATAGGCATTTGAGCACAAATTGAGCATAGACAAGTATCTACTCATGAGTGAAGCATTTTTAGCATTTTCAACAAAAGGAAGCTATCTCATCATGAAAATATGACAATACCATCAAGAGCATAGCATTCACATCACCATTCCCAAAGCATACACATATCTCACATATAGCACATCATAGTGATCAAAGTATATAAGAGAAGCTCATCCTAGCACAAATGATCCAAAGATGGCTATCCTACCAGGTTTTGTACAGAAAGTAAAATGCATGCATGGAATGCAACAAATGATACATATACACATATATACATGAGAAGCTCCAAGATCCAGCAAAAAAGGGAAACACACTCCAAGTTCACCTCGCAAGCGTGTGAAGGTAACTTGGTCAAGTGGTTTGGTGAATAAGTCGGCTAGCTGATCTTGGGTAGGTACATAGGACAAAGAAATGTTCCATTTCTCAACATTGTCCCTCAGAAAGTGGTATCTCACTTCGATGTGTTTCGTTTTGGAGTGAACGACTGGGTTTTTGGCTACACTTATGGCACTGGTGCTGTGTTGGCGGTTGATTTCCGTCAACCTAGCCACATGTTTACCTTGTATGTTGGTATTAATTTGATATTCACACTTAACGATCCTAACCCTCATGATATGTCAAGTTCGCACTCATGCATGGTATTTGGAGTTTATTGTTTACACAGGAATCAAGACCCTAAATGAGGACTTCCGGGTAAGGTTCATCAACGGTTTTACAAGAAGATCATGGACCTCGGGGCAAGTCAAGATACAAGTTGAACATGACTCCAAATGAACCAAGGACTAAAGCGTGAAGCCGAGAAGTATCAAGGACCTAGATGGAAGATGCGGGAGTTCATACGCCAAGCACCGTTATCTAAACCGCGAGGAAAATGACGTCAAGGACCCACATGCAACTCGGCAAAAGTTCTAGAAGACACGAGAAGCGACGGGAAGGAAGCCGGGGCCGAACTGGGCCGAAATGGGCCAAGGCCGGCCGGCCCAGCCCATTCTAAGCCCGGTTCGGCGCCCCCTTTGACCTAGATGACCTTCGTGCTATTTATAGTCCTCGTGCCTCGAGCCACGCAGGAAGCAATTCGTCATCCGCCGCCGAGGAGTAGAGAAGAGAGGGATACCCATCCGGAGAGGAGAGGGTCGAGATGGTTGATTAGGGTTTCCCTAGCCGACGTGGGAACCTTGCATGGAAGACCACGTCGGAGTTCTAGAAGCTAGGATCAAGATCAAGCTAGGATCCCAGTGGTCATCTTGTCTATGTATTATACTTCATGTTGAATTTGCAAGATTGAATCCGATTTCTAGCGATCAAGTGCTTTCTCTACGACTTTGTCTTCGTTTGGGTTTTCTTATTATCCAATCTATTCCGCGGATAGATTGCATAGGATGTTCTTGTAGCCATGGTGGCTAGAGGTGCATACCTGACCTACGGAGCGTTTTCAACACGTTCGTCGTGAATGAGCTCTTAGGTTCACCTACACAATAAGCGGGACATCGTGACAGGATGCTGATCACGTGTACGGTAGGTGCCTTTGAGGGTTGGAACGAAAGCCAAGATTTAAAGAGGCTTTTAATGAGATTCGTTTGCTTTATTCTTCTTGGTTTTGGAACTTCAACAAAAGACCCGATCCAATCTCTAGATTGGTTTTACCTCCATACTCTTTCTCTTGCTACCTCTGGTATTAAGTAGATTAGATGTGTTTTCATGGTTCTTCCATTGATTAGATGCAAAAACCCTTGTTGAGATCAAAGTGTTTTCCACTTATTAGATTGGATCTTGCGTTACACATTGTTCCACGGATTCGATACCTTGGGTTCGCCACTCAAGGGAAGAAGGGACCCTTGACTACGACGGGTGATTTGTCTGCTTGCAAGTCCAAACGAACTTTGATGCGACTATCAACCGTCAACAAGCCCCCTTTTTCTGACGCCGTTGCCGGGGAACAAGTAATCAAGATTCAATCTAGTATTGCGTTTGTGAATATTTTTAGTTTTTCTCTTGATTTTTCTTTTGCATCTCTTAATTTTGATCATCCCCAATAAAAAAATTAATCTAGGGTTTAGCTAAACCCTAGTTTTCTTTTAGTTTTTGTATATATTTGGCTAACCCTAATGGGAGGTGGACGGCTACATCTCCAACAAAAAAACATGTATTTTGTGGATGGTCTAGAAAAATATTGCAGGCAAAGGTGACGTGCAACACGAAGATCTAAAAGCGGAGGCCGGACATCGTCGGAATCTCCAAGAGGAACTCCACCTCCAAGATCAAAAGGAGATCAACCTCATCCGCCACTCATCCTAGGGAGATCATTCCTCAAGATCGTCGGAGCAACAATCAACGTCGACAAGGGGGAGATCAAGTGATGGCGAGAGGACTGCATTCAAGTTAACCACGATTCGAGGTATGTAACATGGTCAATATAAAATACATTCTACCTCATCGTCACATCAGAAGGGAGGAGCCCAAGGAGAACGAAGTGAAGGAGACACAAAAGTTGTTGCATCCATCAAGACCAAGAATCAACGCCCGCGTGTGAAGACCAAAAAGATGACTAAGCCGACGAATAAACCTACACCAAGGCAAAGGATGGTGTAGAAGTGGGGTCCCCAAGATTGCAACACCCGCAAAGAGCGTTGATCCGAAGTGAAGAAGAGAATAAGTCTAGCTATAGACTATAAACAAAGCTCTTTGCGGGAGGCAACCCGTTCGTCGAGTCAAGAATAAGCTACCGGGAGGACAACCCGATCAAGAATAAAGCTACTGGGAGGGCAACCCGGAAGATTTCCGAATTTCAAGTAAGTGAGTCTTAGAATTTGCTACGCAAAACATTTTAAGTGGTTGAACAAGTTTCGGAGAACCTTTTGTTTGCTCAGTCATTTTATTTGGATTTTTTCGATCATAAACCAATGACATGAGCCATCCTATGTTTTATTTGCCTCTTTTTGAGAAAGTCGTACCAAAAATTCAGATCCTATCCAAGCCTTTCATCCTGTCCATGATGTTAAGGTTGGCTGGTTTTACATGATAAAAACACACAAGTAGAGACTCGCGTTGTTGCTTAATGGTTTTTGGTCGGACTTGTTGTTGGCATTTCCCAATGTCACAACTAATAGCGCAGTTAGCGTGAACATCGAGACTTACCATAGGTTAATCTAAACGATCATGAACGAATCCGCAAGCGCACAGATAAACCATTGTAGCATTTCCCCAAGGAAGGAGAGTATTCCAAGGGTATCGAATCCAAGGAAGGCAATGGCGGATGTCTTAGACTTATGCTTTTGCTCTGAATTTAAACCAAGAGATAGATATAGGGAAAACACACTCAAAGGCAGGGGTAAGATAAAAGATAATAGGGGTAGTGTGACACACACACCTCAAATCTACCTCTACTCTAGCACACTACGGCTTAGGGGGAACATACGAGTTAGCTCTAGGTTCTAATGTACTAAACATACAAAGCTAGAAGATACAAGAGATAGGCATGAGTATTGCATGAGGGAAACAAGGTTCAGCACCGAGGTACAAACGGGGAGCTAACCCGCGACGACCAGCACTCTGCGAAACTAGACTTTAGACTCCTAAAGCAGGTACCCCAATGCAGAGGTTGCCCTAGGATCCAATAGGGCTGTCACCACCTGAGGACTGACCTCTCGTTACAGGAGGTATGCTCATAACTATCATAGCCAGACAACCCAGGCACCATGCCTACATTGCTGCTAGACTTCACCCGGCCCGGGCTATTGTGACCCAGGGTGAGAGCCACCAGAAGACTGGTCAACTAGACCGAGTACCGTAGCTTGAACACAGACCCCATGCAACACTCTCATGCTATCTAACAAGATCGACTAAGGCTAGACATATGAACAGATATGAATTCTCTTATGTCTAATCAACAAGATCAAAGGGTCATGTTCGTGAAGAACACGAGCCTCTAACTTATGAACAAACACATAAGGAAGGAGTTTATCATCGTTCAAGTGGATCAAAAGGTAGTGTTCACGAAGAACACAAGCCTCTAAATGATGAACAGAGGATGAACTCAAGAACACATCAAGAATATGATCTACTATGACTTTATATGAAATAGCTGAATAACTGAAGTAGATCAAAGTCATACAAAGAAATAAAGATAAAAGAGAACTCATACCTAAACTTCCAAGAGGACTTGGAACCTGAAGAAGAGCTACTCTAGCCTACCCCCTAGCCTTGGAAACTAAAAGTGAGAGGAGAATGAGAGAGTGGTGTGTGAGAAATGAGAGCCCCTTCCCTCCTATTTATAGAGGGAGATAAGGCTTGCTCGGACGCCCAAATGGCCCCTAAACACCCGGGACTGCAGCAAGTGACCAATGAGGAGCAACCACGTGGAAGGCCAGGATGGGACGCCACTAAGGCGATTCGGCCGATCCTAGGATCGGCCGACGCCCTAGGGCGGCCCCACCTGGTGTGCTTCCTCTGGTTGACTGCCTTGTGGGCCCTCTGATCCATCCCCAGTGCATGGCTTGATTTGGTATCCGAGGTGGGCCCTTTGATCCATGTGAAGTCCATGTGGCGTCTTCTGATTCGTCGGTGAGTGCCTCCCTGGATCGATGACGTGTCTTGCCATGTTTCCTTTGGTGGCAGCCACCTCCTCAGCTGAATTGGCATGGTTTCTTCATAGGAGTTGAGTTTCCATCTCTTTTAAGGGGTAAATCACCTACATACAAATAATCTCCAAGGACAAGTGGAACTACATTATTCAAACCTAAATGCTAGTAAATAATGCATATGCCTCCATTTATGTGAGAATATTGAGGGTTGGAAATAGTGAATTTCCACCGTCAACACTTGTGTGACATCCACCGGTTTCTCTAGAATTAGAATTTTTCTAAGCCCCATTGAATTTATTTTTATTCAAAATCTCTCTCTCTCTCTCATGTTTGGCCAAAATTAAAACCTAAACCTATGCCCCCACGGTCAAGTCGGAGGAGCTTACTATCAGTTAATGAAAGCAATCGATCCCGGTGCAATAAAAATAAATTTTACAATTGCTTTGGATGCCTAAAATCTCCTCTAATGAAATATTTGGACTCATCGCTAGCGCTGAGTGTTGACATTTCTTAACGCAACTTCCAAAGAATAGATCTAGAATCCATTCTAAGCAATGGCGCAAGAAATGTTGGTTGGTATAAGATAAGCCTACAGAAATATTATGGTAGATAATCCGCAAGCGCACGGATACCGGTGAGCATTTCACCCGGGGTGATGGGTTTTAAAATATCGTATCCACAGGGAAGATGGATGGATGTAACAATAGACATAGGGATGGCAATAGACTACTTTATGGACTTTGATGGAATGGCACATACTTTAACAGGGGTAATCCAAATGATAAAGTAATGATAAATCAGATAGGCAGAGGCACATGTGGAGCATAGAACATACTATTCCGAGTCTAGATTAGAATTGGATTTACTTAAGAGGCACAATTCTATAAAGCATACAAAGACTGAGTTATTCATCTATTCTAATGTAGCATATCATCACATATAGCATAGTCATGGATAAATGTGAACACCCCGAAGATTACCCAAGAAGATCAAGGACGAAACTTGATCCTCCCAAGAATCATTGTTCGACTAGTCTTATACTTGGGGGTGGACTGCAAAGGACTCAATAGGCCTGTCACGCCCACGATCTACCACACGACCTGGAGTATAAGGTGAATCCGCAAGTAAATTATATCTAAGCACCATGCTTACATACTTTCTACTACCTAGCATACGCGCGTAATATACTAGGAGCTCTACAAATAAGTGCGTAGACTTATCATTAATCATGACTATATCAAATATACTACTAGAATAAAGTAAGAACTTAGCAATTGCACACATATCATTGAAATAGCATAAAGTCATTGAGAAACAATATAAGAACTGAATCTTGATAACTTACAGATCTGGAACTGGAGCAAAGCTCAACTCTACTCGAATCTGACTCTCTATCTAGAACTAGGTTCTTGATCTAGAAATTAGATCTTGAACTATGAAGTAGCTATCCTATCTCTGATGTATCCTCTTCTTCTCCTGTCTTGGCCTGATGATGATGATCTTCTGAGAGATGCATACCATGCCCTAGGGGGGGTCTGGGGTTGCTTATATAGCCTGGAGGGATAATCCGTCGCCGTAGGATCAAACCGACCTAAACAAGTGGTTTAGATTAACCCTAAGAGGCGGTGGAGGAACCTTCCCGAAGCAGGGCCTGATCGGGGCCAGGGGGAGCCCGATCGGCCTCCCTATAGGGCCGGTCGGCCTGGGCTGGGCCCCGGCTGGGCTCCGCCTTCGCGTGTGGGCCTCTTGTCCCTTCTAGATGCATATTTTCTTGGAGCCCACTTCGGTTGAGTTCGGGAGTCTTCTGGAGCCTTCTAGAATTCATTCTTTTCGCATTTTCCTAAATAGTCCCTGAAAATATATAATTCACCAAAACTTGTGGAATTCATTAGTCTAAGGCCCTATACTACTGTTGATTTATCTTTTTGGTCCTTTTTCATGTATTGTTGATGCATAAAAATAAGAGTTAGTGAGAATCAACACTGAGTTAATTTTTTAATTTTCAAAATTAGAGGAGTAATTAGCATCTAAACATGATTCAGGGGAGGTTTTTGAGTTTGATTAACATATAGTGCTCCATGATGCATCCCGGGAAGGCATCCAACATTTGGGATCTTGGGCACATGAAAAGGACAAGCATGGGGAAGCAAGGGCTTTGTTTTGCAGGAAATTAGTGGAAGCACATGAGGCAAGGGAGGAAAGAAGTGACACAAAGCAAAATAATGGAGGTGGAACCCTAAATCACGCAAGCAAAGAAGTGGTTGTGAATGTTTGGGTGATGGAATCTCGTGGATCACGCGAACACAAGGCAACAAGGGAGCAAGGAGCATCTCGGAGAAAGATCAGAGCAAATGGAGTAGGAGGGCCCCAAGGCTGATCGGCCTAGGCTGGCCGGCCTAGCCTCCATTGATGACCCCCAGTGCTCCCCTTCGCCTGGTAAGTATTTTATCAATTTGTTAATTCGTGTTCTTGAGTTCATAGCCCAAAAGTTTCGGAAACCACCCAGAAAAATTCATGCCTCACGTCCTTCTCTAAAAATTCTTGAAAAATCATTACAATTCTTGTCAATCCATATACTTTCTTTGTGTGTATTTCCACCGGCGAGAAACCCCTGGGGGAGTTGTTTGTGACTTTGTGCAGCAAGGCACGATGAGAGAGGTCATGAACATTATCCTCGGAAGGAAGACACGATCATCATCATCGAAGGTCATCATCAAGCTCTTCGAGGAGGCACTCAGTCTCCGAGTCTCCCCGAAGCATGGAGGAAGACGTGGCACCACTGAGGAGTGGCACGGTGCCCCTTGGTGGCATAAGGAGTACACGAAGCTCATCCATGCGGTACACCAAACCGCAAGGACACACGGAGGAGCCACTCGTTTCACCACGACGCTCAACTCGTTCATCCACTCCACCACCATAGACTCCGAGGCATTCCAATGGATTCATCATGAAGACAGAGGAGGAGGAGAGGCTTGTTCGTCTTGAGAGGAGGCTTGTGCAAAATGTTGACTTCGATAACGCCCTCCAAGTGTTGGATTCTACTCGGATATCAAATCTTGAGCAACCTTGGATGGGTGCAATTCTTTAATGGAGTTGATGTGACTACGCACAAGGAGCTTGCCTTGGAAATTCTTATACATTGGCACCGGTCATTAATGAAGGGGTGTCATGCCTCTCATTCTGCCTTGAAGATAAAGAGCAACTGGTTCCTTATGGATATATTGGAGAACTACTCAGTTACAAGAAGGAAGCCCCGGAGCAAGTCGATGTCCAAGAAAATATGTTAGAAGGATTTTTGGGGAATGATTTCGGGAGAAGATAACAAGGAACCCAAAATTTATCCTTGACGGGATTTCTTTGGGATCGAGTACATGAAGCAAGGAAAATTTATTAGTGGAGACGAGAGGAGAAGGTACAAGTTGATAATGATTAATGTTCCTCTTCCCAATATGAGGTCGGGATGGAATGAAGACAAAATTGGTTAGAGGAAGGATTTCTTGTACCGGCAAAGAAGATTAAAAAGGAAATTTGTGGGACAAGGATCATCCTCCACGCCCAAGACGAAGGAGAGCCTGCACATGAAGATAATGAACAACCACATGGAGGGATTCTGATGTCACCACCATATGGAGGAAGTATGCCAATGCAAGCATGGGGGAGTGGGGCAGCCACGCCACCACATCCTCTACCATACATGGTTCCTAACGGAGTTTTCATGGCACCCTATCCAAACCAATGCAAGTCAAATGGAAGAAGGGACCGCAAACATTGCCTATCAAGTTGGTCACCTTCACATATCACCGCCGGAATAATTTCGAGGAGGACCGGCGCAACCATGCTACAAGCAAGATGATCAATATCAACCACCGTAAGATGAAGAATGGAGAAGGAGAAAGAAAAAAAATAATAATGATGCCTTCAACTTTGGTTCGATTTTCCCTCTTTCCTTTTCTTTATTTTCAGCTCTTATGCAAATTTGTGTGTGCGTAGCATTTTCAGTTTTTATTTATTTTCAGCATGTGTGTTAGTAGTAGTACTTGCTTTAAATCAACATGAATAAAGTTTGCCAGCAAGTTTATCACCTTTAGTGAAGATAATAAGTTGATGCCATGTTGATATATGATGATCGTTGCCGCTTTGCTTGATCCTATGCTTGATTTATGCATGTTTAAGCTAGTGCTCTCTTTTAATATGAATCTGAAATTTAATTAAATGCTAGCTTAAATCTTGTGTGGAGGTTGTGATAACTCAAGTCCCATAGTTCTTTTTTGTTTCTCTCAATTTTGAATGAATCAAAGAACCTTTTTGTTATCAAAAAGTTATGCTAACCTTGTCATGAGTACCGCTTGCATTTTGCTCTACCCATCCAAAGCCTAAACTTACCTGAGTGCAAAACATTAGTATATACAAGATTTATTTTTGGGTGCATTAATTCAAGCCTGATTTCTCTGGCCCGAGACTAAGAAGCTGGTCATTCCATTTTTGCGTATCGTTTTTTATGTTAGCCTCTTCTATCCGTGCATTGTGAGTTTCCACATTGGGAATTTCGCAAACCTCGCCGGATATATGAGTATGGATGAATATTTCAAGGAAGATTACAAGGAAGGTGCTTCAAGTGAGTGAGGGAGACTTCCAAAAGGATCCCTAGAAGATTTTTCGAGTATCTCTCCCTAAGAAAATATGAGAGCTTCAATTTCCACCTTGGCATATTTATCACCTCTTTTGCCCGAGGACGAGCAAACGTCTAAGCATGGGGGGTTGCGAAGGAAGTACTAGTATAGTCTAGAGTTCAAGGGGAGCAAATAAAAAAAGAGAAAAAAGTATGATGAAAGAAAAAAAATGATGAAAAAATGATAAAGAAGAAAATATATGATGAGAAAAAGAAAGAAAGAAAGAAAGAAGAAAAAATAATAATAAAACTCCTCGGTTCTATAACTATGTTTAGTGCTTTTTGAGTTTTCAAGAGGATTCAAGATCAAGACCCATACTCATCTTTCCAACCATGTGCAATCTGATAACGAGGACTTATTTGTACCTCGGGATCACTCTTTGCCATTTGCACATGTCCACCTATCTAAAAGTGTGTGTGTTCATCTCTCCCCCCTCCTTGATAACATTATTTTTCCAATGACCTTTTTGACGAGTCTCGGTAAGACCATGAGAGGCTAGTCTTGTTTTAATAATATCTCAACTATAATATCTTGTTAGGACTAAACTTTCCGATAGCTCCATATAAAGCTTTCCACCATATGCTTTGAGAGAGGAAAGGAGTAGAACAAGTAGGCTTGAGAGACAAGATGAGATGAGAGTACATGAGCAAAGTGCAAGATGGATATTTTTTATCTTGGTAAAGCAATTTTTCTCTTTATCTCGTTCTTTATTTTTCAAAATTTCTGAGATTTGTTTAAAAGTTTGAGATCATGATAAAGTACTTGTGGAAAGAGCTTGAATGATATCTACCCTCCATAAAGATAAAAGTTAGTACATTATGAAACTTTAATGAATATAAATCTAGAGAGCATTATGTTTTCTCATGTATGATCAAGTGCAGGGTATGAACATTGAAAGGCAACACTGATATCCATTGAAGGCTTACTCGAGGACGAGCAAGGTTTAAGCATGGGGGGATGTTGGCAGTCGATTTCCGTCAACCTAGCCACATGTTTACCTTCTACGTTGGTATTAATTTGATATTCACACTAACGATCCTAACCCTCATTATATGTCAAGTTCGCACTCGTGCATGGTATATGGAGTTTATTGTTTACACAGGAATCAAGAGCCTAAATGAGGACTTCCGGGTAAGGTTCATCAAGGGTTTTACGAGAAGATCATGGATCCCGAGACTAAAGCGTGAAGCCGAGAAGTATCAAGGACCTAGACGGAAGATGCGGGAGTTCATTGAGAGCCAGGTGTGGTTCGAGGACCGGTGGATGGTCGCTTCCTGGTGTGATGAGTGATTGACAACGTGGTGTGGACTGATTCTTGGCTAAGTATTGCAGGTGTAGGTTGCGGCTTGACTGGTGCAGGTGCAGGTGCAGGTGAAGAACAAGCGCGAAAGGTCGTTGCCGGTGAGGCCTCCAGGTGTGGAGAAGACAAGTAGGCTTGGTTCGAGGGACCCGGTGGCCAGCGGAGTCAAGTGCGGGCCGCATGGTGGCAAGAACAGCGGGATGAAGTCATGGACGGTTTCTTGGTTGAGCCTCAAAACCAAGGTCGAGCCGGGACTACGTGGGAGCCGAGTCATGAGTGGTGATTGGCGGAGGCTACACCGAGTTCGTGGGGTTTGCAGTGGTTCACCAGAAAACCACTGGGTTACTCGGTTGAGCCACAAAACCGAGGCCGAAGACTCGACGAGGAGGTGCGGCCACCCAGGCCGGTTCAACCGCCCAGGAGGGGCGGTCAGACCACCTGGGCCGGTCTAACCGCCCAGGGGGGCGGTCTGACCGCCCGGGTCGCAGCCGCCGAGAAGCTTCGAAGCGGAGGACACGCGTCGGGATCGCAAGGCTTGCGTCGAGGCTAAGCAAGGTTGCGGTCGCTGGGCATCCGTCCGATGGAGAAAATCTGAAGACTTCCAAATTCGCCCTTGAGGGGCATGTATCCCTAGTTATCTAGTAAGGGTAGTTTAGTCTTTTGGGTGCCTCCATATAAACACATGAGGGGATGGATGGCAGCCAACTCTTGGAACCCTAGCTCATTTGTTTTCCCATTTTCGTTTCTTTTTCCTCTAGTTTTCTAGGACTAGCTTGAGAGCTTCATGTGAGATTTAGAGAGAGGGATGGATGATTGGGTGGCAAGCTAGACCTTGTATGAACTTTCATGGTATGTATAGATGATTCGGCGTGGTTCCTCAAGGTCTTGTGTGGTCTTTCCCGTTCTTCTTTTTGGTGATTTTCGGAGCTCTTTCTTGTGATTCTCTTGGCGGAGTTTTGAGGGCGATTTCTTGCGAGATTCTTGTTGGGTGTCACGTATGAGGACCTTGTGCCTCTTTGGCTGGTGACTTTGCCCCAAGAACTCCCTTGAATCGACCTCGATTTGGTGGTTTTTCGAGTTGCTCGAGTTCTTGACCTAGAGAGCCTAAATCCGCGATTCCCTTTGATTGTGGGCGTTTCGGTTTGATTCCTTTGAGGGAGAGGTTGCCCAGGAGGTAACCCAGCTATCCCTGAAGTTTCGCCGTAATCCGTGGGGTGAATCGGGAGATCGGGAGATGGGAAGTTGAGGGTTGACCCGCGGCCAGATTTTCTGGGTAGGGCGGTCTAACTGCCATAGGGGGGCGGTCTAACCGCCCTGGGTCTTCCAGGTGAAGGTTTTGATTTTCCCAGGTTTTCCTCTGTGAGTTTGTTCGCCTTGATCAGAGGAGTCTTCGGGTGAAATCTTGGGTCGTTTCGGTGCTGTTTGCTAGGAGTTCTTGCCTTGAGTTCGTGGCTGGGTACAGGAGGTTAGACCGCCCGTGGTAGCCTGTCTAACCGCCCCTAGGCCCCTGGGTGAAGTTTTGGTTTTTGCCAAGATTTCCTGGTAGCTAGCTTAGCCTTGACCAGAGATTTCTGTTGGTGAAACCGTGGTGTGTTTTGTTGCTCGGAAGAGGTGTTTCGGAGGATTTTCCGATTACCAGGTGGAGGCGGTCTAACCGCCCCCCATACCCGGTCTGACCGCCCCCTCCAGACAGCCGGCTCTCGAGTCGTTTCCGCTGCCGTGTGCGTGTAGGAGTTGAGGCTGCTGGTAGTGTTTGTTCCTAGGACCAGTAGCACTTCAGTGGCTACGTGGTTTTGGCAAACGGAAGGTTGCGTGCGGAGCGTGTGATTTTGGGTGTCTGACCGAGTTCATCTTGTTTGGGAAGTCATCCCATTCGAGAATAATTTTTATCGGCTCCCATTCACTCCCCCCTCTCTGGTCGCCTAATCGGTCCATCAAGTGGTATCAGAGCCGGTTCGGGTCTTCATTGACTCTTACCAGTCTAAGATCCAAAGATGGCATACCAGGAACGGGGTTCGGGTCCTCCGCACTTCGATGGGAAGAACTACCAGATGTGGTAGAGGCAGATGGCAGCGTTCCTCCCCGGAAAGGGTCAGATCCTTTGGGATTTTACGGTGAACACAGCTTATGTTCATCCGATAAACTTCCTTGCTCCAGGATCGAGGGATATGTTCGAAGCCAACAACAAGGCTGTCGACTACTTGTTTCTTGCTCTGTGTCAGCCCGAATTCGATCGGGTTCAGACAGAGGACTTAGCTTGTAGGATTTGGGAGCAGTTGAAGGATGCTCATGCTGGGAATGCTCAGGTTCAGGCTCGGATGTACGCGACTTACCGGAGAGAGTACGAGAACTTCACTCATCTCCCCGGCGAGTCCGTCGATGCCCTTTTCCAGCGGTTTACGGTCATTGTGAACAACATGAGAGCCAATGTGGCCGTGCTCCCATACGATGATCATGATAGAGCCGTGAAGCTCTTGCACTCGTTGGATCGTACCGTATGGGACGGGAAGTTTGAGGCTATTGTTGAGTCCGAGAAGTATGACACCTTGACGGTAAACGAGCTGTTCTCGAAGCTCAAGTCGGCTAAGTTAGACCGTGGTATGACAGCCAAGATCGAGAGCCCGACTGATTCTCATAGTCTCGCTCTCGTTGGTGGCAAAGGAGCTAAGTCTAATGCTAACGCATCCTCTAGGATGTACTCTCTGTCTTCTTTGATGTCTTTGCCAGACGAGGAGTTCGACGTGCTTGGAGAGGACGAGCTGGCGTTGCTGACCAGGCGGTTCGAGAGGCTGCACGAGAACCGGGTGAACACGAGGAGGACAGCATGGACGTGCTTTCAGTGCGGCAAGCCAGGACACTTCGTCGCCGACTGCCCGGAGAAGACGAAGAACAAGGATGGCTACAAGGACGGCTACAGGCACCGATCGAGCAAGGACGGCAAGTACCGATCAAGGCGCGATCACAAGCACAAGAACAAGCACAAGGATGAGCGACGGTCGAGGAAGAAGGACGGCCGCGGCAGGAAGGCCCGAGCGATGGTCGGAGCGAGCAACGTCGACTCCAGCTCCGCCTACTCTTCCTCGAGCTCGAGTAGTAGTGAAGATGAAGGTGATCGGCGCAAGAACAAGAAGTCATCCCGGAACTTGAGCGGGTTGAGCTGCTTCACGGGAGATGGCTTCTGCGGCATGGCTCGTAGCTTCGGCAGCAAGAAGAGTCACCAGAGCGACTCGGACTCCGACTCCGAGGATGAGGTATGTGATGAGCTCTCCTCGTTGCGCAAGGAAAATGATGAGTTGGTTGACTTGCTTGATAATCGCGATCACATGCTTAGAGAGGCCAAGAAGATGAGGAAAGAGCTTAGGGCCTCACTAGAAGATGCTAGGAACCGTGTGGCTGAGCTAGAAACCCAGAACTTAGATGCTAAGCTTGAGATTGATTCGCTTAAGGCTTCTCCTGTGGTTTCTGATGAGATTGATTGTTGTGATTGCTCTGTGTACCTAGCTGATCTTACTGCTCTTAAGGATAAGCATGCTTCTACTTGTGATGAACTAGATATGCTTAGGGTTGAAGTGGCTGAGCTTAAGTCTAGACCTGCTTTGCTAGGTGCTTGCACTTCTTGCCCTGTTTTGCATGGAAAGATTGATGAGATGCATGCTTACACTGTTTCGCTTGAGGCTAAGTTGAAAGAGCCTATTCCCACTTCTTGCTCTACTTGTGAATTGCATGCGGTTAAAAATTTGGAGCTTGCACATTATGTTGATCGCTTGCAGGATGAGAATGATGAGCTGAGAAAATGTATGAGCTGGTTGTCGGGTCAGGAGCCTCAGCTTGGTATCATGATAGCGGCTTTCAAACGCTATGATGGTCAGGCACTTGGGGCTGACAAGCTTGGAGAGAACAGTGGTAAGGGAGTTGAGAGAGTTGTAGAGATTCCTATCCCACCACCAAACAGATATAAGAACAAGTTTGAGCCCAAGTCTAACCATCTCAGAAACAAACTTGACACTACTCCAGATCCACCCATATTTCCTCACCCAACAAATGATTTCCAAAAATCGGTGAAGTTTGTGAGCCCAAAGGGAGGTGAGGAAGGAGAGAAGAAGGGTGAGAAACCGAGTGAGCAGCCCCATCCCAAGCCTAAGCCTAAGCCCATAAAGTTTCATTATGACAATTGTGGAAGAGATGGTCACAAGGGTGAGTTTTGCTTCAAGAGGAAGCGTGAGGAGAAAATGGCGAAGGAGTGGGCTAACAAGGATAGGTACAACCCTTCCCATGGTGTACCTAAGCCTCGTATGCCACTGCCCAGGGGTAAGGCTGTGGTGAGAAGTGTTCCGGCATGGGGAGATACAAGTTCCTGCAGCCGAGGTGGTTTCCTGGAGAGGGCGGTCAGACCGGCCTGGAGGGGTGGTCAGACTGGCCCTGCCCAAAGGGGGGCGGTTAGAACGGCCTGGCTAGGCGGTCAAACCGGCTCCCCCCAGAATTCTGGGCGGTTCGGTTTTCGAGGTGGTGAGTCGAGTGGTTTCAGTTCTGGAGGTCGTGGTTCTGGTGGTTGGTATGGTGAGTCTGCAGGTGGTCATTTTGCTAGACGTTCTCCCCCTCGTGCTCAATACAGGGATGGGAGGAGTCGTAGCTTTGAGATGGAGAGGAGGAACGGTCCACTGTCTTCCTTTCGTGGTTGTCGTCCTCCTCTAGCTAGAGAGGGTTGGTTCCCTCGAAGTGGTTACCGTGGTGGTGTTCGTGGAGGTAGCTTTGATAGGAGAGATGCTTTGGATTGTGCTAACCCCACCTTGGAGCAAATGGCTCGGCACTGGTTTTACTCTTTTGGTACTAACCCTAGTGCTGAGTCGTTTCTTCACTCACGTGCTCGCTTTTGAATTTCAGGTGGGAGACTTGAGGAACGTTTGGTTGATTGACTCCGGTTGCTCGAGGCATATGACCGGAGACAAGGGGTGGTTCTCAAGTCTCGTCCCGGTGGTGTCCAAGACATACATCACCTTTGGGGACAATGGGCGAGGGCGTGTGCCATCAGAAGGTGAGATCAAGGTAAGTGACAAGGTCACTCTCAGGCGTGTTGCTCTTGTTCAATCGCTGGGGTTCAATTTGCTTTCCGTGTCCCAGTTGTTGGATGAGGGCTATGAGGTGTTGTTTCGGCCTGGTGGTTCTCAGATTTTAGATTCTCGAGGGGACCTTGTTTGCATGGTCGTTCCCGAGGGTCAGGTGTTTCGAGCTGATTTCTCTCAGTCTTCTGGTGTGGAGCGTTGCTTTTTGGCTGGTTCTTCGAGTGAGTTGTGGAAGTGGCATAGGAAGTTGGGTCACTTGAGCTTTGACCTTTTGTCTCGCTTGAGTAAACTCAATTTGGTCCGAGGATTGCCACGGTTGAGGTTTGAGAAAGAGTTGGTTTGTGCGCCGTGTAGGCATGCCAAGATGGTAGCCTCTTCTCACCCGCCTCTCACCGATGTGATGACTGAGCGTCCATGCGAGCTACTCCATATGGACCTTGTTGGCCCAGCTCGTGTGCGATCTGCGGGTGGGAAGTGGTACGTCCTTGTTGTGGTGGACGACTACTCTCGGTATGCGTGGGTGTTCTTTCTTGAGGAGAAAGGGGAGATGTTTGGTTTTGTTCGAGATCTTGTCTTGAGGTTAAAGAACGAGAGGCACGGAGATGCCATACGAGCGATCCGTAGTGACAATGGCTCGGAATTCAAAAACTCTCGTTTCGAAACCTTTTGCCATGACTTGGGTCTTGAACATCAGTTTTCGAGTCCGTATACACCTCCCTAGAAAGGCGTTGTGGAAAGGAAAAACAGAACCTTGTGTGAGATAGCTCAGACGATGCTCGACGAGCATAGGACTCCGAGAAGGTTCTGGGCTGAGGCGGTCAATACCGCGTGCTACGTGTCGAACATGATCTACCTCAGGGTTCACAAGAAGAAAACCTGTTACGAGTTGATGCACGGTCGCACACCCAAGGTGAGTCACTTCCATGTCTTTGGTTGTAAATGCTTCATTCTGAAGAAAGGGAAGAAGTTGGACAAGTTCGAGGCTAGGTCTGTCGATGGCATTTTCTTTGGTTATGCATCTCATTCTAGAGCATTTCGTGTGCTCAATCTTGAAACTAACCAAATCGTGGAGACTTGCGAGGTAACCTTCGACGAGACACAGCCACGTAGTCAGCTTGTTTTTGAGTGTGCAGGTGACGACGAACTTGGCGAGGAGATCTTTCAAGAGGAGGAGCATGAACATGGAGATGATGAAGATGGTGGTGTGGTGCACGCAGCTGAACATATACCTACTACTTCGACGACAATCGTGAACGGGCCCTCTCCCACACCTATAACGACAAACCTAGATCAAGGCGAAGCTGCAGTTGAGGGGGAGGTAGCATCAAGGCGAGAACCTCCCCGGCGAGTACAAGTGGATCACCCAGCTTCAAGAATCATCGGCGACATGAATGAACATACTACACGGTCGAGGGTTCGGAACAATTCTCATTTCGCTCATGCTGCTTTTGTTGCCACTTTTGAGCCCAAAGACATTGGACACGCGCTATCTGATCATAATTGGGTTAATTCGATGCATGAGGAGTTGGAGAATTTTGAGAGGAACCAAGTTTGGGTGTTGGTTGACCCTCCTCCAGGGTGTAAGCCGATTGGGACAAAATGGGTGTGGAAAAATAAAGAGGGAGAGAAAGGAGAAGTGGTGAGGAACAAGTCAAGACTTGTTGCTCAGGGGTACAGTCAGAAAGAGGGGATCGACTACGAGAAGACCTTTGCTCCTGTAGCTCGTTTGGAGGCGATCAGGATCCTTCTAGCCTTTTCCGTGGCTAAAGGGTTCAAGTTGTACCAGATGGATGTGAAGAGTGCTTTCCTGAACGGTGTGTTGGAGGAAGAGGTGTTTGTGAGGCAACCACCGGGGTTTAAGAGTGAGAAGTACCCCCACTGGGTGCACAAGTTGAGGAAGGCGCTGTATGGGTTGAAGCAGGCGCCTAGAGCTTGGTATGGTAGGTTGAGGGGGTTCCTGTTTGAGAGAGGGTTTGAGATGGGGAAGGTCGATCAAACCTTGTTTCTCCTCAGGCAGGGCAGAGATATCCTGATTGTGCAGGTATACGTGGATGATATTGTCTTTGGTGGCTCGTCTAACTCTCTTGTTGCAAGGTTTGCAGAAGACATGAGCAGGGAATTTGAGATGAGCATGATGGGCGAGTTGCAGTTCTTCCTCGGGCTACAAATCAAGCAATCAAAGGAAGGAACATTTGTGCACCAAGCTAAGTACACCAAGGACATTGTGAGGAAGTTCAAGATGGAGGACTCCAAGGCCATGGCGACACCTATGAGTACGACTACAACTCTTGATGCGGACGAGGAAGGTGAACACGTGGACCAGAAGGAGTACCGGAGCATGATCGGGTCACTCCTCTACTTGACGGCGACGAGGCCGGACATCCAATTCGCGGTATGTCTGTGCGCTCATTTTCAAGCGTCTCCGAGGACTTCGCATCGGCAAGCAGTCAAGCGCATCTTCAGGTATTTGCGACATACTCCAGACTTCGGCCTTTGGTACTCTGCGTCTTCTTCTTTGGCGCTTCATGGATTTTCAGATGCGGATTTTGCCGGGTGTCGGTTGGATAGGAAGTCCACTTCTGGGATTTGCCAGTTCTTGGGTTCTTCTTTGGTGTCTTGGTCTTCCCGCAAACAGTCAAGTGTTGCTCAATCCACTACCGAGGCAGAGTATGTGGCCGCAGCTAGTTGTTGCTCTCAGCTCCTTTGGATCACATACACCATGAGTGACTTTGGTGAGGAGTATACCCATGTCCCACTACAATGTGATAGCACCAGTGCCATAAGCGTTGCAAAGAACCCAGTGCTCCATTCCAAAACCAAGCACATAGAAGTGAGGTACCATTTCTTGAGAGACAACGTAGAGGAAGGGAAGATAGCTTTGATCCATGTACCCACACATGACCAACTAGCCAATATTTTCACCAAACCCCTAGATCAAGCAACTTTCACTCGTTTGCGGGGGGAGCTTGGTGTTTGTTTGATTTCTTGAGTTGGCGTGTGGGAGCTCCTTTGTAGCATATGTATAGCTTTCCTTTGTGCATTTCTTGCATTTGGCATGGCATATGTAACATGATGTATAGGCATCTTTGTATCTTAGGTTGCATGCATTTTGTATCATATGCATTGTTTAGGAAAGGCTTCTCCTATATACATTGTTCACCATGGAATGATATGTATGTCTTTGTGAGCTAGTGTGGTAAGCTATGGTTAGTTTGGCTTAGCTCTTGATGATCCTGATTTATATCCATGGTTGATGGCTATGTTTTTGAAAAATTTCATATGTATGCTCTCTTGTGAGTAAATGCCTTTACATGATCTTGACATGTTTTTGTGGCTTGGCTATGCTTAATTTGTGGTTGGATAGCTTATTTTGATCATATGGGGCCAAAGGCTCATTTGCCATCATGAATGTTTAGCCCCCATGCTTTATCTTGTGGAGGGGCATAAGTTCCTTTTTGTCGCAAAGACATTTCATGTACCAATTTCAAATCTGAAAATGAAATGTAAATTGCTTGGAAAATGTGCTCCCATGTCATATGTGCTAATTTTAATTTGCTTTGGGTGCTAAACCGTTGCATGTTGCTTACCAATGAGAAGTCTCATACATAGAAGTAAGCACATGGCTCGGTATGCTTTGACATGACATGAGGTGCTTGTGGGTGTTTATGATGGTCTTATGCTTAGAATGGTTGTCCTAGCATGAAGTTTGTGTGGCTTTGCCATTTTGACATGTTTTGCTCATGTTTAGGACTTTGCTCATGAGAGGGTGATTTTTCGCAAAATTGCTCAATTCTATCTTAGCTTCGCCCAATGGTTGTGAAACTTGGTGATCTTGTAGTTGATGTCATTACGAAGCTATAGAGTATCTAACTTGCTCATTTGGACATGTGTAGCATCCTTTGTTGAATTTTGTCTATTTGAGAAGCTCTAGGTTGCATTTTTTGCATTTTTGCCTTGATTCATGCATTGTCAACAAGGGGGAGAAGTTTGTGCATGTTTTGGGCACCTGGGAGCATTTGGAAGGTGTTCAAAGTGGTTCGGGCAGTTTTTGAAAAGTTTGGTGCAGGGCCGGTTTCTTGGGGCGGTCTAACCGCCCCCAGGCGGTCAGATCCCAGAGGGGCGGTCTAACCGCCCAGGGCATGCGGTCTAACCGCCCTGGGCAGAGTGAGCAGGTTTTTGCTCTTTGTTGCATTCCCATGTTGCATTGCTACATTGGCTCAGGGGGAGTGTGCTTTAGCTCTGGGGGAGCTTGCATGTGTGCAGGGGGAGCTCTTTGTGTTGTTCGAGCTTTGGATTGGTGGTTTGTGCTCTTTGCTTGAGCATGGTTTTGTCTCGGATGTATCGAGCCGTTGCCCTTGCCTAAGGGGTCCGAGACTTGTTCTTCTTCAAGTGATCTTGGTCTTTGCCTTTCCTTTGTTTTTCGATCGCTTGTTGGAGTTTCTTTTAGTCGTTTCCTTTTTTTTTCTTTTCTCTAGGTTACCAAAACGTGTGTGTTGTCAATGCACTCATCAAGGGGGAGATTGAGAGCCAGGTGTGGTTCGAGGACCGGTGGATGGTCGCTTCCTGGTGTGATGAGTGATTGACAACGTGGTGTGGACTGATTCTTGGCTAAGTATTGCAGGTGCAGGTTGTGGCTTGACTGGTGCAGGTGCAGGTGAAGAACAAGCGCGAAAGGTCGTTGCCGGTGAGGCCTCCAGGTGTGGAGACGACAAGTAGGCTTGGTTCGAGGGACCCGGTGGCCAGCGGAGTCAAGTGCGGGCCGTATGGTGCTAAGAACAGCGGGATGAAGTCATGGACGGTTTCTTGGTTGAGCCTCAAAACCAAGGTCGAGCCGGGACTACGTGGGAGCCGAGTCATGAGTGGTGATTGGCGGAGGCTACACCGAGTTCGCGGGGTTTGCAGTGGTTCACCAGAAAACCACTAGGTTACTCGGTTGAGCCACAAAACCGAGGCCGAAGACTCGACGAGAAGGTGCGGCCACCCAGGCCGGTTCAACCGCCCAGGAGGGGCGGTCAGACCGCCTGGGCCGGTCTAACCACCCAGGGGGGGTGGTCTGACCGCCCGGGTCGCAGCCGCCGAGAAGCTTCGAAGCGGAGGACACGCGTCGGGATCGCAAGGTTTGCGTCGAGGCTAAGCAAGGTTGCGGTCGCTGGGCATCCGTCCGATGGAGAAAATCTGAAGACTTCCAAATTCGCCCTTGAGGGGCATGTATCCCTAGTTATCTAGTAAGGGTAGTTTAGTCTTTTGGGTGCCTCCATATAAACACTTGAGGGGATGGATGGCAGCCAACTCTTGGAACCCTAGCTCATTTCTTTTCCCATTTTCGTTTCTTTTTCCTCTAGTTTTCTAGGACTAGCTTGAGAGGTTCATGTGAGATCTAGAGAGAGGGATGGATGATTGGGTGGCAAGATAGACCTTGTATGAACTTTCATGGTATGTATAGATGATTCGGTGTGGTTCCTCAAGGTCTTGTGTGGTCTTTCCCGTTCTTCTTTTTGGTGATTTTCGGAGCTCTTTCTTGTGATTCTCTTGACGGAGTTTTGAGGGCGATTTCTTGCGGGATTCTTGTTGGGTGTCACGTATGAGGACCTTGTGCCTCTTTGGCTGGTGACTTTGCCCCAAGAACTCCCTTGAATCGACCTCGATTTGGTGGTTTTCAAGTTGCTCGAGTTCTTGACCTAGAGAGCCTAAATCCGCGATTCCCTTTGATTGTGGGCGTTTCGGTTCGATTCCTTTGAGGGAGAGGTTGCCCAGGAGGTAACCCAGCTGTCCCCGAAGTTTCGCCGCAATCCGTGGGGTGAATCGGGAGATCGGACGATGGGAAGTTGAGGGTTGACCCGCGGCCAGATTTTCTGGGTATGGCGGTCTAACCGCCATAGGGGGGCGGTCTAACCGCTCTGGGTCTTCCAGGTGAAGGTTTTGATTTTCCCAGGTTTTCCTCTGTGAGTTTGTTCGCCTTGATCAGAGGTGTCTTCTGGTGAAATCTTGGGTCGTTTCGGTGCTGTTTGCTAGGAGTTCTTGCCTTGAGTTCGTAGCTGGGTACAGGAGGTTAGACCGCCCGTGGTAGCCGGTCTAACCGCCCCTAGGCCCCTGGGTGAAGTTTTGGTTTTCGCCAAGATTTCCTGGTAGCTTGCTTAGCCTTGACCAGAGATTTCTGTTGGTGAAACCGTGGTGTGTTTTGGTGCTCGGAAGAGGTGTTTCGGAGGATTTTCCGGTTACCAGGTGGAGGCGGTCTAACCGCCCCCCATACCCGGTCTGACCGCCCCCTCCAGACAGCCGGCTCACGAGTCGTTTCCGCTGCCGTGTGCGTATAGGAGTTGAGGCTACTGGTAGTGTTTGTTCCTAGGACCAGTAGAACTTCAGTGGCTACGTGGTTTTGGCAAACGGAAGGTTGCGTGCGGAGCGTGTGATTTTGGGTGTCTGACTGAGTTCATCTTGTTTGGGAAGTCATCCCATTCGAGAAGAATTTTTATCAGCTCCCATTCACTCCCCCCTCTCTGGTCGCCTAATCGGTCCATCATTCATACGCCAAACACCCTTATCTAAACCGCGAGGAAAATGACGTCAAGGATCCACATGCAACTTGGCAAAAGATCTAGAAGACACGAGAAGCGACGGGAAGGAGGCCGGGGCCGAACTGGGCTGAAATGGGCCCAGGCCGGCCGGCCCAGCCCATTTCGGGCCTGGTTCGGCGCCCCCTTTGACCTAGACGACCTTCGGGCTATTTATAGTCCCCGTGCCTCGAGCCACGCAGGAAGCAATTCGTCATCCGCCGCTGAGGAGCAGTGAAGAGAGGGATACCCATCCGGAGAGGAGAGGGTCGAGATGGTTGACTAGGGTTTCCCTAGCCGACGTGGGAACCTTTCATGGAAGACCACGTCGGAGTTCTAGAAGCTAGGATCAAGATCAAGGTAGGATCCCAGTGGTGATCTTGTCCATGTATTATACTTCATGTTGAATTTGCAAGATTGAATCTGATTTCTAGCGACCAAGTACTTTCTCTACGACTTTGTCTTCGTTTGGGTTTTCTTATTCTCCAATCTATTCCGTGGATAGATTGCATAGGATGTTCTTGTAGCCATGGTGACTAGAGGTGCATACCTGACCTACCGAACGTTTTCAACACATTCCTCGTGAAGGTGCTCTTAGGTTCACCTACACAATAAGCGGGACATCGTCACAGGATGTTGATCACGTGTACGGTAGGTGCCTTTGAGGGTTGGAACGAAAGCCAAGATTTAAAGAGGCTTTTAATGAGATTTGTTTGCTTTATTCTTCTTGGTTTTGGAACTTAAACAAAAGACCCGATCCAATCTCTAGATTGGTTTTACCTCCTCTCTCTTTCTCTTGCTACCTCCGGTGTTAAGTAGATTAGATGTGTTTTCATGATTCTTCCATAGATTAGATGCAAAAACCCTTGTTGAGATCAAAGTGTTTTCTACTTATTAGATTGGATCTTGCGTTACACATTGTTCCACGGATTCGATACCTTGGGTTCGCCACTCAAGGGAAGAAGGGTCCCTTGACTACGACGTGGGATTTGTCCGCTTGCAAGTCCAAACGAACTTTGATGCGACTATCAACCGTCAACATACTATCACAAAAGAGTGGAACCTCGGAGCACTCCTCACCAAAATCGCTCATTGTGTAGGTCATCAATAAAAGCCCGGAACAACAACTGGCGGCAGCTATATACTCGGCCTCTGTAGTGGACTGGGCTACACTGGATTGCTTGCGAGATGACCAAGAGACTAAAGAAGAACCAAGAAACTGGCAACACCCAGAGGTAGACTTGTGATCCAAGCGACACCCAGCAAAATTAGCATCAGAGTACCCGTAAAGTCTGACTGTCGAGGAGGAAGTGAAGGACCGAATAGGGCGACCAGAGAGGGGGGGAGTGAATGGGAGCCGATAAAAATTCTTCCCGAAGGTCGAACACGGCCTATACCCCGATTGCCACTCCAACTACTCGCGCACACAAAGGGAGCTCTAAACAAGGCACACACAAGCCTAGAAGAACAAGAGACAAGCCTAGTAGCAAAGAGGGGAAGCACCAAAGCAAGAACCAAAGGACCTAGCCAAAACTGCGAAGTCCAGGCCGGACAGTCCGGACAGGTACGGCGGACAGTCCGCGAGTACGGCGGACAGTCCGTGAACCCCTGGCGGACAGTCCGAAAAGGACCCCGAGCTAACAGTGCTGCACCGAGGAAATTCAGACAATCCGGGCAAGCACCGCGGACGGTCCGAGACCTCGCGGACAGTCCGGCCACCTCTGGCGGACAGTCCGGCTAAAGACCCTAGAAACCCCAGACAACCTTCGAGCCACCCTAGACGAAATCCGAGCCATGCGGACATCCGCACACACCACACGGACAGTCCGCAAACTACTTGCAACAAAACCCTAGCTGAGAAACGGATCGAAACGCGAGCTGAAGAACACGCGAAGAACTCTGACGAACACGCTCCATGCGGACAGTCCGTGACGCTCGAGCGGACAGTCCGCGACACGCGGACATAGCAGAAACAGCCCGACCCCGCGAGGTCAACTCTCCAAATCCAACACCGGATCTCCCAAACGCCAAAAGCTCTTGAGACAAGATTTGGGGGAGATGATAAGCAACACAAGAGAAAGCTATGCCCCAAAAATCTCGACCTCTAAGCCACTAAATCGCCGGGAATCACGGATCACATGAACTCCACCAAGAACTCAAACTCCGGACAAAAACTCACGAATCGAAGGCTCTCCACGGTGTTTGAGGAGTCAAGATCACACACAAAGATGAGCAAGGCATCCACCCATGATCACCTCAAAGAAATCCGAAGGAAAACACCGTCAAATCCCCGAATCGAGAGAAGAATGAAACTCCCCAAGAATAGCCCCGAAAATGAAACGAAAATCACAGAGGACTAGGAGATCACCGCAACGCCGAATGCTTCCATACATCCAGAGGTCAGAGTCTATACAAGAATCTAGCCTAAGGAATACAGAGGAAAAGAAGCAGTCCAGAGCAAAACTACCGGGGGAGAAAAAACCTAGGGTCCAAGAGAGAGAGATGTCATCCACCTCTCCGCTATTTATACGAAGTCCATCAGAGGGAGGTAAATGACCACGCTACCCCTACTGCTTGAAATGAAGATACAACCCCTCAGAGGCATTTTGGGTCAAGTCTTCATCGGACGGACACGCTTCCACCACGGCTTCGCTTCAACTCGACGCAAACCCCGCGATCACGCCACGTGCCCTCCGCCTCGAAGCTTCCCGAAGCTCCCGGATCACCATCTCTGTCGCCTCGGGCCTCCGGCCTTGGTTTTGAGGCCCAACCAAGAAACCGTCCACCGATGGTTTTGTGGGCGAACCAACAAACACCGCGTGCAAGCTTCGGGCTCCATCCGCTACCTTGCACCAGCCCATGTTCACGACTTCAGCCCTCCAGTCATGCACTGCACGGCTCGCACTTGACCCCATCGACCACCGGGTCCATCGAACCAAGCCTACTTGCCTCTCCATCACCCGGAGGCCGCCACGGCTAAGGCCTTTCGCGCTTGTTCTTCACCTGCACCGACACGAGTCAAACCACATGTACCTGCACACTTAGCCAAGCATCAGTCCACACAATGTTGTTAATCACTCATCACTAAGGAGCGACCCTCCACTGGTCTTCGGACACACCTGGTTCTCAATCTCCCCCTTGATGAGTGCATTGACAACACCCATAGAAATCACATAGGGAAAAAGAAAAGAAAAACAGCCATGAACACCAACCTCCAACAAGTTATCCAAAGCCAAAGAACAAGCGAAAACAAGATCACTCGCCAGACCAAGTCTCGCCCCCCTAAGACAAGGGCAACGGCTCAACACAGCCGAGACAAAACAAAGCTCACAAAGAGCACATCACAAAACACAAAACTCAGGCACAAAACAAAGGAGCTCCCCCTGCACATATGCAAATTCCCCCTGAGCAAATGCAACCTCTTCTTCTCAATTTTTCTCCTCACATGCAACATCCCACAAATGCATAGCAATTTTCCACAAAATTTCCCAGTGCATGAAAATTCTCCCCATATCATACAACATCTCCCCCTTGTTGACAATGCATGAATCAAGGTATATGAAACTTCTTCCCCTTGTTTTCATGAAAAATGCATGTCAAAGCAGATATACAATCTACCAAGCTTCTCAAATATACAAAGAGCACAACAAAATGCTACAAATGAGACATAGAGCAAGCAAAGTAGATATGGTGTAGTTAGCACATTACCACCAAGAAGGTAGAGACATATAAGCATGTGACATGGCTAAAAGCAATTTTAAGCAATTTTCATAAAGAAACATTCATCTCATGAGCAAGACTCTCTCTATACCAATTTGAACATAAATACAATAGATCATCCAAAGTTTATGCAAGATCACAAATTCTCATCACATGATCATTATAAACGCCCACAAGCTACTCAAGTCATGTTAAAGCCACCGAGCCATGTGTCTACTTCTTAAAATGAGACTTCTCATGGTAGACAACATGCTACGATTTAGCACCCAAGATATGAATATCAAAGCATAAAAACATGAGTAGGAGCTCATTTTTCAAGCACAAGGTAATTCATCCACCAATTTCATTTTCAAGTTTAAACCTGGTACATGAAGTGCCTTTGCGGCAAAAAGAAGCTTATGCTCCTCCCCAAGCAAGCAAAAGGGCTAAACATTTACAATGACAAAAGGTCTTTGACCCCAAGCAAAGAGAACATGATTCTCAAGCACAAACTAAACATGATATAGGCATTTAAGCACAAATTGAGCATAGACAAGCATCTACTCATGAGAGACATCAATTTTAGCATTTTCATCTAAAGAAAGCTATCCCAACACAAATATATGGCAAAACCATCAAGACCATAGCATTCACATCCACAATTTACCAAACATGCACAAGTCTCACAAATAGCACATAGGTGATCAATGTATATAAGAGAAGCTTTTCCTAGCACAAGTGATCCAAAGATGGCTATCCTACCAGGTTTTGTACAGAAAGTAAAATGCATGAATGCAATGCAACAAAATGAACATATGGTACATATATACATGAGAAGCTCCAAGACCCAGCTAGAAAGGAAAGCACACCCCAAGTTCACCCCGCAAGCGAGTGGAAGTGACCTGATCAAGCGGTTTGGTGAAAATGTCAGCTAGCTGGTCTTGGGTAGGGACATAGGACAAAGATATGTTTCCCTTCTCAACATTGTCCCTCAGAAAATGATACCTCACTTCTATGTGTTTCGTTTTGGAGTGGAGGACAGGGTTTTTGGCTACGCTTATGGCACTGGTGCTGTCACAGAAAAGTGGAACCTAGGAGCACTCCTCTCCAAAATCACTCATGGTATAGGTCATCCAAAGCAGCTGGGAACAACAACTAGTAGCATCTACATACTCGGCCTCTGTAGTGGACTGGGCTACACTGGATTGCTTGAGAGATGACCAAGAGACCAAAGAAGAATCAAGGAACTGACAACACCCAGAGGTAGACTTGCGATCCAATCGACACCCAGCAAAATCAGCATCGGAGTAACTGTGAAGTCTGAGTGTCGAGGAGGTAGAATACCAAAGACCAAACTCAGGAGTGTAGTTCATGTACCTGAAAATCCGCTTGACGGCCTGCCGATGTGAAGTCCTCGGTGAAGCCTGAAAATGAGCGCACAGACACACACTGAACTGTATGTCTGGCCTCGTCGCCATCAAATAGAGGAGGGAGCCGATCATGCTCTGGTACTCCTTCTGGTCCATGGGTTCGCCCTCCTCGTCCGCGTCCAAAGCTGTAGTGGTACTCATCGGTGTAGTCAGCGGCTTGGAGTCGTTCATACCAAACTTCTTCACCATGTCCCTGGTGTACTTCGCCTGATGTACAAACATCCCGTCCTTGCACTGCTTGATCTGGAGGCCCAAGAAAAACTGCAGCTCGCCCATCATGGACATCTCAAATTCCCTGCTCATGTCATCTGCAAATCTGGCAACAAGATCATGAGAAGAGCCACCAAAGATTATGTCATCCACGTATATCTGAACAATCAAACGGTCATTCCCATGCTTAAGGAGAAACAGGGTCTTATCAACTGTGCCCATCACAAACCCCATACTAAGCAAAAAGCCTCTCAACCTGCCATACCAAGCTCTAGGTGCCTGTTTCAACCCATAGAGCGCTCTCTGGAGTTTGTATTCATGGTGTGGGTATTTTTCGCTCTCAAACCCCGGGGGTTGCACCACATACACTTCTTCCTCTATCACCCCATTCAAGAAAGCACTCTTGACATCCATTTGGTACAACTTGAACCATTTAGCCACGGCAAAGGATAGAAGGATCCTAATTGCCTCCAAACGAGCCACAGGAGCAAATGTCTCCTCATAATCTATCCCCTCCTTCTGGTTGAAACCCTGCACCACCAACCTCAACTTGTTTCTCACAACCATCCCATTCTCACCCTCTTTGTTCTTCCACACCCACTTGGTACCTATGGGACGACCATTTGGTGGTAGATCAACTAACACCCAGACTTGGTTTCTCTCAAAGTTCTCCAACTCCTCATGCATGGAATTCACCCAACTCTCGTCAGATAAAGCGTGTCGAATATCTTTGGGCTCAAACGACACGACAAAAGCAGAGTGAGCGAAATGAGAGGAATTCCTTGACCTCGACCGTGTAGTGCGTTCATGAAGGTCACCTATGATCGTCGTCGGTGGGTGATCAACTTGTACCCACCGCGGAGCCTCTCGCCTGGACACGATCTCCCCTCAGCAACAGCCTCCACTCTAACAACCTCAGTCGTAGTGGGTGTAGGGGATGGACCATCCTCGATCATCGTCGTAGTAGTAGAAGTAGCACGTACACGATCAGCCATGGGAGCATCACCTCCATCATCGTCCTCATCTCCATCTCCATCTTGCTCATCTTCAAAGATCCTCGCACCAATCTCCTCGTCACCTCCACACTCGAAAGCAGAAGAGCCACATGGTTGTGTCTCGTCGAAGGTTACCTCGCAAGTCTCCATGATTCGGTTAGTGTCAAGGTTGAGCACACGATATGCTCTAGAGTGAATCGAATAACCGAGAAAGATACCATCCGAACATCTAGACTCGAACTTATCCAACTTGCCCTTCTTCAGAATCAAACACTTGCAACCAAAAGCTCTAAAGTGACTCACCTTGGGTTGTCAGCCATGCATCAGCTCATAAGAGGTCTTTTTCTTAAAAGCACGAAGGAAGATGCGATTTGAGACATAGCAAGTGGTATTGACCGCCTCGGCCCAGAAACGCCTAGGAGTCCTATGCTCATCAAGCATCGTCCTGGCCATCTCACAAAGGGTCCGGTTCTTCCTCTCCACTACACCATTCTGGCAAGTGACGTATGGAGAAGAGTACTGATGATCGAGACCAAGATCACTGCAAAAGGCGTCAAAATGAGAGTTCTTAAATTCCGTGCCATTGTCACTGCGTATAGCTCGAATGGCATCACCATGTCTCTCATTCTTCAACCTCAAGATCAAGTCTCGAACAAAGCCAAATGTCTCGCTCTTATCCTCCAAAAAGAAAACCCAAGAGTACCTCGAAAAATCATCAACAACCAGAAGAACATACCACTTCCCACCCGCAGAGCGAACACGAGCTGGCCCAACCAAATTCATGTGCAACAGCTCACAAGGTCGCTCGGTCCTGACAGCAGTCAGAGGGGTGTGAGAAGTAGCAACCATCTTTCCATGCCGACAAGAAGCACAAACCAAATCCCTCTCGAATTTTAACTTAGGCAATCCTCGGACAAGATCAAGACCACTCAAGCGGGAAAGCAACTCAAAGCTCAAGTGTCCCAACCTCATATGCCATTTCCAAAGCTCGGCCGACACGCCAGCAACAAAGCATCGAGGAGGACTAATAGACTGGGAAAAATCGGCACGAAAGATTTGACCCTCGGGGACGATCGTACAGACAAGATCACCTCGAGAATCAAGCACACGAGAAGCACCCGACTTAAAACGAACCTCAAAACCTTCGTCCAGTAACTGAGATACTGACAACAGGTTAAAACCAAGTGACTTGACCAGGGCCACACTTCTTAAGGTCACCTTGCTACTCACCTTCACCATACCTTCAGCAAGCACTCGTCCTCTCCCATTGTCCCCGAAAGTGATGTACTCCCTCGTACTCACCGGGATGAGGCTGGAGAACCACCCATGATCTCCGGTCATGTGTCGTGAGCAACCGGAGTCCATCAACCAAAAGTTCTTCAAGCCTCCCACTTGCAATCAAAAACGAGAACGAGAATGAGCAAGCGACTCAACACTAGGGTTAGTTCCAAAAGAGTCAAACCAGTGTCGAGCCATTTGCTCAAAAGAAGGGTTAGCAAAGTCCATTCTACCAACACCCCGAGGCGGAGCCCTCACACGCCTACCACCAAAGGACCTGTCACGTCTCACTGGAGGAGTACGTGCACCACGAGGGGGAAAATGTGGCCCGTAGTCTATCTGAGACCCAAAACTCTGATCGTGCCTCCCAAACTTGTAATGGTCACGAGAAGGAGCACGTCGAGCCAACTCACCAAGCCCAAACCCAAGACGCCTATCTCTCTGAGGAAATACACCTCCACCTCCACGAGTGGGAATTGTACGCACATACACCTCACCCCTAGGTAGAGGCCCTCTACAAGGCTCAGGCACACCACGAGCAAGGTGGTACCCGTCCTTGTTTGCCACCTCCCTAGCAAACCTCTCATCCCACTTCCTCCGGAAACAGAACTCATCCTTATGCCCATCCCTCCCACAATACTCACAATGGAAGCGGACCGGCACTGGCTTAGGCTGTGGCTTCTCTACAAGCTTCTCTCCAGTTTTCTCTCCTGACTTCCCATCAAAGACACTCCCCTAGGTGCTCACAAACTTGATGGGTTTTTGGTAGTTCTCAGCTTTGTGGGGAAACACTGGTGGATCTGGTGTTGTGTCTAGCTTGTTTCTGAGGTGGTTTGGTTTGGGTGCAAATTTGTTCATCGGTGTGGTATGTGGTGGAATAGGTATCTCTCCAGCTTTCTCTTCTCCCTCACCACTCTTCTCACCACACTTGTCAGCCCCAACGTCTGACCATCAAACCTCTTAAACAGAGCCAACATCAAACTCAATTGTGGCTCATGCCCAGACAACCACCCCATCATTTTTCTCAGTTCATCATTTTCATCCTGCAGACGATCAACATAGTGTGCAAGTTCCATGTTTTTCAAAGCATGCATTTCACAGGTTGAACATGATGTAGGAAAAGGAGCTTTCAATGCCGCCTCAAGAGAAACAATTCTAGTGTGAGACTCATCTAGCCTAGCATGCAAAATAGGACATGAGGTACAAGCGCCCAACAAAGCTGGCCTAGATTTCAATTCATCACACTTAATCCTAACCACATCTAGTTCCTCCAAAGTATAGGCATGCTTCTCCTTGAGAGTAGTCAAATCAACAAGAAAAACTGAGCAATCACCACAATCTATCTCATCAGACACCACAGGAGCAGACTTCAAAGAGACTATCTCATTCCTAGCCTCCACAAGCAAGGATTCAAGCTCGGCTACCTTGTCCTTAGCCTCACCCAACAAAGACCTAAATTCCCTCTTCTCCTTGTTGGTCTTTCTAAGCACATCATCACGGTTATCAAGCAACTCATTGAGCCTAGCATTCTCCTCTAGCAAGAAGTTGGGATCTTGTCGTACCTCTTCATCGGAATCGGAGTTCGAATCCGAGCTGTGCCTCCCACTCTTCTTGGAATGTGCCATGCCGCAAAAGCCTCCTTGTGCGATGAAGCTTAGGCCGGTGAAGTTCTTGCCCGTGTACCGCTTCTCCTTACGCTTCTCTTGCTCTTCCTCGCTGCTCGAGTCGCAAGAAGCATCACTTGATGTCGAGTCGATGTCGCTCGCTCCGGCCACCATCGCTCGAGCGGTCTTCTTCTTGTGGCCGCCACTCTTCTTGTGCCTTCTCTCGCCCTTGTCCTTGTCCTTGTGCTTGTCCTTGTAGTCGTTCCGGGAGTGGTGCTTGTTGTAGTCGTACTTGGGCTTACCCTTGTAGTCGTTCTTGATCTCCATGGCTTCAGGGCATTCGGCGATGAAGTGCCCTTGCTTCCCGCACCGGTAGCACATCCCCGAGCTCCGCCTTGCATTCTTGCGGTTCTCGTACATCCGCCCAAACCTCTTGCTCAACAAAGCGAGATCGTCCTCGCTCAGCACCTCAAAGTCCTCATCTGGCAAAGACGCAATACAAGACAAAGAGAAACCACCGGAGTTAGCGTTAGACCTTGACCCGGAGACAAGAGCCAAACAATGAGGATCAGTGGGGCTCTCACTCTTGGCTCTCAAGCCACGATCAACCTCTGAAGACCTGAGCTTCGAAAATAGCTCATCCAGCGTCAGCGTATCATACACGCTCGACTACTCAATGGCCACGACCTTGGCACTCCACACTGACCTATCTAGGGCATGCAAAAGCTTGATAGCTTGATCATGATCCGTGTATGGGAGCACTGTCACATTTGCCCTCATGTTGTTGACTATGCTAGTGAAGCGCTGGAACATAGCATCGGTCGACTCACCGGGGAGATGAGTGAAGTTCTCGTACTCTCTCCGGTAACTGGAAAACAAATGGGCTTGCACTTGGGCATTGCCAACATGAGCATTTCTCAACTTGAGCCAAATCCTTCCGGCCACATTCTCTCCATACACTCGCTCGAACTCCGAGGCACAGAGAGCACGGAACAAGTAATCAACAGCCTTGTTGTTGGCCTCACACATGTCCCGCGATCCTAGAAGTAAAAAAGTATCTGGGATGACATAATGAGGATTCTGAGTGACCTCCCAGATAAGAGTTCCCTTCCCTCACAAAAACACGCCCATGCGCCTCTCCCACATCGGGTAATTCTTGCCATCAAAGTGCGGAGGACCCGACCCCTTGCCGTAATCGCCCATCTTTGGATCTTAGACTGGTTAGAATCAAGAAGATCCGTAACCGGCTCTGATACCAATTGAAGGAACGAATAGGGCGACCAGAGAGGGGGGGAATGAATGGGAGGCGATAAAAATTCTTCCCGAAGGTCGAACTCGGCCTATACCCCGATTGCCACTCCAAGTACTCGCGCACACAAAGGGAGCTCCAAACAAGGCACACACAAGCCTAGAAGAACAAGAGAGAAGCCTAGGAGCAAAGAGCGGAAGCACCAAAGCAAGAACCAAAGGACTTACCTGCGAAGTCCAGGCCGGACAGTCCGGATAGGTACGGCGGACAATCCGCGAGTACGGCGGACAGTCCGTGAACCCCTGGCGGACAGTCTGAAAAAGGACCCCGAGCTAACAGTGCTGCACCGAGGAAATTTGGACAGTCTGGGCAAGCACCACGGACGGTCTGTGACCTCACGGACAGTCCGGCCACCTCTGGCGGACAGTCCGGCTAAAGTCCTTCGAAACCCCAGACAACCTTCGAGCCACCCCAGACGAAATCCGAGCCACGCGGACAGTCCGCACACACCACGCGGACAGTCCGCAAACTACTTGCAACAAAACCCTAGCTGAGAAACGGATTGAAACGTGAGCGCTGAAGAACACGCGAAGAACTCTGACGAACACGCTCCACGCGGACAGTCCGCGACGCTCGAGCGGACAGTCCGCGACACGCGGACTGTGCAGAAATAGCCTGACCCCGCGAGGTCAACTCTCCAAATCCAACACCGGATCTGCCAAACGCCAAAACCTCTTGAGACAAGATTTGGGGGAGATGATAAGCAACACAAGAGGAAGCTATGCCCCAAAAATCTTGACCTCTAAGCCACTAAATCGCCGGGAATCGCAGATCACACGAACTCCACCAAGAACTCGAACTCCGGCCAAAAACTCACGAATCGAAGGCTCTCCACGGCGTTTGAGGAGTCAAGATCACACACAAAGATGCGCAAGGCATCCACCCATGATCTCCTCAAAGAAAATCGAAGGAAAACGCCCTCAAATCCCCGAATCGAGCGAAGAACGAAACTCCCCAAGAATAGCCTCGAAAATGACACGAAAATCACAGAGGACTAGGAGATCACCGCAACTCCGAATGCTTCCATACATCTAGAGGTCAGGGTCTATACAAGAATCTAGCCTAAGGAATACAGAGGAAAAGAAGCAGTCCAGAGCAAAACTACCGGGGGAGGAAAAACCTAGAGTCCAGGAGAGAGAGATGCCATCCACCTCTCCACTATTTATACGAAGTCAATCGGAGGGAGGTAAATGACCACGCTACCCCTACTGCTTGAAATGAAGATACAACCCCTCAGGGGCATTTTGGGTCAAGTCTTCATCGGACGGACATGCTTCCACCGTGGCTTCGCTTCAACTCGACGCAAACCCCGCGATCACGCCACGTGCCCTCCGCCTCGAAGCTTCCCGAAGCTCCCGGATCACCATTTCTGTCACCTCGGGCCTCCGGGCTTGGTTTTTAGTCCCAAACCAAGAAACCGTCCACCGATGGTTTTGTGGGCAAACCAACAAACCCCGCGTGCAAGCTTCGGGCTCCATCCGCTACCTTGCACCGGCCCATGTTCACGACTTCAGCCCACAAGTCTAGCACTACACGGCTCGCACTTGACCCCATCGGTCACCGGGTCCATCAAACCAAGCCTACTTGCCTCTCCATCACCCAGAGGCCACCACGTCTAAGGCCTTTCGCGCTTGTTCTTCACCTGTACCGACACGAGTCAAATCGCAACCTGTACCTGCACACTTAGCCAAGCATCAGTCCACACAACATTGTCAATCACTCATCACTAAGGAGCGACCCTCCACTGGTCTTCGGACACACCTGGTCCTCAGGAAGAATACCAAAGACCAAACTCAGGAGTGTAGTTCAAGTACCTGAAAATTCGCTTGACGGCCTGCTGATGTGAAGTCCTCGGTGAAGCCTGAAAATGAGCGCACAAACACACACTAAACTGTATGTCCGGCCTCGTCGCCGTCAAGTAGAGGCGATCATGCTCCGATACTCCTTTTGGTCCACGAGTTCGCCATCTTCATCCGCGTCCAAAGCCGTAGTGGTGCCCATCGGTGTAGTCAGCGGCTTGGAGTCGTTCATGCCAAACTTCTTCACCATGTCCCTGGTGTACTTCGCCTGATGTACAAACGTCCCGTCCTTGCACTACTTGATCTGGAGTCATAAGAAAAACTGCAGCTCGCCCATCATAGATATCTCAAATTCCCTGCTCATGTCATCTGCAAATCTGGCAACAAGATCATGAGAAGAGCCACCAAAGATTATGTCATCCACATAAATCTGAACAATCAAAAGGTCATTTCCATGCTTAACGAGAAACATGGTCTTATCAACTGTGCCCATCACAAACCCCTTACTCAGCAAAAAGCCTCTCAACCTACCATACCAAGCTCTCAGTGCCTGTTTCAACCCATAAAGTGCTCTCTGGAGTTTGTAGACACGGTGCGGGTACTTCTCGCTCTCAAACCCCGGGGGTTGCCTTACATACACTTCTTCCTCTATCACCCCATTCAAGAAAGCACTCTTCACGTCCATTTGGTACAACTTGAACCCTTTAGCCACGGCAAAGGCTAGAAGGATCCTAATTGCCTCCAAACGGGCCACAAGAGCAAATGTCTCCTCATAGTCTATGCCCTCTTTCTGCTTGAACCCCTGAGCCACCAACCTCGATTTGTTTCTCACAACCATCCCATTCTCACCCTCTTTGTTCTTCCACACCCACTTGGTACCTATGGGACGGCAATTTGGTGGTGGATCAACTAACACCCAGACTTTGTTTCTCTCAAAATTCTCCAACTCCTCATGCATGGAATTCACCCAATTCTCGTCAGACAAAGCGTGTCGAATATCTTTGGGCTCAAACGAAGCGACAAATGCAGGGTGAGCAAAATGTGAAGTGTTCCTTGATCTCGACCGTGTAGTGCATTCATGAAGGTCACCTATGATCGTAGATGGTGGGTGATCCACCTGTACATGTCGGGAAGCCTCTCGCCTGGACACAACCTCCCTCTCAGCAGCAGCCTCCACTTGAACAGCCTCAGTCGTAGTGGGTGTAGGGGATGGACCATTCTCGATCGTCGTCGTCGTAGTGGAAGTAGCATGTACACGATTAGCCGTGGGAGCATCACCACCATCATCGTCTTCATCTCCATCTCCATCCTTCTCATCCTCAAAGATCCTCGCTCCAATCTCCTCGTCACCTGCACACTCAAAAGAAGGAGAGCTACATGGCTGTGTCTCGTCGAAGGTTTCCTCGCAAGTCTCCATGATTCGGTTAGTGTCAAGGTTGAGCACACGATATGCTCTAGAGTGAATCGCATAACCGAGAAAGATATCATCTGAACATCTAGACTCAAACTTATCCAACTTGCCCTTCTTCAGAATGAAACACTTGCAACCAAAAGCTGTAAAGTGACTTACATTGGGTTGTTGCCCATGCATCAGCTCATAAGAGGTCTTCTTCTTGAAAGAATGAAGGAAGATGCGATTCGAGACATAGCAAATGGTATTGACCGCCTCGGCCCAGAAACGCCTAGGAGTCCTATGCTCATCGAGCATCGTCCTGTTCATCTCACAAAGGGTCCAGTTCTTCCTCTCCACTACGCCATTCTGGCAAGCGACGTATGGAGAAGAGTACTGATGATGAAGACCAAGATCACTTCAACATGCCTTCAGCAAGCACTCGTCCTCTCCCATTGTCCCCGAATGTGATGTACTCCCTCGTACTCACCGGGTGAGGCTGGAGAACCACCCACGATCTCCAGTCATGTGTCGTGAGCAACCAGAGTCGTTCAACCAAAAGTTCTCCAAGCCTCCCACCTACAATCAAAAACGAGAACAAGAATGAGCAAGCGACTCAACACTGAGGTTAGTACCAAAGGAGTCAAACCAGTGTCGAGCCATTTGCTCAAATGAAGGGTTAGCAAAGTCCATCCTACCAAAACCTCTAGGCGGAGCCCTCTCATGCCTACCACCAAAGGACCTATCACATCTCACTGGAGGAGTATGCGCACCACGAGGGGGAAAACGTGGCCCGTAGTCCATCTGAGACCCAAGCTCCGATCGTGCCTCCCAAACTCGTAACGGTCATGAGAAGGAGCACGTCTAGCCAACTCCCCACACCCAAACCCAACATGCCTATCTCTCTGAGGAAAACCACCTCCACCTCCACGAGTGGGAAGTGTACGCACAAACACCTCACCCCTAGGTAGAGGCCCTCTACGAGACTCAGGCACACCATGAGGAAGGTGGTACCTGTCCTTGTTTACCATCTCCCTAGCAAACCTCTCATCCCTCTTCCTCCGGAAACAGATCTCATCCTTATGCCCATCCCTCCCACAATACTGACAATGGAAGCGGATCGGCTATGGCTTAGGCTGTGGCTTCTCTACAGGCTTCTCAACAGCCTTCTCTCCTGACTTCCCACCAAAGACACTCCCCTGGGTGCACACAAACTTGATGGGTTTTTAGTAGTTTTCAGATTTGTGGGGGAACACTGGTGGATCTGGTGTTGTGTCTAGCTTGTTTCTGAGGTGGTTTGGCTTGGGTGCAAATTTGTTCATGGGTGTGGTATGTGGTGGAATAGGAATCTCTCCAGCTTGCTCTTCTCCCTCACCACTCTTCTCACCACACTTGTCAGCCCCCAACGCCTGACCATCAAACCTCTTAAACTGAGCCATCATCAAACTCAATTGTGGCTCATGCCCAGACTACCACCCCATCATTTTCCTCATCTCATCATTCTCATCCTGCAAACGGTCAACATAGTGTGCAAGTTCCATGTTTTTCAAAGTATGCAATTCGCAGGTAGAGCATGATGTAGGAAGAGGAGCTTTCAATGCCACCTCAAGAGAAACTATTCTAGTGTTGACGGTTCAAAATCGTGTTGAAGTTCACCACAAGCCTACGGGTGACTTGGTGCCTTTTTCACCAAGGAGGGTCCCCCCCAAGGATTGTCAATCCAAGGATCGGAAGCAAACCGCTAAGGATCTCTACCTAATCTATCGAACTATCCTAACATGAAGCGTAGATTGCATATAAGGTAACCTTTAAGAGATACGTGTATGATAGCTCAAGGTTGATCACATACACGAACATAGGCGAGGTAAAGTGCCACCAAGGGGACGACTAACCCTATCGCCTTCTAGTTGTAGTTCCGGCAAACGAGCAACAACCAAGCATCTCATCTAAAAGCAACCTTAAACTCCTACCTCCGGCCTACCTCCCGAGGACATCTGCTCGTTCGGGGGAAAACACCCTGTCATGATGCTCCCTTAATGAAGCGGGGAATCTAGGGGTGTGTCCATACATGGACAAGTCTACCAATCATGAAGGGTCAACATACTAGATCTAATCACCATGATTACATAAAGCATGCTATGTAGTCTAACCTAGCATTAGACTAAGGATGAAACATATTCATGAAAGGTAGAAAGTAAAGACGAAGACATGGAATCGCTTAAAGATCGGAAAGCAAGATTACAATTGCTCACATAATAGTAGATGTGTTTAGGTCACCACCACCGAGTACATACCATTGATGACCTCAACTAGCTCCGGAACTCCACCATGGCACAACCACGCAGGGCGGCCATGGTGGCTAGGGTTGGCCTAGGCCATCCCCAAGACAACTTGGAGGACTCCACCGCCGTCATCTCCCTCCGGTGCTCACTTCTAGGTTTCGTCGAGTTCTGATGAATGGATGTGGCGGCCGTCGGAGGTGGGGGTATAAATAAGCCGAGGAGTGTGTAGGTCTAAGGGGAGGCCAAACCGGGCCTGGAACACCCTAGGCCGGTCGGCATGGGCAGGCCGGCCCAGGCCTTTTTCAGCCCGGTTTGGGCCTATCTTCCTCCATGATGCTTCCCGTGCTTTCTTCAATATTTGCCGAAGTCCATGTGGGTCCTTGACGTCGTTTTCCCGGCGGTTTGGATAAGGGTACTTGGCGTACGAACTCCCGCATCTTCTGTTTAGGTCCTTGGACTTTCACAGCTTCATGCTTCGGTCCTTGGGTCATTTGGAGTCATGTTCACTTCGTGTCTTGACTCGTGCCGGCATTCGTGACCTCCTCACAAAGTGCTAGATGAACTCCACCCGGAAGTCCTCATTTAGGTACCTAATTCCTGCGTAAACAACACACTCCAAAAACCACATGCAAGTGCGAACTTGTTATATCATTAGTGTGCCTAGTGGCGGGTTAGTTATAAATCAAAGCTCAAACCAAAGTGTAACAAGTGCTCTTGGTTGACGAAAATCGACCGTCAACATCTAGTGTGAGATTCATCTAGCCTAGCATGCAACACAGGACACGAAGTGCAAGCACCTAACAAAGCAGGTCTAGATTTCAATTCATCACACTCAATCCTAATCACATCTAGTTCCTCAAGAGTAGAGGCATGCTTCTCCTTGAGAGCAGTCAAGTCAGCAAGAAAAACATTGCAATCACTACAATCAATCTCATCAGACACAACAAGAGTAGATTTCAAAGAGCCTATCTCATTTCCAGCATCAACAAGCAAGGACTCGAGCTCAACTATCTTGTCCTTAGCGTCACCGAACAAATACCTAAATTCCCTCTTCTCCTTGTTGGTCTTCCTAAGCACATCATCACAGTTATCAAGCAACTCATTGAGCCTAGCATTCTCCTCTAGCAAGAAGTTGGGATCATGTCATACCTCTTCCTTGGAGTCGGAGTTCAAATCCGAGCTGTGCTTCCCGCCCTTCTTGGAGTACGCCATGCCGCAAAAGCCTCCTTGTGTGACGAAGCTGAGGCTGGTGAAGTTCTTGCCCGTGTGCCGCTTGTCCTTGCGTCATTCTTGCTCTTCATCACTGGTCGAATCGGAAGAAGCATCACTTGATGTGGAGTCGATGTCACTCGCTTCGGCAACCATCGCTCGAGCTGTCTTCTTGTACCCACTACTCTTCTTGGGCCTTCTCTCGCCCT
The DNA here is from genome assembly GCA_036936925.1 of Cenchrus fungigraminus. Classification (NCBI taxonomy): domain Eukaryota; kingdom Viridiplantae; phylum Streptophyta; class Magnoliopsida; order Poales; family Poaceae; genus Cenchrus; species Cenchrus fungigraminus. The sequence continues at coordinate 85,741,104 of CM072771.1, read as the reverse complement.
TGTCCTTGCGCTTGTCTTTGTAGTCGTTCCGGGAGCGGTGCTTGTTGTAGTCGTGCTTGGGCTTGCCCTTGTAGTCGTTCTTGATCTCCATGGCTTCTGGGCATTCGGCGATGAAGTGCCCGTGCTTCCCGCACTGATAGCACATCCCCGAGCTCCGCCTTGCATTCTTGTGGTTCTCGTACATCCACCCAAACCTCTTGCTCAACAAGGCGAGATCATCCTCGCTCAGCACCTCAAAGTCCTCATCTGGCAAGGACACAAGACAAGACAAAGAGAAACCAACAGAGTTAGCATTAGTCCTTGATCCTGAGACAAGAGCCAAACTACGAGGATCAGTGGGGCTCTCACTCTTGGCTCTCAAGCCACGATCAACCTCTGAAGACCTGAGCTTGGAGAATAGCTCATCAAGCGACAACGTGTCATACATGCTCGACTCCTCAATGGCCTCGACCTTGTCACTCCACACATACCTATCCAGGGCATGCAAAAGCTTGATAGCTTGATCATGATCCGTGTATGGGAGCACTGTCACATTGGCCCTCATGTTGTTGACTATGCTGGTGAAGCGCTGAAACATAGTATCGGTCGACTCACCAGGGAGATGAGTGAAGTTCTCGTACTCTCTCCGGTAACTGGAAAACAAACAGGCCTGCACCTGGGCATTGCCAACATGAGCATTTCTCAACTTAAGCCAAATCTTTCCGGCCACATTCTCTCCATACACTCGCTCAAACTCCAAAGCACAGAGAGCACGGAATAAGTAATCAACGGCCTTGCTGTTGGCCTCACACATGTCCTGCGATCCTGGAAGCAGAAAAGTGTTTGGGATGACAAAATGAGGGTTCTGAGTGACCTCCCAAATCAGAGTTCCCTTCCCACGCAAAAACGCGCCCATGCGCCTCTCCCACATCGGGTAATTCTTGCCATCGAAATGCGGAGGACCCGACCCCTTCCCATAATCGTCCATCTTTGGATCTTAGACTGGTTCGAATCAAGAAGATCCGTAACCAGCTCTGATACCAATTGAAGGACCGAATAGGCGACCAGAGGGGGGGAGTGAATGGGAACTGATAAAAATTCTTCCTGAAGGTCGAACTCGGCATATACCCCGATTGCCACTCCGATCACTCGCACACAACAAATAAGCTCTAGACTAGGCACACACAAGCCTACAAGTCCTAGAGACAAGCCACGAACCAAAGAGCGGAAGCACCGGACAAGAATCAAAGCAAAGGAAGCAAGTCTGCAACAGACCTCGCGGACAGTCTGTGGTGTACGGGTGGACTGTCCGTGGGGCCTAGGCGGACTATTCGCAAGAGCCTTGCGAACTGTCCGCTAAAGCGGACAGAACCTGCAGAGACGCACCCCAAAAAATCGGACTGTCCGGGCGAGCACCGTGGACTGTCCCTCACTTCAGTTCGGACCGTCCGCAAACTCCAAGCAATCAAAACCACTTGTGGCACCGGATGAAAACACGAACACAGAAGAGCTCGTGAAGAACACGAAGAACACCTGTACTGTTCAGCAACCCGCAGATAGTCCGCCAAGGACTCACGGACAGTGTGTGTGATGCGGACAGAGCCAGAAACAAGTGACCCGCGGGGTCAACCCCTACCAATCCATCACCGGATCTCCCAAACGGCTAGAGCTCTTGAGACAAGATTTGGGGAGATGTGAAGCGTCACTAGATGAATCTATACCCCAAAAATCTCGACCTCTAACTCCGTAAATCACTGGGAATCGCGGATCACATGAACCAAACCAAGAACTCGGGCTCCGACCAAAAACTCACGAATCGAAGGTGTTTCCCGGCGTTTGAGTTGTCAAGATAACACACAAAGATCCGCAAGGCATCCACCTAGGATCCCCTCAAAGAAATTCGAGAGAAAACGCCCTCAAATCCACGAATCGAGCGAAGAACAAAACTCCCCAGAAATAGCCCCGAAAATGACACGAAAATCACAAAGAGCTAGGAGATCACCGCAACGCCGAATGCTTCCATATATCCAGAGGTCAGAGTCTATACAAGAATCTAGCCTAAGGAATACAGAGGAAAAGAAGTAGTCCAGAGCGATCTACCGCGAGAGGAAACCCTAGAGTCCAAGAGAGAGATGTCATCCACCTCTCCGCTATTTATACGAAGTCCACCGGAGGAGGCAAATGACCACGCTACCCCTAACCACGCTACCCCTACAACTCAAATAGAAGATACACACCCCTCAGGGGCAATATGGTCAAGTCTTCATCGAGCGAACACGCTTACACCGCGGACTTGCTTAGCCTCGACGCAAGCCCCACGATCACGCTACGTGCCCCCCGCATCGAAGCTTCCCGATACTCCCGGATCACCGTCTCCGTCGCATCGGGCCTCCGACTTGGTTTTGCAGCCCAAACCAAGAAACCGTCCACCGATGGTTTTGTGGGCAAACCACCAAACCCCGCGTACAAGCTTCGGGCTCGATCCACTACCTTGCACCAGCCCATGTTCACGACTTCAACCTGCTAGTCTTGCACCGCACGGCTCGCACTTGACCCCATCGGCCACCGGGTCCATCGAACCAAGCCTACTTGCCTCTCCATCACCCGGAGGCCACCACGGCTAAGGCCTTTCGCGCTTGTTCTTCACCTGCACCGACACGAGTCAAACCGCAACCTATACCTGCACACTTAGCCAAGCATCAGTCCACACAACGCTGTCAATCACTCATCACTAAGGAGCGACCCTCCACTGGTCCTCAGACACACCTATCCTCACTATCTCTCTGAGGAAACACACCTCCACCACAACGAGTGGGAACTGAACGCATAAACACCTCACCCCTAGGTAGAGGCCCTCTACGAGGCTCGGGCACCCTATGGGATGGGTGGTACCTGTCCTTGTTTGCCATCTCCCTAGCAAACCTCTCATCAGTCTTCCTGCTAAAACAGAACTCATCCTTATGCCCATCCCTCCCACTATACTCACAATGGAAGAAGATCGACTGTGGCTTAGGTTGTGGCTTTTCTGTGGGCTTCTCAACAACTTTCTCTCCTGACTTCCCACCAAAGACACTCCCCTAGGTGCTCACAAACTTGATGGGTTTCTAGTAGTTTTCTGACTTGTGGGGGAACACTGGTGGATCTAGGGTTGTATCAAGCTTGTTTCTGAGATGGTTTGGCTTAGGTTTGAATTTGTTCATGGGTGTAGTGTGAGGTGGAATAGGAATCTCTCCAGCTTTCTCTTCTCCCTCACCACTCTTCTCACCACTCTTGCCAACACCCAACGTCTGACCATCAAACCTCTTAAACTGAGCCAACATCAAACTCAATTGTGGCTCATGCCCTGACAACTACCCCATCAATTTCTTCAACTCATCATTCTCATCCTGCAAATGGTCAACATAGTGTGCAAGTTCCATGTTTTTCAAAGCATGCATTTCACAGGTAGAACATGATGTAGGAATGGGAGCTTTCAATGCAGCCTCAAGACTGTAACACCCGGTTTTAAAGGACAAACCGAATGCACCCTTTATGCATGCCCAGGATCAAATTCATGCATAAAGTGACATCATCAGTGTAATATCACAACATATATCATTACAAGCGTATAACTATTACAAAATGACCAGAGGGTCTAAACAGAAAATTATACATCGTTATTCTATCGCAGCGGAGTAGGCACCAACTTCCACAGGAACGTCGACTGGGGCACGCCAACCTAGAACTCCAGGTCCCCATGATGTAGCTCCTTCTTCTGTCTTCTGTCTATCTGAGCAGCAGTGGGGAGAGAACAGCAGGGGTTGAAAGGGAAAACGGTGAGTACACCTGGAGGTGTGTACTCCGCAAGTGGAGGGAAAGTAAATGCATAACATGCAGGCTTATAAAAAGGAAGGCTTTATTTTGTTGACAGCAAAGCTCAAGTTTTAGTTGGTCAAATTTTAATTAAGCACCTAAGAATTATTGTGTATAAGGCTTCCCAACCCATTCAAGGCACAAGCACCCAATTGTCCTGATCCTAAGGTTAAAACATCATATATCTATAACCAGCTCCCAAACCATAGTTACCACCACTGTGATCCACCCAAACCACCAACTAACCATGTGAGGGTCCAGGCCGCTCATGACCGTGAGCATGGCTGTTATAACAGTTTTTAACACTCCGCAGAGGTTGTACAACTTTACCCACGAGTCGTGATACCCGTCACGCGAGAGGTTGCGAGCCTCTTCACAACACATTTCCGAGATGTGCTAGCATGGGTTCACTATGAGACCTTTACATAGGTTCACCAGCAGCGCATTAACCCAGCTCAGGGTTCGGGTACCCGTCCTCGTGCCACAGAATGTTGGGGGCCTAGCCTCCCTCACTGAAACCAACAGATTAACGCAGGCCAGCTGGATTTCCCGATTTACCCTACTTAATTGGCCAAGACCATAGCCCATTAGTTCTCGTGGTTGTACGGTAAGTCCCAGTTGGTCACTCCATAGACCGGTCCTTAAAAGATTGACTTAGGCAAGACCAACATCAAGCATCACAAGTCACCATCCAAACCACTTGCCTGAGTCGCCTAGGGTGTTCATGTTGCTAACCATAACCCACATTAACATGTTGCATAGTCATTAATCAAGTTAAGATTAAACCCAACCCATGTTGAGCAAGCTAAGCATAAATCTACCCATATAGGTAACCTCTAAGGGTAAGCAAGGATTGATCATGAAAAATCTAGTAAACAGTCCTTAGTAGGACTCCCAGCAAAAATTAGACATCTAATGCAAGAAAGCATAAATAAAGCGGTGATTATGGTGAATAAAACATAAAGGTATAAAATAGCAAGATGTCAAGGACACTTGCCCATTTCCCGATGCTCCACTGCTCAGAAGCGTTTCCTCAGCGTACAACAATCATCTGAAACAACACAATGCTACACTAAGAACAGAGCACAAGATGATAAAAGCATTGTAGAAAAGCGTACTACAAGCTAACGTGAGCTAGCTACGAACAAGTGAGCGCAAGAAAGGCTTAAGCGAAGCTACGGGTGAAAAGGCACAACTATCGTTCGGGTTTACCCGATTATGAACAAAGGACTATGTGCTTGATTTATTTTAATTAAAGAAAATATGTTTGATGGGTATTTCGAAGAAATACCACATGTTGTAGCTTAATCAAATTATATTTGAAATATAAAGCACAGTATAAACCTAGTCATATTTTATTTATAAAAGTTTATTAGAGCTTATACCAATTAAGGATTTAATTTAGAAAACTATATACTATGGGAGAGCAACTAACGAATTTTCATGGGTCGGGTTAAACTAAACAAGTTATAATTAAAACACATTCATGTTCATATTAATCAAGTTAACTTTTGTTAAAGAAAAGACGAGAGTTAAGCCCATATTTGATTTTATTTAAAAGAGGTTGAAATGGACATTGATCAAATTAATATTAACTTTAATTTTCAAAAACATGAAACAAGGTGAAGGCCACTGCTAACACGTGCGCTACGACGAAACAAAGCTAACGCAACTTGAAAGAGCTAAAACGGAGCTAAGACGAGGAAGATATGGGGTTTTGAAGGTTCCAGGGACCTATCTGCGATTATCCAAAGATTTCAGGGGCTAGAACACAAGATTCGCAAGGCACAGTTAAATCTGGTCACGAAAAGGTGAAAACACAAGGGTCTGTGAGCAAAAGATGCTCGGCTGGACCAAACTGCGAAAGGTGGGGTTTTTCTAGGGGTGTATGCGAAAGAGGTCCAAGACACAGAGATGGCGGCTGAGATTTCCTGGTCTGCCAGGGGGTTTTGTGCAAAAGGGCAGCTGACGGGGTTGTCTTGCTGATGTGGCACCGCGTGGCGTGCTCTAATTGGCCGGCTGCGCTGACATGGCGCTGACTGGTCTGTGGACCGGCTGTGGACCGTGACGTGGACCTGGTGCACGGACGCACGGTGCACCGGTTACACACCCAGAAAGGGTATGCGATCTTGTCCATCTGGACATGATCCAACGGCCATGATGCGCCGCTCCGTTAAGGTCGCCGGCAGAGGGGTGGACGGCGGTGCCTGCCGGTGGTTCGCCGGAGTTTGGCCGTTCTTGAGCTACGGTGGACGAAATTGAGTGCGGGTTTGACTGGGAGAAAGAGAAGGACGGCACGGAGCTCACCAGGGGTTCGTGGTCGACTTAGCGACGGCGGAGGACATGTGCGACGGTCAGAGGCAGATGGGACGCCAGGCGCTTGCGAGCGACTAGGTTCCGGCCTCGGCTTCGTGCTTTAAGGGGCGGGGACGTTCTCCTGGGGTACCTGTGCAGGCACAGAGAGATGAGAGAAGGGGCAGGGCAACGAGGAACGATGACGGCGGTCGGGGCTCACCGAGCGGATGGCGGCATACCGTGGAGCTCTGGTGGCAAATTCTCCCGGGCGGCGGTGCAAGAGCAAGGGGGAAGCGTCTGGGGTGGCAAAGGGAGCACAAGGGTTCGACCCATGGGCCTTATAGGGGAGGAGGGGCAGCGGGAGTCGGGGATGGGGACGGCGGCATCTCCGGCTGTGATGGCCATGACCATGGCGGGTGCCTGCTATTCTTGGCTCGGGCGCACCTGGACGGGCCCTCGGGCAAGGGGGAGGTGGGGGAGGGGACCGTGGGGCCGGGTCCGAGATGGGGGCGGGGTAGACGCGGGATGCCCGGGGATTTTGAATCCCCGGCGGCGGCGCACTGCCCTGCTCGGGCGGAACAGAGGGGGGGAGAAAGGAAGGTGGAGGTGGAGGGGATGACGCGTGGGGCCATGGCGTCAGCGAGAGAGGGAAGGGGGATCTGGTGGGCTGCGGTTTGGGCTGAGATGGGCCGGCGGGTGTTGGGCCAGCGTGAGAAGGGGAAGGGGGAGGTGGGCTGTGGCCTAGTAAGGAAGGAGGGGAAGGTGGGCTTGATTAGAAAGAAAAGAGGGAGGGAAAAGTTTGGGCTTAGTATAAGAAAGGAGATTGGCCCAAAGCATACTAGAGAGAGATTTTGATTAGAGAGAAGGATTTGGGTTGTGTTGAGAGAGAGAGACTAGGCATAGAGGTATGAACTTGACATGATGTTAGAGAGAGAAGAGAGACCTTTAACTGTAGAGAGATGGCTCCTCGGTAGAGAGAAAAAGAGAGACACGGGCTTGATTAGAGAAAGGAGTAGAGAGGAATGTGTGGGATGAGAGATGGGTCGAGTTAAATAAAAGATTGTGTTGGAGAGATTTAGAGGTAAAGATTAGAGAGATACCAAGGTGGAACCTTTAGACGAACCTATTCGAGTTTTAAAACTCAAACTCATTTTTCACACAAATAAAACTATGCATTGCAGCATGTATGCAACAAACAAACACTTATAACCTATGATTGATTTATCTTGTTTAGAAATTATTATTTATTTTGAAATCATTGCACAAAGCTTTCTATTTAATTCTAACAAATTTTAATAAAATTTTAAATCCTAGCCAAAATGCAAACTAGGGTGTTACAAAGAGAAACTATTTTGGTGTGAGATTCAATTCATCACACTCAATCCTAAGCACATCTAGTTCCTCAAGAGTTGAGGCATGCTTCTCCTTGAGAGCGGTCAAGTCAGCCAGAAAAACATTGCAATCCCCACAATCAACCTCATCAGAAACAACAGGAGTAGCTTTCAAAGAGTCTATCTCAGTTCTAGCATCAACAAGCAAAGACTCAAGCTCAACTATCTTGTCCTTAGCATCACCCAACAAAGACCTAAACTCTCTATTCTCCTTGTTGGTCTTCCTAAGCACATCATCACGGTTATCAAGCAACTCATTCAGCCTAGCATTCTCCTCTAGCAAGAAGTTGGGATTGTTGACGGCTGTTGAGTACCATTTTTATGGCCGTCAACTCCTGCAAATTGAAGCATGAATTGCACATCCACACTATAATAGGAGCTTAAACTAATACTTTCCACCAGTTTCGATGTCTATTCGAATGCAGGTATTTATCATAGGAAATGAGATGTGACATGTCCTTTGGTGGTAGGTGTGAGAGGGCTCCGCCTAGAGGTTTTGGGAGGATGGATTTTGCTAACCCTTCTTTTGAGCAAATGACTCAGCACTGGTTTGACTCTTTTGGTACTAAGCCCAGTGTTGAGTCGCTTGCTCATTCTCGTCCTCTTTTTTTATTGCAGGTGGGAGGCTCGGAGAACTTTTGGTTGATCGACTCCGGTTGCTCACGACACATGACCGGAGATCGTGGGTGGTTCTCCAGCCTCACCCCGGTGAGTACGAGGGAGTACATCACTTTCGGGGACAATGGGAGAGGACGAGTGCTTGCTGAAGGTATGGTGAAGGTGAGTAGCATGGTGACGTTATGAAGTGTGGCCCTGGTCAAGTCACTTGGTTTTAACCTGTTGTCAGTATCTCAATTACTTGACGAAGGTTTTGAGGTTCGTTTTAAGTCGGGTGCTTCTCGTGTGCTTGATTCTCGAGGTGATCTTGTCTGTACGATCGTCCCCATGGGTCAAATCTTTCGTGCCGACTTTTCTCAGTCTGTTGGTCCTCCTCGATGCTTTGTTGTTGGCGTTTCGGCTGAGCTTTGGAAATGGCATAGGAGGTTGGGACACTTGAGCTTTGAGTTGCTTTCACACTTGAGTGGTCTTGGTCTTGTCCGAGGATTGCCTAAATTGAAATTCGAGAAGGATTTGGTTTGTGCTTCTTGTCGGTATGGGAAAATGGTTGCCGCTTCTCACGCCCCTCTGACTACGGTTATGACCGAGCGACCTTGTGAGCTGTTGCACATGGATCTGGTTGGGCCAGCTCGTGTTCGCCCTGCTAGTGGGAAGTGGTATGTTCTTGTGGTTGTTGATGATTTTTCGAGGTACTCTTGGGTTTTTGTTGGCGTTTCTTACCCACAATGCTGGCGCCATTATAGCGCGAGAAAAGTAAGAAACTCCCGGGTACACTGACGAGTGCGAACGAATCCACAAGCGCACGGATACACTGTTGTAGCACTTCTCCCTAGGAGAATGAGTACTCCCTTCAGGTTTCGTTCCTAGGACAGAGAGTAACCAGAGAGGGCCTAACCAAGGACACCAGCTTTCGCTGGGATAGGTCGGGATACAAGAAGCACTTCCTTAAGGGACTTAGCTCTCAAGATGTATTCCTATCAGATCTCAGTCATCCCCGCAGGGCGACAACACTCAGAGGTGCTGTCCTGCAAGCCCAACTAGGTACACGATGTAAGAGGGTTGACAAAGGGTCCAACGGGCTATCACCACTGCGGCCTACCTCTACGCTACGATCGTACGTGGTCTCCATAGGAAACCCAAGGCCCAGACACCACGGCTGTACTCCAGATAAGTACTATAGTGCGGCGTATGCTAGCCCGCTAACTACACTATAGCAACCATATAAATACGGTCCCACGAACAAGGGAAAGATCCAAATCAGATCATATCATTGAACTGGGAGCAGAAAGGAAGCTATGGATGCAGCTGAACGAGATACAACAAACTTCCTTAACTAAATAGGATCAGAGCATGCTAAACAAGTAAATGAACTATAGTTCTAGCTCTAAAGGATCGAAGCCTTGTGTCACGAAGAACACAAGCCTCTAACTTATGAACGAGCCAAGAACACAAGAACAAAGCAACCACGCATGATGTCCACTATAGTCTAAATAAGAAATGCTGAAATACTCACTTTGATCTAAATGAAGAACAAGCATCCACGAGGACATCAACTCACTCCTTACCCCTCCTCTACCTCACACTAATCCTAATCTAGATCTCTCCTCATCACCATTCTACCACCAAGAGGTGAGAATCACCTCTCATGGGTAGAATTGGAGAGAGGGAGAGAGAGCTACACAAGAGAAAGTGGAACTTGAGAGTTAGGTGGTGTGTGAGAAATGGAGCCCCTCCCCTCCTATTTATAGATAAGGAGGAGGCTTGCTCCGAGGCTCAAAGTGCCCCTAAATGCCCGGGACTGCAGCAGGGAGCCAATGGGGGGACAACACGTGGAGGGCCAGGATGAACCGACCCTAGGTCGGTTCGGCCGAACCTAGGGTCGGCCGACCCCCTCGGGTGGCCTCCTGGCCCGTGCTTCCTCTGGCTCGCTTCCATGTGGGCCCTGATGCCTCTCCTCCGTGCATGGCACGTTTCCTGACGGTTTAGTTGGTAATGTGGGCCCATGGATCCATGTGATGCTGACGTGGCAGCGTGTGATTCGTTGAAAGTCCTTCACATGGATTGGTGACATCATGGATCCAGGAGAATCCATGTGGCAGCCCCTGATTGGCCAGCATTTGAGTGCCTTGGATTGGAGTGGAGTGAAAGTGCATAAATTCCTCTTATTTCTTATGCTAAATACCTGCATTCAAATAGACATCGACACTAGTGGAAAATATGAGTTTAAGCACCTATTCTAGTGTGGATGTTCAATTCATGCTCAGATTTGCAGGAGTTGACGGCCTTGAAAATGGCAAATATTGACCGTCAACGACACCCCCACACTTGACCTTTGCTCATCCCGAGTGAAGGGGAAACAAAGCCAAGCGGGTCATAAATACCGAAAAGTAAGACAGACATAAGAGATATTTCAAGTCATACCTTGCTCTTGTGAACCTCTGTGTAGTGGCTATCATGTTCCCTTGGGTGATTGAAGAGTAGAACAGCTGTGAATCAAGTCACTTATGCACTTGATGATAAACACCTTGGGGGTTTTGCGAGATTTTCATAAACGAAACTCTTGGTGGCTTCCTCATTTGATTCTCTCAAATCGCTCAATGTGTATATGTCCTCACTAAGGCATTTTGCCTTTCTTCATCCTATTTCTAATGATGGCTATATGTGGAGCTCAGGGTAGGATAAAGAGAAAGCATACTTGCATCACATATTTTGCAAAGTCAAAGACTGGATCTACAGAGAAAATCAAATCATACCATCAGATCAAGATGTGCACCGGTATGGCTATGGTGTGTATGGTAAGGTGGATACTAGGCCCGGAATGGGTGCTAGATATTACCATACATATATATGGTGGAAATGTGGGTTGATGGTAAGATGGACACTAGCCCCGAAATGGATACTAGTTATTACCATCTATGATATGGAACTCCTTTTTGCATGATCTATCTCTCCCCTATTCCTCCTTCATTTTGGACATGGGCTATTTTTCTCTCTCTTTTTTTTATCATGCCTTGAGCATGTATGTATATATATATATTTTTTAGCCCATGTCTCTTTTTTGAAGGACACTTCTGGAGAGAGATGTCACACCACATATGGAGTTTTGCTTTTATGGAATGGATAGATGATACAATGCTAACTTCCAAGGTAGAAGCATAGCAAGGGGGAAATAGGTGGGGTGCACATAAATCTTGATCATGAACGTAATGAAAAGAATTCTCACAAGGGTCACAGAATTTTGGCAAAGCTCAAAGTAATGACAAGCAGCGTATGTATCAAAGGTTTTTACCTACAGAGATCATAAGGCTCTAATGGGACGGAGGCATATCAAAGAGGAGCCTTTCCAAGAGGTTTTGAGTTTTCAAAAATAAACTCCCTAAGAGAGGTAGTCATCAGAGCAAAAGATCATATCATCCAGCCATATCATACTCATCAATTACTTAGGTGAACATGCTTGTCCTTAAGAAGATTTTGGTTCACAAGCATCAGGCAGAAAACAAGGAATAAAACATATGTAAGTCTACTCAGGTACAAATGAGCTAGGTGATCTTTAGCATCATCATTCGAGTTTTAGTTTAGAGATAGAAGGATATAGCTTATAAAACTCAGGAAAGAAAGAGAGTGAGTTGTCGAGATGCAAACCAGCGCTATGCATAGAAGATGAACCGTGAAAGGCTCTCCACAGGAGTGAACTCGTGCGGGTCCCGTTCAGGTTCTCGGTAGGTGATCGATCGGCTAGCGCGGAGTGCTCGCAGTGGGTACGTACGAAAACGTCGTGCTTGCGTTGGGAGAGTCGTGGCTCTTCCCCCACACTGTCTCGAACCTAGATGTCCTCGAATTCAAAAAGACCAAAGTAACGACACAAAGGGTGGCTAAACCGGGTTACGTGACCGGTGAGCCACTTTATTCAAATCCAAAATGTTATAATCAAAATGATTAGGCTCTTACACACAGATGTAAAAGAAATAAATGAAATAAAGGGAAACAAAGGGAAATCAACCTAGACCTAGACTAGCGCCTAATGAACTAAAGATGGGGCTAATCCCCACTACTCGAAGAGGATCTACTCCTCTCCCTCAGCAACTGCCAACCTCTGCAGCTTCTGGATCATGTCCTCCTCCAGCTGGCGATACTCGAGCCTAAGCTCATGGTACTCATCCCTTTTCTTAGCCAGCTCCTCAACTAGCTTCTCATGTTCTAAGAACAGTTCAGCTAGTCTGTCTGCCAGCTTTGCTAGGGCCGAGGTCTTCTTGGCGCCATTCGCCCGGATGTCTGCAATGATCTTGACGAGGATCTGCTCCCACTGAGGGGGCTTATGGTAGGGTGTACCCTATCCTCTAGTGGTTGCCTTCACCCCGAAGATCTTGCACTGGGTCTGTGGAAGCGGGAACTCGTCCCACACATCCTACTCATAAGTATGGCAGAAGGCTTCTCCGTAGCTGTTGAAGTCAGACCCGATGTAGCGCTCGCCTGGCTTCAAGGGTGGCCCAGGGGGATCATCAAACAATACACGCTTGGCAGCGGTCTTGTCCCCCATGGTGGCCATCCTGGCCGGGAACGAAGGCGGGGAGGAGGAGCCTCGTCGGGACGACTGCACTGGAGAGTCGGTGCGCATCCTGCGAGTGCTTTCCACACTCCTGCCTCTCTCGGGGGTCATGGCCTCTGGCGACCCCATCACCTCATCCAAGTTGCAGAGGTTGATGAGATGAGAGGGGCTCCCTCCTCCTGAAGTGAGGGACGAGGCCTCCCTACGGAGCCGAGCGAAACCGTGGCTAGCCATGGATACGGCGATGCTGAGGAGTTGAGGTGGAGGAGATGGGTTTCGTGATGCGAAAACTCGTCGGGCGGCAGAGAGAAGGGTTCTGGAGGAGAATGAGACGCACACGCGAAAGAAGAAGGGGAGAGGAGGCACCAGGGTTTCGGCCGAACCTGGGTTCGGCCGGCCCCCTGTGGGCCCCTCTGGTCCTCCCCCTTCTCGTGTGGGCTCTAGCAGGTCTCAGGATCGACGGCCCAGATGGATTCCCCGAGATGGAAAGCTTGGCTTAGGCCTTAGGCTAAGATAAGGTCGAGGTTGAAATTTCATCCTCAACTATATACCAACCTTGGCCTAGCCACGATATACCCAAAGAGAATCTGGGGGAAATCAGCTTGACGACACACAGGGTTCGTCAGAAGTGTAGGCACTTTCGGCGGTAGTCACGAAGCATTCGTGTCACCACAATGGTGCTGCCTTCCTGTGGACCTTTTGCTACTCCTCTTAATCTTGGCAATTTCTTTCTCCTGCATGACCACGGTCCACAAGATACCCGAAGGATAATTCGTCCTGGGGAAATGAGATGAATCCCAAGAGTACTCAGGGTGTGGGTGTCTTGTGATCTCCTGTCTCAACTTATGACCGTGTCCTTGCAGATGATGTTGATATGACGATAAGCTCTGCTCTGCAAGGGCAGTGCGTATACGATCGAGGCTGAGAGCAAGCATGATCATCCCAGAGAGGCTGAGGCCTTTCCTGAGGTGGTCATGGGACTCGAGGACCATAGCACTGGGGTCGTGGAACTCGGAGATGAAAAGATCGAGCACTGAGGCTAGTGCTTCACCAATAGGTACCGATCTCCGAGTGAACTCAAGCTCGGAAGGACACTCGGCTCTCAAGAGGATGAAGCGTGGACTTCCAGAGGCCAGTGTACGATCATGAACTAGAGTTCGGACAAAGAGCAAGATTTACTCACTCTTACCTTAGGTGGAGGGTTCGATGTTCTCATCAAAGTGATGAAAACATTCCCAAGTCTATCCTAAGCTTCCAATGGGGGATTATGAATAAACTGAAAAGCACACCTCCCATTGGGCATCGATCAAATCAGGCATAGGATACAAAGTGCAAGCTTCTCCTGATTGATCGGCATCGATCGATGTGCTTGAGATAAAAAATGAATGCACTCCATTCGATCGGTAAATGATCGTGGTCCTTCGGTCTGATGGATGGATCCAATGGATTAAAGAGCAGAGACCGATGTCTCGGTTTATATGAAACTTCAGTGCAAAGCACTTTAGCTCAAACCTCGATGTAGAAACACGATGGGCCTCTCATACCATCCTCAGGAAACAGTAGTGAGGATCAAACAAGTCATCCTGGCCGGGAATGATCATTCTCTCTCAACTACTATCTCCATTCTCCCACGAGACAAAGTCTCGGGGAGAAGGTCTAAGAAGATGCACGAGAGGGGAACCCAAGGGTAGATCTCGTGCCACGAAATCTTTCCCTTAGACTCCTGCTATTCAGGAATGACATCTTCAGCCAAAGCTCAGAAAGAGTGGATATGAAGTCTCGGACTCGGCTGACGATGGATCTAGGTGGCTCCACTTTTCCTCTGGTGGGTACCTCGTTGACCGGGATGCAAGGGGAGCTGAAATCTCGGAGATTATCTAGGATCTCTCTTCCCTTGACAGCATCTAGGTGTACATAGGATCCTCCGGAGAGAGCATTAAGTCTCATGGCATTATTCTTCCGCAATCCAAACCAGAAGTGCTGAAGCAACATCCAATTGGGAATACGGAGGACTGGGGAATCTTCCACCGCAGAGACGGAATGATTCCATGCCATTCCTAGTGATTCCTCCTCACATTGCTTGAAACAAAGAATCTTTGCCCTTAATCAGATGACACGTCATATCGGGAAGAAGCGGGAGCAAAAAGCTGCTCTCAACCTTTCCCAAGTAAGGTAGTCTCTACCAAAACAACGGTGCCAATCCCGAGCTTCCCCAGAGAGGGATAGCGGGAGAAACTCTCTTTTCTGAGCATCTGGTGATTCTCCGGTTTTACCCTGAGTTTCAATCAGACGCTCGTAGTCTCTCACATGATCAAAGGGGCTCTCATAACTTAACCCCGAGAAGGATAGGTCCTGAATTAGCTTCATGAGAGAGGGGTGAATCCTACAGCCAGATGTAAGAGTGGGTCTTGACGAAGATGGCTCTGAGGGTTCACTCCTCGAAGGCGGAAGGTGTTTACAAGGATAACCTTCCATGGGTAGCGGGGGTAGAGGTAGAAAGAAAACAAATAGGGATATTTCAAAAAGGGTAATGGGGGTGATGGTAGAATAAAAAAAGAAAAAGATAAATACGAGGATAGACGGGCTCGAAGGTTAACAACAGCCGTCCCCGGTAACGGTGCCAGAAATGCTTGTTGGCGTTTCTTATCCTCAACGATGGCACCTTTATAGCGTGAGACAAGTAAGAAACTCCCGGGTACACTGACGAGTGCGAACGAATCTGCAAGCGCACAGATACACCGCTGTAGCACTTCTCCCTAGGAGAATGAGTACTCCCATCGGGTTTCATTCCTAGGACGGAGAGTAACCAGAGAGGGCATAACCAAGGACACCAGCTTTCGCTAGGATAGGTCGAGATACAAGAAGCACTTCCTTATGGGACTTAGCTCTCAAGATGTATTCCTGTCAGATCTCAGTCATCCCCGCGGGGTGACGACACTCAGAGGTGCTGTCCTGCGAGCCCAATTCGGTACGCGACGTAAGAGGGTTGACAAAGGGTCCAACATGCTGTCACCACTGTGGCCTACCTCTGCGCTACGATCGTACGTGGTCTCCGTAGGAAACCCAAGGTCCAGACACCACGTCTGTACCCCAGATAAGTACTATAGTGCGGCGTATGCTAGCCTGCTAACTACACTATAGCAACCGCATAAATACGGTCCCACGAACAAGGGAAAGATCTGAATCAGATCATATCATTGAACTGGGAGCCGAAAGGAAGCTATGGATGCAGCTGAACGAGATACAGCAAACTTACTTAACTAAACAGGATCAGAGCATGCTAAACAAGCAAATGAACTATAGTTCTAGCTCTAAAGGATCGAAGCCTTGTGTCACGAAGAACACAAGCCTCTAACTTATGAACGAGCCAAGAACACAAGAACAAAGCAACCACGCATGATGTCCACTATAGTCTAAATTAGAAATGCTGAAATACTCACTTTGATCTAAATGAAGAACAAGCATCCACGAGGACATCAACTCACTCCTTACCCCTCCTCTACCTCACACTAATCCTAATCTAGATCTCTCCTCATCACCATTCTACCACCAAGAGGTGAGAATCACCTCTCATGGGCAGAATTGGAGAGATGGAGAGAGAGCTACACAAGAGAAAGTGGAACTTGAGAGTTAGGTGGTGTGTGAGAAATAGTGCCCCTCCCCTCCTATTTATAGACAAGGAGGAGGCTTGCTCCGGGGCTCAAAGTGCCCCTAAATGCCCGGGACTGCAGCAGGGAGCCAATGGGGGGACAACACGTGGAGGGCCAAGATGAACCAACCCTAGGTCGGTTTGGCCGAACCTAGGGTCGACCGACCCCCTCGGGTGGCCTCCTGGCCCGTGCTTCCTCTGGCTCGCTTCCATGTGGGCCCTGAAGCCTCTCCTCCGTGCATGGCATGTTTCCTGTTGGTTTAGTTGGTAATGTGGGCCCATGGATCCATGTGATGCTGACGTGGCAGCGTGTGATTCGTTGAAAGTCCTTCACATGGATTGGTGACATCATGGATCCAGGAGAATCCATGTGGCAGCCCCTGATTGGCCAACATTTGAGTGCCTTGGATTGGAGTGGAGTGAAAGTGCATGAATTCCTCTCATTTCTAATGCTAAATACCTGCATTCAAATAGACATTGACACTGGTGGAAAATATGAGTTTAAGCACCTATTCTAGTGTGGTTGTTCAATTCATGCTTAGATTTGCAGGAGTTGACGGCCTTTTAAATGGCAAATATTGACCGTCAACAGTTTTCTTTTTGGAGGATAAGAGTGAGACTTTTGGCTTTGTTCGGGACTTGATCTTGAGGTTGAAGAATGAGTGACATGGTGATGCCATTCGAGCTATACGCAGTGACAATGGCACAGAGTTTAAGAACTCTCATTTTGATGCCTTTTGCAGTGATCTTGGTCTCGATCATCAGTACTCTTCTCCATATGTCACTTGCCAAAATGGCGTAGTGGAGAGGAAGAACCAGACCCTTTGTGAGATGGCCAGGACGATGCTTGATGAGCATAGGACTCCTAGGCGTTTCTGGGCTGAGGCGGTCAATACCGCTTGCTATGTCTCAAATCGCATCTTCCTTCGTGCTTTCAAGAAGAAGACCTCTTATGAGCTGATGCATGGCCGACAACGCAAGGTGAGTCACTTTAGAGCTATTGGTTGCAAGTGTTTCATTCTTAAGAAGGGCAAGCTGGATAAGTTTGAGTCTAGATGTTCGGATGGTATTTTTCTTGGTTATGCGATTCACTCTAGAGCATATCATGTGCTCAACCTTGAGACTAACCGAATCAGGGAGACTTGTGAGGTAACCTTCGACGAGACACAGCCATGTAGCTCGTCTGCTTTTGAGTGTGCAGGTGACGAGGAGATTGGTGCCAGGATCTTTGAGGATGAGAAGGATGGAGATGGAGACCAGGATGATGATGATGGTGGTGCTCCCGTTGCTAATCGTGTACATGCTACTTCTACTACTACAACGATGATCGAGGATGGACCATCCCCTACTCCTACTACGACTGAGGCTATTCGAGTGGAGGCTGCTGCTGAGGGGGAGGTTGTGTCCAGGCGAGAGGCTCCCCAGCGAGTACAAGTTGATCACCCACCGACGACCATCATTGGTGACCTTCATGAACGCACTACACGGTCGAGGTCAAGGAATTCCTTTCATTTCGCTCATTCTTCCTTTGTTGCATCGTTTGAGCCCAAAGATATTCGACACGCTTTATCTGACGAGAATTGGGTGAATTCTATGCATGAGGAGTTGGAAAACTTTGAGAGAAACCAAGTCTGGGTGTTAGTCGATCCACCGCCAAATTGCCATCCTATAGGTACCAAGTGGGTGTGGAAGAACATAGAGGGTGAGAATGGGATGGTTGTGAGAAACAAGTCGAGGTTGGTGGCGCAGGGGTTCAACCAGAAGGAGGGGATAGATTATGAGGAGACATTTGCTCATGTGGCCCGTTTGGAGGCAACTAGTATCCATCTAGCCTTTGCCGTGGCTAAAGGGTTCAAGTTGTACCAAATGGATGTCAAGAGTGCTTTCTTGAATGGGGTGATAGAGGAAGAAGTGTATGTGAGGCAACCCCCGGGGCTTGAGAGTGAAAAATACCCACACCGTGTTTACAAACTCCAGAGAGCGCTCTATGGGTTGAAACAGGCACCTAGAGCTTGGTATGGCAGGTTGAGAGGCTTTTTGCTAAGTAAGGGGTTTGTGATGGGCACAGTTGATAAGACCCTGTTCCTTCTTAAGCATGAGAATGACCTTTTGATTGTTCAGATATACGTGGATGACATAATCTTTGGTGGCTCTTCTCATGATCTTGTTGCCAGATTTGCAGATGACATGAGCAGGGAATTTGAGATGTCCATGATGGGCGAGCTGCAGTTTTTCTTAGGTCTCCAGATCAAGCAGTGCAAGGACGGGACCTTTGTACATCAGGCAAAGTAAACCAGGGACATGGTGAAGAAGTTTGGCATGAACGACTCCAAGTCGCTGACTACACTGATGAGTACAACTACGGCTTTGGACGCGGACGAGGACGGCGAACCCGTGGACCAGAAGGAGTACCGGAGCATGATCGGCTCCCTCCTCTACTTGACGGCGACGAGGCCAGTCATATAGTTCAGCGTGTGTCTGTGCGCTCGTTTTCAGGCTTCACCGAGACTTCACATCGGCAGGCCGTCAAGCGGATTTTCAGGTACTTGAACTACACTCCTGAGTTTGGTCTTTGGTACTCTACCTCCTCGACACTCAGGCTTCATGGGTTTTCTGATGCGGATTTCGCTGGGTGTCGATTAGACCGCAAGTCTACTTCAGGGTGTTGTCAGTTCCTTGGTTCTTCTTTGGTCTCTTGGTCATCTCGCAAGCAATCCAGTGTAGCCCAATCCACAACCGAGGCTGAGTATGTAGCTGCTGCTAGTTGTTGTTCCAAGCTGCTTTGGATGACCTACACCATGAGTGATTTTGGAGAGAAGTGCTCTCAGGTTCCACTTTTCTATGACAACACCAGTGCCATAAGCGTAGCCAAAAATCCTGTCCTCCACTCCAAAACGAAACACATAGAAGTGAGGTACCACTTCCTGAGAGACAATGTCGAGAAGAGAAACATATCTTTATCCTATGTCCCTACCCAAGATCAGCTAGCTGACATTTTCACCAAACCGCTTGACCACGTCACTTTCACTCGCTTGCGGGGTGAGCTTGGGGTGTGCTTTCCTTTCTAGCTGGGTCTTGGAGCTTCTCATGTATATATGTGTCATATGTTCATTTTTTTGCATTTCATTCATGCATTTTACTTTCTGTACAAAACCTGGTAGGATAGCCATCTTTGGATCACTTGTGCTAGGAAAAGCTTCTCTTATATACATTGATCACTGATGTGCTATGGATGAGATATGTGCATGTTTGGTAAATTGTGGATGTGAATGCTATGCTCTTGATGGTTTTGTCATATATTTGTGATTGAGATAGCTTTCTTTTGATGAAAATGCTAAAATTGTGTCTCTCATGAGTAGATGCTTGTCTATGCTCAATTTGTGCTTAAATGCTTATATCATGCTCAGTTTGTGCTTGAGGATCATATTCTTTTTGCTTGGGGTCAAAGATCCTTTATCATTGTAAATGTTTAGCCCTTTTGCTTGCTTGGGGAGGAGCATAAGCTTCTTTTTGCCGCAAAAGCACTTCAGGTACCATGTTTAAACTTGAAAATGAAATTGGTGTATGAATTGCCTTATGCTTGAAAAATGAGCTCCTAATCATGTTTTTATGCTCTGATACCACACATCTATACAAATAATTTAGAAACACTTCACAAGGCACCACAATACTTCTTACGAGTCTAACAGTAGCATTTCCTCAAGTGACATACACACAAGTCTTTAAAGAAGTCATTTCTTTATTTTTCTTTTTAATACACTTAGTTTCTTCCAAAAATTATTCTGGTTAAACCATGCAATAACTTATAGTGAGAATTTTTGTATGAGCACACATTACCACAACAAAGCTACTGCTAAAATTTCCTGGCAAGTAGAGCTATATACTGAGCATGAAAAATACGACAAGTTATTCCTAGCAAAAGCAAGAATATTTAATACCGAGAAAATTACTCATGCACTGCAGCTCAAAATTTACACAGAACCACTAGGAGCTAAAACTAGGCTACACACAAAAGATTAGCTCCAGAACCTATTTCATTCATGCTACACAAAAATAACCATTTTCAGCCTAATTATTCACAAAGTATTTATGTAGAGAAATATATGACTACACTGTAGCCTAACTTCCTACCATAGCACAGACATGATAGAAACATCACCTATCCCAAAGATAAGCATCACTAGAGCAATAGAGGCTGAGCTATAGATTTAACTTCATAAACAAGCATCATTCAGAAACAGATATATAGACAGTTCATAAATACATGATAAAATTACCAGTAACACATTTAAGCCTAACAAGACGATATCTACAAGATGAGCCACAGAAAACATTCCTAGGAAGCTGTACAAAATATATACACAGATCTAGCATAAATGCCAAATAAAACATAACTAGAGATTCACTCAGTACATTTATGCAAAAACTTAGGTATAGCCTATTCTAGTACTAACTACCAACATATCCAAAGATCAAGCCTAGCACATGAGTACAACTCAAGTTATGAACAAACCTACTCAAACTGAGTTTGAATTTTCATTCAAAAACTACACATCAAAAGTATATACAGCCTTTCTAAAAGATGCAGATCTACTCACAAGAAAACCAAGAAAATTGGTTTTGCATTTTTATGACGTTTCTATGATTTTTACAAGTTAATGGACTTAAGAGAAAAAGAAGAAGAATCTTCTTTCGTAGCAGACCCTAGAAAGATTCAAACGTTCACAGATAGGCCCTTGGCTTTTACCTACAGAACCCTACAAAGAAACTTCCCTCACAACAGTGCCCTCTCGCGGCGGAGCGAGCTCGCCGGCGGCAAAGGACGGCCGGAGGTGATGAACAAGCGGCACCGGAGTGGGATTCGGCTCACCACAGCTCGATTGGAGGTGGTGGCGGGGTCGAGGAAGTCTCCGGCGAGCGGCGGTGGCAAGGCAGTGGCGGCGCGGCCGCCTCGGCTCGATCTCCCGCAAATGCTAGGCCAGAGTTAAGCCATGCGTGCTTGGGGAGGCTCGAGTGGGTGCTAGAGAGGAGGTCTGGGTCACGCGTTGGTCACGGGCATGAGCGGAAGACAGACCTCACCGGTGGCGGCAATGGCGGACGGCGGCGGCGCTGTGAGCTCGCGCAGGGGAGGGGGAACGAGGTGTATATAGCGGCCGCGGCGGGGAGAGGTGGTAACCGACCAAGTCTCCTCATAGGTCGCGATCGCGGCATGGCTATAGCGGCGGCGACGTGGGGTGGCGCAGCCGGCCAATGGCGGCCTCGGCGTGCACGTTCCAGCGCGTGCGGGTGCGCCGCGTGGCACCAGCCTTGGGCCTAGCCGCATCACCTACCACCTCAACACAGTGGTCACGGCCACCCCTATGGACCGGCGGTCCCCCGGGTGCATCGGCGTCCATGCCCGGTCGCTCGGTGACGAGGCTAACGTGGCGTGCGTGCGCACGAGGGCGGCGTGCGAGGCGCGTTCCGGTGCAAAAATGTTTCGGAGTGCACCTGTTTGACCGCTGCAAAACCAAGATTTCGCTATAGAAGTGAACCATACTCCAATTAGCAAAGTTGTAGATCAGCCATTCCTCTACAAAGTTTACAAAGGCCGATATATGTTTTACTCAAAGGATCGAGCATAATCAGTAGGCAAAGATGCTGATTTTCTCGGCGCATGTGAACAGGAGCTGTAGGCGTTGACCGAGGTTTTTCACCCATTTGCACTTCGAATTGGACATGCCACCTAAAAGCAAAGTTGTTGGTTTTGAAAAACTGAACAACTTTTGTATTGGCAGATTTTGAAGTGTTTAGGTGAATTTTGGAGAACGTGCTAAAAGTTCAAGCTAGGGTTTAAGGGTCAAAGGGTTTGACTTAGGGTTTGACCTCAAACTTGACTAAGAGCTTAAGCACTAGTGATCAAGAAGTGATTATGAAGGTGATTAACACTTGATTAAAAACACGGGGTGTTACAGCCTACCCCCTTAAAAGGAATCTCGTCTCGAGATTCGAATTTAAAAGATAGCTGGGAAAGGTTACGTACGAGGTTGGCTTTGAAGAAAACCCGGATACTTGGTGTTGAGAAACTGTTCGGTTTCCCACGTGGCTTCTTTTTCTGTGTGGTGACTCCATTGTATCTTGTACATCTTCACTGTTTGCCTTCTGGTTTGTCTTTCTTTCTGATCTAGCACCCTCATAGGATATTCTGCTACTGATAGGTCAAGCTCTACTTCTGCATTGGTCTCGTCGATTATCTTTGCTTCTGGTATTTGATCACACTTCTTCAATTGTGAGATGTGAAACACGTCGTGTACTGCGGAGAGTCTGTCTGGGAGCCTCATACGATATGCAACCGTACAAAACTTCTTAGTGACTTCATAAGGACCGATATAGCGTGGCGCGAGCTTTCCCTTTACTCTAAATCTTTGTACACCTTTGGTTGGTGATACCTTCAAGTATACATAATCACCAACTTCAAACTCTTTGCGTGCCTTAGCCTTGTCATCATAACTCTTCTGTCGCATTTGAGCGGCTCTCAAATTTTCTCTGATTACTTCCACTCTCTCTTCGGCTTCTTGTACTAGCTTAGGACCAAATAATGTCCTCTCGCCTGCTTGTGACCAATTCAAGGGGGTGCGATATCTTCGTCCATATAAGGCTTTGAAGGGAGCCATCTTCAAACTGGCTTGGTAGCTATTGTTGTAAGCAAACTCTTCCAAGGCTAAGCACTTGTCCCATGTTTTATCAAAATGAATGACACATGCTCTCAACATATCTTCCACTATCTGATTTACTCTTTCCGTCTGACCATCGGTCTGAGGATGATAGCTAGAGCTATGGATCAACTTGGTACCCAAGGATTCATGCACTTGTGCCCAAAAGCGAGCAAGAAACTGGGTTCCTCTATCGGATAGGATGGTCTTTGGGACACCGTGCAAATGCACAATGAGGTCCACATAGATCTCGGCATAACATTCAGCCGAATAGGTAGTGTGGACAGCGATGAAGTGAGCGGTCTTGGGGTCCACTATGGCCCAGATGGAATCATGTTTCTTGGGAGTGAGGGGTAAACCTACGATGAAATCCATGCTAATGTCATCCCACTTCCAAGCGGGTATAAACAAAGATTGCATTTGGTCTGCGGTCTTTAGGTGACTAGCCTTGATCCTTTGACATGTATCACATCCGGACACATACTTGGCTATTTCACCCTTCATATTTGACCACCAGAAATTTTCTCTAAGGTCTCTGTACATCTTGGTACTGCCAGGGTGAATGGTGAATTTAGAGAGGTGAGCCTCATCTAAAGTCTCCTTCCTTATTTTCGGATCCTGGGGAACGACTAATCTCTGATCGAACCATATCACTCCCTTCTCATCCTTCCGGAAACAAGCGTACTTGGGGTCTCCCTCAGATAATTTTTGATTGATTAATTGAACATCTTCATCAGTGAGTTGAGCCAAAGCAATTCTCTCATGGAAAGGGGATTCAACAGAGATGGCATTTAAATTTCCATGCCCGACCACCTCTAGGTTGAGCTTCCTCATCTCTTCGCATAAAGCTTCATTATGCGGCTCTACCGTTGTGTAGTTGCAATACTTGCGACTAAGCGCATCTACAACCACGTTGGCTTTGGCGGGGTGATATTGAACTTCTAGATCATAATCCTTTATCAACTCCAACCACCTTCTTTGCCTCATATTCAAATCCGACTGAGTGAAGATATACTTAAGCCTCTTGTGATTGGTGAAAATGTTGCAGCGATTTCCCATCAGATAATGTTGCCAAATCTTCAAGGCATGCACAACCGCTTCTAGCTCCAGATAATGGGTAGGGTAATTCTTCTCATGTGGTCGAAGTGCTCGTGATGCGTAGGCAATAACCCTGTTGTCTTGCATAAGCACACAACCAAGGCCAGTGCTCGAAGCGTCACAATACATGTCAAACGGTTTTGTCATATCTGACTGTGCTAGTACTGGGGCTGGTGTGAGATGTTCCTTAAGGGTATGGAAAGCCTTGTCACAAGCTTCATCCCATACAAACTTGACATCTTTCTTCAACAGTTCAGTCATAGGTTTAGCTATTCTGGAGAAATCCGGAATAAACCGACGGTAATAGCCAGCTAGACCCAGAAAACTGCGAATCTGGTGCACAGACTTGGGTGGCTTCCAATCCATGACCTCCTGCACTTTGCTAGGTCCACGGAGATACCATCCTTAGTAATAGTATGACCCAAGAATTTCACACTATCCAGCCAGAATTCACATTTGGAGAATTTAGAATAAAGCTTATGATCTCTCAAACGTTGCAAAACAATCCGAAGATGTTTCTCATGTTCTTCTTCGTTTTTAGAATAAATGAGGACATCATCAATGAAGACCACTACGAACTTGTCCAATTCATTCATGAAGACAGACTTCATAAGGTACATGAAATAGGCAGGTGCATTTGTGAGACCAAAGGAAATCACCAGAAATTCATAAAGACCATATCTAGTGGAGAATGCTGTTTTTGGAATGTCACTAGATCGAATCTTAATTTGATGATAGCCCGATCGAAGGTCGATCTTGGAAAAGACTTCAGCACCAGCCAATTGGTCGAAGAGAACATCAATGCGGGGTAAGGGGTATTTGTTCTTGATTGTCACCGCATTGAGAGGACGACAGTCCACGAACATCCGCAGACTACCATCTTTCTTCTTCACAAAAAGGGTGGGACTTCCCCAAGGAGATGAACTTGGGTGAATATACCCTTTATCAAGCAATTCTTGTAATTGGTTCTTCAACTCGGCTAACTCCTTAGGTGGCATACGGTAAGGTCTTTTGGAGATAGGTGTAGTGGTCGGTTGAAGTTCTATCACAAACTCGATGTCTCTATCTGGTGGCATGCCAGGCAAGTCATCGGGAAACACATCCGGATATTCACACACTACCGGAATGTCATCAAGTGAAGAGGTGATAGTTCCGAAAGCATAAAATTTCCACTGTCATTGGAAGGTAGGTATAGAGTAGATGTGCCGACAGTAGGTGAATTGATTTCAACCATTCTCATAGCAAGGTCCAAGATGACTTTATGTTGGGTCAACCAATCCATCCCTAGAATCACATCAATACCTTCTAGGCCCAAGGCAATGAGGCTTGTTGGAAAGACTTTGTTACCTAGCTCAAGTGGTACTCTCAAGGCTAGGTCTCTAGTGGTAACTCTTCCACCAGGTGTTGTTATCAAATAAGGTTGGTTCGTGCGACAACTACCCAATCCTAGTTTGTGCAGAATTTTCCCATTTATGAAACTATGCGTTGCACCAGAATCAAATAGTACTTTAACTGAATAGCCTCGGATAGAAAATGTACCCATTAGCACTAGTGCTCCTTCTGGCAATCCCATCAGAGAGGTGAAGTTCAGCTTGCCCTGCTTCACTTGCATGGTGGGCTTCTTGCCCTGGTTGCCCTGCTTGGCCCCTGACCCTTCACCTTGCTGGTAGGTCTTGATCTGCTTCGGTTTGGGACACTCATTAGCATAGTGCCCTGGCTGCCCACAATTGTAGCAACGACGGTCTTTGACTGCGCTATTGTTGGCCGGGGGTGCATTAGTCTTGTAAGGCTATTGCTATGACTTACGGTACTGGAAGTTTCTAGAGGGCTTGTTCTGAGACTGGGTCATTCTCCAGTGTCCACATGATGATGACTGGGAATGCCCTGGGTTACTTTTCTTGACGAAGCGAAACTTCTGGCCTGACCCACCAGAAGTGGTGAATCCGGCCTGCCTCTTATTATCCTTCTGCGCCCTTCTCATGGCGTCTTCCTGGGAGATGGCCCTATTCACAAGGTCCTGATTGTTGTTCGGCTCAGAGAGATTAAGCCTCTCATAGAGTTCTCCGTCCAACCCATCACGGAAACGCTCTATCTTCTTAGCATCATTTTCAACATTATGCCCACCGTACTGACACAGGGAGTTAAATTTCTTGGCATACTCGTACACCGTGTCAGTACCCTGCTTCAGCGCAAGCAACTCCTTCATCTTGCGGTCCATGAGACCCTTAGGAATGTGATGTTCCTTGAAGGCTCGCTTGAACTCAGTCCATGTGACCTGATGTCCAGCTGGAACCATGGACTTGAAGTGCTCCCACCACATCAGTGCAGCACCACAGAGCTGTAAGGCGGCGAAGCTGGCCTTATGCTCTTCTGAGCATGGGAGGGTGAACACTAAGAACTTGGCCTCAATGGCCCTGATCCATGCCTCAGCAGCTAGAGGCTCTTTGGCCTCCTCGAACGTCAGGGGTTTCATGCCATAGAAATGCTCGTATTTGGTGACCAAAGGGTGGCCATCCTGATTTCTCCCACGTGGAGCTTGCTGCAGTTGTTAAGCAATCTGCTGCTGCGTCTGCAGTATCTGTCGCATCACCTCAGTTTGGGTGGCCATGAACTGCTCCTGGATTGTCATGTTGGGAGGAGGCGGTGGAGCCTCACTCCCACTTGCACCGAAACCGTTAGGGGAGGTGCATGTCGGTCCCACCATCTAAAATTCATAGAGTTTTCATTAGCCACATATTCGTAAGATTGCTTATATCAATCCACAAGAAGAATATGTAAGATGAAAACTCGTAAACATCCATAATTTAAGAACCGGACAGCGCAGCTGTTTTTGGCGAAAAATTCATAACTCTCTGCCCATACATGGAAAAATTCTCATTTTTGGTCAGTAAGTGTAGAATTTTGTAAGCTCCAATATTGGTATTCAACTTAGTGTCGAATTCCACTGTTATCATGCTCGAAAAATTCTGTAACCGAGCTTATGCCTAGCTGTTTTCATAGGAGGCCGAGATGCACAAAAAATGCTATAACTCTCGGTACACTTATGCAAACATGATGAATTTTGGTGAGCATGATCTTGAGGACATTTCACACAACTTTGGTATTCAGCGCAAGATCCAATTGTGATCACGACAACCCGAATTAATTCATGAAACATACATCACAAGGTGTTCATCCAAATAGCATTACAAGATGCATAGTTTGTGGATCACGTACAACAACATGAACTACACGGAAATGGAACACATCCCACATACTCTGTGGGCAGCCTAATCCCTTCACAAAATCTAGCTGAAAAGCCTAAGCTAAGAGTACGTAGTAGCTCCCTACAGCAACATCTAGATAATCTAGTTGCCCGCAATGGAGCCAGCGCTAGACTGAGGAGAAGCTGGGGGTGGTCCGTCGACGCTATCCTCGTCCAAGCCTGAGGCTCCCTGCAGCTCGTCCGGAGCGGCAAGTGCTGCTAGAGGAACAACCGGTGGCTGCTGCAGCTGGTGTGCCATCGCCTGCCACACCTCCACCTCGACCTCCATGTCAATAACCTGGTTCTGCATCTCTACCACATTCTGCACTAAAGTCAAATGCTGAGTCTCGGTGTGAATGTAGTCTGACCGTAGCCTGTCGTTCTCCTCCCGCAACCTGTCGTTGTCGTCGTCGCGGGCATAGAGCTGCTCAATGTACTGAGCACGCTCCTGATCCCACTGAGTACGCTAGTCCTGGAAGAACACAACCTCCTGCTGCAACTGAGCAAAAGTCTGGCGCTCCAACTGCAAGTCGCGGAAGATGACGTTGGTCAGCGCGGAAGTCTCGCGGATCACACCCGCAAGCATAGCCTCGGTGGCGAGATGGAAGACCTGCACGTTGTACAGCGCCTCGAGTAGCCTCAGAAGCTGCTGTACAGTGACCTCAGGAGGGTCGGCCGTGAGCAACACGTCGGTGAGCGCACGCGCTCACGCCAAGCCACGTCCTGGGGGTCCAGTGCCGGGAACAACCCCTGAGCGGTAAGCGTCACCTCCTCCGGGTGCTGCTCGCAGAAAGTGTGGAGAATCCTCAGAGCTGTAGACTCGAGTGTCTCGACACCACGGTGTCCATAGAACACCATGCTCAAGTCGGGCCACTCGGGGTGCTTGGGGTGCGGTGGCACAGTCGCGACGGTACGCGCATAGGGAACGCCCCGGTCCCAGAAGTGGAGCACCTCGTACATCGGTGGGGCGGTGTAGCCCACCTCACGTAGGGTGTCCCACAGAAAACGAGGAAAGCCCTCCCAGTGAAGGCCGTTGGTACACAAGGTACCATCCGCGTCGATCTCGAAAAACTCCGGGTACTCCATCTGTACAAAAATGGGTATAACACGTTAAAACTCAAAAGGAGTATAACAGGCATAGGGTACAAAAATCTGGTAGGTATGAACAAAAATTCATAACGTGACAACCAAAGCCCCGAAAATTCCCAAATTTTTACAGAAATTCAGTGATATACTTGCACACATTTTTGTACTCAAAGGTAGATCTAGATCTGATAGGAACATGCTCTAAAAATTTTTAGGTTCAAGTGTAGATCAGTGATATACTTGCACACTACTAGGATCCTAATGAGAGGAAAAACCCTTTCTAAGATCAAACAAAAATTCAGAGGCATAACACAAGTGTAGAGCAGCAAGTTTTTAGGTTCAACAAAGTTTTATGTTGCATGCACACGTCTTAAACGACCTCACACTTATAGATCTACAAAGACGTAGTTAATGTCGGTGGCAAGCCTTTTTAAACAACTCTCCCTATAATAACTAGTCGGAGCTACACGTCGTTCAACAATTGCACTAACGTGGTTAGTGTACCTGCAGAAAAGAACCTTCCGTGCCAGCACGTCACGGAAGCGTCCACAAACATTACCATTCACTTATAGAAATGGTATCCATGCATTTTGCACCGCATGGACGGCTCCTGTCGGGGTTCTCTACTGCCGGTAGTAAATTTGTAACGGATCGTGTGTCGGACCCGGATGGTTAGCACGAGAGACAGGAGTGTTTATACTGGTTTGGGCCTCCAGAGAGTAATACCCTACGTCTAGCTCCGAGTAGTCATGTTCTTATGCCAGGGATGTCTGTAGTAGGGGTTACAAACTGTGTGATCGGTCAGCCCCTCAAACGGTTGCACTCCTCCCCCTTTTATAGACGCAAGGGTGAGGGGCAAAGAGGGAATACAAAAATGTGCTATAGTGCTACGGTATTGGGAGGTCCTTTCCGACGTCAATGTCCGTCAGGAGGCATTGAAGGGCACTGAGTTGTAGTGGTGTTGGAGACTGCCGCGTGTGCAAGCGGCACTATACATTCCGGGTACTTGGCGCCTCCTCCGAGTAGTTCCCTTGATGACTCAGCCCCATTGAGTGTTGATTAGGCCCGCCACATTATGGCCTAAGTGTAGGTAGGCACCGCCCGTAGATGGTAATTGAGTACCTGCTCTGACGGGGTTGCGTGCAGCAGGGGTTGGACGGGACGGCGTGTTGGAGCCCGCGCGGGCGCACAGTGCGTCATTATGGCCTCTGTCAGAGCGAGCCGTCCGTCGACCGGGCATCCCTGGGCCCACCAACACATTGTGGGCCATACCCGGGAGATGAGTTCCTGTACACCTGGACTACTCGACTAGTGGGCCACGATGC
Organism: Cenchrus fungigraminus; assembly: GCA_036936925.1. Taxonomy (NCBI): domain Eukaryota; kingdom Viridiplantae; phylum Streptophyta; class Magnoliopsida; order Poales; family Poaceae; genus Cenchrus; species Cenchrus fungigraminus. The sequence goes on along the minus strand of CM072771.1, from coordinate 85,711,329 downwards.
TGGTACCGTGGACCACAAGGCAAGACAAGACGGACAAGGACTTGTACTAAGACTAGGATAGCTTTCCATATCATGTATAGGCTACTCCGGGTCCTACTCGAATAGTACCCTTGTACCAATCCGACTTGTAACCCTACCTCCTGTGGCATATAAGGCGAGGTAGGGACCCCTCTCAAAACATACGCAATCAATACAGAGCCATGCAGCATACAGGACGTAGGGTATTACGCACATTGCGGCCCGAACCTGTCTAATTGTGTGTCTCGTGTCCCACCATCGTGTTCCTGATCTCGGCGAGCCCCACCGCACAATCTACTACTTCAGGTACCCCGTCGTAGGCTCGGTGCCTAAAACACTGACAGCTGGCGCGCCAGGTAGGGGATCTCGTCGTGGATCCACTGGCGAACTCGATGGCTCTCGTCATCATCAAGCCGACCGTCGCTTTCCAGCAAGGCGACACCTTCATTTTCGGCTCTTGGGTTTGCCTTACTGATGGCGCCAGATCGTTCCTGCGTTTCTTAGCGCCAACTCCAGGGTCAAAGCTCAAGTCCTCGACGCTTACACAAGCTTCGATGGAGGATTTCGTCGAAAATTTCGGCGAAATTTCGATCTCTGACCCACTCAGAGAACTCAAGTCGGAGTCCGAGTACAACTCGACTTCGCCTCTTATTCAGCCTGAGCCACTTTCTTCAGCTTCACAGCTTGCGCTCGGCCTGGATAACATTCCAGCACCACCTCTCTTCGGCCATCGCCATGTCAGTGCCGCTTACCAAGCCGCACTGAAGCACCTCATGTGCCTCGGCTCGAAGATCGTGCTCGAGTACTCTTCGGATTCGAACGTCAACCTCGACTACTATTCAGATTCATCTGAGTTCGAGTTCGACTACGGTTCAGATTCTGCTGAAGTACAACAACTGTCTGGCCCTGCTCAAGGACTGGTGATCACATCGACACCTGAGGGTAGATTCGTCTATTGGCCTGAGCATGTGCCTGCTGATCTTACATTGGATGATCAGCAGCGCTTTATTGCTTGTCTCGACAACTTGCCCTCCCAGGAAGGTGCTAAGCTTGTTGATTATGACACTGATACTGAGCTCATTCAGAGTACGGGTACTTATTCATCGCATCAAAAGTGTTCGTCATTGATGCAACTACTCCGCAAGGGCATCATGCCAATTATCGCTTTCCGGATGATGTATCTGATGATGAACTCTCTACCAATGCTCCTACTGATGAAACCGCGGAAGCCAAGACTGCACGTCGCCAACACAATGCTGATCGTGCAACCCTTCGTCGGGAACTCACGGAAGCTCTACCTACCCGTAATCTTCAAGAAGCTCTGGAGGCGGTTGCTACTCGTGAATATCGCACTCCAGAGGAAGCTATCAACGCGATCAATTTACTCGGTCGCTCTATGCCGCGTGACAGGGCGGCTGCTGAAGTCGCAAAACTGGCTGAGCTAGCTTACACTATGCTGCGCTAGAATACCAGTGCTCCTAGTCACCATGGCAGTAGTGGCGGTGCTCATTGTACCACCCCCACTCCTCAACGAACACGTCCGGAGGCCAGCAACAAGGGTAGAGGCATTGATGGTAGTGTCAACAGCAAGTCGGGAGACTCTCGTTAGGACGCTCGCACAACAATCAACGCCAGACGCATTGAGCGTGAGAAGCAGAAGGATGCTGATTCTGATTCCTTTCCTACTTTCTCACCTCGACTTCAAGATCTGTTTCTTCCGGAGAAATTCAAGCCTTACGGCATCTCTAAGTATTATGGCAAGCAAGATCTAAGGCAGTGGTTGCGCTGTTATGCTCTGTCCATCTCCAATGCCGGGGGCAATGATGATACCAAGTGTATCTATTTCCCTTTTGTCTTGGAGCAAGAACCTCTCACATGGTTTGAGTCTCTCAAACATGGTTCTGTTGACAACTGGGGACAACTCAAGCATCGCTTCACCAGCAACTTCACGGGTTCTCTGGGCCGTCATGGTACCCGGATGGACCTTGCCCTGATCAAGCAAAAACAAGGTGAGACTCTTCGCGAGTACATGCGCCACTTCTTTGAGAAAAGGGCTACTGTTGTTGATGTCACCGAGAAAGAAGTCATTGATACCTTCCAGGATGGTTTCTATGACAATAGGCTTTTCCAAGACTTCGGTCGCGCTCGCCCAGCCAACATCACCAAGCTCAAGGAGATGATCACTCACTGGGTGAACGAGGAAGACAGGGCTCGGAATCAGTTCAAGCATCTTCGCAACTACCAGAACAACAACAACAACAATGCTGGGGGAAGCAGTAGTGGCAAGCAAAAGCTGGGCAACCGCCAGGGTAATAACTACTCGAGCAATCCTAATCGCAAGCGCAAGCCCGACAACACTGTTGCTGCCATGGAAACTACCGCCAAGCCTGAAGATGATCCTCACTGGGCAACATTGACCAAGCAGAAATGCCCATGGCACCCAGAGGGCGATCATACTACAGAGCAGTGTTACCAACTTCGACGTGCGTTGAAGAACACACCCGAACCAACGCATCCAAACCCGTGATTTCGCAAACACAAGGGGAAGAAGGCTAACACTGACAAAGACACTGGGTTTCAGCACCCTTCCAACACTGTTAATGTCATATTTGGTGGGATTCCAACCAAGCGCATGCAGAAGCTAGCACTGAGGGAGATCATGTCCATCCAACCAGCAGCACCCACTTTTCTCAAGTGGTCTGAAACCCCCATTACCTTCTCAAGGGCGGATGAATGGACTAGTTTCTCTAAGCCAGGACGATATTCTCTTGTTCAGGATCTAGTGGTAGCAGGCTCCAGGCTTACCAAGGTTCTCATTGATGGTGGCAGCGGTCTCAATGTCCTGTTTGCCAAGACTTTGAAGAAGATGGGCCTGGATATCACCAATATACTTACCAAGACCAACTCACCATTCTATGGTATCATCCCGGGCAACACAGCTGTTCCTTTGGGTTCAGTTGTACTACCCATTACCTTTGGGACTAAGGATCACTACCGCACCGAGTACATCAAGTTTGAGGTTGCTGACTTCGAGACTTCTTACCATGCCGTCCTCAGCAGGCCTGGTCTCGCTAAGTTCATGGCTATCCCGCACTATGTGTACTTGGTTCTCAAGATGCCGAGCCCCAAAGGAGTTCTTTCATTGCAAAGGGATCTGAAGCGTTCTTATGACTGCAATACAGAAGCCGTAGAACTTGCCTCGACTACTCAAGTACGCAATGCGATGATGGAAGTCTTCACTGCCGCTAAAAAGCTTGCTCCGAGCGAGCTGGAGGTTCCTGAGAAGACTGACAACAACAACAAGCCTGCACCGTCTGGTGACGTCCTGCTCAAAGCCATTGACCTTGGTACTGGTGACAGCAGCAAGACGACCATGATCAGTGCACAGCTTGATCCTAAATAGGAAGACGCGCTCGTCAACTTCCTTCGGGCTAACCATGATATCTTTGCGTGGAAGCCATCTGACATGCCAGGTGTGCCCAGGAGGTTGATCGAGCACTCACTCAACATCGATCCTAACGCTACCCCCAAGAGACAACACCTTCGTCGCTTTGCTGATGATCGCAGGGCTGCTATCAAGAAAGAGCTTGCCAAACTACTCGCGGCTGGCTTCATCCGAGAAGTTTTTCACCCGCAATGGATTGCTAACCCTGTGCTCATTAGAAAGAAGAACTCTAATGACTGGAGGATGTGTGTCGACTACACTGATCTCAATAAGCATTGCCCCAAGGATCCTTTTGGGTTGCCGCGGATTGATCAAGTCATTGACTCTACGGCAGGCTGTGCTCTACTCTGTTTCCTGGATTGCTACTCTGGTTATCATCAAATCGCAATCAAGGAATCTGATCAAGAGAAGACCGCATTCATCACCCCGTTTGGTGCTTATTGTTATACAACAATGTCCTTCGGGTTGAAAAATACCGGTGCTACATATCAAAGGGCTATCCAAGCGTGCTTCAAGAGGCAGCTTCACAAGAATGTGGAAGCATACGTGGATGACGTCGTTGTAAAGACTAGGGATCCAGACATGCTTATCACGGATCTTGAGGAAACTTTCGCTTCGCTACGTGAGTACCAATGGAAGCTCAATCCTAACAAATGCGTCTTTGGCGTATTATCAGGAAAACTACTCGGGTTCATCATTAGCCATCGTGGCATCAAAGCAAACCTCGAGAAGATTACCGCCATCTCCAACATGCAAGCTCCGACTACTATCAAAGATGTCCAGAAGCTTACTGGTTGCATGGCATCACTCAATCGCTTCATCTCACGACTTGGAGAACGGGGTTTACCTTTCTTCAAGTTACTCAAGCGGCAAGAGAAGTTTACGTGGACAACTGAAGCTGATCAAGCTCTTTCTCAGCTCAAGGAGTTCTTATCCAAGCCTCCAGTCCTCACAGCTCCTCTGCCCAATGAAGAGCTCTTGCTCTACATCGCTGTACTACTAATGTCGTCAGTACTGCTATTGTCGTTGAGTGACAGGAAGAAGGCCATGGCTACCCTGTCCAGAGGCTTGTCTATTTCGTCAGTGAAGTACTCTCAGAGTCCAAGGCTCACTACCCTCTGCTACAGAAGCTACTCTATGCGGTTCTGATCACTTCACGGAAGCTCCGCCACTACTTCGACGAGTACAAGATTTATGTGGTCACCAGCTACCAGCTTGGTGAGATATTGCACAACCGGGATTCCACAGCAAGGATTTCTAAATGGGCTGTAGAGATTGGTGCTCTATCGCTCGAGTTCAAGTCTCGCACTGCTATCAAATCTCAAGCCTTGGTTGATTTCATGGCTGAGTGGCGGGAAAATCAAGTCCCAACTCCAATTGAGCGTCCAGAACATTGGGTCATGTACTTTGACGGTTCCCTCAAGTTGGAAGGTGTTGGGTATTTTAGCACCACACGAAATAAATCCGCAAGCGCACAGATACCATTGTAGCTTTCACCTTAGAGTATTCCAAGGGTATCGAATCCAAGGGAACAGTGTGCACTAACTTCGTACTAGTCGGTCCAAGGACACACCCAGATAAGAGGCAAGGCTAGAGAGGATTCCTAAAGATAGCACTATAGATGAGATTAAAGGTCGATCTCTAGATAGAACTTGGCTTAGGGTATCGATAGCCCTGACTTAACAGGCGACTCCGGCACACGGATCTATGTGGAACGGAGCTCTGACTATATCCAGTCGCGAAGGATCAATGAGGGCCAGACGGGCTGTCACCACCACCTGGACTGCCTCTACCTAACCTTGGGATAAGCCGAACGAATGATAACCGGTAGCTAGAACTACGACCACGGAAAAGAACTGATCTCACTCACTATAGGCGCTACTAGCTTATACTAAAGGCATGCAAGAGAGCAATCGACCCCGTACTGTGCTGCCAACGTATACGAACGACTTGCAGCAGACGAATGCATAAACCCAGGATCTACGCACTAGCAGAGGAAAACGTCTACTCATGCAACCTAGAATAAACTATTAGAAAGGAATCACAAACACACTTTATTCTAATCAGAGCATGCAAGCATCCACTTTATTCTAAAAGACTAGTCATACAAACGGGATACAAACTTGTGCACCTAATCAACTAGATCGAGGGGAGGTGTTCGTGAAGAACACACGCCTCTAAATGATGAACAGGCGAAGAACACAAGAACATATCACTCAAGTATGAATAACACTTTAGTCTAAATAGAAAATGCAGAAATACTCACTTTACTCTAATTGAAGAACGAAGCATCCATGGAGATACAAATCACTCTCTCACTCTCCTACTCTCTAATCTACCAAGGAGAGGCCTCTCCTTTGAAGGGAAGCTCTCATCCTTGGGTGGAGTGGTGTGTCTTAAATGGGAGCCCCTCCCCTCCTATTTATAGAGGAGGGGGTGGCTTGCCTAGAGGCCAAATGCTCTCCAAGATGTGCAGCTATCCTTGGGCGCCACCAATAGGAGAGCGACATGTGGCGAGGTATCTTACAATGCACTCTTCTCCAACTTCCAGGGGAAGGAACCAAACCGACCTTGTACCGGCCAATCAACGGGCGCCATGTCACCAATCCACCCCGGAATGTTGTAAGGGATCAACCTGGAGGCACCACGTGGAAGCAGATGGCGAACGGAGACCAAAAGGGTTCGACCGAACCTAGGTTTGGCCGACCCTGGCCCACCTCCTTTTGGCCTGTGCTTTCTCTGGGTGACTGATATGTGGCCCCTTATGATGGTTCTAGGTGCATGTCGAGTTTTGAGGTGGTTTGGGTCTCTGGTGGGCCCTTGGATCCTTGTGCTGCACACGTGGCGGTGTCTGATTCGCCGGGAGTTGCTTCACATGGATTGATGAGGTGTCATGGACACATGGCATCCAATGTGGCGCACGTCGCCACGTGGCCTGGTGTGGGTCCCACCGAGCTCACAAGATATCGGGAGTATGATCTTGTCTTGTGCATATCTTTCCCATCTGGACTCCGAAGTAGACAAATGATATATCCATTTCGATCGTCTCGACGAGCTCGTCGCAATGGTGCAGTCCAAATTGGCATTTGAGATTGTTTATGATGACATTCTTTAATAGCCATTGGACTACTTGCTCTCAACTGTACCTTTTAGTACGCATTTCAGTGCATCCTGCAACAAAAGCTAGAAACACCAACACTTGTGGAAATCATTAGTATCAAGCCCTATTCTAGTGTTGATGATCCTTTTACCATTATATTATGTAGGTATTGACGGTGTAAAAGTAGCACTTAACAGCCGTCAATAACACCCCCACACTTGACCTTTGCTCGTCCCGAGTAAAGGGAGTCAGATCAAGGTGAGACATGATATCCAAAGGTATGAAGCGAGCATAAGAGATATTTCAAACCATACCTTACACTTGTGAACTCTGTGAAGTGTCTATCATGTCATCTTGGGTAGTTGAGGAATGGAACGGTCATGAATCAAATCACTCATGCTCCTCATGTTAAGTAACTTGGGGTTTTGCAATAAGTTTTCATAAACAAACCTTGCGTAGCTCCTCATTTGATTCTCTCGAATCGCTCAATGTATATGTCCTCACCAAGGCATTAGATTTGCCTTTCTTTCATCCTACTTCTAATGATGGCTATATATGGAGCTCAGGGCAGGATAAAAGATAAAGCATACTTGCATCACATCTATTGCAAAGTCAAAAACCGGATCCAAGGAGAAAATCAAGTCATACAATCGGATCAAGATGTGCACATGTATGGATGTGATGGATATGGTAAGGTGGATACTAGGCCCGGAATGGGTGCTAGATATTACCATATATATGATGAATGTTGTGGTGATGGTAAGGTGGACACTAGGCCCGGAATGGGTGCTAGTTATTACCATCAAATTTTGGAACTCCATTTTGCATGATTTCATCTCTCTCCTTTTTCTCCTTTATTTTTGGACATGGGCTATTCTTTCTTTCTCTTTTTTTTCTTTTCATCATGCTCTGAGCATGTCTTTTTTTCTTTTTTTTTCATAGCCCATGTCTCTTTTTTGAAGGATACTTTTGGAGGGAGAGGTCACACCACATATGGAGCTTTATTTTCACGGAATGGATGAATGATACAATGGTAACTTCTAGTGTAGAAGCATAGCAAGGGGAAAATGGGTGGTGTGCACATGAATCTTGATCATGAAAGTAATGAAGAGAATTCTCACAAGGGTGACAGAATTTGACAAAGCTCAATGCAATAACAAGCAGCATATGAGTAAAATGTTTTCAACTATGAACATCATATGGCTTTGGTAGGATGGTGGCATATCAAAGAGGAGCTTTGCAAAGGGTTTTCATATTTTCAAATAAAATTCCCAAGCACTCAAACATTCAGAGAGAAGATCATATCATCAAACCATATCACAAACATCAACTACTTAGATGAGCATGAGTTCCCTAATGATATTTGTTCACAAGCATCAAGATAATAAGTATGGAATAAAACATATGCAAGCCAACCACAGGAAACATGTAGAGCAAGCAGAGCACAATTCCATGAGTTCGATTTTAGCAGATAAGAATTGAAACTCATTCAAACTCATGAATCAGAGAGAGTGACATAATGTTGCACATACCATTGCTCTTGAAGGATATAGGGATTAAGGAGAACCAGTGGTGATTCGGCTGACCCATAGGTGCAGCCGGCTCACTCTAGTTTACCTTGTCCCTTGTCATGAAAGCGCAGTCGATGTTGTGCAACGCCTGTGTGGGAGATCTCAAGTATGTATGTCGATGATAAGCTTGGGAGATCTCCCCCACACTTGTTCTTGTACCTGGTGCTGTCTTCAAACAAAGGAAAAACAAAAGATGGACTCTTCTGGTTCGAGAACTAGTGAGCCTTTATTCAAATTCAAGTATATTTTTTTTGTTTTTTATATTCACCATGAGATACCTCAAACAAAAGGCTGAGATGCCTTGGCTTACCTTCCCATTTGAATCAAGCTCGATGACTTACCCCATTTGAATTTAAAATTCCTGCAAGGGTTAGTCTGGATATACAACCAATATCCATGCATGCATTAACTATATGGTTCATCAATCAAACTCGACACCATGTCTTGTTTGATTGAAGAAGATGGTTTTAACCTAAGCACCATGCTTAATTTAAAACAACCTATGAATGCACATAGCTAAACATGCACTCAAACCAAAGCATTACAAACATAGATAGAACAAGCATGAAAGCATGATCAAGCATTTCCAAAGGGATATAAACATGAGCATAAGATGGTGAACATCGGGCAACCTACCAGAAGGGCTTTGTTTAAAGTCAAAAGCAAGACGTACCTAACTGGGCAAGATGCAAGAGCTAACATCATCTCCAAACTAGGATAAGATTTTGTGTGAGGGGAACTTTACTCAGGATACTCACATACCTCCCCCACACTTGAAGTTTGCATTGCTAGGCAACAAAACCCAAGTGTGTGGAGACCAAGCTTCCTTTTGTAATGTTCCCTCACCAAAAACTTACCAAAGTGTTGAGGTGATTCAGCTGACATGTTCTTAGGTGCTACCTGTCTGTCGTTCTTTATAATCTTCACCTGAAAGGGTTAGGACCAAAAATACCCGAAGGACAACCTATACTAAAAACATGCTCTTGCTTTTTATTTGAAAAGGGAAATAAAACAAACCTAATCCAGGCTATCTCCTGGTAGTGCTTTGTTTATGGTCATAAGCTCGACCCTGGGAACTTCTTCTTGCAGCTATCTTTGGTGATGTCATTCCCGCCTCAGCACCAATTTTTAATGTATCATGTAAGCTTCAGCTGCAAGGTTAGTGTCATAGTGCATACACGAAATCTGCAATGCTTATGGTAAACATACGCATCTACAACCAACCTTCTAAACTTTTTACAGGAGAGGACCATAAGGTGGTTGCAGTCCTCGTGCGTGCTCCGTGCACTAAGCATAGCGGACTCTAGAGAAGGCTGATGCAAGCATGGTTCCTGAGGTATATCAAGAGTGAAGCTACCATGCTTGTCAATGGAATCCTTTCCTTCGGACCCCAGAGTCGGTGCCTCATAGATTTCCATGGCCCATGATTTCTCCATCTCAAGAGATACATCGTGGAAGATCGATGTTGATTCTCGATCAAAGTCAAGAGCAACATAGTATGGGCGAGTGGGAAGAGGCTCAAACTCGGTCGAGGGTGATGATGATCGTTCGTCCTCACAAAGGTGAAGAGGTTCTTCCGAGTTGTACTCCTGAGGAGTAGAGAAGTCTACACCCTCAACGAGAACAGGCTCGGACGATGTGAACGGAGATACATGCATCATCTCCTCGAGCGAGTCTTGCTTGGGAAGACGCTTTGCGATAGAACTTTCCGAAAATAAGGGAGTGGTGGCAGAAGTGGCTTCCCTAAGCTTTTCATCTAGGCTCCCTCGAGATGCATCGAGAAGTTTTTCTACAGGGGAGCCTAGGAGGAGATCAAGATCGAGGACATCAAAGATGTGGAAGTATAGATTAACCTTGATCTTGTCTACCAAGAGTGGCACAGCACATGAAACCCCCCGACACTCAAGAATGTGTCCAGAGGGACAACTCTTAATGAGCTTGTCGGACGGTCTTAGCGTAACATTGCACAAAAGAGTGTACGCTAGGTGCCATGGTATGACATTAACCTCCATAGTGGGGTTAAGATGAGCTTCTACGATAATCCCTTTTATGGAACAAGAAATGATCGTAGAGGGTGAACTAATCCAAAGTGCTTCGGAAAAGTGTTCCACTCCATTCAACCACTTCTTCTCCATGGCCTCCATGATAGATGTCTCGTTTGGAGGATCGGGAGGCAAAGGAGGTACCGTAGGCCTAGGGGAAGGTTCTGTCAAAAGATTTCTAGCTGGCTGGATTTGGACAGAAGAGGGCGCCTTCCCTATTGGGTCATCTAAGAAATTCGAGGTGTTCTTGATATTTTCAGAAGGGTCATCCTCGAATTGATGAAGGAACTTTGGAGGTTGAATTTCTTCTTCCTCCATTGTCCCTGGTTCAGGTGAGGGTTCTATGGCTGAATAAGAGGATATGGAAGGTGATAGATCGGATTCAGCCACTAGAAGATCCTCATGGCTCGACTAAGATTGGCGGGGTTCGCTATGATTGGTGGGGAAGAAAGAGCTCACCATGAGGGAATCAAGGATCTCTCTTACTTCTCATGGAGTTTTGCGAACAAACAAATCGCCGATGGTGTCGTCGAGATCTAAGGCAGCATCCGTGTCTAGACCCATGCAAAAGATGTATAATGATACATCACTGGGAATGGACCATATGTCTAGGTCAGAAGCCAAAAGCCGTAAGAACCTAGCCCATGCTGCACCTGTAGACTCCTTCTCTAATTGCTCGAACTCGAGAATGTCCATTGGGAGAGAAGCTATGCGATTGTACCATTGCTCCGTCCTCTTCATGAGAGAGAATGAGTAACAGAAATCATCGCGAAGTTCTTCCCAATTACCGTGCACACTCCCTACAGTGTGAATGTACCATTGTTCTGCTCTCCCCATGAGAGAGAAAGGAAACAACTTCCACCTCACGGTTTTCTGTGTCATGCCTGGGATAACCACGCGTGAATACAGATCCTCGAATTCCTTCAAATGAATGTAGGGATCTTCATTGATCGCTCCAAAGAAGGGTCTAACATGAACCATATCTATAAGGTCGGGGTTGAGTTCATGGTTGGATGAAGATGTTGATGGATCATTGAACTCGTAAGTTGAGGTGGAGAGGTCGTGAAAGGATGACCTCTCCATGGGTAACGGGGGTAAAGGTAGAACAAAGAAAAAAGAAAAGATACGAGGACCACTGGGTACGAAGATAGATAGAGCAATCGTTCCCCGGCAACGGCGCCAGAAAGCTTGTTGGGTATTTTAGCACCACACGAAATAAATCCGCAAGCTCACGGATACCATTGTAGCTTTCACCTCAGAGTATTCTAAGGGTATCAAATCCAAGGGAACAGTGTGCACTAACTTCGTACTAGTCGGTCCAAGGACACACCCAGATAAGAGGCAAGGCTAGAGAGGATTCATAAAGATAGCACTATAGATGAGATTAAAGGTCGATCTCTAGCTAGAACTTGGCTTAGGGTATCGATAGCCCTGACTTAACAGGCAACTCCGGCACGCGAATTTATGTGGAACGGAGCTCTGACTATATCCAGCCACGGAGGATCAATGAGGGCCAGACGGGCTGTCACCACCACCTGGACTGCCTCTACCTAACCTTGGGATAAGCCGAACGAATGATAACCGGTAGCGTGACAACTACATCTACGCTGTGGTTACTGCCGTAGCCAACGGACTACGACACTCTGTACTTATAGAACTACGACCACGGAAGAGAACTGATCTCACTCACTATAGGCGCTACTAGCTTATACTAAAGGCATGCAAGAGAGCAATCGACCCCGTACTGTGCTGCCAACGTATATGAACGACTTGCAGCAGACGAACGCATAAACCCAGGATCTACGCACTAGCAGAGGAAAATGTCTACTCAAGCAACCAAGAATAAACTATTAGAAAGGAATCACAAACACACTTTATTCTAATCAGAGCATGCAAGCATCCACTTTATTCTAAAAGACTAGTCATACAAACGGGATACAAACTTGTGCACCTAATCAACTAGATCGAGGGGGCGTGTTCATGAAGAACACACGCCTCTAAATGATGAACATGCGAAGAACACAAGAACATATCACTCAAGTATGAATAACACTTTAGTCTAAATAGAAAATGCAGAAATACTCACTTTACTCTAATTGAAGAACGAAGCATCCATGTGGATACAAATCACTCTCTCACTCTCCTACTCTCTAATCAACCAAGGAGAGGCCTCTCCTTTGAAGGGAAGCTCTCATCCTTGGGTGGAGTGGTGTGTCTCAAATAGGAGCCCCTCCCCTCCTATTTATAAAGGAGGGGGTGGCTTGCCAAGAGGCCAAATGCTCTCCAAGATGTACATCCATCCTTGGGCGCCACCAATAGGAGAGCGACATGTGGCGAGGTATCTTACAATGCACTCTTCTCCAACTTCTAGGGGAAGGAACCAAACCGACCTTGTACCGGCCAATCAATGGGCGCCATGTCACCAATCCACCCCGGAACGTTGCAAGGGATCAACCAGGAGGCACCACGTGGAAGCAGATGGCAAACGGAGACCAAAAGGGTTTGGCTGAACCTAGGTTCGGCCGACCCTGGCCCACCTCCTTTTGGCCCGTGCTTTCTCTGGGTGACTGATATGTGGCCCCTTATGATGGTTCCAGGTGCATATCGAGTTTTGAGGTGGTTTGGGTCTCTAGTGGGCCCTTGGATCCTTGTGCTGCACACGTGGCGGTGTCTGATTCACCAGGAGTTGCTTCACATGGATTGATGAGGTGTCATGGACACATGGCATCCAATGTGGCACATGTCGCCACGTGGCCTGGTGTGGGTCCCACCAAGCTCACAAGATATCGGGAGTATGATCTTGTCTTGTGCATATCTTTCCCATCCGGACTCCGAAGTAGGCAAATGATATATCCATTTCGATCGTCTCGATGAGCTCGTCGCAATGGTGCAGTCCAAATTGGCATTTGAGATTGTTTATGATAATGTCCTTTAATAGCCATTGGACTACTTGCTCTCAACTGTACCTTTTAGTACGCATTTCGGTGCATCCTGCAACAAAAGCTAGAAACACCAACACTTGTGGAAATCATTAGTATCAAGCCCTATTCTAGTGTTGATGATCCTTTTACCATTATATTATGCAGGTATTGATGGTGTAAAAGTAGCACTTAACAGCCGTCAACAGAAGGCGCTGGTGCCGGGGTACTTTTGATTTCCCCCAAGGGCGAGCAACTCAAATATGTTTTGTAGATCTTCTGCAAGGTCTCAAACAATGAAGCTGAATATGAAGCTCTACTGCATGGTCTTCGCCTTGCAGTCTCTCTTGGCATTACATGACTACTTGTTTATGGTGATTCTTTGGTGGTTATCAATCAAGTCAACGATTCTTGGGATCGTAATGCTGAAAACATGGATGCGTACTGTCAGGAGGTACGCAAACTCGAGAACAAATTCCATGGTCTCGAGTTCCATCATGTGGTCCGCGACAACAATGTTGATGCGGATGTTTTGTCGAAGCTAGGATCTACACGAGCTCAAGTGCCAGTTGGAATCTTCATCCATGAACTCCACAAACCATCAATTCCGGAGCAACCATTTGCACCAACGACTACTTCAGTTCAACCTGATCGAGAAGTGCTTATGATTGATGTGGACTGGAGAACTCCGTTCATCGACTACATTAAACATCAGTTGATTTCTCAAGAGAAGTCAGAAGCCGAGCGCATTTCACGATGCGTTAAGGCTTATACTCTAGTTGGAGATCAACTCTACAAGCGAGGCACAAGTTTTGATGTACTCATGAAGTGCGTTTCTCGCGAAGAAGGTAAGGAAATCTTGGAGGAGACACACAAAGGAATCTGTGGCAATCACGCTTCATCCCGCACCTTGGTGGGAAAAGTGTTCAGACGTGCTTTCTACTGGCCTACAGCTCTTGCTGATGCAGAGGAACTAGTCAAAAAGTGCCAAGGATGGCAATTCTTCGCCAAGCAACAACACGTCCCTGCCTATAAGCTCATCACGATACCACCAACTAGGGCTTTCACTTGCTGGGGGCTGGATATGATTGGTCCTCTCCCAAATGCGTCAGGGGGATTCAATAGAGTTCTGGTGGCTATCGACAAGTTTACCAAGTGGATTGAGGTCAAGCCTGTTACCTGCCCCAAGGCTGATAGAGTCCTCGACTACTTGGATGAAATCATACATCGCTATGGGTTCCCTAACCGCATCATCATAGACCTAGGTTCGAATTTCAACAATCACCAGTTCTGGGAGTACTGCGAGAACAGTGGAATTGACGTCCGGTACGTCTCCGTCGCTCACCCACGTGCCAACAGCCAAGTGGAACGTGCCAATGGGATGATACTCGATGCTCTCAAAAAGTGACTGTATGATGCAGCAAATACCAAGGGCGACAAGTGGATCAAGGAATTACCCAATGCACTCTGGGGGCTACGCACTCAGCCTACTACCCCCACAGGGTAGTCACTTTACTTCCTGGTCTACGGCTCTGAAGCCGTTTTGCCTGCTGATGTCATGTGCTACAGAACCCTACAAAGAAACTTCCCTCACAACCATGCCCTCCTGCGGCAGAGCGAGCTCGCCGGCGGCGAAGGACGGCCGGAGGTGATGAACAAGCGGCACCGGAGTGGGATTCGTCTCACCACAGCTCGATTGGAGGTGGTGGCGGGGTCGGGGAAGTCTCCGGTGAGCGGCGGCGGCGGGGCAGTGGCGGCGCGGCCGCCTCGGCTCGATCTCCGGCGAATGCTGGGCCGGAGTTAAGCCATGCGTGCTCGGGGAGGCTCGAGTGGGTGCTAGAGAGGAGGTCTGCGTCACGCGTTGGTCACGGGAACGAGCGGAAGACAGAGCTCACCGGCGGCGGTAATGACGGACGGCGGCAGCACTATGAGCTCGCGCAGGGGAGGTGGAACGGGGTTTATATAGCGGTCGCGGCGGGGAGAGGCGGTAGCCGCCCAAGTCTCCTCATAGGTCGCGGTCGTGGCGTGGCTACAGCGGCGGCGACGTGGGGTGGCGCAGCCGACCAATGGCGGCCTCGGCGTGCGCGCTCCGGCGCGTGCGGGTGCACCGCGTGGCACCGGCCTAGGGCCTAGCCGCGTCACCTACCGCCTCAACACAGTGATCACGACCACCCCTATGGACCGGCGGCCCCCCGGGTGCATCGGCGTCCGTGCCCGGTCGCTTGGCGGCGAGGCTGACGTGGCGTGCGCGCGCGCACGACGGCGGCGGCGTGCAAGGTGCGTTCCGGGGCTAAAATGTTTCGGAGTGCACCTGTTTGACCGCTGCAAACTCGAGATTTCGCTATAGAAGTGAACCATACTCCAATTAGCAAAGTTGTAGATCAGCCATTCCTCTACAAAGTTTACAAAGGCCGATATATGTTTTATTCAAAGGATCAAGCATAATCAGCAGGCAAAGTTGCTGATTTTCTCGGCGCGTGAACAGGAGCTGTAGGCGTTGACCGATGTTTTTCACCCATTTGCACTTCGAATTGGACATGCCACCCAAAAGCAAAGTTGTTGGTCTTAAAAAACTGAACAACTTTTGTATTGCCAGATTTTGAAGTGTTTAGGTGAATTTTGGAGAACGTGCTAAAAGTTCTAGCTAGGGTTTAAGGGTCAAAGGGTTTGACTTAGGGTTTGACCTCAAATTTGACTAAGAGCTTAAGCACTAGTGATCAAGAAGTGATTATGAAAGTGATTAACACTCATTAACACTTGATTAAAAACACGGGGTGTTACAGTTACCAAACTAGCCCTAAGTATGAGTTTCTTTGAAAGTCAAGGTCAACATCATCAAATGTACTTACTACATACTTCCCATCAAAAGTTTCGAGTAGCTTTTAGCACTGCTCCTCGGCTCCAGTAGAACCTTTGGCTCTGCTCCAGACCAGTCATACCATATGTGTAACATGCTAATTTTTAGCATCCTTTTAATTAAAAAAATATGATATTTTCAAAAATTTCAACAAACTAAATCTTTTTTCTTATTTGCTACTCGTCTAGAAATAATAAAAATTACTTTAAAATCCAAAACTTTCATAAACACTCCATGTTATATTGCACATTTTTCTTGTTCTCAAAAAGTAAACCTGAATCTCTGCCGGGCAGACTTCAGAAACGTTACTGTTACAAAAATGGGTACAATAATCTCACTTGATAGTCACATGCTAGAAAAGCAAACGAGCACGGTCGTGGTATGATTCCAACCAGACAATGACATGGACACCTAGAAGAGAGAAGACAACGCAACATAAAACGACACCAAGTTTAACCATCAAGGTGCAGGATGAACTTGCCCTGGATATTGTAATCGGCAAGTGTCCGCTCATCCTCAAGCTCCTTGCCATCAAAGGTGAGTTTCTGCTGAAGTTGAACCTTTTCCTTCAAATCGTCTATCGTGTCAAATGGCTCCACCTCGAGAGGGATGGTCTCGCCATTGTCCATCTTCACGAAAATCTGCATGCCCCAGTCAAGGAACAGGGTTGATCCTGTCTGGATGTTGTAGTCGGCAAGCGTCCTCATATGCTTGAGCAGCTTGCCTTCACAGATAAGCCTCTGCTGGGGCTGAATCTTCGCCATCACATTGCCAATCGTTTCCATTATGTAAACCTTCTTAAGGCTGATGTCCTTGCTAGGGAGTGCCTTCACGAAAATCTGCATGGCACCATTCTGACAAAGGTCAAAGTGCAGGGTGGCCTCTTTCTGAATGTCGCAATCCTCAAGTCTGCTCATCATTCCACGCCAAAAGGCAATCGGATTTTTGAACGGGACGCCCGCGTCGTCCTCCTTGGGCGACTCGGGCGGTGCCCCTGACCCCGCCTTCGGCCCCTCCCCTACGTCCGCCGCCGGCCGTCGCCGTCGCCGCCGGCGTGCGGGCGACGGCGGCGGCCCCGCCTCGCCACCTCCCTTCCCTTCCTCTCCCTCCGCTCCACCCCTCCCCTTTCTCCCCTTCTACTGCCGCACCACCCTCACCACCTGGGTCGCCGTCACCGTCTCCTCTTCACCGGCGAGCAGGCTCGGCCCGGCGGCGCCGTCTTCACCTCCGAGCCACTGTGCCGTTGACCGCGATGCTGCCGCGGCCGCCTCTCCTCCCCCTCCCGGGCCCGCGGCCTAGTTCCCGATCTAGATCGGGCGGCCGGGCGGGACGGGGACGGGGTGCCGCCGCGGCCGGCGAGCCCTTTCGCTCCGCCGCCGCCGGCTGTACCCGTCGTGGCCCTGCTCCCGGCGGCGTGGCTGGCGGGCCCCATCCGGCTCGCTGCAGGCGCGGCCATGGACGCCCCCCGTCGAGGCGCCGCGCCACCCGATGCTGCCCCCGGTGTGGCCGGCGCCCCTCCGTCATGCAGGCGAGCGCCGGGCTACCGCCCTCCTCCGACGACGTGTGCTTCGAGCCGCCTCGGTGCGCGGGGCCACGTCAGCCTTACCTGGCTCGCGTCTCCTCGGCACTCGCTGGCCTCCGACGGCTCAGGGGCGCCTCGGGGGCGGGTGCGGCCGGCGCTCCTTCCCCGGCCTGCCTCCGTGCGTGCTCCTGGCCGAGGCAGTCTGCGGAGGGGGTACGGGTGCGGCCGCCGGTGGCTTGGTTTTCGCTGAGCTGCTGGTGGCCACGTTCTTGCCTGCCTCCGTAGCCGCCTTGGGGTGGATGGGAGGGTGCGTGGTGCTGCGGGAGGAAGACTTCCGGCCGGGGCCCTTCTGCACCCATCCCGGCGCCCCTCCTCCTGGTGCGGGTGCGGGACGGCAGGGACGGCCGGCTGCTCCGTCACAACCCGGGGTCCTGGCAGGCGGCCAATCGTCCCCGACGCCCTACCGGGCCGCGGCCCCAACGGACTTCCGCCCCGCCGTCGCCTGGAGCCCTCCCTCTTGCCGGCGGTGCTCTCCCCCCACCTGGCTGCAGGCACGACCGGCTCCTCCACCATTTTGCGCTCGTCTCGGTCCCGCTGCGGAAGCCCCCTGCTCCAGTCGCACCGGCCTCCCTCCCATCATCCTCCGTCCCGGCATCCTCGACGGCGGCCTCAGCTCCTCCTCGCCAACGCCGGCCGTTTGCGCCACCTCCCCGCCGACCTCGTGGACTGCGCCCACTGAGGTTCCCCGCTGTCGCCCGCGGCACCTCCTGGGCAGTCGGCTCCTCCCTACCGGCGTCCCTCTCTGGGCTGGCGGCCGCAGTCGCGGCCCCTCCCCCCGTGCCGACGGCCGCTGTGCCCCCCCCCTTTGCTGGGGCCGCTGCCCTCCTCCCTTCGGCAGCCCCGGCTCCTCCCTCCTCTTGGGGCCCACGGTGTGACGGTTTGGATCCTCCGTCAGGTTGCAGTCGGCGTTTAGGCGGCAAGTTGGTTCGGGCGGCTACGTTTGGTCCCGGGGGCGCTGCTGCCGTTGTCTTGGTTGCGGCGGTTCCCTGCACCTGTGCTCCAACGCCACCGCTAAGGGTTCCCGCTGCGTTCTCCATCGCCTTCCTCTCTCCTTGTTTGCTGCGACCGATTATGTGGATTGGCCTTCGAGGCCGGGGCGAAAGCCTTGTCTGGCTTCGGCTAGGCCAACAATGGTTGCGCTCCTTCCGTGACTTACCCTGCTAGGGGCTTTGTTGCGGCCTCCGATCGCCTTTGATTCCCAGGTGAAGACCTGGCCTGCCCCTTCGCGGGTGGGCGGACGATGGCGGTGTCGTCGTCGCTCCCTTCCTAAAGGCTTCATCTTGCAGATCGTCCACTTCGGCCGCCGCTCCAGCAAGTTGTTTGGCAAGCGGTGATGTGCGGGTCTTCTCGGTGTTCGCGTGCAGTCCCTGGTTGTCCTTAGGGGGCTCTCCGTTGTGCCCTTCTCCCTAGTGGTGCTCTCTCTTGTGATGGTGGTGTGGGTTCTTTTCTCTGTTTGTTTCAGTTGTAACCTCCTTGTTTCCTCGCACTTTAAGGATTCTCCCTCTGTGGCGTTTTTGTAACTCTCTCTTCTCTTAATGAAAAACGTGTTTTGCACGTCTTAAAAAAATGTTGAGCTTCCTGCCGTTGAAGATGATCTTCTGCTGGTCCCGTGTCTTTGCTTTGACACTGCTGATGGCTCCACCTCAAGGGTGATGGTCTTACCACTGGGCATCTTCACGAAGATCTGCATACCGAAATCGACATACATAGTGGACTCCACTGGTCGTGCGCTAAAGGGATGGTTCCTGGACATTTGCTCGGGTCAGTTTGCGGACATATGCATGCGCGTATGGGCTTGGGATGGGACACACGTCATGGCGTATGGGTCGGCACTGGACGGGTGAATTGGACCGACGAGGACGTCAAGTTCCTTGAGGGGGGTGTATGTCACACCCGGCCCAATTTGGATGGCCCATGAGTGGCCCATGAGCGCAGGTGTGCGTGTTTAGTGTCACATTGCTAGTTGAGCAAGGGTAGAGCCAACTTATAAACCTTTGTCCACCAGCCATAGCACCTTCGGGTTAACGCTTTTACACGAAGTGAGGACGAAAGTGTAAGCAGGGTATTATGTGTACGCGTGCTCGCCCCTACGGAAGGGCTGGGCGGTGCAGCTTTGGTGGGCGGGGTCCTTTCATTCGCATCGCACCAGCTCCAACAGGCAGCACACAAACACATTTCCTCCCCTCTCCCATCTCCTTCACGCCTTGCGCTCGTGCCGCCTCCTGTGCCGGCGAGGAGCAGGGTGGCCCACGGGGCGAGCAGGGGTGGCCGGCAAGGCGCTGGCAGGCGCGGCCCGTACCATGCTCCTCCTCCGCCGGGCACACCGGATCTCGCATGGTGGAGAAGCATCAATGCTTCATCTGGAGGCGGAGCAGGGTGGTGCGGCGGCGCGGAGGCCATGGTGGCTTGGAGGTCATGGAGGAGCTCTCGCAGCAGAGGCGGCGTGGCGACGATGACAGCGCGGGCCCACTTCCTCCTCCAGCGCAGTGGCGCTTCCTTCTCCAGCTCCCCTCCCGCCGGGCCGCCGCCTCCTCCACCTTCTCTCCTGCGACTGGTAGTGGGGGTCGATCCCCGCCTCCTCCTCCTTCTGCTGCTGGTCCTCCTCGCCTCCGCAGCAGCCATGGCCGAATTCGACGGGCCCAGATCGACGTGAGGCCGCCCGGGCTGCTCCTCCCTCCGCCGCTGTAGAGGGGCCAGCGGCGGGCGGAGTAGCACAGCCTCCTCCATGCCTCCTGCTCTGACGATGAGATCCCCACCGTCCCGCGGGCCGCGGCGGTGGCGGTGGAGGTCCCCCGAGCGGCACGAAGGCGCGGCCAACCCGCTCGTCGCCTTCCTCTCCTCGCTCATCCCCTGGCGGGAGCAGCACCTGCATCCGCCTACTACCACCGCCGGTTTGCATTCGAGGAGAGAGGGAGTGTAAATTTGCATCCCCTCTCTCCTCAGTTTGCATTTTGCCTTCCCGTTTGCACCCTCTGTTGGAGGGGATGCATACGTGAACAGTAGACTGGCGAGAGGCAAACAATGCATTTGACATAGCTGTTAGAGTCAGTCTTATAAGATAAACCAGAAGGTATTCTGTGCATTACTGTAGGAATTTCTTAAATAAAATTTTAAAATGAAATATAAAGTAGAAACACTAAGATGATTGCAGACAACATCCTTTTGCGGACAAAATTATATGTATGTTCATTTTGTTGAGCTCTTAACTTCTTTATAAAATAAAGAGAATTCCTCTTAAATAATTGATTCTAATATTTGAGAATTTTTTGATTTGGTACTCATAAAGACTAAAGACCGAATCGTGGTCCAAGCTCGGGCTCCTCATTGGACCACGTCAATGCTAATTATTGGCTGTCGGATTTGTCATCAGCGGCTGAAACCACAGCTCGGACGGGTCAAGGTCGCAGCCTCACCGCCCGGTGCGCCCCTCCCTCCCTCCCTCTCGCTTCCTGCAGGGCTCAGCTCTGCCACATTCGGCCACTGGGGCCCAGCGACATCCGTTGCGCTGGGCCAGGGGTTGCACGAATCGCGACGAGGTGGCGTTTGCCCGGGTCAGCGAATGCGGCGGCGGTGATGATAAAGACAAACGCGCCTCATCCAGGAGGAGTGAAAATGGTAGCCGGAGAAGGAAGCAGGAGCAAGTTCATGACGGCACCGAGACCGGTAAGGACTCTCATGGCTCTAGCGATTTACCACTGACTCTGCCCAGGTAGTCATGACGGTGTGCATCCGCGCAGATTGCGTCGCTGTGCTCAGCGTAAAGCAGATACTAGAACGAGCGGGCAGCTGAACAGCGTCGTGCATCTTGTGGAGCACGTGCTGTTCAATAGCACCATGGAAGACAGGCGGTAGCACTGTCGTAGCTCCTCGAGTGATAGCTATTGTGCCTATAAGTTGTTCGACCAAATGCGCCTTGCATGCCCATGACTAGGGATGGCAATGGGGTGCTCCTATATAGTTATATACGATTAGATGGTGATTAAAATATAGCTATCATGTCATGTGTGAAGTGTCAAACTATAGTTATATTCATGCCATGTTTATTGCTTTGCTTCTGTCAAAAACTCAAAATAAAGGTACTACCTTGCAAAGTCTTAGGGGTGTTTGGATCCAAAAGACTAAATTTAGTTTGACTAAAATTAGTCTATTTGAGAGGCTAAAGTTCCAAACACACATGACTAAAGAGAGACTAAAACTAGTCTTGAGACTAAAATGTTTTTGTAAGAGGAACCCCTACTAAACTTTGTTTTAGCTCTCTCTCTTCATTTAACCTCATAGAAATCTGTAGCACGCCCCATCTATTGGCGGGAGAGGGAGAAAAGGGAGAGAGGAAGAGAGATAATTAATGCTCATTTACTATATTTTAGTCTCTTTAGGATTTGAATTCAAGCATAGGTGAGACTAGCAACTTTTAACCTGACTAGTTTTAGTCATAGGACTAAAAGGTATCCAAGCACCCTCTTATACAATCTATGTCTAATCAAGTTATATATTGAGTAGCATACATACCTTCTAATCTTTCTAAAACCTTGCGGAGAATGGAGACCCTGAAACACTCTTCTTCCAAAAAAAGAAAGAAAAAGAAAATGAAAAACAAAAAAACGGCAGGACACCTGCTCCGATCGGGGAATTTAAGTACGGCGTTAAGCCCGGCTTTGGAAGCTACCATTTCAGGTGACCATGCAGCGAAATTCCACATAATCAGCTCTGAATGGAATAAGCCCCTATCCACATCCACTTTCCTCGAGTGAGCATAATATAGATTTTTTTATGTGATTCCAAATTCCAAGATAACTCATTAGAATTATTAATAAGACCGTCCTTATCTGATAGGAATATTTAGATTGTCACCTTTTATGTGCTTTATTACTTCTGTTCTAGAGCCTATCCCTATTATTTATCCTTATGAAATATGATATAAAATCGAAGGTAGAAGAAAGAGATATAATGAAATTCTTGATTTTATCTTCTTACCTAAATTATTTGATAATGGATCAACATGATCATATAGGAATCGATCTCGTAAACGCAACTCATGAAGACACATGACCACTGACGGAGTTAGGATTGCCGGGGGGGGCTCATTCTCCTTCCTACAGCCCCTATGAACACACGGCGGTAAGGAGGGTTAGAGGCCCACCCGCCCCGGCTGCCTCCGTCCCTGCACATGACTCACACGTGTGCTAGAGACTCGTATATATTTTAGACTCACCGAACTAACCTGTTTCAGATGAAATATTTGTCACAGATTTTTCCAGAACACGTGTGGAATATTTGTTAAGTGGACCCTATAAATACATTTTTTTAAGAATGACACAGAACAACACAGACGTTCACAACACGCACGCACACTAATCCCTATGAACACACGTACGCAAACCCTACCTCTATGAGCACCTCCGAAGGACTGAGCACCGACAGATCTAGAGATTCTCAAAGTCACCGCTGACGCCTCGTCGTCGACGGGAACGTCGCTTAACACTTAATGCATAACACCGGAAAATCCCGGAATAAATCCAGGAAAAGGTGCGAGCACCAGGATTTGAACCCTGATGAGCAGCGTCCCACTGAACTGTCCTACCATTGTACTACAAGCCCATTCGCAGTGGACCCTATAAATACGTTCTTACCCTTGTCGGGGACATATATATAATCGGGGTGATCCACAGAACGGGCTTCCATGGACCACCACGGTACGGATACGGCCCACCAACGGGAATGGCACCGCCCGCCTAACCTAATCTAATCTATAGACTATATATTAAAGCAACGATTGCTTCTGCCTGAATTTTTCGTACGTCACCCTCTCCGAGCCGTAATCGGATTATCCGAGAGACCTCTTCGAGCCGTAATCAACCGAGAGACGTAAAAATAAATACTCTAGAAGCAATCTAATTATAGAATCACAACCATAATATAATCTCTCCACAAGCGGAGGAAGAGGAGCAGAAACACCGATGACAACGCTAGATAGCGAATCGAGCAAGCAAGATCCTGAAACCTTTGAACCCTAGAATATGTTCCTACAGCACCCCGGATCTTCTATCTCCTCTGCATTAACCCAAAAATGGGTTCCCCATGTCATCCGCTCCCCTCTGGTGCTATCCGCATAGGAAAAGGTGGCCGGATACTGGATTCCAGTTAAACTCCGATGATAACTCAGGGCTGCGCCTATGGCGAGCGGCAGCGCAGCGTTGCTTTTGTCCCGACCCGTTTAGCCCCATAGCCCCTCCTCTTTCTCTTCTTTTGTTAAAGACAGACCCAGCGACGCCTCAGATGCATCAGTGGGCTGGACTATAAAAAAGTAGTGGGCTGGGCCCCACGGTATGCAGCTGACGAACATGATGCTTCTTCTTGTGTGGCTGACGGGTATTAGGAATTTAGGATTAGCAACCTCGGCACCACATACATGTTTCTCAATCTAAAAAAACACCGGTCACATGTCTTCGTTTGGTTAGGAAAATATTAAGCTCACGTCGCTAGAAGTCAATAATTAAATGGTTTCAAATTGCATCATGTTTCATCCATTTTGCCATGGGCTCGTTTGAAGGCAAAAGTTTTGATGAGCATACTGTCGCCTCAGACGCATCAGTGGGCTGGATGTATAAAAAAAAGTAGCAATAGTACATGTATAAGCTTAAAGTAACTGCAAGAGACTAACTAAACACAATTAGTTAGCTAAAATAAACAAAAGTAACTCAAATCACGATCCAACAGTCTCTCTATCTATCTGGGTCCGTTATCTCCCTCGGTATCCTCCTCCCTCCCCTCGTCAAAAATATCTAGGGATTTGCCTTGCCATCCGTTGACTGCATCCACGCGCCCGTGCACCTTTCTTTGTGCCCTGTTGTCCCCGGGCTGTTGTCGCGCCCGCAACCCCTCCCTCGCCGCTTCGGACTGCCGCCGGGGAGGAGGAGCTTGGGCGGCATGACTGCAACGACGCCCGCAGCCCGCTGGGAGAGGAACCCACACGCGGTTGGGAGAGGAGCGTCGCGAGCCGCGTCGGTCGGAGAAAGGGGCAAGCTGGAGGAGGGCCGCGGGTCTCCTCCGTAATCCCCGCGCGTGCGGTCGGCCGTCGGTCGAGAGGGAGAGGGAAGGAGGCGCCGGGATAGTGGAGAGGTAAAAGCTCGGGTGGCGCCGGGGGAGGCGGAGCTCGGGCAGCGCCAGAGGAGGAGGAGGAGGTCAGGCAACGCCGGGGCGGACAAGCTCCTGTGGAGAGGTGGACAAGCTCCCGGGTGGACTAGCTCAAGGAGGAGCTAGCTAGGGAGGCGGAGCTTAGGCGTCTGTGGGGGAGAGGAGAAGGTCCGGGCCACAGCATAGCGACTCGGGTCCGCAGCTCCTTGACGGAGAGAGAGGCAGTGCAGAGACAGAGACAGTGGGAGCGACAGAGAGAAGGGTGGGGGAGTAATGACACGTGGGGCCATTTACTATGGAGAGGTTAGTTTAAAGAGTTTGTTGGTTTACTCTTGAATTTAGCAACATTTTTATAATTTAGCTAATCTTTGAATCTCTAAATATAGTTAGAATTATTGTTAATCTTTTGAAGATGCTCTTATGCTCTGGTAGGCGCTTGCATGTGCCGTTTGATCAATTCTTCGCAGATTCTTCCGTGTCATGCTCGTTCCCGTCTACATATCATGTTACGAGGGACAACTTTGTTCAGCTTTTTCGACTTCTTGCAAAGTATTCTTGTCTCAGAACAAATCTGACATACAAATCATTACTAAAAACCAGCAGTACAAATTAGTGTGTAATATTTTTCTCTCAGAACAAATTAGTAGATGATTTGCCGAACAGACTCAAGGTCCAGCTCTACATGCTCGAGCAAGAACCTTGTGCAGTAGTCACAAGGGCTCTATCCAAGCTAGGCAATTGGGCATTTGCGCTCTACGACATTTGGTCAAAACTAAATTGCATTTGGTGAAATAAGCAAGAAATATTACATGTATTGATAACCGTAGCAACGCACGGGTATTATGCTAGTCTATAGACTATAGGAGGCTCGGCAAGGAGCCGGCCCTATCTAGGCACGGCAGAGAGCCGGCTTGGGCCCTGGCGGGAAACACACCAGGCCCATACACGCACACAGCATATCACGTCACGCTAAGGGACCAGACTATGCAAAGCCACTCGTAATGTGCAAGACTACCTCAAAAAAAAAAACTAGTAATGTGCAAGACCAGGTGCTGAAATTGAGTGTACTTGATGGGCTTGTCGAGCCATATGTTACAGATCGAGAATCAAATTCTAAGAAAAAGCATAGATCATCCAAAGCGAAACAGAATGTTCGATCACGCATTTGCCTACAAGAGCTCAGAGGGACTCAACTAGATTCTTCTTGCAAAATGGCATGCTGGTGGACAAAGAATGAGAGCACAACTGTTGAATGAAATCAGCTGAGAAGAGCAGAAGAAATTGGGACTGATTCATATAAAAAGCCCTAAAACATATTAAGATGTGCTTTTGTCTGGTAGCTCGCAAGCAGCCACGCGATTCTTTAACTTCACTTGCCCAAGCATCTCAGCTACTGTCCTGCAACGGCATTGCTTACCTGGACGAATAACATCTCCATAGGCAGCCATCTCGATGATATCAAGTTCCTTGTCTGTTCAAAAAAAACTCGACCTGTGGAGAGTAAGACCACTCCCACGGTATTGTATTAAGAAGAAGACCTTCTCACACAGGTCGAGAAAATCTCCGAACCCCTATCCCACCCATACACAGCGGCACCGCACCGCCTGTGAGATTAGGCCGGCTTTGGACCAGTGCTTTGGAGTGGGACAGACGAGGGGATTTTTTTACAACAGCAGACTACCGGGCGAACCCGGACTGGGAGGGCCACATGCCACTCTACCAACGCAACTAAGTGCGCCTGCCGGTGCAGCGTCCGGGCTCGAACCCGGGCGGGTGCGCTCCCCACCGGGAGTCGCACCAACCGAGCGTAGCTCGGTCTGCTCCTTGTCTGTTCAGAGAGGGAGTGATGCATCTCTCATTAAAAGGTACTTCTGTTCAGAGAGGGAGTGATGCATCTCTCATTAAAAGGTACTTTTATGATGATTATTATTATTATTATAAGAAACAAAATCTTCACATAGTTTCATTAGAGTGAATGGGTCCAGCTATATGCTTAAATGGAAGCTTTTGTTTGAGAGTGCAATTGAGGTAGGAGGTAAAGATCACAAAAGAAATAAGAGGCTGAGAAAAGTTCAAATAGAAACTGTCTGGATTGCTCTAAATTACTTCCAGCAAATGTAACAGATGCTAACGAACAAGCTTGCAAAAAAAATATATAAAGGATTCCTCAAATAGAAACTATTTGTAGTGGCAACTCTACCTCACTTTCAATGTACAAATTCTTACTAAGGTTGACCTAACATTTAGCCTATCTGTGAGATTCATCAGCATGCTTTTTGGTTGCATAGGAACATAACAAAGACCCAATTGCCCTAATTTGTTGACAGATGAACAATTTCATGAGAACTAGCACTGAAATACAACAATAAAAAGGAAAGGAAAGTTATGACATCCAGCATAAATACATGCCTTCTTTTATGACCATAGA
Source organism: Cenchrus fungigraminus (assembly GCA_036936925.1). Classification (NCBI taxonomy): domain Eukaryota; kingdom Viridiplantae; phylum Streptophyta; class Magnoliopsida; order Poales; family Poaceae; genus Cenchrus; species Cenchrus fungigraminus. Next base: position 85,684,234 of record CM072771.1, on the reverse strand, counting down.
AACATACTCTCGAACTCATCTAACTTAACACCTAAACAATCTAACCTGGTCTGACATAACAGATCGCTAGGACATAAGATAACAAACAAATCATCACGTATTCCCATGCTGTAGTATGGTCTACTGTTCATGTGTGTGAAACTGTATTCAACAGTCTACTCTTTACGTCATTTCTAAGAACAATGTATGTATACGAAGAGAGAAAAATTTATCAAAAAATTGTTGAAATTGGCCACATAATGTAACACTCAGGTAATGTGACCAAGCTTTTTATGTGCATAAATAACATAAAAATCCCATGTGGATGAACTGATTCCAAAACTTAAACACTGCAACTAACTAACTGCATTGAGAAGTTTTTATTTGTAACAATGAACTTGTTGGTAGCTCCAGGAAAAGAACAAAAATCACAGGAAGTGAAAAGCGAATACACATTTCAACGAATAATAATTTAAATGCTTTCAATCCCTACTCCTTAATAACTTTTGTTTTCCCAGTTAAAATTATAGGGCATGTATTTCACAGCTATTGACGCATAGTAATACACTTTATTTTCGAAGAAATATATGCTACTGCTAGTTTTCATATGTAGCAGCGCTCCATAGTAAACTGGTATCCATATAAGGAGACAAAGACTATTGTTAAAAGAAAAGAAGCAAGAAGTTAATGTACTCACCAGTAAACTTTATGTCACAAGAGAAACCCCGCATCTCTGCTTCATCTACCCATGCTTTATCAGATTTAGATCGGTTTACCCTAGTCTGAAGGATCTGACAGTTATCGACAGTGGACTCTCCTCCTAAAATCAATTATCAAACCACAACATTAGTCGCTCTTGTGCATAGGATGCTGCACCAGAAAGGTGCTTCACACTATTTATGTGGGACATGCTGGAGCTGCATTAGCTTGTTATTATATACAGAAGAGTTGTTTTCAAGGTTAGGTGAATTTATACAGACAAAATACATGTATTGAAATAGTATATTACCAAACAAGAAGTAGTCCTTAACTTCTCTTAAGTGAATATTTCCACATCAACTTGACCTTTTTTTTTTTTTGAGAAGAACATCAACTTGACCTTTTAGGCAAACAAGTTAGCAATGAAACTCACTACCAATAACGATGGCACAAAAACGAGAAATTGGAGATGCAGCTTTCAAGATTTCACCTTTACAATTTTACACTTATGTGTGAAAGGTGGTAAAGTACCAACACGCTGTACCAAATTGAAAAATGAAAAGTACCAAAAAGTTGTTCCCATTTTGCAATGGGATAATTAACATTGCGGACAATTTTTGTTGAGCTGCATGAATTTTTTTTGTCTAGATGCAGCAAAATGTTTCCTATTGGACAAACAAATATTATGATGAAAAAGGTAGTAACAGTAAAAGCATTAGCATGATCAGCTCAAATTAGTGACAAAAGACAATCATAGGAGATGGGCTCATAAATTATTCTGACTGCACATTCCTTAAATCAAGATTGCAGAGGTATAAGTAACTGTTTCAAAAAATTAAGCTATCAAAGATTATCTACTAGCATAAATCAATAATTTTTCAACAACAGTTTGAGCTGATAAGATATCGATGGAGCATACTGGCATAGATGTAGTCTTAAGTAAAAACATCACCAGTATTCTGATAAACACGCTTTACTGAAAGTCTTGTTTGTGTTGTCAGAATTTAATCGTGATAAAAAATATGTGCAAACATACAAGTAGCCAAACCATGCGTGCATCTAGCCATTATGCACTGCTTGACCATTTAACCTAATCCAAAGCCATGCTTGTGCTCACTACACAAATCTAACTCTACCGACATAAAATTGGGCATATTTCTTGAAAGATTTGTACGCTTCGGGACAGAGATTTGCACAGTACCCCGAAACACAAGCAATGCCACTCAGACTAGATCCAAAGAAATCATGATTAAATATATTTCCTCCAGAATAAACTGTATGTATAGTTACTTGAACAGATGATTCTTTTTAAGTAGCAGAATAATCTGTTCAAGGATTGAGGGAGGAGGGAGGGAGGGAGGGAGGGATGCTGAGAACAAGAGCACGAGACCTTTCGAGAAGGGGACGATGTGGTCGTACTCGTAGCAGAGGCACCCGTGGCAGCTCTAGAAGCGGCGGCAGACGATGTTGCCGACAGCGTCCTGCCACCAGCGTTTCGGGTGCCGCCCCGCCACCACCAGCACGCCAATCGGGTCTTTTCATCGAAGGACCTTGGGCGCTCCTTCGACCTCCCGCCGCCGCCGCCGCCGCTACTCCCCTCGCCGTTGTTCTCCCGATGGGGAGAGGAAGGGCCCCCCATTCACCCCAATCCCGCAACCTAGATTAGGCCCCTTTGGGAGAGCTGTGGCTGTGGCTGAAACAGCTGTGGCTGTGGCTGCTATGGTAAAATGACTTCTTTGGTGAAGCTGAAGCTATTTTGTAAAGTGCTTGGCAAAATGACTGTGGTTGTGGTTTCTCTGTATTTTTAATGTCACATGTGGGAAAGAAGCCGCGGGGAGCCACTATTTTTGGCTTCACCTCCCTAGTACAAATTGCAAAATGGCTTCTCCATGGCTTCAAGTTGGAAGCCGTTCTTTGTTAGGCGTTTGGCAGGGCTTCTGTAGAAGCCGGTGGAGAAGCATTTGGAAAAGCCCTACCAAAGGGCCCCTTAGCCCTCCCTTTGGCAGAAGCGGCTTCACTGCTGGCTTATGCTGAAGCCCTGCCAAAGGCTCCGAAAAAAACGGCTTCCATCAGCCCCTAAAAGTTGGTCTCGATTTGTCCTGCGAACACGAAGCTGAAAAAGTAACTTATTTCGGCTCATCTTCCATCACAAACAGGAAACGACATGTGTGCCCTTGCCCTTCCACAAAAATTACAAAGATTTTTCCATGGTGATTTCTCTCTTGTTTGCTTCCTCCAAATTCATTGGACTCCTAAAGAGGAGTATGGTGACGTACTCAAACTATCTACACTCGTCATACTTTATATCCTCTTTTAAAACAGAACATTTATGTCTGGTCATCGAGATTTTCATCTTTATACAACTTTCTCTCGCACTCGTCATCCTTTATATCTCTTTCTCTGTCCCAACTAACAACAACAGGCCCACATGTCACTCACTCACCTTCTCTCCTTTCTTTTCTTCTCTCTCCCACCCACTCCTCCCGGATTCCTCCCCTCCCATACCCCTTCTCTCTCTGCCGCCCTCCTCCTCCCTCCCATCTCTCTCTCCTCACCCACCTCGAGCGCGTCGACGGTGCAAGCCGGAGGCAGGGGCACGGCGGTGCGGTCCCGACCCTCCTCCACCGGCAAGCCGTGGGCTCCTCCTCCCGGCTCCCTTCCTCTCCCTCCTCTGTCTCCGGCGAGGCAGGGAGCGTGCCTCATGCAGCGCGAGCCGGAGGTAGGGCCGTGCCTGCACGGTGGGGGAAGAGGAGAAGATGCTACATGAAGCAGCGGCCTCCTCTGGTGCGAATCAAGGCGGGGCAGACGAAGTGGATGTGGACGAGCAGCGGCAGACAAAGGGACAGGCCGCGGCCGCGGGCGTGCCGCAGTGGTGGTGGTGTTGCTGCCCACCGTCGAGATCCACCGGTGGGGAATGGAGACCGCAGAGCAAGTGCGGCCCTGGCGGAACTCGGTGTCGGTGCCAGTTCGTGATCTCCACAACGATGAAGATGTTGGAGCAGTCGGGGTTGTCGGTGGCACTCGATTCGGAGCTTGGCGGCCTCGTGCGGAGGAGGGGCACGACGGCGGTGGCGGAGGGATCTGAGTAAGGAGCGGCTGCGTCAGCCCCTCCCCTCCAATCTGCCCCGCAAGGACGACAGCACGGTGGAGGAGGCGCAGAGCAGAGGCGGACGTCCCAACCGGGGGCGTGCGTGGCTCCTGCGAGCAGGGGCCTCCCTCCCCTTTCCGAGCATGGGCGCAAAGGGCCATGGTGGGGACCGAGGCAAGGTGGCAGTGTGGCACCTGCATTAGCGTTTCCAGGAGGACGTCATTTCCAGAGGAAACGGGAACCGTGGGTGGCGTCACGGGAGTTTTCCCGTTCGTCGCTGCGAGCGTTTTTACTGAAAACGGCGACTGGAAAGCGATAGCGGGACTTTTCCAGTCCACCGGTGTGGATAGTCTCACTTCAGCGAGCTATCCCACCTGTGATTCAAACCCGACACTTCGGTTCTCTCTTGCTTGCTTATGGCAGTAGCGTATCTGATCATCGACTTCTCGTTGTCTCACTAACGGCGAGCAGACTTTGAAGGGCAGGGAGGACCTGCGGGCGGAATGGAGGCGTGTAGCGTGTGGAAGTGGATGGCGCGGAGGTTGCTTCCCAAGTGGTGCAAAGTAAATTCGCGAGACGAATCTATTGAGTCTAATTAGACCATGATCAATATGTTGCTATAGTAAACATCTTCTCATGATGGTTTAATTAGACTTAATAGACTTATTTCTTGGTTTTTTTAATTAAATCATGTTTAGTCGACTTAATTCGCATCGATAAACTCGATGTGATATTTTTGACAAGTTTCAACACTCAACAAAACAAGGTGTAATTTGGGCTGGACCAAATGTGCAGGATGCTTCTGATTCGTTCACGTCAGGCCCAGGAAGCCTAGGGGGAGAGTGCTCGGCTGCTTGCCTCGTGCACGTGAAGCCGCCGCACCTGCTGATTCTTCCCCGAGGAGCAGTTGGTCGTTGACGCGCAGGCCTGAGTCTACGTTGGTCGCGTGGTCGTTTTTATTTGCTGTTTAGATGGATGTAAACCTAGCAGTTTCGAATGTCCGCGGGCTTAACCGGCATGCTAGACGCTCGGCGGTCCGCGAGTTGGTAGCTTCTGAGCATGTCTCTCTTCTTTGTCTGCAAGAGACAAAACTCGCGGTTGTATCCCCCTCTATTATGCTTGATATGTTAGGCTTGGATTTTGACTATGTTGCGTTGACTGCGTAAAGACACGTGGCTCGTCTCCTCCCCCTATCTTGGCATTCACCATGTTATGGTGAAGGTCGCGCTGCTTTCTGCACCCTCTCAGTCTTGGTGGCTCTCTTCCGTTTACGGCCCGCAATCTGATGCGGATAAGGTCTCCTTCCTCGCCGAGCTTCGTGCCCTTCATCCCACGCTCTCTGGGCCCTGGGTACTCTGCGGAGATTGTAACCTCATCTGTCAAGCGGCCGACAAAAACAATGGCCGCCTCTCGCGTAGCATGATGGGTCGCTTCCGCCGTTTCCTCAACGACCTCGAGTTTCTTGAGCTCCACCTTCAGGGTCACCTTTTCACTTGGAGCAACGAGGGGTCGCATCGTACGCTTGAGCGTATTGATAGAGTCTTTGTCTCCCCGGAGTGGGAGCTTTTTTTCCCATCCTCTGCACTACACGTAGTCTCTTCCAGGTGCTCTGACCATGCCCCCTTCTCCTGCTCCTCGACGGCGGGGTGCACCCCAAGAAGCGCTTCACCTTCCATACCTTTTGGCCAAAGGTGGAGGGCTTCCTAGACACGGTTAAGGCAGTGTGGTCGGGGCCACGCCCTGATGCAGACCCCTTACGGATGATTGATCACCTCCTTCATGAGACGGCGAAGGCGCTGGTTAAGTGGAGCTCCAAGGTGATTGGTAGCATCCGCTTGCAGATCCAGGTCGCCAAGGATGTTATTTTCCGTCTCGAGGTCGCACAAGATTCCCGATCGCTCTCCCTTGAGGAGCTCTCTCTCAGGCGTTTCCTCAAGCTCCGCAACCTCGGTCTAACTTCGATGCAGCGAACGATCACTCAGCAGAAGTCTAGCCTCAGGTGGCTGTTGACGGTCGAAAAGTGCTGCTTTTAGACCGTCAATACCTGCATAAAATGAGTGTAAAAGGATCATCAACACTAGAATAGGGCTTAAACTAATCATTTCCACAAGTGTTGGTGATTATGCGAATACAGGTGAATAGCTCTAGAAAGAGGAGTAAAAGCACAAGTCTTTGATCCAAGTACATCAAGCTCAGCCAATGAGGGGATGCCACATAGGATTCCCATGGATCACTGACGTCATCAATCCAAGAGAGGCAAGCCCGACGAATCACGAATCGCCACGTGGATATCACATGGATACAAGGGCCCACTCAGTACCCAAACCGCCAGGAAACTTGGCATGCACGGAGGACAAGCATCAGGGCCCACATGGCAGCCATCCTGAGAAAACACAACGCAGAAGGCTTCCCGGGGGATTCGGCCGACCCTAGGATCGGCCGAACCGACCTAGGGTCGGTTGATCCCCACCTTCCATGTGCTGCTGCCTGATTGGTCACTTGCTGTGATCCCGGGCGTTTTGGGGCACTTTGAGCCTCCGAGCAAGCCACCCCCTCCTCTATAAATAGGAGGGGAGGGGCTCCCATTTGAGGCACACACTTCTCCTCCTCCTCTTCATTTTCGCTTGGAGCCTCTCTCTTTAGGAGATGAGAGCTCTTTGTATGGGATTAGTGCTAGGAAGTGAGGTAGGAGGCTTGAGGACATGTCATGTTCTTCATGACATCTACCTCAAGCACGATCCTCAGCGGTGCCTTTGTTCTTCAACTAGACTAAAGTGAGTATTTCGATATTTCCTATTTAGACTAAAGTCGTATGCATGCTTAGTTGCTTTGTTCTTGTGTTCTTCGTTTGTTCTTGGTTTAGAGGCTTGTGTTCTTTGAACACAACCCTTTCGATCCAGTAGACTTAGATCATAAGTTTGCATCTAGTTTGCCAGCTTGTCTATTAGAGTAAAGTGAAGCTCCTGCATGTTTCTAGTTAGATCAAAGTGCATTCGTGATCTTGCTTGAGTGATAGAGCATTCCTTGAGCTAGTGCCAGTATCTCCCTCACGGATTCGTATTAATAGTAAGTGGTGTAGATGTGGTGTCTGGATCATAAGCTATCCTTCGAAGACCACGTACGATCGTAGCGTAGAGGTAGGCCGCAGTGGTGATAGCCTGTTGGACCCTTTGTCAACCCTCTACGTCGCGTACCGAGTTGGGCTCACTCCAGCACATTGACCTAGGATGTGCCTGGTGCCCGAAGTGAGTGTTATACCTGAGAGACCGTAACTAGACTCTGCGCTCGGTCGAGGCAGATCCTTTCTACCTATCCTATCAATTAGTGTTGTGTCCTTGGATCATCTATACTAGAGTAGGAGATAGTACACACCGTTCCTTGGATTCGATACCCTTGGAATACTCTCCTTCCTTGGGGAAGTGCTACAGCGGTATTTCCGTGCACTTGCGGTATACCCGGTTGTTCTTATACGTTCCCTCTAGGTGTACAACTAGTGGTGACGTTAAGAAACGCCAACAAGCATTTCTGGCGCCGTTGCCGGGGAACGGTTGCTGTATCTATCTTCGAGCCTAGTGGTCCTCGTATTTATCTTTTTCTCGTTTTCTTCTACCTTCACCCCTGCTACCCTTTGAGATGCCTTCCTTTCAAAGCTTCTCTACCTCAAGGGGTGAGTTCGAAGAGCCATCATCATCTTCATCATCTGGCTATGAACTCCCCCCTGGCTTTTTAGCCATGGTTCAAGATCGACCCTTCTTTGGAGCGATCAATGAAGACCCCTACCTCCATTTGGAAGAATTTGAGGAACTATGTTCCAGTCTGGCTATGCCAGGCATGACACAGGACACCGTGAGGTGGAAGTTGTTTCCTTTCTCCCTCATAGGAGAGGCGGAACAATGGTACGCCCGCACTATAGAAAGTGTGAACAGTGAGTGGGGAGAACTCCGAGATAACTTTTGCCACTCATTCTCTCTCAGGAAAGGACGGAGCAATGGTACACTCGTGTAGCTTCTCTTCCAATAAGTATTCTCGAGTTCGAGAAATTAGAGGAGGAGTCCCTAGGAGTGGCATGGGCTAGGTTCCTACACCTTTTGGTGTCGACACCTGGTCCGTCTTTACCCATCGATGTGTCATTATACATCTTTTGTGTGGGTCTAGACATGGATTCTGCCCTCGATCTAGACGTTATTGCTAGAGGTTTGTTCGTGGGAGAAACTCCAATGGAAGGAAGAGAGATCCTAGATTCCCTCTTAGAAAACTCTTTTGTCCCTATTGATAACAACGAACCCAACCATGAGTCCGAGTCGAGCCATGAGAGTCCCTCAACATCCAAGTCCGAGCCTTCATCTTCCGAATCCCAAAACTTGTCTGTTGAGCCCTCTCCTGAACCCCGAACACCAAAGGAAGAAGAAATTCAACCTCCGGTGTTCACTTGCAAATTCGAGGATGATCCATCTAGAAATCTTTCAGACACCTCGAATTCTGTTGATGCCAAATCAGGGGAGGAACCTTATTCTGTCCACACCGATCATTCTAGAAATCTTTCGACAGAACCTTCCCTTAGGCCTGTGGTGCCACCTCTGCCTCCTGATCCTCCTGACGAAGCATATCTTGAGGAGGCCATGAGGGAGGAATGGTCAGAGAGAGTGACACGATTTTCCGAGGCAACTTGGAATAGTTCACCTTCTCTGGTTGTCCCTTGCTCTATCAGAGGCACTGTCGTAGAGGCCCATTGTAACCCCATCATGGAGGTTAACATTCTGCTATGGCACTTAGCGGAAACTCTTTTGGGCAAATTTCCGCTAGCACCATCCGACATGCTCCTCAAGACCTGTCCCTTCGGACATGTTCTTGAATGTCAGGGGACTGCAAGTGCCGTGCCGCTTATCATACGGGATCGAGGCTACCTTAGACTTTCACATCTTCGATGTCCTTGATCTCGATCTTCTCCTAGGCTCCCCTCTAGAGCAGCTCTTCGATACATCTTTAGGGAGCCTAGATGATAAGCTTAGGGGAGTCATTTTTGTCACTGCTACCCCTTGTTCGGGACATCCTATGGCAAAGCCTCTTCCTCAGAAAAACCTACTCGAGAAGATGATGCATACATCTCTGTTTGCATCATCTGAGCCCATTCTCATTAAGGTTGTAGAATGTTCTACCCCTTATGAGGATGACTCGGAAGACTCTCTTCACCTTTGTGAAGGCGAACGATCGTCACCACTCTCGACCGAGTTCCAGCCTCTTCCCGCTGGCCCGTATCATGTTGCTTTTGATCATGATTGAGAGTCAACATCGAGCTTCCATGATGACTCTCCTGAGATGGAGAATTCATGGGCCATGGAACCTGTCGAGGCACTGACTGTGGAGTCCGGAGGAAAGGATTCCACGCACGAGCATGGTAGCTTCATTCTTGATTCACCATACAGACCATGCTCGCATCATGTCCCTCTAGAGTCAGACATGCTTAGTGCGCTAAGCACGCATGAGGGCTACAATCACCTTATGGTCCTCTTTTGTAGAAAGTTCAGAAGGTTGGTTGTAGATGTATATGTCTATCATAAGCATATCAGATTTCGTGTGTGCACTGTGGCACTAACCTTGCAGCTAAAGCTTCACTGATTCATCAAAGATTGGTGGTGAGACGGGAACGACACCACCAACGATAGCTGCAAGATGAAGTTCCCATGGTCGAGCTTATGACCTTACATAAATAAAGCACTACCAGGAGATAGCCTGGATTAGCATAGGTTTTATTTCCCTTCTCGAATAAAAGCAAGAACATGTTTTTAGGATAAGTTGGCCTTCGGGTATTTTTGGTCACTAACCTTTCAGGTGGAGATTGAAAAGAGAGATGGACAGGTGATGTCTACGAACATGTGAGCCACATCAGCGACAACACCTAGATAAGCTTTGGTGAGGGAACATTTACAAAAGGAAGCTTGATCACCACATGCTTGAGTTTTGTTGCCTAGCAATGCAAACTTCAAGTGTGGGGGAGCTATGTGAGCATCTTGAGTAAAGTTCCTCCTCTACCAAATCTTATCCTGGTGTGGCGATGATGTCAGCTCTTACATCTTGCCCACTAGCTAGATAAGTCCTGCTTTTGACATTAAACAAAGCCCTTCCGGGAGGCTCTTGAGGTTCACCGTCTTATGCTCATGCTTATGTCCCTTGTTGATGATAGCTCGATCATGCTTTCATGCCTCCTTTATCTTTGTCCATATGCTCTGGTTTGAATGTTTATGAATTCACACATTCATAGATTGTTTTAGATTAAGCATGGTGCTTAGGTTAAAACTATCTCCTTCAGTCAAAACAAGACATGGCGTCGAGTTTTGATTGATGAACCTTAGAGTTATATCCTCATAGATCTTGGTTGCATATATATTGACTAACCCATGCAGAAAATTGTCAAATTTGAATGGGTACGTCATTGAGCTAAATTCAAATGGGGAGGTAAGTTGAGGTGTCAGATTCATGTTGCACAACATCCATAGGTGGTACATATGACCTCTCAAAGGTCCAAGGTACATATTCCCCTTTGCATATGAAGTGTAATTTTGGTCTAACCCTTTCGAGCAAATGACGTGGTGACAATAAAAAAAAATTGAATTTGAATAAAGGCTCTATGGTTCTTGAACCAGAAGAGTCCCTCTTTTGTTTCCACTTTTTGTTTGAAGAACAGCACCAGGATCAACCACCAGTGTGGGGGAGTTCTCTCGAGCTCATCATCGACATATCCACTAGAGAACTCCCACATAGGCACTGCACAACATCTACTACGCCTTCATGACAAGAGCAAGGTAAACTAGAGTGATCCGGCTGCCCTCTGGTTAGCTGAATCACCACTGGTCTTCCTTGGTCTCTTATCCTTCAGAAGCGATAGTATGTGCACCCTCTACCTCACTCTCCCTTATCCATGAGTTTGTTTGAATTTCAATTCATATCCTTTATATCAAACTCAGTGGTGGTGCTATGCTTGCTCTACATGATTCCTATGGTTGGCTTGCATATGTTTTATTCCTTACTTATCATCTTGATGCTTGTGAACAAATATCAGTAGGGAACTCATGCTTATCTAAGTAGTTGACGTTTGTGATATGGTTTGATGATATGATCTTCGCTCTGAATGTCTGAGTGCTTGGGAATTTTATTTGAAAATCATGAAAACCCCTTGCAAAGCTCCTCTTTGATATGCCACCGTCCCACTAGAGCCATATGATATTCATAGTTGAAAACCTTTTACTCATATGCTGCTTGTTATTGCATTGAGCTTTGTCAAATTCTGTGACCCTTGTGAGAATTCTTTTCACTACTTTCATGATCAAGATTCATGTGCACACCACCTATTTCCCCTTGCTATGCTTCTACACTGGAAGTTAGCATTGTATCATTTATCCATTTCATAAAAATAAAGCTCCATATGTGGTGTGACATCTCTCTCCAAAAGTGTCCTTCAAAAAGAGACATGGGCTATGAAAAAAAGAGATACATGCTCAAGGCATGATGAAGAAAAAAGAAAAGAAAGAATAGCCCATGTCCAAAATAAAGGAGAAATAGGAGAGAGATGAGATCATGCAAAAAGAGTTCCATATCATTGATGGTAATAACTGGTGTCCATTCCGGGGCTAGTGTCCACCTTACCATCAACCAACATTCCCCATATATGTATGGTAATATCTAGCACCCATTCCGGGCCTAGTATCCACCTTACCATACTCATCATATCCATACACGTGCACATCTTGATCTGATTGTATGATTTGATTTTCTCTGTGGATCTAGTTTTTGACTTTGCAATATATGTGATACAAGTATGCCTTATCCTTTATCCTACCCTGAGCTCCACATATAGACATCATTAGAAGTAGGATGAAGAAAGGCAATCTAATGCCTTGGTGAGGACTTATACACATTGAGCGATCTGAGAGAATCAAATGAGGAGCTAAGCAAGGTTTGTTCTGAAAATTTATTGCAAAACCCCAAGTTACTTAACATGATGAGTAGGAGTGATTTGATTCATGACCATTCCATTCCTCAACTGCCTAAGATAGCATGATAGACACATCAGAGTTCACAAGTACAGGGTATGGTTTGGAATATCTCTTATGCTTGCTTCATACCTTTGGATATCATGTCTCACCTTGACCTGACTCCCTTTACTCGGGACGAGCAAAGATCAAGTGTGTGGGTGTTGTTGACGGCCGAAAGGTGTTGCTTTTACACCATCAATACCTGCATAAAATGAGTGTAAAAGGATCATCAACACTAGAATAGGGCTTAAACTAATCATTTCCACAAGTGTTGGTGATTATGCGAATACAGGTGAATAGCACTAGAAAGAGGAGTAAAAGCACAAGTCTTTGATCCAAGTACTTCAAGCTCAGCCAATGAGGGGATGCCACATAGGATTCCCCTGGATCACTGACGTCATCAATCCAAGAGAGGCAAGCCCGACGAATCACAAATCGCCACGTGGATATCACATGGATCCAAGGGCCCACTCAGTACCCAAACTGCCAGGAAACTTGGCATGCACGGAGGACAAGCATCAGGGCCCACATGGCAGCCACCCTGAGAAAACACAACGCAGAAGGCTTCCCGGGGGTTTCGGCCGACCCTAGGATCGGCCGAACTGACCTAGGGTCGGTTGATCCCCACCTTCCACGTGCTGCTGCCTGATTGGTCACTTGCTACGATCTCAGGCGTTTTAGGGCACTTTGAGCCTCCGAGCAAGCCACCCCCTCCTCTATAAATAGGAGGGGAGGGGCTCCCATTTGAGGCACACACTTCTCCTTCTCCTCTTCATTTTCGCTTGGAGCCTCTCTCTTTAGGAGGGGAGAGCTCTTTGTATAGGAGTAGTGCTAGGAAGTGAGGTGGGAGGCTTGAGGACATGTCATGTTCTTCATGACATCTTCCTCAAGAACGATCCTCAGTGGTGCCTTTCTTCTTCAACTAGACTAAAGTGAGTATTTCGATATTTCCTATTTAGACTAAAGTCGTATGCATGCTTAGTTGCTTTGTTCTTGTGTTCTTCGTTTGTTCTTGGTTTAGAGGCTTGTCTTCTTCGAACACAACCCTTTCGATCTAGTAGACTTAGATCATAAGTTTGCATCTAGTTTGCCAGCTTGTCTATTAGAGTAAAGTGAAGCTCCTGCATGTTTCTAGTTAGATCAAAGTGCATTCGTGATCTTGCATGAGTGATAGAGCATTCCTTGAGCTAGTGCCAGTATCTCCCTCACGGATTCGTAGTAATAGTAAGTGGTGTAGATGTGGTGTCTGGATCATAAGCTATCCTTTGAAGATCACGTACAATCGTAGCATAGAGGTAGGCCGCAGTGGTGACAGCCTGTTGGACCCTTTGTCAACCCTCTACGTCGCGTACCGAGTTGGGCTCGCTCTAGCACATTGACCTAGGATGTGCCTGGTGCCCGAAGTGAGTGTTATACCTGAGAGACCGTAACTAGACTCTGCGCTTGGTCGAGGCAAATCCTTTCTACCTATCCTATCGACCAGTGTTGTGTCCTTGGATCATCTATTCTAGAGTAGGAGATAGTACACACCGTTCCTTGGATTCGATACCCTTAGAATACTCTCCTTCCGTGGGGAAGTGCTACAGCGGTATTTTCGTGCGCTTGCGGTATACCCTGTTGTTCTTATACGTTCCCTCTAGGTGTACAACTAGTGGTGATGTTAAGAAACGCCAACAGTGGCTCCGTGAGGGAGACGCGAATACTAATCTTTTCCACCTCCACGCAAACCACCATAGAAGAAAGAAATTCATACCCTCCCTTCTGGTCGATGGTCGCTCTATCTTTCGTGAGGATGAGAAGGCCGCGATAGCCTTTGATTACTTTGACAGGGTTCTTGGCACCAACCACGAGCGTTCTTGTGCGCTCGACTTCGAGGAGCTAGGCCTTTAGCGGCTGGACCTGGGGGATCTCACCCTCCCTTTTACCGAGGCCGAGGTCTGGGAGGTTGTCAAGGATCTTCCTTTGGACAAGGCCCCCGGACCGGACGGGTTCACTGGTCGCTTCTACAGATCATGCTGGTCGATCATCAGGGGTGATGTGCTACGGGCGTTCAACACACTCTCTGACCTGGACTCCCGCAGCTTCCACCACCTGAATGATGCTCTACTCACGCTCATACCCAAAAAGCCCGACCCAGTCGCTCTCTCGGATTATCACCCCATCAGCCTTATACATAGCTTCAGGAAGCTTTTTTCCAAAGCAGCAGCCAACTGTTTCGCCCCTCACCTTCCTTCTCTTATCTCACTAAACCAAAATGCTTTTATCAAAGGTCGCCTCATCCATGATAACTTCCGCTATGTTCTTGGCACGACCAGAACGCTATCTAGTCGGAAGCTTCCTAGGATCATGTTCAAGATTGATCTAGCTAAAGCTTTCGACTCGGTCGGGTGGGTCTTTCTCCTTGAGCTCCTCTCTGCAGTTGGCTGCCCATGCATATGGACTAACTGGATCTCGGTCATTTTGTCGACCGCTACCACCAAAATTCTACTTAATGGTGTCCCTGGGCAGCGGATATGCCATGGTCGTGGCCTACGCCAGGGAGACCATCTCTCTCCCATGCTTTTTGTGCTGGTCATGGAATTCTTCCATGCCGTCTTCCGCAAAGCGGAATCCCGTGGTCTACTTCTAAACCTCGGGAGAAACATTCGCTTTCGTGCCTCTCTCTATGCGGATGATGTGGTTGCTTTCTTTTCTCCGATCGAGCTGGACCTGAGGGTTGTCAAGGCGGTGCTGTCGCTCTTCGAGAGCGCCTCTGGCTTGGCAGCCAATTTCTCGAAGAGCCAGGTCTACCTCATTAACTGCTCCGAGGACCACCTCTCTTTGGTCCGTTCTATCCTATCCTGCACCATCGCCGATTTCCCATGCACCTACCTTGGGGTACCTCTCTCTATCAGGAGGCTACCCAAGGCTGCCTTGCAGCCACTGGTCGATAAGGTCGCCAGGCGTCTACCTCCTTGCCAGGGTAGACTGCTGAGCCGTAGTGGTCGTCTCGTCCTCGCCAAATCCACCCTCTCTGCCATCTCGGTGCATATCTCGATGGCGATTACCATTGCACCCTGGGCACTACGCACGATCAAAACTCTCATCTAAGGCTTCCTCTGGTGCGGCACGGAGGTGGCCTCGGGCAGTCGCTGTCTGGTCGCTTGGGTGAACGTCACCTGTCCTACGCTCTGTGGGGGACTTGGCTTGCCGTACCTCCGCGCCTTTGGTACGGTGCAGCGCATGCACTAGCTTTGGCTTGCGCGGATGGACCCGGAGCGGACATGGGTGGCTTTCCGCTTCCCGGTTGACCGGACCTCGCAGGCCTTCTTTCACGCCTCCATCTCTGTGGAGGTGGGGGACGATGTCTGCGCGCTGTTGACGGCTGTTAAGTACTACTTTCAGCCCTTAATAATCTGACTTAAATGGAGGTATATGCATTATTTACTTGCATTTTGGTTTGAATAATGTAGTTCCACTTGTCCTTGAAGATTATTTGTCACTGATCCAAGGGAGGCACTCACCGACGAATCAGAGAGCGCCACATGGACTTCACATGGATCAAAGGGCCCACCTCGGATACCAAATCAAGCCATGCACTGGGGATGGATCAGAGGGCCCACACGGCAGCCACCCAGAGGAAACACACCTTGAAAGGAGGGCCGGAGGGGCCGGCCGATCCTAGGATCGGCCGAACCGCCTCTGCCTCCTTTGATCGTGTCCCTCCACGTGGTTGCTCCCCATTGGTCCATTGCCTCACTCCCAGGTGTTTTGGTGGAGTTTGAGCCCCGAAGCAAGCCTTCTCCTTGCCTATAAATAGAAGGGGAGGGGCTCCCATTTCTCACACACCACTCTCTCATTCTCCTCTCACTTTTAGTTTCCAAGGCTAGGGGGTAGGCTAGAGTAGCTCTTCTTCAGGTTCCAAGTCCACTTTGGAGTCTAGGTATGAGTTCTCTTTTATCTTTATTTCATTGTATGACTTTGATCTACTTCAGTTATTCAACTATTTCATATAAAGTCCTGGTAGATCATATGCTTGATATGTTCTTGAGTTCATCTTTCGTTCATTATTTAGAGGCTTGTCTTCTTCATGGACACTACCTTTTGATCCACTTGAAGGATGATAAACTCATTCCTTATGTGTTTGTTCATAAGTTAGAGGTGTTCTTCACGAATATGACCCTTTGATCTTGTTGACCAGACATAAGATAGTTCGTATCCGTTCGTATGTCTAGCCTTAGTTGATCTTGTTATATGGCATGATAGTGTTGCATGAGGCTTGTGTTCAAGCTACGGTACTCCGCCTAAGTTGACCAGTCTTCTGGTGGCTCTCACCCTAGGTCACAATAGCCCAGGCCGGGTGAAGTCTAGCAGCAACGCAGGCATAGTGCCTGGGTTGTGTGGCTACGTTAGTTATGAGCATACCCCCCTAACGATTGAGGTAGGCCGCAGTGGTGACAGCTGTTGGACCCTTTGGAACCCTCCACGCTGGGGTATTGCTGTAGGAGTCTAAAGTCTAGTTTCGCAGAGTGCTGGTCGTCGCGGGCTAGCTCCCCATTTGTACCTTAGTGCTGAACCTTACCCTCTCATGCAATGCTCATGCCTATCTCTTGTATCTTCTAGCTTTGTATGTTTAGTACATTAGAACCTAGAGCTAACTCGTATGTTCCCCCTATGACGTAGAGTACTGGAGTAGTGGTAGATCTAAGTGTGTGTCACACTACCCTATCATATCTTTTATCTTACCCCTGCCTTTGAGTTGTTATTTCCTATATCTATCTCTTAGTTTACATTCAGTGCAAAAGCATAAGTCTATGATATCCGCCATTGCCTTCCACAGATACGATACCCTTAGAATATTCTCCTTCCTTGGGGGAATGCTACAATGGCTGATCTGTGCGCTTGCGGATTCGTTCATGATAGTTTAGATTTACGTTTGGCAAGTCTTGATGTTCACGCTAACTCGGTGTCGTTAGTAGTGACGTTAAGGAATGCCAACACGCATTTCTAGCGAGGTCGCTAAGGATGGATTCCAAATCTGTTCTTAAAGTGATCGCGTTAAGAAATGCCAACAAGCTTTTCTGGCGCCGTTACCGGGGAAGGCACAGGATTATCATGACTATGCTTTGCATCTGTGTATAAACCATGTGTAGGGTAGGACAACTCTCAATGTAGGCTAACCTTGATTGTCTTCTTTTATCTTAGGATGTTGAAGACAGGTAGTGTATGACTGGTTTCGACTTACCGGAGAATTTCACTGAAGATCCCGAGTCACTAGTGAGGAAGGCTCGAATTCATTTCGACTCACCTCATCGTACTCATCCGGAAGGCGAACCAGCTTCCTTTGTACCATCCACATCAAACGCTATGGCCCAGAAGACACTTCGTGAGTACTCAGCTCCTTCTGCTGACCAGGTGCTGCAAGGCCCTGAGGTGGCAATGGGGACTGAAAATTTTGAGATCAAGACGGATATAATCACGATGGTACAGGCTAGTCCATTCTGTGGCAAGCCAAATGAGGATGTCAATGCCCATTTGCAGCAATTCCTAGAGCTATGCAGCACTTTCATCATCAGGGGTGCAAATATGGATGCTGTTCGTCTTCAACTGTTTCTGTTTTCTCTCTTGGGGAAGGCCAAGTAATGGTTCTACGCGAATCATGACACTATTAATACTTGGGATAAGTGTTCAGAGGCATTCCTCAAGAAGTTCTTCCCATTGGGTAAAACCAATGCTCTTCGTGGGATAATTTCTGGTTTTCAGCAAGCAGCAAGTGAATCTATTCCAGAGGCTTGGGAAAGGCTTCAGGAGTATGTTCTGACCTGTCCTCACCATGGGATAGAGGATTGGCTTATTCTTCAGAGCTTTTACAATGGGCTGACTCCGACAGCCCGAGGCCATATTGATGCTGCTGCTTAGGGAGCATTCTTCTCACTCACTGCTGATAATGCTAAATTACTCATTGAGAAGATGGTTTCCAACCAAGGGTGGAGTGATGAACGACTCCAACCTCGACCGAGGGGTACTCATACTATCAAGGAAGCAGACATGATTACTGCCAAGTTGGATCTTCTTATGAAGAGATTAGATGACTACACCAGCGAGAAGGCTGTTATGGCCACCACTACTCTGCCTATGGGTTCTCCTATGACTTGTGAGGTCTGTGGCAACACTGGGCACTCAGGAAATTATTGTCCGGAGACTCAGGAGGAAGTGATGTACATGAATGGCAACAATAATGGTTATCGTCCACCTCAACAAGGAGGCCAATCGTGGAATCAACAACACCCTTATTATCAAGGAGGTAACCAAGGTAATTCTTACAATCCTAACCAACCCTCCTTGAGAGATCTTGTTTTCGGGCAAGCTAAGATTAATGAAGGTGTTTACAAAAAGCTAGCTGCCCTTGATAAAACCTTGGAAAGTCTCAACGTTAAGCTTGATAGTTTTTCTTCTGCTCAGAAGAGCCAGCTGAGTTTTAACAAAATGTTAGAAACCCAGTTAGTTTAGTTAGCTGCTTTGGTTCCGTCAGCTGATAACGGGAGGATCCCGGGGCAACCCGTATCCTCTTGTGAAAATGTTAGTGTAGTGTCAACTAGGTGGAGTAAGCCACCTAGGAAGACACATGCTTCTAACTATGCAGGAAAGCTCATACAACAAATTCTAGATCCATGGGAGTAATCATCAGTTGTGCACAAGAAAGATCCAGGCTATCCAGCTATTACATGCACCATTTATTACCAGATGATCAAGCATGCCCTTTGTGACCTTGGTGCAAGTGTTAATCTCATGTCCAAGGCCATATTCGAGCAACTAGGATATCCAGCTCTCTCTCCGACAGCCCGGACTATCCAACTCGCCGATTCAACGATATGATATCCAGAAGGAATTGTTGAGAGCTTATTGGTCAAGGTCAAGAATTCTTATGTCTTCGCGGATTTCGTGGTCCTTGATATGGATGACGAGGGAGGAATGTTGCTCATCCTTGGCCGGCCCTTTCTCACTGATGTCCGAGTTAGAATCAATGTGGGGTCCGGAGTAATCTGTTTCCGCATTAGGAAGAGGAACTTGAAGTTCAAGTTTCAGGACAAAGAAGAGCAATGCTATTTGATGCAAAATAGTGTTGAGCAGCTTGGGGGAAGGACGGAGCCTTCACCCCCGAAGATGAAATCTCCATCAAAGAAGCAAAAGAAAATTCAGAAAGAATGGCGGAAGATTGAGAAGGCACCACCCTCTACTTCTCAGGAGTGGGGTCCTGAGTGGAATTAACTACTGAGAAGAGTCCAACTCGTCGAACTAAAAATGATGAGTCCTTTCTACCAAAAAGGTTAAAGATGGTATTTATCTCATATTTCCCTTTCCAAAGTTTTATTTGATTTCCAAAATTGCTTATTTGCTTTCTAAAAACCTTGCATCTGCATGCTAGATTTATCTAGCCCTTTTCCCTTTTCAAATAAAATTTCTGAAAATAATTTCTGAGTTTGAAAAATTCTAGAAAAATCATTTGAAAAATATTTTGAGGGAATTTGGGCCGAGGCACTTAGGCAGGCCCCCAGCTAGCCGTTGGGGAGCCACTGGCCAGGGTAGAGGGTAGGTGGGCCCGGCCTGGGGTCGGCCGACCCCAGGTTCGGCCGAAGCAGCCTAACGGCTGTTGGGCCCCACCTTGCTCCAACGGCTCCTAGCCGTTGCCCAACGGCTATGTCTGGATGCCCGGTGCATCTGCCTATAAATAGCAGGGGAGAGGGGGTGTTCTTCACCCAGTCAACTCATTTCACTCACACTCCCCTCTCTACTCCTTGCTCTCTTGGTTTTCTTGCTCAAAGTTTTGATCATCAAGTGTTCTCTCTATTATGTTGCTGAAAGTTTGAGCTTTGAACTATAACTAACCCGCCACTAGGCACACTAATGATGTAACAAGTTCGCACTTGCATGTGGTTTTTGGAGTGTGTTGTTTACGCAGGAATTAGGTACCTAAATGAGGACTTCCGGGTGGAGTTCATCTAGCACTTTGTGAGAAGATAACGAAGCTCGGCACGAGTCAAGACACGAAGTGAACATGAAATGACCCAAGGACCGAAGCATGAAGCCGTGAAACTCCAAGGACCCGAACGGAAGATGCGGGAGTTTGCGCGCCAAGTACCCTTATCTAAACCACGGGGAAAACGACGTCAAGGACCCACATGGACTTTGGCAAATATTCAAGAAAGTGCGAGAAGCAACGTGGCGAAAGACGGGCCCGAACCAGGCCAGAAAGGCAGTGGGCCGGCCAGCCTATGCCGACCGGCCTGGCCCATTTTCAGCCCGATTCGTGACGCCCTTTGACCTACACGCTCCTCGGCTCATTTATACCCCCTGCCTCCGACGGCCGCCACATCCATCCATCAGAACTCGAAGAAACCTAGAAGTGAGCACCAGAGGGAGATGACGGCGACGGAGTCCTCGAAGTTGTCTAGGTGATGGCCTAGGCCAACCCTAGCCGCCATGGCCGCCCTGTGTGGTTGTGCCATGGTGGAGTTCCAAAGCTAGTTGAGGTCATCAATGGTATGTACTCAGTGGTGGTGACCCAAACACATCTACTATTATGTGAGCAATTTTAATCTTGCTTTCCGATCTTTAAGCGATTCCATGTCTCCGTCTTTACTTTCTACCTTTCATGAATATGTTTGATCCTTAGTCTAATCCTAGGTTAGACTACATAGCATGCTCTATGTAATCGTGGCGATTAGGTTTAGCATGTGGACCCTTCATGGTTCGTAGACACGTTCATGTTTGAGTGTGCCCCTAGATTCCCCACTTCATTAAGGGAGCATCGTGACAGGGTGATTTCCCCCGAACGAGCGGATGTCCTCGGGAGGTAGGCCAGAGGTAGTAGTTTAAGGATGCTTTTAGATGAGATGCTTGGTTGTTGCTCATTTGCCAGAACTACAACTAGAAGGCGATATGGTTAGTCGCCCCCTTGGTGGCGCTTTACCTCGCCTATGTTCATGTATGTGATCAACCTTGAGCTATCATACACGTATCTCTTAAAGGTTGCCTTATATGCAATCTACACTTCATGTTAGGTTAGTTCGATAGACTAGGTAGAGATCCTTAGTGGTTTGCTTCCGATCCTTGGATTGACAATCCTTGGAGGACCCTCCTTAGTGAAAAAGGCACCAAGTCACCCGTAGGCTTGCGGTGAACTTCAACACAGTTTTGAACTGTCAACAAGGCCTTTTTCTGGCGCCGTTGCCGGGGATCGGTAACTCGAACCCTAGGGTGATCTACCTTTCTATTTGACTAACCCTAATTTTTATTGTTGTATATACCCTTGTTTTCATGTTTGTGTCCTTGAAAGCAGGTCAAAAGCAAGACACAAGACATTCGATGAGTATTCTACATGCACACTCCGACAAGATGATTGCAACATCAAGATTTGCTCTTTAGTGGTAGGTGCTAACTTTGGTTAGTGGCCCATCATCCGCTATCGAGCCCACACCCTACACAAGAGCATGTGAACAAGGTAAGTCAACGTGTCAATTAAAATTTTAAGACTAATGTTTTGTGGAGATTTGTTTGTTCAAGTAATAGGTATTGGAAGCAATCACGATGCCCCCGAAATCACAAGATTAAGCTCTTCAACATCTTCGAAGTCTGTTCGCACCAAGTTTTGCACAGCCTCATGGGAAGAAAAACATGATGTCTTTGGATATTTAGAAGCTCCACAAAGTTACGCTTCCAACGAGTCAAGAATCAAATCGATTGGAGGTTCCTACAAGCGGATATGACCGAATCACCGATGATTGCACATCCTGAAAATTTTTGGACAGCAAGCAAAGCTGAAGTGAAACAGCCATAACTCCCTCATTTGGACTCCGATTAAGATGAACGAGTACCCGTTGGAAAGGTAATTTTATAAATTTTTCAATAGAATTATATTTTGGCATATGTTCTGTTATGTATACAGGGGGAAATCCAAAGAAGAGGCAGCTGCAATATGATGAGAACAAGATGGTGAATGTGAGGAAGACAACAACGAAAAGGAGCTTAGGGAATGCTTCCATTAGACCACTCATGAAGAAATTCAGAGGCTTGGAACAAAACAAAGACCCCTGGACGCAAGGAGATGTTTGAAAAAGACCACAATGGACTACACACATAAGACAACATCCAATGGCGCGGATATTTTTGGCCTCTCACATGAAGGATCATGGAACTACATGAAGACATTTAAGACATGTGTGAAGCCCTGCAAATGAAGAAGAGGAGTGATCCTACTCAAAGCAACCTTGATGACATGTGGCACAAAGAAATTTTTTTTTGAGAAAAGTCTACGCAAGCCACCTTTGATCATCAAGGATTGTCCGCTTTCAACTCTGGAGGATCACTCACGATGAAAAACTCGAAGGCTAAGGTACACATTAAACTCTCAAAGTACTTTTGGATATGATATCTTTATTTTGATATATTCATGCTCATATCCAATAGTATGTTTTGATTCTATGCCTTGCTACCTTTTGATGATCATGATAGGCTGGAAGTTCTTGAGTTTGATAAAGAGGCTATGTTGTGCTTTAACTTTGTTAATTACATACCCAATTAACCTTTGCCTAATGAGAGTTTAGCGCTGAGCAAGAAACTTATGCTTCCTTTAATCACAATATGTTTTGTTCACCAAATTTAAATTGTGGTTATGATTGCATATGTTTGTTTCACACTTTGCGAATCTTGGAGTTGCTTCGTGCTAGGTCAAAGCTCGTGACCTTAAAAGAGCGTGTGTCGGGAGAAAACCCGAGTTTCACTAACCATGAAGGCCATTAAATCTTAATAAAGAGAAGAGAAGCCATGCCCTAAAGGAATTGCAAGCTCGTGCATCGCCTCCCCCGAAGCAAAGGAGGAGAAGGTGACGATGATGCAAGGAAACGATCGGGCAAGCCTCTCATCAAATAAAATGATCGTGTCAAGCATGGAGAGTGGATCGAAGCTGCATGGACATCTTCAAATCTTACATGAAGGACCATGGCTTCGCGACTACGAGGAGGTACGTAAGAAAGTCGAGCTCTATGACTTTAAATGAAGTGCTTTGCGGGAGGCAACCCGTTTTCTTTTGTTTATATATAAATATTATGACCGTCTACATTGTAATCTTAAACTGAAATATCAAGTAACATTGTACCATTGCTCTAATAAATACCACAACATCATGTTGTTTGATTTAAATGCTATTGAGGGAGCACTTTGTTCTTGATCTTGGAAAACTTGTAGACCTTTTTGTGTGCCCATTAGTGCTTAGTGTCGTTTTCTTTTGTGTCTTTTTAGTGAGAAATATGAAGTTGGCACCATCCTTTAATTCTAAACTTGTGGCTAGTTAATTTAGCCTAACTCTTGCATTTGTTTTAGACAAGCACCATATCATGTCATTTTGTTCATCCATACCATATTGCATTACATGTTTTGTTTTGATCTAACTTTTTGTCCAATCAACCTAAGCCTTCCCATAGCTGTTGACATTTCTTAACGCAACTACCAACGAACAGGTTTGGAACCCATCCTGGTAACAGCACCAGAAATGCTGGTGGTAATTCTTAACGTTATAGGAGTCCGCAAGCGCACAGAAGTACCATTGTAGCATTTCCCCAAAGGAGTATTCCAAAGGGTATCGAATCCAAGGAAGGCTTTGGTGGATTAACAAGCTCAACACTATTGCAATGAGTATAGATCATAGACAGAAATAAATCAGACACTCAAATACAGGGGTAAGAAATGATAATGGGGTAGTGTGATCACACACACACTCACTCTCTCTCTAAGGGGTCCTAGGCATAGTAGGCAACATACGAGTTAGTTCTAGGTTCTTTTGTACTACACACATAAAGCTGGTAAGAACGAGTTAGATACACTAGCATTGAAGAACATTGACTTAAGCACCCAGGTACCACGGAAAGCTAACCTCCCGCGTTGCTTCTGCACAACTCCGGTTGTTAGATTTTAGACTACTACAGCTTATCCGAACGTGGGGGATTTTAGAGGGACCAACGGCTGTCACTACCGCGACCTACCCCAAGACAAACCGTGGGATAAACTCATAAGTAAGGTAGCTACGCAACCCAAGCACCATGCTTAAGTTGTTGGCCGGACTTGACCGGCCCGGGCTATTGTGACCCAAGTCAAGCCATCAGATAAACCAGCCAATTATACCGAGTACCGTAGCTTAAGCACAGACTTCATACAACGTAGTCATGTCATCTAACTAGATCAAACCAGGTTAGGTACACAAACGGATTCGTGTTTTCCTATGTCTGTTCAACTGGATCAAAGGGTCGTGTTCACGAAGAACACGAGCCTCTAACTTATGAACAAACACCAGAAACACGTGAAAGTCACCCGTCAAGTGGATCGAAAGGCCTTGTTCATCAAGAACAGGAGCCTCTAAATGATGAACAGGTGAAGAACACATGAACAAATCACCCATGTATACTAACACAACTTTATATGAAATAGCTGAATAACTGAAGTAGATCAAAGTCATACAAATGAAATAAGATACAAGAGAACTCATACCAAGATCCCAAAGTAGACTTGGAACCTGAAGTAGAACTACTCTAGCCTACCTCCTAGCCTTGAAACTAAAAGTGAGAGAGGTGTTGCAAGTGTGGATGTCTAAGAATGAGCCCCCTCCCCTTCTAGTTATAGGCCAAGACACCGGCGAGGAGTGGATGCAAACACCCCGGGAATGGCATCTATGACCAATAGGGAAGCACCACGTGGAAGCCCCTGAGTGGAGGCCTCAGGGTTGGTTCGGCCGACTCCAGGGTTCGGCCGACCCCCTGTGGGCCCCACTCAGGGTGTGTTTTCTCTAGGTGACTGTCCTGTGGGTCCTTAGGTCGATTCCCGATGTCCACTTCTTTTTGATGTGGTGGTGGGTCCATGGATCCGTGTGATGTCCATCTGTCACGCTCTGATTCGTCGGAGTGTGCATCACTTGGATTGCTTGCATGGCATGCATGCATGGAGCCTTTGTTGGCAGCTTTGCATGCATGACATCCTTGTTGGCAGTCCTCCTAGGATGAGGTGATGTGGCATGGATCATAGAAGGTGAGTTTGCCACTCTTTTCTTGCTTATTTTCCTGCAATAAAATAATTTCCAAGGACAAGTGGAACTACATTATTCTTAACTAAATACATGTAAGAAATGCCTTATGCTCCTTTATTCTTGAGTGTATTAACGGCTAAAGTAGGCACTTAACAGCCGTCAACAACTCCCCCAAGCTAGCCTCTTGCTCATCCCGAGCAAGAGATTAAGGACTTAGGTTGGTTGATCAGGAGTTGCTATGATGTTGTATTCCTAATGTATAACAAGATACAACTAGGTACTCTATCAAGGATTGAAGAAGTTGGCATTGAACTTACCTTACACTTGATTGATATGGGGCGTGTAGCTTCACCTGCGTTGGGCAGTTGAAAGATAGAATGGTTGTATAAAGATTACCAATCACATGTACCTTGATCAGTTATCAATCCGGAGGTTTTGCAGGTTTTTCAAAAAGAAATCAAAGTTCCTCAAATGATACTCTCGGATCGCTCAATGTGTATGATTCCTCATCAAGGCACTGTTTTGCCTTCTTTCACCACCTACTTCTAATAAGCTGATATGTGGAGCTGTAGGTAGGGAAAACATGTGGCATACCTGTTTCTCATGTATTGTCGAGTCGAAAACCGGATCCTTAGGAGAACAAGTCACACAACCTGATCGAGATGTGCAAATGTGTGTGTATGGTGGATGGACGATGAACTCCTTTTTGCATGATTTTACTCCCCGCCTTTTTGAAATTTTTGAGACTTGGGCTATGTCTCTTTATTCTATCTTTCTCTTTTTTTTGCATGCCCCTTGAGCATGTGTTTTTTTCATCACAAAGCCCATAGTCCTTACTAAATATTTTTGGAGGGAGGGTAATCATGGAACAATGCACAGAGCTTTATTTTGTGGAATGGATGGGGGATGGATGAAATGATGGTTGCTAACTTCCAGTGTAGAAGTTTCGCATATGGTGGTGTGTACATGATCTTGATCATGGGAGTAATGACAAGTTTACTCACCGTGGGTCACAACAATTCGACAAGACTCAATGAAGAAATCAGGTAGCATATGTGGAGGTTAACAGAAGCTAAGATCTACATATGGCCTTGGATGGGAATTTCTTATCATTGAGGAACTTATCATTTTAACATTTTTTTCTAAAGAAAACTCCAGATATCAAACATCACTTAGTACTAGCTCATAGCAACTCTATTACACCATATCATACCTCACAACAACTTAGGCAAAGATCATGCTTTTGCTACCCACGAATTTCAAGCTCAGGTTCGATCATACTAGCCAACAAACTCAAAACTTAAATAGGGTACTAAGCTGTAAACAAAGCATACAAGAGGAATAAACAGAGCAACTATTCATCATTTCAACCATGGAGAATAAGAACACTCTTACCGCACATATGAAAACAAACTAATTTAAGAAAGCAAATAAATATTTTTTTGGTCTTTTTAACTTTTCAGATTTTTATGTGTTTTTAGCATATAGGGTTCTCAAAACAATAGAAGATACAAGTTACCTCAGAATGGGGGTCCTCCCCCAAGCTAGCTTCAGGCTCACTGCTGTGGAGGGGGATATCCCATCCACGCGTAGTAAGCCCTCTGCTCCTCCAGCTGTCGCTACTGTCTCTGCTCCATGGTGTGAAGTCTCTCGCCAGTCATACGCTGCCAGTCTCGAGTGGACTCAGCCTGCTAGTGCATTGTCTCCTCCATGGTACCGACACGGATGTTGAGCTCGCTCATCTACTGAGTGAGGGTGACCCCACGAGATGACGAGCGCAACCCGGACGATGAAGATGTGTCATCCCCGTAGGTAGCACCAGCGGGCCTAGTCCAATCGCCACTCCCTGCACTAGCCCAAGCCGAGCTACTCGCACCCTGCTGACACATGGGCTGGTCCCAACCGGGAGTATATCCGGGTGTAACTCCAGACATGTACCCGGCCGAGGCCCATGCGCCAGACAACAGTGTGATATGCTGAGGCTGTGGCTGAGGTGTCGGCTGTGGTGATGGCTGTGGCGATGGATGTTGTGGCGGTTGCTGTGCTGTCGCTGCCCTCCTCGTTGCACTCATAGTGACCCTATCTCCAGAAACACTAGAATGACGAGGTTCCTCACGAGGAATGGTCAGTGGCCCTTGGTCGTACAAAGGGAAATCCGGGTTAGGTAACCGAATCTGGTTTGCATGGCTAGGGTAAAAGAAAACAAATGAATCATCTGGGCCCTTCTTAAGAGTATGTGCTTGAATCAAATACGCCTCATCTATCACGGCCCGAGGAGAATCAATGTTGGGAATGTCAGACCCTTTTGTAATCCTGAGACTCGAAATGATACGTGTGATTAAAGACGTACACTCAATAGAACCCGTCATCTTAAAATTTGTCAACCACTGCCGGATCATAGCATGCACTGGGGAGATTCTAATCCATCTGACCGCGGCATATAATATCCTCATCTCGTCCGTGTGCATAGGTCGCACGTCATCCCTTGGAAAGAGAGTGACGACGAGCCACTTGTGCCACAGTCGGAGAGTGGGATGTGTGATATCATTGCACCGAGGTGCTAACTTGCCACGGACAGGCCGACCAGAACGTTCTTCCCAAAAACTATCTCGAATAAAATCCTTGCAAGCCAGATCGAGAGAAATAACACAACGACGATGAAAACCAAGGGTGCGACTAAGATCTGGCCATGAGACTCGATACGACGTTCCATGGAAACGAAACGTAATACCGGTCTCATCCTCCCGAAGAGTACAAAGGAACTGGATGGTGAGAGGCCTAGAACCGATCTCCCACACTGGAACAAAGTTCTCCCAACCAAGAGCATGCCAAATGGAATCGAACTCGGAGTCCATACCTGTTTTCTCGAGAAGGGCCGAGTCGAACTCCTTGGTGTTGGCGAAGACCTGATCCTTGATGAGAGCGTAGGCTTGTCTCTCCCGGCCGTCCCTCAAGTCGATGAAGGTGGCATCGGTGTCGTACACTCCTTCGGCTTGTGGTGTGGGTAGCTCCTCTTCTTCCTCTTCTTCACGGTCGGTTGACATTGGGCTCGGTGTAGCTCCGGAGTGGTGAGACGAGCCCTCTCCATCTTTCGAACGGTGTGAGCGGGTCACCTTCCGGTACGCACCGGAGAACCAGCTCATCTTGCACAACAATGGGACAACACGAGCAACTCGGTGATGGGTTAGTGAAATCGAAATGGAATCCTTACCGAGCTTGCTCCACCAATATTTAATACTCAGCGACAAATTGGAGAGAGTGCTTGACACTTCAACCTAGAGCAAGAAATCCAAGAAAACCAAAGAGCAAGAGCAAAGAGGGAGAGAGGGTGATGGAAATGAATGAATGGGTGAAGAAACCCCTCAATCCCCCTTCTATTTATAGGCAACCGAGCCAAGCACTGGGGGAAGGGACAAGAGCAACGGCTAGGAGCCGTTGGAGGAGGTTGGGCCCATAGGACTGTTGGCCTGGGTCGGCCGACCCTTGGGTTCGGCCGAACCCCTGTTAGGCCTGCCTACTTCCAGCTTTTTGCAACAGCTCTCTAACGGCTATCTGATGTCCAGCCCAGATGTCTAGGTCCAAATTCGCCCAAAATGTTGCTCGAATAATTTTTCTAGGATTTTCCAACTCAAAAATTTATTTCAGAATTTTTATTTGAAAAGGGAAATTTGGCTACAAGAATCTAGCATGCAGATGCAACGTTGGAAAATTCAAATATGAATGTGGAAAAATCAAATAAAATTTTTGAAAGGGAAATATGAGATAACTACCAATTTTTACCTTTTGGCAAAAAGGACTCATCGTTTTAAGTCTGAGAGCGAGACTTTTCTCGACGATCAATTCCACTCGTCACCCCATTCTCGAGAAATAGATGGAGATGACTTCTGTATTTCTCACCACACCTTTCTTGTTTTCTTAGGCTTTGTTGGAGTGGTGGGAAGTCGCTGGGGCTGTGGCTCCGCCCATGCCCCTGACTGCTCATTCTTGCCCTGCAGTGTATAACATTTCTCTTCTGCTGCCTGAAATCGGAACATCATGTTCCTCTTCCCAATGCAGAATCGGATCATTTCGGCTCTGACATTGATCCTTGCGTTGGCGTCACTTAGGAACAGTCTCCCAAGAATGAGGGGCATTCCCTCATCATCTTGCGTATCAAGGACCTCGAAGTCCGCGAAGATGCATGAACCTTGGACGAATACCAATAAGTGCTCTACTATCCCCTCTGGATATGGGATCGATGCATCAGCAAGTTGGACGGTCATCGCAGTTGGAGTTAGAGCTGGATATCCCAATTGTTCGAACATGGCCTTGGACATGAGATTAACACTTTCACCAAAGTCGCAGAGAGCATGCTTAATCTTCTGATAATATATCTTGCAGGTGATAGCCGGATAACCAGGATCTTTCTTGTGTGTGATTGTTGAATATTCCCATGAGTCAAGTACTTGCTGTATAGGCTTCCCTGCATAGTCAGTGGCTCGTGCCCACCCAGATGGCTTACCCCATCTGGTGGACACTACACAAACATTTTCACAGGAAGATACAGGTTGCCCTGAAATCTTCCCGTCTTCAGCAGAGGAAACCAAAGCAGCTAATTGAGCCAACTAGGTTTCTATCATCTTATTAAAACTCAACTGGTCTTTAAGAGGAGATGAAAGGCTATCAATTTTAACATTAAGGCTCTCAAAAGCCTTATCATAGGCAGTTGTTTTCTTATTAAAGCCTTCATTAATCTTAGCTTACCCAAAGACTAGATCTTTCAAGGAAGGTTGGTTTGGGTTGAAAGAATTACCTTGATTACCTCCTTGATAATAAGGGCGTCATTGATTCCACGCTTGACCTCCTTGTGGACGATAACCGTTGTTATTGCCGTTCATGTACATCACATCCTCCTGAGTAGCAGGGCAGTAATTCCCTGAATGCCTAGTATTACCACAGACTTCGCAGGTCATGCGAGCATCCATAGCTTGAGTAGTGGTGGCCATGGCGGCCTTCTCATTGGTTAGATCATCTATTCTCTTCATCATTAGGTCCATCTTGGCGTGCAGCATATCCGCTTCCCTGACGGTATGTGTACCCCTTTAACGTGGCTGGAGTCGATCATCACTCCACCCTTGGTTGGTAACCATCTTCTCAATCAGTGTAGTAGCTTCAGTAATAGTAAGAGAGAAGAAGGCTCCTCCAGCTGTAGCATCAATATGGCCTCGGGCTGTCGGAGTTAGCCCATTATAGAAACTTTGAAGAATAAGCCAATTGTCCATCCCATGATGAGGACAAGCCAGGATGTACTCCTGGAGCCTCTCCCAAACTTCTGGGATAGTCTCACTTGCTGCTTGCTGGAAACTTGAAATTCGCCCCTGAAAGACATTAGTTTTGCCCAACGGAAAGAACTTCGCGAGGAATGCTGCGGAGCACTTTGCCTAAGTGTTAATTTTTGCACGGTTCGCGTAGAACCACTACTTCGCCTTTCCCAGGAGTGAGAAGGGAAACAGTCGCAGATGAATAGCATCTTCCTCCACTCTTCGTATAGTGAAGGTACTGCACAGTTCCAGGAACTACTGTAGGTGGGCGCTCGCGTCTTCATTAGGCTTGCCACAGAATGGGCTAGCTTGTACCATCGTGATTAAGCCAGTCTTGATCTCGAAGTTTCCATTCTCGGTGTTGATCTCAAGGCCTGTCAGCACCTGGTCCGCAGAGGGAGCGGAGTACTCGCGGAGAGTCTTCTCGACAACAACGTTGGCCATGGATGTTGATGCAGATGGCACAAAGGAAGCTGGATCGACTTCTGAACGTTCGCACAGAGGAGAGCCGAAATGAGTTCGTGCCTTCCTTATGAGTGACTCAGGATCTTCAGTAAAATTTGGCGGTAAGTCGAAACCAGTCATGCACTACCTATCTTCATCATCAATAGACAAAGAAGACAATCCAAGTTAGCCTGCATTGAGAACTGTTTTATTCCTGTCATGATTATAAACATATGCAAAGTGTTGATATGTCATCCTTAAGCCCTCCCCGGCAACAACGCCAGAAATGCTTGTTCACATTTCTTAACGCAACTACCAACGAACAGGTTTGGAACTGAGGACCAGGTGTGTCCGAGGAGCAGTGGAGGGTCGCTCCTTAGTGATGAGTGATTGACAACATTGAGTGGACTGATGCTTGGCTAAGTGTGCAGGTACAGGTTGCGGCTTGACTCGTGTCGGTGCAGGTGAAGAACAAGCGTGAAAGGCCTTAGCCGTGGCGGCCTCTGGGTGATGGAGAGGCAAGTAGGCTTGGTTCGATGGACCCGGTGGCCGATGGGGTCAAGTGTGAGCCGTGCGGTGCAAGACTTGCGGGTTGAAGTCGTGAACATGGGCCGGTGCAAGGTAGCGGATCGAGGCTGGAGCTTGCATGTGGGGTTTGGTGGTTTTCCCACAAAACCATCGGTGGACGGTTTCTTGGTTTGGGCCGCAAAACCAAGTCCAGAGGCCCGAGGCGACGGAGACGGTGATTCGGGAGCTTCGGGAAGCTTCGAGGCGGGGTCACGTGGCGTGATCGCGGGGCTTGCGTCGATGCTAAGCAAGGCAGCGGTGGAAGCGTGTCGCTCGATGAAGACTTGACCAAAATGCCCCTGAGGGGTTGTATCTTCATTTCAAGTTGTAGGGGTAGCGTGGTCATTTACCTCCCTCCGATGGACTTCGTATAAATAGTGGAGAGGTGGATGGCATCTCTCTCTCTTGGACTCTAGGTTTTCCTCCCTCAGTAGATTGTTCTGAACTGCTTCTTTTCCCTTTGTATTCCTTAGGCTAGATTCTTGTATAGACTCTGACCTCTAGATGTATGGACGCATTTGGCGTTGCGGTGATCTCCTAGTCCTCTGTGATTTTCATGTCCTTTTCGGGGCTATTTTTGGGGAGTGTTGTTCTTCGCTCGATTCGGGGATTTGAGGGCGTTTTCCTTCGGATTTCTTTGAGGGGATCATGGGTGGATGCCTTGCGCATCTTTGTGTGTGATCTTGACCCCTCAAACACTGGGGAAAGCCTTCAATTCGTGAGTTTTTGGCCAGAGTTCAAGTTCTTGCTGGTGGTTCGTGTGATCCGCGATTCCCGGTGATTGAGTGGCTTAGAGGTCGAGATTTTTGGGGCATAGCTTCCTCTTGTGTTGCTTATCATCTCCCCCAAATCTTGTCTCAAGAGCTTTTGCCGTTTGGGAGATCCGGTGATGGATTTGTGGAGTTGACCCCACGGGTCGGGCAATTTTCAGCTCTGTCTGCAACACGTGGACAGTCCGCGGCACCATGGCAGACAATCCGCGCGCTGCTGAACATTGCTCGTGTTCTTCGTGTTCTTACGCGTCCGCGTTTCGATCCGTTTCTGGCCTAGGGTTTTGTTGCAAGCAGTTTGCGGACAGTCCGCGAGTCCTTCACGGACGGTCCGCGAGGCCGAGATTTTGTCTGAGGTGGAGCTGAGTTTGTCTGGGGTTTCCAGCGAGTTAGACGGACGGTCCGCGCTGCCTTCACAGACAGTCCGCGACACTGGCGGACAGTCTGCGTGGCCCAGTCGGACAGTCTGATTTGCTCGGTGTGTCTCTGGGGGTTCTATTGCCTATTTTGGACAGTCCGAGCAAGACCTGCGGACAGTCCGCCGTACCCTAGCGGACGGTCCGCCCATACTGCATGAACAGTCCGCGCTAGTCGTTTCCAGAATTGACCAAGTGCTTTGTTTCTTGTCTTGTGCTTCCGCTCTTTGCTTCTAGGCTTGTCTGTAGATCTTGTGGGCTTGTGTGTGCCTTGTCTAGAGCTTCTTTGGTGTGCGTGAGTACTCGGAGGGCAATCGGGGTATAGGCTGAGTTCGACCTTCGGGAAGAATTTATCGGCTCCCATTCACTCCCCCCTCTCTGGTCGCCTATTCGGTCCTTCAATTGGTATCAAAGCCGGTTACAGATCTTCTTGATTCTAACCAGTCTGAGATCCAAAGATGGGCGATTATGGCAAGGGGTCGGGTCCTCCGCACTTTGATGGCAAGAATTACCCGATGTGGGAGAGGCGCATGGGCACGTTTTTGCGAGGGAAGGGAACTCTGATCTGGGAGGTCACTCAGAATCCTCATTATGTCATCCCAGATAATTTTCTGCTTCCAGGATCGCGGGACATGTGTGAGGCCAATAGCAAGGCCGTTGATTACTTGTTTCGTGCTCTCTGTGCCTCGGAGTTCGAGCGAGTGTATGGAGAGAATGTGGCCGGAAAGATTTGGCTTAAGTTGAGAAATGCTCATGTTGGCAATGCCCAAGTGCAAACCCGTTTGTTTTCCACATACCGGAGAGAGTACGAGAGCTTCACTCATCTCCCCAGTGAGTCGACCGATGCTATGTTCCAACGTTTCAATAGCATAGTCAACAACATGAGAGCCAATGTGACAGTGCTCCCATACACGGATCATGATCAAGCAATCAAGCTTTTGCATGCCCTGGATAGGTCTGTGTGGAGTGCCAAGCTCGAGGCCATTGAGGAGTCGAGCGTGTATGATACGCTTACGCTTGATGAGCTGTTTTCCAAGCTCAGGTCTTCGGAGGTTGATCGTGGCTTGAGAGCCAAGAGCGAGAGCCCCACTGATCCTCATAGTTTGGCTCTTGTCTCAGGATCAAGGTCTAACGCTAACTCTGGTGGTTTCTCTTTGTATTGTCCTGTGTCTTTGCCAGATGAGGACTTTGAGGTACTGAGCGAGGACGATCTCGCTTTGTTGAGCAAGAGGTTTGGGCGGATGTACGGGAACCACAAGAATGCAAAGCGAAGCTCGGGGATGTGCTATCGGTGCGGGAAGCACGGGCACTTCATCGCCGAATGGCCTCAAGCCATGGAGATCAAGAATGACTACAAGGGCAAGCCCAAGCACGACTACAACAAGCTCCGCTCCTGGAACGACTACAAGGACAAGCGCAAGGACAAGGGCGAGAGATGGTCCAAGAAGAGTGGCGGCTACAAGAAGAAGATGGCTCGAGCGATGGTTGCCGGAGCGAGCGACATCGACTCCACATCAAGCGATGCTTCTTCTGACTCGAGCAGCGAGGAAGAGCAAGAAAGGCGCAAGGACAAGCGGCACACGGGCAAGAACTTCACCGGCCTGAGCTTCGTCGCCCAAGGAGGCTTTTGTGGCATGGCGCACTCCAAGAAGGGTGGGAAGCACAGCTCGGATTCGAACTCCAACTCCGAGGAAGAGGTACGACATGATCCCAACTTCTTGCTAGAGGAGAATGCTAGGCTCAATGAGTTGCTTGATAACTGTGATGATGTGCTTAGAAAGACCAAGAAGGAGAAGAGGGAATTTAGGTCTCTGTTGGGTGATGCTAAGGATAAGATAGCTAAGCTTGAATCCTTGCTTGTGGATGCTAGAAATGAGATAGGATCTTTGAAATCTGCTCCTGTGGTGTCTGATGAGATTGACTGTGGTGATTGCTCAGTTTTTCTTGCTGATTTGACTGCTCTCAAGGAGAAGCATGCCTCTACTCTTGAGGAACTAGATGTGGTTAGGATTGAGTGTGATGAATTGAAATCTAGGCCAGCTTTGTTAGGTGCTTGTACCTCATGTCCTGTGTTGCATGCTAGGCTAGATGAATCTCACACTAGAATTGTTTCTCTTGAGGTGGCATTGAAAGCTCCTCTTCCGACATCATGTTCTACCTGTGAAATGCATGCTTTGAAAAACATGGAACTTGCACACTATGTTGACCGTTTGCAGGATGAAAATGATGAGCTCAGGAAATTGATGAGCTGGTTGTTTGGGCATGAGCCACAATTGAGTTTGATGTTGGCTCAGTTCAAGAGGTTTGATGGTCAGGTGTTGGGGGCTGACAAGAGTGGTGAGAAGAGTTGTGAGGGAGAAGAGAAAGCCGGAGAGACTCCTACTCCACCACACACCGTACCCACGAACAAATATGCATCCAAGGCAAACCACCTCAGAAACAAGCTTGATACAACTCCATACCCACCAGTGTTCCCCTAGAAAATAGAGAATTACCAGAAATCCATCAAGTTTGTGTGCAACCTGGGTAATGTCTTTGAGGGGAAGTTAGGAGAGAAATCTATTGAGAAGCCCACAGAAAAGCCACCGCCTAAGCCACAGCCGATCCACTTCCATTGTGAGTATTGTGGGAGGGATGGGCATAAGGATGAGTTCTGTTTCAGGAGGAAGAGAGATGAGAGGTTTGCTTGGGAGATGGCAAACAAGGACATGTACCACCTTTCTCGTGGTGTGCCTGAGCCTCGTAGAGGGCCTCTACCAAGGGGTTAGGTGTATGTGCGTACAGTTCCCACTCGTGGAGGTGGAGGTGGTTTTCCTCAGAAAGACAGGCGTGTTGGGTTTGGGCGTGGTGAGTTGGCTCGACGTGCTCCTTCTCGTGACCGTTACGAGTTTGGGAGGCACGATCAGAGCTTTGGGTCTCAGATGGACTACAGGCCACGTTTTCCCCCATATGGTGCGCGTACTCCTCCAGTGAGTCGTGACAGGCCCTTTGGTGGTAGGCGTGAGAGGGCTCCGCCTAGAGGTTATGGTAGGATGGACTTTGCTAACCCTTCTTTTGAGCAAATGGCTCGACACTGGTTCGACTCTTTTGGTACTAACCCCAGTGTTGAGTCGCTTGCTCATTCTCGTTCTCCTTTTTGATTGCAGGTGGGAGGCTTGGAGGACTTTTGGTTGATCGACTCCGGTTGCTCGTGAGACATGACCGGAGATCATGGGTGCTTTTCCAGCCTCACCTCGGTGTGTATGAGGGAGTACATCACTTTCGGGGACAATGGGAGAGGACGAGTGCTTGCTGAAGGTATGGTGAAGGTGAGTAGCAAAGTGACCTTAAGAAGTGTGGCTCTGGTCAAGTCACTTGGTTTTAACCTGTTGTCAGTATCTCAGTTACTGGACGAAGGTTTTGAGGTTCGTTTTAAGTCGGGCGCTTCTCGTGTGCTTGATTCTCGAGGCGATCTTGTCTGTACGATCATCCCCGAGGGTCAAATCTTTCGTGCTGATTTTTCCCAGTCTGTTGGTCCCCCTCGATGCTTTATTGCTGGCGTGTCGGCCGAGCTTTGGAAATGGCATTGGAGGTTGGGACACTTGAGCTTTGAGATGCTTTCCCGCTTGAGTGGTCTTGATCTTGTCCGATGATTGCCTAAGTTGAATTTCGAGAAGGATTTGGTTTGTGCTTCTTGTCGGCATGGAAAGATGGTTGCTGCTTCTCATGCCCCTCTGACTACAGTCATGACCGAGCGACCTTGTGAGCTGCTGCACATGGATTTGGTTGGGCCAGCTTGTGTTCGCTCTGCGGGTGGGAAGTGGTATGTTCTTGTTGTGGTTGATGATTTTTCGAGGTACTCTTGGGTTTTCTTTTTGGAGGATAAGAGCGCGACATTTGGCTTTGTTCGGGACTTGATCTTGAGGTTGAAGAATGAGAGACATGGTGATGCCATTCGAGCTATACGTAGTGACAATGGCACGGAGTTTAAAAACTCTCATTTCGATGCCTTTTGCAGTGATCTTGATCTCGATCATCAGTACTCTTCTCCATACGTCGCTTGCCAGAATGGCGTAGTGGAGAGGAAGAACCGGACCCTTTGTGAGATGGCCAGGACGATGCTCGATGAGCACAGGACTCCTAGGCGGTTCTGGCATCTTCCGCTTGCTATGTCTCAAATCGCATCTTCCTTCATGCCGACAACCCAAGGTGAGTCACTTTAGAGCTTTTGGTTGCAAGTGTTTCATTCTGAAGAAGGGCAAGTTGGATAAGTTTGAGTCTAGATGTTCGGATAGTATTTTCCTTGGTCATGCGATTCATTCTAGAGCATATCGTGTGCTCAACCTTGACACTAACCGAATCATGGAGACTTGCGAGGTAACCTTCGGCGAGACACAGCCATGTAGCTCTTCTGCTTTTGAGTGTGCAGGTGACGAAGAGATTGGAGCGAGGATCTTTGAGGATGAGAAGGATGGAGATGGAGATGAAAACGATGATGGTGGTGATGGTCTAGTGGCTGATCGTGTACATGCTACTTCCACTACTACGACGATGATCGAGGATGGTCCATCCCCTACACCAACTACGACTGAGGCTGTTCGAGTGGAAGCTGTTGCTTAGGGGGAGATCGTGTCCAGGCGAGAGGCACCCCGGCGGGTACAAGTGGATCACCCACCGACGACGATCATAGGTGACCTTCATGAACGCACTACACGGTCGAGGTCAAGGAACACTTCTCATTTCGCTCATTCTGCTTTTGTTGCGTCGTTTGAGCCCAAAGATATTCGACACGCTTTGTCTGAAGAGAATTGGGTGAATTCCATGCATGAGGAGTTGGAGAACTTTGAGAGAAACGAAGTCTGGGTGTTAGTCGATCCATCACCAAATTGCCGTCCCATAGGTACCAAGTGGGTGTGGAAGAACAAAGAGGGTGAGAATGGAATGGTTGTGAGAAACAAGTCAAGGTTGGTGGCTCAGAGGTTCAACCAGAAAGAGGGCATAGATTATGAGGAGACATTTGCTCCTGTGGCCCGTTTGGAGGCAATTAGGATCCTTCTAGCCTTTGCCGTGACTAAAGGGTTCAAGTTGTACCAAATGGATGTCAAGAGTGCTTTCTTGAATGGGGTGATAGAGGAAGAAGTGTATGTGAGGCAACCCTCGGGGTTTGAGAGCGAGAGATACCCACACCATGTTTACAAACTCCAAAGAGCGCTCTATGGGTTGAAACAGGCACCTAGAGCTTGGTATGGCAGGTTGAAAGGCTTTTGGCTGAGTAAGGGGTTTGTGATGGGCACAGTTGATAAAACCCTGTTTCTCCTTAAGCATGGGAATGACCTTTTGATTGTTCAGATTTACGTGGATGACATAATCTTTGGTGGCTCTTCTCATGATCTTGTTGCCAGATTTGCAGATGACATGAGCAGGGAATTTGAGATGTTCATGATGGGCGAGCTGCAGTTTTCTTAGGACTACAGATCAAGCAGTGCAAGGATGGGATGTTTGTACATCAGGCGAAGTACACCAGGGACATGGCGAAGAAGTTTGGCATGAACGACTCCAAGCCACTGACTACACCATGTACCACTACGGCTTTGGACGCGGACGTGGATGGTGAACCCGTGGACCAGAAGGAGTACCGAAGCATGATTGGCTCCCTCCTCTACTTGACAGCGACGAGGCCGGACGTACAGTTCAGTGTGTGTCTGTGCGCTCGTTTTCAGGCTTCTCCGAGGACTTCACATCGGCAGGCCGTCAAGCGGATTTTCAGGTACTTGAACTACACTCCTAAGTTTGGTGTTTAGTATTCTGCCTCCTCGACACTTAGACTTCATGGGTACTCCGATGCTGATTTTGCTAGGTGTCGATTGGACCGCAAGTCTACCTCTGAGTGTTGTCAGTTCCTTGGTTCTTCTTTGGTCTCTTGGTCATCTCGCAAGCAATCCAGTGTAGCCCAGTCCACTATAGAGGCCAAGTATGTAGCGGATGACCTGCGCTATGACCGATTTTGGTGAGGAGTGCTCCCAGGTTCCACTCTTTTGTGACAGCACCAGTGCCATTAGTGTAGCCAAAAACCCTGTCCTCCACTCCAAAACATAACACATAGAAGTGAGATACCACTTTCTGAAGGACAATGTTGAGAAGGGAAACATATCTTTGTCCTATATCCTTACCCAAGATCAGCTAGCCGACATTTTCACCAAACCACCTGACCAGGTCACTTTCACTCGCTTGCGGGGTGAACTTGGGGTGTGCTTTCCTTTCTAGCTGGGTCTTGGAGCTTCTCTTGTATATATGTGTCATATGTTTCATTTTGTTCAATTCTATGCATGCATTTTACTTTTTGTATAAAACCTGGTAGGATAGCCATCTTTGGATCACTTGTTGTTGACTGTTGAAAAGTGCTGCTTTTACACCATCAATACCTGCATAATATAATGGTAAAAGGAACAACAACACTAGAATAGGGCTTGATACTGATGATTTCCACAAGTGTTGGTGTTTCTAGCTTTTGTTGCAGGATGCACCGAAATGCGTGCCAAATGGCACAATTGAGAGCAAGTAGTCCAATGGCTATTAAAGGACATCATCATAAACAACCTCAAATGCCAATTTGGACTGCACCATTGCGACGGGCTCGTCGAGACGATCGAAATGGATATATCATTTGTCAACTTCGGAGTCCGGATGGGAAAGATATGCACAAGACAAGACCATACGCCTGATATCTTGTGAGCCGGTGGGACCCACACCAGACCACGTGGTGACGTGTGCCACATTGGAAGCCATGTGTCCATGACACCTCATCAATCCATGTGAAGCAACTCCCGACGAATCAGACACCGCCACGTGTGCAGCACAAGGATCCAAGGGCCCACCAGGGACCCAAACCACCTCCAAACTCGGCATGCACCTAGAACTGTTATAAGGGCCCACATATCAGTCACACAGAGAAAGAACAAGCCAGAAGGAGGTGCGCCAGGGTCGGCCGAACCCCGGTTCGGCCGAACCCTTTTTGCCACCATTCGCCATCTGCTTCCATGTGGTGCTTCCTGGTTGATCCCTTGCAACGTCCCGAGGTGGATTGGTGACATGGCGCCTGTTTATTGGCCGGTACAAGGTCGGTTTGGTTCCTTCCCCTGGAAGCTAGAGAAGAGTGCATTGCAAGATTCCTCGCCACGTGTCGCTCTCCTATTGGTGGCGCCCAAGGATGGCTGCACATCTTGGAGAACATTTGGCCTCTTAGCAAGCCACTCCCTCCTCTATACATAGGAGGGGAGGGGCACCCATATGAGACACACACTTCTCCTCCTCCTCTTCATTTTGGCTTGGAGCCTCTCTCTTTAGGAGAGGAGAGCTCTTTATATAAGATTAGTGCTAGGAAGTGAGGTGGCAGGCTTGAGGACATGTCATGTTCTTCATGACATCTTCCTCAAGAACGATCCTCAGTGGTGCCTTTGTTCTTCAACTAGACTAAAGTGAATATTTCGATATTTCCTATTTAGACTAAAGTCGTATGCATGCTTAGTTGCTTTGTTCTTGTGTTCTTCGTTTGTTCTTGGTTTAGAGGCTTGTGTTCTTCGAACACAACCCTTTCGATCCAATAGACTTGGATCATAAGTTTGCATCTAGTTTGCCAGCTTGTCTATTAGACTAAAGTGAAGCTCCTGCATGTTTCTAGTTAGATCAAAGGGCATTCGTGATCTTGCATGAGTGATAGAGCATACCTTGAGCTAGTGCCAATATCTCCCTCGTGGATTCGTAGAAATAGTAAGTGGTGTAGACGCGGTGTCTGGACCATAAGCTATCCTTCGAAGACCACGTACGATCGTAGCGTAGAGGTAGGCCGCAGTGGTGACAGCCTGTTGGACCCTTTGTCAACCCTCTACGTCGCGTACTGAGTTGGGCTCGAGCCAACACATTGGCCTTGTGCTTGGTGCCCGATGTGAGTGCTATACCTGAGAGACCGTAAATAGACTCTGCGCTCGGTCGAGGCTGATCCTTTCTACCTATCCTATCAATCAATGTTGTGTCCTTGGATCATCTATACTAGAGTAGGAGGTAGTACACACCGTTCCTTGGATTCGATACCCTCGGAATACTCTCCTTCCTTGGGGAAGTGCTACAGCGGTATTTCCGTGTGCTTGCAGTATACCCGGTTGTTCTTATACGCTCCCTCTAGGTGCACAACTAGTGGTGACGTTAAGAAACGCCAATAAGCATTTCTAGCGCCGTTGCCAGGGAACGGTTGTCGTATCTATCTTCGAACCTAGTGGTCCTCGTATTTATCTTTTTCGTTTTCTTCTACCTTCACCCCCGTTACCCATCAGTTATCCTTTCTGTTTCTTTTCTTCTACCTTCACCCCCGTTACCCATCAGTTATCCTTTCTGTTTCTTTTCTTCTACCTTCACCCCCGTTACCCTTTGAGATGCCTTCTTGTCAAAGCCTCTCTACCCCTAGGGGCGAGTTCGTCTTAGAGCAACCATCAACTTCCTCATCTTGCTGCGAGCTTCGTCCCGGCTTTATAGCCATGGTTTAGAATCGACCTTTCTCTGGAGCGATCAGTGATGATCCTAATGTTCATTTAGAGGAGTTCGAGGACTTGTGTTCGTGCTTGGTAATTCCAGGCATGACACAGGAAACTTTGAAGTGGAAATTGTTCCCTTTCTCTCTCGTAGATAGAGCAGAGCAATGGTACACCCACACAGCAGAGCATGTGAATAATTGGGGAGAACTACGAGAAAACTTTTGTGACTCGTTCTCCCTTTATGAATGCATAGAACTCTTGCCGTGTGAACTCCTTGACTTTGAGCAATTAGAGGGTGAGTCCATAGGTGCTGCTTGGGCTAGGTTCCTACGTCTTATGACACCTAGCCCAGACATGTCTATACCCGATGATATAGCGACGTATACCTTTTATACTCGTATAGACATGGAGTCTGCACGAGAGCTCAACCTTTTAGCTGAAGGTTCGTTTGAAGACCAAACTTTAGTGGAAAGAAGAGAGATCCTAGAATTCTTCTTAGAAACCTCTTCTTCCCATATTGTTTACAACGAACCCCATCTGGAGTCTGAGTTGGTCCATGAGAGTCTCTCAATAGCCAAATCTGAACTTTCATTCTCTGAATTCCTTGATTCCACTGTTGAGCCCTCTCCCGAACCACGAACATCGAAGGAAGAAGAAATTCAACCTTCGGAGTTCTCTTCCCGAATTGAGGATGATCCTTCTCGAAACATCAGAAATACCTCAGATCACTCTTGGCACGAGAAGCCTACAACATTGTTGGACTTTTATGAGGTCCTCGATGAAGTTTGGAATCATGGGACGATAATGGATTGGTCACCTCAGAAGCATACATCCGAAGTAATTCGGGTTAGCTCGACTTCCACGATCATCCACTGTTCCATGAGAGGAAACACCGTAGATGCTGTCCATGACCCTACTGTTGGGGCTTGCATCATACCAGAGACCCTTTTGGATACTCTGGTGGGTGACATGCCCTTGATCCCGACTAATAGACTTTTCCATAGTCCCAGGTGGTGCTATGTTTTTCCATGTTGAGGGATTGCTAGGGACGTGCCGATCACCATTGATGACATAGAGGTGCGATTAGATTTCCACGTCTATGACATCGTGGATTTTGATCTTCTCCTAGGTTTCCCCTTAGAAAAACTTCTTGCTAAATCTCAAGGAAGCCCAGAAGAAGAAGAGCTTAGGGAAACTGTTTCTGTCCATGCTGGATCATCTAGACATCCTTTGACAGAACCTTTCCCTAGACCTACGGTATCTCCTTCGCCTCCCGATCCTCCTGACGAAGCATTTCTTGAG
Organism: Cenchrus fungigraminus; assembly: GCA_036936925.1. Taxonomy (NCBI): domain Eukaryota; kingdom Viridiplantae; phylum Streptophyta; class Magnoliopsida; order Poales; family Poaceae; genus Cenchrus; species Cenchrus fungigraminus. Next base: position 85,642,084 of record CM072771.1, on the reverse strand, counting down.
GAGGCCATTAAGGAGGAATGGCCAGATGGAACGATATGTTTTTCCGAAGCATTTTGGGATAGTACATCCTCTCTGGTTATTCCTTGTTTTGTGAGAGGGATTGCCGTAGAGGCCCTTTGTGACCCCATCATGGAGGTTAACATCATGCCATGGCACTTAGCAGAAACTCTTTTAGGCAAAGTTCCACTAGCACCATCAGACATGCTCCTCGAGACTTGCCCCTTTGGGCATGTTCTTGAATGTTGGGGGATTGCAAGTGTCGTGCCACTCATCATAGACGGGATTGAGGCTGGCTTAGACTTTCACATCTTTGATGTCCTCGATCCTGATCTACTCCTAGGCTCCCCGCTAGAGAAATTCTTTGAGGAATCCATAGGGAGCCTAGATGGTAATCTTGGGGAAGCCCCTTCTGCCACTGCTACCCCTTGTCTGGGACATCCTATGGTGAAGCCTCTTCCCCAGCGAAACCTGCTCAAGAAGAAAACACATATATCTCCGTCCGCACCATCCGAGTCTGTTCTCATTAAGGTCGTAGAATGTTCTACCCCTCACGAGGATGACTCGAGAGACTCTGTTCACCTTTGTGAAGGCGAACGGTTGTCACCACTCTCGACCGAGTTTCAGCCTCTTCCCGCTGGCCCGTATCATATTGCTTTCGATCATGATCGAGAGTCAACATTGAGCTTCCACGATGACTCTCTTGAGATGGAGAATTCATGGGCCATGGAACCTTTCGAGGTACTGACTCTGGAGTTCGGAGGAAAGGTTTCCACACATGAGCATGGTAGCTTCATTCTTGATTCACCATACAGACCATGCTCGCATCATGTCCCTCTAGAGTCAGACATGCTTAGTGCGCTGAGCACACACGAGGGCTACAACCACCTTCTGGTCCTCTTTTGTAGAAAGTTCAGAAGGTTGGTCGTAGATGTATATGTCTACCATAAGCATTGTAGATTTCATGTGTGCACTGTGGCACTAACCTTGCAGCTAAAGCTTCACAGATACATCAAGGATTGGTGGTGAGACGGGAACGACACCACCAACGATAGCTGCAAGATGAAGTTCCCATGGTCGAGCTTATGACCTTAAATAAACAAAGCACTACCAGGAGATAGCCTGGATTAGCATAGGTTTTATTTCCCTTTTTGAATAAAAGTAAGAACATGTTTTTAGGATAAGTTGTCCTTCGGGTATTCTTGGTCACTAACCTTTCAGGTGGAGATTGAGAAGAAAGATAGACAGGTGATGCCGACGAACATGTGAGCCACATCAGCTGCAACACCTAGATAAGCTCTGGTGAGGGAACATTTACGAAAGGAAGCTTGATCACCACACACTTGAGTTTTGTTGCCTAGCAATGCAAACTTCAAGTGTGGGGGAGGTATGTGAGCATCCTGAGTAAAGTTCCTCCTCTACCAAATCTTATCCTTGTGTGGCGATGATGTTAGCTCTCGCATATTGCACACTAGCTAGGTAAGTCCTGCTTTTGACATTAAACAAAGCCCTTCCGGGAGGTTCCCGAGGTTCACTGTCATATGCTCATACTTATGTCCCTTTTGGTAATAGCTTGATCATACTTTCATGCTTCCTTCATTTATGCTCATATGCTCTGGTTTGATTGTTCATGCGCATCTACATTCATAGACTGTTTTAGATTAAGCATGGTGCTTAGGTTAAAACTGTCTTCTTCAGTCAAAACAAGACATGGTGTCGAGTTTTGATTGATGAACTTTAGAGTTATATCTTCATGGATCTTTGTTGCATGCATGCTGACTAACCCCTGCAGAAAATTGTCAAATGTGAATGGGTAAGTCATTGAGCTAAATTCAAATGGGAAGGTAAGTTGAGGTGTCAGATTCATGTTGCACATCATGCAAAGGTGGTACATATGACCTCTCAAAGGTCCAAGGTAAGTATATTCCCCTTCGTATATAATGTGTAACCTTGGTCTAACCCTTCTTATGTAAATGACATGGTGGCAAAAAAAACCCAAAAATATTTGAATTTGAATAAAGGCTCTATGGTTCTTGAACCAATAGAGTCCACCTTTTGTTTCCAACTTTTGTTTGAAGAACAGCACCAGGTTCAACCACCAGTGTGGGGGAGTTCTCTCAAGCTCATCATCACATCTCCACTAGAGAACTCCCACACAGGCGTTGCACAACATCGACTACGCCTTCATGACAAGAGCAAGGTAAACTAGAGTGACCCGGCTGCCCTCTGGTCAGCCAAATCACCACTGGTCTTCCTTGATCTCTTATCCTTCAGAAGCGATGGTATGTGCACCCTCTACCTCACTCTCCTTTATCCATGAGTTTGAATGAATTTCAATTCATATCCTTTATATCAAACTCCGTGGTTAGTGCTATGCTTGCACTACATGGTTCCTGTGGTTGGCTTGCATATGTTTTATTCCTTACCTATCATCTTGATGCTTGTGAACAATTATCATTAGGGAACTCATGCTTATCTAAGTAGTTGACATTTGTGATATGGTTTGATGATATGATCTTCGCTCTTTATGTTTGAGTGCTTGGGAATTTTATTTGAAAACTTGAAAACCCTTTGCAAAGCTCCTCTTTGATATGCCACCGTCCTACTAGAGCCATATGATATTCATAGTTGAAAACCTTATACTCATATGCTGCTTGTTATTGCATTGAGCTTTGTCAAATTCTGTGACCCTTGTGAGAATTCTTTTCATTACTTTCATGATCAAGATTCATATGCACACCACCTATTTCCCCTTGCTATGCTTCTACACTGGAAGTTAGCATTGTATTATTCATCCATTTCATAAAAATAGAGCTCCATATGTGGTGTGACCTCTCCCTCCAAAAGTATCCTTCAGAAAGAGACATGGGCTATGAAAAAAAAGAAAGAAAAGAAAAAAAGAGACACATGCTCAAGGCATGATGAAAAAAAAGAGAAAAGAAAAAGAAAGAATAGCCCATGTCCAAAGTAAAGGAGAAATAGGAGAGAGATGAGATCATGCAAAAAGGAGTTCCATAACTTAGATGGTAATAACTAGTGTCCATTCCGGGGCTAGTGTCCACCTTACCATCTACCAACATTCATCATATACGTATGGTAATATCTAGCACCCATTCCGGGCCTAGTATCCACCTTACCATATTCACCATACCTATACATGTGCACATCTTGATTTGATTGTATGATTTGATTTTCTCTGTGGATCCAGTCTTTGACTTTGCAATATATGCGATGCAAGTATGCCTTATCCTTTATCCTACCCTGAGCTCCACATATAGCCATCATTAGAAGTAGGATGAAGAAGGGCAATCTAATGCCTTGGTGAGGACACATACACATTGAGCGATCTGAGAGAATCAAATGAGGAGCTAAGCGAGGTTTGTTTTGAAAATTTATTGCAAAACCCCAAGTTACTTGACATGATGAGCAGGAGTGATTTGATTCATGACCGTTCCATTCATCAACCACCCAAGATAGCATGATAGACACTTCAGAGTTCACAAGTACAAGGTATGGTTTGAAATATCTCTTATGCTCGCTTCATACCTTTGGATATCATGTCTCACCTTGACCTGACTCCCTTTACTCGGGACGAGCAAAGGTCAAGTGTGGGGGTGTTGTTGACGGTTGAAAAGTGCTGCTTTTACACCGTCAATACATGCATAATATAATGGTAAAAGGATCATCAACACTAGAATAGGGCTTGATACTGATGATTTCCACAAGTGTTGGTGTTTCTAGCTTTTGTTGCAAGATGCACCGAAATGCGTGCCAAATGGCACAGTTGAGAGCAAGTAGTCCAATGGCTATTAAAGGACATCATCATAAACAACCTCAAATGCCAATTTGGACTGCACCATTGCGACGGGCTCGTCGAGACGATCGAACTGGATATATCATTTGTCTACTTCGGAGTCCGGATGGGAAAGATATGCACAAGGCAAGACCATACGCCCGATATCTTGTGAGCCGGTGGGACCCACACCAGACCACGTGGCGACGTGTGCCACATTGGATGCCATGTGTCCATGACACCTCATCAATGCATGTGAAGCCACTCTCGACGAATCAGACACCACCACGTGTGCAGCACAAGGATCCAAGGGCCCACCAGGGACCCAAACCACCTCCAAACTCGGCATGCACCTAGAACCGTCATAAGGGCCCACATATCAGTCACCCAGAGAAAGAACAAGTCAGAAGGAGGTGGACCAGGGTCGGCCGAACCTAGGTTCGGTCGAACCCTTTTTGCCACCGTTCGCCATCTACTTCCACGTGGTGCTTCCTGGTTGATCCCTTGCAACGTCCCGGGGTGGATTGGTGACATGGCGCCCGTTTATTGGCTGGTACAAGGTCGGTTTGGTTCCTTCCCCTGGAAGCTAGAGAAGAGTGCATTGCAAGATTACTCGCCACGTGTCGCTCTCCTATTGGTGGCGCCCAAGGATGGCTGCACATCTTGGAGAACTTTTGGCCTCTTGGCAAGCCACTCCCTCCTCTATAAATAGGAGGGGAGGGGCTCCCATTTGAGACACACACTTCTCCTCCTCCTCTTCATTTTGGCTTGGAGCCTCTCTCTTTAGGAGAGGAGAGCTCTTTATATAAGATTAGTGCTAGGAAGTGAGGTGGGAGGCTTGAGGACATGTCATGTTCTTCATGATATCTTCCTCAAGAATGATCCTCAGCGGTGCCTTTGTTCTTCAACTAGACTAAAGTGAGTATTTCGATATTTCCTATTTAGACTAAAGTCGTATGCATGCTTATTTGCTTTGTTCTTGTGTTCTTCGTTCGTTCTTGGATTAGAGGCTTGTGTTCTTCGAACACAACCCTTTCGATCCAATAGACTTGGATCATAAGTTTGCATCTAGTTTGCCAGCTTGTCTATTAGAGTAAAGTGAAGCTCCTGCATGTTTCCAGTTAGATCAAAGTGCATTCGTGATCTTGCATGAGTGATAGAGCATACCTTGAGCTAGTGCCAGTATCTCCCTCGCGGATTCGTAGAAATAGTAAGTGGTGTAGACGCAGTGTCTGGACCATAACGGTTGTGATAAGAACCGCTCGATTTTTCGTGCTCTTGCTACAGTTAAACGATCCTCCTCCGATAATTCGTCCAACCCAAGAATTGCGATAATGTCCTGAAGTTCTTTGTAACGTTGTAAAGTTTCCTTAACTCTTTGCGCAGTTTCATAATGTTCGTTGCCAACGATCCGAGGCTGTAACATAGTTGAGGTTGAATCTAAAGGATCTACTGCGGGATAAATGCCCTTGGAAGCCAATCCTCTGGAAAGTACGGTAGTAGCGTCCAAATGTGCAAATGTTGTGGCAGGGGCAGGGTCGGTCAAATCGCTATCCTTCGAAGACCACATACGATCATAGTGTAGAGGTAGGCCGCAGTGGTGATAGCCTATTGGACCCTTTGTCAACCCTCTACATCACGTACCGAGTTGGGCTCGAGCCAACACATTGGCCTTGTGCTTGGTGCCCGAAGTGAGTGCTATACTTGAGAGACCGTAACTAGACTCTGCGCTTAGTCGAGGCAGATCCTTTCTACCTATCCTATCAATCAGTGTTGTGTCCTTGGATCATCTATACTAGAGTAGGAGGTAGTACACACCGTTCCTTGGATTCGATACCCTTGTAATACTCTCCTTCCTTGGGGAAGTGCTATAGCGGTATTTCCGTGCGCTTGCGGTATACCCGGTTGTTCTTATACGCTCCCACTAGGTGGGCAACTAGTGGTGACGTTAAGAAACGCCAACACTTGTGCTAGGAAAAGCTTCTCTTATATACATTGATCACTGATGTGCTATGAATGAGATATGTGCATGTTTGGTAAATGTTGATGTGAATGCTATGCTCTTGATGGTTTTGCCATATATTTATGTTGAGATAGCTTCATGTTTGTGAAAATGATAAAATTGCCTCTCACATGAGTAGATGCTTGTCTATGCTCAATTTGTGCTTAAATGCCTATATCATGTTTAGTTTGTGCTTGAGTATCATGTTCTCTTTGCTTGGGGTCAAAGACCTTTTTGTCATTGTAAATGTTTTGCCCATTTGTTTACTTGGGGAGGAGCATAAGCTTCTTTTGGCCGCAAAGGCACTTCATGTACCATGTTTAAACTTGAAAATGAAATTGGTGTGTGAATTGCCTTATGCTTAAAAAATAAGCTCCTAATCATGTTTTTATGCTTTTGATATTCATATCTTGGGTGCTAAACCGTAGCATGTTGTCTACCACGAGAAGTCTCATTTTAAGAAGTAGACACATGGCTCGGTGGCTTTAACATGACTTGAGTAGCTTGTGGGCGTTTATAATGATCTTGTGATGAGAATTTGTGATCTTGCATAAACTTTGGATGATCTAGTGTATTTTTGCTCAAATTGCCATGGATAGGGTTTTGCTCATGAGATGAATGTTTATTTGTGAAAATCTTGCTTAAAATTGTTTTTGGCCATGTCACATGCTTATATGTCTCTACCTTCTTGATGGCAATATGCTAACTACACCATATCTACTTTGCTTGCTCTATGTCTCATGTGTAGCATTTTGTTGTGCTCTTTGTATATTTGAGAAGCTTGGTAGTTTGTATATATGCTCTGACATGCATTTTTCATGAAAACAAGGGGAAGTGTTTCATATACCTTGATTCATGCATTGTCAACATGGGGGAGAATATGCTTGATAGGGGGAGAGTTGTATGCATTTTTGGAGATTTTGTAGAAAATTGGTATGCATTTGTGAGATGTTGCATGTGAGGAGAAAAATTGAGAAGAAGAGGTTGCATTTGCTCAGGGGGAGTTTGCATATGTGCAGCGGGAGCTCCTTTGTTTTGCCTGAGTTTTGTGCTTTGCTTGTGCTCTTTGTGAGCTTTGTTTTGTCTCGGCTGTATCGAGCCGTTGCCCTTGTCTTAGGGGGCCGAGACTTGGTTTGGCGAGTGATCTTGTTTTCGCTTGTTCTTTGGCTTTGGATCACTGGCTTTGGAGGTTTGTGTTCGTGGTTGTTTTCTTTTCTTTTTCACTATGTGGTTACTATGGGTGTTGTCAATGCACTCATAAAGGGGGAGATTGAGGACCAGGGGTGTCTGAGGACCAGTGGAGGGTCGCTCCTTAGTGATGAGTGATTGACAACGTTGTGTGGACTGATGCTCGGCTAAGTGTGCAGGTACAGGTTGCGGCTTGACTCGTGTCGGTGCAGGTGAAGAACAAGCGCGAAAGGCCTTAGCCGTGGCGGCCTCCGGGTGATGGAGAGTCAAGTAGGCTTGGTTCGATGGACCCGGTGGCCGATGGGGTCAAGTGCGAGCCGTGCGGTGCAAGACTTGTGGGCTGAAGTCATGAACATGGGCCGGTGCAAGGTAGCGGATCAAGGCCGAAGCTTGCACGCGGGGTTTGGTGGTTTGCCCACAAAACCATCAGTGGACGGTTTCTTGGTTTGGGCCGCAAATCCAAGTCCGGAGGCCCGAGGCGACGAAAACGGTGATCCGAGAGCTTCGGGAAGCTTCGAGGCGGGGGACACGTGGCGTGATCGCGGGGCTTGCGTCGATGCTAAGCAAGGCCGCGGTGGAAGCGTGTTCGCTCGATGAAGACTTGACCAAAATGCCCTTGAGGGGTTGTATCTTCATTTCAAGTTGTAGGGGTAGCGTGGTCGTTTACCTCCCTCCGATGGACTTCGTATAAATAGCGGAGAGGTGGATGGCATCTCTCTCTCTTGGACTCTAGGTTTTCCTCCCCCAGTAGATTGCTCTGAACTGCTTCTTTTCCCTCTGTATTCCTTAGGCTAGATTCTTGTATAGACTCTGACCTCTAGATGTATGGAAGCATTCGGCATTGCGGTGATCTCCTAGTCCTCTGTGATTTTCGTGTCCTTTTCGGGGCTATTTTTGGGGAGTTTTGTTCTTCGCTCGATTCGGGGATTTGAGGGTGTTTTCCTTCGGATTTCTTTGAGGGGATCATGGGTGTATGCCTTGCGCATCTTTGTGTGTGATCTTGACCCCTCAAACGCTGGGGAAAGCCTTCGATTCGTGAGTTTTTGGCCGGAGTTCAAGTTCTTGGTGGTGGTTCGCGTGATCCGTCATTCTCGGTGATTTAGTGACTTAGAGGTCGAGATTTTTGGGGCATAGCTTCCTCTTGTGTTGCTTATCATCTCCCCCAAATCTTGTCGCACGAGCTTTTGCCGTTTGGGAGATCCGGTGATGGATTTGTGGAGTTGACCCCGTAGGTCGGGCAGTTTTCAGCTCTGTCCGCAACACGCGGACAGTCCGCGGCACCTTGGCGGACAGTCCGCGCGCTGCTGAACAGTACTCGTGTTCTTCGTGTTCTTGCGCGTCCACATTTCGATCCGTTTCTGGCCCAGGGTTTTGTTGCAAGCAGTTTGCGGACAGTCCGCGAGTCCTTCACGGACGGTCCGCAAGGCCAAGATTTTGTCTGGGGTGGAGCTGAGTTTGTCTGGGGTTTCCAGCGAGTTGGACGGACGGTCCGCGCTGCCTTCACGGACAGTCCGCGACACTGGCGGACAGTCCGTGTGGCCCAGCCGGACAGTCCGATTTTCTTGGTGTGTCTCTGGTGGTTCTGTTACCTATTTCGGACAGTCCGAGCAGGACCTGCGGACAGTCCGCCGTACCCTAGAGGACGGTCCGCCCGTACTGCACGGACAGTCCGTGCTGGTCGTTTCCAGAATTGACCAAGTGCTTTGTTTCTTGTCTTGTGCTTCCGCTCCTTGCTTCTAGGCTTGTCTCTAGATCTTGTGGGCTTGTGTGTGCCTTGTCTAGAGCTTCTTTGGTGTGCGCGAGTACTCGGAGTGGCAATCGGGGTATAGGCTGAGTTCGACCTTCGGGAAGAATTTTTATCGGCTCCCATTCACTCCCCCCTCTCTGGTCGCCTATTCGGTCCTTCAGAAACCCATCCTGGTAATAGCGCCAGAAATGCTGGTGGTAATTCTTAACGTTACAGGAGTCCGCAAGCGCACGGAAGTACGATTGTAGCATTTGCCCAAAGGAGTATTCCAAAGGGTATCAAATCTAAGGAAGGCTCTGGTGGATTAACAAGCTCAACACTATTGCAATGAGTATAGATCATAGACGGAAATAAATCAGACACTCAAATACAAGGGTAAGAAATGATAATGGGTTAGTGTGATCACACACTCACTCACTCTCTCTCTCTAAGGGGTCCTAGGCATAGGAGGCAACATACGAGTTAGTTCTAGGTTCTTATGTACTACACACGTAAAGCTGGTAAGAACGAGTTAGATACACTAGCGTTGAAGAACATTGACTTAAGCATCGAGGTACCACGGGGAGCTAACCTCCCGTGTTGCTTCCGCACAACTCCGGTTGTCAGATTTTAGACTCCTACATCTTATCCGAACGTGGGGGATTTCAGAGGGACCAATGGCTGTCACTACCGCGGCCTACCCCAAGACAAACCGTGGGATAAACTCATAAGTAAGGTAGCTACGCAACCCAAGCACCATGCTTACGTTGTTAGCCGGACTTGACCGGCCCGGGCTATTGTGACCCAAGTCAAGCCACCAGATAAACCAACCAATTACACCGAGTACCGTAGCTTAAGCACAGACTTCATACAACGCAGTCATGTCATCAAATTAGATCAAACCAGGTTAGGTACACAAACAGATTCGTGTTTTCCTATGTCTGTTCAACTAGATCAAAGGGTCGTGTTCGCGAAGAACACGAGCCTCTAACTTATGAACAAACACCGGAAACATGTGAAAGTCACCCGTCAAGTGGATCGAAAGGCCTTGTTCATCAAGAACAGGAGCCTCTAAATGATGAACTGGTGAAGAACACATGAACAAATCACCCATGTATTCTAACACGACTTTATATGAAATAGCTGAACAACTGAAGTAGATCAAAGTCATACAAATGAAATAAGATACAAGAGAACTCATACCTAGATCCCAAAGTATACTCGGAACCTGAAGTAGAACTACTCTAGCCTACCTCCTAGCCTTGAAACTAAAAGTGAGAGGTGTTGCAAGTGTGGATGTCTAAGAATGAGCCCCCTCCCCTTCTATTTATAGGACAAGGCACCGGCGAGGAGTGGATGCAAAACCCCTGGAATGGCATCTAGGACCAACAGTGAAGCACCACGTGGAAGCCCCTGAGTGGAGGCCTCAGGGTCGGTTTGGCCGACCGCAGGGTTCGGCCGACCCCCTGTGGGCCCCACTCGGGGTGTGTTTTCTCTAGGTGACTGTCCTGTGGGTCCTTAGGTCGGTTCCCGGTGTCCACTTCCTTTTGATGCGGTGGTGGGTCCATGGATCCATGTGATGTCCATGTGTCATGCTCTGATTCGTCGGAGTGTGCTTCACTTGGATTTGCATGCATGGCATCCTTGTTGGCAGTCCTCCTAGGATGAGGTGATGTGGTACGGATCATAGAAGGTGAGTTTACCACTCTTTTCTTGCTTATTTTCATGCAATCAAATAATTTCCAAGGACAAGTGGAACTACATTATTCTTAACTAAATACGTGTAAGAAATGCCTTATGCTCCTTTATTCTTGAGTGTATTGACGGCTAAAGTAGGCACTTAACAACCGGCAACAATAGCCCCACCAAAAACCCGTAGCCAACAAGGGTAGGGTTGACTTGTGTTGATTGGCTTGCACCATTCCGGTTGACCAAGCCCACCTCTTTCCCTTGTGATAACTAAAATCTTTGACTAGCCCTCCTATGAGAAAACCTCCCTACCTTTAGCCTTCCTAAAACCTCAGGTTTGTTTTTCATAAAAAGAATTTTAGCACACCTTAGCTAGAATTTCTAAACTTGACTCCCTCTCTTCAAAATTCTTATTTGAGCCAAAAATATAGGATACCCATAACCTACCCTTAAAACCTTGTTAGTTTGGTTGTTTGATCTTTTCAACCCTTGCTAACATTTGCTTGTGCTAACTCTTTGCATTTGCATTTTGTATCCCCCTCATTGTCATCTTCCGCTTAATGATAGCTTGGTCTTTTTGTGAAACTTTATGATGAATGCTTTCATGTTTATGATAATGCTTCTTAAGGGCATTGTTCCTTTTTTGCAATCTTTTGTGAACATGGTGTTTAGACATGATTGGAGACCACCATCATTCAGTTTTGCATACCTTGCTATCTTGTTGCATTGGTTGGTTTATAAACTTTGCAATGCACCCTACTTATCTTACACTATAAGGAATTGTTAATCTTGGAATAAGCATGGTGTTTTGACCTTGGTTAATAAATCTTTATGGCAAGGGAGAAGTTTGGCAACCACTTTGTAAGCATGGAGCTTAGAATTAGGTGTAAACATTATTTTGTCTTTATACCATCCTATCATTTGCATGCACCCTTGCACACACATACACCCACTAGGTTTTTAATTTTTTTACTAGATTAACTATGCCACAAGTTAAGATCTTAGGGGATGTCTTTGGTTTGTCGGCATAGAGTGAGTATTCCCGACCGTCACCTCAGGGGTACTTTGTGTTTTAAAATTGTTTTGCAGGCATTGTGAATGAGGCTTGTGACAAAGGGTGAACGTTGGAGGACAATCAGGACAAAGTGAAGAGTACGACAATCCACACATGGCGGTAGACTTCAAGATGGTTCATCATCTTCCATGCCTAGCAACATGCTAAGCATGGGGGAGGATTTGGTGGACATGAGAAGACCGCATGCAAGGATCACAGTTCTTCTTCCATGTTAAGCACAATGCTTAAGAATGGAGGAGGCCACACTACACTTCATGCATCAAAGGACGGTAACAAATCCTCAACCCTCTCTTTGTCTTTGTCTTTCTAAATGCTTGTACATATGTTTATGCTTTCCACAACCTTAGATGCAACCCTTGTATGTCTCTCTTTAGAATAACATGGCTACTAGGAGTACAACCTAGGTTTGTTTTTGTTTTCAATAATATTCACCGTTACCTTGTGCTCACCATGATGATATCGCGTATGCTCTTGCTTATGGATATATGATGATCATTGCCATTATGATCATTCTTATGCTTGGTTTTTATATGATTAAGCTAGTGCTCTCTCTCTTAATATGAATCTGAAATTTATTTAATGCTAGCCTAATCTTTTGTGGAGGTTATGATAACTTAAGTCCCATAGTTCTTTTTCGTTGCTCTCAACTTTGAATGAATCAAGGAACCTTTTTATTCTCAAAAAGTTATGCTAACCTTGTCATGAGTACCGCTTGCATTTTGCTCTACCCATCCAAAGCCCAAACTTACTTGAGTGCAAAACATTATTATATACAAGATTTATTTTTGGGTGCATTGATTCAATGCTTGATTTCTCTGGCTCGAGACTAAGAAGCTGGTCATTCCATTTTTGCGTATCGTTCTTTATGCTAGCCTCCTCTATCCGTGCATTGTGAGTTTCCACATCAGGAATTTTGCAAACCTCGCCGGATATCCAACCACAATACCCAAATATATCCTTTTTGTGTTCACCTCCTTGACCACAACCCAATATATGAGTATGGATGAATATTTTGAGGAAGATTACAAAGAAGGTGCTTCAAGTGAGTAAGGGAGACTTCCAAAAGGATCCCTAGAAGATTTTTCGAGTATCTCTCTTCAAGAAAATATGAGAGCTTCAATTCCCACCTTGGCACATTTATCACCTCTTTTGCCCGAGGACGAGCAAACGTCTAAGCATGGGGGGTGGCCAAGGAAGTGCTAGTATAGTCTAGAGTTCAAGGGGAGCGATTTAAAAAAAAGAAAGAAAAAAAAGAAAGAGAAAAAGTATGATGAAAGAAAAAAATGATAAAGAAGAAAAAGTATGAAGAGAAAAAGAAAGAAAGAAGAAAGAAAGAAAAAATAAAATAAAGCTCCCCGGTTCTCTAGCTATGTTTAGTGCGTTTTGAGTTTTCAAAAAGGATTAAAGATCAAGACCCATACTCATCTTTCCAACCATGTGCAATCCGATAACGAGGACTTCGTTTGTGCCTTGGGATCACTCTTTGCCATTTGCACATGTCCACCTATCTAAAAGTGTGTGTTCATCTCTCCCCCCTCCTTGATAACATTATTTTTCCAATGACCTTTTTGACGAGTCTCAGTGAGACCATGAGAAGCTTGTCTTGTTTTGATAATATCTCGACTATAATATCTTGATAGGACTAAACTTTCCCATAGCTCCATATAAAGCCTTCCACCAAATATTTGAGAGAGGAAAGGAGTAGGACAAGTAGGCTTGAGAGACAAGATGAGATGAGAGTTCATGAGCAACATGCAAGGAGGTTTATTATTGATCTTGGTAAAGCAATTTTTTCTTCATCCCACTCTTTACTTTCAAAATTTTTGAGATTTGTTTAAAATTTGAGAGCATGATTAATTACTTGTGGGAAGAGCTTAAATAATATCTACCCTCCATAGAGATGAAAGCTAGTTACATTATGAAACTATAACATATATAAACTTGGAGAGCATTATGTTTTCTCATGTATGAATAAGTGCAGGGTATGAACCTTGAAAGGCAATACTGACATCCATTAAAGGCTTACTTGAGGACGAGCAAGGTTTAAGCATAGGGGTATGTTGACGGTCAATTTCCGTCAACCAAGAGCACTTGTTACACTTTGGTTTGAGCTTTGATTTATAACAAACCTGCCACTAGGCACACTAATGATGTAACAAGTTCGCACTTGCATGTTGTTTACACAGGACTTCCGGGTGGAGTTCATCTAACACTTTGTGAGAAGATCACAAAGCCCGGCACGAGTCAAGACACGAAGTGAACACGACTCCAAATGACCCAAGGACCAAAGCATGAAGCCGTGAAACTCCAAGGACCCGAACGGAAGATGCAAGAGTTTGCGCGCCAAGTACCCTTATCTAAACCGCAGGGAAAACGATGTCAAGGACCCACATGGACTTCGGCAAATATTCAAGAAAGCGCGAGAAGCATCGTGACGAAAGACAGGCCCGAACTGGGGTAGAAAGGCCCTGGGCCGGCCGGCCCATGCCGACCGGCCTGGCCCATTTTCGGCCCGATTCGCGATGCCCTTTGACCTACACGCTCCTCGACTCATTTATACCACCTGCCTCCGACGGCCACCACATCCATCCATCAGAACTCGGTGAAACCTAGAAGTGAGCACCAGAGGGAGACGACGACGGCGGAGTCCTCGAAGTTGTCTAGGGGATGGCCTAGGCCAACCCTAGCCTCCATGGCCGCCCTGCGTGGTTGTGCCATGGTGGAGTTCCGGAGCTAGTTGAGGTCATCAATGGTGGTGGTGACCCAAACACATCTACTATTATGTGAGCAATTGTAATCTTGCTTTCCGATCTTTAAGTGATTCCATGTCTCCGTCTTTACTTTCTACCTTTCATGAATATGTTTGATCCTTAGTCCAATCCTAGGTTAGACTACATAGCATGCTCTATGTAATCGTGGTGATTAGGTTTAGCATGTGCACCCTTCATGGTTCGTAGACGCGTTCATGTTTGAGCGTGCCCCTAGATTCCCCGCTTCATTAAGGGAGCATCGTGACAGGGTGATTTCCCCCGAACGAGCGGATGTCCTCGGGAGGTAGGCCGGAGGTAGGAGTTTAAGGATGCTTTTAGATGAGATGCTTGGTTGTTGCTTGTTTGCCGGAACTACAACTAGAAGGCGATAGGGTTAGTCGCCCCCTTGGTGGCGCTTTACCTCGCCTATGTTCGTGTATGTGATCAACCTTGAGCTATCATACACATATCTCTTAAAGGTTACCCTATATGCAATCTACACGTCATGTTAGGTTAGTTCGATAGACTAGGTAGAGATCCTTAGCGGTTTGCTTCCGATCCTTGGATTGACAATCCTTGGAGGACCCTCCTTGGTGAAAAAGGCACCAAGTCACCCGTAGGCTTGCGGTGAACTTCAACACGATTTTGAACCGTCAACACTCGGTAAGAATTTCATTCGATTTCACTAATCCATCACTGAGTTGCTCTTGTTGTCCCTTTGTTGTTGTGCTAGCATGAATTGGGTGGCGAACACTCTCCGGAGGGTGACACGCTCCCGTTCGCAGGCAAGCGCGAGTTCATCCGTCCCCACCGAGCCGACGCCGAGCCCATCAACAATGGATTATGAAGAAGAGCAAGAAGAATAATCCGAACCACAAGCGGCAGAGGAGGCCGTCAACGACACCCCCTACCTCAGCTTGCGGGGCGCTCGAGAGGAGCAAGCCTATGCTCTCTTGAAGGATCGAGTCTTCGCCCACACCCAGGGCTTCGACCCGGCTCTTATGGAGAAAAATGGTATGAATATCGAGTTTTCTTCTATTTGGTCTGCTCTTGGTTGGGAGGAGTTTGTGCTGGTTACAGAGCCTGACTCTCGGCCCGTCACCATCTAGTTTCTTTGCTCTCTTACTGAGGTTCCGGATGGTATTGAGTTTCGTCTTTTTGGGACCGATTATCGTGTTGCTTGGAAGGAACTTAGTCGTCTCCTTGGTTTAGTCCTCGTTGTGCTGTTTCTTTGAAGAAGGCTTGTGAGGGTTTTGTTCGAGACTCTTTCTAGGCAGACATCTCTGGTCTTGTTTACAGTGGCAAATTTGTGCCTCGGTGCAATGATATTGTGCATCCCACTCTCTGTTTGTGTCACAAGTGGCTCGCCATTACTCTCTTTCCACGAGAGGATGTTCGGCCCGTGCGCAGTGATGAGTTGATGCTATAATACACAGCTATTAAACAGATCAAGGTCTCTCCCGTTAAAGCTATGATTCGGCAGTGGATGACGAATTTCAAGATGATAGGTCCTATTGAGTGTACATCTTTGGTGACTCGTATTGCTCTCAGACTCGGGGTTCTTAGCGGGAATCCCGTACCCTTCATTGGGACGCCCCGAGTTCTCATTGATGAGGCATACCTCATCCCGGGGCATATACTTAAGAAAGGCCCAAATGATTCTTTGACTTTCTTCTTTTCGGGTTATGCAAATCAAATCCCGTTACCTAACCTGGGGTTTCGATTGTATTGAGGACCATGTGTGGTTCGAGGACCGGTGGATGGTCGCTTCCTGGTGTGATGAGTGATTGACAACATTGTGTGGACTGATTCTTGGCTAAGTATTGCAGGTGCAGGTTGCGGCTTGACTGGTGTTGGTGCAGGTGAAGAACAAGCGCGAAAGGTCATCGCCGGTGAGGCCTCCAGGTGTGGAGAAGACAAGTAGGCTTGGTTCGAGGGACCCGGTGGCCAGCAGGGTCAAGTGCGGGCCGCATGGTGGCATGAACAGCAGGATGAAGTCGGTGAACGGTTTCTTGGTTGAGCCTCAAAACCAAGGTCGAGCCGGGACTTCGTGGGAGCCGAGTCATGAGTGGTGATTGGCGGAGGCTACATCAAGTTCACGGGGTTTGCGGTGGTTCACCAGAAAACCACCAGGTTACTCGGCTGAGCCACAAAACCGAGGCCAAAGACCGGGCGTGGCTGTCAGGCCAAAACTGGTCTGGCCGGTTTGGGAAACCGGTCTAACCGGTTTGGGGTCGCACGGCGCCGGAAGCTTCGAAGCGGAGGACACGCGTCGGGATCGCAAGGCTTGCGTCGAGGCTAAGCGAAGTGCGGTCGCCGGGCATCCGACCGATGGTGTTACGAAGACAAATTCCCAAAGTGCCCTTGGTGGGCGTGTATCCTAGTTTAGGCTTTAGGGGTATTTTAGTCTTTTGGTTGCCTCCATATAACCCAAGTGGTGAGAGGATGGCAGCCATCTCTTGGAACCCTAGCTCATTTGGTTTTCCTATTTTCCCTTCCTATTTTCCTTAGGATTTTCTTAGGACTAGCTTGAGAGCTTCATGGTGAGATTTTGTGAGAGGGAAGGATGATCGGGCGGCAAGCTAGACCTTGTATGAACCTCTTTGGTATGTATAGATGATTCGGCGTGGTTCCTCAAGGCTTGATTGTGTTCTTCCCGTTTTCCCTTTTTGGTGATTTTCGGAGCCTTTTCTTGGATTTTCCGTGGGGAAGTTTTGGGGGCGTTTCTTTGAGGGATTCTTGTTGGATGTCACGTATGAGGACCGTGTGCCTCTTTGCTTGGTGATCTTGCTCCAACAAACCCTCCGAAACGGCTTCAATTTGGTGGTTTTCGGTGGAATCCATGGGAAGGTGTTCTTGAGGGTTGACTTCTGATTCCTCTTGATTGAGTAGGTTTTGGGGACCGAGCTTCTAGCCAAAGGTAGCCCACGAGGTACCCCAGCTATCCCCGAAGTCTCACTTGAATCCGTGGAACGAACCGGGAGATCGATCGAAGTGAAGGCTAGGTTTTTCCCGCGGGCTGAGTTCTTCCCGACTGTCCAGGCAAAACCGGCCTGACCGGTTTCCCAAACCGGTCTGACCGGTTTAGCCCTAGTGGGCTGTCGTGAGGATTTTGAGCAGGAGAGTCTTGTGCTGGCTATGGTTTTTCTTGTTCAAAGGTGGAGAGGTTCTTGAGGTGTTTTGGGGCAGTTTTGGCCTCGAAGGTCTTTTGGGGATTTCCTGGCCAAAACTTGCCTGACTGGTTTGCCAAACCGGCCTGACCGGTTTCCTGTGCCTGTGAGAGGCTAAGTCCCAGGGAATCGGTCTGACCGGTTTCAGAAACCGGCCTGACCGGTTTTGGTTGCCAGCAGCAGTTTTGAGTTGTTTTCGCTGCGTGTTTCGAGTGGCTGTTGGTTTAATCTTGCTCCTAGGTTCAGTAGCACTCCAATGGCTACGTGGACTTGGCAAGAGAAGCTTGCGGAGGTGTCCGAATGAAATTGGGTTCATAGGCCGAATTCTTGAGTAGAATTTTTATCGGCTCCCATTCACTCCCCCCTCTCTGGTTTGCCGTTCCGGTCCTTCAAGTGGTATCAAAGCCAGTTCGGGTCTTCATTGACTCTTACTAGTCTAAGATCCAAAGATGGTGTACCAGGAACGGGGTTCGGGTCCTCCGCACTTCGATGGGAAGAACTACCAGATGTGGCAGAGGCGGATGGCAGCTTTCCTCCGTGGAAAGGGTCAGATCCTTTGGGACGTTACGGTGAACACAGCTTATGTTCCTCCGATGAACTTCCTTGTTCCAGGATCGAGGGATATGTTCGAAGCCAACAACAAGGCGGTCGACTACTTGTTTCGTGCTCTGTGTCAGCCCGAATTCGATCGGGTTCAGACAGAGGACTTAGCTTGTAGGATTTGGGAGCAGTTGAAGGATGCTCATGCTGGGAATGCTCAGGTTCAGGCTCGGATGTACGCGACTTACCGGAGAGAGTATGAGAACTTCACTCATCTCCCCGGTGAGTCTGTCGATGCCCTTTTCCAGCGGTTTACGGTTGTTGTGAACAACATGAGAGCCAATGTGGCTGTGCTCCCATACGATGATCATGATAGAGCCGTGAAGCTCTTGCACTCGTTGGATCGTACCGTATGGGACGGGAAGTTTGAGGCTATTGTTGAGTCCAAGAAGTATGATACCTTGACGGTGAACGAGCTGTTCTCGAAGCTCAAGTCGGCTGAGTTGGACCATGGTATGACAGCCAAGATCGAGAGCCCGATTGATTCTCATAGTCTTGCTCTCGTTGGTGGCAAAGGAGCTAAGTCTAACGCTAAAGCATCCTCCAGGATGAACTCTCTGTCTTCTTTGATGTCTTTGCCAGACGAGGAGTTCGACGTGCTTGGAGAGGACGAGCTGGTGTTGCTGACCAGGCGGTTCGAGAGGCTGCACGAGAACCGGGTGAACACGAGGAGGACAGCATGGACGTGCTTTCAGTGCGGCAAGCCAGGACACTTCGTCGCCAACTGCCCGGAGAAGATGGAGAACAAGGACGGCTACAGGCACCGGTCGAGCAAGGACGGCAAGTACCGATCAAGGCGCGATCACAAGCACAAGAACAAGCACAAGGACGAGCGATGGTCGAGGAAGAAGGATGGCCGCAGTAGGAAGGCCCGAGCGATGGTCGGAGCGAGCGACGTCGACTCCAGCTCCGCCTACTCTTCCTCGAGCTCGAGTAGCAGTGAAGATGAAGGTGATCGGCGCAAGAACAAGAAGTCATCCAGGAACTTGAGCGGGTTGAGCTGCTTCGCTGGAGATGGCTTCTGCGGCATGGCTCGTAGCTCCGGCAGCAAGAAGAGTCACCAGAGTGACTCGGACTCCGACTCCGAGGATGAGGTATGTGATGAGCTCTCCTCTTTGCGCAAGGAGAATGATGAGTTGGTTGACTTGCTTGATAATCGCGATCACATGCTTAGAGAGGCCAAGAAGAAGAGGAAAGAGCTTAGGGCCTCACTAGAAGATTCTAGGAACCGTGTGGCTGAGCTAGAAACCCAGAACCTAGATGCTAAGCTTGAGATTGATTCGCTTAAGGCTTCTCCTGTGGTTTCTGATGATGTTGATTGTGTTGATTGCTCTGTGTACCTAGCTGATCTTACTGCTCTTAAGGATAAGCATGCTTCTACTTGTGATGAACTAGATATGCTTAGGGTTGAAGTGGCTGAGCTTAAGTCTAGACCTGCTTTGCTAGGTCCTTGCACTTCTTGCCCTGTTTTGCATGGAAAGATTGATGAGATGCATTCTTACACTATTTCGCTTGAGGCTAAGTTGAAAGAGCCTATTCCCACTTCTTGCTCTACTTGTGAATTGCATGCGGTTAAGAATTTGGAGCTTGCGCATTATGTTGATCGCTTGCAGGATGAGAATGATGAGCTGAGGAAATGTATGAGCTGTTTGTCGGGTCAGGAGCCTCAGCTTGGTATCATGATAGCGGCTTTCAAACGCTATGATGGTCAAGCACTTGGGGCTGACAAGCTTGGAGAGAACAGTGGTGAGGGAGCTGAGAGAGTTGGAGAGATCCCTATCCCACCACCAAACAGACACAAGAACAAGTTTGAGCCCAAGCCCAACCATCTCAGAAACAAACTTGACACTACTCCAGATCCACCTATATTCCCTCACCCAACAAATGATTTCCAAAAACCGGTGAAGTTTGTGAGCCCAAAGGGAGGTGAGGAAGGAGAGAAGAAGGGTGAGAAACCGAGTGAGCAACCCCAACCAAAACCAAAACCAAAACCAATCCGGTTTCATTGTGACTATTGTGGGAGAGATGGTCACAAAGGGGAGTTTTGCTTCAAGAAGAAGCGAGAGGAGAGAATGGCAAAGGAGTGGGCAAACAAGAACAGGTACAACCCATCTTATGGTGTGCCTGAGTCTCGTATGCCACTGCCTAGGGGTAAGGCCATTGTTCGCACAGTTCCGGCTTGGGGAGAAAAGAGTGCTTTGGGTGGAAGGAACCCTGCTAGAGGAGTTAAACCGGCCAGACCGGTTTGGAAACCGGTCAGACCGGTTTGGGCTGATCGGACAGCGAAACCGGTCAGACCGGTTTGGAGACAGCAGGGTGACCAGTTTGGTTTTCGTGCTCGGGATGAGGCTCGGTTCAGGTTCTTTGGTCGTGGTTCTGGTGGTTGGTCTGGAAAGATTGCAGGTGGTCAGTTTGCTAGGCACTCTCCACCTCGTGCTCAATATGAGGGTGGGAGGAGTCATAGCTTTGAGATGGAGAGGAGGAATGATCCACGGTTTTCCTTTCGTGGCTTTCGTCCTCCTCCAGCTAGAGAGGGTTGGTTCCCTCGTAGTGGTTACCGTGGTGGTTTTCGTGGTGGTAGCTTTGATAGGCGTGATGATTTGGTTTGTGCTAACCCCACTTTGGAGCAAATGGCTCGGCACTGGTTTTACTCTTTTGGTACTAACCCCAGTGCTGAGTCGTTTGTTCACTCACGTGCTCGCTTTTGAATTTCAGGTGGGAGACTTGAGGAACGTTTGGTTGATTGACTCTGGTTGCTCGAGGCATATGACCGGGGACAAGGGGTTGTTCTCAAGTCTCATCCCGGTGGTGTCCAGGACATACATCACCTTTGGGGACAATGGGCGAGGGTGTGTACTATCAGAAGGTGAGATCAAGGTAAGTGACAAGGTCACTCTCAGGCGTGTTCCTCTTGTTCAATCGCTGGGGTTCAATTTGCTTTCCGTGCCCCAGTTGTTGGATGAGGGCTTTGAGGTGTTGTTTCGGCCTGGTGGTTCTCGGATTTTAGATTCTCGAGGGGACCTTGTTTGCATGGTCGTTCCTGAGGGTCAAGTGTTCCGAGCTGATTTCTCTCAGTCTTCTGGTGTAGAGCGTTGCTTTTTGGCTGGTTCTTCGAGTGAGTTGTGGAAGTGGCATAGGAAGTTGGGTCACTTGAGCTTTGACCTTTTATCTCGCTTGAGTAAACTCAATTTGGTCCGAGGATTGCCACGGTTGAGGTTTGAGAAAGAGTTGGTTTTTGCGCCGTGTAGGCATGCCAAGATGGTAGCCTCTTCTCACCCGCCTCTCACCGATGTGATGACTGAGCGTCCATGCGAGCTGCTCCATATGGACCTTGTTGGCCCAGCTCGTGTGTGATCTACGGGTGGGAAGTGGTATGTCCTTGTGGTGGTGGACGACTACTCTCGGTATGCGTGGGTGTTCTTTCTTGAGGAGAAAGGGAGACGTTTGGTTTTGTTCGGGATCTTGTCTTGAGGTTAAGAAACGAGAGGCACGGAGATGTCATACGAGCGATCCGCAGTGACAATGGCTCGGAATTCAAAAACTCTCGCTTCGAAACCTTTTGCCATGACTTGGGTCTTGAACACCAATTTTCGAGTCCGTATACGCCTCCCCAAAATGGCGTGGTGGAAAGGAAAAACAGGACCTTGTGCGAGATGGCTCAGACGATGCTTGACGAGCATAGGACTCCGAGAAGGTTCTGGGCTGAGGCGGTCAATACCGCGTGTATGTGTCGAACAGGATATACCTCAGGGTTCACAAGAAGAAAACCTATTACGAGTTGATGCACGGTCGCACACCCAAGGTGAGTCACTTCCATGTTTTTGGTTGTAAATGCTTCATTCTGAAGAAAGGGAAGAAGTTGGACAAGTTCGAGGCTAGATCTGTCGATGGCATTTTCTTTGGTTATGCATCTCATTCTAGAGCATTTCGTGTGCTCAATCTTGAAACTAACCAAATCGTGGAGACTTGCGAGGTAACCTTCGACGAGACACAACCACGTAGTCAGCTTGTTTTTGAGTGTGCAGGTGACGATGAACTTGGCGAGGAGATCTTTCAGGAGGAGGAGCATGAACATGGAGATGATGAGGATGGCGGTGTGGTGCCCGCAGCTGAACGTGTACCTACTACTTCGACAACGATCGAGAACGGGCCCTCTCCCACACCTACAACGACAAACCCAGATCAAGGCGAAGCTGCTGTTGAGGTGGAGGTAGCATCGAGGCGAGAACCTCCCCGGCGAGTGCAAGTGGATCACCCAGCTTCGAGAATCATCGGCGACATGAATGAGCGTACTACACGGTCGAGGGTTCGGAACAATTCTCATTTCGCTCATGCTGCTTTTGTTGCCACCTTTGAGCCCAAAGACATTGGACACGCGCTATCTGATCATAATTGAGTTAATTCGATGCATGAGGAGTTGGAGAATTTTGAGAGGAACCAAGTTTGGGTGTTGGTTGACCCTCCTCCAGGGTGTAAGCCGATTGGGACCAAATGGGTGTGGAAAAATAAAGAGGGAGAGAAAGGAGAAGTGGTGAGGAACAAGTCAAAACTTGTTGCTCAGGGGTACAGTCAGAAAGAGGGGATCAACTACGAGGAGACTTTCGCTCCTGTAGCTCGTTTGGAGGCGATCAGGATCCTTCTAGCCTTTTCCGTGGCTAAAGGGTTCAAGTTGTACCAGATGGATGTGAAGAGTGCTTTCCTGAACGGTGTGTTGGAGGAAGAGGTGTTTGTGAGGCAACCACCGGGGTTTGAAAGTGAGAAGTACCCCCACAGGGTGTACAAGTTGAGGAAGGCGCTGTATGGGTTGAAGCAGGCGCCTAGAGCTTGGTATGGTAGGCTGAGAGGGTTCCTGTTTGAGAGAGAGTTTGAGATGGGGAAGGTCGATCAGACCTTGTTTCTCCTCAGGCAGGGCAGAGATATACTAATTGTGCAGGTATACGTGGATGATATTGTCTTTGGTGGCTCATCTAACTCCCTTGTTGCAAGGTTTGCAGAAGATATGAACAGGGAATTTGAGATGAGCATGATGGGTGAGTTGCAGTTCTTCCTTGGGCTACAAATCAAGCAATCAAAGGAAGGAACATTTGTGCACCAAGCTAAGTACACCAAGGACATTGTGAGGAAGTTCAAGATGGAGGACTCCAAGGCCATGGCAACGCCTATGAGTACAACTACAGCTCTTGATGCGGACGAGGAAGGTGAACACGTGGACCAGAAGGAGTACCGGAGCATGATCGGGTCACTCTACTTGACGGCGACGAGGCCGGACATCCAATTCTCGGTATGTCTGTGCGCTCATTTTCAGGCGTCTCCGAGGACTTCGCATCGGCAACCAGTCAAGCGCATATTCAGGTATTTGCGACACACTCCCGACTTTGGCCTTTGGTACTCTGCGTCTTCTTCTTTGGCGCTTCATGGTTTTTCAGACACGGATTTTGCCGGGTGTCGGTTGGATAGGAAGTCCACTTCTGGGACTTGCCAGTTCTTGGGTTCTTCTTTGGTGTCTTGGTCTTCCCGCAAACAGTCGAGTGTTGCTCAATCCACTATCGAGGCAGAGTATGTGGCCACAGCAAGTTGTTGCTCTCAGCTCCTTTGGATCACATACACCATGAGTGACTTTGGTGAGGAGTATACCCATGTCCCACTTCAATGTGACAGCACCAGTGCCATAAGCGTTGCAAAGAACCCAGTGCTCCATTCCAAAACCAAGCACATAGAAGTGAGGTATCATTTTCTGAGAGATAACGTAGAGAAAGGAAAAATCGCTTTGATCCATGTACCTACACATGACCAACTAGCCGATATTTTCACCAAACCCCTAGATCAAGCAACTTTTACTCGTTTGCGGGGGGAGCTTGGTGTGTGTTTGATTTCTTGAGTTGGTGTGTGGGAGCTCTTTTGTAGCATATGTATAGCTTTCCTTTGTGCATTCCTTGCATTTGGCATGGCATATGTAACATGATGTATAGGCATCTTTGTATCTTAGGTTGCATGCATTTTGTATCATATGCATTGTGTGGGAAAAGCTTCTCCTATATATTGTTCACCATGATATGCTATATATGATCTTGTGAGCTAGTTTGGTGTGGTATGGCTTAGTGTGGCTTAGCTCTTGATGATCTTGTTTTATATCCATGGTTGATAGCTATGTTTTTGAAAAATGTCATATATATGCTCTCTTGTGAGTAAATGCCTTTATATGATCTTGACATGTTTTTGTGGCTTGGCTATGCTTAATTTTTGGTTGGATAGCTTATTTTGATCATATGGGGCCAAAGGCTCATTTGCCATAATGAATGTTTAGCCCCCATGCTTCATCTTGTGGAGGGGCATAAGTTCCTTTTTGTCGCAAAGACATTTCATGTACCAATTATAAATCTGAAAATGAAATGTAAATTGTTTGGAAAATGTGCTCCCATGTCATATGTGCTTAATTTACTTGCTTTTGGGTGCTAAACCGTTGCATGTTGCTTACCAATGAGAAGTCTCATACATAGAAGTAAGCACATGGCTCGGTATGCTTTGACATGACATGAGGTGCTTGTGGGTGTTTATGATGGTCTTATGCTTAGAATTGTTGTCCTAGCATGAAGTTTGTGTGGCTTTGCCATTTTCACATGTTTTGCTCATGTTTAGGACTTTGCTCATGAGAGGATGTTTTTTCGCAAAAATGCTCAATTCTCTCTTAGCTTTACCCAATGGTTGTGAAACTTGGTGATCATGTAGTTGATGTTCATACGATGCTGTAGAGTATCTAGCTTGCTCATTTGATCATGTGTAGCATCTTGTGATGAATTTTGTCTTTTTGAGAAGCTCTAGTTGCATCTTTTCCAAATTTGAGCCTTGATTCATGCATTGGCAACAAGGGGGAGAAAGGTTGGTTGAGAAAAGTTGCATTGCATCCCTAGAACATATTCCAACAGTCAAGGGGGAGCTTGTGCATTTCTTTTGCATTTTTGGTTTTTGAGGGGTGTTTCTGCTGAGTTAAACCGGCCTGACCGGTTTTGGGAACCGGCCTGACCGGTTTGGTGGAACCGGCCTGACCGGTTTGGGAAACCGGTCTGACCGGTTTGTGCCCAGGGTTTGCACATGTCCAGGGGGAGTATGCATATCTGCAGGGGGAGCTCGTGGTTGCTTTGGTGGTTTGTGCTCTTTGCTTGAGCTTGTTTTTGACTCGGTTGTGTCGAGCCGTTGCCCTAGCCTAAGGGGACCGAGTCTTTCCTCTTTCAAGTGATCTTGCTCTTTGCCTTTGTTTAGCTTTCGATCGCTTGTTTGAGTTTTTTTTTAGTCATTTCTTTTCTTTTCCTTTTCTCTTTGGTTACCAAATGAGTGTGTTGTCAATGCACTCATCAAGGGGGAGATTGAGGACCATGTGTGGTTCGAGGACCGGTTAATGGTCGCTTCCTGGTGTGATGAGTGATTGACAACGTTGTGTGGACAGATTCTTGGCTAAGTATTGCAGGTGCAGGTTGCGGCTTGACTGGTGTTGGTGCAGGTGAAGAACAAGCGCGAAAGGTCGTCGCCGGTGAGGCCTCCAGGTGTGGAGAAGACAAGTAGGCTTGGTTCGAGGGACCCGGTGGCCAGCAGGGTCAAGTGCGGGCCGCATGGTGGCATGAACAGCAGGATGAAGTCGGTGGACGGTTTCTTGGTTGAGCCTCAAAATCAAGGTCGAGCCGGGACTTCGTGGGAGCTGAGTCATGAGTGGTGATTGGCGGAGGCTACATCAAGTTCGCGGGGTTTGCGGTGGTTCACCAAAAAACCACCGGGTTACTCGGCTGAGCCACAAAACCGAGGCCGAAGACCGGGCGTGGCTGTCAGGCCAAAATCGGTCTGACCGGTTTAGGAAACCGGTCTGACCGGTTTGGGGTCGCAGGGCGCCGGAAGCTTCGAAGCGGAGGACACGCGTCGGGATCGCAAGGCTTGCGTCGAGGCTAAGCGAAGTGCGGTCGCCGGGCATCCGTCCGATGGTGTTACGAAGACAAATTCCCAAAGTGCCCTTGGTGGGCGTGTATCCTAGTTTAGGCTTTAGGGGTATTTTAGTCTTTCGGTTGCCTCCATATAACCCAAGTGGTGAGAGGATGGCAGCCATCTCTTGGAACCCTAGCTCATTTGGTTTTCCTATTTTCCCTTCCTATTTTCCTTAGGATTTTCTTAGGACTAGCTTGAGAGCTTCATGGTGAGATCTTGTGAGAGGGAAGGATGATCGGGCGGCAAGCTAGACCTTGTATGAACCTCTTTTGTATGTATAGATGATTCGGTATGGTTCCTCAAGGCTTGATTGTGTTCTTCCCGTTTTCCCTTTTTGGTGATTTTCGGAGCCTTTTCTTGGATTTTCCGTGGGGAAGTTTTAGGGGCGTTTCTTTGAGGGATTCTTGTTGGATGTCACGTATGAGGACCGTGTGCCTCTTTGCTTGGTGATCTTGCTCCAACAAACCCTCCGAAACGGCTTCCATTTGGTGGTTTTCGGTGGAATCTATGGGAAGGTGTTCTTGAGGGTTGACTTCCGATTCCTCTTGATTGAGTAGGTTTTGGGGACCGAGCTTCTAGCCAAAGGTAGCCCACGAGGTACCCCAGCTAGCCCCGAAGTCTCACTTGAATCCGTGGAACGAACCGGGAGATCGATCGAAGTGAAGGCTAGGTTTTTCCCGCGGGCTGAGTTCTTCCCGACTGTCCAGGCAAAACCGGCCTGACCGGTTTCCCAAACCGGTCTGACCGGTTTAGCCCTAGTGGGCTGTCGTGAGGATTTTGAGCAGGAGAGTCTTGTGCTGGCTATGGTTTTTCTTGTTCAAAGGTGGAGAGGTTCTTGAGGTGTTTTGGGGCAGTTTTGGCCTCGAAGGTCTTTTGGGGATTTCCTGGACAAAACCGGCCTGACCGGTTTGCCAAACCGGCCTGACCGGTTTCCCCTGCCTGTGAGAGGCTAAGTCCCAGAGAATCGGTCTGACCGGTTTCAGAAACCGGCCTGACCGGTTTTGGTTGCCAGCAGCAGTTTCGAGTTGTTTTCGCTGCGTGTTTCGAGTGGTTGTTGGTTGAATCTTGCTCCTAGGTTCAGTAGCACTCCAGTGGCTACGTGAACTTGGCAAGAGAAGCTTGCGAAGGTGTCCGAGTGAAATTGGGTTCATAGGCCGAATTCTTGAGTAGAATTTTTATCGGCTCCCATTCACTCCCCCCTCTCTGGTTCGCCGTTCCGGTCCTTCATGCATAGCTCGGAGTCACTAACCATTCCCCTTGTTACATAAAAGGAAAGCCGTCGTGCTAGTGTTTCAGGCAGGTCCACCAGAAGCGCGGCAAAGAGAGCACACATGCAGCAGCAGCAGTCACAGCCACCACCACAGCCACAGCCTGCTACACCACCGGTGGTAGGAGGGGCCCCTGCGGGGTACAGGTTCATGGTTACCCCTGGATATGCACCTGGTTGGGATCCGCCCGCCTACCATCCGAGTGCGAGTGGCACAGCTTGGGCGAGTGCGAGCGGTGCTCAGTGGGCTACACCCGCTAGTTCCAGCTCCGGAGGTCCACCTCCGTCTTCGTCCTTCCGGTGGCACTACTCAGCCTCTACACGCAATGCTCTGCTCGCGCAGCAGATGGGAGAGCTCACCGTCCAGGTCACGGGACTGGAGGAGACGCTGAACACCCACATCGAGTCTACCTCAGTGTGGTAGCGTCAGGCTGGTGAAAGGATTGAAGCCATGCAGCAGAATCAGCAGCGATACATGGAGGAGCAGAGGGCTTACTACGCGAGTCAGGGATTCTTCTTCCCTCCTCCGTAGTGAGCCTGAAGCTAGCTTGGGGGAGGACCCCGATCCTGAGGTAACTTGTATCTTCCTTTGTTTTCAGAATACCTTATAAATGAAAACCCAAAAAAAATCTGCAAAAATAAAAAGACCAAAAAGATTTATTTTCTTTCAACAATCATCGTTTGCTTAGTTTGCTTTGATATGCATAGTAAGAATGCTTTGCCTCTATGGTTGAAATGATGAATAGTTGCTCTGTTTATTCTTCTCGTATGTCTTGCTTACAACTTTGTATCCTACCTAAGTTTTGAGTTTGTTTGCTTGCATGTTCAAACCTTAGCTTGAAAAACTGTGGGTAGCAGAAAGCATGATCCTTGCCTAAGTTGTTGTGAGACATGATATGGTATAATAGAGTGCTATGATCTTGTTCTTAGTGATGCTTGACATCCGGAGTTTTCCTTTTTAAAAAAATCAAAACATGATGAGTTCCTCAATGATGAGCATTTCCTATCCAAGGCCCTATGTAGATTCTAGCTCTTGTTAGCCTCCACATATGCAGCTTGTTCTCTCATTGAGCTTTTTCAAATTGTTGTGACCCTTGCTAGAACACATACTCCCCTAATCAAGATCACGTACACATTCATGCTAAACTTCTACACTGGAAGTTAGCATTCATCATTTGTTCCATTTTTCTTATACATTCTTCCACAAATAAAACTCTATGTTTCTTTGTATCATTCATCCCTCTCCAAATATCTCCGATAGAGACAAAGGGCTAGCTAAAAAAAAAGAAGAGGAAAGAAGAACAAAAGCATGTTCAAAAGCATGACAAAAATAAAATAAAGAGAGCTAGCCCAAGTCTCGAAAAATTTCAAAAGGAGAAAAAGAGATTGATATGTGCAAGAGAAAGAGTTCCACCATATAGATGGTAATAACTAGTACCTACTCCGGGGCTAGTGACCACCTTACCATTAATCACTCATTTCCTCATAAAAAGCATGGTAATAGCTAGCACCCATTTCCGGGCCTAGTATCCACCTTGCCATGCTCATATCCATCACACACATATGCACATCTTGATCAGGATGTATGTTTATTTCTTCCAAGGATCCGGTCTTTGACTTAGCAAAATATGAGAGACAAGTATGCCACATTTCTTCCCTACCTACAGCTCCACATAAGCCTATTAGGAGTAGAATGTGAAGAAAGGCAACTTTGATGCCTTGGTGAGGAACCATACACTTTGAGCGATCTGAGAGTATCATTTGAGGAACTCTGATTTTCTTTTGAAAAATTTGCAAAAACCTCCAGATTGATAGCTGATTAAGGTATGAGTGATTATGCATTTGCTATATAACCATTCTGTCTCTCAACCGCCTAAGGCAGGTGAAACTATATGACCCATGACATCAGGTGAAAGGTAAGAGCATTGCCAACTTGTTCAACTCTTGGTAGAGTACCTTGCTGTATGTTTGCCATAAGTTAAGAATACAACATCGTAGCAACTCCTGATCAACCAACCTAAGTCCCTAATGTCTTGCTTCGAGACGAGCAAGAGGTTAGCTTGGGGGAGTTTGTTGACGGCTGTTAAGTACTACTTTCAGCCCTCAATAATCTCACATAAATGGAGGCATATGCATTATTTACTTGCATTTTGGTTTGAATAATGTAGTTCCACTTGTCTGTGGAGATTATTTGTATGTAGGTGAAATACCCATTAAAAGAGATGGAAACCCACCTTCTATTTGAAGAACCATGCCAACTCAGCTGAGGAGGTGGCTGCCACCAAGGAAACACATGGCATTCCACGTCACTGATCCAAGGGAGGCACTCACCGACAAATCAGATTGCGCCACATGGACTTCACATGGATCAAAGGTCCCACCTCGGATACCAAATCATGCCATGCACCGGGGATGGATCAGAGGGCCCACAAATAATGATTGGTGGTGCTCCTCTAGGAAGTAGGTCGCAAAGGTTCTCACTACAGGACCAAATAGGCTACCAGAGAGGGGGGAAGTGAATGGGAGCCGATAAAAATTCTTCCCGAAGGACGAACTCGGCCTATACCCTGATTGCCACTCTGAGTACTCGCTCACACCAGAGAAGCTCTAGACTAGGCACACACAAGACTACAAGTCCTAGAGACAAGCCTTGAATCAAAGCGTGGAAGCACAAGACAAGAATCGAAGCACCTAGTCAATTCTGGAAAACCAGGTGCGGACTATTCGGCTGGTACGGGCGGACTGTCTGCTAGACTGATGCGGACTGTACGGACTGTCGACGCGGACTATTTGAAAAAGGCAACAGAACCTCCAATAGCACCCCGAGAAAGTCGGACTGTTCGACAGAGCCACGCAGACTGTCCACCAGTGTCACAGACCTTCCGTGAAGGCCTCCCGGACCGTCCGGCAAGGCCTCGCGGACCGTCCGGCAAACTCGCTGAAAATCCCAGACAAACTCAGCTCAACCCCAGACAAAAACTTGACCACGCGGACCGTCCGTGAAGGACTCGCGGACTGTCCGCAAACTGCCTGCAACAAAACCCTACGGGCAAAACGGATCGAAACACGAACGCGCACGAACACGTGATGAACTGCGACGAACACAGGCCTTGCGGACCGTCCGCCACAGCCACGCAGACTGTCTGCGGCTCACGAACAAAGCAGGAACAACACGACCCGCGGGGTCAACTCCTACAAATCCATCACCGGATCTCCCAAACTGCTAGAGCTCTTGAGACAAGATTTAGGGGAGATGATAAGCGTCACAAGAGGAAGCTATGCCCCAAAAATCTCAGCCTCTAACTCACTAAAACACCGGGAATCGCGGATCACACGAACCACCACCAACAACTCGGGCTCTGACCAAAAACTCACGAATCGAAGGTGTTTTTCGACGTTTGAGTGGTCAAGATCACACACAAAGATGCACAAGGCATCCACCCATGATCCCCTCAAATAAATCCGAGAGAAAACGCCCTCAAATCCACGAATCGAGCGAAGAACGAACCTCCCCAAAAATAGCCCCGAAAATGACACGAAAATCACAAAGAGCTAGGAGATCACCGCAATGCTGAATGCTTCCATACATCCAGAGGGCAGAGTCTATACAAGAATCTAGACTAAGGAAAGTAGAAGAAAAGAAGTAGTCCAGAGTGACCTACCGGGGGAGGAAACCCTAGAGTGCAGGAGAGAGAGATGCCATCCACCTTTCTGCTATTTATACGAAGTCCACCGGAGGAGGCAAATGACCACGCTACCCCTACAACTCAAATAGAAGATACACACCCCTCAGGGGCAATATGGTCTAGTCTTCATCGAGTGGACACACTTCCTCCACGGTCTCGCTTAGCATCGACGCAAACCTCGCGATCATGCCACGTGCCCCCCGCCTCGAAGATTCCCGACGCTCCCGGATCACTGTCTCCGTCGCATCGGGCCTCCGGACTTGGTTTTGCGACCGAAACCAAGAAACCGTCCACTGATGGTTTTGTGGGTAAACCAACAAACCCCGCGTGCAAGCTTCAGCCTTGATCCGCTACCTTGCACTGGCCCATGTTCACGACTTCAGCCTGCTAGTCTTGCACCGCACGGCTCGCACTTGACCCCATCGGCCACCGGGTCCATCGAACCAAGCCTACTTGCCTCTCCATCACCCAGAATAGGCCTGTTGACGGCTGTTAAGTGCTACTTTTACACTGTCAATACCTGCATAAAATAAATGTAAAAGGATCATCAACACTAGAATAGGGCTTGATACTAATGATTTCCACAAGTGTTGGTGTTTCTAGCTTTTGTTGCAGGATGCACCGAAATACGTGCCAAACGGTACAGTTGAGAGCAAGTGATCCAATGGCTATTAAAGGATGTCATCATAAACAACCTCAAATGCCAATTTGGACTGCACCATTGCGATGGGCTCGTCGAGACCATCGAAATGGATATATCATTTGTCTACTTCAGAGTCCGGATGAGAAAGATATGCATAAGACAAGATCATACTCCCGATATCTTGTGAGCTCGGTGGGACCCACACCAGACCACGTGGCGACGTGTGCCACATTGGATGCCATATGTCCATGACACCTCATCAATCCATGTGAAGCAACTCCTAACGAATCAGACACCACCGCGTGTGCAGCATAAGGATCCAAGGGCCCACCAGGGACCCAAACCACCTCAAAACCTGGCATGCACCTAGAACCGTCATAAGGGCCCACATATCAGTCACCCAGAGAAAGCACGGGCCAAGAGGAGGTGGGCTAGGGTCGGCTGAACCTGGGTTCGGCCGAACCCTTCTTGCCTCCTTTCGCCATCTTCTTCCACGTGGTGCCTCCGGGTTGATCCCTTGCAGCGTTCCAGGGTGGATTGGTGACATGGCACTCGTTGATTGGCCGGTAGAAGGTCGGTTTGGCTCCTTCCCCTAGAAGCTAGAGAAGAGTGCATTGCAAGATTTCTCGCCACGTGTCACTCTCCTATTGGTGGCTCCCAATTAAGGCTGCACTCTTGGAGAGGAATTGGCCTCTTGTCAAGCCACCCCCTCCTCTATAAATAGGAGGCGAGGGGCTCCCATTTGAGACACATCCAAGTTCCCTCTCCTCTCATTTCCCATGTAGGGTGTGTGTGTGTGAGTGCTAGGTAGAGAAGGAAGTGAAGGTGATGATGAAGGAGTTCTTCTTTGTTCTTCATTTAGACCAAAGTAAGTATTGCGACATATCTCATTTATACTAAAGTGTGTTCTTGGATGATTGATATGTTCTTGTGTTCTTGAACTAGAGGCTTGTGTTCTTGATGAACACAACCCTTCGATCTAGTTGAATACTTATGCACATTTATCTGTTTGTCTGTGGATCACTCCTTTGATCTAGTTGAGGCTCATAAATATGTCAGTAGTTGTTCTTCCTAACCTTTCCTGATCTGATAAGGTACGATCTAGTACACACTTGCTTTTGTTCATCGCTCCGTATTTATACAAGTGCTATACTAGGGATAGCAGCCTAGGAGACGTATCCCGCTATAGTAGTAATCAATGGTGTAGACGTGGTGTCTAGACTATGGTTATCCTTCGAATATCCCGTACTTGGCACGTGGGAGGTAGGCCGCATGGTGACAACATGTTGGACCCATTGGAGTCCTTCCACGCCTAGGTACCGAGTAGGGCCCCATTGCCAGCACATTGGCCTCTCCCTAAAAAGTTAGGATGGCTGGCGCCCCGCAGTAAGTTCCATACCGTGAAATGATACGACCTTGATCGATACACTTAGGAAGCCCTTCACCTTCTCCCCTACCATAGCTGAGCTTGGTGTCCTTGGACCATCTATACTAGAGTAGAAGATAGTACACACCATTCCTTGGATTCGATACCCTTGGAATACTCTCCTTCCCTGGGGAAGTGCTACAGCAGTATTTCCGTGCGCTTGCGGTATACCCAGTCGCTCTTATACGCTCCCTCTAGGTGTACAACTAGTGGTGACGTTAAGAAATGCCAACAAGCATTTCTGGCGCTGTTGCCGAGGAACGGTTGTTGTATCTATCTTTGAACCTAGTGGTCCTTGTATTTATCTTTTTATCATTTTCTTCTACCTTTATGCCCATTACCCTTCGAGACACCTTTTTTGTTTTCTTTACTTCTACCTCTACCCCCGTTATCCATGGAAGGTTATCCTTGTAAACACCTTCCACCTTTGAGGAGTGAATCCTCAGAGCCATCCTTGTTAGGACCCATTCTTTCATCTGGCTATCGAATTCGCCCCTCTCTCAAGAAGCTAATTCAGGATCTTTCCTTCTTGGGGTCAATTCATGAGAACCCCTTCGATCATGTGAGAGACTACGAGTGTCTGATTGAAACTCCGTGTAAAATCGAAGAATCACTAGATGCTCAGAAAAGGGAATTTTTCCCGCTATCCCTCTCTGGGAAAGCACGGGCCTGGCACTGTTGTTTTGGTAGAGACTACCTCACTTGGGAAATTTTGAGAGCAGCTTCCTGCTCCCGATCCTTCCCGATACAACGTGTCATCTCGTTGAGGATAAAGATTCTCAGTCTCAAGCAAGGTGAGGAGGAATCACTAGGAATGTCATGGAATCACTTCGCCTTCTCGGTGGAAGATTGCCCAGTCCTCCACGTTCCCGATTGGAAGTTGCTTCAGCACTTCTGGTTTGGGTTACGGAAGGACAATGCCGTGCGGCATAATGCTCTCTCTGAAGGCTCTTTGTGCACTTGGACGCTGTTGTGGGAAAAGAGATCGTGGAAACCCTCGGGGATTTCTTCTCCCATTGCATCCCGGATGATAAGGTGCCCGTCAGAAGAAATGTTGAGCCACCTAGTCCTTCATCAGCCGAGCTGAGGCTTTAAGCTCCGGCTGAAGATACCATTCCTGAATAGCAGGAATCTAAGGGAAAGATTGCTTAGAGCAGAGTCTACCCTTGGGTTCCCCTCTCGTACCTCTGCTTAGACCTTCTCTCTGAGACTTTGTCTCGTGGGAGGATGGAGAGACTAATTTGGAAAGGACGAATCATTCTCGACCAGGATCACTTGTCTGATCCTGGTTATGATCTCCCAAGGAGAGTACGATAGGCTCATCTTCTTCCTACGTCTCGGTTTGAGCTGAAGTACCTTGCACTGAAGTTTCGTATAAACCAAGACATCGGTCTCTTCTTTACAATCCATTGGATTCATTCGTCAGACCGAAGGAGCACGATCATTTACCGATTGAATGGAGTACATTCACTTCATATCTTAAGCCCATCGATCGATGTCAATCAGTCAGGAGAAGCTTAAACTTCATACCTTATGCCTGACTTGACCGATGCCCAATGGGAGTTGCACTTTCCAGCCTATCCATAACCTCCCATTGGAAGCTTAGGCTAGACTCGGGATGGCTCATCATTTTGATGAGAACATCAGTCCATCTACCTAAGGAAGGATGAGCTTAACCTCACCCTTCACCCGAACTCTAGCTCCTGAACGTACGCCGACCATTTCAGTTTCTACTCTATCCTCTTTTGGAGGCTGAGTATTTTCCTGAGCTGAGTTCAGTCGGAGATCAGTTGCGAGAGCGCTAGCCTCAGTGCTCAACCTTCCGTCTCCGAGGTTCACCCTGGTGCTATAGCTTATCGAGTCCCGTGATCACCCCAGGAGCTGTCTCAGCCTCCCTGGAATGGTCATGTCTGCCTTTAGCTTTGCTATCTTTTGGACTTGTGTTCGTATATGGCACTAACCTTGCAACTAGAGCTTCACCGATTCATTGATGACTGGTGGTGAGATGGGAAGGACACCACCAATGCGGCTGCAAGAGAAATCTCCCATGGTTGAGCTTATGACCGTAATAAACAAAGCACTACCAGAAGATAGCCTGGATTAGCATAGGTTTTATTTCCCTTCTTCGAATAAAAGCAAGAACATATTTTTAGGATAAGTTGTCCTTTGGGTATTTTTGGTCACTAACCTTTCAGGTGGAGACTGAAAAGAAAGATGGACAGGTGATGCCTACCAACATGTGAGCTACATCAGATGTAACACCCAAGGTAAGCTTTGGTGAGGGAACATTTACAAAAGGTAGCTTGATCTCCACACACTTGAGTTTTGTTGCCTAGCAATGCAAACTTCAAGTGTGGGGGAGGTATGTGAGCATCCTGAGTAAAGTTCCTCCTCTACCAAATCTTATCCTGGTGTG
This sequence comes from Cenchrus fungigraminus, assembly GCA_036936925.1. NCBI lineage: Eukaryota > Viridiplantae > Streptophyta > Magnoliopsida > Poales > Poaceae > Cenchrus > Cenchrus fungigraminus. The sequence continues at coordinate 85,606,688 of CM072771.1, read as the reverse complement.
AAGATGATGTAAGCTCTTGCATCTTGCCCACTAGCTAGGTAAGTCCAGCTTTTGACATTAAACAAAGCCCTTCCGGGAGGTTGCCCGAGGCTCACCGTTATATGTTCATGCATATGTCCCTTGTTTGCTCATATACTCAAAAAAAAATGTTTGAGTACACACACATTCATAGACTGTTTTAAATTAAGCATGGTGCTTAGGTTAAAATTGTCTTCTTCAATTAAAATAAGACATGGTGTCGAGTTTTGATTGATGAACCTTAGAGTTATATTTTCATATATTTTGGTTGCATGTATGTGGACTAACCCCTGTAGAAAATTGTCAAATTTGAACGGGTAAGTCATTGAGCTAAATTCAAATGGGAAGGTAAGTTGAGGTGTCAGATTCATGTTGCAAATCACACAAAGGTGGTACATATGACCTCTCAAGGGTCCAAGGTAAGTATATTCCCCTTTGTGTATGAAGTGTAATCTTGATCTAACCTTGTTCGAGCAAATGACATGGTGACAATAAAATAACAAAAACAACAAAAATATTTGAATTTGAATAAAGGCTCTATGGTTCTCGAACCAGTAGAGTCCATCTTTTGGTTCCATTTGTTTTATGAAGAACAGCACCAGATTCAAACACTAGTGTGGGGGAGTTCTCTCGAGCTCATCATCGACATATCCACTCGAGAACTCCCACACAGGCACTACACAACATCGACTACGCCTTCACGACAAGAGCATGGTAAACTAGAGTGAGTCGGCTGCCTTATGGTCAGCCAAATCACCACTGGTCTTCCTTGATCTCTTATCCTTCAGAAGTGATGGTATGTGCACCCTCTACCTCACTCTCCTTTATCCATTAGTTTGATTGAATTTCAATCCATATCCTTTATATCAACTCAGAGGTTTATGCTATGCTTGCTCTACATGATTCCTGTGGTTGGCTTGCATATGTTTTATTCCTTACTCATCATCTTGCTTGTGAACAAATATCATTAGGGAACTCATGTTTATCTAAGTAGTTGGCGTTTGTGATATGGTTTGATGATATGATCTTCGCTCTTTATGTTTGAGTGCTTGGGAATTTTATTTGAAAACTTGAAAATCCTATGCAAAGCTCCTCTTTGATATGCCACCATCCTACCAGAGCCATATGATGTTCATAGTTGAAAACCTTATACTCATATGATGCTTGTTATTGCATTGAGCTTTGTCAAATTCTGTGACCCTTGTGAGAATTCTTTTCATTACTTTCATGATCAAGATTCATGTGCACACCACCCTTTTTCCCCTTGCTATGCTTCTACACTGGAAGTTAGCATTGTATCATTCATCCATTCCGTGAAAATAAAGCTCCATATGTGGTGTGACCTCTCCCTCCAAAAGTATCCTTCAAAAAGAGACATGGGCTATGAAAAAAAGGAAAGACACATGCTCAAAGCATGATGAAAAGAAAAAAAAGAGGAAAGAAAGAATAGCCCATGTCCGAAATAAAGGAGAAATAGGAGAGAGATGGGATCATTGTTAGCGTTTCTTAATCTCAACACTAGGCGCTGTGGTAGCGTGAGCGTGTAAGAAACTCCCGGGTACACTGACGAGTGCGAATGAATCTGCAAGCGCACGGATACACCACTGTAGCACTTCTCCCTCGGAGAATGAGTATTCCCATCGGGTTTCGTTCCTAGGATGGAGAGTAACCAGAGAGGGTCTATCCAAGGACACCAGCTTTCGCTGGGATAGGTCGGGATACAAGAAGCACTTCCTTAAGGGACTTAGCTCTCAAGATGTATCTGTCAGGTCTCAGTCATCCCCGCCGGGCGACAGCACTTCAAAGTACTGGCAAGTGAGCCCAACTCGGTACGCAACGTAGAGGGTTGACAAAGGGTCCAACAGGCTGTCACCACTGCGGCCTACCTCTACGCTACGATTGTATGTGGTCTTCGCAGGAAAACCAGGGCCCAGACACCACGTCTGTACCCCAGATAAAATACTATAGTGCGGTTACGTCTGTCGACCCGCTAACTACACTATAGCAACCGTATAAATATGGTCCCACGAACAAGGGAAAGATCGGAATCAGATCATCTTATCATTCATTGAACTAGGGAGCAGAAAGGAAGCTATGGATGCAGCTGAACGAGATACAGCGGACTTACTTAACTAAACAGGATCAGAGCATGCAAACAAGTAAATGAACTACTGCTCTGGCTCTAAAGGATCGAAGCCTTGTGTCATGAAGAACACAAGCCTCTAACTTACGAACGAGCCACGAACACAAGAACAAATCAATCATGCATGATGTCCACTATATTCTAAATAAGAAATGCTGAAATACTCACTTTGATCTAAATGAAGAACAAGCATCCATGAGGACATCAACTCACTCCTTACCCCTTCTCTACCTCTCAACTAATCCTAATCCAGATCTCTCCTCATCACCATTCTACCACATAGAGGTGAGAATCACCTCTCATGGGCAGAATTGGAGAGAGGGAGAGAGAGCTACACAAGAGAGAAGTGGAACTTGAAAGCTTGGTGGTGTGTGTGAAATGGAGCCCCTCCCCTCCTATTTATAGACAAGGAGGAGTCTTGCTCCGAGGCTCCAAGTGCTCCAAAACACCCGGGAATGCAGCCAAGGACCAATGAGCGAGGAACACGTGTAGGGGGAGGATCAACCGACCCTAGGTCGGTTCGGCTGATCCTAGGGTCGGCCGAAACCCCCCGCCGGCCTTCTGGCTTGTGCTTCATCTGGCTCGCTTCCATGTGGGCCCTAGTGCCTCTCCTCCGTGCATAGCACGTTTCCTGGCTGTTTAGTTGGCAAAGTGGGCCCATGGATCCATGTGATGCTGACGTGGCAGCGTATGATTCGTCGAGAGTCCTTCACATGGATTGGTGACATCATGGATCCAGGAGAATCCATGTGGCAGCCCCTGATTGGCCAGCATTTGAGTGCCTTGGATTGGAGTGGAGTGAAAGTGCATGGATTCCTCCCATTTCTTATGCTAAATACCTGCATTCGAATAGACATCGACACTGGTGGAAAGTATGAGTTTAAGCTCCTATTGTAGTGTGAATGTGCAATTCATGCTCAAATATGCAGGAGTTGACGGCCATAAAAATGGCAAATATCAACCGTCAACAACACCCCCACACTTGACCTTTGCTCGTCCCGAGTGAAGGGGAAACAAAGCCAGGTGGGTCATGAATACCAAAGAGTAAGACAGACATAAGAGATATTCCAAGTCATACCTTGCTCCTGTGAACCTCTGTGTAGTGGCTATCATGTTCCCTTGGGTGATTGAGAAGTAGAACAGCTGTGAATCAAGTCACTTATGCACCTGATGATAAACACCTTGGGGTTTTGCAAGATTTTCATAAACAAAACTCTTGGTGGCTTCCTCATTTGATTTTCTCAGATCGCTCAATGTGTATATGTCTTCACTAAGGCATTTGCCTTTCTTCATCCTACTTCTAATGATGGCTATATGTGGAGCTCAGATAAAGAGAAAGCATACTTGCATCACATATTTTACAAAGTCAAAAACTAGATCCACATAGAAAATCAAATCATACCATCAGATCAAGATGTGCACCGGTATGGCTATGGTGTGTATGGTAAGGTGGATATTAGGCCCGGAGTGGGTGCTAGATATTACCATACATATATATGATGAGAACTGTCGGTTGATGGTAAGGTGGACACTAGCCCCGGAATGGATACTAGTTATTACCATCGAAAATCATGGAACTCCTTTTCTGCATGACCATCCCTCTCTTTTTTTTCCTTCTTTATTTTGGATATGGGCTATCCTTTCTCTCTTTTTTTTCAAAACATGCTTTGGGCATGTGTATAGATTTCTTTTTTTCATAGCCCATATCACTTCCTTGAAGGATACTTTTAGAGAGAGAGGTCATACCACATGTGGAGCTTTTACTTTTGTGGTATGAATGATACAATGCTAACTTCCAGTGTAGAAGCATAGTAAGGGGAAATAGGTGGGGTGCACAAAAATCTTGATCATGAAAGTAATGAGAAGAATTCTCACAAGGGTCACAGAATTTGACAAAGCTCAAAGCAATGACAAGCAGCATATGAATCGAAGGTGTTTGCCTACAAAGATCATATGGCTCTAATGGGACGGAGGCATATCAAAGAGGAGCCTTTAAGAGGTTTTGAGTTTTCAAAAATAAATTCCCCAAGAGAGTTAGTTATCAGAGCAATAGATCATATCATCCAGCCATATCATACTCGTCAATTACTTAGGTGAACATGCTCGTCCTTAAGAAGGTTTTGGTTCACAAGAATTAGGCAGATAACAAGGAATAAAACATATGTAAGTCTACTCAGGTACAGGCGAGCTGGGGGGTCTTTAGCATCATCATTCGAGTTTCAGTTTAGAGATAGACAGACATAGCTTATAAAACTCAGGAATGAAAGAGAGTGAGTTGTCAAGATGCAAACCGGCGCTATGCATAGAAGGTGAACCGTGAGAGGCTCTCCACAGGAGTGAACTCGTGCGGGTCCCGTTCAGGTTCTCTGCAGGTGATCGATCGGCTAGCGCGGAGTGCTCACAGTGGGTACGTATGGGAAACGTCGTGCCTGCATTGGGAGAGTCGTGGCTCTTCCCCCACACTGTCTCGAACCTAGTTGCCCTCTAAATCAAAGAGACCAAAGTAATGACACAATGGGTGGCTAAACCAGGTTACATGACCGGTGAGCCACTTTATTCAAATCCAAATGTTTCAAATGAAATGATTAGGCGCTTACACACATGCAAAGGAAATAAATGAAATAAAGGGAAATAAAGGGAAATCAAACCTAGACCTAGACTAGCGCCTAATGAACTAAAGCTGGGGCTAATCCCCACTACTCGGAAAGGATCTACTCCTTTCCCTCAGCAACTGCCAACCTTTGCAGCTTCTGGGTCATGTCCTCCTCCAGCTGGCGATACTCAAACCTGAGCTCACGGTACTCGTCCCTCTGCTTAGCCAGCCCTTCAACTAGCTTCTCATGCTCTAAGAACAGATCGGCTAGTTTGTTGGCTAGCTTCGCTAGGGCAGGGGTCTTCTTGGTGACATTCACGTGGATGTCTGCAAGGATCTTGGTGATGACTCGCTCCCACCGAGGCGGCTTATGGTAGGGTGTACCATAGCCTCCGGTGGCTGTCTTCACTCCGAAGATCTTGCACCAGGTCTGTGGAAGTGGGAACTCGTCCCACACATCTTGCTCATAAGTATGGCAGAAAGCTTCTCCGTAGCTGTTGAAGTCAGACCCAATGTAGCGCTCTCCTGGCTTTAGGGGTGGCCCAGGGGGATCGTCAAACAAGACGCGCTTGGCAGCAGTCTTGTTCCCCATGGTGGCCATCCTGACCGGGAAAGAAGGCGGGGAGGAGGAGCCTCGCCGGGATGACTACACCGGGGAGTTGGTGCGCATCCTGCGAGTGCTCTCTACACTCCTGCCTCTCTCGGGAGTCATGGCCTACGGCGACCCCATCACCTCATCCAGGTTGCTGAGGTCGATGAAACGAGAGGGGCTCCCTCCTCCTGAAGTGAGGGGCGAAGCCGCCCTACTGAGCCGAGTGAAACTATAGCCGGCCATGGATGTGATGATGAGCTAAGGATGGTGGGGTGGAGGAGATGGATTTCGCGATGCGAAAACTCGTCGGGCGGTAGAGAGAAGGTTTCTGGAGGAGAATGAGACGCACACGCAAAAGAGGAAGGGGAGAGGCGGCACCAGGTTTTCGGCCGAACCAGGGTTCGGCCGGCCCCAGGTGGGCCCCTCTGGTCCTCCCCTTCCTCGTGTGGGCTCGAGCAAGTCTCAGGATTGACGGCCCAGGTGGATTCCCCGAGATGGAAAGATTGGCTTAGGCTTAAGGCTAGGATAAGGTTGAGGTTGAAAATTCATCCTCCACTATATACCAACCTTGGCCAAACCATGATATAACCATAGAGAATCTAGGGGAAGTCACCTTGGCGACATACTTGGTTCGTCAAAAGTGTAGGTACCCTGACGGTAGTCACGAAGCGTTCGTGTTGCCACAATGGTGTTGCCTTCCTGTGGACCTTTTGCCTACTCCTCTTTATCTTGACAATTTCTTTCTCCTGCATGACCGTGGTCCACATGATACCCGAGGGATAATTCTTCCTGGGGAAACGAGATGCGTCCCAGGAGTACTCAGGATGCGGGTGTCTTGTGATCTCCTGTCTCAACTTATGACCATCTCCTTGTAGACAATGTTGATATGATGATAAGCTCTGATCTGCAAGGGTGGTGCATATATGAACTTGAGCCCAAAAAGGTATATCGAGGTTGAAGGGAAGCATGATCATCCCAGAGAGGCCGAGGCATTCCCTAAGGTTGTCACGGGACTCGAGGACTATAGCACTAGGGTCGCGGAACTCGGAGATGAAAAGATCGAGCACTGAGGCTAGTGCTTCACCAATAGGTACCGATCTCCGAGTGAACTCAAGCTCAGAAAGACACTCGGCCCTCAAAGAGGATAGAGCATGGACTTCAGAGGCCGGTGTACGATCAGGAACCAGAGTTCAGACGAAGAGCAAGAGTTAACTCACTCTTACTTTAGGCAAAGGGTTCGACGTCTCATCAGGGCGATGAAAACATTCCGAAGTCTGGCCTAAGCTTCCAATGTGGGGTTATGGATAAGCTGGAAAGTGCACCTCCCATTGGGCATCGATCAAATCAGGCATAAGATAAGAAGTGCAAGCTTCTCCTGATTGATCGGCATCGATCGATGTGCTTGAGATAAAAAGTGAATGCACTCCATTCGATCGGTAAATGATCGTGTTCCTTCGGTCTAATGGATGAATCCAATGGATTATAAAGCAGAGACCGATGTCTTGGTTTATACGAAACTTCAGCGCAGAGCACTTCAGCTCAAACCTTGACGTAGAAACAGGATGGGTCTCTCATACCCTCCTTAGGAGATAGTAGTGAGGATCGAACAAGTCATCCTGGCCGGGAATGGTCGTTCTTTCCGAACTACTCTCTCCATCCTCCCACGAGACAAAGTCTCAGGGAGAAGGTCTAAGAAGATGCATGAGAGGGGAACCCAAGGGTAGATCTCATGTCACAAAATCTTTCCCTTAGACTCCTGCCATTCAGGAATGACATCTTCAGCCAGAGCTCAGAAAGAATGGATATGAAATCTCGGGCTTGGCTGATGATGGATCTAGGTGGCTTAACATTTCCTCTGGTGGGTGCCTCATTGACCGGGATGCAAGGGGAGCTGAAATCTCGGAGATTATCCACAATCTCTTTTCCCTCGACAGCATCTAGGTGCACAAAGTATCCTTCGGAGAGAGTATTAAGCCTCATGGCATCATCCTTCCGCAATCCAAACCAGAAGTGCTGAAGCAACATCCAATCGGGAATGTAGAGGACTGGGCAATCTTCCACCGCGGAGGCAAAACCATTCCATGCCATTCCTAGTGATTCCTCCTCACATTGCTTGAAACATAGAATCTTTGCCCTTAGCAAGATGACACGTCGTATTGGGAAGAAGTGGGAGCAAAAAGCTGCTCTCAACCTTTTCCAAGTAAGGTAGTCTCTACCAAAACAACGGTGCCAATCCTGTGCTTCCTCGGAGAGGGATAGCGGGAAACACTCTATTTTCCGAGCATCCGGTGATTCCCCGGTTTTACCCTGAGTTTCAATCAGACGCTCGTAGTCTCTCACATGATCAAAGGGGTTCTCATGACTTAACCCCGAGAAGGATAGGTCCTGGATTAGCTTCATGAGAGAGGGCGAAGCTAAAGGCCAGATGTAAGAGTGGTTCTTGACGAAGATGGCTCTGAGGGTTCACTCCTCGAAGGCAGAAGGTGTTTACAAGGATAACCTTCCATGGGTAGTAGGGGTAGAGGTAGAAGTAAAGAAAACAAAAGGGAATATCTCAAAAAGGGTAACGGGGGTGAAGGTAGAAGAAAAAGGAAAAAGATAAATACGAGGATAGACGGGCTCGAAGGTTAACAACATCCGTCCCCGGCAATGGCGCCAGAAATGCTTGTTGGCGTTTCTTAATCTCAACACTAGGCGCCGTGGTAGCGTTAGCGTGTAAGAAACTCCCGGGTACACTAACGAGTGCGAACGAATCCGCAAGCACACGGATACACCGCTGTAGCACTTGTCCCTTGGAGAATGAGTATTCCCGTCGGGTTTCGTTCCTAGGACGGAGAGTAACCAGAGAGGGTCTATCCAAGGACACCAGCTTTCCCTGGGATAGGTCAGGATACAAGAAGTACTTCCTTAAGGGACTTAGCTCTCAAGATGTATCTGTCAGGTCTCAGTCATCCCCGCGGGGCGACAGCACTTCAAAGTACTGGCAAGCGAGCCCAACTCGGTACGCGACGTACAGGGTTGACAAAGGGTCCAACAAGCTGTCACCACTGCGGCCTACCTCTATGCTACAATCGTACGTGGTCTTCGCAGGAAAACCAGGGCCCACACACCACGTCTGTACCCCAAATAAAATACTATAGTGCGGTTACGTCTGTCGATCCACTAACTACACTATAGCAACTGTATAAATACGGTCCCACGAACAAGGGAAAGATCGTAATCAGATCATCTTATCATTCATTGAACTACGGAGCAGAAAGGAAGCTATGGATGCAGCTGAACGAGATACAGCGAACTTACTTTACTAAACAGGATCAGAGCATGCAAACAAGTAAATGAACTACTGCTCTGGCTCTAAAGGATCGAAGACTTGTGTCATGAAGAACACAAGCCTCTAACTTATGAACGAGCCACGAACACAAGAACAAATCAATCATGCATGATGTCCACTATAGTCTAAATAAGAAATGCTGAAATACTCACTTTGATCTAAATGAAGAACAAGCATCCATGAGGACATCAACTCACTCCTTACCCCTACTCTACCTCTCAACTAATCCTAATCTAGATCTCTCCTCATCACCATTCTGCCACAAAGAGGTGAGAATCACCTCTCATGGGCAAAATTGGAGAGAGGGAGAGAGAGAGCTACACAAGAGAGAAGTGGAACTTGAGAGCTTGGTGATATGTGTGAAATGGAGCCCCTCCCCTCCTATTTATAGACAAGGAGGAGGCTTGCTCCGAGGCTCCAAGTGCTCCAAAACACCCGGGAATGCAGCCAAGGACCAATGAGCGAGCAACACGTGTAGGGGGAGGATCAACCGACCCTAGGTCGGTTTGGCCGATCCTACGGTCGGCCGAAACCCCCGGCCGGCCTTCTGGCTTGTGCTTCGTCTGGCTCGCTTCCATGTGGGCCCTAGTGCCTCTCCTCCGTGCATGGCACATTTCCTGGCTGTTTAGTTGGCAAAGTGGGCCCATGGATCCAGGTGATGCTGATGTGGCAGCGTATGATTTGTCGAGAGTCCTTCACATGGATTGTTGACATCATGGATCCAGGAGAATCCATGTGGCAGCCCCTGATTGGCCAGCATTTGAGTGCCTTGGATTGGAGTGGAGTGAAAGTGCATGGATTCCTCCCATTTCTTATGCTAAATAACTGCATTCGAATAGACATCCACACTGGTGGAAAGTATGAGTTTAAGCTCCTGTTCTAGTGTGAATGTGCAATTCATGCTCAAATATGCAGGAGTTGACGGCCATAAAAATGGCAAATATCAACCGTCAACAATCATGCAAAAGGGAGTTCCATAACTTAGATGGTAATAACTAGTGTCCATTCCGGGGCTAGTGTCCACCTTACCATCAACCAACATTCATCATATATGTGTGGTAATATCTAGCACCCATTCCGGGCCTAGTATCCACCTTACCATACTCGCCATATCCATACACGTGCACATCTTGATCTGATTGTGTGATTTGATTTTCTATGTGGATCTAGTCTTTGACTTTGCAATATATGTGATGCAAGTATGCCTTATCCTTTATCCTACCCTGAGCTCCACATATAGCCATCATTAGAAGTAGGGTGAAGAAAGGCAATCTAATGCCTTGGTGAGGACATATACACATTGAGCGATCTGAGAGAATCAAATGAGGAGCTAAGCAAGGTTTGTTTTGAAAATTTATTGCAAAACCCCAAGTTACTTGACATGATGAGCAGGAGTGACTTGATTCATGACTGTTCCATTCCTCAACTACCCCAGATAGCATGATAGACACATCACAGAGTTCACAGGTACAAGGTATGGTTTGGAATATCTCTTATGCTCGCTTCATACCTTTGGATATCATGTCTCACCTTGATCTGACTTCCTTTACTCGGGACGAGCAAAGGTCAAGTGTGGGGGTGTTGTTGACGGCTGTTAATTGCTACTTTTACACTGTTAATACCTGCATAAAATAAATGTAAAAGGATCATCAACACTAGAATAGGGCTTGATACTAATGCTTTCCACAAGTGTTGGTGTTTCTAGCTTTTGTTGCAGAATGCACCGAAATATGTGCCAAATGGTACAGTTGAGAGCAAGTGATCCAACGGCTATTAAAGGACGTCATCATAAACAATCTCAAATGCCAATTTGGACTACACCATTGCGATGGGCTCGTCGAGACGATCGAAATGGATATATCATTTGTCAACTTCGGAGTCCGAATGAGAAAGATATGCATAAGACAAGATCATACTCCCGATATCTTGTGAGCTCGGTGGGACCCACACCAGACCACGTGGCGACGTGTGCCACATTGGATGCCATGTGTCCATGACACCTCATCAATCCATGTGAAGCAACTCCTGATGAATCAGACATCACCACGTGTGCAGCACAAGGATCCAAGGGCCCACCAGGGACCCAAACCACCTCAAAACCCGGCATGCACCTAGAACCGTCATAAGAGCCCACATATCAGTCACCCAGAGAAAGCACGGGCCAAGAGGAGGTGGGCCAGGGTCGGCCGAACCTGGGTTTGGCCGAACCCTTCTTGCCTCCTTTCGCCATCTGCTTCCACATGGTGCCTCCTGGTTGATCCCTTGCAGCGTTCCGGGGTGGATTGGTGACATGGTACTCGTTGATTGGCCGGTAGAAGGTCAGTTTGGCTCCTTCCCCTAGAAGCTAGAGAAGAGTGCATTGCAAGATTCCTCGTCACGTGTCACTCTCCTATTGGTGGCGCCCAAGGAAGGCTGCACACTTGGAGAGGAATTGGCCTCTTGTCAAGCCACCCCCTCCTTTATAAATAGGACGGGAGGGGCTCCCATTTGAGACACATCCAAGTTCCCTCTCCTCTCATTTCCCATGTAGGGTGTGTGTGTGAGTGCTAGGTAGAGAGGGAAGTGAAGGTGATGATGAAGGAGTTCTTCTTTGTTCTTCATTTAGACAAAAGTAAGTATTGCGACATATCTCATTTAGACTAAAGTGTGTTCTTGCATGATTGATATGTTCTTGTGTTCTTCATGTGTTCTTGAACTAGAGGCTTGTGTTCTTCATGAACACAACCCTTCGATCTAGTTGAATACTTATGCAAGTGCATTTATCTGTTTGTCTGTGGATCACTCCTTTGATCTAGTTGAGGCTCATAAATATGTCAGTAGTTGTTCTTCCTAACCTATCCTGATCTGATAAGGTACGATCTAGTACACACTTGCTTGTGTTCGTCGCTCCGTATTTATATGAGTGCTATAGTAGGGATAGCGGCCTAGGAGACGTATCCCGCTATAGTAGTAATCAGTGGTGTAGACGTGGTGTCTAGACTACGGTTATCCTTCGAATATCCCGTACTTGGCACGTGGCAGGTAGGCCGCATGGTGACCACATGTTGGACCCATTAGAGTCCTTCCACACCTGGGTACCGAGTAGGGCCCCGTTGCCAGCACATTGGCCAGTCCCTAAAAAGTTAGGATGCCTGGCGCCCTGCAGTAAGTTCCATACCGTGAAATGATACGACCTTGATCGATACACTTAGGAAGCCCTTCACCTTCTCCCCTACCATAGCTGAGCTTGGTGTCCTTGGACCATCTATACTAGAGTAGAAGATAGTACACACCGTTCCTTGGATTTGATACCCTTGGAATACTCTCCTTCCTTGGGGAAGTGCTACAATGGTATTTCCGTGCGCTTGCGGTATACCCGGCTGCTCTTATACGCTCCCTCTAGGTGTACAACTAGTGGTGACGTTAAGAAACGCCAACAAGGCCACCACGGCTAAGGCCTTTCGCGCTTGTTCTTCACCTGCACCGACACGAGTCAAACCGCAACCTGTACCTACACACTTAGCCAAGCATCAGTCCACACAACGTTGTCAATCACTCATCACTAAGGAGCGACCCTCCACTGGTCCTCGGACACACCTGGTCCTCAATCTCCCCCTTGATGAGTGCATTGACAATACCCATAGTAACCATCATAGAGAAAAAGGAAAAGAAAACAACCACGAACACCATCCTACAACAAGTGATCCAAAGCCAAAGAACAAGCGAAAACCACAATCACTCGCCAGACCAAGTCTCGGCCCCCTAAGGCAAGGGCAACGGCTCAACACAGCCGAGACAAAACAAAGCTCACACAGAGCACACCACAAAGCACAAAACTCAGGCAAACCAAAGGAGCTCCCCCTGCACATATGCAAACTCCCCCTGAGCAAATGCAACCTCTTTTCTCAAAATTTTTCTCCCCACATGCAAAATCTCACAAATGCATACCAAATCTCCCCAAAGCACCACAAACTCTCCCCCTTGTTGACAATGCATGAATCAAGGTATCATGAAGCTCTCCCCCTTGTTTTCATGAAAAATGCATGTCAAGGCATATATAATCTACCAAGCTTCTCAAATATACAAAGAGCACATCAAAATGCTACAAATGAGACATAGAGCAAGCAAAGTAGATATGGTGTAGTTAGCGCATTGCCATCAGAAAAGTAGAGACATATAAGCATGTGACATGGCCAAAAGCAATTTTAAGCAATTTACACAAAGAAGCATTCATCTCATGAGCAAAGCCCTATCCATGACAATTTGTGCAAAAATAAACTAGATCATACAAAGCTAATACAAGATCACAAGTTCTCATCACAAGATCATAGCAAACGCCCATAAGCTACTAAATGTCATGTCAAAGCCACCGAGCCATGTGTCTACTTCTTAAAATGAGACTTCTCATGGTAGACATCATGCAATAGTTTAGCACCCAAGATATATGCATAAAAACATAAAGACATGATTTAGAGCTCATTTCTCAAGCATAAAGCAATTCATACACCAATTTCATTTTCAAATTACATGGTACATGAAATGCCTTTGCGGCAAAAAGAAGCTTGTGCTCCTCCACAAGTGAACATATGGGCTAAACATTTACCATGACAAATGGGTCTTTGACCCCAAGCAAGGAGAGCATGATACTCAAGCACAAACTAAGCATGATATAGGCATTTGAGCACAAATTAAGCATAGACAAGTTTCTACTCATGAGTGAAGCATTTTTAGCATTTTCAACAAAAAGAAGCTATCTCATCATGAAAATATGTCAATACCATCAAGAGCATAGCATTCACATCACCATTCCCAAAGCAAACACATATCTCACATATAGCACATCATAGTGATCAAAGCATATAAGAGAAGCTCATCCTAGCACAAATGATCCAAAGATGGCTATCCTACCAGGTTTTGTACAGAAATGTAAAATGCATGCATGAAATGCAACAAATGATACATATATCACATATATACATGAAAAGCTCCAAGACCCAGCTAGAAAGGAAAACACACTCCAAGTTCACCCCGCAAGCGTGTGAAGGTCACTTGGTCAAGTGGTTTAGTAAAAATGTCGGCTAGCTGATCTTGGGTAGGTACATAGGACAAGGACATGTTCCCTTTCTCAACATTGTCCCTCAGAAAGTGGTATCTCACTTCGATGTGTTTCATTTTGGAGTGAAGGACTGGGTTCTTGGCTACACTTATGGCACTGGTGTTGTCACAAAAGAGTGGAACCTGGGAGCATTCCTCACCAAAATTGCTCATAGTGTAGGTCATCCATAGGAGTTGGGAACAACAACTAGCAGCAACTACATACTCGGCCTCTATAGTGGACTAGGCTACACTGGATTGCTTGCGAGATGACCAAGAGACCAAAGAAGAACCAAGAAACTGGCAACACCCAGAGGTAGACTTGCGGTCCAATCGACACCCAGCAAAATCAGCATCGGAGTACCCGTGAAGTCTGAGTGTCGAGGAGGCAGAATACCAAAGACCAAACTCAGGAGTGTAGTTTAAGTACCTAAAAATCCGCTTGACGGCCTGCCGATGGGAAGTCCTCGATGAAGCCTGAAAACAAGCACACAGACACACACTGAACTGTATGTCCGGCCTCGTCGTCGTCAAGTAGAGGAGGGAGCCGATCATTCTCCGGTACTCCTTCTGGTCCACGGGTTCACCATCCTCATCCGCTTGGAGTGGTACCCATCGGTGTAGTCAGTAGCTTGGAGTTATTCATGCTAAACTTCTTCACCATGTCCCTGGTGTACTTCACTTGATGTACAAACGTCCCGTCCTTGCACTGCTTAATCTGGAGTCCTAAGAAAAACTGTAGCTCGCCCATCATGGACATCTCAAATTCCCTACTGATGTCATCTGCAAATCTGGTAACAAGATCATGAGAAGAGGCACCAAAGATTATGTCATCCACGTATATCTGAACAATCAAAAGGTCATTTCCATACTTAAGGAGAAACAGGGTCTTATCAACTGTGCCCATCACAAACCCCTTGCTAATCAAAAAGCCTCTCAACCTGCCATACCAAGCTCTAGGTGCCTATTTCAACCCATAGAGTGCTCTTTGGAGTTTGTATACATGGTGTGGGTATTTCTCGGTCTCAAACCCCGGGGGTTGCCTCACATACACTTCTTCCTCAATCACCCTATTCAAGAAAGCACTCTTCACGTCCATTTGGTACAACTTGAACCCTTTAGCCACGGCAAAGGCTAGAAGGATCCTAATTGCCTCCAAACGGACCACAGGAGCAAATGTCTCCTCATAATCTATACCCTCTTTCTGGTTGAAGCCCTGAGCCACCAACCTTAACTTGTTTCTCACAACCATCCCATTCTCACAATCCTTGTTCTTCCACACCCACTTGGTACCTATGGGACGACAATTTGGCGGTGGATCGACTAACACCCAAACTTGGTTTCTCTCAAAGTTTTCCAACTCCTCATGCATGGAATTCACCCAATTCTCATCAGACAAAGCGTGTCGAATATCTTTGGGCTCAAACAAAGTGACAAATGCAGAGTGAGCAAAGTGAGAAGAATTCCTTAACCTCGACCGTGTAGTGCATTCATGAAGGTCACCTATGATCGTCGTTGGTGGGTGATCCACCTGTACACGCCGGGGAGCTTCTCGCCTGGACACGACCTCCCCCTTAGCAGCAGCCTCCGCTCGAACAGCCTCAGTCGTAGTGGGTGTAGGGATGGACCATCCTCGATCATTGTCGTAGTAGTGGAAGTAGCGTGTACTCGATCAGCCACGGGAGCATCACCACCATCCTCGTCTTCATCTCCATCTCCATCCTTCTCATCTTCAAAGATCCTTGCTCCAATCTCCTCATCACCTGCACTCAAAAGCAGAAGAGCTACATGGCTGCGTCTCATCGATGGTTACCTCGCAAGTCTCCATGATTCGGTTAGTGTCAAGGTTGAGCACACGATATGCTCTAGAGTGAATCGCATAACCGAGAAAGATACCATCTGAACATCTAGACTCAAACTTATCCAATTTTCCCTTCTTCAGAATGAAACACTTGCAACCAAAAGCTCTAAAGTGACTCACCTTGGGTTGTCGCCCATGCATCAGCTCATAAGAGGTCTTCTTCTTGAAAGCACGAAGAAAGATGCGATTCGAGACATAGCAAGCGGCATTGACCGCCTCGGCCCAGAAGCGCCTAGGAGTCCTATGCTCATCGAGCATCGTCCTGGCCATCTCACAAAGGGTTCGGTTCTTCCTCTCCACTACGCCATTCTGGCAAGCAACGTATGGAGAAGAGTACTGATGATCGAGACAAAGATCACTGCAAAAGGTATCAAAGTGAGAGTTTTTAAACTTCGTGCCATTGTCACTGCGTATAGCTCGAATGGCATTACCATATCTCTCATTCTTCAACCTCAAGATCATGTCCCGAACAAAGCCAAATGTCTCGCTCTTATCCTCCAAAAAGAAAACCCAAGAGTACTGACAAGGCCATGGACCAGGGCCCACCAGGACCTCTAAAAAACGTAGTACGGACCAACACGCAGCGTACTTAGTGGCTAATACGACGAGTATTAAGTCCCCGAGTACCTGGCAGTCCGTACGACTTGTTTCCGTCATGGGCCGAAAGACAGATGGCCCACGGCCACCAGCGCCCTTTCCTCCGAGTACATTGCGGCCCATACGACGGGTCTTCACCCCCGCCTCCAACTACTCGCTCGTACGAGTAGTTACCGCCTCCCGTCCCCGACTACTCATTCACACGAGTAGTTTCGGTCATCGACCTGCGCAAGCTTCGCACAGAAGGCAAAAGGGGCGTGGGTCCCCCCCGTTGAGATCCCGGGATCTCCGCGCACAGTCCCCCACACACCGCCACGCGTCCGCTCCACCATAGCGGTACGCCCGGGCCAGGCTGATTTGGTGTCAGGGGGCGGATTCGTCCACCCTGCTACGAATGGCACAGTGTCCGTCGTACCACGAATGGCGCAAGATGTGCTGAGCCACAAATGGCACAGTGCACTCTACACCCTAAGCGTCGGAAGGCGTGGCGTAGACTGCCTACTAGCACGAGTAGTTTTCCGCCTCCGACCAGTTCAAGACTTGACCGCCAAGGCCGTGGGTACACGGGCCCCGTTGGCGTCCCGTGATATCCGGGCACGTTAACCCACGCCCGCCACGTGCCGGCCCCTCCGCGCCGGTCCACCCTGACCAGGTCGATCTGATATCAGAGGGCGGATCCGTCTGCTGCCCCACGAACAGGGCATTGCGCGTCGTACCACGGGCGGCAGGGGAAATGTTGTGCCACGAACTGCACAGTGTACGCCACCCCCTAGCTCTCGAACGTTGTGGCATAGACCACTCCATCTCCACAGTACCCAGAAAAGACATGCCCCTGTTCTGCTGACAGGGGTAGGATCGGAATCCTACTTCCCATGCCCGACTAACTACTCGGAGAAGGGTAAGGGGAGCCTAGAAACAGCTACTTGGGACGCACGATTCCTGGAAGACCTACACCGTCACCTGTGGCGTCGTAGCAGTTCTTCGCCGCTCCGCCCTGGCAGCCCGATGTGGGAGGAGGACGTCCTACGCCATAGCCTAGCTTACACTCTTGATGTAACCCCCCTAAACCTCTCCCTTATGACTATCAAAGGGGAGGAGAGCGGCACTTGCAAGACACATTCGTTTCCACCCCCACACGCACTTAGTATCGATATCTCATCTCATATACCCCCACAGACACACTCACACTCACGTACGCAAAACTCTGCTACAAGAACCACATATACGCCAGGGACATGACTCGAAGCCCTCTCCTGACTTGTTTGTATCCCCTACTACAAAGTCCCGAGCATAAAGAACACCCCCTCTCTGACTGGACGTAGGGTATTACTCTTCGGAGGCCCGAACCATTATAATCTCGAGTGTCTCTTGTGCAACCGTGTGGATCCGTACACGTGTTCTTATAAATTTACTTGCCGGCGGTAACAAACCCCGACAGTTGGCACGCCAGGTAGGGGCCTTCATGTGTTTTCGACGTTCATTTCAGGGTCCGCATGGCCCTCCCATCGTCTCCATCGACGATAGTCATGACCAAGATGCTATCGATGAGCTACCCCATGGGATCATCCGACCCGCTCCTGGCTGCGCTCGAGATCCGTTTCGGGAGCCTGAACTTCCGGGCGACTGGAGACGGCTATCTCATGCACCTCGTCGACGAGACCACCGATGCACCAGCGCCGGCTCCTGCACCTGCCGCCGCCCCACGATCGCCCCGGTGTAGGAGACATTCGGGCAAGCACTCGCAACAGGCCAAGGCGGAGCGACGCAGGGCGGCACGTGTCGGCTCCCCTCCGCGGGTCGAAGCTGGCGCACCGCTACCCACCGACGTGGCGGAAGACTCCCTGCCGTCAGACTCAATGGAGCGCATCACCAGAGAGAACGCACCGATGCTGTCGCTCCCCCAAGAGACACGCTACACGGCGGCGGCATATTCCTCTTCGTCAGGCACGGACCTGGCTGCCTATGAGAGCTACCCGAGCCACCATCTCTGGTGTAGCATGGGGCTTCCGGCAACTTCGCCCGACGAGCAGTACTTCGACTCCGACGGCACGGATGACGTCTTGGGCTCAGAGTGGGACTACTCTAGGCTTCAGGACGCTGGCGCCCTCCGTTGTTTCCAAACGGTGGCAGACTACTACTTCGGCGACTCCAACGATTCCGACGATAGAAGTTACGACCCCTCACGCGAGTGTTTCGTTGTTGGCAACACCCCGGTCGCCCTGGTACCAGCCCATACTTCGGAGGGGGCTGTCCACTCCACACATAGCTCAACGGCGGATAGTGTGGCTAAGGCGCAGGTCCCGCCCAATGGCACCGCGCAACGGGCGCGACTAGATGAGTTGGAGGACGCACAGCGCTAGCTCGACGACGAGCGGGCCAAGCTCCACCAACAACTCGGGCAGGACCCGAATCAAACTCCTGCTCGCGTACGCGCGAGGGACGACCAGCAACGTATCATCAATGACGACCGAGACGTCGTCAACGGCACGCCCGTCTTCAAGAAGGCGTTGCAGAATCTGGCAGCTGCAGCAGTTCTTCTCCGGAAGATCCCAGAGCCCACCACGCCTCAGGAAAAAGAAATGCACAAACAGATCAAGACACTCCTCGAGACTGCCGCTGTGCAGCAGGCGGAGAGCTCCGCTTTTCGCCAGCAGGGCTCGCAGGGTCGCGGGCACTCTGAGCCATGACAACCTGCAGCGCTGTCGCAGCAGCCGCGATGGTCTGAGGAGGTCAACGTATCGGTCAAAAGCCGCCTGGGTCCCCATCGTGACGCGCGCGATAGCATCAAGGCGCGGCGAAGGGTGGACTTAGGCCAAGACGACGATTACGAGCAGCAGCCCCGCAAGGAGTACAACTGGTAGCGCGGGGGCCGTTATGATAGCGACGAAGACCGAAGCCGGAGCAACTCGCCTGATGCCCAGGGGCTTCGCGCCTTCGGAAGGAATGTACGTAGTGCCTGTTTCCCTTTGCGTTTCAGAGCTCCGACCTCCGTACCTAAGTACGATGGTGAAACCAACCCCAGTGTTTGGTTAGAAGATTACCGGCTGGCGTGTAATGCCGGCGGAGCACGGGACAACTTGTTCATCATCAAGAATCTTCCGCTTCATCTCGCAGACTCAGCTCGCACATGGCTCGAGCACTTGCCACGGGGCAAGATCGACAGCTGGTCGCAGCTGGGCGACGCCTTCATTGGCTACTTCCAGGGCACGTACCCCCGACCAGGGAACCCATGGGACTTGTGCAACTGTAAGTAGATGAAGGGTGAGAGCCTGCGCGACTACATCTGGCGCTTCTCCAAGTGATGCACCGAGTTGCCCAGCACCACCGACACGGACATTGTCTCGGCCTTCCAGAATGGTACCACGTGTGCCACGCTGATCCATCGGATCGGGCGACAGAAGCCACGATCTACTCGGGAGCTGCTCGACATCGCGACCGACCACGCCAATAGGGAAGAGGCTATAGCCGCAACGCTCAGTCCCGGCACCAGCAAGGGTAAGCAGCCGACCGAAGCTGTTGGCGGTCCATCCGCACCAACCAACAAGGAAAAGAAGAGCAAGGATAAGCGGTACCGTGATGACACCTTGGTGGCTGCTGTCGACCAAAAGATAGCAAGACCCAGAAGTGACCCGCCAAAGGATCACTTCGAGAAGCTGCTGGCGGCCCCATGCCCCAACCACAAGGGCCCGGTCAAACATGCCTTCAAAGACTGCAACCTGATGAAGTCCTATCTCGCCGGCGCACTGAAGAAGCAAAACACTGCTCCGACCAGTGATGGAGGGAAGGATAAGGGCACCCCCGCGAAGATGGAGCTGTTATGATGATCTTCGGGGGCACGGAGGCATGGCCACCTAGGCGCCAGGAGAAGCTGATCCGGTGAGAAGTTTACCACGCCGAGCACGCAACTCCGACGTACTTAAAGTGGTCGGAGACACCGGTCATGTTCGACCGTCGTGATCATCCCTACCATGTCCCCCGTCCGGGCAACTATCCGCTAGTCGTGGCACCCTTGTTCGGCACCAAGCACGTGCACTAGGTGCTGATGGATGGAGGTAGCGGCCTCAACGTCATCTACATGTCGACCCTCGACGACATGGGGATCCCGCGGTCCTGACTGCGCCCATCGACGACGCCTTTCCACGGGGTCGTACCCGGGATGGAGGTGGTCCCTCTCGGGCAGATCGATCTGCTTATCACGTTCGGAACTCCGAACAATTTCCGAAAGGAGACCCTCACCTTCGAAGTGGTAGGGTTCCCGGGGACGTATCACGTGATACTCGGAAGGCCAGCTTACGCGAAGTTCATGGCCATCCCCAATTATACGTACCTCAAGCTGAAAATGCATGGACCGAAAGGCATCATCACTGCAGGTACAACTTTCCAGTAAGCATACGATTGCGATGCTGAGTGCTTCCAGTTCGCTGAAGCACTGATCCGGTCCAAGAAGCTCACCGCAGAGCCCCCCTCCGAGGACTAAGATATCCCCGAGTCGTCCAAGCGAGCGGCATGCTCTTTCGAGCCCGCTAAGGACGCCAAGGAAGTGCCCGTCTCCGAGGACGGCCGCACGATCTGTATCGGGACAGCGCTCGGTTCCGACTAGGAAAGCGCACTCATCGACTTCCTCCGCGCGAACCTCGACGTGTTCGCATGGAAGCCCTCCGACATGCCAGGGATTCCAAGGGAGGTCATCGAGCACAAGCTTAACATTAAGCCCCGCTCGAAGCTGATCAAGTAGCGTCTTTGCCACTTCAACTTCGACAAGTGCAAGGCCATTGGCGAGGAAATCAAGAAACTCCTTTGTGCAGGATTCATTCGTGAAGTGTACCACCCCGAGTGGTTAGCAAACCCTATACTCGTTAAGAAGAGGAATGGAAAATGGAGGATGTGCGTTGATTACACGAGCCTGAAGCACAAGAAGCACTCGATTCGCTCAAGAAGCTACTCCAGAGCCCACTAGTACTCACCACACCAACAGTGGGAGAGCCGATGCTCCTATACATCGCCGCGACGACCCAGGTCGTGAGTGCGGCGCTGGTAGTCGAGCGTGACGAGCCCGGGAGGACACAAAAAGTACAGTGCCCTGTCTACTTTGTGAGGGAGGTCCTCTCCGACTCAAAGACGCGCTACCCGCAAATCCAAAAGATGATCTAAGCTATCCTCATCACCAAGCAGAAGCTCCGGCACTATTTTGACTCACATCGCATCGCTGCGGTGTCCAAATATCCGCTTGGCGAGGTCATACAGAGTCCGGAGGCAGAAGGAAGAATTGCTAAATGGGCCCTCGAATTGATGGGACAGAACATCGAATACGCACCCCGCACCGCCATCAAGTCGCATGCTTTGGCCGATTTCGTAGCCGAGTGGACCGAGACCCAAACACCCCTTGCTCCCATCGAGCACAAGACGTGGCTCATGTACTTCGACGGGTCACTCATGAAGGAAGGAGCCGAGGTTGGACTTGTCTTCGGCTCGCCTCTGGGCGTGCGAATGAAGTACATGGTCCGACTACATTTCGCGGCCTCCAACAACATCGCGGAGTACGAGGCGCTCGTCAACGGTCTCCGGATCGCTCTCGGGCTCGGGATCCGACGTCTTGAGATCAGGGGAGACTCCGACCTGGTCGTGGGGTAGGTGATGAAGGAGAAGAATTGCTTAAGCCCAAAAATGGTCGCATACTGCCGGGCGGTACGCGAGTTGGAGGACAAGTTCCATGGGCTCGAGCTCAATCTTGTGCTGCGAGAGTACAATAAGGCAGCAGATGCCCTCGCGAAAGCGGCTTCAAAATCCGCCCCACACGGGGCTTTCGCCAGCGACCAAAACGAGCCGTCCATCCGCTTCGAGGAGGACAAGTCACCAGAGCCATCGATACAAGAAGTCATGGAGATTGACAAGGTGCGGGAGCCCAACCTCGAAGACCCAGACTGGAGGATCCCGATCGAGTGGATGGTGGAAGGAAGGTTACCACCCAACAAGGAGGAAACTCGACGGATCGCTCGCATGGCCAAGTCGTACAAACTGGTCGACGGCGAGCTCCGAAGAAAGGGTGCTGAAGGCATACTCATGCATTGCATCCTGGCCGACCAAGGCAAAGAGCTGCTGCAAGAAATTCATGCAGGCACATGCGGGCATCACGCCGGTCCAAAGACTATTGTCGGGAAGGCTTTCCGACAAGGTTTTTACTGGCCAACCACAGTCGTGGACGCGACTCGGATCGTGCGCAGCTGCGAAGGCTGTCAATTCTACGCATGACAAACTCATCTCCCGGCGCAAGTGCTACAAACCATCCCTATCACCTGGCCTTTCGCGGTCTAGGGGTTAGACATGGTCGGACCACTAAGAAAGGCGCCCGGGGGCTACACCCACGTGCTCGTCGCCATCGACAAGTTCTCGAAGTGGATTGAGGCCAAGCCCATAACAAATGTTCGCTCCGAGGAGGCCGTTGCGTTCTTCACCGATATCATCTACCGTTTCGGGATCCCAAACTCTATCATTACCGATAACGGTACCCAGCTCACCAGCAAGAAATTCCTCAAGTTCTACGATGACAACAACATTCGCGTGGACTGGGCCGCTGTCAGCCACCTGAGGACCAATGGACAAGTGGAGAAGGTGAACGACATGATCTTGCAAGGTCTGAAGCCGTGAATTTTCAAGTGCCTCGAGAAGTTTCGGGCGACGTGGGCCGTAGAGCTCCCGTCCGTCCTATGGAGCCTACGCACAACGCCTAGTCGGCCCACCGGCTGCACGCCTTTCTTCCTGGTCCATGGGTCGGAGGCAATCCTCCCGACGGACATCGACTACGGCATCCCACGAGTTCAAGCCTACACCGAAGAAGGCAACCAGGTCGCCCTCGAAAACGCCATCGACCAGTTGGACGAAGCGCGTAGCGTCGCTCTCCTCCACTCGGCACAGTACCAATAGGCTCTACGTCGCTACCACGAGCGCAATATATGGGAACGCGAGTTTCAAGTTGGCGACCTCGTCCTCCGACGAGTTCAAAGCAACGAGGGGCGTCACAAGCTCTCAACGCCATGGGAGGGGCCGTTCATCGTCGACCAAGTACTCCGTCCGGGAAGTTTCAAGCTCAAATACGAGGACGGCAGGGTCATCTCCAATGCCTGGAACATAGAGCAGCTACGCCGCTTTTACCCTTGAGTATTTCTTTTATTTCATCTTATGATAATGCAAGAGCTCCGAGCGACTTCCTTTTTTCGTGAGATGATATCTTCCTCAAGCTTGAGTCTTTTACTCGAGTAAAACATCTTTTATGCTTGTCTCATCCCATGGGCAAGTCTCAGACTTGTCCATGGGCTCGGGGGCTACCCGGGGCCACGTCACCCCTCCCTCGCACGCCTCGAAATCTTTTTTCGAGCAAAAACCGTCTATGGTTTCTCGCACGATCGTCGCGGTACACCTGCACTCCTTAAAGGGAGATAAATGACGGCTCTAGCGGTCACGAACCTGCGCTCGTCCGGGCCCCGAGTACTTACGCCCCCGCGGCTATGGTACAAAGACCCACGAGCAAAGTTCGCGACCTCTGGTTGTCGTTCATTCACTCCCTCAAAAGATTGCCGGGCAACCGTCTAAGCCACGAACTCCGAAGAGTTTTCTTGTTTGCAAATATATGCAGGCACATGCCTATCCTTCTCAAAGTACTCGGGGGCTGTCCACCCAAGTAGTGCCGCTTCAAGGCTAGGCCCGGCCGGGTCGCCAGGTTCCTACACCCCCGCAGCTATGGAGCAAGACACCGCCAGCAAGGTCTTAAGCTACACCGCTTGGGTTCGCAAGCTCCCTAAGTACTCAGGAGAAGGCTAACGAACAAATAAACGAAATGCTTAACTTGAAATAAAAATAGGCGCTTAACCCACGAGTTTGTTACGAGTACTTGATTCATAAGTTTATTACAAGTCATCACAAGCATGACCAAAAGCCTTAGCGAGGCGACTCTGTTTTTCCTTTCTCACAGGCCCAGGTCGTGGAGGGAATGATTCATCATGGTCCGGGCAAAGTCGACGGCATCTTGCTCGATGCGGTCGTAACCGTCGTTGTCATAGCCTGGACACCATCCTTGGCCTAGCAGCTCCCTGTCCAACTCCGGGTAGTGCGACAAGAAGATGGCCACCTCCTTGCGTACGATGTCGCGAGCCACATCCATCGACTGCCGGCGAGCTTTCATGGCGGCCTGTTCCAGGCGATCCTTCATGTTGAGGTCAGAAGGAACCCCAAGGTCATCCATCGCCTTGGTGATGACCTTGGCCATCCTGTCACGAATCGTCTGCACCCGCGTAAGGTTTGTCTGAGTCACCCCGTGCAATCTCCGTTCCTCCTCGAGCTCTGCCACGACCTCTGAAGAAAGAGAGGGACAAACGTTAGCAAACGACATCTTGTTAAAAGAAGGCAAAACACGAAGGGGACATGACTCTCACTGTTGAGCCTCTCGGTGGACTCGCGAGCGAGCTCCGCCAGCTTCTCGTTCTCGATGAGATGGGTGGCCATGATGCTCTCATGATCTGCGACCTGCTTCTCCAAGTCGGTGCGGACCACGCGAAGAGCTGTTCACCCCAGAAGACGGGACATCGTCACGAAAACAAGCAACTACGCACAAGCGGAAACATGAGGACGATAGGTCGTAGGGCACTCACCAATGATCTCTTCCTCGTGCTTCTTGGCGATTTCTTCGAGTCGGCCCTTCTCAGTGTTGACACTACCGACCTAGGCCTCAAGCACAGTCACCCTCTCGCGGGCCACCTGGAGGTCGGACTCGGCCTGGCCCGCCCTTGCCTCAAGCTCCGTCTTCTCTTGGTGGGCAGCGACCTCGGCGTTGGAACGCAGCTCCGCTGCTGCCTGCTTCGCCGCGGACAGCTTCTCCTCCAAGGCGGTCTTCTCCGCCTGTGCTGCGGCCACGCGGTCCTTAGCAGTCTTCGCCTTTGCCTCGAAGGCCGTGCGCTCGGTCGCCCGATCGACCTTGCTGGCCGCGGCAGCAAGACAGGTCGTGGCCAGCTACGCTTCCAACTGGGTCTTCTCTGTGCGGAGTGCCTCAAGGGCCCGGGTTTTGTCGTCGCAGCGCCCAACAAGATCCTGAATCACGCATGAGCTTCACGATCAAGAGAGACGAGAAAATAGGTAGGGAAGACGAAAAGATGGAAAACAAGGGCCCTGACTCACCCTCGAGGCGGGCAGGACCATCTCCATGATTGCCCACTCCGACTGGCGTAGGGCCCGTTCGCTCAAACGCAGGCCCCGCTCCAAATTGCGGCGGGCCAGGAACACCGCGTCGCCACCAGCGTCCAATCCGACGGAGCTCTGGACCCGCGAGACGGGCACCAGCCAGAGCGGCGAAGCCTCCGTTTCTTCCTCCACCATCGACGTGGTTGACCCTGGGCCCCTCGAGCTCTCCCCGACCTCCGAGGTCGGAGGTAGCATCTGTTCGTCCGCCGCCAGGGGAGAAGCGACCGAAGAAGGCGACTCCGGGATGACGACCACTTCCGCGGGGCTCGGCAAGGAGGCAGCGTCGCCCACGGACACGACGGCCGACGAAACCGGGACGGCCTCCTCAATCACTTCAATGTCCACCACGGACAGGGCCTCCTGGGAGGCAGGGATGGCTGTTTCCTCCACCACCGTGGCGTCTCCTGTACCCCCCAGCAACTCAGATGTTGGGGTCCAGGAGTCCGCCGCGGCGCTGCCCGTATCCTCGAGCGACTCGGGGGCGGGCCGTTCAACATCTGCGGCGGCGTCGCTCGCCCCCACCAACGACTCGGGGGTCAGCTGTTCGATGTCGTCTGCCGGTGCCTCAGGGGCAGGGTTTCCTTGAGGCTGCTCCTGGGGTCCGGACAGACATTTCTCCAACTCAGCTGCATGGGCCGAGGGTGCTTCTTCTGTGGGGGCTTCACCCCCAGGCCCATCATGTCCATCGACAGGTCACTACGAGCTGGGCTCCTAGTCCCCCGCAGTGGGACCATAATCTCCTGGGTCCGAGACCCTTCCGTTTCTTCAACCGCCACCCCCGACGAGAGGGATGGCGGCGGACCGCTCGACGGCGGCACATTCCCGGCCACATGAGCCGGGCGGCGCAATGACTACATTGGCGCCGACCTCATCATACGGGGGTCGGGCGCCCTGAAATGAGAAGAACGTCACGACAGCAACGAACAGAGGGCATGCCTCCCAAGAATGCGGGGCGATGATCCAAGATTGCAACCCGGAGCTTACCTTTCTGCGATGAGGCAGGGCCGCATGCAGCCAAAAGTCAGGTTCGGGGGAGACACCGCCCTTTTGCTTCCCGCAGACGGAGCAGAGGTCGAGGAAGGTGTCGCTCCGCCCCCAGCGATGATGATCGATGGAAGATGCCGCTGGGTCGGGGCTAGTCCTCCACTCTGAGACGCGGGCAAAGAGGAAACCCCCGGCGCATTCTAACGCTCTCGTGGCGAGCGTGCCGAGGGAGAGTGCGAGCTCTGGCGTGAAGAATGGTGGCGCGAGGTATCGCGCCTCGACGTGTGGCGAGTGGGGTCACTGCGCCGCGAGGAACTCCTACTCCTCTCGTGGCGTCTCCGCTGAGAGGTGCGGCTGCTCGTCCCGGGCCGGTCTGCTCGGGAAGACTGGAGCGGCGCCTGCTGGCTCGAACCGGCACCAGCCGTTGCCGAGGCGGGCACTGACCCGCCGTGTGGCTGCGACGTCATCGCCGTCTCGTCGTCAGTCCACTCGAATTCGTTCGTATTCGGCGTCAGTCCACTCGGATTCGTCCGTATTCGGTGGCGGCAACGAGGGGTCCTCGTTCTCAGAGACGTTGGCCTCCCCGGCATGCCGGCGCGAGGCGCGGCATTCGTTCCTCGACCGCTTGTCGATCTCTTTTTGCTGATGGGCCCTCCTGCGGTCCGCCCGCCGCTTTTGCCATGTGGCGATCTCCCGAGTGAGCGCCCGGTCCTCTTCCCGCGGAGGACGCGAGGCGAGGATGCGCACAGACCCCATCTGGGCAAACACGAGAAAATCATTATCCACAGTCACAGCAAGCAAGTCGAAAGAAATCGAGTGAAGCGTACCAGGGCCGCGATGGTCGGGGCGGGAAGCATCGGCAGCGCATTCGGCGGGGGCCAGAACAAATGAATAACCCCGGTGGTCTGGGACACCCAGCATTGGACCTCGTCCATCGAGGGCAGGGGGTCAGCCGTCACTATCCCCACGAAGGGAGCCCAGTCATCCATCATCTGGGAAAGGTGCAGAGCGCGACGACGGAGCAGGACGATCCCTCTCGCATGGTAGCCACCAATCACGGTGATGAAATCCACGCTGTTGTCGCGGAGTATCTTGAGGGCATTGAGGGCGCCCGAGAGGAACCGGGGTTGATCCTTCTTCTCCGGCCCGTACTTCCACTTCGCTGGCGCTCGGTCGTGCCAGCGGTTGGTGAACTTGGGCAACGGGTTCTCGAGATCGTTCTTGAGGTTGAACCAATCCCGGTGCCACCCGCTGTTGGAGCTTGTCAGGGAGGTGGGAATGTACTCATCCATCCTCCCCTGTTTCCCGCGGAGTCCGGCCCACCCAATTGCCGCTGCGGTGCCTTCATCCTTCAAGCAGATGAACTTGTAGAAGTATCGGAATAGGTCCCAGTGGGCTCCCTGTCCCAAGTACCCCTCGCACAGTGCTTTGAACGCCGCCATCTGCTGGACGCCGTTCGGATTGAGGTTATGGAGCTCGAGGTCGTACTCCTCAAGAACGACACGGATGAACCGCCCTGCCGGAACGGAGAAGCCGCGCTCGTGGAAGGTCACGAACGAGACCACGTATCCCTCCGGGGGCTCGGGGGCGCTCTCTGCTCCAGGAACTTTCCACTCCTCCACTGCAGTTTGTGGCGGCAGCATGCCGTCGACGGCGAGGCGGTGGAGCTTGGACCAGGTCACCGTCAAGGACGCCCAGTTCGACATAGCGGCGGCTATGGCGGCGGCGGTGGACAAAGCATGTTTGCGATTGGAGGCGAGGGTGACTCAGCGAGCACACAGGGGGTGCGGAGGCAAGGGCAGAGGCGACGGTGGCAAAGTGAACAAGAAAGAATAAGGGGAAAGATTTTAGCCGGCGGCCACGGTATAAAAGGGAGAAATGATTACGCCCCTAGCAGTTAATGCCTGGGCCCGCCTCGGGTCACGATCCCCACTCGCCGAAGCGTCGCCCCTCAAAAGATGCGCCTGCTGTTGCCAACCACCCACGACCGTGCCGCCACGTCATCTGGAACAGGACCCATGAATCTTGCACCCGATGCAGGATGTCCGCCCTTCACCCCGCGATGTGTGTGGCGCAACAAGAAACAACACGGTAACTTCCCTAAATCTAAGACTTCAACATTCAACCCCACGCACAAGTCTCCTACTTGTCCGTGCGCTAGGGGGCTACTACCCGCGGGTCCGCTCGCGCATCCCCGCCGGAGAAATCACATCCGACCTCTTCCTCTCCACGATAACTTAACCTGGAAGCAAGTCCTTGACTCCCTTACCAGGCTCGGGGGCTACTGACGAGGACATGGACTAGGGCCCACCAGGACCTCTAAAAAACGTAGTACGGACCAACACGTAGCGTACTTAGTGGCTAATACGGCGAGTATTAAGTCCCTGAGTACCTAGCAGTCCGTACGACTTGTTTCCGTCATGGGTCGGAAGACAGATGGCCCACGGCCACCAGCGCCCTTTCCTCTGAGTACATGGCGGCCCATACGACGGGTCTTCACCCCCGTCTCTGACTACTCGCTCCTACAAGTAGTTACCGCCTCCCGTCCCCGACTACTCATTCGCACGAGTAGTTTCGTCATCGACCTGCGCAGGCTTCGCACGGAAGGCAAAAGAGGCGTGGGTCCCTCCCGTTGAGATCTTGGGATCTCTGCGCACAGTCTCCCACGCGTCCGCTCCATCATAGCGATATGCCCGGGCCAGGCTGATTCGGTGTCAGGGGGCGGATTCGTCCACCCTACTACGAACGGCACAGTGTCCGTCGTACCACGAATGGCGCAAGATGTGCTGAGCCACGTGTAGGATCTAGGATACCGACTAGAGGGGGCTGAATAGGCGGACTAAAATCTAAAACCACAACACTAGAGAAATTTAATTAGAACAACAAGGAGGATTAAATCTCAAGCTATGCTAACCCTATGTTGAAGGTTTGCATCCTAGGATGACAAGAATACAATTCAATCTCTATGAAGATAATTGCTCAAAGTAAATGCTTTAAAGCAAATGTGAGCAAGAGAATCAACAAACACAAGAGACAAATTTTATCCAGTGGTATCGATGACTTGCCGGTCACCCCTAATCCATGCTGAGATGGATTCAATGCTCAACCGCTCCTCTATCAAGTCACCACTTGATCTTTGAGCCGGTTAGAACCAAAGAACCGCTCCCAATATCTTTTCCACTAGATTTGCTCTTCACCACTCCGGCGAGGTGAGCACAAGACCTCTCACACCAATAGATCCAGAGCCACGCACAATCTTCTTGCGAGCTTCCACGGATTCACCACCACCAAGCCGTCTAGGAGGCGGCAACCTCCAAGAGTAACAAATCAACCACTTGCTTGATGATTCCCTAGTGCCACAAAGATCAAAACCTTGATGCAATGCACTAGATGCTCTCAATATCACCAAAGATGCAACCTCTAGGCAAAGTGAGTGAGAGAGAGGAGGGAGAGAGCTCAACAATGGAGTACAAGCCTTTCAAAGTGCCAAGAGAGCCTCTCCCATCCCGGGCATGGAGTATATATACTCCCTTCCCACGAAACTAGCCGTTATGTTCAAAATAGTTCAAAATGCGTGCGTCGCGGACTGTCCGCGACCTCATCATGGACTGCCAGTGTTTGAATTTCAACGGTAAAAACGCGAAGTCAAACGGGTGTCAGAGGTGACCGTTGGACCTGGCGGACCATCCGCAGGAGCCTGCGGACTGTCCGCCAGGCGCCTGCGGACTGTCCGCCCGGCACCCCCAAGCCAGCAACCTTTCTGTTAGATTCGAGACGAATATCAGACCGTCCGTGAAAGCCTCGCGGACTGTCCGCCCCAAACTGATTTTTCTCGAAAAACTTCGCCCAAAAACTCATATATTTTCACTAAAAACTATATCTCGCGGACTGTCCGCCCCTAGGGCCCAGACTGTCCGCCCCAACCGTAGAAAGCTGATTTTTCAAGGTTTTCAACAAACCCTCTTTCAACTTTTGAAATCGCCACTCATCTAAATGCAAACCATGCAATTTCTTGATCGAAGTGGCACTATGGAAAGTCAAGCTAATGAAATTGATCCCTCTTGATAGTACGGCTATCTAGCCTATCAATCCAGTCATATATCATCCTGTAATCACCTCATGACCGGTAAAATAGAAAACCCTATCTTTATACCTTTGCCTTGAGCTCTTTTTCATCCAAAGCACACATGCCTTCCTCTTTGCATATTCCATGAGCTCAACGCTTCTCCGGACTAACCTATTCTCATATCTCAATAGAAATGTTAGTCCACGATGATTATCATTAATTACCAAAATACAAATTAGGGGCCTAGATGCCTTCAATCTCCCCCTTTTTGGTAATTGATGACAACCATTTCAAGGAGTGATATAAGAAAGGTTTTGAGTCTTGAAAACACTTACTCATCTCAATGATTTTCAATATAAAGATAGAGTGAATGCCTTCAAGACAAATAAGTAGAGAAAAAACTCCCCCTACATATGTGCATAAGATTTTCATTTGAATTCCCACATATGCATAGATATAATAATTTTGACGGAGTTTCCCCTACAAAACAGAGATCAAGGCAACAAAAGCATATATATATCCAAAAAGCTTTAAGCATAGGAGTTAGCCTCAAATCTCAATAAGAACTAGAACCAATCATAGGATAGAATATTAAGCTCACAAACATAGTTCATCACATAAATAACCATAAGTTCTAGTTCTCAACAACACCACAAGCACAAAGATTCACAAATTCATGCATAACCGAAATTAAACGTGCAAATGCAAAAGTTCAAAGTTCCATATGCATGCAATGAGCTCCCCCTCAATAACATCACTCCACATCACTCTCCCCCTTTGGCATCAAGTACCAAAAGGTCTAGAAATCCTGCTGATCATCATCTGCTGGAGGCGGTGGAGGAGGATAATATGGCGGATGAGGGAAGAACTCCTGGGGTGGCACTAGAGCAGGGAAGTAGCTATACATATGCTGACTGAAACTGTTGAATGACTCATTGAATGTGTTGAAGTTGTTCTGAAGGTTAGTGTGTTGGTCACTCAGCCGCTGATACTGCTATGAAGTAGAGAGACCATCAAAGCGTGCACTCAAGGTGTTCATGTCATCATGAAAAGTCTGCTGCAACCCCTGATCTGAGTCATCATAGGTTGATAGAACTAAGTGTTCATCTGCTGATTCATGGCATTGGTGCGATCATCAAACCGAGTCTGAAAACCCTCCTGCATAGTCTGAAGGTATGTGGCCATCTGAGCACCAAGTGTCTCACCCATACTCCGAAAATAAGGGTTGAAATAACCCTCTGGAGGAGTCCAATACTGCGGTGGCTGCATAGGAGGCACTGGAGGAGGAGGAGGAGGAGGCATGGCCTGAGCATCATCACCTTCATTCACATTTTCCTCATCATTCACATTTTCCTCATCATTCACATTTTCTTCAACATTTTCATTTTCTTCTTCCTCATCATCTTGTGCTTCATCACCATAAGGTGTCAAAGGTCTTGCAAAGAAAGTTGGAGCATTAATGAAAGGCCGAAAGATTGTATGCTTAGAATCACATGGACCATTGAACCGAGTCTTGATTTTGATCATTGACATGATATATGGAGCAAAATTGATGTTTTCACCCAAGACAGTTTTCTTCTCAATGATCTGCTCAAGTATCATCTTGACAACATTAAACCGGGTTCCATTCATGACATGATTGATCACATTCCAATAATGCTCACGAATCTTGTCTCTATTTCCCCCTTTAGGCATGAATGTTTTTCTGATAATATTATTGATTGCAGCAGGATGATGCCTAAGCCCTGTTGGCGTCCCATAAACAATTCTAACTCCCAAATTAGCAGGCTCATAAAATATCTGAGAATTTTCAAATGGTAGCTCTAGATAGACATCACTGCTAACCCCTTCTTCAGTGAAATATTCATAGTTTAGCTTATTAACAGTAGCAAACTCTTCAAAAGTGGCTGAGTATTCTGCTTTTCCAGTCATCCACTGAATATTACCATTATCAAAGTCAATTTCCATAGTAGCATAGAATTGCCTAATAATGGTGTCATTCCAATCACATCTATGCTCAAGAAAAGGTTTAAGCTATAGGTTCTCAAATTTTTCAGCCACACCAACTAAATGAGGTTTGGATTCAAGATATGCAAAATCAATAGCTTGATGAGGAAAAACTATGCATTCAACCATATGACCAAAGAACACACTTTCCTGCACCCTTGTACGAAAGTAGAGATTTGGAGTGTCACGAGGTACAGTATAAGCATTTACCTCCCTTGCCTCAGCAAATTTTCTCTGGTTCCAATGATGCTTAGGTGCAGTGTATGAGAGTACATCAATGATTTGATCAAAACCACCTGCTCCCCCTAAGTTCATGGCCTCATCCTCATCAACCATATAATCTGGGAGTCTAACATTTGATTCTTGCTCAGTTGACACCTCATAATCATCATCTTTGGGATCATCTGGCTCTTCTTTTGAGCTTACATTATTTTTCCGGCGTCGTTTGGAAGTTCCCACATCCTTATCTTTCTTCTTTGATGTACTTTTCTTTATTCGAGAAGCCAACTTGCAAAGACTATCAAAAATCAGGCATTGCAATGAGTATCAAACAATATATAGTGAAGTTGTTGAATTGTCATACTAGAAACCTTGATACCCCTAGCAAACTGTAGCAAAACAGTCGCTCGCGGACTGTCCGCCCGTAGGGCACGGACAGTCCGCGCCTACTGTTCATGCGCAGTGAGAATAGGGGGTCCGAAATTTCAAACCATAATATCTCCATCAAAACTCAGTTTCTAACCACCAAAATTTTGCCATAGCACCATGTGAGTACCCTAAACATATTCCTCAAACCAAAACTTCAATCCCATGGGTGATTTTTAGATCGAGACATGAAACCCTAATCACCTTCTTTCTCAAAATCCAAGAGAAAGAGAGAGTCACTTGAAAAAATACCCGGATGACATGGTGGAGGAGCTCGCGGAGAGTCCGTGGATGTCCTCAGACGGTCCGGGGGGTGCCCCAATCCAAATCCCCAAGGGAGGGGCCCTTCTTCCACCAAGAACAAGAGAGAGAGAGTTTGAGGGAGCCTTTTGCGAGTTTGGGACGAGAGGTAGGAGAACCACACATTAAGTCTCGGCGCTGGTGGGTCCCGCTGTGACCGGCGCACGCGGACTGTCCGCGGTCCGCTGGCGAACTGTCCGCGGCCTCCTCGTGGACGGTCCGTGGTGCTTCTGCGGACTGTCCGATATTAACTCAGAAACATACAGAGCCGTCCCAACAATTTTCGCCCCACGCGGACTGTCCGCGCAGTCCACGCGGACTGTCCGCGCTCGTTGATTTTCAGCCCGAGAT
Organism: Cenchrus fungigraminus; assembly: GCA_036936925.1. NCBI lineage: Eukaryota > Viridiplantae > Streptophyta > Magnoliopsida > Poales > Poaceae > Cenchrus > Cenchrus fungigraminus. The sequence goes on along the minus strand of CM072771.1, from coordinate 85,572,899 downwards.
TCTTTCCTTTTATCTTGAATTTGATGCACTTTCTTGGGATCATTGCTCATGATGTATAGAGAGAAAATTTTATATGATAAAATGCAAAATAAACTATGCAAGAAACAAACTTAACAAGGGTTAGAGAGCATAAACATAGATGAACAAAATAAATAACTTCTATGATAAAAGTATGCAAAGAAACACATGTGCTAGGTCTCAAGCCACATTTGAGAAGTCAATGACATTTAGCTCATTTCCCAATTTACAAAACCGAGATTCGTCCAAAGGCTTGGTGAAGATATCCGCTAATTGATCATCCGTGCTTACACCATCAATCTTGATATCACCTTTGCTTACATGATCTCTATGAAAATGATACCTAATATCAATATGTTTGGTTCTTGAATGTTGAACCGGATTGTTGGCAATCTTGATGGCACTTTCATTGTCACATAAGAGAGGAATTTCCTTGAATTTTACACCACAGTCAAGAAGTGTTTGCTTCATCCATAACAATTGAGCACAACAACTTCCCGCTGAGATATATTCCGCTTCGGCGGTGGAAAGAGCCACTGAATTTTGCTTCTTAGAAGACCAAGATACAAGAGAACACCCAAGCAATTGACAACCACCGGAAGTGCTTTTTCTATCAACTTTGCATCCAGCATAATCGGAGTCCGAATATCCAACCAATTCAAATTGAGCACCCTTTGGAAACCAAAGACCAATGTTAGGAGTATATTTCAAGTATCTCATGATCCTTTTTAGCGCGGTCAAATGACATTCTTTAGGGGTAGCTTGAAATCTAGCACACATGCACACACTAAAAATGATATCGGGCCTAGATGCGGTAAGGTAAAGCAAACTACCAATCATAGATCTATAAAGCTTAAGATCAACCGGTTTACCTCCCTCATCAAGATCCAAATGCCCATTGGTGGCCATCAGAGTCTTGATGGGTTTTGCATCTTCCATACCAAATTTCTTCAAGATATCCCTCACATATTTAGATTAGCATATAAATGTGCCTTCCTTCAATTGTTTGATTTGAAGACCAAGGAAGAAACTTAATTCACCAATCATTGACATTTCAAATTCTTTGGACATCATTTTACCAAATTCCCCACAAAAGTCTTCATTTGTTGAGCCAAAGATAATATCATCAACACAGATTTGACAAATGAAGATATCCTTTCCAATTCTTTTGGTGAACAAGGTTGTATCAACCTTTCCAATTTTGAACCCCTTGGAAATTAGAAAGTCCCTAAATCTTTCATACCAAGCACGAGGTGCTTGCTTCAAACCATAAAGAGCCTTAGAGAGCTTGTATACATGATTAGGCTTCTTGGGATCTTCAAAATCGAGAGGTTGTTCAACATATACCAATTCATTGATTCTTCCATTCAAGAAGGCACTTTTGACATCCATTTGATATAACTTGATATTGTGAGCACAAGCATAAGCAAGCAAGATTCTAATAGCCTCAAGTCTAGCTACAGGAGCAAAGGTTTCATCAAAATCCAAACCTTCAACTTGAGTGTAACCTTGAGCAACCAATCTTGACTTGTTCTTCACAACTATACCATCTTCATTTTCCTTGTTCCGGTAGACCCATTTAGTACCAATGACATTATGACCCTTAGGTCTTTCAACCAATTCCCAAACTTGGTTTCGAGTGAAGTTATTCAATTCTTCTTGCATGGAAATCACCCAATCCGGATCATCAAGTGCTTCATCTACACGTTCAGGCTCAAGAAATGATACAAAAGAATAATATTGACAAAATGAAGCAACACGAGATCGAGTTTGAACACCCTTACTAATATCACCCATAATTTGGTATATTGGGTGATCCTTGGCAATTTGAGTTGGAACTCTTGGTTGATCAATCGGTTCTTGTGAAGATGTAGAAGGTGAAGTAGTTGAGACCAATCGATCTTCAACTTGAGGTGTATCATTGTTTCTTGTATTATCAACTTGTTGATCTTGATTATTTGATGAAGAAGAAGTATTCACTTGAATTGATATAGATGGTTCTTCATCATCATCTTCTTCTTCTCTAGGCCTTATATCACCAATAGCCATAGTCTTCATTGCCTTGCTCAACTCATCACCTCTCACATCATCCAAATTTTCTTTTTCACTATGAGAGCCCATAGTTTCATCAAATTGCACATCATAAACATCTTCAACAAACCCCTTGGACTCATTGTATACTCTATAAGCTTTGCAATTAGATGAATAACCAAGAAGAAATCCCTCATCACACTTGCTTTGGAATTTGGATAGACGAGAGCCTTTCCTTAGAATATAGCATTTGCAACCAAAAATCCAAAAATAAGAAATGTTGGGCTTCCTTCCAATGAGAAGTTCATATGGTGTCTTGTTGGAGAATCTATGACAATATAGCCTATTTGATGCATGGCAAGCGGTGTTAATTGCATCGGCCCAAAAAGAATCCGAAACTGTATATTCATCTAGCATAGATCTTGCCATCTCAATCAAGGTTCTATTCTTCCTCTCAACTACACCATTTTGCTCCGGAGTGTATGCAGTTGAGAATTCATGCTTAATTCCCTTCTCATCACAAAATTCTTCAACACTTGTATTCTTGAACTCACTACCATTGTCAGTTCTTACTTTCTTCAATTTTCGCTCAAATTCATTTTCGGCCCTCTTGACAAAGCTCTTGAATATTTCACAAGTATGAGATTTGTCGTGTAGAAAGAATACCTATGTGAATCTTGAATAATCGTCCACAATCACAAGACAATAGCTGTTTCTACTAATGCTTCTATAAGTAGTAGGACCAAATAAATCCATATGCAATAATTCCAATGGTCTTGTGGTTGACATAGTACTCTTGTTAGGATGAGAGTTGGCAACTTGCTTTCCGGGTTGACAAGCACTACACAAATTGTCCTTCTCAAATTTAACATCTTTCAAGCCAAGGACTAAATCATGCTTCACTAATCGGTTGAGTTGTTTCATGCCAACATGTCCTAGTCTTCTATGCCACAACCAACCCATTGAGGCCTTTGAGAATAAGCAAGTAGTCAAACTAGCCTTCTTAGAAGAGAAATCCATAAGATATAAACTTTCATGCCGAAAGCCCTTAAAGATAGTATCTTTTCCATCAAGTGAAGTGACCTCAAATTCATTGCTAGTGAAAGTGCACTTATAACCATTATCACAAAGTTAAGCAATAGATAGCAAGTTGAAATTAAGAGAATCAACTAGCAAGACATTGGAGAGATTATAATCTTTAGAGATAGGTATTTCACCAATGCCTTTTACACCTCCCTTGCTATCATCTCCAAAAGTGATCTTGTCAAAGTCAGAGATATCTTCATCAAGACGAGAAATCACTACAAAAGAAATCACTTCCTCTTAGGTACCCAATTTTTCTTGGGTCCTTCAATGTTAGTGACCAAAACCTTAGGCACCCAAATAGATTTCTTTCTATCACATCCAATAGAACGGCCAACAAACCTAGCACAAACAACACCCTTTGAATCCTTTTCAAGTACATAGGATGGATCAAAGGATACGGTCTTCTTGCTCTTGCATTTGTGATTTACATCAACTTTTGTCTTGCATACATGACACATCTTGAATTTCCCTTCATCTTCAAGAAATATCTTGGAAGCAACAAAAGTAGTCTTCTTGGGAATGAATGCCATTTTGCCTTTCTTCGGAACATAATCAATATCATTCTTGTTCAAGGTAAATTTTTGATTTGTCCAACAATGATTAAACCGGACATGACTTCCAAAATACTTAGCAAGATCCTTGGACAAGCACTCAACTTCCTTCTTCAAAGATTCATTTTCCAATATAAGAGATGAATCACAAGAATTATCCTCATTAATGCAAGAGCTAGTGCTTGTGCTACAAGATGGGTTAGTTGCACATGAAGAATCATTTAATATATCACATTCAACACTCATGCTTAATTTTCCTTTGACTTCTTGTGCAAGGAGAGAGTTGTGAGCTTCCTTAAGCTCCTCGTGCTTTTCCTTAAGAATCCCCCATGAAGTGTTTAGTTTGTCATGGGAGTCCTTAAGATTGGCATGAGAAGTCTTTAGCTCCTCATAGGAATTTTGAAGTGAAGAATTCTTCAACTCCAAATCCTTCAACTTTGACCTCTCCTTGCGCAATTTATCATCGGACTTAATAAGCATTTCCACAAGAGCATCATAAGAAATAGCATCATCATCAACATCATCATCACTATCATCATCATTGGCATCCTCAACTATTACCTTGGTTTCACCTTTTGCCACTAGACAAAATGGCTTGGAGAAGAGTGAAGGAGCTTCCTTGATAGCAATTCCGGCAAGACCTCTTGAAGGCTTGTCATCATCATCTTCTTCATCGGAGCTTGCATCGGAATCCCATTCAACAAAATAGGCTTGCCCATTTTTCTCCTTCTTGTAGTACTTCTTCTTCTTGTTCTCATTCTTCTTGTACTCACTTTTCTTGCTCTTCTTCTTGCCATTCTTATCTTCTTTCTTGTTTGGATAATTGATTGATATGTGTCCAACTTCACCACAAGAGAAACAATCTTTTCCTTCAAAAATATTCTTCTTTGATGATTGCCCTTTCTTGCCAAATTTCTTCCTATTCATGATTCTTCTAATCCCTCTAACAACAAGAGCCAATTCTTCATCCGTGTCGCTCTCTTGTTTTTCATCACCATCGTCTTCTTGAGAGGCTTTGGCCTTGAGTGCGATACTTTTCTTCTCCTCAACCTTAGCTTCACCATGTACTTCCTTTTGTGATTGCTTGAACATATCATGAGTGAGCACCTCACCAAGCACCTCCGTGGGAGAAATTGTTTTCATGTTTGATCTCACAAGCAAAGTCACAATTGTTTCATATTTCTCCGGGAGACATCTAAGGAACTTATGAGAGAAGTCTTGATCCGGGACATCAAAATCAAGGCACTTGAGTTCATTCACAATGTCATTCAACCGGTTGAACATGGTTGAAATGTCTTCATCTTTCTTCATAGTGAACTCATTGAATTTTCCCTTATACAAATAAAGTTTAGCTTCCTTGATGGTGGAAGTTCCTTCATAAATTTCCGTAAGCTTCTCCCATATCCTATTAGTTTGCTTGAGACCCTTGACTCGGTTGAATTCACTAAGAGTAAGAGCATTGTAGAGCACACTCAATGCTTGATTGTTGTACTTTATGTTGTCCGTGTCTTGTGGAGTTGGATGATTCGGATCCAATACAACATAGCCCTCTTGTACAATCCTCCACACACCTCCTTCCAAGGCTTGAAAATAAACCTCCATTGTAGTCTTCCAATAGTCATAATTTGTTCCATCAAAGACCGGAGGTTTACCCACATGAAACTTTGTCTTCTCATCCCCCATTATTGTACTCCGGGATGGTTAAATCCTTCAAAAATGGAGTCCTCGGCTCTGATACCACTTGTAGGATATAGGATACCGACTAGAGAGGGGGTGAATAGGTGGATTAAAATCTAAAACCACAACACTAGAGAAATTTAATTAGAACCACAAGGAGGATTAAATCTCAAGCTATGCTAACCCTATGTTGAAGGTTTGCAACCTAGGATGACAAGAATACAATTCAATCTCTATGAAGATAATTGCTCAAAGTAAATGCTTTAAAGTAAATGTGAGCAAGAGAATCAACAAACACAAGAGACGAATTTTATCCCGTGGTATCGATGACTTGCCGGTCACCCCTAATCCATGTAGAGATGGATTCAATGTTCAACCGCTCCTCTATCAAGTCACCACTTGATCTTTGAGCCGGTTAGAACCAAAGAACCGCTCCAAATCTCTTTTCCACTAGAGTTGCTCTTCACCACTCCGGCGAGGTGAGCACAAGACCTCTCACAACAATAGATCCGGAGCCACGCACAATCTTCTTGTGAGCTTCCACGGATTCACCACCACCAAGCCATCTAGGAGGCGGCAACCTCCAAGAGCAACAAATCAACCACTTGCTTGATGATTCCCTAGTGCCACAAAGATCAAAACCTTGATGCAATGCACTAGATGCTCTTAATCTCACCAAAGATGCAACCTCTAAGCAAAGTGAGTGAGAGAGAGGAGGGAGAGAGCTCAACAATGGAGTACAAGCCTTTCAAAATGCCAAGAGAGCCTCTCCCATCCCGGGCATGGAGTATATATACTCCCTTCCGACGAAACTAGCCGTTATGTTCAAAATAGTTCAAAATGCGTGCCTCGCGAACTGTCCGCGACCTCATCACGGACTGTCCGCGTTTGAATTTCAACAGTAAAAACACGAAGTCAAACGGGTGTCAGAGGTGACCGTTGGACCGGGCAGACCGTCCGCCAGGAGCCTGCGGACTGTCCGCCTGGCGCCTGCGGACTGTCCACCCGGCACCCCCGAGCCAGCAACCTTTCTGTTAGATTCGAGATGAATATCGGACCGTCCGCGAAAGCCTTGCGGACTGTCCGCCCCAAATTGATTTTTCTCGAAAAACTTTGCCCAAAAACTCATATATTTACAATAAAAACTATATCTCGTGGACTGTCCGCCCCTAGGGCCCGGACTGTCCGCCCCAACTGTTGAAACCTGATTTTTCAAGGTTTTCAACAAAGCCTCTTTCAACTTTTGAAATCACCACTCATCTAAATGCAAACCATGCAATTTCTTGATCAAAGTGGCACTATGGAAAGTCAAGCCAATGAAATTGATCCCTCTTGATAGTACAGCTATCTAGCCTATCAATCCGGTCATATATCATCCTCTAATCACCTCATGACTGGTAAAATAGAAAACCCTATCTTTATACCTTTGCCTTGAGTTCTTTTTCATCCAAAGCACACATGCCTTCCTCTTTGCATATTCCATGAGATCAACGCTTCTCCGGACTAACCTATTCTCATATCTCAATAGAAATGTTACTCCACAATGATTGTCATTAATTACCAAAATACAAATTAGGGGCCTAGATGCCTTCACCACGAACGGCACAGTGCACTCTACACCTTAAGCGTCAGAAGGTGTGGCGTAGACCGCCTACTCGCACGAGTAGTTTTCCACCTCCGACCAGTTCAAGACTTGACTGCCAAGGCCGCGGGTACACGGGCCTCGTTGATGTCCCGTGATATCCGGGCACGTTAACCCACGCCCCGCCACGTGCCGGCCCCTCCGCGCCGGTCCACCCTGACCAGGTCGATCTAATATCAGAGGGCGGATCCGTCTGCTGCCCCACGAACAGGGCACTGCGCGTCGTACCACGGGCGGCACGGGAAACGCTGTGCCACGGACTGCACAGTGTACGCCACCCCCTAGCTCTCGAACGCTATGGCATAGACCACTCAATCTCCACAGTCCCCGGAAAAGACAAGCCCTTGTTCTGCTGATAGGGGTAGGATATGAATCCTACTTCCATGCCCGACTAACTACTCGGAGAAGGGTACGGGGAGCCCAGAAACAGCTACTTGGGACGCATGATTCCTGGAAGACCTACACCGTCACCTGTGGCGCCGTAACAGCTCTTTGCCGCTCCGCCCTGGCAGCCCGACGCGGGAGGAGGACGTCCTACGCTATAGCCTAGCTTACACACTCGATGTAACCCCCCTGAACCTCTCCCTTATTATTATAAAAGGGGAGGAGAGGGGCACTTGCAAGACATGTTCGTTTCCACCCCCACACACACTTAGTATCGATATCTCATCTCATATACCCCCACAGACGCACTCACACTCACATACGCAGAACTCTACTACAAGAACCACATACACGCCAGGGACTTGGGCTCGAAGCCCTCTCCCGACTTGTTTGTATCCCCTACTACAAACTCCCGTGCATAAAAAACACCCCTTCTCTGACTGGACGTAGGGTATTACTCTCCGGAGGCCCGAACCAGTATAATCTCGAGTGTCTCTTGTGCAACCGTGCGGATCCGTACACGCGTTCTTATAAATTTACTTGCTGGCGGTAACAAACCCGACAAGTACCTCGAAAAATCATCAACCACAACAAGAACATACCACTTCCCACCTGCAGATCGAACACGAGCTGGCCCAACCAAATCCATGTGCAACAGCTCACAAGGTCGCTCGGTCATGACAGCAGTCAAAGGGGCGTGAGAAGCAGCAACCATCTTTCCATGCCAACAAGAAGCACAAACCAGATCCTTCTCGAATTTCAACTTAGGCAATCCTCGAACAAGATCAAGACCACTCAAGCGGGAACACAACTCAAAGCTCAAGTGTTCCAACCTCCTATGCCATTTCCAAAGCCCGACCAAAATGCCAACAACAAAGCATCGAGGAGGACCAACAGACTGGAAAAAATCGGCATGAAAGATTTGACCCTCGGGGACGATCGTACAGACAAGATCGCCTCGAGAATCAAGCACACGAGAAGCGCTCGACTTAAAACGAACCTCAAAACCTTCGTCAAGCAACTGGGATACTGAAAATAGGTTAAAACCAAGTGACTTGACCAAAGCCACACTCTTCATGGTCACCTTGCTACTCACCTTCACCATACCTTCAGCAAGCACTCGTCCTCTCCCATTGTCCCCGAAAGTGATGTACTCCCTCGGTCTCACCAGGGTGAGGCTGGAGAACCACCCACGATCTCCGGTCATGTGTCGTGAGCAACCGGAGTCGATCAACCAAAAGTCCTCCAAGCCTCTCACCTGTAATAAAAAACGAGGACGAGAATGAGCAAGCGACTCAACACTGGGGTTAGTACTAAAGGAGTCAAACCAGTGTCGAGCCATTTGCTCAAAAGAAGGGTTAGCAAAATCCATCCTATCAAAACTTCTAGGCAGAGCCCTCTCACGCCTACCACCGAAGAACCTGTCACGTCTCACTAGAGGAGTAGGCGCACCACGAGGGGGAAAACGTGGCCCGTAGTCCATCTGAGACCCAAAGCTCTGATCATGCCTCCCAAACTCGTAACGATCATGAGCAGGAGCACGTCCAGCCAACTCACCACGCCCAAACCCAACGCGTCTATCTCTCTGTCGAAACACACCTGCACCTCCACGAGTGGAACTGAATGCACAAACACCTTACCCCTAGGTAGAGGCCCTCTACGAGGCTCAGGCACACCATGAGGATGGTGGTACCTATCCTTGTTTGCCATCTCCCTAGCAAACCTCTCATCTCTCTTTCTCCTAAAACAGAACTCATCCTTATGCCCATCCCTCCCACAATACTCACAATGGAAGTGGATCGGCTGTGGCTTCTCTATGGGCTTCTCAACAGCTTTCTCTCCTGACTTCCCACCCAACACACTCCCCTGGGTGCTTACAAACTTGATGGGTTTCTGTTAGTTTTCTGACTTGTGGGGGAACACTGGTGGATCTGCAGTTGTATCTAGCTTGTTTCTGAGGTGGTTTGGCTTGGGTGCAAATTTGTTCATGGGTGTGGTATGTGGTGGAATAGGGATCTCTCCAGCTTTCTCTTCTCCCTCACAACTCTTCTCACCACTCTTGTCAGCCCCCAACGCCTGACCATCAAATCTCTTAAACTGAGCCAACATCAAACTCAATTGTGGCTCATGCCCAGACAACCACCCCATCATTTTTCTCAATTCAGCATTCTCATCCTGCAAACGGTCAACATAGTGTGCAAGTTATATGTTTTTCAAAGCATGCAATTCACAGGTAGAATATGATGTAGGAACAGGGGCTTTCAATTCCGCCTCAAGAGAAACTATCTTGGTGTGAGATTCATCTAGCCTAGCATGCAACACAGGACAAGAAGTGCAAGCACCTAACAAAACATGTCTAGATTTCAATTCATCACACTCAACCCTAAGCACATCTAGTTCCTCAAGAGTTGAGGCATGCTTCTCCTTGAGAGCAGTCAAGTCAGTCAGAAAAACATTGCAATCACTACAATCAACCTCATCAGACACAACAGGAGCAGATTTCAAAGAGCCTATCTCATTTCTAGCATCAACAAACAAGGAATCAAGCTCAACTATCTTGTCCTTAGCATCACCCAACAAATACCTAAATTCCCTCTTCTCCTTGTTGGTCTTCCTAAGCACATCATCACGGTTATCAAGCAACTCATTGAGCCTAGCATTCTCCTCTAGCAAGAAGTTGGGATCATGTCGTACCTCTTCCTAAGAGTCAGAGTTCGAGTCCGAGCTGTTCTTCCCACCCTTCTTGGAATGCACCATGCCGCAAAAGCCTCCTTGTGCGACGAAGCTGAGGCCGGTGAAGTTCTTGCCCGTGTGCCGCTTGTCCTTGCGCCGACCTTGCTCGAGTCAGAAGAAGCATCGCTTGATGTCGCTCGCTCCGACAACCATTGCTCGAGCTGTCTTCTTCTTGTACCCGCCACTCTTCTTCAGCCTTCTCTCGCCCTTGTCCTTGTAGTCGTTCCGTGAGCGGTGCTTGTTGTAGTCGTGCTTGGGCTTGCCCTTGTAGTCGTTCTTGATCTCCATGGCTTCAGGGCACTCGGCGATGAAGTGCCCGTGCTTCCCGCACTGATAGCACATCCCCGAGCTCCACCTTGCATTCTTGCGGTTCTCGTACATCCGCCCAAACATCTTGCTCAACAAGGCAAGATCATCCTCGCTCAGCACCTCAAAGTCCTCATCTAGCAAGGACTCAAGACAAGACAAAGAGAAACCAATAGAGTTAGCATTAGTGCCTTGATTCTGAGATGAGCCAAACTTTGAGGATCAGTAGGGCTCTCGCCCTTGGCTCTCAAGCCACGATCAACCTCTGAAGACCTGAGCTTGGAAAATAGCTCATCAAGCGATAGCGTGTCATACACACTCGACTCCTCAATGGCCTCGACCTTGGCACTCCACACAGACCTATCCAGGGCATGCAAAAGGTTGATAGCTTGATCATGATCCGTGTATGGGAGCACTGTCACATTGGCCCTCATGTTGTTGACTATGATGGTGAAACGCTGGAACATAGCATCGGTCAACTCACCGAGGAGATGAGTGAAGTTCTCGTACTCTCTTCGGTAAGTGGAAAACAAACAGGCTTGCACCTGGGCATTGCCAACATGAGCATTTCTAAGCTTAAGCCAAATCTTTCTGGCCACATTCTCTCCGTACACTCGCACAAACTCCGAGGCACAGAGAGCACGGAACAAGTAATCAACGGCCTTGCTGTTGGCCTCACACATGTCCCACGATCCTAGAAGCAGAAAATTGTCTGGAATGACATAATTTGGATTCTGAGTGACATAGCAAATCAGAGTTCCCTTCCCACGCAAAAATGCGCCCATGCGCCTCTCCCACATTGGGTAATTCTTGCCATCGAAGTGCGGAGGACCCGACCAATTTCCATAGTCACCCATCTTTGGATCTTAGATTGGTTAGAATCACGAAGATCTGTAACAGGCTCTGATACCAATTGAAGGACCGAATAGGTGACCAGAGAGGTGGGAAGTGAATGGGAGCCGATAAAAATTCTTCCCGAAGGACGAACTCGGCCTATACCCCGATTGCCACTCTGAGTACTCGCTCACACCAGAGAAGCTCTAGACTAGGCACACACAAGCCTATAATTCCTAGAGACAAGCCTTGAACCAAAGCGCGGAAGCACAAGACAAGAATCGAAGCACCTAGTCAATTCTGGGAAACCAGGTGCGCACTGTCCGACTGGTACGGGCGGACTGTCTGCTAGATTGATGCGGACTATCTAGACCGTCGACGTAGACTGTCCGAAAAGGCAACAGAACCTCTAGTAGAACCCTAAGAAATTCGGACTGTCCGACAGAGCCACGCGGACCGCCCGCCAGTGTCACGGAACGTCCGTGAAGGCCTCGCAGACCGTCCGGCAAACTCACTGAAAACCCCAGACAAACTCAGCTCAACCCCAGACAAAAAACTTGACCACGCGGACCGTCCGTGAAGGACGCGCGGACAGTTCGCAAACTGCCTGCAACAAAATCCTAGAGGCGAAACGGATCGAAACACGAACGCGCACGAACACGTGATGAACTGGGATGAACACAGGCCTTGTGGACCGCCGCCACAGCCTCGCGGACAGTCCGCGGCTCACGAATAGAGCAGGAACAGCTCGACCCGCGAGGTCAACTCCTACAAATCCATCACCGGATCTCCCAAACGGCTAGAGCTCTTGAGACAAGATTTAGGGGAGATGATAAGCGACACAAGAGGAAGCTATGCCCCAAAACTCTTAGCCTCTAACTCCCTAAAACACCAGGAATCGCGGATCACGCGAACCACCATCAAGAACTCGGGCTCCGACCCAAAACTCATGAATCAAAGGTGTTTCCTGGCGTTCGAGGGGTCAAGATCACACACAAAGATGCGCATGGCATCCACCCATGATCGCCTCAAAGAAATCCGAGAGAAAACACCCTCAAATCCACGAATCGAGCGAAGAACGAACCTCCCCAAAAATAGCCCCAAAAATGACACGAAAATCACAAAGAGCTAGGAGATCACCGCAACGCCGAATGCTTCCATACATCGAGAGGTTAGAGTCTATACAAGAATCTAGACTAAGGAAAGCAGAAGAAAAGAAGCAATCCAGAGTGATCTACCGGGGGAGGAAACCCTAGAGTCCAAGAGAGAGATATGCCATCCACCTCTCTGCTATTTATACGAAGTCCACCGGAGGAGGCAAATGACCATGCTACCCCTACAACTCAAATAGAAGATACACAGCCCTTAGGGGCAATATGTCTAGTCTTCATAGAGTGGACACGCTTCCACCGCGGTCTTGCTTAGCATCGACGCAAACCCTGCGATCACGCCACGTTCCCCCTCCCCCACCTCGAAGCTTCCCGACGCTCCCGGATCACCGTCTCCGTCACATCGGGCCTCTGGACTTGATTTTGCAGCCCAAATCAAGAAACCGTCCACCGATGGTTTTGTGGGTAAACCAACAAACCCCGCGTGCACCGGCCCATGTTCATGACTTCAACCCGCTAGTCTTGCACCGCACGTATCGCACTTGACCCCATCGGCCACCGGGTCCATCGAACCAAGCCTACTTGCCTCTCCAACACCCGGAGGCCGCCATGGCTAAGGCCTTTCGCGCTTGTTCTTCACCTGCACCGACACAAGTCAAACCGCAACCTGTACCTGCACACTTAGCCAAGCAACATTGTCAATCACTCATCACTAAGGAGCGACCCTCCACTGGTCCTCGGACACACCTAGTCCTCACTCACAAAGGGATCCTACAGCCGGAGGACTTTATTACCCTGCTGCATGGATGTAATATGTCAACATGACGTATAATGCAACCAATGAATGAGATGTATGGATGTATAAAACATTAAAAATTTTGGACTTGGTATGCTCATTACTACATGCAAAAATATTTTAGAAATGTTTTGTCATCTGGTTGATGAGTTGCTTTTTGGAATTAGCTAAAGTGATGGCTAATTGCTTCTAATTTGAGTACTAAAGAATACTAAGTTGTACTTGAAAAAACATGAAGCTTGTTGAAAAACACATAATGACATGTGTTTTTATCTGGTTGACTGAGTTTCTATTTGGAATCAGCTAAATTGGTGCTAAAATGCTTCTAATTTGAGTACTAGAAAATGCTAAGCTTATGTTTTAGAAATATGATAGGCATACTCATGCCAAGTCTAATTTCTACTTCCAATTAGTGTCATTTTCTTTGTACGTGAACCATTTATAAGTCAACAACTTCCATTTAGTACAAAACTATTGGACACATCACTAGGTTTGTGTGAGCCTACAAAAAACAAACTCATAAGATATTGCTGCCATTACAATTTTTAGAAAATGATATTGATGCACTTAAAATCCCATGGCACAGATTTGATTGGGTCAGTGCACAACCTATGTACCAATGAATGAAAAAAGGGAAATACATGATATGGTTATTGCTAGAAACAAAAAAGAGAACACTATAGTTGGTTAGATTAGTATATTAACATGCATTCATGTTTTTTGTTTCTGGCTGGTAAACTGAATTAAGTTTCCTGACACTGGATACAATAGCTTATGGGTTATATGATTACATAGTTGGCTAGATTAGTATACAAACATGCCTTCATGTTTTTATTTTTCTGGATGTTAAACTGAATTAAGTTTCAAGACACTGAATACAACAGCTTATGGATTATATGGTTACATAGTTGGCCGGATTAGTACACTATTTACTGAAAAGAGCACTGCGTATACTTGATAATCAAAGCGACACCTCATGTGCTTCTTACCTGCATGAACTGACAATACAAAAACTACACAAGTTGTTGCTGGAAACCGAATAAGAGAAATAACTTGACAAGCTGTAGTTGTAGTGTATCTGACGAAGCAAATTCATATGGCACAGAAACTGAAATCTACAAGCAGGTTCACTGAAAGAGAAAAAGGGAAGTATAGATGAGTGAAACAATAACAAGTGCAATTAATATTAGGAGTACAAATATCACCAAGATGATTACATTTAGTAACAAAAGTATAAAAATTGCGTCAAGCAAGAACCTAGGTGAACAATATTTTTGTCTAATATAGAATGGATGCATAAAATATACCCATATTCTTGCTAATTCAGAACTATATTATTGCCTACTAAAGTACACTGGTTTGCCTACCACTACGTGAAAAACTCACATTGGTAACGGTCGCGGATGGCCATTGGTAACGGGCAAAGCGCCCGTTACCGATCAAGCATTACAAATGAGCCAACAAAGGTAACGGGTAGATGCCAGTTACTGATGACACGTATTTGTAACATGCGTCTAACAAACACCGTTACCACAACTACTTACCGGTCACCTGAAATGGTTGTTTCTCCGGGGCCACCAGAGTCTTTGGTAACGGGCACAAACACCGAGCTCGTTACTGATAACACGTATTTGTAATGGGCGTCTAACAAAGACTGTTACCGCAACTAGTTACCAGTCACCTGAAATGCCTATTTCTGTGGGCTCACAGGGACCTTTGGTAACGGGTACAGAAACCAAGCCCGTTCCAAGAACTCAACATCAGAGACGCGGAAAATACTTCCATAACGTGTCTCCTCTGTCTCGACGAAAGGAGACGCGTCTTGTCAGTGCGCGTCTCCTCTGTCTTGATGAAAGGAGACACATGCTGTGAACCCACGTCTCCTCTGTCTGGAGGAAAGGAGACGCGTGATGTGAACCCGTGTCTGCTCTGTCTCGACGAAAGGAGACACGTGTTGTCGACACGCGTCTCCTCTGTCTCGACGAAAGAAGATGCGTCTTGTTCGTGCGAGTCTCCTCTGTCTCGACCAAAGGAGACATGTACTGTGTACGTGCGTCTCCTCTATCTTGACCAAAGGAGACACGTTGTCTACTTTCACAAAAATTAGGTCCAGCATCCATATTCCCAAAAATCGACAAACTGAAAAGAAATTCACAAAATTCACATGCTCATCTGACAAAATTCAGGCATTAAACATCCTCATCTAACAAGGTTCACAACAATATCACTAGCAAGGTTCACAACAATATCATAGGGTTAACCATAAGGATTGGCAGTGAATAAAATGTGAGCCATCAGAGCATCATCAATGTGAAATTTTCCTGAGGGTCTGATCACCTGGTTCGTGAGGAATGAGGCAGTTCTTTCCCTACGTGGACCAGCATGTCTTTGTGGAGATGACAAGTAGGTAGGTGAAATGCATGAATATAACAATGTCAGTAGTCAGCACACATAGATGGTTACCAAACATGTGCAGTGCTAATAAGCAAGCATTGTGCTCAGTTGGAGGTGTTACAAATGCAGATCCCAAGAAAGTACTTTAGGGTCCTTCAATTTATTTTTTACTGCAACCATGTGATAGGCACAATAGAAGCCGCAGACTGTGGAACCAAGAGGTTGTTGGTGGCAATGCGATAAATATACAAAGACAAACAGTGGTGAGAAGAAATAAACTGAATCTTTAGTACTAGCTTCCACAGGCAGGAAATACTAAGTAATACGTACCTTAACATCCTTGTCATTGTTCAAGGCGCAGCAGGGCAACTTGTTGTCGTTGTAGTAACTATTCCAAGCACTACAACAAAACATGCAACAATGGTTAGGGTACCATTAATAAACTCTGCAGAGTTTGTTGAGGAAGTTTGTAGGTTAAGAACGAAAAAACTTAATCATCAATGGCAACTACCAACTCCGAGAAATTAGTGCCTATGCACCTATATGAATCAAGATACAAGACCCTATTCTGCTTTGGAAGGATCGCCACTGCAATCCAGTGCTTCCCAGTGTTATAAGCAGAAATGATGACTCTCTTTTTACCATATGACTGGTAGGCACACTTCATATAGGACATAAAAAAAGAATAGCTATTTTCTATATTTGACTTGCTAAAGCATTAAGGATCAAGGAAGGCAACTTCATCCTTCTTCTTCTCAACTTCTACAGCCATATTCCTAATATTAAGAAAAAATAAAGTGTAAGGAGGCAAAATACATAGTAACGATGAACTGAGGCAGAAAGCACATTTAGATAGAAAATAATTAGTGAGAAGCAGATTAAATTTTGAAGCAACTTACAGGATGAAACAACGGAGAAGTCCCATATCCAAAGCATCCAACTTGAAGAGATCGTACAAGTCGCTGATGCTCACAGTGAACAACTCATATTTATCATCTTCTCTCAGAAGCCACTAGCCATGCCTAGCCCATATTACGCCCATAATTGGAGACTCATCCTTGTCCTTTCAACGTTCCATGTAGAAATCGTGGAGATCAGTGACAGAAGGATTAGTATCCGGATCCTTGAGTTCAGCAACACTAAGCATTTTATTTCCAAATTTGTAGCATGGGTTAATCTCAGTCCAAGCATTATTGTCTGCCTTCTTCTTAGCACTTCTCTCAAATGGCTTTCTGGTAGGCTTCTTTTCCTGCTGCTTTGAGATGGCTGAAGAAGGTTTCTCAAGGGCTTTCTTGTCTGATGAAGAAGGATCCTTAGATGGCTTTCTGGTAGGCTTCTGAGACCTTCTATTTTTAGCAAGTTTCTTTTCCTGCTACTTTGAGATGGTTGAAGAAGGTTTCTCAAGGGCTTTCTTGTGTGATGCAGAAGGATCCTCAGATCGCTTTCTCGTAGACTTCTAAGACCTTTTATTTTCAGCAAGTTTCTTTTCCTACTGCTTTGAGATGGCTGAAGAAGGTTTCTCAGGTGGTGTCTGACTAGGAGCTATTACAGAGTTATTGGGCCCAGATGTACTTGCAGCTTTCTTCGAATTATTGTCGACAGATTTTCTCAGCATTAGCCAACACATGACTCTGGACTCCAGCTTTGGCATCATTGTTTTGAGCACTTTTGTTTGGGGATGGAGGTTTTGTTGTTTGATGATGACGATGAGGAGGAGGTGGGGATGTAATTTGCGGTTGTGGGGGTGGAGGAGGAGGAGGAGGTGGGGAACCATGTGAGGAAGAAACCTGTCCCGTATTTTGCAGTTGTGGGGGTGGAGGAGGAGGTGGGAAACCATGTGAGGAAGGAACCTATCCTGTATTTTGTAGTTTTGGGGGTGGAGGAGGAGGAGGAGGAGGAGGAGGTGGGGAACCAGGTGAGGAAGGAACCTGTCCTGTAATTTGTGGTTCTAGGGATGGAGGGGGAGGAGGACGTGGGAAACCATGTGAGCAAGAAACCTGTCCCATAGTCTGTGAACTAGAAGAAATCTGTACCGTAGTGTGCGAATAAGATTTTGGAATTGGTGCTCCCTTGAAGTAAATGTGACACCTCTTCCACTGTATTCTCTCGTGAAGAGCATGTCCAAGTGTCGTCACCTCGTCATTAGGAGGGTGTTCCAGCGCGTGATCCCTAAAGACATCATATACATGCAGCACTTCGACCACATCACAGTCTTCATGAAGCAAGACTGTATGTAGTGTAGTCTACTCTGGTTGAACCACACCAATTGCAGCTTCACATTCAACACCCGAAACATGATACATAGGCCACAGTCTGTGGGTTCAGTCAACGTGCCTATAAGGTCTTCTTGTGTAGGATCGTCAGAGTGCACTACCTCTATCGACAACTCTGTAGTGCCATTGATCAAACCTACATTATCTGCGGACGCACAACTGCTCTTCAGTCCGGCGGGTGAAGGGCTTGTGCAATTAGACACTGGTGCAAACACCACCTGGTACCCTCGTGCCATCATGTCAAGGATATCCTTCTCCATCTCAGCCTTGAGTTCTTGCTTGATTTCTTCCTTCATCTGTTACTTATCAACTGATGAGTCAGTACTCGTCCTCTTCCTCTTCCTGTACATGGAAGCGTGCTGAGACCATGCAAACTTCTAGCCCTGGTAGCTGGAGACACTACGCACGCGACCTAGTTGTTCGGGGCAGCCCAAACACTGACTTAGCACATCAGTCTCCCTCAGCCATGAAGTCATTCCTGAAGATTCTGCATGTGCATTCTTTTACTTGATGTCTGCAGCCAATTTTTCATTTGCTTCTTTGTTGTACACTATCACGGCAACACCGTATTCCACCACTAGCTTACTCCTTGCTCGCAGCCAATTCCAATAATGCTCGTCAGGGTAGGCATCATATGGGTTGACGATCCCAGCCGCAGCTAATTTCCTGTCCTCTTCCTACCACTGTGGTAGTTTCCCAGCATAACCAGCTGGACCCATGCTGTGCTCATTTGTGTTCAGGCTTTGAAGTGACTTGAACTTGCCACTAACAGATGAGGCGTCCTCGGTTTCCTTCTGTTTCACGAACTCTTTCCACTGTTCTGGCTTGATAAAGTCGTGCTTTCCAAATGGCTCAAGTCCTTTTCTGACAAAGTCTCGCCAAAGCTGAAATCTGAATTGTCTCCATGCCTTTACTGCAATCTTCCACAAAAGCTTGAATGTCTACTCTTTCATGTCTTCCTGGAACTCCAAGTGTTCCTGCATATAGGTTTCAAACAAGTACCACTTTTGTTCATCACTTAGTTTTTTGATTTCTGGCAAATCCAAAGGTATCTTTTTTATAGCAATGAGCATCGCAAGCGCCCTGAACATGCGCTTTTGTGTCAATGGTACTGGCATCCCCTGTCTCAACCTTAGTGACTATCATTTGTCTCTTGGCCACTTTGTGGTTGTCCTTGGCACTCTGGCTGGGCCCAGAGCCCCACCCACCTGCTCTTATTCTTCACTATGAGTGGCATATCCATCTTCTTCATAATGTGCATCTTCTTCAACTTGCCCAGGTCTATAGTCCTCGACAGATTTATCCTATGAATTAATTGTCAAGGAATTATGAGAAAGGTCAGCTCAGTGTCCAAGAATAGCACAAAAAGGAGACCATACTGCTAGCTCTCCTAGGAGACATGCTACAACGAGAGACAAGTAGATCTCATTTTTAGTTAACCATGCATAACAGCTAAGCATTTATCTAATCAACACCCACAGAACTGTGTACAAAACCATAAAAATGAGAAAACAATTACAGTAACTAGTTTAGCCCACTATAATCTCATTCGTTCTATGGTAAACCATTAACATAAATGTAAAATTAAGAAACTAAAAAATTAGTTCAGGCAATGCGACCTTACTATTTTAAAGAGGAAGATGCTCGTTGCCTCTGTTGCTGATGAGGTACTTATTCAACTTGGAGAGAATGTCCAAATGTACATATGGAACAAGGGCAAAACCAAATATAAGAGTGAATCTAAAGGGAAATGCCAAATATACATTTTGAAACTCGAAACCCTAACTGAGCATAGTCAAGAATGTATCTTAATGATGTAGGAGGGATTTCTAGCATGCAGTTCACCTTATCACTGTCGGAGCAGAGGGATCTCTAGTCGCCACGTCCTCACGTCGACCTCGTGGCTGGATCCCTCCTCCTCCTAGTCGTCATCGCTGGAAAGTGAGGGGTGGTGTGGCGCGCGTCTCTGCGAAGGGGTGTAGCGTGCGTCGCGTTGTAGGGGGGAGAGATGAGTGGAGGAAGGTAAGGGTGAGGAAGGAGTGGCGGAGGGGCGACGGGGAGGAAGCGGCGGCGGCACGAGGGGGAGAAAGACGACGGCGCGAGGGGAAAGTGTGGAGACGACTGCGTGAGGGAGGCGTCTTTCCCTACTAACCCTAGCATGAGTGGGTGTGTGTGGGCCTTAAAACTGAAAGGCCTAATATTATTAGGAAAACGCCTTAGGTCGGGGCCAGTTCTATTTGAATGAAGAACAGTTCGCTTTCCCCTTTTAATCTGCAATCAAAATTTGTATCACATATTTCTTCGTCATTCGTAATTGTTGACAGCTCAAAAGCGCGTCAAGTTTGAACCGCAAGTGCACGGATCGTGTGTAGCTTTTCCCTTAGAGTATTCCATCTAAGGTTATCAATCCGTGGATCAACATTGGAGCACCTAGGGTTTTCCATCTAGCTAAATGGATCTATCCTAGCATGATGTGAAGATTGCATATGAATGTAACACTTGAAAGATATGAATGAAATATAAGTGTTGATCATATTCACAGCCATAGATGAGATAACACAACCAAGAAGCCAGGGCCTATCGTCTCTAGGTACGGTTCTAGTCAAAAAGGTGATCAAAACATAGATTGCTTCTCAACTAAAGGTACACGGAAACATCTCAACGAAAGGCGGCTCGCAAGCTGCCTACCTTCCCAAGGTCACCGGTGCGAGGTGCGTGTTGACGCCTAAGGTTTCCCAAAGCTTTACCCCAAATGCCCACCAAGCGCTCTTACTTGTAGCTCCTCCTCTTGGTGGCCGCGCACCGGCTCCCGTGGTACTCACCATCGATCCTATTCCACATCATGTCGTCGCTAGAACTTTTCCCTCCCGCATGCTGTCACCACATGAGGGTAATCAACCAACTAGCTAAAACATGCTACCCCAATGTATCCGGAAGATGTAGACTAACAACCATGAATAGATCCAATCTTACTATGAACATATGGATGCATCACATATGAGAAAGAAAGCACTGAAGTAGACCAAAGTCGAGACAACTAGAATAAAGAGTACATTGATATCACCATCGCGTGTGTATACACCCTGATGAATGTTGGGGTGACTCCCAAACTCCACCATGGAGCAACCTCGCAGGGATGCCATGGTGGCTAGGGGTGGCCTAAGCCATCTCCTAGGTACCTTCGAAGACTCACGATGGCCGTCAGCTTCCTTCGGTGTATCTCCTTCTTAAAGCGGCTCTCTGGTGAATGGATCCCCCTCCTTGGGCACCTAGGGACGTGCTCCACCTTGCCTAGCACGAGATCTTCCTTGGGAGAGAAGTGAACTTGTTTTCCATAAAATCAGCCTCGTCCAGAATTTCCTGATTCGCAGCCCTTCCTTGCAGGCACCATATCTCGCACGTCTGGACTCCAAATAATGCAAATTCGGTGTCTAGATTGTGTGCGACGAATTTATCTCAAACTTTGGTATTCATTGCTTTCCTTGGAAACGAAGATAAGATCCCAAAACGGCCTCAGAAGATAATCTGTCGGATTTCAGACTTATCTGCGCAACAGGTATTTTGGGGGACATATCTCCTAGCTCCTTGACCCGAATTGGGCCTTCCATATGTCCAAATCAAAACTCTCATCAAGGCCCACAACTTTGGTATTCAAACTGAGGACCAGGTGTGTCCGAGGAGCAGTGGAGGGTCGCTCCTTAGTGATGAGTGATTGACAACGTTGTGTGGACTGATGCTTGGCTAAGTGTGCAGGTACAAGTTGTAGCTTGACTCGTGTTGGTGCAAGTGAAGAACAAGCGCGAAAGGCCTTAGCCGTGGTGGCCTCCGGGTGCTGAAGAGGCAAGTAGGCTTGGTTCGATGGACCCGATGGCTGATGGGGTCAAGTGCGAGCCGGGCGGTGCAAGACTAGCAAGTTGAAGTCATGAACATGGGCCGGTGCAAGGTAGCGGATCGAGGCCGAAGCTTGCACACAGGGTTTGGTGGTTTGCCGACAAAACCATCGGTGGACGGTTTCTTGGTTTGGGCTGCAAAACCAAGTTGGAGGCCCGATGCGACGGAGACGGTGACCCGGGAGCGTCGGGAAGCTTCGAGGCGAGGGGCACGTGGTGTGATCGCGGGGCTTGTGTCGAGGCTAAGCAAGTCCGCGGTGGAAGCATGTCCACTCAATAAAGACTTGACCATATTGCCCCTGAGGGGTGTGTATCTTCTATTTTGATTTGTAGGGGTAGCGTGGTCATTTGCCTCCTCCAGTGGACTTCGTATAAATAGCGGAGAGGTGGATGGCATCTCTCTCTCTTGGACTCTAGGGTTTCCTCCCCCGGTAGATCGCTCTGGACTGCTTCTTTTCCTCTGATCCTTAGGCTAGATTCTTGTATAGACTCTGACCTCTGGATTGTATGGAAGCATTCGGTGTTGCGGTGACCTCCTAGCTCTTTGTGATTTTTGGGGCTATTTTTAGGGCTTTCGTTCTTCACTCGATTCGGTGATTTGAGGACGTTTTCTCTCGAATTTCTTTGAGGGGATCATGTGTGGATGCCTTGCGCATCTTTGTGTGATCTTGACCCCTCAAACACCAAGAAATCCCTTCGATTCACGAGTTTTGGTTGGAGCCCGAGTTCTTGGTGGTGGTTCATGTGATCCACGATTCCCGGTGATTTAGTAACGCTTCTCATCTCCCCCAAATCTTGTCTCAAGAGCTCAAGCCATTTGGGAGATCCGGTCATGGAAAGGTGGAGTTGACCTCTTCGGGTCACGCGTTTCTGCTCCTGTCCGCATCACGCGGACTGTTCGCGAGAGCTTGGCGGACTATCCGTGGGCTGCTGGTCAGCGTGAGTGTTCTTCGTGTTCTTCGCGTGTTCTTGTGAGTTCGTGTTTTGATCCGTTGCCACAGGTGGTTTTGGTTGCACGGAGTTTGCGGACGGTCCGTACTTGAGTGCCAGACGGTCCGTGAAGGTCCGGACAGTCTGCGGGTCCCTCGCGGACAGTCCGGTTTTTCGGGGTGCGTCTCTGGAGGTTCTGTCTGCTTTTGCGGATAGTCCGCAAGGCCCTTGGGGACAGTCCGCCCAGGCCTCACGGATAGTCCGCCCGTACACCACGGACTGTCCGCCAGGTCTGTTGCAGACTTGCTTACTTTGGTTTGATTCTTGTCTTGTGCTCCCGCGCTTTGATTCAAGGCTTGTCTCTAGGACTTGTAGGCTTGCGTGTGCCTAGTCTAGAGCTTCTTTGTTGTGTGCGAGTGATCAGAGTGGCAATCGGGATATAGGCCGAGTTCATCCTTCGGGAAGAATTTTTATCGGCTCCCATTCACTCCCCCCTCTCTGGTCGCCTATTCGGTCCTTCACAAACTTTTGCCATTAGAGGCCGTTTTAGTCACCGAATCTGCACCGAAAGATCATGCTGTTCTGGGCTGCGTGAATATCTCTTGGGCTGAGTTCATCTCATGGGTAAACCTCCAAGTCACCGGAGTTTTACCACTTCACGCTTCGTTCCTTGGGTCATTTGGAGTCATGTTCACTTCAAGTCTTGACTTATGACGGGCTTCATTATCTTCTCATGAAGTGTTTGATGAACTTTACCCGGAAGTACTCCTTTAAGCACTAAAATCCTGCGTAAACAACATACTCCAAAAACCACATGCAAGTGCGAACTTGTTACATCATTAGTATGCCTAGTGGCGGGTTAGTTATAATTCTAAGCGCAAACCAAAGTGTAACAAGTGCTTGTAGTTGACGGAAATCGACCGCCAACAATAATCTAAAATTAATGATATTTGTTTCTGAATTTTTCTAAAATTAACCTCTATTCATTTATGATAGTGTTTCGTATATAACTTCATTTCCTGGATGTTGTTTATACGCCTTTATCTTGTTCCTTAGAAGTACAACATAGAAATAATATTTGTTTTACATAACCATTACTAATGAAACTTTGTATTTCGTAATCTTATGGTGAACACATGGTTGTGTTTAAATTTCAAATGTATATGAGTTTGAACATGTTGTAAAGTGTAGAAAACTTCAGTGTTGAAGTATAATATTCTAGGAAACTATATGAGAGATGTACACATTTGTACACAAGTATAGTCTTCCTTATCGAAACCATTTAAAATTTTTATGACAAGTTTAGGGACCCAAATTATGTTGTCAAGTCAATTTGCAGAATTTTTAGACCACACTAAGACATTATTAGAATTATTATATCATAAACATGAGATAAGAAAATCTAATTTTAAAAATTTTGGTTACACAAGTGTGGTTGTTGATATTTTATTCGAATACTAAATGACCAACTACGAATTGTTCGTAATTTTAATGAATTTTTAGGTGCTGTTTTATTGGCTCTAATATTTGAGGGAAGTAAGTTTCATTTAAAAAAAATAGTGTCGGGCCCACGTGTTAGCATCAGCAGCCTATATAAAAAAGATAACCCTATCCTCCTGACGAAGAAGACGCGGGTTCACCAACCCGCGTTGCCAATATGTTTCCATTGTCCGAAATGCCCCTGGTCGAATGAATATCCATCCGCCCCGGCTCCAGCCCCCTTCTTCTTCCCCGCTCTGAGCTCCACCGCCGCCTGCCCTTCCTTTCCCCATCGTCGCGCACATGTCGCACTATGTCGATTCGTCTGGAGGTGGACGTGGCAGGAGCAGGTTTCAAGGTGGCCGGAGCAACCGCATTCACTCCAACGGCTTGGATCCAGTCGGTGAGCTAAGCAGCTTCCCACTTGTCCCTTGCCCAGACTGTGGTATGGCTCGGGTGGTGGAGGGGCAGATGCAGAAGGAAGGTGAAAACCACAGTCGTCTTTATTTCAAGTGTGCGAGGAACACGGTGAGTAGTCTGTGCTATGTTTCACAAATCTGAGTTAGGGTTCATATGTGCTTTTGATTTGAATAGTACCCAAGCTTTGTGGATATTATCATTTTGAGGAGTATCTCCAGATGCTGAACGATGCTGGTGTTATTTTTTTCAACCGTCGAACTAGGCAGACGTGGTCGATGAAGTAGTTGATTCAGTGGATTGTCAACTTTGGAGCGACAATCAGAGGAAAGCACAGGACGACAAGCAGAGGAAGAAAGCACTAGAGGAGAAGATGGACAATGTGATCTGGAAGATGAACTTGATTATTGTGGGTGTTGTTTGTGTAGTATTTGGATGTTTACTGGGGATATATGCTGCAAAGAAGTAATTGTGATGTGAAAAGTGATGCTTTAATTTGTTTCTTCTGTGTGAACGAAAAATGAAAAATTTGTTACAGATGACAAACTTAAATATATGAATGAAGAATGGAATGGAATGACAATTGGGTCACGAATCTTAATGTGTCACATATCACAAATTTCATCAATTCATCTGTGCTGACATTTCAGTGTGAAATTAACCAACCCGCACCTGCGTCTCCAATGATTTTATACATAGTTTTTCAAAGCTCAGAATCTTTTCATTAAAGCAGAGTTTGACGAACAAACAGAGGAACACATATTAACAGAGGAACATGTTCATGCCAAACAAGCAGAGTTCGCCAAACAAATAGAGGACGACGAACAACATAGGAGGAACAAATTAATTAAGCAAAGGTAGAGGACGTGTCGCCGCTGCCGGAGGAGCCCCACTGTCGGAGTCGGAGTCGGAGCCGGAACCATCGAGGTCGCGTTCATCACCGCCGTCGAAGCCGCCATTGTCATCGTTGTCGCTGTCGCCGTCGTCGTCAGCACCGACTACGACTCTCTCAAGCTCCCCAACCAATGCATGGATCTTGAAGGCGAAATCCTTCACAGTCCTCTGCAGCGGATTGTTGGGTTGTGGCAAGCCGAGCTCAACGGCAACCCATTGAAGCTTCTTGAAAACTTCGATGAACATTTGGACGGACCAACGGTTGTCCAAATGTAGTTGAGAAAGAATAGGTTCGGCCTCCTCAGGCAGCGGCATTGGTGCTTCCTCGTGCTCCTCGCCTGGCAGCGCTGGTGCCTCCTCGAGCGTCGACGTCGGCACCTCCTTGGCCTTCTCAGCTTCGGCGCCTTCACCTCCTTGATGAGTCGACGACGGCGGCGTTTGTCATCGTCGTCCTCCTCCCTTCCCCGCTTCCTGGATGGCTTGCTCGACGACGATGCCATGCGCGCGCTTGAGGACGAAAAAGCTCTTGGTGACCGGAGACGGTGGTGCTTGGGTTTTCTTGGTGGCATGCTTGAGGAAAGCTTATGGACGAAGCTCTTGGCCGGCTGGGGATTTATAATGACAAGACAAAGAACTATCAGGTGGCCGGTCTTCCCACTACGACAAGCCACTACGCCTCGGAACACGTGTACACTGCAAAGATGCGTGTTCACTAACCAGCATCGCCAATGACTCACCATTGTTTTGGGCAAAAGACTATTATATACAAATCTCACACACAATTGGATTGATTATTAGATATTTTAAATAAATGGATTTATTTACTTTTGTGTTGTGGCACAAAATCAAAGTTAATAAGGAAGTTACGATCCGCGTCGAAGTGGTGCACGCGTGGATAAAAAAACCGCTATTCGCTGGAAATCGACCACAAAGGAAACAGTTCTCATTTCTCCTTTTAATCTGCAATCAAATTTTGTGTCACATATTTCTCGCTCATACGTAATCCAAATTTGATGATTTTTTTCTGAAGTTTTCTAAAATCGTCATCTTTTCAATAATTTCATTGTTTAGTGTATATTCCTGTTTCGTGAGTAATGTTTTTATGCCTTATCTTGTACTTTATAAGTACAACATAGAAATAATATTTGTTTTACACAAGCATTACTAATGAAACATGGTATTTCGTAATCTTAAGGTGAACACAAGGTTGTGTTAAAATTTTAAAGGTATATGAGTTCAAACATGTTGTAAAGTGTGGAAAACTACAATGTTGAAGTAACTGTAACAACCCAGAAATTTGCAAGGTGTGATTTTCAGAAAAATTTAAAACTTTTTTATTTATGTTGAGTGCTACCAAATTTTAAACCCAATTTGCGAGCCACTCCCCTAAATTCCATAAATAAGACCAAATATAAAAATATAAATTCAAATTATGTGTAAATATGTGAGTTGGATTTTCTGGATTTTATTTGAATTTATTTGAGTGTGTTTTAAATTTGAAATAATTCAAATTCAAATACTAACGTTAAAACTATATTCAAATCTATTTGAAAACCTAACACCTAACTTAGGCCTGCTAACTTGTTTGGAAGTCCTCCAGAGGCCCCTGAACCCTTGGCCCGTAAACCGCCGAAACCCTCCAACCTTTAGTCGGCCCACCTAGCGGCCCATGGCAGCCTACCACCGCATCCCCTCTTAATTCAACCGCTGACCAGTGGGGTCCCTCCGTCATGCCCCACCTTTCCCCTTTCCAACCCGGCGCCCTGCACCGCACCACACCGCGCTGCGCCCGCGTGCACGCGATGGGACGGTCGCTCCGCTGAGCTGGCACGCACGCCGAGGCCCACGTGCACCCCCAGGCCAGCCCCGTGCACTCTGCCCAGGGGGATTTCCCTCTTTGCCCCTGCACCGTGCTTTCCCGTGTGATGTCACGCTCTCGCGCCGTGGGCGCCAATCCGTCTCACCTTCACCGCCAAGGCAGAGGGGACAGCAGCGTCCCTTGCTGGTCGTGTGTCCCCTTGACCCCGTGCGCCATATAGCTAGGAGCAAAACCCAGTTGCCCTCCATCCAACAACCCAGTTGGGGTTTTCCCCTTTCCCAATCCACCGCAGCCGCAGCCAAGAGCAGAGGAGGAGAGGAGAAGAGAACAAGGAAGGAAGGGAGGAGCCGAGTGCCGCACCGAGGAAGAAGACGCCACGTCACCGCCGGCGCGTCACGAAGCCGGAGGCCATCTGCGTCGAGGAGAAGGCAGTCCGTGTCGAGGGAAGCCGGAGTAGAGTAGGAATGCCGCCGTCGTGAACATCTACGTCAGGCGCCACCGCCGTGTACCCCTTCGTCAAGCCTGCGACGCCTTCACCTTCGCCCCCAACATGAGTGTTGGCGTTTCTTAGCGCCATCACTTTAAGAACAGATTTGGAATCCATCCTTAGTGACAACACCAAGAAATGCCTGTTGGCATCTCTTAACGTCACAACTTACGACGCCGAGTTAGCGTGAACATCAAAACTTGCCAAAGGTTAATCTAAACGATCATGAACGAATCCGCAAGCGCACAAATAAACCATTGTAGCATTTCCCCAAGGAAGGAGAATATTCCAAGGGTATCGTATCAGTGGAAGGCAATGGCTGATATCATAGACTTATGCTTTTGCACTGAATGTAAACTAAGAGATAGATATAGGAAACAACAAACTCAAAGGTAGGGGTAAAATAAAGATACGAAAGGGTAGTGTGACACACACTCAGATCTACCTCTACTCTAGCACACTACGGCTTAGGGGGAACGTACGAGTTAGCTCTAGGTTCTAATGTACTAAACATACAAAGCTAGAAGATACAGGAGATAGGCATGAGCATTGCATGAGAGTGTAAGGTTCAGTACCCAGGTACAAACAGGGAGCTAGCCCGCGACGACCAGCACTATGCGAAACTAGACTTTAGACTCCTACAGCAAGTACCCCAGCGCGGAGGGTTCCAAAGGGTCCAACAGCTGTTACTACTGCGACCTACCTCTATCGTTATGGGGGTTATGCTCATAACTAACGTAGCCACACAACCCAGCCACCATGCCTGCGTTGTTGCTAGACTTCACCCGACCCGGGCTACTGTGACCCAGGGTGAGAGCCACCAGAAGACTGGTCAACTTAGACCGAGTACCGTAGCTTGAACACAAACCTCATGCAATACTCTCATGCTATCTAACAAGATCAACTAAGGTTAGACATACGAACGGATACGAACTCTCTTATGTCTAGTCAATAAGATCAAAGGGTCGTGTTCAAGAAGAACACGAGCCTCTAACTTATGAACAAACACATAAGGAATGAGTTTATCATCCTTCAAGTGGATCAAAAGCTAGTGTTCATGAAGAACACAAGCCTCTAAATTATGAACAAAGGATGAACTCAAGAACATATCAAGCATATGATCTACCATGACTTTGTATGAAATAGCTGAATAACTGAAGTAGATCAAAGTCATACAATGAAATAAAGACAAAAGAGAACGCATACCTAAACTCCAAAGAAGACTTGGAACCTGAAGAAGAGCTACTCAAGTCTACCCCCTAGCCTTGGAAACTAAAAGTGAGAGGAGAATGAGAGAGTGGTGTGTGAGAAATGGGAGCCCCTCCCCTTCTATTTATAGGCAAGGACAAGGCTTGCTCGGAGCACCAAATGGCCTCAAAACACCCGAGAGTGAAGCAAGTGACCAATCAGCAGCTGCCATGTGTAGGGGCGAGAAGGGGCAAGCCAGAGACGGTTTGGTCGATCCAAGGATCGGCCGCCCCCCTAGGCCCCCCACTCGCGGTGGTTTTCCTCTAGGTGGCTGCCTTGTGGGCCCTATGATCCATCCCTGGTGGATGGCTTGATTTGGTATCCGAGGTGGGCCCTTTGATCCATGTGAAGTCCATGTGGCGCTCTCTAATTCATCGGTGAGTGCCTCTTTTGGATCAATGACGTGGAATGCCATATGTTTCCTTGGTGGCAGGCACCTCCTCAGCTGAGTTGGCATGGTTTCTCCATAGAAGGTGGATTTCCATCTCTTTTAAGCGGTATTTCACCTACTTACAAATAATCTCCAAGGACAAGTGGAACTACATTGTTCAAACCAAAATGCAAGTAAATAATGCATATGCCTCAATTTATGTGAGAATATTGAGGGCTGAAAGTGGTACTTAACAGCCGTCAACAGTGAGCACACCGCCTTCCTCTCACTCATCTCCCCCTTGGTACCCCTACCTGTGTCGCTGCCGTGCTAGCCCATGTCCGGCCTTCGTGCCGCCTTTTCTACAGGATCCCTTCGCCGCCTTGTTCATACCCAGCCATCGTGCACCCACGCACGCACAGGCAAGGCCTTGGCCTCTAACCCCTAGCCGTCACCTTGCCGCCGTGTCATGCCGCGGTTCCATGGCGCCACGCGTCCGCGAGCGCGTGCCGACGGTATCGCGCGCAAGCCAAGCCTCGCACCCCAGCCTAGCGCACCCCAGTGCAGGGCCTTGGCCTTCAACCGGCTCAATCCTGTTCTGTTTGCCGCCGCGTCCGTTCTTGCGCCACCGCACGAGTGCTTTGTTCCGCTGCGCTGCCTATCACGTCGCACCGAGCCGGCCGTAGAGGTCCCGAACCGGGCCTTGGCCGCGCTAGGTTGCTCGCCGATCTAACCCCGTGCTGACCTCACCTCGCCGCGCCACCCTAGGTCCCTAACCTCACTTGTCGCCACCGTGCCATGCGCCGTCTCGGCCGGGCGCCGCGCCCTGGAACGCCGCGCAACATCGCCCGCCAGAGCGAACCCCGTAGGAGCTTAGGGAACTTGTGCGAACCCCAGTCGAGTCCAGGGTGTAGATCCGGACTTCGGTGGAGGAAACCTTGAGTTAGGCTCCAGTTTGGGCCTTGGCTTGTCAAGGCCCACTTGACCCCATCGAAGCCTTGCAGGATGGATAGGTTAGTTTAGGGGGGGTTTTAGGAGTTGGTCCACTAGGCCCTGTTGGGCTAGATCCATTGGGCCACTTTCGGCCCACTAACACTTTTGGCCCATTAACGACCCACAAACCCGCTGACAGTTGACCGTTGACCGGTCAACACTGACGTCATGCTAACGTCAGCAGTTTATTTTAAATAAATCCTTTCCTATTTTATAAACAATTTAATAAATGTTTTATAAATCCTTTAACCTTTGAAAAATCATAACTAATTATTTATAACTCCGAAAAATATGAAACCAGTTTCATTATTTTTCTAAAATCGAGCCTATGCTGTTTGTAGATAGTTTGGGTCTTTTTGCCTCTTTTAAAATTGGGTTTCTTTGGATTTATGCTTAGTTACTTACCGGTCATCTTAGCGTCTCGTATCTCGTGCTGAGCAGACCAGAGCTACGAGCCGGAGGAGGAGCACGACCTCGACTACGACCAACACCAGGACTTCGGACGCCAACCAGGTGTCATGTCACTCCTGACCATATAGATCTCATGAATGCTAGTTAGTTGCTAGTGCTTTAATTATTACTTTGGATGATTTTGAATGCATAGACAATCTTTTAGCCATGCCTTGTTTTGATATATCCTGTACCGTGAACTTCCTACCTTTGGGACTAGCTACAGACCCCTAGCTAGTCCCCGATATTTTCTATCCATATATTTTACCTGATTTAAGATATGGATGGATCTCTAGTTTTTGCTGAGATTGGGATATCTCGGTATTCTGCCGTGTGTTTTGGATGAGTGTGTATCCTTGATGTGTTACCGCGAGAGCGAGCCACTTGGTTACTTGTGAACGCCTGTCTAGGGGAGATGCGACTTGGCCTCCCGCCCTAGAGGCGTGTCGGACGGATGGAGTTGGTGGAGTGCTCGCTCTTTGCAATTAAGGACCGATCGACTGTGTGACCTTGATCTTTGGGCTATTTTCGTGCAAACCGCTCGCCTTGTTAAGGGCGGGGTTCGGTCCGAGAACTAGTATCTGGATAGCATCCAGCCTGTAGGCAGATCGGTGTGATCGTGTGAGGGGGATGGTTTATACCCCCGAGTAGACGTCGCCCCGACTCCTCCGGGGATGGTTTCACAGCTTCGAGGCCCTACTGGCAAGTTTGGCACCCCAATTTAGAATGATTCAGGCTTGGAGAGGTAGGCGAGTGCTATCCACTGCTAGGTCTCCGGCCGTTAGGTAGGGATGTGGAACGGAGACATCCGTTTCTTCCCTATCCAGCGGGTCCAGTTGTACAACCTCTGCAGAGTGTTAAACCTATAGCTATAGTCTGTGTCCACTGGTGTACCATCGGTGGACAGTTTCTTGGTTTGGGCCGCAAAACCAAGTCCGGAGGCCCGATGCGACGGAAATGAGGATTCGGGAGCGTCAGGAAGCTTCGAGGCGGGGGGGCATGTGGCGTGATCGCGGGGCTTATGTCGAGGCTAAGCAAGTCCGCGG
Organism: Cenchrus fungigraminus; assembly: GCA_036936925.1. NCBI lineage: Eukaryota > Viridiplantae > Streptophyta > Magnoliopsida > Poales > Poaceae > Cenchrus > Cenchrus fungigraminus. The sequence continues at coordinate 85,541,042 of CM072771.1, read as the reverse complement.
TGGAAGCATGTTCGCTCAATGAAGACTTGACCATATTGCCCCTGAGGGGTGTGTATCTTCTATTTGAGTTGTTGGGGTAGAGTGGTCATTTGCCTCCTCCGGTGGACCTCATATAAATAGTGGAGAGGTGGATGGCACCTCTCCCTCTTGGACTCTACGGTTTCCTCCCCTGATAGATCGCTCTGGACTACTTCTTTTCCCCTACTTTCCGTAGGCTAGATTCTTGTATAGACTCTGACCTCTAGATGTATGGAAGCATTCGGCGTTGTGGTGATCTCCTAGCTCTTTATGATTTTCGTGTCATTTTCATGGCTAATTTTGGGGTGTTTCGTTCTTCGCTTGATTCGTTGATTTGAGGGCATTTTCTCTCGGATTTCTTTGAGGGGATCATGGGTGGATGCTTTGTGCATCTTTGGGTGTGATCTTGACCCCTCAAACGCTGGGAAATCCCTTTGATTTGTGAGTTTTGGTTGGAGCCCGAGTTCTTGGTGGTGGTTGATGTGATCCGCGATTCCCGGTGATTTAGGGAGTTAGAGATCGAGATTTTTGGGGCATAACTTCATCTAGTGACACTTCACATCTCCCCCAAATCTTGTCTCAAGAGCTTTAGCCGTTTGGGAGATCTAGTGATGGATAGGTGGGTTTGACCCCAGCGGGTCACGTGTTTCTGCTTCTGCCCGCAAAACGCGGACAGTCCGTGGAGCCTGGGCAGACAGTCTGCGCGCTGCTGGACAGTGCAGGTGTTCCTCGTGTTCTTCGCGTGTTCTTCCGAGTTCATGTTTTGATCCGGTGCCACAAGTGGTTTTGGTTGCACGGAGTTTGCAGACAGTCCGAACTTGAGTGTCGGACAGTCCGTGAAGGTGCGGACAGTCCGTGGTGCTTGCCCGGACAGTCCGATTTTTCGGGGTGCGTCTCTGGAGGTTCTGTCCGCTTTAGTGGACAGTCCGTAAGGCCGTTGTGGGCAGTCCGCCCAGGCCACACGAACAGTCCGCCCGTACACCACAGACTGTCCGCCAGGTCTGTCGCAGACTTGCTTCCTTTGGTTTGATTCGTGGCTTGTCTCCAGGACTTGTAGGCTTGTGTGTGCCTAGTCTTGAGCTTCTTTGGTGTGTGCGAGTGATCAGAGTGGCAATCAGGGTACAGGTTGAGTTCAACCTTCGTGAAGAATTTTTATCTGCTCCCATCCACTCCCCCCTCTCTGGTCGCATATCCGTTCCTTCAATTGGTATCAGAGCTGATTACAGATCTTTGTGATTCTAACCAATCTAAGATCCAAAGATGGGTGACTATGGTAAGGGGTCGGGTCCTCCGTACTTCGATGGCAAGAATTACCCAATGCGAGAGAGGCGCATGGGCGCGTTTTTACGTGGGAAGGGGACTCTGATTTGGGATGTGACTCAAAATCCTCATTATGTCATTCCAGACAGTTTCCATCTTCCAGGATCGCGGGACATGTGTGAGGCCAACAGCAAGGCTGTTGATTACTTGTTCTGTGCTCTCTGTGCCTCGGAGTTTGAGCGAGTGTATGGAGAGAATGTGGCCGGGAAGATATGGCTTAAGCTTAGGAATGCTCATATTGGCAATGCCCAGGTGCAAGCTCGTTTGTTTTCCACTTACCGGAGAGAGCACGAGAACTTCACTCATCTCCCCGGTGAGTCGACCGATGCTATGTTCCAGTGCTTCACCAGCATAGTCAACAACATGAGGGCCAATGTGACAGTGCTCCCATACACGGATCATGATCAAGCTATCAAGCTTTTGCATGCCCTGGATAGGTCTGTGTGGAGTGCCAAGGTCGAGGCCATTAGGGAGTCAAGCGTGTATGATACCTTGTCCCTTGATGAGCTATTCTCTAAGCTCAGGTCTTCGGAGGTTGATCGTGGCTTGAGAGCCAAGAGAGAGAGCCCCACAGATCCTCATAGTTTGGCTCTTGTCTCAGGATCGAGGACTAATGCTAACTTTGTTGGTTTTCCTTTGTCCTGTCTTGTGTCCTTGCTAGATGAGGATTTTGAGGTGTTGAGCGAGGATGATCTCACCTTGTTGAGCAAGTGGTTTAGGCGGATGTACGAGAACCGCAAGAATGCGAGGAGAAGCTCGGGAATGTGCTATCAGTGCAGGAAGCACGGGTACTTCATCGCCGAATGCCCTAAAGCCATGGAGATCAAGAACGACTACAAGGGCAAGCCCAAGCACGACTACAACAAGCACCGATCCCGGAACGACTACAAGGACAAGCGCAAGGACAAGGGCGAGAGAAGACCGAAGAAGAGCAGCGGGTACAAGAAGAAGATGGCCCGAGCGACGGTTGCCGGAGCGAGCGACATCGACTCTACTTCCAGCGACTCTTCTTCCAGTTTGAGCAGCGATGAAGAGCAAGCTCGGCGCAAGGACAAGCGGCACACGGGCAAGAACTTCACCGGCCTCAGCTTCGTCACACAAGTGTTGATATTTTTTAACGCAATCACCTAAGAACAGGTTTGGAACGCATCCTGGTAATAGCGCCAAAAATGTTGGTTGGTAAATCTTAACATTACAGGAATCCGCAAGCGCACAGAAGTACCATTGTAGCATTTCCCCAAAGGAGTATTCCAAAGGGTATCGAATCCAAGGAAGGCATTGGCGGAATGACAAGATCAACTCTATTGCAATGAGTATAGATCATAGACAGAAATAAATCAGACACTCAAGTGCAGGGGTAAAATATGATAATGGGGGTAGTGTGATCACACACACACTCACTCTCTCTCTAAGGGGTCCTAGGCATAAGAGGTGACATACGAGTTAGTTCTAGGTTCTTATGTACTATACATATAAAGCTGGTAAGAATGAGTTAGATACAGTAGCATTGAAGAACATTGACTTAAGCACCCAGGTACCACGGGGAGATAACCTCCCGCGTTGCTTCCGCACAACTCCGGTTGTTATATTTTAGACTCCTACAACTTATCCGAACGTGGGGGATTTCAGAGGGACCAACGGCTGTCACTACCGCGGCCTACCCCAAGACAAACCGTGGGATAAACTCATAAGTAAGGTAGCTATACAACCCAAGCACCATACTTACGTTGTTAGCCGGACTTGACCGGCCCGGGCTATTGTGACCCAGGTCAAGCCACCAGATAAACCAGCCAATTACACCGAGTACCGTAGCTTAAGCACAGACTTCATACAACGCAATCATGTCATCTAATTAGATCAAACCAGGTTAAGTACACAAACAGATTCGTGTTTTCCTATGTCTGTTCAACTGGATCAAAGGGTCGTGTTCGCGAAGAACACGAGCCTCTAACTTATGAACAAACACCAGAAACATGTGAAAGTCACCCGTCAAGTGGATCGAAAGGCCTTGTTCATCAAGAACAGGAACCTCTAAATGATGAACAGATGAAGAACACATGAACAAATCACTCATGTATACTAACACAACTTTATATGAAATAGATAAATAACTGAAGTAGATCAAAGTCATACAAATGAAATAAGATACAAGAGAACTCATACCTAGATCCCAAAGTAGACTTGGAACCTGAATTAGAACTACTCTAGCCTACCTCCTAGCCTTAAGACTAAAAGTGAGAGGTGTTGCAAGTGTGGATGGATCATAAGTAAGCCCCCTCTCCTTCTATTTATAGGCCCGAGCACCGGCGAGGAATGGATGCAAACACCCCGGGGATGGCGCCTAGGACCAATGGGGAGACACCACGTGGAAGCATAGGAGAGGCTGAGCCAAGGTCGGTTCGGCCGACCTGTGGGGTCGGCCGACCCTTTGGTGGGCCCCCCTGGCTCGTGCTTTCTCCTGGTGGCTGTCCTGTGGGTCCTTAGGTCGGTTCCCAGTGTCCACCCTGTTTTGGCGCGGTTTGCATGCCTTTGTGGGCCCATGGATCCATGTGATGTCCATGTGTCACACTCTGATTCGTCGGGGGTTGCTTCACTTGGATTGCTTGCATGGCATGCATGCATGGCTCCCTAGTTGGCAGGTATGCATGCATGGCATCCTTGTTGGTAGCCCACCTAGGATGAGGTGTGGCATGGACCATAGAAGGTGAGTTTGTCACTCTTTTCCTGCAATCAAATAATCTCCAAGGATAAGTGGAACTACATTATTCTTAACTAAATACGTGTAAGAAATGCCTTATGCTCCTTTATTCATGAGTATATTGACGGCTAAAGTAGGTACTTAACAGCTGTCAACAACTCCCCCAAGCTAGCCTCTTGCTCGTCCCGAGCAAGAGCTCAAGGACTTAGGTTGGTTGATCAGGAGTTGTTACGATGTTGTATTCCTAATGTATGACAAGATACAGCTAGGTACTCTATCAAGAGTTGAAGAAGTTGGCATTGATCTTACCTTACACTCGATTGATATGGGGCGCGTAGCTTCACCTGCCTTGGGCGGTTGAAAGATAGAATGGTTGTATAAAGATTACTAATCACATGTACCTTGATCGGTTATAAATCCGAAGGTTTTGCAGGTTTTTCAAAAAGAAATAAAAGTTCCTCAAATGATACTCTCGGATCGCTCAATGTGTATGATTCCTCACCAAGGCTTTGATTTGCCTTCTTTCACTTCCTACTCCTAATAAGCTGATATGTGGAGCTGTAGGTAGGGAAAACATGTGGCATAACTGTTTCTCATATATTGTCGAGTCGAAAACCGGATCCTTGGGAGAACAAGTCATACACCCTGATCAAGATGTGCAAAAGTGTGTATATGGTGGATGGATAATGAACTCCTATTTGCATGATTTTACTCTCCTCCTTTTCGAAATTTTTGAGACTTGGGCTATGTCTCTTTATTCTTTCTCTCTCTTTTTTTTAACATAGCCCATAGTCCTTGCCGAAAATTTGTTTATTTATTTATTTTTTTTGAAGGGAGAGCAATCATGGAACATGCGCAGAGCTTTATTTTGTGGAATGGATGGGAAATGGATGAAATGATGGTTGCTAACTTCCAGTGTAGAAGTTTCGCATATGGTGGTGTGTACGTGATATTGATCATAGGAGTATGACAAGTTACTCGCCGAGGGTCACAACAATTCGACAAAACTCAATGAAGAAATCAAGTAGCATATGTGGAGGTTAACAGAAGCTAAGATCTACATATGGCCTTGGGTAGGAATTTCTTATCATTGAGGAACTTATCATTTTAGCATTTTTCAAAAGAAAAACTCCGGATATCAAACATCACTTAGTACTAGCTCATAGCAACTCTATTATACCATATCGTAGCTCGCAACAACTTAGGCAAAGATCATGCTTTTTGCTACCCACAACTTTCAAGCTCAGGTTCGATCATACTAGCCAACAAACTCAAAACTTGGATAGGATACTAAGTTGTAAACAAGGCATACAACAGGAATAAACAGAGCAACTATTCATCACTTCAACCATGGAGAATAAGAACACTCTTACCACGCATATGAAAACAAACTAATTTCAGAAAGCAAATAAATATTTTTGGTCTTTTTAACTTTTTTCAGATTTTTATGTGTTTTTAGCATATGGGGTTCTGAAAACAATAGAAGATACAAGTTACCTCAGAATGGGGGTCCTCCCCCAAGCTAGCTTCAGGCTCACTACTGTGGAGGGTGTTATCCCAACCACGCGTAGTAAGCCCTCTGCTCCTCCAGCTATCGCAGCTGTCTCTGCTCCATGGTGTGAATCCTCTCGCCAGTCATACGCTGCCAGTCCCGAGTGGACTCAGCCTGCTGGTGCATCATCTCCTCCATGGTACCGACACAAATGTTGAGCTCGCTCATCTACTAAGTGAGGGTGGCCCCATGAGATGACGAGCGCAACCCGGACGATGAGGACGAGTCCCCGTATGTAGCACCGACGGGCCGAACCCACTCGCCACTCCCTGCACTAGCCCAGGTCGAGCTACTCGCACCCGACTGACTCATGGGTTGGTCCCAACCGGGGGCATATCGGGGTGTAACTCTAGACATGTACCCGGCTGAGGCCCATGCGCCAGACAGCAGTGGTCTAGGCTGAGGCTGTGGCTGAGGTGACGGCTGCGGTGATGGCTGTGGCGGTAGATGTTGTGGCGGTTGCTGTGCTGTCGCTGCCCTCCTCTATGCACTCCTAGTGACCCTGTCTCTAGAAACACTAGAACGACGAAGTTCCTCAAGAAGAATGGTCAGTGGCCCTTGGCCGTACAAATGGAAATCCGGGTTAAGTAACCGAATCAGGTTTGCGTGGCCAGGGTAAAAGAAAACCAAGGAATCATCCGGGCTCTTTTTAAGAGTATGTCCTTGAATCAGATACACCTCATCTATCATGGCCCGGGGAGAATAAATGTAGGGAACGTTAGCCCCTAGTGAAATCCCAAGACTCGAAATGATACATGTGATTAGGGACGTACACTCAATAGAACCCGTCATCCTAAAATTTGTCAACCACTGCCGAATCATAGCTTGCACTGGGGAGATTTTGATCTGTCTGATTGCGGCGTATAATATCCTCATCTCGTCTGTGCGCACGGTTCGAACATCATCCCTTGGGAAGAGAGTGATGGCGAGCCACTTGTGCCACAGTCGGAGAGTAGGATGCGTGATATCGTTGCACCGAGGTGCTAACTTGCCACGGACAGGCCGACCAGATTTCTCTTCCCAAAAATTATCTCGAATAAAATCACTGCAAGCTTGATCGAGAGAAATAGCACAACGACGATGAAAACTGAGAGCACGACTAAGATCATGCCATGAGACTCGATACGACGTTCCATGGAAACGAAATGTAATACCGGTCTCATCCTCCCGAAGAGTACAGAGGAACTAAATGGTGAGAGGCCTAGATCCGATCTCCCACACCGAAACAAAATTCTCCCAACCAAGAGCATGCCAAATGGAATCAAACTCGGAGTCCATACTTGTTTTCTCGAGAAGGGCCGAGTCGAACTCCTTGGTGTTGGCGAAGACTCGATCCTTGATGAGAGCATAGGCCTGTCTCTCTCGGTCGTCCCTTAAGTCGATGAAGGCGGCATCGGTGTTGATCACCCCTTCGGCTCGTGGCATGGGTAGCTCCTCCTCTTCCTCTTCTTCACGGTCGGTTGACATTGGACTTGGTGTAGCTTCGGAGTGGTGAGACAAGCCCTCTCCATCTCTAGAACGGTGTGAGCGGGTCACCTTCCGGTACGCACGGGCAATCCAACTCATCTTGCACAACAATGGGACAACACGAGCAACTCGGTGATGGGTTAGTGAAATCGAAATGAAATCCTTACCGAGCTTGCTCCACTAATATTCAATACTCAGCGACAAATTGGAGAGAGTGCTTGACACTTCCACTTGAGCAAGAAATCCAAGAAAACCAAAGAGCAAGAGCAAAGAGGGAGAGAGGGTGATGGAAATGAGTGAATGGGTGAAGAAACCCCTCAATCCCCCTTCTATTTATAGGCAACCGAGCCAGGCACCAGGGTAGAGGACAAGGGCAACGGCTAGGAGCCGTTGGAAGAGGCGGCGCCCACTTGACCGTTGGCCTGGGTCGGCCGACCCCCTGCCGGGCCCGCCTGCTTCCAGCTTTTTGCAACAGCTCTCTAACGGCTACCTGATGTCCTGCCCAGATGTCTGGGTCCAGATTCGCCCAAAATGTTGCTCAAAAAATTTTTCTATGACTTTCCATTCAAGAATTTATTTGCAGAATTTTATTTGAAAAGGGAAATTTGCTAGAAAAAATCTAGCATGCAGATGCAAGGTTGGAAAAATTCAAATGTGCATTTGGAAAAATCAAATAAATTTTTTTTGAAAGCGAAACATGAGATAATTACCAATTTTACCTTTTGGCAAAAAGGACTCATCTTTTTAAGTCTGAGAGCGAGAGTTTTCTCGGCGATTAATTCCACTCGTCACTCCATTCCCGAGAAATTGATGGAGATGACTTCTGTATTTCCCACCACACCCTTCTTGTTTTCTTAGGCTTTGTTGGAGTGGAGGGAAGTCGCGGGGGCTGTGGCTCCGTCCATGCCCCTGATTGCTCATTTTTGCCCTACAGTGTATAGCATTTCTCTTTTGTTGCCTAAAATTGGAACATCAAGTTCCTCTTCCCAATGTGGAATCGGATCGTTCCGGCTCGCACATTGATCCTTGCGTTGGCGTCACTCAGGAACGGTCTCCCAAGAATGAGAGGCATTCCCTCATCATCTTGCATATCAAGGGCCACGAAATCCGCAAAGATGTATGAACCTTGGATGAATACCAATAAGTTCTCTACTATCCCCTCTGGATGTCAGATCGATGCATCAGCAAGTTGGACGGCCGTCGCAGTTGGAGTTAGAGCTGGATACCCCCAATTGTTCAAACATGGCCTTGGAAATAAGGTTAACACTTGCACCAAGGTCACAGAGAGCATGCTTAATCTTCTGGTAATATATTTTGTAGGTGATAGCCGGATAACCAGGATCTTTCTTGTGTGTGATTGTTGAAGATTCCCATAGGTCAAGTATTTGCTGTATAGGTCTCCCTGCATAGTCAGTGGTTTGTGCCCGCCCAGAATGCTTACCCCATCTAGTGGACACTACACAAACATTTTCACAGGAAGATACGGGTTGCCCCGGAATCTTCCCGTCTTCAGCAGAGGGAACCAAAGCTGCTAATTGAGCCAACTGGGTTTCTATCATCTTATTAAAACTCAACTAGTTTTTAAGAGCAGATGAAAGGCTATCAATTTTAACATTAAGGCTCTCAAAAGCCTTATCATAGGCAGCTGTTTTCTTATTAAAGCCTTCATTAATCTTAGCTTGCCCAAAGACTAGATCTTTCAAGGAAGGTTGGTTTGGGTTGAAAGATTTACCTTGATTACCTCCTTGATAATAAGGGCGCGATTGATTCCACGTTTGACCTCCTTGTGGACGATAACCATTGTTGTTGCCGTTCATGTACATCACATCCTCCTGAGTAGTAGGGCAGTAATTCCCTGAATACCCAGTATTACCACAAACTTCGCAAGTCATGCGAGCATCCATAGCTTGAGTAGTGGTGGCCATGGCGGCCTTCTCATTGGCTAGATCATCCATTCTCTTCATCATTAGGTCCATATTGGCGTGCAACATATCCGCTTCCTTGACGGTATGTGTACCCCTTTGACGTGGCTGGAGTCGATCATCACTCCACCCTTGATTGGTAACCAACTTCTCAATCAGTGTAGTAGCTTTAGTGATAGTAAGAGAGAAGAAAGCCCCTCCAGCTGCAGCATCAATATGGCCTCGGGCTGTCGGAGTCAGCCCATTATAGAAACTCTGAAGAATAAGCCAGTTGTCCATCCCATGATGGGGACAAGCCAGGATGTACTCCTGGAGTCTCTCCCAAGCTTCGGGGACAGTCTCATTTGGTGCTTGCTGGAAACTCGAAATTCGCCCCCGACGGACATTGGTTTTGCCCAACAGAAAGAACTTCGCGAGGAATGCTGCGGAGCACTTTGCCCAAGTGTTAATCTCTGCACGGTTAACATAGAACCACTGCTTCGCCTTTCCCAAGAGGGAGAAGGGAAACAGTCGCAGACGAATAGCATCTTCCTCCACTCCTCGTATAGTGAAGGTACTGCATAGTTCCAGGAACTGCTACAGGTGGGCGCTCGCGTCTTCATTAGGCTTGCCACAGAATGGGCTAGCCTGTACCATCGTAATTAAGCCAGTCTTGATCTCGAAGTTTCCATTCCCAGTGTTGATCACAGGGCCTGTCGGCACCTGGTCAGCAGAGGGAGCGGAGTACTCGCGGAGAGTCTTCTCGACAGGATTGGCCATGGAAGTTGATGCGGATGGCACAAAGGAAGCTGGATCAACTTCCGAACGTTCACGCGAAGGAGAGCCGAAATGATTTCGTGCCATCCTTACGAGTGACTCAGGATCTTCAGTAAAATTCGACGATAAGTCGAAACCAGTCATGCACTACCTGTCTTCATCATCAATAGACAAAGAAGACAATCCAAGTTAGCCTGCATTGAGAACTGTTTTATTCCTGTCATGATTATAAACATATGCAAAGTGTTGATATGTCATCCTTAAGCCTTCACCGGCAACAGCGCCAGAAATGCTTGTTGACATTTCTTAACGCAATCACCTAAGAACAGGTTTGGAACCCATCCTGGTAATAGCGCCAGAAATGCTGGTTGGTAAATCTTAATGTTACAGGAATCCGCAAGCGCACGGAAGTACCGTTGTAGCATTTCCCCAAAGGAGTATTCCAAAGGGTATCGAATCCAAGGAAGGCATTGGCGGAATGACAAGATCAACTCTATTGCAATGAGTATAGATCATAGACGGAAATAAATCAGACACTCAAGTGCAGGGGTAAAATATGATAATGGGGGTAGTGTGATCATACACACACACACTCTCTCTCTAAGGGGTCCTAGGCATAGGAGGCGACATGTGAGTTAGTTCTAGGTTCTTATGTACTATACATTTAAAGCTGGTAAGAACGAGTTAGATACACTAGCGTTGAATAACATTGACTTAAGCACCCAGGTACCACGGGGAGATAACCTCCCGCGTTGCTTCCGCACAACTCCAGTTGTTATATTTTAGACTCCTATAGCTTATCCGAACGTGGGGGATTTTAGAGGGACCAACGTCTATCACTACCGCGGCCTACCCCAAGACAAACCGTGGGATAAACTCATAAGTAAGGTAGCTACGCAACCCAAGCACCATACTTCCGTTGTTAGCCTGACTTGACCGGCCTGGGCTATTGTGACCCAGGTCAAGCCACCAGATAAACCAGCCAATTACACCGAGTACCGTAGCTTAAGCACAGACTTCATACAACGCAATCATGTCATCTAATTAGATCAAACCAGGTTAAGTACACAAACAGATTCGTGTTTTCCTATGTCTATTCAACTTGATCAAAGGGTCATGTTTGCGAAGAACACGAGCCTCTAACTTATGAACAAACACCAGAAACATGTGAAAGTCACCCGTCAAGTGCATCGAAAGGCCTTGTTCATCAAGAATAGGAGCTTCTAAATGATGAACAGATGAAGAACACATGAACAAATCACTCATGTATACTAACACAACTTTATATGAAATAGATAAATAACTAAAGTAGATCAAAGTCATACAAATGAAATAATATACAAGAGAACTCATACCTAGATCCCAAAGTAGACTTGGAACCTGAATTAGAACTACTCTAGCCTACCTCCTAGCCTTGAGACTAAAAGTGAGAGAGGTGTTGCAAGTGTGGATGGATCATAAGTGAGCCCCCTCTCCTTCTATTTATAGGCCTGAGCACCGGCGAGGAATGGATGCAAACACCCCGAGGATGGCGCCTAGGACCAATGGGGAGACACCACGTGGAAGCACAGGAGAGGCCGAGCCAAGGTCGGTTTGGCCGACCTGTGGGGTCGGCCGACCCCCTGGTGGGCCCCCCTGGCTCGTGCTTTCTCCTGGTGGCTGTCCTGTGGGTCCTTAGGTCGGTTCCCAGTGTCCACCCTGTTTTGGCGTGATTTGTATGCCTTTGTGGGCCCATGGATCCATGTGATGTCCACGTGTCACACTCTGATTCGTCGGGGGTTGCTTCACTTGGATTGCTTGCATGGCATGCATGCATGGCTCCCTAGTTGGCAGGTGTGGATGCATGGCATCCTTGTTGGCAGCCCACCTAGGATGAGGTGATGTGGCATGGACCATAGAAGGTGAGTTTGTCACTCTTTTCCTGCTTATTTTCCTGTAATCAAATAATCTCCAAGGGCAAGTGGAACTACATTATTCTTAACTAAATACGTGTAAGAATTGCCTTATGCTCCTTTATTCATGAGTATATTGACGGCTAAAGTAGGTACTTAACAGCCGTCAACAACAAGGTGGATTTTGCGGCATGGTGCACTCTAAGAAGGGTGGGAAGCATAGCTCGGATTCGAACTCTGACTCCGAGGAAGTGGTACGACATGATCCCAACTTCTTGCTAGAGGAGAATGCTAGGCTGAATGAGTTGCTTGATAACAGTGCTGATGTGCTTAGGAAGACCAACAAGGAGAAGAGAGAGTTTAGGTCTTTGTGGGGTGATGCTAAGGACAAGTTAGTTGAGCTTGAGTCTTTGCTTGTTGATGCTAGAACTGAGATAGACTCTTTGAAAGCCGCTCCAGTTGTTTCTGATGAGGTTGATTGCGGTGATTGCAATGTTTTCTTGGCTGACTTGACTGCTCTCAAGGAGAACCATGCCTCAACTCTTGACGAACTAGATGTGCTTAGGATTGAGTGTGATGAATTGAAATCTAGACCTGCTTTGTTAGGTGCTTGCACTTCTTGTCCTGTGTTGCATGCTAGGTTAGATGAATCTCACACTAAGATAGTTTCTCTTGGGGCTGCTTTGAAAGCTCCTATTCCTACATCATGCTCTACCTGTGAAATGAATGCTTTGAAAAACATGGAACTTGCACACTATGTTGACCATTTGCAGGATGAGAATGATGAGTTGAGAAAATTGATGGGGTGGTTGTCTGGGCATGAGCCATAATTGAGTTTGATGTTGGCTCAGTTTAAGAGGTTTGATGGTCAGGCGTTGGGGGCTGGCAAGAGTGGTGAGAAGAGTGGTGAGGGAGAAGAGAAAGCTGGAGAGATTCCTATCGCACCTCACACTACACCCATGAACAAATTCGAACCCAAGCCAAACCATCTCAGAAACAAACTTGATACAACCCCAGATCCACCAATATTCCCCCACAAGTCAGAAAACTACCAGAAACCCATCAAGTTTGTGAGCACCCAGGGGAGTGTCTTTGGTGGGAAGTCAGGAGAGAAAGCTGTTGAGAAGCCCATAGAGAAGCCACAGCCTAAGCCACAGCCGATCCACTTCCATTGTGAGTATTGTGGGAGGGATGGGCATAAGGATGAGTTTTGTTTCAGGAGGAAGAGAGATGAGAAGTTTGCTAGGGAGATGGCAAACAAGGACAGGTACCACCCGTCCCATGGGGTGCCTGAGCCTCGTAGAGGGCCTCTACCTAGGGGTGAGGTGTTTGTGCTACAGTTCCCTCTCGTGGTGGTGGAGGTGTGTTTCCTCAAAGAGATAGACGTGTTGGGTTTGGGCGTGGTGAGGTGGCTGGACGTGCTCCTACTCGTGACCGTTACGAGTTTGGGATGCACGATCGGAGCTTTGGGTCTCAGATGGACTACGGGCCACGCTTTCCCCCTCGTGGTGCGCGTACTCCTCCAGTGAGACGTGACAGGTTCTTCGGTGGTAGGCGTGAGAGGGCTCCGCCTAGAGATTTTGATAGGATGGATTTTGCTAACCCTTCTTTTTAGCAAATGGCTCGACACTGGTTTGACTCTTTTGGTACTAACCCTAGTGTTGAGTCGCTTGCACATTCTCGCTCTCGTTTTTTAATGCAGGTGGGAGGCTTGGAGGACTTTTGGTTGATCGACTCCGGTTGTTCACGTCACATGACCAGAGATCGTGGGTGGTTCTCCAGCCTCACCCTGGGAGTACATCACTTTCAGGGACAATGGGTGAGGACGAGTGCTTGCTGAAGGTATGGTGAAGGTGAGTAGCAAGGTGACCCTGAAGAGTGTGGCTTTGGTCAAGTCACTTGGTTTTAACCTGTTGTCAGTATCCCAGTTGCTTGATGAAGGTTTTGAGGTTCGTTTAAGTTGGGTGCTTCTCGTGTGCTTGAATCTCGTGGTGATATTGTCTGTACGATCGTCCCCGAGGGTCAAATCTTCCGTGCTGATTTTTCTCAATCTGTTGGTCCTCCTCGATGCTTTGTTGCTGGCATTTCAGCTGAGCTTTGGAAGTGGCATAGGAGGTTGGGACACTTGAGCTTTGAGTTGCTTTCCTGCTTGAGTGGTCTTGACCTTGTCCGAGGATTACCTAAGATGAAATTCGAGAAGGATTTGGTTTGTGCTTCTTGTTGGCATGGAAAGATGGTTGCTGCTTCTCACGCCCCTCTGACTGCGGTCATGACCGAGCGACCTTGTGAGCTGTTGCACAGAGATTTGGTTGGGCCAGCTCGTGTTTGCTCTACGGGTGGGAAGTGGTATGTGTTAGTTGTGGTTGATGATTTTTCGAGGTACCCTTGGGTTTTCTTTTTGGAGGATAAGAGCGAGACATTTGGCTTTGTGCGGGACTTGATCTTGAGGTTGAAGAATGAGAGACATGGTGATGCCATTCGAGCTATACGCAGTGACAATGGCACAGAGTTTAAGAACTCTCATTTTGATGCCTTTTGCAGTGATCTTGGTCTTGATCATCAGTATTCTTCTCCATACGTTGCTTGCTAGAATGGTGTAGTGGAGAGGAAGAACCAGACCCTTTGTGAGATGGCCAGGATGATGCTCGATGAGCATTGGACTCCTAGGCGTTTCTGGGCCGAGGCAGTCAATACCACTTGCTATGTCTCAAATCGCATCTTCCTTCGTGCTTTCAAGAAGAAGACCTCTTATGAGCTGATGCATGGGTGACAACCCAAGGTGAGTCACTTTAGAGATTTCGGTCGCAAGTGTTTCATCCTGATGAAGGGCAAGTTGGATAAGTTTTAGTCTAGATGTTCAGATGGTACCTTTCTCGGTTATGCTATTCATTCTAGAGCATATCATGTGCTCAACCTTGACACTAACCAAATCATGAAGACTTGCGAGGTAACCTTCGACGAGACACAACCATGTAGCTCTTCTGCTTTTGAGTGTGCAGGTGACGAGGAGATTGGAGCGAGGATCTTTGAGGATGAGATGGACGGAGATGAAGACGATGATGGTGGTGATGATCCCGTGGCTAATCGTGTACACGCTACTTCCACTACTACGATGATGATCGAGGATGGTCCATCCTCTACACCCACTACGACTGAGGTTGTTCGAGTAGAGGCTGCTGCTGAGGGGGAGGTTGTGTCCAGGCGAGAGGCTCCCCGGCGTGTACAGGTGGATCACCCACCGATGACGATCATAGGTGACCTTCATGAACGCACTACACAGTCGAGGTCAAGGAACACTTCTCATTTTGCTCACTCTGCATTTGTCACATCGTTTGAGCCCAAAGATATTCAACACACTTTGTCTGATGAGAATTGGGTGAATTCCATGCATGAGGAGTTGGAGAATTTTGAGAGAAACCAAGTTTGGGTGTTAGTCGATCCACCGCCAAATTGCCGTCCCATAGGTACCAAGTGGGTGTGCAAGAACAAAGAAGGTGAGAATGGGATGGTTGTGAGAAACAAGTCGAGGTTGGTGGCTCAGGGGTTCAACCATAAAGAGGGTATAGATTATGAGGATACATTTGCTCCTGTGGCCCGTTTGGAGGCAATTAGGATCCTTCTAGCCTTTGCCGTGGCTAAAGGGTTCAAGTTGTACCAAATGGATGTGAAGAGTGCTTTCTTGAATGGGGTGATAGAGGAAGAAGTGTATGTGAGGCAACCCCGGGGGTTTGAGAGTGAAAAATATCCACACCGTGTATACAAACTCCAGAGAGTGCTTTATGGGTTGAAACAAGCACCGAGAGCATGGTATGGCAGGTTGAGAGGCTTTTTGCTGAGCAAGGGGTTTGTGATGGGCACAGTTGATAAGATCTTGTTTCTCCTTAAGCAAGGAAATGACCTTTTGATTGTTTAGATTTACGTGGATGACATAATCTTTGGTGGCTCTTCTCATGATCTTGTTGCTAGATTTGCAGATGACATGAACAGGGAATTTGAGATGTCTATGATGGGTGAGCTACAGTTTTTTAGGACTCCAGATCAAGCAGTGCAAGGACGGGACGTTTGTACATCAGGTGAAGTACACCAGGGACATGGTGAAGAAGTTTGGCATGAACGACTCCAAGCCGCTGACTACACCGATGGGTACCACTACGGCTTTAGACGCGGATGAAGATGGCGAACCCGTGGACCAGAAGGAGTACCAGAGCATGATCGGCTCCCTCCTCTACTTGACGGCGACGAGGCCGGACATACAGTTTAGTGTGCGTCTGTGCGCTGATTTTCAGGCTTCACCGAGGACTTCACATCGGCAGGCCGTCAAGAGGATTTTCAGGTATTTTAACTACACTCCTGATTTTGGTCTTTGGTATTCTGCACCCTCGACACACAGACTTCACGGGTACTCCGATGCTAATTTTGCTGGGTGTCGATTGGACCACAAGTCTACCTCTGGGTGTTGCCAGTTTCTTGGTTCTTCTTTTGTCTCTTGGTCATCTCGCAAGCAATCCAGTGTAGCCCAGACCACTACAGAGGCCGAGTATGTAGCTGCAGCTAGCTGTTGTTCCCAGCTCCTGATGAGGACATCCCAGGGCTCGATTTGGCCAGGCGCACAACAGTGTAAGCGGCCCATGGGCCAGGCGCAAGACAGTGTAGGCGGCAGTCGTGGCCAGCGGGAGCACAGATTAGCCAGGCGCACGACAGTGTATGCGCACGACAGTGTAGGCGGCCCATGGGCCAGGCGCACAACAGTGTAGGCGGCGAAGTTGTGCACGCCCGAATTATCCCACCTTGCTTAGCTTGGGAGGAGGAAGCCACCTTAAAGGGGAGAGCCACCCTTCCCCTAACGGACTAGTCTTTTGGGGCAATTGGGCCTTTCCTTTAGAGGTGCGTCGAAGGACGGTGCTGGTATGCATCGAAATTCAGGCGCCGAGGCCAAACTGCGTAATCAGTGCATCGGGCTTACCATAAATCCAATCCCTCCTGGGCCGGACTTATCATTTGTGGTATCAGAGCTGGGCCCTTGTTAAGAAGGGGAGAATGATGAGGACATCCTAGGGCATGATTTGGCCAGGCGCACGACAGTGTAGGCGCATGACAGTGTAGGCGTCCCATGGGCTAGGCGCACGACAGTGTAGGCGGCAGTCGTGTCCAACGAGAGTACGGATTAGCTAGGCACGGATTAGCCAGGCACACGACAGTGTAGGCGGCCCAAGGGCCAGGCGCACGATAGTGTAGGCGGTGAAGCCGTGCGCGTCCGAATTATCTCACCTTGCTTAGCTTGGGAGGAGGAAGCCACCTTAAAGAGGAGAGCCACCCTTCCCCTAACGGATTAGTCTTTTGGGGCGATTGGGCCTTTCCCTGAGGGGTGCGACGAAGGACGGTGCTAAGGTTTGCATCAAAATTTGGGTGCCGAGGCCAAACTGCGTAATCAGTGCATCGGGCTTACCATAAATCCAATCCCACCTGGGCCGGACTTATCATTTGGGTATCAGAGTTGGGCCCATGTTAAGAAGGGGAGGATGATGAGGACATCCTAGGGCACGATTTGGCCAGGCGCATGACTGTGTAGGCGCACAATAGTGTAGGCGGCCCATGGGCCAGGCGCACGACAGTGTAGGTGGTAGTCGTGGCCAGCGGGAGCACGGATTAGCCAGGCACACGACAGTGTAGGCGGCCTATGGTCCAGGCGCATGACAGTGTAGGCGCACGACAGTGTAGGCGGTGAAGCTGTGCACGTCCCAATTATCCCACCTTGCTTAGCTTGGGAGGAGGAAGCCACCTTAAAGGGGAGAGCCACCCTTTTGGGTTGACTGGGCCTTTCCTTGAGAGGTGAGTCGAAGGACGGTGCTGGTTTGCATCAAAATTCGGGCGCCGAGGCCAAACTACGTAATCGGTGCATCGGGCTTACCATAAATCCAATCCCACCTGGGCCAGACTTATCAACTCCTATGGATGACCTACACTATGAGCGATTTTGGTGAGGAGTGCTCCCAGGTTCCACTCTTTTGTGACAGCACCAGTGTCATAAGTGTAGCCAAAAACCCAGTCCTTCACTCCAAAACGAAACACATCGAAGTGAGATACCACTTTCTGAGGGACAATGTTGAGAAAGGGAACATCTCCTTGTCCTATGTACCTACCCAAGATCAGCTAGCCGACATATCCACTAAACCACTTGACCAAGTTACCATCACACGCTTGCGAGGTGAACTTGGAGTGTGCTTTCCTTTCTAGCTAGGTCTTGGAGCTTCTCATGTATATATGTGATATATGTATCATTTGTTGCATTCCATGCATGCATTTTACATTTCTGTACAAAACCTGGTATGATAGCCATCTTTGGATCATTTGTGCTAGGATAAGCTTCTCTTATATACTTTGATCATTATGATGTGCTATATGTGAGATATGTGTATGCTTTGGGAATGGTAATGTGAATGCTATGCTCTTGATGGTATTGTCATATGTTCATGATGAGATAGCTTCTTTTTGTTGAAAATGCTAAAAATGCTTCACTCATGAGTAGATACTTGTCTATACTCAATTTGTGCTCAAATGCCTATATCATGCTTAGTTTGTGCTTGAGTATCATGCTCTCTTTGCTTGGGGTCAAAGACCCATTTGTCATGGTAAATGTTTAGCCCATATGTTCACTTGTGGAGGAGCATAAGCTTCTTTTTGCCGCAAAGGCATTTCATATACCATGCTTAAATTTGAAAATGAAATTGGTGTATGAATTCCCTTATGCTTGAAAAATGAGCTCTTAATCATGTCTTTCTATTTTGATGTACATATCTTGGGTGCTAAACCGTAGCATGTTGTCTACCATGAGAGGTCACATTTTAAGAAGTAGACACATGGCTCGGTGGCTTTGACATGACATTTAGTAGCTTATGGATGTTTGCTATGATATTGTGATGAGAACTTGTGATCTTGTTTGAGCTTTGTATGATCTTGTATGAGCTTTGTATGATCTAGTTTACTTTTGCTCAAATTGCCATGGATAGGGCTTTGCTCATGAGATGAATGTTTTGTTGTGAAAATTGCTTAAAAATGCTTTTGGCCATGTCACATGCTTATATGTCTCTACCTTCTTGATGGCAATGCACTAACTACACCATGTCTACTTTGCTTGCTCTATGTCTCCTTTGTAGCATTTTGTTGTGCTCTTTGTATATCTTAGAAGCTTGGTAGATTGTATAAGCTTTGACATGCATTTTTCATGAAAACAAGGGGGAGAGCTTCATGATGTCTTGATTCATGCATTGTCAACAAGGGGGAGAATATGTATGATAGGGGGAGATTTTGTGGAGATTTGTGAGATTTTGCATGTGGGGAGAAAAATTTTTGAGAAAAGAGGTTGCATTTGCTCAGGGGGAGTTTGCATATGTGCAGGGGGAGCTCCTTTGGTTTGCCTAAGTTTTGTGCTTTGTGGTGTGCTCTTTGTAGGGCTTTGTTTGTCTCGGCTATGTTGAGCCGTTGCCCTTGCCTTAGGGAGCCGAGACTTGGTTTGGCGAGTTATCGTGTTTTTCGCTTTCTTTGGCTTTGGATCACTTGCTTGGTGGTTTGTGTTCATGGTTGTTTTCTTTTCTTTTTCACTATGATGGTTACTATGGGTGTTGTCAATGCACTCATCAAGGGGGAGATTGAGGACCAGGTCTGTCCGAATACCAGTGGAGGGTCGCTCCTTAGTGATGAGTGATTGTCAATGTTGTGTGGACTGATACTTGGCTAACTGTGCAGGTAAAGGTTGCGGCTTGACTCGTGTTGGTGCAGGTGAAGAAAAAGCGTGAAAGGCCTTAGCCATGGTGGCCTCCGGGTGATGGCGAGGCAAGTAGGCTTGGTTCGATGGACCCGGTGGCCGATGGGGTCAAGTGCGAGCCATGCGGTGCAAGACTAGCAAGTTGAAGTCGTGAACATGGGCCGGTGCAAGGTAGCGGATCAAGGTCGAAGCTTGCACATGGGGTTTGGTGGCTTGCCCACAAAACCATCGGTGGACGGTTTCTTGGTTTGGGCTGCAAAACCAAGTCCGGAGGCCCAATGCGACGAAGACGAGGATCCGGGAGCGTCGGGAAGCTTCCAGGCAGGGGGCACGTGGTGTGATTGCGGGGCTTGCGTCGAGGCTAAGCAAGTCAGCGGTGGAAGCGTATCCGCTCGATGAAGACTTGACCATATTGGCCCTGAGGGGTGTGTGTCTTCTATTCGAGTTGTAGGGGTAGCGTGGTCATTTGCCTCCTCCGGTGGACCTCGTATAAATAGCGGAGAGGTGGATGGCATCTCTCCCTCTTGGACTCTAGGGTTTTCTCCCCTGGTAGATCGCTCTGGACTGCTTCTTTTCCTCTGCTTTCCTTAGGCTAGATTCTTGTATAGACTCTAACCTCTGGATGTATGGAAGCATTTGGCGTTGTGGTGATCTCCAAGCTCTTTGTGATTTTCGTGTCATTTTCGAGGCTATTTTTGGGGTGTTTTGTTCTTAGCTTGATTCGTTGATTTGAGGGCATTTTCTCTCAGATTTCTTTGAGGGGGTCATGGGTGGATGCCTTGCGCATCTTTGGGTGTGATCCTGACCCCTCAAATGCCGGGAAATCCCTTTGATTCGCGAGTTTTGGTTGGAGCCCGAGTTCTTGGTGGTGGTTCATGTGATCCGCGATTCCCGGTGATTTAGGGAGTTAGAGGTCGAGATTTTGGGGGCATAGCTTCATCTAGTGACGCTTCACATCTCCCCCAAATCTTGTCTCAAGAGGTTTAGCCATTTGGGAGATCCGGTGATGGATAGGTGGTTTTGAGCCCCGCGGGTCACGCGTTTCTGCTTCTGCCCGCAACACGCGGACAGTCCGCGGAGCCTTGGCACACAGTCCGCGCGCTGCTGGATAGTGCAGGTGTTCCTCGTGTTCTTTCCGTGTTCTTCCGAGTTCGTGTTTTGATCCGGTGCCACAAGTGGTTTTGGTTGCACAGAGTTTGCTGATAGTACGAACTTGAGTGTCGAACAGTCCGTGAAGGTGCGGACAGTCCGCGGTGCTTGCCCGGAAAGTCCGATTTTTCGCGGTGCGTCTCTGGAGGTTCTGTCTGCTTTAGTGGACAGTCCGCAAGGCCCTTGCGGACAGTCCGCCCAGGCCTCACGGACAGTCTGCCTGTACACCACGGACTGTCCGCCAGGTCTGTTGCAGACTTGATTCCTTTGGTTTGATTCTTGTCCGGTGCTTCTGCTCTTTGATTCGTGGCTTGTCTCTAGGACTTGTAGGCTTGTGTGTGCCTAATCTAGAGCTTCTTTGGTGTGTGCGAGTTATCGGAGTGGCAATCGGGGTATAGGACGAGTTCAACCTTCGGGAAGAATTTTTATCGGCTCCCATTCACTCCCCCCTCTCTGGTCGCCTATTCGGTCCTTCGTTACTCCTCAAGACCAACGGCAGGTGGGCCAGAGGGTTCTGCAAGATTCTGTTGGAGTGCTTGGAGAAAGCAGGAGTGGAGACCAGCGAAGTGTTCTACGAGGGATAGACCTCAGCAGTGTTTGATCGCTCACTGACGCCCTTAACCCTGAAGATCCCAGCCGACCCACAAGTGCCAGAGTTCAAGGAGGTCAAGATTTCCTGTTTTGAGAACACCTTGGAAGCTCACCAGTGTTGCGCACGCCTTGTGCTGAAAGAGGTTTGCAAGCAGCTTAGCCAGAGGTTGAAGGATACACCGTTCAGTGTGCTACCGACAGCGGTTTACCACGACAACAGGTGGGACAAGGACCAGGCTGAGTACACAGAGGTGGACACAGTGGACGAGGATGAGAACCAGCATATGGCAAGCAGGTGCATCCACACACAAGATCAAGCACTCTACTGGGCAGATGCTGAGATTGTTTTCTTGAGAAGCAAGTGGGATGACACACTGGGGCGCAACACCCAAATGGAGCTCGAGAACTAGGACCTGGAGTTCTTTCTGAACGAGGCTCATAGGAGGAATAACGTGCTCGTCGAGTGGGGACTAGCAGCCGCCCGAGCAAGTACCGAGAGAGATACTATGGAGATCGCCACCCTAAAAGCAAGACTTGAAGCCACCCAAGCCACACTCAGAGCGTCAGCAGGCGCCACCCGTGAAGACAGGTTGAAGCTTCGTGAGAAGGAGTACCTAGTCGAGTCACTGGGGGAAGTGTGTACCGACTACCAGAAACGTGTGTGGGGACTGGAGGAGAGGCGGCAGCTGAACTACAACCACATATGGCACTTGGGAGGAAGACTCTATGAAGCTAAGGATACTGCTGACAGGACCAGCATAGCTTGGCGAGACTCTGACCAGAGACGTGTGATTGAGCTTGGAGAGGTTGCAGCTTTAGCACCCCCGCAGAAGAGGCCAAAGCTGAGGACCGAGACTTTCGAGTTACCGCCGACACAGCTACCGGTGCAGCCACCGAACCCGAGAGGCAGTGAAGATATGCCAGAGATGAACAGAGCCTTGGAGAGTTTGGCAAACTACTTCAACCTACCCAAATTGAGATCCCAGATTACCCTGGAGTCAACGATCCACCTTTCTATGTGGTACCACAAAGTCTGAAGCCAGAGTCACCACTTTCACCACCTTACTCACCGGCACCAGACTTGAGGCAGACACCTTGAGGAGAGGACTTTGAGCAGCTTGAGTTTCAGCGGAGATAGTTGAGATCTGATGGAGTAGTACCTATCATGATGTCCTAGTGTAGATGCCACCCTCTATGTAACGAGTAGTAGCTCTCATGCTTTTGTATAATCTTGAATGTTGCTGGAGTAGACCTCGAGATACACACCTTTTGTATGGTGATCTTGCATGAGTGATTGGAGTTATTAGTTTCTTTCGGTGTTCATGCTTCTTACTGTTTGTGTGAAATTGTTTGTTGTTAGCTAGATACTCCTGGTTTGTTTAAATATCCATAATGTTAAATTCCGACAACTCGTTTCTCACGATCTCAATTCTTGGAACAGATGTCGGGGGTGAGGAGGTCAGGACGGCTCCTACACCGTTTTGAGGAGGCTGCCAGGGAGGACACTGAGCAGGAGGACGTCCCTCTCCCCGGAGCTGGACGAGGTCGTGGCCACCGTGGAGGCTGTGCCCCCACGTGGCGGACGCCGAGGTGGGCGAGGTGGTCGAGGAGGCTGAGGAGGCCGTGGAGTAGTGAACCCTGACCCAGAGGAACTAGAAGAGGAAGAACCTGAGGTGGAAGCAGAAGCGGAACTCGAGCCGAACCAAGAACAGCCGGCTCTACCCAACCTTGCCGACGTGATGGCACTTCAAACTCAGCTGATGCAGACGATCGCCAACGTAGTGATGCAGAACAACAACAACAGGAGGAACTTCAGGAACCAGCCCAAGAGCCTACAGAAGAGAGTGGAGGGATTCTCCAAAATGCACCCACCTACTTTCGACAACTCAGCAAACCCACTTGTGGCTGACAACTAGTTGAGAGAGATCGAGAAGAAACTAGAGCTCACACACCTTTCAGAGGAGGAGTGTGTAGCAGTCGCAGTGCACCAGTTGATAGGCATAGAAGGAGCTTGGTGGGACAGCTACTGTGACTCACATGAGGACCCGCACCACATCACGTGGGCAGAGTTCGTGGAGGCTTTCAGGGAGCACCACATACCAGAAGCAGTCATGGACCGGAGGGCAGCCGAGTTTAGACACCTCAAGATGGGCCAGATGTCAGTGCAGGAGTACACCAACCACTTTCAGGAGCTAATGCGGTATGCGCCAGATGATTCCAACACAGAGAAGAAGAAAGTGTACTAGTACAGGAAGGGCCTACACCGTGAGATGGCACACCACTTGGCCGCTCACACTGTGCTACACTTCATGCCCTGGTGAGCAAGGCTTCGGTAGTGGAGAAGTCAAGACTGGACTACATGGAGGTTCGTGGAGAGAAGAGGCAGCGCACAAAGCGTGCAGGACACTCAGGTTCTCACCAGAAACAGAGGACAGGCTCACAGCAGTACCCACAGATGAAGCAGCACCACTACACTCAGCAGCCGTAGTGTCAGTACCCTCAACAGGGCAAAGGTCACTCCAGAGGAAGTGGAGGAACAAGACAGTGGAAGCCCAGGCCACAGCAGCCACTTGCTTTCGACAGCTCGCAGATCACCTGCTACCACTGCCGCCAGTTGGGACACAAGTCAAATGTGTGCCCTCAGAAACTGCAGCCGGGAGGACAGAACAGGAGCTCACAGTACCAGACTCCAGCGAAGACACCAGCCCAGGGAGGACAGCCACAGCAGAACCAGCAGAGGAGCGCACCATTGCCCACTCGAGGCAGACTGAACCATCTGACAGCAGAGGACGCCGCCGTAGCACCTAACGTGGCCCTCGGTGAGTTTCTTGTTGACTCAGTTATGGCAACCGTTATGTTTGATACTGGAGCTCAGTTTTCGCACATTTCTACAAAGTTCGTGAAAGAAAGGTCATTACCAACTAAGCCTAGACCAAGGCCTATAGGGACTAGCTCTCCACTAGGGGAGAAGAGGAGTACACTGGAGTGTAGAGGAGTAAACATGGTCTTCAAGAAGAAGTTGTTCGTGGCGGACCTGACAGTTCTGGAGTTGACCAGAATCGACGTGATACTCAGAATGGAGTGGTTGGCAAAGCACAACGGTTTGGTGTCATACAACCTGAGGTACATACAGTTGTATCACCCTAGTGGAGTCCGAGTGAAGATCGAGCCTCAGAGCCCAAAGACAACACGGATGTTGTGCAACATGAAAGGAAAGAGTTTGGAGGAAATTCCGGTGGTGGGGGAGTACCCCGACGTGTTTCCTGAGGAACTTACCAAGCTACCACCATCCCGAGACAGAGTTTGTGATCGAGCTTATGCCAGGAGCAGGACCAGTGGCCAAGAGCCCGTACAGGATGTCCGCGGATGAATTGGATGAATTGAAGAAACAGCTCAAGAAACTGTTGGAGCAAGTATTCATAAGGCCAAGTGCCTCACCTTGGGGTTCACCAGTACTCTTTGTGGACAAGAAGGATGGATCAAGGAGAATGTGTGTGGATTACCGAACTCTCAACTCAATGACGATCAAGAACAAGTACCCTTTGCCCAGGATTGACGATCTGCTAGACAGGTTGAGGAGAGCCAAGTACTTTTCAAAGATAGACTTGAGGTCCGATTACCACCAGATGAAGATTCGAGAGCACATTCCAAAGATAGTTTTCACCACTCGGTACGGCTTGTATGAGTTTGTTGTGGTTTCTTTCGGGCTGATCAACGCACCTGCTTACTTCATGAACATGATGAACAAAGGCTTTATGGAGGAATTGTACAAGTTTGTGGTGGTGTTTATCGACGACATTCTGATCTTCTCCGAGATAGTTGAAGAGCATGAGGAGCACCTTCGGATAGTGATGGAGAAACTGAGGCAGCAGAAGTTGTACACCAAGTTCAACCAGTGTGAGTTCTGGATGGAAGAAGTCGCTTTTTTGGGACACGTGTTGTCAGCTGAGGGAGTAGCCATGGACCCTTCGAAAGTTGAGTCAGTGACTAACTTGGAACAACCGCTCAACGTGACCGACATCAGAAGTTTCCTCGGTTTGGCAGGATACTACTGAAGATTCATTGAGAATTTCTCCAAGATTGCGAAGCCTATGACAGAGCTGCTTAAGAACAACAAGAGGTTCGAGTGGACAGAAGCCTGTGAGAGGTGCTTTCAAGAGCTGAAGAAGAGACTCACTACAACGCCTGTGCTTACTTTGCTAGATATCAAGAAGGATTTTGTGGTTTACTGTGATGCTTCCAAGCAAGGATTGGGATGTGTGCTAATGCAAGAAGGAAAGGTTGTGGCATACACGTCGAGACAGCTCAAGAAACACAAGGAGAAATACCCTACACACGACTTGAAGTTAGCGGCAGTTGTTCACGCCCTCAAGATTTGGAGACACTACCTGATTAGCAAGAAGTGTGAACTCTATACCGATCACAAGAGCCTGAAGTACTTCTTCACCCAATCTGAACTGAACATGAGGCAAACGAGATGGTTAGAGCTGATCAAGGACTACAAGCTGGAGATTCACTACCACCTGGGCAAGGCCAATGTAGTGGCCGATGCACTGAGCAGGAAAGCCTATTGCAACAACCTGATGGTGAGACAGGAGCAGCCAACCCTTCACGAAGAACTAGAGCAGTTACAACTTGAGATTGTGGAGCAAGGACAAGTCAACGAGCTATAGGTTACCTATGACTTGGAACGGCGTATCAGAGAAGCACAGAAAACATGCAAAGAAGTTGGAGCTATACAGGAGTTCCTGATAGAAAGAAAGGCAAAGGACTACTAGATGGACGAGCAAGGAACCGTGTGGCTGAAAGAACGAATAGGTGTCCCACAAGACAAGGAACTTTGCGAGCAAATCCTGAGAAGCACACGGCTCAAGATACTCTATTCACCTAGGCAACACTAAAATGTATCAAGATCTGAAGAAGAGGTTCTGGTGGAAAGCAATGAGGAAGGATATAGCTCACTACGTGGCTTGTTGTGACACCTGCAACAGAGTAACGATAGAGCACCAGAGGCCAGCGGGACTGCTTAAACCTTTGGACATACCAGAGTGGAAGTGAGATGATATATCTATGGACTTCGTAGTGGGACAACCCCGGACACAGAAAGGAAATGACTCTGTGTGGGTCATAGTGGATCGACTGACCAAGATAGCCCACTTTGTGCCAGTAAAGACACGGTTCATGACTGACCACCTGGTAGATCTGTACATGGACCTCATACTTAGACTGCATGGAGCACCCAGGAGTATAGTGTCTGACAGAGGACCACAGTTCGTGGCTAGGTTTTGGAAGAGCTTTCACAAGAGGATGGGAACTACACTCAGCTACAGCACTGTGTTTCACCCTCAAACGGATGGTCAGACAGAGAGAGTAAACCAGATCTTGGAGGATATGCTTAGAGCTTGTGCCCTTACAGCACTGATTGGGAGAGCAGTTTGTCCTATGCAGAGTTTTCTTACAACAAGAGCTACCAGGCAAGCCTTCAAATGTCACCCTTCGAAGCACTCTACGGGAGAAAGTGTAGGACACCCTTGATGTGGTCAGAAGTTGGAGAAAGAATGCTCTTTGGACCAGATGTTATAAAGGAAGCCGAAGAGAATGTGGAGAAAGTCCGAGAGAACCTAAAGATTGCCCAAAGTCATCAGAAGAACTATGCCGATCGCCACAGGAGGGACTTGTCGTTTGCAGAAGGCGACTACGTCTACTTGAAAGTGTCGCCTATGCGAGGAACCAAGAGGTTTGCAGTGAAAGGCAAGCTTGCCCTAAGATACGTTGGGCCCTACCAGATCATTAAGAGAATTGGAAAGTTGGCTTACTGACTTGCTCTTCCCGAGCAATTGGAGAAAGTGCACCCTTTGTTCCACGTGTCACAATTGAGGAAGAGTGAGAAGGAAGTGGAAGCAGAATAGGTTCCTATCGAGATACTTGACCTGCAAGACACCCTGGAGTATGCAGAGTACCCTGAGAAGATTCTGGACCAAGCAACAAAGGAAACCAGAAGGATCACCATTCCCTACTGCAAAGTGTTGTGGAGCAACCATACAGAGCGAGAAGCAACATGGGAGAAAGAAGCTGACCTCTGGAGAGAGTTCCCTCACTTGTTCGAGGGGGGGTGGAGCTTAATCTCGAGGATGAGATTCCCGGTGGTGTGGGAGAATGTAACAACCCGCAAATTTGCAAGGTGTGATTTTCAAAAAAATTTAAAACTTTTTGATTTATGTTGAGTGCTACCAAATTCTAAACCCAATTTGCTAGCTGCTCCCTTAAATTCTATAAATAAAACCAAATATAAAAATATAAATTCAAATTATGGTATAAATATGTGAGTTGGATTTTCTAGATTTTATTTGGATTTATTTGGGTGTGTTTTGAATTTGAAATAATTCAAATTCAAATACAAAAGTTAAAACTATATTTAAATCTATTTGAAAACCTAACACCTAACTTGGCCGGCTAACTTGTTTGGAAGTCTTCCAGGTTAGATTGAGCTACACTCGACTGTTTACAGGAAGACCAAGGGACCAAAGAGGAACCAAGAAACTGACAAGAACCAGAGGTAGACTTGCGCTCCACACGACACCCAGCAAAATCAGCATAAGAGAATCCGTGAAGTGTGAGTGTCGAGGAGGCAGAATACCAAAGACCAAACTTAGGAGCGTAGTACAAATAACTGAAAATCCTCTTGATGGCCTGCCGATGTGAAGTCCTCGGGGAATCCTGAAAATGAGCGCACAGACACACACTAAATTGTATGTTCGGCCTCGTCGCCATCAAGTAGAGGAGGGAGCCGATCATGCTCTGGTACTCCTTCTGGTCCACTGGTTCATCATCCTCGTCCGTATCCAAAGCTGTAGTCGTACTCATTGGTGTTGACATGGGCTTCGCATCATTCATGTTGAACTTTCTCAGCATGTCCCTGGTGTACTTGCTCTGGTGCACGAATGTCCCGTCCTTGACCTACTTGATCTGGAGCCCTAGGAAAAACAGCAGCTCGCCCATCATAGACATCTCAAATTCCCTGCTCATGTCATTTGCAAACTTGGCAACAAGATCGTGAGAAGATCCACCAAAGATTATGTCATTCACGTAAATCTGTACAATCAACAGGTCATTTCCATGCTTAAGGAGAAACAGGGTCTTATCAACTGTGCCCAGCACAAACCCCTTACTCAGCAAAAACCCTCTCAACCTACCATACCAAGCCCTCGGTGCCTGTTTCAACCCATAGAGTGCCCTCTGGAGTTTATACATACGGTGTGGGTATCTCTCACTCTCAAACCCTGGTGGTTGCTTCACATACACTTCTTCCTCTATCACCCAATTCAAGAATGCACTATTTACATTCATCTGGAACAACTTGAACCCTTTAGCCACGGCAAAGGCTAGAAGGATCCGAATCGCCTCCAGACGGGCCACAGGAGCAAATATCTCCTCATAATCTATACCCTCTTTCTAGTTAAACCCCTGAGCCACCAACCATGATTTGTTTCTCACAACCATCCCATTCTCACCTTCTTTGTTTTTCCACACCCACTTGGAAACTATAGGACGGCAATTTGGCGGTGGATTGACTAACACCCAGACTTGGTTTCTCTCAAAGTTCTCCAACTCCTCATGCATGGAATTCACCCAATTTGCATCAGAAAGTGTGTGTCCAATATCCTTGGGCTCGAAAGAGGCGACAAATGCGAAGTGAGCAAAGTGAGAAGTATTTCGTGACCTCGACCGTGTAGTTCTCTCGTTCATGTCCCCAATGATCTTCGAAAGAGGGTGATCCACTTGTACACGCCTAGGAGCCTCTCGCCTAATACTTGCTCTTCTCACGATCTTGTTGCCAAGTTTGCAAATGACATGAGCAGGGAATTTGACATGTCTATGATGGGCGAGCTACTGTTTTTTCCTAGGGCTCCAGATCAAGTAGGTCAAGGACGGGACATTCGTGCACCAGAGCAAGTACACCAAGGACATGCTGAGGAAGTTCAACATGAATGATGCGAAGCCCATGTCAACACCAATGAGTACGACTACAGCTTTGGATACGGACGAGGATGATGAACCAACCTTGTTTGTGGTACATGTTGATGTGTCATAGTCGAAATAGAAGGCTCGCCATCAACTGTAGTCATCGTCGTGGAAGTAGTATGTACACGATCCGCAGCAAATACACGATACTCGCCATCACCATCACCATCTTCATCTTCCTCCTCAAAGAGCATCTCGGCCATCTCCTCATCACCTGCACAATCAATGCCAAGAGAGCTACATGGCACTGTCTCGTCGAAGGTCACCTCGCAAGTCTCCATGATTTTGTTAGTCTCAAGATTAAGCACCCTATAAGCTCTAGAATGGTTTGCATATCCAAAGAAAATACCATCACTAGATCTAGCCTCAAACTTATCAAGCTTTCCCTTCTTGAGAATAAAACACTTGCAACCAAAGACTCTGAAATGACTCACCTTAGGATCTCTACCATGCATAAGCTCATAGCACGTCTTCTTCTTGAACACTCGAAGGAAGATCCTGTTTGACAAATAGCACGCGGTGCTCACTGCCTCAGCCCAATACCTCCTAGGAGTCCTGTGCTCATCGAGCATCGTCCTAGCCATCTCACACAATGTTCGGTTCTTCCTTTCCACAACTCCATTATGAGGGGGCACATAAGGAGTTGAGTACTGATGCTCAAGACCAAGATGACAGCAAAATGCATCAAAACGAGAGTTCCTGAACTCAGAGCCATTATCAGTACGGATTGCTCGAATAGTGTTCCCATGCCTCTCATTTTTCAACCTCACGATCATGTCTCGAACAAAATCGAAAGTCCCACTCTTATCCTCCAAGAAGAACACCCAGGCATAGCGAGAATAGTCGTCCACCACAACCAGGACATACCACTTCCCACCCACCGAGCGAACTCGAGCTGGCCCAACAAGGTCCATATGCAACAGCTCTGTCGGACGCTCTGTCATGACAGCAGTCAGGGGTGGATGAGAAGTAGCGACCATCTTACCATGCCTACAAGGCGCACAAACCAACTCCTTCTCAAATCTCAACCTCGGCAATCCTCGGACCAAATCGAGACCACTCAAGCGGGAAAGCAAATCAAAGCTCAAGTGTCCCAACCTTCTATGCCACTTCCACAAATCAGGAGAACCAGCCACCAAACAACGTGCAGGACCATTAGACCGAGAGAAATCAGCTCGAAAGATCTCACCCTCAGGGACAACCATACAAACACGGTCGCCTCGAGAATCAAGCACCTCGGATGCACCCAACTCAAACCGAACCTCAACCCCTCATCAAGTAGCTGAGACATAGAAAGCAAATTGAACCACAACGACTTGACAAGAGCAACATGCCTCACAGAAGCCTTGCTGCTTATCTTTACCATTCCTTCACCAACAACTCATCCCTTACCATTATCCCCAAAAGTGATGTACTCCCTGGTACTCACTGGGGTGAGGCTAGTGAACCACCCCCTGTCTCCGGTCATGTGTCGTTGTTGACGGCTGATAAGTACCACTTTCAGCCCTCAATATTCTCTCATAAATGGAGGCATATGCATTATTTACTAGCATTTTGGTTTGAATAATGTAGTTCCATTTGTCCTTGGAGATTATTTGTATGTAGGTGAAATACCCCTTAAAAGAGATGGAAACCCACCTTCTATGGAGAAACCATGCCAACTCACCTGAGGAGGTGGCTGCCACCAAGGGAAACATGGTATTCCACATCATCAATCCAAGGGAGGCACTCACCGACGAATCGGAAGACGCCACATAGACTTCACATGGATCAAAGGGCCCACCTCAGATACCAAATCAAGCCATGCATCGGGGATGGATCAGAGGGCCCACAGGGCAGCCACCAGAGGAAACACACCTCCAAAGGAGGGCCGAAGGGGCCGACCGATCCTAGGATCGGCCGAACCGCCTCTGCCTCCTTTCATCGTGTCCCTCCACGTGGTTGTTCCTCATTGGTCACTTGCTGCATCCCGGGGTGTTTTGGAGCACTTTGAGCCTCCGAAAAAGCCTGGTCCTTGCCTATAAATAGAAGGGGAGGGGCTCCCATTTCCCACACACCACTCTCTCATTCTCCTCTCACTTTTAGTTTCCAAAGCTAGGGGTAGGCTAGAGTAGCTCTTCTTTAGGTTCCAAGTCTTCTTTGGAGTCTAGGTATGAGTTCTCTTTTATCTTTATTTCATTATATGACTTTGATCTACTTCAGTTATTCAGCTATTTCATATAAAGTCATGGTAGAACATATGCTTGATATGTTCTTGAGTTCCTCCTTTGTTCATCATTTAGAGGCTTGTGTTCTTCATGCACACTACCTTTTGATCCACTTGAAGGGTGATGAACTCATTCCTTATATGTTTGTTCATAAGTTAGAGGCTCGTGTTCTTCACGAACACGACTCTTTGATCTTATTGACTAGACATAAGAGAGTTCGTATCCGTTCGTATGTCTAGCCTTAGTTGATCTTGTTAGATGGCATGAGAGTGTTGCATGAGGTTTGTGTTCAAGCTACGGTACTCGGTCTAAGTTGACCAGTCTTCTGGTGGCTCTCACCCTGGGTCACAATAGTCCGGGCCGGGTGGAGTCTAGCAGCAACGCAGGCATGGTGCCTGGGTTGTCTAGCTACGTTAGTTATGAGCATACCCCCCGTAATGATAGAGGTAGGTCCGCAGTGGTGACAGCTGTTGGATCCTGTGCAACCCTCTGCGCTGAGGTACCTGCTGTAGGAGTCTAAAGTCTAGTTTCGCAGAGTGCTGGTCGTCGTGGGCTAGCTCCCTGTTTGTACCTAGGTGCGGAACCTTACGCTCTCATGCAATACTCATGCCTATCTCCTGTATCTTCTAGCTTTGTATGTTTAGTATATTAGAACCTAGAGCTAACTCGTATGTTCCCCCTAAGCCGTAGTGTGCTAGAGTAGAGGTAGATCTGAGTGTGTGTGTCGCACTACCCTTTATATCTTTTATCTTACCCCTGCCTTTGAGTTTGTTGTTTCCTATATCTATCTCTTAGTTTACATTCAGAGCAAAAGCATAAGTCTAAGATATCCACCATTGCCTTCCATGGATACGATACCCTTAGAATATTCTCCTTCCTTGGGGAAATGCTACAACAGATTATCTGTGTGCTTGCGGATTCGTTCATGATCGGTTAGATTAACCTTTGGCAAGTCTTGATTTTCATGCTAACTCGGCGTCGTTAGTTGTGACGTTAAGAGGTGCCTACAAGGCGTTTCTTGGTGTTGTCACTAAGGATGGATTCCAGATCTGTTCTTAAAGTGATGACGCTACAAAATGCCAACAAGCATTTTTGGCACCGTTGTCGGGGAAGGCACAGGATTATCATGACTATGCTTTGCATCTGTTTATAAGCTATGAGTAGGTTAGGACAACTCTCAATGCAGGCTAACCTTGATTGTCTTCTTTTATCTTTGGATGATGAAGACAGGTAGTGTATGGCTGGTTTCGACTTACCGGAGAATTTTACTAAAGATCCCGAGTCACTTGTGAGGAGAGCTCGAATTCATTTCGACTCACCTCGTCGTACTCGTCCGGAAGGCGATCCAGCTTCCTTTGTACCATACATGTCAAACGCTATGGCCCAGAAGACACTTCGTGAGTACTCAGCTCCTTCCGCTGACCAGGTGCTGCAAGGCCCTGAGGTGGCAATGGGGACTGAAAATTTTGAGATCAAGACGGGTCTAATTACGATGGTACAGGCTAAACCATTCTATGGCAAGGCAAATGAGGATGCCAATGCTCATTTGCAGCAATTCCTAGAGCTGTGCAGCACTTTCATCATCAGGGGTGCAAATATGGATGCTGTCCGTCTGAGGTTGTTTCCATTCTCTCTCCTGGGGAAAGCCAAGCAATAGTTCTACGTGAATCGTGATGCTATTAACACTTGGAGTAAGTGTTCAGAGGCATTTCTCAAGAAGTTCTTCCCGTTCGGTAAAACCAATGCTCTTTGTGGAAGAATTTCTGGTTTTCAACAAGCAGCAAGTGAATCTATTCCAGAGGCATGGGAAAGGCTTCAGGAGTATGTCCTGGCCTGTCCTCACCATGGGATGGAAGATTGGCTCGTTCTTCAAAGCTTCTATAATGGGTTGACTCTGGCAGCCCGAGGCCATATTGATGCTACTGCTCAGGGAGCATTCTTCTCACTCACTATTGATAATGCTAAATCACTCCTTGAGAAGATATTTTCCAACAAAGGGTGGAGTGACGAAAGACTCCAACCACGACCAAGGGGTACTCATACTGTCAAGGAAGCAGACATGATTACTGCCATGTTGGACCTTCTTATGAAGAGAATGGATGACTACACTAGCGAGAAAGCTGCCATGGCCACCACTACTCTGCCTATGGATTCTCATATGACTTGTGAAGTCTGTGGCAACACTGGGCACTCAGGCAATTATTGTCCGGAGACTCAGGAGGAAGTGATGTACATGAATGGCAACAACAATGGTTATCGTCCACCTCAACAAGGAGGCCAATCGTGGAATCAACAACGCCCTATTATCAAGGAGGTAACCAAGGTAATTCTTACAATCCTAACCAACCTTCCTTGAGAGATCTCTTTTTGGGAAAGCTAAGATTAATGAAGGTGTTAACAAGAAGCTAGCTGCCCTTGATAAAACTTTGGAAAGTCTCAACGTTAAGCTTGATAGTTTTTCTTCTGCTCAGAAGAGTCAGCTGAGTTTTAATAAGATGTTAGAAACCCAGTTGGCTCAGCTAGCTACTTTGGTTCCATCTCCTGATAACAGGAGGATCCCGGGGCAACTCGTATCCTCTTGTGAAAATGTTAGTGTAGTGTCCACTAGGTGGGGTAAGCCACCTAGGAAGACGCGTGCTTCTAACTATGCAGGAAAGTCCATACAACAAATTCTAGATCCATGGGAGGAGTCAGCAGTTGTGCACAAGAAAGACCCAGGCTACCCGACTATTACTTGCACAATCTATTACAAGAAAATCAGGCATGCCCTTTGTGACCTTGGTGCAAGTGTTAATCTCATGTCCAAGGCCATGTTCGAGCAACTGGGATATCCAGCTCTCTCTCCAACAGCACGGACTATCCAACTCGCCGATTCAACGATACGATATCCAGAAGGAATTGTTGAGTGCATATTGGTTAAGGTCAAGAACTCTTATGTCTTCGCAGATTTCGTGGTCCTTGATATGGATGACGAGGGAGGAATGCCGCTCATCCTTGGGCGATCATTTCTCAGTGATGTTGGAGCAAGAATCAATGTGGGGTCCGGGATAATCCGCTCCTGCATTGGGAAGAGGAACTTGAAGTTCATGTTTCAGGACAAAGAAGAGCAATGCTATTTGGTGCAAGATAGTGTTGAGCAGCTTGGGGGAAGGACGGAGCCTTTACCCCCAAGGAAGAAATCTCCGTCAAAGAGGCAAAAGAAAATTCAGAAAGAATGGCGGAAGATTGAGATGGCACCACCCTCTACTTCTCAGGAGTGGGGTGCTGAGTGGAATTAACTGCTGAGAAGAGTCCAACTCGTCGGACTAAAAATGATGGGTACTTTCTAGCAAAAAGGTTAAAGCTGGTACTTATCTCATATTTCCCTTTCCAAAATTTTATTTCCAAAATTGCATATTTGATTTTCCAAAACTTTGTATCTGCATGCTAGATTTATCTAGCCCTTTTCCCTTTTCAAAATAAAATTTCTGAAAATCATTTCTGAGTTTAAAAACCTTAGAAAATTCACTTGGGCAATTTCTGGAGTGAACTTTGGCCGGTGCACCTTGGTATACCTTCATATAGCCATTGGTGGCACGCCTGCCAAATGGGGCCAGCCCCGGGCCCACAGCTCGACCGGCCGAACCCTGGCAACGGTCATGTGGGCCCAGCTTCGGCCAACGGCTCCTAGCCGTTGTGCAATGGCTAGTTCGCGATGTGCTGCCCCTTTGCTCTATAAATTGGACCCAAGAGGGGGGTGTTCTTCACCCATTCAACTCATTTCACTCACACTCCCCTCTCTACTCCTTTCTCTCTTGGTTTTCTTAGATTTCTTGCTCAAGATTGGATCATCAAGTGTTCTCTCTATTGTGTTGTTGAAAGTATTGCTATTGGTGGAGCAAGCTCGGTAAGAACTTCATTCGATTTCACTAACCCATCACCGAGTTGCTCTTGTTGTCCCTTGTTGTTGTGCTAGCATGAATTGGGTGGCAAACACTCTCTGGAGAGTGACACGCTCACGCTCTCATTCACAGGCAAGCGCGAGTTCATCCACCCCCGTCGAGCTGACGCCGAGCCCATCGACGATGGATTATGAGGAAGAGCAAGAGGAGCAAGTCGAGCCACAAGCCGCGGAGGAGGTCGTCGACGACACCCCCTACCTCAGCTTGCAGGGCGCTCGAGAGGAGCAAGCCTACGCTCTCCTAAAGGACTGAGTCTTCACCCACACCCGGGACTTCGACCCGGCTCTCATGGAGAAAACAGGTATGAATCTCGAGTTCGCTTCCATTTGGCACGCTCTTGGTTGGGAGGAGTTTGCGCCGGTTACAGAGCTTGGCTCTCGACCCCTCACCATCCAGTTTCTTTGCTCTCTTACCGAGATTCTTGGTTTTAGTCCTCGTTGTGCTGTTTCTCTGAAGAAGGCTTGTGAGGGTTTTGTTCGAGACTCTTTCTGGGCAGACATCTCTGGTCCTGTTTACAGTGGCAAGTTTGTACCTCGGTGCAACGATATTGTGCATCCCACTCTCTGTTTGTGGCACAAGTGGCTCGCCATTACTCTCTTTCCGCGGGAGGATGTTCGGCCCGTGCGCAGCGATGAGATGATGCTATTATACGCCGCTGTTAACCGGATCAAGGTCTCTCCCGTTAAAGCTATGATTCGGTAGTGGTTGATGAATTTCAAGATGATATGTCCTATTAAGTGTATGTGTTTGGTGACTCGTATTGCTCTCAGACTCGGGGTTCTTAGCGGGAATCTCGTACCCTTTAACAGGACGCCTCGAGTTCTCATTGATGAGGCATACTTGATCCAAGGGCGTATACTTAAGAAAGGCCCGGATGATTCTCTGACTTTCTTCTTTCCGGGTTATGAAAATCAAATCCCGTTACCTAACCCAGGGTTTGGATTGTATAACTCGGAGTCACTAACCATTCCCCTTATTACACAAGAGGAAAGCCGTCGTGCTAGTGTTTCAGGCAGGTCCACCAGAAGCGCAGCGAAGAGAGCACACATGCAGCAGTAGCAGCAGTCACAGCCACCACCACCACAGCCACAGCCGGCTACGCCACCAGTGGCAGGAGGGGCCCCTGCGGGGTACATGTTCGGGGTTACCCCTGGATATGCACCTGGTTGGGACCAGCCCACCTACCACCTGAGTGCGAGTGGCACGGCTTGGGCGGGTGCGAGCAGTGCTTAGTGGGCTACACCCGCTAGTTCCAGCTCCGGCGGTCCACCTCCGTCTTCGTCCTTCCGACGGCACTCCTCAGCCTCTGCACGCGATGCTCAGCTCGCGCAGCAGATGGGAGAGCTCACCGTCCAGGTCACGGGATTGGAGGAGACGCTGAACACCCACGTCGAGTCTACCTCAGCGTGGCAGCGTCAGGTTGGTGAAAGGATCGAAACCATGCAGCAGAACCAGCAGCGATACATGGAGGAGCAGAGGGCTTACTACGCGAGTCAGGGATTCTTCTTCCCTCCTCCGCAGTGAGCCTAAAGCTAGCTTTGGGGAGGACCCCCATCCTGAGGTAACTTGTATCTTCCTTTATTTTCAGAATATCTTATAAATGAAAACCCAAAAAAATTTGCAAAAATAAAAAGACCAAAAACATTTATTTGCTTTCATCATCACCGTTTGCTTAGTTTGCTTTGATATGCATAGTAAGAATGCTTTGCCTCTATGGTTGAAATGATGAATAGTTGCTCTGTTTATTCTTCTCGTATGTCTTGCTTACAACTTTGTATCCTACCTAAGTTTTGAGTTTGTTGGCTTGTATGTTTAACCCTTAGCTTGAAAACTGTGGGTAGCAAAAAGCATGATCCTTGCCTAAGTTGTTGTGAGACATGATATGGTAGAATAGTGTGCTATGATCTTGTGCTTAGCGATGCTTGACATCCGGAGTTTTTCTTTTTGAAAAATCAAAACATGATGAGTTCCTCAATGATGAGAATTTCCTATCCAAGGCCATATGTAGATTCTAGCTCTTAGCCTCCAGATATGCAGCTTGTTCTCTCATTGAGCTTTGTCAAATTGTTGTGACCCTTGTTAGAACTCATACTCCCCTGATCAAGATCACGTACACGTTCATGCTAAACTTCTACACTGGAAGTTAGCATTCATCATTTGCTCCATACTGCTTATGCATTCTCCCACAAATAAGACTCTATGTATCATTCATCCCTCTCCAAATATCTCCAATAGAGACAAAGGGCTAGCTAAAAAGAAAAAAGAAAAGCATGCTCAAAAGCATGGCAAAAATAAAATAAAGAGAGCTAGCCCAAGTCTCGAAAAATTCTAAGGGAGAAAAAGGGATTAATATGTGCAAGAGAAAGAGTTCCACCATATAGATGGTAATAACTAGTACCCACTCCGGGGCTAGTGTCCACCTTACCATCAATCCCTCATTCCCTCATAGAAAGCATGGTAATATCTAGCACCCATTTCCGGGCCTAGTATCCACCTTGCCATGCTCATATCCATCACTCACATATGCACATCTTGATTAGGATGTATGTTCGTTTCTTCCAAGGATTCGGCCTTTGACATAGCAAAACATGAGAGACAAGTATGCCACATCTTCTCTACCTACAGCTCCACATAAAGCCTATTAGGAGTAGGACATGAAGAAAGGCAGCATTGATGCCTTGGTGAGGAACCATACACTTTGAGCGATCCGAGAGTATCATTTGAGGAACTCTGATTTTCTTTTGAAGAACTTGCAAAACCTCTGGATTGATAGCTGATCAAGGTATGAGTGATTATGCATATGCTATATAACCATTCTGTCTCTCAACCGCCCAAGGTAGATGAAGCTATATGCCCCACGTCATCAGGCGAAAGGTAAGATCATTGCCAACTTGTTCAACTCTTGATAGAGTACTTTGATGTATGTTTGCCATAAGTTGAGAATACAACATCGTAGCAACTCCTGGTCAACCAACCTCAGTCCCTAATGTCTTGCTTCGAGACGAGCAAGAGGTTAGCTTGGGGGAGTTTGTTGACAGCTGATAAGTACCACTTTCAGCCCTCAATATTCTCACATAAATGGAGGCATATGCATTATTTACTGGCATTTTGGTTTGAATAATGTAGTTCCACTTGTCTTTGGAGATTATTTGTATGTAGGTGAAATACCCCTTAAAAGAGATGGAAACCCACCTTCTATGCAGAAACAATGCCAACTCAGTTGAGGAGGTGGCTGCCACCAAGGGAAACATGGCATTCCACGTCATCAATCCAAGGGAGGCACTCACTGACGAATCGGAGGACGCCACATGGACTTCACATGGATCAAAGGGCCCACCTCGGATACCAAATCAAGCCATGCACCGGGGATGGATCAGAGGGCCCACAGCGCAGCCACCCAGAGGAAACACACCTCGAAAGGAGGGCCAAAGGAGCCGGCCGATCCTAGGATCAGCCGAACCGCCTCTGCCTCCTTTCATCGTGTCCCTCCACGTGGTTGCTCCTCATTAGTCACTTGCTGCATCCCGGGGTGTTTTGGAGCACTTTGAGCCTCTCAGCAAGCCTGGTCCTTGCCTATAAATAGAAGGGGAGGGGCTCCCATTTCCCACACACCACTCTCTCATTCTCCTCTCACTTTTAGTTTCCAAGGCTAGGGGGTAGGCTAGAGTAGCTCTTCTTTAGGTTCCAAGTCTTCTTTGGAGTCTAGGTATGAGTTCTCTTTTATCTTTATTTCATTGTATGACTTTGATCTACTTCAGTTATTCAGCTATTTCATATAAAGTCATGGTAGATCATATGCTTGATATGTTCTTGAGTTCCTCCTTTGTTCATCATTTAGAGGCTTGTGTTCTTCATGAACACTACCTTTTGATCCACTTGAAGGGTGATGAACTCGTTCCTTATGTGTTTGTTCATAAGTTAGAGGCTCGTGTTCTTCACGAACACGACCCTTTGATCTTATTGACTAGACATAAGAGAGTTCGTATCCGTTCGTATGTCTAGCCTTAGTTGATCTTGTTAGATGGCATGAGAGTGTTGCATGAGGTTTGTGTTCAAGCTACGGTACTCAGTCTAAGTTGACCAGTCTTCTGGTGGCTCTCACCCTGGGTCACAATAGCCCGGGCCGGGTGGAGTCTAGCAGCAATGCAGGCATGGTGCCTAGGTTGTCTGGCTATGTTAGTTATGAGCATACCCCCCGTAATGATAGAGGTATGTCCGCAGTGGTGACAGTTGTTGGATCCTGTGCAACCCTCCGCGCTGGGGTACCTGCTGTAGGAGTCTAAAGTCTAGTTTCGCAGAGTGCTGGTCGTCGTGGGCTAGCTCCCTGTTTGTACCTAGGTGCTAAACCTTACCCTCTCATGCAATACTCATGCCTATCTCCTATATCTTCTAGCTTTGTATGTTTAGTATATTAGAACCTAGAGCTAACTCGTATGTTCCCCCTAAGCCGTAGTGTGCTAGAGTAGAGGTAGATCTGAGTGTGTGTGTCGCACTACCCTTTATATCTTTTATCTTACCTCTGCCTTTGAGTTTGTTGTTTCCTATATCTATCTCTTAGTTTACATTCAGAGAAAAAGCATAAGTCTAAGATATCCGCCATTGCCTTCCACGGATACGATACCCTTGGAATATTCTCTTTCCTTGGGGAAATGCTACAATGGTTTATCTGTGCGCTTGCGGATTCGTTCATGATCGTTTAGATTAACCTTTGGCAAGTCTTGATGTTCACGCTAACTCGGCGTCGTTAGTTGTGACGTTAAGAGGTGCCTACAAGGCGTTTCTTGGTGTTGTCACTAAGGATGGATTCCAGATCTGTTCTTAAAGTGATGACGCTATGAAATGCCAACAGTCGTGAACAACCGGAGTCCAATAGCCAAATGTTCCTCAAGCCTCCCACCTGCACATCAAAAATGAGGATGAAAGTGAGCAAGCGACTCAACACTAGGGTTAGTACAAAAGGAGTCAAACCAGTGTCGAGCCATTTGCTCAAAAGTGGGGTTAACAACATCCATCCTAACATATCCATGAAAGCTACGACTCCTACCAAATTGAACCACCTCACGTCTCGCTGGAGGTGTACGATCACCACGAAAGGAAGAGCGTGGCCCGTACCTTCTCTGAGACTCAAAGCTGCAACGACCTCTCCCATCCTCATATCGACCATGAGATGGAGAACGTCCAGCAAACATCACACGACCAGACTCAAACTCTCTACCACCTGTACCACGACCACCAGAACCAACTCCACGACCTCGAAACCCAAAGCTCTCACCTCTCTAAGGTGCACCGGTCTAACCGGTGCCCCTGACCGGTTTGACTGGTGACCCCCTGGTAGCACCTCGGTCCCGTTCAGCAACTCTCTGACCTTCCCAAGCTAGTATAGACCTCACCACAGATTCTCCCCTAAGTAGTGGCATACGAGGCTCAGGCACACCATGAGAAGGGTGGTACATGTCCTTGTTCGCCCACTCCTTAGCCAACCTCTCATCCCTCTTCCTCTTGTAGCAAAACTCACCAACGTGACCTTCTTTCCCACAATACTCACAACGGAATCGAACCTGTTTTCGCTTTGGCTGTGGGTTCTCAATGGGTTTCTCTTCCTCTTTCTTCTCACCTTTCCCCTCAAACACATTTCCCATGTTGCTCACAAATTTCACATGTTTTTGGAAGTTGTTGGTTTTGTGGGGGAACACGGGTGGATCGGGAGTGGTGTCAAGCTTGTTTCTCAAGTGGTTAGGTTTGGGAGCATATTTGTTTGTAGTAGTTTGTGGTGGAATAGGAATCTCTCCAATTTTCTCTCCTCCCTCACCACTACTCTCACCAATATTATCAGAGCCCAATGCCTGACCATCAAACCTCTTATACTCAGCCATCATTAAGCTCAACTATAGCTCATGCCCAGACAACCAACTCATTAACTTTCTCAGCTCATCATTTTCATCCTGCAAGCGATCAACATAGTGCGTAAGTTCCATATTTTTCAAAGCATGCAATTCACATGTAGAACAAGTAGTAGGTACAGGAGCTTTCAACTCAGCCTCTAAGGAAACAACCCTAGCATGTGAATCATCCAATTTAGCATGCAACAAAGGACAAGATTTGCACGCACCAAGCAAACTAGACCTAGCTTTCAATTCATCCAATTCAACCCTAGCCACATCTAGTTCCTCAACTGTGAGGGCATACTTCTCTTTCAGAGCAGTCAAGTCAGACAGGAAAATAGAGCAATCACTGCAATCAACTTCATCGGTAACAACAGGAGCAGATTTCAAAGCATCAATAGCAAGAATGTCATCAAGATGCCTAGCCTCTAACTCAGCCACTTTTTCCCTAGCTTCCTCAAGCGAGGCTCTAAGCTCTTTTCTCATTTTCTTAGCATCTCTAAGCACACTATCATGATTATCTAGCAATTCATTCAGAGTAGCATTCTCCTCGAGCAAAGAGTCAATAGTGGGTGGTGATACCTCATCCTCGGAGTCGGAGCCCGAGTCCTCTTTGCTGCTCTTCTCGCTCCCTGAACTGTGTGCCATGCCACAGAACCCGGTCGCCACCATGAAGCTCAACCTGGTGAAGTTCTTGCTTGAGTGCTTCTTGCTCTTTTGCCTCCCATGGTCTTCATCTTCACTGCTCGAGCTTGACGTGGTGTAGCAGGAGGAAGAGGTGTCCACGTCGCTCGCACCGTCCACCTGTTGGCATTTCTTAATGTCACTACTAACGACGCCGAGTTAGAGTGAGCATCAAGACTTGCCAAAGGTAAATCTAATGATCATAAACGAATCTGCAAGCACACAGATAAACCATTGTAGCATTTCCCCAGGGAAGTGAGTGTTCCAAGGGTATCGTATCCGTGGAAGGCAATGGCGGATATCAAGACTTATGCTTTTGCACTAAATGTAAACATAGA
Source organism: Cenchrus fungigraminus (assembly GCA_036936925.1). Classification (NCBI taxonomy): domain Eukaryota; kingdom Viridiplantae; phylum Streptophyta; class Magnoliopsida; order Poales; family Poaceae; genus Cenchrus; species Cenchrus fungigraminus. The sequence continues at coordinate 85,498,841 of CM072771.1, read as the reverse complement.
GATAGATATAGAAGACAACAGCTCAAAGACAGGGGCAAGATATGATTGGGTCGTGCTCACGGTCAAGAGCAACCTAGACCCTCACATGTTTAGCCGGTGGATGGTTGGTTTGGATGGGTTGTTTGGCCTTAGATGATAGATGCTTTACCTTTAAGGTGGGTTCGGGTTGGGAAGACTCTCACCATAGTAAATAGATTGTTTAATAAAATATGACCAACTAAAATCAATGCTTGCAGCTAGTTGTGTCAGCCTTTCTTGTTCTAAGCCCTCATAGCTCTACCTCCTACACTTGCAGAGTACATTTCGATGTACTCACTGTTTTCCCCTTTAACCCCCTGCTGTGTCTCTCTCTCTCCCCCATCATTGCTGTTCAGGTTATGGAGGCCATGAAGACCTAGGAGTGTGTTTCCCCTGGTTGATTGCCTATGGTCATGGAGCCCGCTTCCGCACAAGATATTAAGCTTTAGCTGTACTTTTCTTTTGGGACCCACGGGTCATTTTGTAATATTTAAACGTGATATGGAAATATACCATTGATGAAGTTGTATTTTATGTATGAAACATGATCCTGGCATACATAATGTGGCACCTGATTGTGTTTATAAAATCGGGTGTTACAACTGTGGCCTACCTCAATCGTTACGGGGGGCAAGCTCATAACTAACATAGCCACACAACCCAGGCACCATGCCTGCATTGCTGCTAGACTTCACTTGGCTCTGGCTATTGTGACCCAGGGTGAGAGCCACTAGAAGACTGGTCAACTTAGACCGAGTACCGTAGCTTAAACACAAACTTCATGCAACACAACCATGCTATCAAACAAGATCAAACTAGGGCTAGTCATACAAACGGATACAAACTCTCTTATGTCTAGTCAACAAGATCAAAGGGCCGTGTTCGTGAAGAACACGAGCCTCTAACTTAAGAACAAACCCATAAGGATTGAGTAAATCATCCTTCAACTGGATCGAAAGGTAGTGTTCATGAAGAACACGAGCCTCTAAATGATGAACAAGGGATGAACTCAAGAACATATCAATCATATGATCTACCACAACTTTATATGAAATAGCTGAATAACTGAAGTAGATCAAAGTCATACATAGAAATAAAGATACAAGAGAACTCATACCTAGACTCCCAAGTAGACTTGGAACCTGAATAAGAGCTACTCTAGCCTACCCCATAGCCTTGGAAACTAAAAGTGAGAGGAGAGTCAAGAGAGATGTGTGTGAGAAATGGGAGCCCCTCCCCTTCTATTTATAGGCAAGAACTAGGCTTGCTCAGAGCACCAAATGACCTCAAAACACCCGAGGATGTAGCAAGTGACCAATGAGGAGCAAGCACATGGAGGACCAGGATCAACCGACCCTAGGTCAGTTCGGCCGATCCTAGGGTCGGCCGACCCCCTCGGGTCGCCTCCTGGCTTGTGTTTCCTCAGGGTGGCTAATATGTGGGTCCTATGATCACTCCTCCGTGCATGCCAATTTTCCTGATAAGTTGGAGCTCTGGTGGGCCCATGGATCCTTGTGAAGTCCATGTGTCGGTCTCTAATTCGTCTGTGAGTGCCTCCCTTGGATCAGTGACATGGATGCCACATGTTTCCTAGGTGGCAGCCATCTCCTTAGCTGAGGTGGCATGGACCACTCATAGAAAGGTGGGTTTCCTTCTATTTTTATGCTTATTTCACCTACATACAAATAATCTCCAAGGACAAGTGGAACTACATTATTCAAACCAAATGCAAGTAATAAATGCATGTGCCAAAGCTCTTGAGACAAGATTTGGGGGAGATGATAAGCAACACAAGATGAAGCTATGCCGACCTTGGAACAGGAGATACGAAAAGGACAGGTGGAATGGCTCCTGGCTCCTTCCCTCGTGCGCTCCTGGCTCCCTCTAGGTGATTCCATGGCGACCTCCTCTAGATCCCGGCATGAAGGTCTGGTTGTTGGGGATCATGGAAATCTCCAGTGATCTGATTGGGAAACTGGATTTCTCCATCGGCAAGAAATTCCAAAATGATGTCCTAGTACGTCTTGGGAAATCTGTTCACCACCCCTCTTCTTCCCCGGATGGCTCCTTTCTCCTTTTGGCTTTCCGTCGTTTCACTATGCAATTATCCGAGGATTCTGTTGCTTGGATGCTTCAATCTTGCCTTGGAGGTTCCGCGGCTAGTTTTCATGTGCAATTTCAAAGTGATCGCAATTTTCGTTTCTCGGTCTCTTGCAAAGTTGTTGGCTTCATGATCTATAACCTCAAGAGGTTCATCTGGGACTATTTTGATGTGTATTTCTTCCTTTGGAGCAATGGTGCTCCTCACTGGGAACGTGAGAAGCATCTTTGGGAGGCTGAGCAGGCAAAGTAATGGACTTACATCCAATCTAAGAAAAACAAATCTCAAGACCCTGCCCCTCGTTCAAAGATTTTGAAACGTGTTCATTTTGCACCCAATTTGGTCTCCCAAACCTTCCCAATTGCTCAACAGCCTTCTGATTCCTTCAGAGTGGGGCATTTTTTCATCTCTCCTACAATCCCTGTGAATCGGATTTTTGGTCGGATCAACCATGATTTGGGTGCTAGTACATCCAGCTCTCCGATCCACCATTCACGGCCGTGTTCTTCGGCGGGTGATGTGTCCTCGTCTCAAAATTCAAATCCAAGCAGTGATTCGGATGCTGACTGTTGTGCAAAGTGTTTGGGCTTGGGTCACCGGGCCCGTTACTGCCATTCCCCGTGGCGCTGCAAATCCTACTACAGGTATGGGCATAAGGCTCATTTTTGCTACACATGTTCGTGGCCCAGCATCTCTTGGCGGCCCAGAAAGATTGCCCAGAAACCGTCGCTGGATTCTCCGTTGGATAAACATGAAAAGCAACCGGCACATCCCGGTTACCACGGTGACTCTCCATCTTCTTCCCCCAACAGTAACAATCCATCACCATCTGCGGAAGCTCCACCGCCTCCACCACCTCCACCACCCCCGCCTCCTCCTCCACCACCACCGTCGACCACCACCGCCGGAGATGGCCAACTTCCCCTATAACCCGATGCTCTTTGTCCCTGCTGGAATGCACGTGGAACATGGTTGGCATCGACCTGCCCACTCTCGGGTTGCTCTTGGTGGTGAGCTCGTGCGTCACCATGAACAGTACGCCATCCTGGAAGTTGAACCGGAACCAGCCCCTGCCCAAGTTCGTGATCTGATCAATGAGGTGACAGCCTTCCTCGAGCATGACTTCCCGGTTCGTGTGGTCTCTGCTTTCCTGTCTCCATTAGGATTGGGGCTTTTTCAGTTAGAGGATACTGTGCAGCATGAAAACTTGCTTGATGCTTCGCCCATTAATTTCGGCCAATGGGTCATCTTAGTTAGGAAGCATGACGAAGCTAGAAATTTTAGATCCTGCCAATACATTAGAGATTGTTGGGTCATGTTTTTGGGTTTTCCTCTGGATTTTCAGATGCTTGATTTCGTTAAAGCTTCTGTAGCTCCTTTTGGTCGTCTGTTAAGGTCGTATGAGGGACCCAACAAATCCAGAATCCTAGCCAAGTGCTTGTTGTTGACTCCGGACCGAGTTCCTCGAAGCATTGTTGTTTCTTATGGTACTACTCTTGGAGGTGCTGGTAGATCATGGACTGGTCCTGTTTACATGTTGAATGGCCAGTTCCCTGATGGCTTCCCAGTTGATGAGGATCTAGTGCCCACGGATGGAAATCCTCACCCGGTTAATGGTAACATCACGCATGCTAATCGTGATGTTGATCAGGGATGGCAACATGATCTCTAGGGCACGGCACCACACATGCATGAGGACTTTGGTCTAAATGCACATCAAATGCATGCAGTTCATGAGGAGATGCAAATTCACCATGCTCCTGTTAATCATGTTGCTGATGCTGGATGGGATGCATGGCTGGTACAAGATGATGAAGTCAATGATGATCATCAGCCAGTGGCGGCTGATACTGATGATGAGGTTCCTCATAACTCTATCTCGTTTGATCAGTCTAGCTCCACAGCCAGTATCTACGAGCTCATGGGCCTAATATTGTTCTGACTGTTGAAGATGTGTTAGCTGGGAATTTAGCGGGATCTTCTTCTTCATCCTCCTCTGATGCCTCGTCCAGATTGACCACTGAAGTTCAAAGTCCCCCTCCTCTGGCCTTTCAGTTAGCTGAAAATCTGGCTTTCACCAATCTTTTACAGCAAGAGCAACCGCAGATCCCTAGGTTCCCCCTTCTTGTGGGCCAAACCTTGTTTACTCCGCACCAAGTTCAGGTTGAGATCACCCCTGCTAACAAGGATTCACCTAAAGGTTCTGAAACTTTGGCGTTGGTTCCTTACCAACCCTGCTGGCCTGCTCAGCTGCTCAGCTTATTTGCGTCCTGGATGCTAGCTTCCTCAACAGAAGCCACCAATTCTCAGCTAGCTACTGCGCCTGCCCCTGATTCAGAAGATGTGCTCCCTGAGATACCTGAGGAGTCAAGCCAGCATGAACAGTTCTTTTTGCCGTCTGATCAGCAACCTCCTCCTAAGAAAAATCTGTTGTTAGCTTTTGACACTGCTTCCTCCAAGGATTTGCCACCCAAACCACCCAAGAAGAAGATGTGCCTCCCCTCAAGAGTCTCTGATCTGAAAAAGAAAATGCCAGTTGACATGACCAAGCTGCGTAGAAGTCCAAGACTCCAGGAGAGCAATGATGGTTTCAAGCATTTCAGCTTGGATGACACCCCAAGGAAGCGTGGCCGCTCTCAGCTCAAGCAACCTGTCCATGAAGAAGTCATCCTACCTGAAGAAGTTCAGAACCCCATCCCGGCTTCCATCCTTCAGGATTGGGGCGTGGACTATGGAGCAGCTCCTAGTGAGGTGTCCCAGACCCTACAACTGCAGGAACGTACTTTGTCAGTGCCCAATGAAGACGAAGATTGATTCGTGCTTCGGCCCCGATGGAGAACGTCTTCCTGCTTATCTCTTTTACTCATGTGTTCTCCAAGAACTTGTTTTATTCTCTGTTACTCTAGTCGTGCAACTTCAGTTCTGTCAGTACTTGGATGATCTGTCGTTTGTCAACACTTCGGAAGTTTATCACGTGGTTCTTTATTTTGTTCTGCGTTGCACCTGGTCCTCTCCAAGCTGCCAATCCTGTGCTGATCAGCTTATTCTGGACGCTGTGGTTCTGCCCCCTTTTCGGTGCTTGCTTTGGTCCCTTTGTTTGATTATGTTATGCATGATCATTCTCCTCCCATCTTTGATTTGGTTTCCCAATGACGACAAGAAATTGGAATATTTTGTGTTGGAACATTAGAGGTCTTAATGCTTCGGGCAAATGGGACACAGTGCGTAATAAAATAGATGAAAGCTCTTGTGCAGTTGTTTTTCTACAAGAAACAAAAAAAGAACACTTCAATAGCGCCTTCATCAGAAACTTTGCTCCACGATGTCTTGATAGAGTTGAGTTCGTCCCCTCTAATGGTGCTTTTGGGGGTATCCTGGTGCTCTGGAATAGTGGGTGCTTCTCTTCTTCGGTGCTGGCTAAGGAACCTTTTGCTTTAACCCTCCAGTTCACCTCTGCACGCTCGGACTTTGTTTCTTGGTTGAAAAACATTTCCATCCAACCTAGTGATGATTGGCTTTTCCTTGGGGATTTCAATTTTTACAGATCATTAGAAGATAGAAATAGACTTGGTAGTAATGTGGCAGACACTATCATTTTCAATGACATTATTGGTCACCTAGGTATAGAGGAGCTGCCTCTGAAAGGAAGGTCTTTCTCTTGGTCTAATATGCAACAGGAACCTCTTCTTGTCCAGCTAGACTGGTTTTTCACTTCTGTTAACTGGCTACATTCTTACCCCAACACAGAAGTCCTTCCCCTAGCAAAGATAACTTCGGATCACATCCCCTGCATGGTGTCAATTGGTACAAGCATCCCTAAAGCTCAGATCTTCAGATTTGAAAACTTTTGGCCTGATCATCCAGGATTTCTTGAGGCTGTTGAAGCTGGTTGGTCCAAACAGGTCAGGAATGTCAGCAATGCAGCCACTGTCATAGCTGGGAAACTTAAAAATGTCAGAGCCTCATTAAAATTCTGGAGCAAAGGTATTTCAAATTTAAGTCTTCTTATCTCAAACTGCAACACTGTGATGTATTTCAAATTTAAGTCTTCTTATCTCAAACTGCAACACTGTGATTTTGTTCCTAGACTTTCTGGAAGAGGCTAGATTTCTCTCTACTCAAAAATGGAATTTCAAAAACTTAATCAAGAGTCACTTAGCTAAGCTTTTGAGATATAAGAAACTGTATTGGTAGAAGAGGTATACTATCAACAGAATCAAGTTTGGGGATGAGTGCACCAAATTTTTTCATGCTATGGCAACTTTCTCCCATAGAAGGACTTCTATTTCCCAATTGACTAATGACACAGGGCATTATGTCACTGATCATGACGGAAAGGCAGCTCTTCTCTGGTTAGCTTACAAGAACAGAATGGGAGTTTCTCAGCAGCCGCAGATGCAGTTTAACTTACAGTAGCTCATTGACCTCCAAGTAGACCTATCTTCCCTAGTTGGGCCTTTCTCCAAAGAAGAAATTGATAGAATGGTGAAAATCATGCCTTCTGACAAGGCTCCTGGGCCTGATGGTTTCAATGGTCTTTTCCTTAAGAAATGCTGGCATTTAATCAAGACTTCTACAATCTGTGTTTTGATTTTTATGAAGGGTCCCTGGATCTTCAGAGTATAAATTCTTCCTTCATAACTTTGGTGCCTAAGATTAACAACCAAGAAACAGTAAATGATTTCAGACCCATTTCTCTTCTGAATTCTTGTATGAAGCTCATTACCAAAATTCTAGCTGACAGGCTTCAGTTGGTTATCTTGAAGTTGCTACACAAGAACTAGTATGGCTTTATCAAACATAGAACTATTCAGGATTGTCTTGCTTGGTGCTTCGAATACATCCACCAATCTGACCAGTCTAAGAAGGAAATCATCCTCCTGAAACTTGATTTTGCAAAAGCTTTTGATACAATAGAGCATGAGGCTGTCCTTAACATGATGAGACACATGGGTTTCCAAACAGATGGCTGACATGGATCTCTCAGATTTTTTCTTCAGGATTTTCTTCAATTCTTCTCAATGGGATTCCTGGCAAATAGTTCAAATGTAAAAGAGGGGTGAGGCAAGGAGATCCACTCTCCCCCTCCTTTTTGTCCTAGCAGCTGAGCTTCTGCAGTATGTTATAAATGATGCTTGCTCCAATGGCCACTTAGAGCTCCCTATTGGCACACAAGATTCAAATTTCCCAGTAGTACAATATGTTGATGACACTTTGTTAATCCTGCCAGCCGACCCTGCTCAATTGCATTTCTTGAAGAACTTGATCCATAATTTCTCTCTGTCAACTGGCTTAAAGGTCAACTTCAACAAATCCCTCATGATTCCAGTCAATGTTGATCAAGATAAAATAGCCTCACTAGCTGCTAGTTTTGGCTGTCAAGTTGGTTCCATGCCTTTCACCTATCTTGGTTTGCCCATGGGTACAACCAAGCCAAGATTCTAGGACTTAACACCCATCATGGACAGGATTGAAAGAAGATTGTCTGCATGCTCCTCCCTACTCTCTTACACAGGAAGGTTACAAATGGTAAACTCTGTCCTAACACCAACTGCTACTTATGCTATGTGTTCAATCAAGCTGCTAGTGGGAGTTATTGAAAACATTGACCGAGCAAGGAAGCAATGCATTTGGCGTGGAAATGATCAGACCAAGAAGGGTGGAAATCTAGCTGCTTGGCATATGGTTCAAAAGCCTAAAAACAAGGGGGGCTACATGTGCTAAATCTCAAGGTCCAAAATGATGCTCTTCTTCTTAAGCAGCTCCACAAATTTTATTCCAAAGCTGATATACCCTGGGTACAGCTCATTTGGTCTAGATATTACCAGAACAAGGTGCCACATGGGGCTAGAGAGGTGGGTTCCTTCTGGTGGAAGGACATTCTTAGACTTCATGTGATTTACAAGAACATTGCTCGCTGTGAGTTAGGAGATGGTTCCACTGTCATGTTCTGGACCGACCTTTGGTTGCCTCCATCTTCCAACCCAATCCCTCTTAGTGTGCTTTTCCCACAGTTGTTTTCTTTCTGTAATGACACCACCATTTCAGTTAAGCAAACAATGAATACTGAGTTTTTGGAGGATCTATTTTCATTGCCCTTGTCAGCCCAAGGCTTGGATGAACTTCAGCAACTGCAGGTTGTGCTCTCTGAAAGGACTTATGATCAGTTGGCAGTTGATAAGTGGATCTTCATTTGGGGGAACTCAAAATATTCATCAAGCAGACTCTACAAATTGGCCTTCAGACACATACAAGCCCACCTAGCTTCAGATGGATCTGGAAATCCAAATGTATGCCCAGATTGAAATTCTTTGCTTGGCTTCTCTTTGTTGATAGACTCAATACAAAGGTTATGCTTGCTCGAAGAAATTACCCTATGGAACCCAATGATCATTGTGTGCTTTGCAATAATCAAGTGAATGAGGACATTCAGCACCTGTTCTTCAGTTGCCCTTTTGCCTCTGCATGTTGGCAAAAGATAGGTATCCAGTGGAATCACTCTTCTGACCTACATGTGCAATTTGCAAGAGCCAAGCAGTCACTTTAGCTTCCATACTTTGTGGAGATCTTCATCATTGCTACTTGGGAAATTTGGAATCTCAGAAACAGGAGAATTTTTTATGATGACACTGCTACTCTTCAGCTCTGGACTGTGAAGTTCAAAGCTCAGATCCTCAAACAACTGCATAGAGTTGCTGAGGATGATAGACCAGTAGTTTTTCAATGTAGAGAATACCTTATAATTTACTTATGTTTCCTCCTTTCCCCCTATTTTGTAAGTATTCTCCATAGTTTCTTGTCAAGAAAATAATAAAAATAAATGCATATGCCTCCATTTATGTGAGAATATTGATGACTGAAAGTGGTACTTAACAGCCGTCAACAAACTCCCCCAAGCTAACCTCTTGCTCGTCTCGAAGCAAGACATTAGAGACTTAGGTTGGTTGATCAGGAGTTGCTACGATGTTGTATCCTTAACTTATGGCAAACATACTTCAAAGTACTCTACCAAGAGTTGAACAAGTTGTCAATGTTCTTACCATTCGCTTGATGACGTGGGGCATGTAGCTTCACCGGCCTTGGGCGGTTGAGAGACAGAATGGTTATATAGTAAATGCATAATCACTCATACCTTGATCAGCTATTAATCCGGAGGTTTTTTTGCAAATTTTTCAAAAGAAAATCAGAGTTCCTCAAATGATACTCTCGGATCACTCAAAGTGTATGGTTCCTCACCAAGGCATTAAGTTTCCTTTCTTCACATCTACTCCTAATAGGCTTATGTGGAGTTGTAGGTAGGGAAGAAATGTGGCATACTTGTCTCTCATATTTTTCTAAGTCAAAAACAGGATCCTTGGAAGAAACAAACATACATCCTGATCAAGATGTGCATATGTGTGTGATGATAAGGAGCATGGTAAGGTGTATACTAGACCTGGAATTGGGTGCAAGATATTACCACACTTTATATGAAAAATGAGGGATTGATGGTAAGGTGGACACTAACCCCGGAGTAGGTACTAGTTATTACCATCTACATGGTGGAACTCTTTTTCTTGCACATATCAATCCCTTTTCTCCTTTTGCGATTTTCCGAGACTTGGGCTAGCTCTCTTTATTTTATTTTGTCATGCTTTGAGCATGTTTTTTTAACTAGCCCTTCATCTCTTTTGGAGATATTCGGAGAGGGATGAATGATATAAGATGCATAGAGTTTTATTTGTGGAAGAATGTGTAAGCAAATGGAACAAATGATGAATGCTAACTTCCAGCGTAGAAGTTTTAGCATGAACGTGTACGTGATCTTGATCAGGGGAGTATGAGTTCTAACAAGAATCACAACAATTTGACAAAGCTCAATGAGAGAACAAGCTGCATATGTGGAGGCTAACAAGAGCTAGAATCAACATATGGCCTTGGATAGAAAATGCTCATCATTGAGGAACTCATCATATTTAGATTTTTTTTTCAAAAAGTAAAACTCCGGATGTCAAGCATCACTAGGTACAAATCATAACACTCTATTATACCATATCATGTCTCACAAAAACTTAGGCATGGATCATGCTTTTTGCTACCCACAGTTTTCAAGCTAAGGTTTGAACATGCAAGCCAACAAACTCAAAACTTAGGTAGGATACAAAGCTGTGTGCAAGACATATGAGAAGAATAAACAGAGCAACTATTCATCATTTCAACCATAGAGGCAAAGCATTCTTACTATGCATGTCAAAGCAAACTAAAGCCAACTTGATGATTAAAGCAAATAAATCTTTTTGGTCTTTTTATTTTTGTATATTTTTATGGGTTTTCATTATAAGATATTCTGAAAACAAAGGAAGATACAAGTTACCTCAGGATGGGGGTCCTCCCCCAAACTAGCTTCAGGCTCACTACGGTGGAGGGTAGAAGAAACCCTGACTCACATAGAAAGCCCTCTGCTCCTCTATCTGTCACTGCTGCGCCTACTGCATGGCGTCGATCCTCTCGCCAGTCTGATGCTGCCACGCTGAGTTAGTCTCAACGTGTGTGTTCAGCGTCTCCTCCACTCCCGTGACCTGGATGGTGAGCTCTCCCAGTTGCTGCGCCAGCTGAGCCTCTCGTGCAGAGGCCGAAGTGTGCCGTCTGAAGGACTAAGATAGAGGTGGACCTTCAGAGCTGGAACTAGTGGGTGTAGCCCACCGGTCTCTGCTTGCATCAGCCCAAGGCGTACTACTCGAACCCTAATGGTAGGTGGCCTGGTCCCAACCGGGTGCATACCCAGGGGTAACACCCAACATGTACCCCACAGGGGCCCCTCCTACCACAAGTGGCGTAGTAGGCTGTAGCTGTGGTGCTGTGGGAGGTTAGTACCATGGTACAAACTCAAGGAGTGTCCAGGTGGACATCACCCCTGAGCCTGCCCCAGCAAGAATGCAGAAGACATAGAGCGAAAGTAGCTTGTTTTTCTAAGATCAGAATTTTATTGGAATGGAAACTAAGGATAATTTACCGAATTTACCTGTCGGCGCAGGGCTCGCTATTTTGAGTCCTTAGAGCTAGACTCTGGTTCCAAATTTCATACCTTGGTAATGAGGCAGTCGTCTCTTTTGGAACAGAAGTCAGCTTCCTATTCACCTTCCTCCACACCTTATGAGTGTCATGTGGGTTGTGGTGTGTAGGGGGTGATTTCTTGGACTAGGATTGAGATTTCCAATATTGCTTCTGTCCCGCACTCATTTGTTGAAGTTCTTCCTTCCAAAAATTCTTCGTGAATGTAATGAGGCTGTCCATTTCCTGCCGTGGTGTTCCGACCTCTCGTGCTGGAGTGTTGGGAGTTGGTGAATCCTTGATCATTGAGCATTGCTCCTTTCTTGGATGGAATTCGAACTTCTCCTCCTTGCCATTGAAGTAGAGACAGATCAAACCAGCACCCACATCAATTTGTGCATCAGCTGTGCTCATAAATGGTCGCCCAAGTATGGGCGGCACTTCCTTGGCCATCTCCATATCTAGTACCACAAAGTCAACGGGGATAAAGCAATCTCGGACTTTCACTGGAATGTCATTGGCTATTCCCGCTGGGTATCGGACTAAAGAATCAGCTAGCTGCAGCTGCAAAGTGGTTGGAGACAAACTCATGTAATTGAGTTGATCAAAGACTACCTTAGGCATGACGCTGACGCTGGCCCCTAAATCACAGAGAGCATGGTCGAAATGTTGTGTCCCAATCATACAAGTGATTGTGAGACACCCTGGATCTTTCTTCTTCTCAGGAAGGCGGTTGAGTATAGCGGCACTGCACTACTCAGTGAGCCGTACCACTTCCATCGTAGGAAGGGCTTGCTTCTTGGTTAAGATGTCATTGAGATAACGTGCATATGTGGGTACGCGTATTGCCTCGAGTAATGGGACGTTGATATAAACTTTCTGGATCATGTCCACAAAGCGATTGAACTGTTCATCTACTGTCACCTTCCTGTTTCTTTGAGGGAACGACATCACATTGGCTTCTACAAATTCCGGATGTGCCATCACTCCTTTAGGTGCCTTCTCTTTTGAGGGTACCTTCCTTACCTGGGGGAGTTCTTCCGAGTCAGATGAACCTTCATGAATGTTCTCAAACTCTTGGGTGTTTTTCTTGTCTGTTCCTGTGGGGTTAGGAAATGGTGGATCTCGAGTGGACTTACCTCCCCTCGTAATCACCGCATTTGCACTCTCAACGAGAGGAATAGAAGAACCTAACTGAGCTATTTGAGTTTCTGACATTTTATTAAAACTTTCAAGGAAATGTTCTGAGTAGAAGAAAAACTTTCAAGCTTAACGTTGAGACTTTCCAAGGATTTATCAAGGGTAGCTAACTTTTTATTAACACCTTCATTAAGTTTAGCCTGCCCGAAGACAAGATCTCTCAAGGATGGCTGGTTAGAATTGTAAGTATTACCTTGGTTACCTCCTTGATAATAAGGGTATTGTTGATTCCACGTTTGTCCTCCTTGTTGCTGTGGATGATAACCATTGTTATTGTCATTCATGTACATCACTTCCTCCTGAGTTTCAGGACAGTAATTTCCCGAATGCCCAGTGTTGCCACAGACTTCACAAGTCATATGAGAATCCATAGGCAAAGTAGTGGTGGCCATGGCAGCCTTCTCGCTGGTGTAGTCATCCAATCTTTTCATAAGAAGGTCCAGCTTGGCAGTAATAATATCTGCTTCCTTGACAGTATGAGTACCCCTCTGATGTGGCTGGAGTCTTTCATCGCTCAACCCTTGGTTGGATACCATCTTCTCAATAAGTGATTTGGCATTATCAACAGTGAGTGAGAAGAATGCTCCCTAAGCAGCAGCATCAATATGGCCTCGGGCTGTCGGAGTCAGCCCATTATAGAAGCTTTGAGGAATTAGCCAATCCTCCATCTCATGGTGAGGACAGGCCAGGACGTACTCCTGAAGCCTTTCCCAAGCCTCTTGAATAGATTCACTTGCTGCTTGCTAAAAACTAGAAATCATTCCACGAAGAGCATTGGTTTTGCCCAACGGAAAGAACTTCTTGAGGACTGCTTCTAAACACTTGTCCCAAGTATTGATAGCATCACAATTCGCATAGAACCATTGCTTGGCTTTCCCCAGGAGAAAAAAAGGAAACAATCAAAGACGAACAACGTCCATATTTGCACCCCTGATGATGAAAGTGATGCATAGCTCTAGGAACTGTCGCAGATGGGCATTAGCATCCTCATTTGGCTTGCCACAAAATGGACTAGCCTGTACCATCGTGATTAAACTCGTCTTGATCTCAAAATTTTCAGTCCCCATTGCCACCTCAGGGCCTTGGAGCACTTGGTCGGCAAAAGGAGCTGAGTACTCACGAAGCGTCTTCTGGGCCATAGTGTTTGACGTGGATGGTACAAAGGAAGCTGGATCGCCTTCCGGATGAGTACGATGAGGTGAGTCAAAATGAACTCGAGCTTTCCTCACTAGTGACTCGGGATCTTCTGTGAAATTCTCCGGTAAGTCAAAACCAGTCATACACTACCCGTCTTCACCATCCGAAGATAAAAGAAGACAACCAAGGTTAGCCTGCATTGAGAGTTGCTCTAACCTACTAATGATTTATAAACAGATGCAAAGCATAGTCATGATAATCCTGTGCCTTCCCCGGCAAAAGCACCAGAAATGCTTGTTGGTGTTTCTTAACATCACTACTAACGACGCCGAGTTAGAGTGAGCATCAAGACTTGCCAAAGGTAAATCTAACGATCATGAACGAATCCGCAAGCGCACAGATAAACCATTGTAGCATTTCCCTAGGGAAGTGAGTGTTCCAAGGGTATCGTATCTATGGAAGGCAATGGCGGATATCAAGACTTATGCTTGTGCACTGAATGTAAACCAAGAGATAGATATAGAAGACAACAGCTCAAAGACAGGGGTAAGATAAATGATATGATAGGGGTAGTGTGACACACACTCTGATCTATCTCTACACTAGCTCACTATGGCTTAGGGGGGACATACGAAGCTAGCTCTAGGTTCTATGGTACTAAACATACAGAGTTAGATGCTACAAGAGATAAGCATAAAGTATTGCATGAAAGGTAAGGTTCAGCACCCAGGTACAAACAGGGAGATAGCCCGCGACGACTACCACTCTGCGAAACTATCCTTTAGACTCCTACAACAATACCCCAGCGCGGAGGGTTTCAAAAGGTCCAACAGCTGTCACCACTGCGGCCTACCTCAATCGTTACGGGGGGCAACCTCATAACTAACATAGCCACACAACCCAGGCACCATGCCTGAGTTGCTGCTAGACTTCACCCAGCCCGGGCTATTGTGACCTAGGGTGAGAGCCACCAAAAGACTGGTCAACTTATACTGAGTATCGTAGCTTAAACACAAACTTCATGCAACACAATCATGCTATCAAACAAGATCAAACTAGGGCTAATCATACATATAGATACGAACTCTCTTATGTCTAGTCAACAAGATAAAACGGTCGTGTTCGTGAAGAACATGAGCCTCTAACTTATGAACAAACACATAAGGAATGAGTAAATCATCCTTCAACTGGTTCGAAAGGTAGTGTTCACGAAGAAGACGAGCCTCTAAATGATGAAAAAGGGATGAACTCAAGAACATATCAATCATATGATCTACCACAACTTTATATGAAATAGCTGAATAACTGAAGTAGATCAAAGTCATACATAGAAATAAAGATACAAGAGTACTCATACCGAGACTCCCAAGTAGACTTGGAACCTGAATAAGAGCTACTCTAGCCTACCCCCTAGCCTTGGAAACTAAAAGTGAGAGGAGAGTCAAGAGAGATGTGTGTGAGAAATGGGAGCCCCTCCCCTTCTATTTATAGGCAAGGACCAGGCTTGCTCAGAGAACCAAATGGCCTCAAAACACACGGGGATGCAGGTAGTGACCAATGAGGAGCAAGCACGTGGAGGACCAGGATCAACCGACCCTAGGTTGGTTCAGCTGATCCTAGGGTCGGCCGGCCCCCTCGGGTCGCCTCCTGGCTTGTGTTTCCTCAGGGTGGCTGACATGTGGGTCCATTGATCACTCCTTCGTGCATGCCAAGTTTCCTGATAAGTTGGAGCTCTGGTGGGCCCATGGATCCTTATGAAGTCCATGTATCGCTCTCTGATTTGTCGGTGAGTGCCTCCCTTGGATCAGTGACATGGATGCCACATGTTTCCCTGGTGGCAGCCATCTCCTCAACTGAGGTGGCATGGACCACTCTTAGAAAGGTGGGTTTCCTTCTCTTTTTATGCTTATTTCACCTACATACAAATAATCTCCAAGGACAAGTGAAACTACATTATTCAAACCAAAATGCAAGTAATAAATGCATATGCCTCCATTTATGTGAGAATATTGATGGCTGAAAGTGGTACTTAACAGCCGTCAACACCATGATCGCTCTCGACTTCTTGTGGTAGCCACCCTTCTTCTTGCCCTTGTACTCGTCACGACTCTTGTGCTTGGAGTAGTGGTTTCAGGATCGATGCTTGTGCTCGGCCTGCTTGTACTCATTCTTCGGGTGATGCTTGTACTCTTGCTTGTATTCGGGCTTCTTGTACTCGATCTTGTTCTCGTCTCCATCAGGACACTCGGCGAAGAAGTGCCCATGCTTCCCACATTTGTAGCAAGTCCCTGAGTTCCTCCTGAAGTTCTTCCTGTTCTCGTTCAGGCGCCCGAACCGCTTGGTCAGCAAAGCAAGATCCTCATCATCTAATGCCTCGAACTCCTCATCTGGCAAAGAAGCAAGAGCAAACAGCGAGAACATCCAAGAAGATTGATTAGAGATAGTTCTCAGTCTAGAGACAAGAGCAAGGCTATCATCAGCAAGGCCCTTGCCCTTCTTGGCTCTCAGGTCATGGTCCACCTCGGACGACTTGAGCTTAGAGAACAGCTCGTCCACCATCATGGTCTCATACACACTGGACTCTTGAATAGCCTCAACCTTCGCTCCCCATACATCAAGATCCAGTGCATGTAAGAGCTTGATAGCTCTATCATGATCATCGTATGGAAGCTCGGTGATGTTGGCTCTAATGTTGTTCACAATCAGCGTGAAGCGCTCAAACATGGCATCCACAGACTCTCTGAGGAGATGAGTGAAGTTCTCGTACTCTCTCCGGTAGGTCATAAAGTGACGCTCCTTCACCTGACTGTTTCCTCCATGGGCATTCCTCAGCTAGGTCCATATCCGATTTGCCAACTTCTCTTCATACACCCTACTGAACTCGGATGCACAGAGAGCACGATAGAGATAGTCTACGGCCTTGTTGCTGGCATCGAACGTATCTCTAGTCTCGGGAAAAAGGAACAACTCTGGTATGACATAGTTCTCGTCAACCATGACATCCCACACCAACTGACCCTTTCCACGCAAAAAATGTGCCCATCCGGGCTTCCCACATCTGGTAGTTCTTCCAATCGAAGTGGGGAGGACCAGAACCCTTCCCATAGTTGTTGACGGCTGTTATCCACCCATTTTATACCTGTCAACATGTACCTTTTGGCATGAGAAATGATCATCAACACTAGAATAGGGCTTAAACTAATCATTTCCACAAGTGTTGGTTATTATGCAAATACAGGTAATTAGCACTAGAAAGAGGACTAAAAGCACAAGTCTTTGATCCAAGTACTTCAAGCTCAACCAATGAGGGGATGCCGCATAGGATTCCCCTGGATCACTGACATCATCAATCCAAGAGAGGCAAGCCCGACGAATCACGTACCGCTACATGGACATCACATGGATCCATGGGCCCACCTTGGATTCCAAAACGAGGCATGCACGGGGGAAGGACAAAAGGACCCACTGGTCAGCCACCTGGAGAAAACACAGGCCAGGAGGCCGCCCTAGGGGTTCGGCCGACCCTAGGATCGGCCGAACCGACCTAGGGTCGGTTCATCCTGGCCTTGCACGTGGAGGACTCCCATTGGCCACTTGCTGCGATCCAGGGCATTTTGGAGCACTTTGAGCCCCGGAGCAAGCCTCCCCCTTGCCTATAAATAGAAGGGGAGGGGTCTCATTCTTGGACACACACTTCTCCTCCTCCTCTTCATTTTGGCCTTGGAGCCTCTCTCTTTAGGGGAGGAGAGATCTTTGTATAGCATTAGTGCTAGGAAGTGAGGTGGGAGGCTTGAGGCCATGTCATATTCATGACATCTTCCTCAAGAACGATCCTCAGCGGTGCCTTTGTTCTTCATCTAGACTAAAGTGAGTATTTCGACATTTTCTATTTAGACTAAAGTTCTATGCATGCTTAGTTTCTTTGTTCTTGTGTTCTTCGTTTGTTCTTGATTTAGAGGCTTGTGTTCTTCGAACACAACCCTTTTAATCTAGTAGACTTAGATCATAAGTTTGCATCTTGTCTGCTAGCTTGTCTATTAAAGTAAAGTTGACGCTCCTGCATATCTCTAGTTAGATCAAAGTGCTTTTGTGATCTTGCATAAGTGATAGAGTATACCTTGAGCTAGTGCCAGTATCTCCCTCGTGTATTCGTAGTTCCATATTTATACGGTGTGCTATAGTCGGGCTATCGGGACGTCAGACAGTGTCCGGCTATAGTAGTAGTTAGTGGTGTAGACGTGGTGTCTGGACCATAGGTTATCCTGCGAATACCAAGTACATTCACGTAACGATAGAGGTAGGCCACAGTGTTGACAGCCTGTTGGACCCTTTAGAACCCTCCGCGCCTATGTACCGAGTAGGGCCCCATTGCCAGAACATATTGCCTAGCCTTAAACAGCTAGGGTGGGTTGGCGCCCAAGGCGAGTGTTTTACCTGAGAGACCGTGGTAGACTCTGCGCTCGGTCAGGCAGATCCTTTCTACCTATCATATCAATTAGTGTTGTATCCTTAGACCATCAGCTAGTTCGATCCAGAACTCCCCCGTCCTTGGATTCGATACCTTGTAGGAATACTCATTCTCTTAGGGAGAAGTGCTACAACGGTGTATCCGTGCGCTTGCGGATTCGTTTGCACTCGTCAGTGTACCCGGGAGTCTCTTACACGCTCATGCTATTACAGTGCCTAGCGTTGAGGTTATGAAACGCCAACTAGCATTTCAGGTGCCGTTGCCGGGGACGGTTGTTGTTTCTATCTTCGAGCCTAGTGGTCTTCGTATCTTTTTATCTTTTCTTTTGTTCTACCTTTACCCCTGCTACCCTTTGAGATGTCTTCCTGTCAAAGCCTCTCTACCCCTAGGGGCGAGTTCGTATTAGAGCAACCATCAACTTCCTCATCTTGCTGCGAGCTTCGTCCCGACTTTATAGCCATGGTTCAAAATCGACCTTTCTCTGGAGCAATCAGTGATGATCCTAATGTTCATTTAGAGGAGTTTGAGGACTTGTGTTCATGCTTGGTAATTCCAGGCATGACAAAGGAAACTTTGAGGTGGAAATTGTTCCCTTTCTCTCTCGTAGATAGAGCGGAGCAATAGTACACCCACATAGCAGAGCATGTGAACAATTGGGGAGAACTACGAGAAAACTTTTGTGACTCGTTCTCCCTTTATGAACGCATAGAGCTCTTGCCGTGTGAACTTCTTGACTTTGAGCAATTAGAGGGTGAGTCCATAGGTGCAGCTTGGGCTAGGTTCCTATGTCTTATGACATCTAGCCCAGACATGTCTATACCTGATGATATAGCGACATATACCTTTTATACTCGTATAGACATGGAATCTGCACAAGAGCTCAACCTTTTAGCTGGAGGTTCGTTCGAAAACCAAACTCTAATGGAAAGAAGAGAGATCCAAGAATTCTTCTTAGAAACCTCTTCTTCCCATATTGTTTACAACGAACCCCATCTGGAGTCTGAGTTGGTCCATGAGAGTCTCTCAATAGCTGAATCTGAGCTTTCATTCTCTGAATTCCTTGATTCCTCCGTTGAGCCCTCTCCCGAACCACGAACATCGAAGGTGATGAGGACATGACACCCATGCATACGAACATGATTGGTGCATAGAATGGAGTAGAAGAAGTCCAGCAAGGGTGTCCAAGTCGAAGAGGAGGCACGAGGCTAATCCGGTTCGACTCCCCAAGGTGGAGGCCCAAAAGAATTAAAGTTCGAGCCCAATTCGGAGTCCAGGACCAGTGCGCACTAAAAACGACGCCCAGGTCGCATACGAAGTCGGTCTTGGATGTTCTTTATATGGATGGAAGCAAAATTTCATAAACCTTCCAATGGCACCAGTTTTAGGCCCAAATTCGTCCTGAGTCAACAGGAATCGTCAAAAGTAGTTGACGTCCAAAATCTACCAAGGTGCTGCGTCACTGGTTTGTTGGGCCTTAAGCCCAAGTTGAGGGCGCCCCATCCTAGGACAGCCCCCCCTCATATACTCAGTAGCCGCCGCATTTAGAACTCGAGTTTGTTTTACAAGTTAGCTTTAGCTACATCCAAACAGCCGCATAGCGCTACCTTCGTGTATTGCAGACTCCACCTTCGAGTGATATTAAGATTGCTCGCCTCGAATTCTTGTTCGTTCTTCGATTGCGTACAGGAATTGATCTTCGTGATTAGGCTGATCTTGCGCTAGCAAGGTTGGTAACCATCGGGAGTTGGTTCAGTGATTGCATTGGTGCTTCGAGTCTCGCTCGTCGTAGTCGGATCATGAGGGTCGCCTCCCACCAAATCGAAGTTATCTCCACTCACCGAAAGATCGGGCACTCCGCCTCTATCAAGTGGTATCAACTTTCCAGGTTGATCGGTGAGTTTATCGAGTGTTTTTTTCCTTCCTACAGTCCACAAAAACCAAACAAAAAATTGTTCTAGGTTAGATCCTTTACCCAGCAATTCATTTTAGCCTTGCACTTTCATTCAATTTTGCATTGTTGAATTTGTGTGCTTACTTGTTCAATTGTTGCTGGTTACTTTGTGTTCCACCTTCTTGTCTTTCTTTAACCTAGCGCCGCCAGCCTTTTTTTTCTGCCGCCGCCACCCACCACGCACCGCCCCACTTTTTTCCCTGCGCCTTTTTCTGCTCGCGATCCCACCAAGCAGCGCGCATCGTGGCTCCCTTCCATGCGGCGCCCCTTCCTTTTGTGCTTTGTAGTTCGGTCAAAAAAAAAGGAAAGGAATGCCAAAAAAAGGAAAGCAAAAAAACAAAAAGCAAAAAAAAGGCAAACCCTGATCGTGACCGCTCGGGCAGAGCACACCGCGGCTCCTTGTCATGGGCCGCGTGCCGGTTCCCCCCGTGCGCACCTCCTTCCCTTTCCTGCGTGTGTTGCTGTGGAAAGAAATCAAAAAGAAAAAAAAAGCAAGTCCAAAAAAAAGAAAAAAAAGAGAAACGGAAAGTCAAAAAAAAGAAAGGAAAGTCCAAGGGCGCCCCGCGCACGCTGTGTTGGCCTGCCGCCTGATCGCGTTTCCCTCTGTGGGTAGCACGCGCCACACGCGGCTCCACCCCCTGATCACGAGCCTTCCCTGGGTCGCCCACGATGTCAGGCACGTTGCCAAAGTGAAGCTCCATGTCGGCCCTCTCTTTTACGTGTCCATGACACTCGCATCTTTGCCTTTTATCTCTCCTGATGACTGATCATTCCACACGGCTCCATCGATACCCTGATCGGGCACTCCGCCTCTATCAGAAGGAAGAAGAAATTCCACCTTCGGAGTTCTCTTCCTGAGTTGAGGATGATCCTTCTCGAAACATTAGAAATACCTCAGATCACTCTTGGCACGCGAAGCCTACGGCATCGTTGGACATTTATGAGGTCCTCAATGAAGTTTGGAATCTTGGGACGATAGTGGATTAGTCACCTCAGAAGCATACATCCAAAGCAATTTGGGTTAGCTCGATTTCCACGACCATCCACTATTCTATGAGGGGAAACACCGTAGATGCTGTACATGACCCTACTGTTGGGGCTTGCATCATACCAGAGACCCTTTTGGATACTCTTGTGGGTGACATGCCCTTGATCCCGACTGATAGACTTTTCCATAGTCCTAGGTGGCGCTGTGTTTTTCCATGTCGCGGGATTGCTAGGGACGTGCCAATCACCATTGATAACATAGAGGTGCGATTAGATTTCCACATCTATGACATCATGGATTTCGATCTTCTCCTAGGTTTCCCCTTCGAAAAACTTCTTGATAAATCTCAAGGAAACCCAGAAGAAGAGCTTAGGGAAACCGTTTCTGTCCATGCTGAACCATCTAGACATCCTCTGACAGAGCCTTTCCCTAGACCTACAGTATCTCCTCCGCCTCCCGATCTTCCTGATGAAACATTTCCTGAGGAGGCCATGAAGGAGGAATGGCCAGATGGAGCGATATGCTTTTCTGAAGAATTTTGGGATAATACACCCTCTATGGTTATTCCTTGTTTTGTGAGAGGGATTGCCGTAGAGGCCCATTGTGACCCCATCATGGAGATCAACATCATGCCATGGCACTTAGCGGAAACTGTTTTAGGCAAAGTTCCACTAGCACCATCCGACATGCTCCTCGAGACTTGTCCCTTTGGGCACGTTCTTGAATGTCGAGGGATTGCAAGTGTAGTGCCACTCATCATAAACGGGATTGAGGCTGGCTTAGACTTTCACATCTTCGATGTCCTCGATCCTGATCTACTCCAAGGCTCCCCGCTAGAGAAATTCTTTGAGGAATGCATAGGGAGCCTAGATGGTAATCTTGGGGAAGCCACTTCCGCCACTGCTACCCCTTGTTTGGGACACCCTATGGCGAAGCCTCGAAAAACCCGCTCGAGAAGATGATGCGTATACCTCCATTCATGTCATCCGAGCCTGTTCTCATTGAGGGCGTAGAACTTTCTACTCCTCATGAGTACGACTCGGAAGACCCTCCTCACATTTGTGAAGGAGAACGATTGTCATCAGCCTCGACCGAGTTTCAGCCTCTTCCAGCTGGCCCGTATCATGTTGCTTTCGATCATGATCGAGAATCAACATCGAGCTTCCATGATGACTCTCTTGAGATGGAGAATTCATGGGCCATGGAACCTTGTGAGGCACTAACTTCGGAGTTTGGAGGAAAAGACTTCATTGACGAGCATGGTAGTTTCATCCTTGACCTACCACATAAACCATGCTCGCATCATGCCTCTCTAGAGTTAGCCATGCTTAGTGCGCTGAGCACATATGAGGGCTACAACCACCTTCTGGTCCTCTTTTGCAAAATGTTTCGAAGGTTGATTGTAGATGCATATGTTTACCATAAGCATTGCAGATTTCGTGTGTGCACCGTGGCACTAACCTTGCAGCTAAAGCTTCACTGATACATCAAGGATTGGTGGTGAGATGGGAATGACACCACCAACGATAGCTGCAAGATGAAGTTCCCATGGTCGATCTTATGACCTTAAATAAACAAAGCACTACCAGGAGATATCCTGGATTAGCATATGTTTTATTTCCCTTTTCGAATAAAAGCAAGAGCATGTTTTTAGGATAAGTCGTCCTTCGGGTATTTTTGGTCACTAACCTTTCAGGTGGAGATTGAAAAGAAAGATGGACAGATGATGCCTATGAACATGTGAGCCACATCAGCTGCAACACCTAGATAAGCTCTGGTGAGGGAACATTTACAAAAGGAAGCTTGATCACCACACACTTGAGTTTTGTTGCCTAGCAATGCAAACTTCAAGTGTGGGGGAGGTATGTGAGCATCCTGAGTAAAGTTCCTCCTCTACCAAATCTTATCCTGGTGTGGCGATGATGTCAGCTCTCACATCTTGCCCACTAGCTAGGTAAGTCCTGCTTTTGACTTTAAACAAAGCCCTTCCGGGAGGTTGCCCGAGGTTCACCGTCTTATGCTCATGTTTGTGTCCTTTTTGATGATAGCTTGATCGTGCTTTCATGCTTCTTTTATCTTGTTTGTATGCGCTGGTTTGAATGTATGTTTGCAACATACATTCATCAACTGTTTTAAATTAAGCATGGTGCTTAGGTTAAAATTGTCTTCTTCAATCAAAACAAGACATGGTGTCGAGTTTTGATTGATGAACCTTAGAGTTATATTTTCATAGATCTTGGTTGCATATATGCTACTAACCCCTGCAGAGAATTATCAAATTTGAATGGGTAAGTCATTGAGCTAAATTTAAATGGGAAGGTAAGTTGAGGTGTCAGAGTCATGTTGCACAACCTACAAAGGTGGTACATATGACCTTTCAAAGGTCCAAGGTAAGTATAGACCCCTTTGTTTATGGAATGCAATCTTGATCTAACCCTTCTTGAGTAAATGACATGGTGACAATAGAATAAAATAAAAACACCAAAAATATTTGAATTTGAATAAAGGATCTATGGTTCTCGAACCAATAGAGTCCACCTTTTGTTTCCATCTTTTGTTTGAAGAACAGCACCAGGATCAACCACCAGTGTGGGGGAGTTCTCTCAAGCTCATCATCGACATATCCATTCGAGAACTCCCACACAAGCGCTGCACAACATCGACTACGCCTTCATGACAAGAGCAAGGTAAACTAGAGTGAGTCAGCCGCCTTATGGTCAATCGAATCACCACTGGTCTTCCTTGATCTCTTATCCTTCGGGAGCGATGGTATGTGCACCCTCTATCTCACTCTCCGTTATCCATGGGTTTGATTGAATTTCAATTCATATCCTTAACATCAAACTCAGCAATTCGTGCTATGCTTGCTCTACATGATTCATGAGGTTGGCTTGCATATGTTTTATTCCTTACCTATCATCTTGATGCTTGTGAATAAAATCATTAGGGAACTCATGCTTATCTAAGTAGTTGACGTTTGTGATATGGTTTGATGATATGATCTTCGCTCTTTATGTTTGAGTGCTTGGGAATTTTATTTGAAAACCTGAAAACCCTTTGCAAAGCTCATCTTTGATATGCCACCGTCCTACCAAAGCCATATGATGCTTTTAGTTGAAAACCTTACTCATATGCTGCTTGTTATTGCATTGAGCTTTGTCAAATTCTGTGACTCTTGTGAGAATTCTTTTCATTACTCTCATGATCAAGATTCATGTGCACACCACCATTTCCCTCTTTGCTATGCTTCTACATTGGAAGTTAGCATTGTACCATTCATCCATTCCACCAAATAAAGCTCCATTGTTCCATGATTTATCCCTCTCCACACATCTCCAAAAGAGACTAGGCTATACAAAAAGAAAAAAGAAAAGACATGCTCAAAAAGCATGATGAACAAAAAGAGAAAGAAAAAGAAAGAGAGATAGCTCATGTCTCGGTAATTCAAAAAGGAGTGAGGAGAAAATCATGCAAAAAGGAGTCCCATAACTTAGATGGTAATAACTAGTACCTATTACGGGGCTACTGTCCACCTTACCATCAACCAACATTCATCATATATGTATGGTAACGTCTAGCACCCATTCCGGGCCTAGTATCCACCTTACCATACTCACCATATCCATACACGTGCACATCTTGGTCTGATTGTATGATTTCAATTTTCTCTGTGGATCCAGTCTTTGATTTTGCAATATATGTGATACAAGTATGCCTTATCTTTTTTCCTACCCTGAGCTCCAAATATAGCCATCATTAGAAGTAGGATGAAGAAAGGCAATCTAATGCCTTGGTGAGGACATATACACATTGAGCGATCTGAGAGAATCAAATGAGGTGCTAAGCAAGGTTTATTTTGAAAACTTAATGCAAAACCCCAAGTTGCTTGACATCATGAGCAGGAGTGATTTGATTCATGACTGTTCCATTCCTCAACTACTCAAGATGGCATGATAGACACTTCACAAAGTTCACAGGTACAAGGTATGGTTTGGAATATCTCTTATGCTCGCTTCATACCTTTGGATATCATGTCTCAACCTTGATCTTGTTCTTCCCTTCGCTCGGGATGAGCAAAGGTCGAGTGTGAGGGTATTTGTTGACGGCTATTATCCACTCATTTTATACCCGTCAACATGTACCTTTTGGCATGAGAAATGATCATCAACACTAGAATAGGGCTTAAACTAATCATTTCCACAAGTGTTGGTGATTATGCAAATACAGGTAATTAGCACTAGAAAGAGGAGTAAAAGCACAAGTCTTTGATCCAAGTACTTCAAGCTCAACCAATGAGGGGATGCCACATAGGATTCCCCTGGATCACTGACGTCATCAATCCAAGAGAGGCAAGCCCGACGAATCACGTACCGCCACATGGACATCACATGGATCCATGGGCCCACCTTGGATTCCAAAACGAGGCATGCACGGGGGAAGGACAAAAGGGCCCACTGGTCAGCCACCTGGAGAAAACACAGGCCAGGAGGCCGCCCTAGGGGTTTGGCCGACCCTAGGATCGGCCGAACTGACCTAGCGTCGGTTCATCCTGGCCTTGCACGAGGAGGACTCCCATTGGCCACTTGCTGCGATCCCGGGCGTTTTGGAGCACTTTGAGCCCCGGAGCAAGCCTCCCCCTTGCCTATAAATAGAAGGGGAGGGGCCTCATTCTTGGACACACACTTCTCCTCCTCCTCTTCATTTTGGCCTTGGAGCCTCTCTCTGTTGGAGAGGAGAGCTCTTTGTATAGGATTAGTGCTAGGAAGTGAGGTGGGAGGCTTGGGGCCATGTCATGTTCATGACATCTTCCTCAAGAACGATCCTCAGTGGTGCCTTTGTTCTTCATCTAGACTAAAGTGAGTATTTCGACATTTTCTATTTAGACTAAAGTTCTATGCATGCTTAGTTGCTTTGTTCTTGTGTTCTTCGTTTGTTCTTGATTTAGAGGCTTGTGTTCTTCGAACACAACCCTTTCGATCTAGTAGACTTAGATCATAAGTTTGGATCTTGTCTGCTAGCTTGTCTATTAGAGTAATGTTGATGCTCCTGCATATCTCTAGTTAGATCAAAGTGCTTTCGTGATCTTGCATAAGTGATAGAGCATACCTTGAGCTAGTGCCAGTATCTTCCTCGCAGATTCATAAGTCCGTATTTATACGGAGTGCTATAGTCGAGCTATCGGGACGTCAGACGGTGTCCGGCTATAGTAGTAGTCAGTGGTGTAGACGTGGTGTCTGGACCATAGGTTATCCTGCGAATACCAAGTACATTCGCGTAACAATAGAGGTAGGCCGCAGTGGTGATAGCCTATTGGACCAGCCTGTTGGTGTCCTCTGCTTCGAGTCACCCGACGCTCCTCAGCCTCCACCGGTCAGTTTGGTGCTCCCCACCGGTCAGACCGGTCTAGTGCACCGGTCAGACCGGCCCCGCGCCGAAGTGAGCTGCCGACCACTCGGACTTGGCTTTGTGGTTCAACCAAGGAACCCAGTGGTTTTCTGGTGAACCACTGCAACCCCGCGAGCTTGGTGCAGCCTCCACGCCGAGCTCCTCGACTTGGCCGCCACGTCCGCTGCGGCTCGCTGTTGGCTTTCGGATCAACCAACGAACCCGCTATCATCTGACTTCGACTTGTTCTTCTTGCACCATGTGACTCGCACTTGATCCCGTCTGGCCACCGGGTCCCTCGAACCAAGCCTACTTGTCCCTGAGACCTTTCGCAGTTGTTCTTCACCTGCTCCAACGCAAATCAAGCCGCAGCCTACATCCACAAGATAGAACACAGCGTCAGTCCACACAACATTGTCAATCACTCATCACTAGAGAGTGTTCAACCACTAGGCATCGGACACTCTGGTCCTCAATCTCCCCCTTGATGAGTGCATTGACAACACACCACATAATTGATAAATAAAGAAAATAAAAACTAAAGACAAACAATAACCTCCAAACAAGTGATCCAAAAACCAAACAACACAAACCCTGATCACTTGCAAACCAAAGTCTCGGTCCCCTCCGGCAAGGGCAACCGCTCAACACAACCGAGACAAACACCACCAAAGCTCACAAAGAGCAAAGCAAAGCTCACACAGAGCAAACCAACCAAAGCAAGAACTCAAACAACACAAGGACCTCCCCCTGAACACATGAAGCTCCCCATGAGCAAATGCAACTCCCCCTAAACCAAACCATGCAACTTACCTAGAGCAAACAAGCTCCCAGCTCACACTGGTCAGACAGGTCTAGGCACCGGTCAGATCGATGACCATATCCATAGTGCACCCGGTTCAACCGGTCAGACCGGTGCCCACACTGGTGAGACCGATGACCATCTGAGAAAATGCACATGCTCATTTTTCGTTCGAAATTCCACCAAAACTCTCTAAAAGTATGCAGCAAGCTATTTGATGTCCAAACTTCTCTCCCTTGTTGACAATGCATGAATCAAGGCATTTCTACAAAAATTTCTACTCTAGGCTTCTCAAATGGACATAGAGCCATAAAATGTGCTAGGAGCAAGCAAATGGACTACTTAGAGTTGACAAATGTTCAAAATAGCACAACCATCAAGAAAGTTCAGTTGCATACACACAAGTTCAAGCTATGGTAAAAATTAGCATTTTTGCGAAAAATGTCCCTCTCATGAGCTAAAGACCTAAACATGAGCAAAGCATACCAAAGTAAATCTAGATCACACAAACTTCATGCTAGGTCACATATCCTTGACACAAGATCATTACAAACACCCATAAGCATCTCATGTCATGTTAAAGCCACCGAGCCATGTGTCTACTTCTTGAAATGAGACTTCTCATGGTAGACAACATGCAACGGTTTAGCACCCATATAAATTAAGATTTAAAGAATTTATGACATGGAACAAGTGAGAGCATAACTTCAAGCACAAGCATTTCATACCAAATTCATTTTTCATATTCAAGCACAAAATGGTACATGAAGTGCCTTTGCGGCAAAAAGAAGCTTATGCTCCCCCACAAGGTAACACATGGGCTAAACATTCATAATGACAAATGGGTCTTTGACCCCAAGTGAAAAGCACATTATTTCCAACCATGAATTAAGTATGATATAAACCACCAAAGCACACTAAGATCATGCAAAGCCTTAAACTCACAAGAGAGAGCCTATCTAGCATTTTTGACAAAAGTAAGCTATCTCATCATGAATAACAACTCAACTATCAAGAGCATAGCTTATCATCCCAAATATCAATCAAGCACATCACAAGCTCAAACATAGCATATCATAGGGATCAATGTACATAGGAGAAGCCATTCCTATCCAATGCATATGATACAAATGCAATGCAAAGCATATCTTACAAAGATGCAAAACTATACATCAAGATGCAAAGATGGCTACCCTATGAAATTAAACATACATGCTATACATCAAAGTAAACATGTATGATAGATATGCTACAAAGTGACCTCCCAAAGAACAACTCAAAAAGGACAACACACACCAAGCTCTCCCTGTAAGCGAGCAAAGGTAGCTTGGTCAACTGGTTTTGTGAATATGTCGGCTTGTTGGTCTTGGGTAGGTACATGGCTCAACACTATGGTTCCATTCTCAACATTGTCCCTCATAAAGTGGTACCTCACTTCGATGTGTTTTGTTCTGGAATGGAGCACTAGGTTTTTGGCAACGCTTATAGAACTGGTGCTATCACAAAGAAGTGAGATCTGAGTGCACTCCTCACCAAAGTCTCTCATGGTATAGGAAATCCAAAGTAGCTGGGAACAACAACTAGCGGCTGCAACATACTCAGCTTCTGAGGTAGACTGAGCTACACTCGACTGTTTATGGGAAGACCAAGAGAAAAAAGAGGAACCAAGAAACTAACAAGAACTAGAGGTAGACTTGCGCTCCACATGACACCCAGCAAAATCAGCATAGGAGAATCCGTGAAGTGTGAGTGTCGAGGAGGCAGAATACCAAAGACCAAACTCAGAAGTGTACTGCAAATACCTAAAAATCCTCTTGACGGCCTGCCGATGTGAAGTCCTCGGGGAAGCCTGAAAATGAGCGCATATACACACACTGAACTGTATGTCCGTCCTCGTCACCGTCAAGTAGAGGAGGGAGCCAATCATGCTCCGGTACTCCTTCTAGTCCACTGGTTCACCATCCTCGTCCGCATCCAAAGCTGTAGTCGTGCTCATCGGTGTTGACATGGGCTTCGCATAATTCATGTTGAACTTCCTCAGCATGTCCTTGGTGTACTTGCTCTAGTGCACGAAGGTCCTGTCCTTGACCTGCTTGATCTAGAGCCCTAGGAAAAACTGCAGCTCGCGCATCATAGACATCTCAAATTCCCTGCTCAGGTCATATACAAACTTGGCAACAAGATCGTGAGAAGAGCCACCAAAGATTGTGTCATCCACATAAATCTGTACAATCAACAGGTCATTTCCATGCTTAAGGAGAAACATGGTGTTATCAACTGTGCCCATCACAAACCCCTTACTCAGCAAAAACCCTCTCAACCTGCCATACCAAGCCCTCAGCACCCATAGAGCGCCCTCTGGAGTTTAAACACACGATGTGGGTATCTCTCACTCTCAAACCCCGGTGGTTGCTTCACATACACTTCTTCCTCTATCACCCCAATCAAGAATGCACTCTTTACATCCATCCGGAACAACTTGAACCCTTTAGCCACGACAAAGGCTAGAAGGATCTGAATCGCCTCCAGACGGGCCACAGGAGCAAATGTCTCCTCATAATCTATACTCTCTTTCTAGTTAAACCCCTAAGCCACCAAGAAACACTTGCATCTTGAAGAAGTTTTGAATGCATCTAATCTACTAAGATCATTAGAGGTAGCAAGAGAAAGCAATGAGGTACCGATCTAGAGGGATCTAGATCGTGTTTATGTTGTAGTTCCAAGCAAGATAGAAGAGAGAGCAAAACGAATGTCGTGTTTAAACCTTGACCTTCGGTCAAACCCCCTAAGTTGCCCTGTCGTACTCGGTGTCAACATCCTGTCACGATGTTCCCCTTTCTTCACGGTCGAATCTTAGAGCACACTCGCAAGAAGTGCATTGAACTACTTGGTAGATCGGGTATGCACCTCTAGCCACCACAGCTACAAGAACATCCCATGCAATCTATCTCGAGAATAGATTGAGGAAGAAAACACCCAAGCAAGAACAAGAATCGAAAACAAAGGTACTCAATCGCTAGAAATCGGATCCATTAAAACTCCATCATAAGTGTTGTCGGGGTTTGTTACCGCCGGCAAGTAAATTTATAAGAATGCGTGTACTGATCCGCACGGTAGCACAAGAGACACTCAGGATTATACTGGTTTGGGCCTCCGGGGAGTAATACCCTACATCCAGTCTGAGAGGGGGTGTTCTTTATGCTTAGGAGCTTGTAGTAGGGGATACAAATATGGCGGGAGAGGGTTTCGAGCCCAAGTCCCTGGTGTGCAAGTGGTTCTTGTAGCAGGAGTCTGCGTACGTGAGTGTGTAAGCGCTTGTGGGGTTGTATGAGATGAGATATCGATACTAAGTGCGTGTGGGGGTGGAAACGAACGTGTCTTGTAAGTGTCCCTGCCCTCCGCTTTTATAGTCACAAGGGAGAGGCCCAAGGGGTTACATCGAAAGTGTAAGCTGGTCTATAGTCTAGGACGTCATTCTTGCGCGTCGGGCTTGTCAGCAGCAGCTGTGAAGAACAGTTACGGTGCTCCAGGTGACGGTGTGGATCTCTCCTGAGTCGTGCGTTCCAAGTAGCCGTCCCGCCCCCCCCCCCCCCCCCGCACCCTTCTCCGAGTAGTTAGTTGGGTACAGGAAGCAGGATTCGTATCCGGATCCCGTCAGTGGATCAGGGGCTTGTCTTTTTCGGGTACTGTGGGAATGGAGTGGTCTGCGCCACGATGATCGAGGGATAGGGGATGGCTTACACTGTGTCGTTCATGGCATGGCGTTTCCCGTGCCGTCCGTATTACGATACGTACTGCCCCGCTGAGGAGCGGCAGGAGGATCCGCCCTCTAACACCAGATCAACCTGGTCAAGGCGGACCGGCGTGGAGGGGCCAGCACGTGGCGAGTCGCGCGCCTGGGTATCATGGGATATCAACGGGGCCCGTGTACCTACGGCCTTGGCAGCCAAGTCTTGAACTGGTTGGAGGCGGAAAACTACTCGTGCGAGTAGGTAATCTATACCGCGTCTTCCAATACTTAGGGTGTAGCGTGTACTGCACCATGCGTTGCCCAGCGTTCCTTACACCGTTAGCAGTACGACGGCCACTATGTCGTTCGTGGTGGGGTTTGACGAATCCGTCTCCTGACACCGAATTGGACGGGCCCGGGCGGACCGCTGCGGTGGTGCATACACGTGGCGGCGCGCGGGGAGGTGTGCGCGGAGATCCCGGGATCTCGATCTGGAGGGACCCACGCACCCCGTGCCCTCCCTGCGAAGCCTGTGTGGGTTGGTGACGGAAACTACTCGTGGGAACGAGTAGTCGGGAGCGGGAGGCGGAGACTACTCGTACGGGTAAGTAGTCAGAGGCGGAGGTGGAGACTTGTCGTACGGGCCGCCATGTACTCAGAGGAGAGGGTGCGGGCGGCCGCAGGCCGCCTGCCTTCCGGTCCATGGCGGAAACAGGTCGTACGGGCCCTTAATACTCGGGGGGCCTAATACTCGTCGTGTTAGCCGCCAAAGTATGTTGTACGTGGGTCCGTACTGCGTTTTTTAGAGGTCCTGGTGGGCCCTGGTCCACGGCCTCGTCAGTAGTCCCCGAGCCTGGTGAGGGAGTCAAAGACTCGCTCCCAGGCTTAATTGCCACGGAGACGAAGAAGCCAGTCGTGTTTCCACCGGCGGGGACGCACGAGCGGACCCGCGGGTAGTAGCCCTCGAGCCCACGGACAAGTCAGAGACTTGTGCGTGGGGTGAAATGTTGAACGCCTAGATTTGGAGAAGTTTTGCTGCTTACCACGCCATGCGCATCGTGGGGTGAATGGCGTGGATCCCGCGCCGGTTGCGAGATGTGTGGGCCCTGCTCCGGGTGACGTGGCGGCACAGTCGTGGGCGGCGGGCAGTAGTGGCCGCGTCTTTTGAGGGGCGATGCTTCGGCGGGTGGAGGACGTGGCCCAAGGCGGCCTAGCCATTAACTGCTGGGGGGTAATCATTTCCCCCCTTTTATACCACGGCCGCCGGCCAAGATTTCCCCTTCTGCTTCCTTGTGCACTCCACCGCCATCGCCTCTTCCTTTGCTTCCACACTCGCCGCGCGCAAGCCACCGAGCTCTTCTCGCCTTCTCTCGCAAGCTAGCCCCTCCAACCGCCACCACCACAGCCGATGCTATGTCGAACTGGTCGTCCTCAACGGTGACCTGGTTCAAGCTCGACCGCCTCACCTCCGACGGCATGCTGCCGCCGCTGACCGAAGCGGAAGAGTGAAAGGTGCCTGGACCGGAGCGCAGCCCCTGGGCCCCGGAGGGATATGTAGTCTCATTCGTGCTCTTCCACGAGCGCGGCTTCTCCGTTCTGGCAGGGCGGTTCATCCGCGCCGTCCTCGAGGAGTACCTGGAGCTCCACAACCTGAACCCGAACGGCGTCCAGTAGATGGCGGTGTTCGAAGCTTTGTGTGAAGGGCACTTGGGACAGGGAGCCCACTAGGACCTGTTCCGGTACTTCTACAAATTTGTCTGCGTGAAGGACGATCGCACCTCGGTGGTCATTGGGTTTGCCGGGCTCCACGGGAAGCAGGGGAGGATGGACGAGTACATCCCCACCAACCTGACCAGTTCCAATAGCGGGTGGCACCGAGATTGGTTCTACCTCAAGAACGATCTCGAGAATCCGCTGCCCGCGTTCACCAACCGCTGGTACGATCGGGCACCGGCAAAGTGGAGCTACGGGCCGGAGAAGAAGGATCGGCCCCGGTTCCTCGACGCCGCCCTCGCCGCCCTCGAGATACTCCGCGACAGAGGCGTGAACTTCATCACCCTGATTGGCGGTTACCACGCCAGAGGGATCGTCCCGCTCTGTCGTCGCACTCTACGCCTCTGTGAGATGACGGACGACCGGGCTCCTTTTGAGGGGACGGTGACCACCAATCCCCTGCCCTCATGGGACGAGATCCAGCACCTGGTGACCCAGGCCACTAGGGTCACTCATCTGTTCTGGCCGCCGCCGAACATGCTGCCGATGCTTCCTTCCCCGGTCACCGCGGGCCTGGTACGTTTTTTTCCCGACTTCGTTTCGATTTGTCTTCTGTGACTGTGGGTGTTGATTTTCTTGTGTTTGCGCAGATGGGGGCCGTGCGCATCCTCGCCTGGCGTCCTCCGCTGGAAGAGAACCGGGCGCTTACTCGAGAGATCGCTGCGCGATAGCAGCGGAGAGGGGAGCGCAAGAGAGCGCACCAGCAGAAGGAGATCGCGAAGCGGTCGAGGAACGATGACTGCGCCTCGCGCCGGCGTGCCGAGGAGGCCAACGTCTCTGAGAACAAGGACCCTTCGTCGACACTGCTGAACACGGACGAGGCCGAGTCCGAGTTTGAGTGGACCGACGACGAGACGGCGGTGTCGTCACGGCCACGCAGCGGGTCGGTGCCCGCCTAGACCACAGCTGGTGCCAGCTCGAGCTAGCAAGCGCCGCCCCCGTCCTCCCGGGCCGATCAGCCCGGAACGAGCAGCCATGCTTCTCGGCGGGGCCACCGCGAGAGGAGCAGGGATTCTCCGCGATGCAGTGTCCCCACCCGCCATACGTCGAGGCGCGACACCTCGCGCCACCACTCTTCACACCGGAGGTCCCATTCGCCCTTGGTGCGCCCGTCACGAGAGTCACGGAGCGCGCCGGTTGTTTCCTCTACACCTGCAGCCCAGAGCAGGGGGCTGGCCCCGACCCAGCAGCGTCTCGCGTCGGTCGTCATTGCTGGGGGCGGATCGACGCCTTCTCCGACATCTGCTCCGTCTGCAGGGAGCAAGAGGGCGGCGTCTCCGTGCAACCCGACCATCGGCTCCAAGCGGCCCCGCCACGTCGCAGAGAGGTGAGCTCTGAAGGACCGATTAGGCGAACCAGAGAGGGGGGGAGTGAATGGGAGCCGATAAAAATTCTTCTCGAAGGAGATGAGAACTCCAACAAGACGAACACGGCTTCCAAATCACGTCTCCGACCCAACTACCCAAGTTGGCCAAGACCACGCAGCCACTGGAGTGCTACTGGTCCTAGGAACCAACACTCAACCCTCCGAGCCAGAACTCACCAAAACACACAGCGGAAACTTGCACGGCTTGCTGCCTGTGCTACACCGGTCAGACCGATGACCTGCACCGGTCAGACCGGTGGAACCGGTCAGACCGGTGGACAGCGCCGGTCAGGCCGGTGGCTACAGCAGCCGCACAGCAAACGTTCCAGGAAGCCTCAGTGACTCCTCTAGGCCCTGGAACAAAAACCACCTCCGAAACACAACCTGGAAGTAAGAAGAACCCCTCACAAAACCTAGCAAAACAACTCCAAACACGCCAAGAACTGACCAGCAGAACCACGGGACAAAACCACACGGACAAGGCTGTTCCCCGAGACAAAAACCCACCAAGGGCTAGCACCGGTCAGACCGGTCAAGAGCACCGGTCAGACCGGTCGGGAGTGTGTCGCAAGTACCTGAAAATGCGCTTGACTGCTTGCCGATGCGAAGTCCTCGGAGACGCTTGAAAATGAGCGCACAGACACACCGAGAATTGGATGTCCGGCCTCGTCGCCGTCAAGTAGAGGAGTGACCCGATCATGCTCCGGTACTCCTTCTGGTCCACGTGTTCACCTTCCTCGTCCGCATCAAGAGCTGCAGTTGTACTCATAGGCGTCGCCATGGCCTTGGAGTCCTCCATCTTGAACTTCCTCACAATGTCCTTGGTGTACTTAGCTTGGTGCACAAATGTTTCTTCCTTTGATTGCTTGATTTGTAGCCCAAGGAAGAACTGCAACTCGCCCATCATGCTCATCTCAAATTCCCTGCTCATATCTTCTGCAAACCTTGCAACAAGAGAGTTAGACGAGCCACCAAAGATAATATCATCCACGTATACCTGCACAATCAGGATATCTCTGCCCTGCCTGAGGAGAAACAAGGTCTGGTCGACCTTCCCCATCTCAAACCCTCTCTCAAACAGGAACCCCCTCAACCTACCATACCAAGCTTCTAGGCGCCTGCTTCAACCCATACAGCGCCTTCCTCAACTTGTACACCTGATGGGGGTACTTCTCACTCTCAAACCCCGGTAGTTGCCTCACAAACACCTCTTCCTCCAACACACCGTTCAGAAAAGCACTCTTCACATCCATCTGGTACAACTTGAACCCTTTAGCCACGGAAAAGGCTAGAAGGATCCTGATCGCCTCCAAACGAGCTACAGGAGCGAAAGTCTCCTCGTTGTCGATCCCCTCTTTCTGACTGTACCCCTGAGCAACAAGTCTCGACTTGTTCCTCACCACTTCTCCTTTCTCTCCCTCTTTATTTTTCCACACCCATTTTGTCCCAATCGGCTTACACCCTGGGGGAGGGTCAACCAACACCCAAACTTGGTTCCTCTCAAAATTCTCCAACTCCTCATGCATCGAGTTAACCCAATTATGATCAGATAACGCGTGTCCAATGTCTTTGGGCTCAAAGGTGGCAACAAAAGCAGCATGAGCGAAATGAGAATTGTTCCGAACCCTCGACCGTGTAGTACGTTCATTCATGTCGCCGATGATTCTTGAAGCTGGGTGATCCACTTGCACTCGCCGAGGAGGTTCTCGCCTTGATGCTACCTCCCCCTCAACAGCAGCTTCGCCTTGATCTGGGTTTGTCGTTGAAGGTGTGGGAGAGGGTCCATTCTCGATCGTCGTCGAAGTAGTAGGTACATGTTCAGCCGCGGGCACCACACCGCCATCTTCATCATCTCCATGTTCATGCTCCTCCTCCTGAAAGATCTCCTCGCCAAGTTCGTCGTCACCTGCACACTCAAAAACAAGCTGACTACGTGGCTGTGTCTCATCGAAGGTTACCTCGCAAGTCTCCACGATTTGGTTAGTTTCAAGATTGAGCACACGAAATGCTCTAGAATGAGTTGCATAACCAAAGAAAATGCCATCGACAGACCTAGCCTCGAACTTGTCCAACTTCTTCCCTTTCTTCAGAATGAAGCATTTACAACCAAAGACATGGAAGTGACTCACCTTGGGTGTGCGACCGTGCATCAACTCGTAACAGGTTTTCTTCTTGTGAACCCTGAGGTAGATCCTGTTCGACACATAGCACGCGGTATTGACCGCCTCAGCCCAGAACCTTCTCGGAGTCCTATGCTCGTCGAGCATCGTCCGAGCCATCTCGCATAAGGTCCTGTTTTTCCTTTCCACCATGCCATTCTGGGGAGGCGTATACGGACTCGAAAACTGATGTTCAAGACCCAAGTCATGGCAAAAGGTTTCGAAGCGAGAGTTTTTGAATTTCGAGCCATTGTCACTGCGGATCGCTCGTATGGCATCTCCGTGCCTCTCGTTTCTTAACCTCAAGACAAGATCTCGAACAAAACCAAACGTCTCCCCTTTCTCTTCAAGAAAGAACACCCACGCATACCGAGAGTAGTCGTCCACCACAACAAGGACATACCACTTCCCACCTGCAGATCGCACACGAGCTGGGCCAACAAGGTCCATATGGAGCAGCTCGCATGGACACTCAGTCGTCACATCGGTGAGAGGCGGGTGAGAAGAGGCTACCATCTTGGCATGCCTACACGGCGCACAAACCAACTCTTTCTCAAACCTCAACCATGGCAATCCTCGAACCAAATTGAGTTTACTCAAGCGAGACAAAAGGTCAAAGCTCAAGTGACCCAACTTCCTATGCCACTTCCACAACTCACTCGAAGAACCAGCCAAGAAGCAACGCTCCACACCAGAAGACTGAGAGAAATCAGCTCGGAACACTTGACCCTCGGGAACGACCATGCAAACAAGATCCCCCCGAGAATCTAAAATCCGAGAACCACCAGGCCGAAACAACACCTCAAAACCCTCATCCAACAACTGGGACACAGAGAGCAAATTGTATCCAAGCGATTGAACAAGAGCGACACGCCTGAGAGTGATCTTGTCACTTACCTTAATCTCACCTTCTGACAACACACGCCCTCGCCCATTGTCCCCAAAGGTGATGTACTTCTTTGTCACCACCGGGACGAGACTTGAGAACCACCCCTTGTCTCCGGTCATATGCCTCGAGGAACCGGAGTCAATCAACCAAATGTTCTTCAAGTCTCCCACCTGAAATTCAAAAGCGAGCACGTGAGTGAACAAATGACTCAGCACTGGGGTTAGTACCAAAAGAGTAAAACCAGTGCCGAGCCATTTGCTCCAAAGTGGGGTTAGCACAAACCAAATCATCACGCCTATCAAAGCTACCACCACGAACACCACCACGGTAACCACTACGAGGGAACCAACCCTCTCTAGCTGGAGGAGGATGAAAGCCACGAAAGGGAAACCGTGGATCGTTCCTCCTCTCCATCTCAAAGCTACGACTCCTCCCACCCCCGTATTGAGCACGAGGTGGAGAACGCCTAGCAAACTGACCACTTGCAAACTTTCCAGACCAACCACCAGAACCACGACCTCCAGAACCAAACCGAGCATCCTCACGAGCACGAAACCCGACTCGCTGTCTGCCCAGACCTGCACCGGTCTGACCGGTGTAGTACACCGGTCTGACCGGTGTAGCTCGGCCAGCAGCAGCACCTGCAGCCTTCCGGTCTCCCCAAGCCGGAACTGTCCTCACACTTGCCTTGGCCCTGGGCATCTGCATACGAGGCTCAGGTACACCATTAGAGGGGTGGTACCTGTCCTTGTTAGCCCACTCTCCAGCCATTCTCTCCTCACGCTTCCTCTTGAAGCAAAACTCATCCTTATGACCATCTCTCCCACAATACCCACAATGGAACTTTATGGGCTGTGGCTTAGGCTTTGGCTTGGGTTGGGGCTGCCCACTCGGCTTCTCACCCTTTTTCTCTCCTTCCTCACCTCCCTTTGGGCTCACAAACTTCACCGGTTTCTGAAAATCATTTGTTGGGTGAGGGAATATGGGTGGATCTGGAGTAGTGTCAAGTTTGTTTCTGAGATGGTTAGGCTTGGGCTCAAACTTGTTCTTGTGTCTGTTTGGTAGTGGGATAGGAATCTCTCCAACTCTCTCAACTCCCTCACCACTGTTCTCTCCAAGCTTGTCAGCCCCAAGAGCCTGACCATCATAGCGTTTGAAAGCCGCTATCATGATACCAAGCTGAGGCTCCTGACCCGACAACCAGCTCATACATTTTCTCAGCTCATCATTCTCATCCTGCAAGCGATCAACATAATGTGCAAGCTCCAAATTCTTAACCGCATGCAATTCACAAGTAGAGCAAGAAGTGGGAATAGGCTCTTTCAACTTAGCCTCAAGCGAAACAGTGTAAGCATGCATCTCATCAATCTTTTCATGCAAAACAGGGCAAGAAGTGCAAGCACCTAGCAAAGCAGGTCTAGACTTAAGCTCAACCACTTCAACCCTAAGCATATCTAGTTCATCACAAGTAGAAGCATGCTTATCCTTAAGAACAGTAAGATCAGCTAGGTACACAGAGCAATCACAGCAATCAATCTCATCAGAAACCACAGGAGAAGCCTTAAGCGAATCAATCTCAAGCTTAGCATCTAGGTTCTGGGTTTCTAGCTCAGCCACAGGGTTCCTAGCATCTTCTAGTGAGGCCCTAAACTCTTTCCTCATCTTCTTGGCCTCTCTAAGCATGTGATCGCGGTTATCAAGCAAGTCAACCAAATCATCATTCTCCTTGCGCAAAGAAGAGAGCTCATCACATACCTCATCCTCGGAGTCAGAATCCGAGTCACTCTGGTGGCTCTTCTTGCTGCCGGAGCTACGGGCCATGCCACAGAAACCATCTCCCGCGAAGCAGCTCAACCCGCTCAAGTTCCTGGATGACTTCTTTTTCTTGCGCCGATCACCTTCATCTTCACTGCTACTCGAGCTCGAGGAAGAGTAGGCGGAGCTGGAGTCGACGTCGCTCGCTCCGACCATCGCTCGGGCCTTCCTGCCGCAGCCGTCCTTCTTCCTCGACCGTCGCTCGTCCTTGTGCTTGTTCTTGTGCTTGTGATCGCGCCTCGATCGGTACTTGCCATCCTTGCTAGACCGGTGCCTGTAGCCGTCCTTGTAGCCATCCTTGTTCTCCATCTTCTCTGGACAGTCGGCGACGAAGTGTCCTGGCTTGCCGCACTGAAAGCACGTCCGTGTTGTCCTTCTCGTGTTCACCCGGTTCTCGTGCAGCCTCTCGAACCGCCTGGTCAGCAACGCCAGCTCGTCCTATCCAAGCACGTCGAACTCCTCGTCTGGCAAAGACATCAAGGAAGACAGAGAGTACATCCTGGAGGATGCGTTAGCGTTAGACTTAGCTCCTTTGCCACTAACGAGAGCGAGACTATGAGAATCAGTCGGGCTCTCGATCTTGGCTGTCATACCACGGTCCAACTCAGCCGACTTGAGCTTCGAGAACAGCTCGTTCACCGTCAAGGTGTCATACTTCTCGGACTCAACAATAGCCTCAAACTTCCCATCCCATACGGTACGATCCAACGAGTGCAAGAGCTTCACGGCTCTATCATGATCATTGTATGGGAGGACGTCCACATTGGCTCTCATGTTGTTCACAACGACCGTAAATCGCTGGAAAAGGGCATCGACGGACTCGCCGGGGAGATGAGTGAAGTTCTCGTACTCTCTCCGGTAAGTCGCGTACATCCGAGCCTGAACCTGAGCATTCCCAGCATGAGCATCCTTCAACTGCTCCCAAATCCTACAAGCTAAGTCCTCTGTCTGAACCCGATCGAATTCAGGCTGACACAGAGCACGAAACAAGTAGTCGATAGCCTTGTTGTTGGCATCGAACATATCCCTCGATCTTGGAGCAAGGAAGTTCGTCGGATGAACATAAGCTGTGTTCACCGTGACATCCCAAAGGATCTGACCCTTTCCGCGGAGGAACGCCGCCATCCGCCTTTGCCACATCTGGTAGTTCTTCCCATCGAAGTGCGGAGGACCCGAACCCCGTTCCTGGTATGCCATCTTTGGATCTTAGACTGGTAAGGAGTGAATGGGAGCCGATAAAGACCCAAACCGGCTCTGATACCAATTGAAGGACCGATTAGGCGAACCAGAGAGGGGGGAGTGAATGGGAGCCGATAAAAATTCTTCTCGAAGGAGATGAGAACTCCAACAAGACGAACACAGCTTCCAAATCACGTCTCCGACCCAACTACCCAAGTTGGCCAAGACCACGCAGCCACTGGAGTGCTACTGGTCCTAGGAACCAACACTCAACCCTCCGAGCCAGAACTCACTAAAACACACAGCGGAAACTTGCACGGCTTGCTGCATGTGCTACACCGGTCAGACCGATGACCTGCGCCGGTCAGACCGGTGGCACCGGTCAGACCGGTGGACAGCGCCGGTCAGGCCGGTGGCTACAGCAGCCGCACAGCAAACGTTCCAGGAAGCCTCAGTGACTCCTCTAGGCCCTGGAACAAAAACCACCTCCGAAACACAACCTGGAAGTAAGAAGAACCCCTCACAAAACCTAGCAAAACAACTCCAAACACGCCAAGAACTGACCAGCAGAACCACGGGACAAAACCACACGAACAAGGCTGTTCCCCGAGACAAAAACCCACCAAGGGCTAGCACCGGTCAAACCGGTCAAGAGCACCGGTCAGACCGGTCGCGCCTGGGCAGCTCGGGATGAACAGCGCCCGCGAGTCAACTCCCCCAAATCCAACTCCCGATCTCCCGATTCGCTCCACGGTTTTGCACAAGACTTTGGGGATAGTAGGAACACCTCATGGGTACTCCATAGCCAAGATTTGGTCCAACAAAACTTGTCAAATCAAGAGGAATCGAAGAAATCCCACCAAGAATGCCTCTAACCCTAGAGCCACGAAAACCCCAAAATCGAGCCCCTTTGCTCACGGATTTGGGAGGGGAATCAAAGGGAAAAGAACCACGAAGGGTTCATGCATACATCCCCCACCAAATCCCAAAGAGAAAGGCCTCAAAATCGCTCCAAGAAAATCGCCAAGAAAGGGCTCCGAAAATCACCAAAAAGGAGAAACGGGAAAGACACATCCAAGCCTTGAGGAACCACGCCGAATCATCTATACATACCAAAGAGGTTCATACAAGGTCTAGCTTGCCGCCCGATCATCCTTCCCTCTCACAAGATCTCACCATGAAGCTCTCAAGCTAGTCCTACGAAAATCCTAAGAAAATAGGAAGGAAAATAGGAAAACCAAATGAGCTAGGGTTCCAAGAGATGGCTGCCATCCTCTCACCCCTTGGGTTATATGGAGGCAACCGAAAGACTAAAATACCCTTACTAGCTAACTAGGGATACATGCCCCTCAAGGGCGAATTCGGAAATCTTTGTCTTCGCTCCATCGGACGGATGCCCAGCGACCGCAAACTTGCTTAGCCTCGACGCAAGCCTTGCGATCCCGACGCGTGTCCTCCGCTTCGAAGATTCCGGACTGCGTCGTCGCACACCGGTCAGACCGGTCAGACCCACCGGTCAGACCGGTCTGGAGCTGCTGCACCTCCATCTTCGGTTCTTCGGTCTTGGCTTTGTGGATCAACCAAGGAACCCAGTGGTTTTCTGGTGAACCACCGAAAACCCCGCGAACTCGGTGTAGCCTCCGCTAATCACCACTCATGACTCGGCTCCCACGTAGTCCCGGCTCGACCTTGATTTTGAGGCTCAACCAAGAAACCGTCCATGACTTCATCTTGCTGTTCTTGCCACCATGCGGCCCGCACTTGACCCCGCTGGCCACCGGGTCCCTCGAACCAAGCCTACTTGTCTTCTCCACACCTGGAGGCCTCACCGGCAACGACCTTTGGCGCTTGTTCTTCACCTGCACCTGCACCAGTCAAGCCGCAACCTGCACCTGCAATACTTAGCCAAGAATCAGTCCACACCACGTTGTCAATCACTCATCACACCAGGAAGCGACCATCCACCGGTCCTCGAACCACACCTGGCTCTCAAGCTCCAAGTTGCGATTTTTGACTATCTCTTCGTATTCATAATGAGAACGCCTTTTGCTTGTCGTTGTCATGACATTCTTCTTGTTTCAGGGTGCCCGACCGCCATACCCTGAGGCCGGCACCTGTCAAGTCCTTGCGCCGCCATGCCCAGGTGGTCGGGGACACACCGTCGTCGAGCGACCTGCCAGGCTCCCTTCAGTTGGGAGTGACGGTTGAAGAAACTGGTGGGTCTAGGACCCAAGTGATGATAGTCCCCCCACAGGGAGCTGTGAGTCCAGCTCGCAGTGACCTGTCAATGGGGACGATGGGTTTGGGGGCGAGGCCCCCACGGAAGAAGTGCTCTCAACCACGCGGCCGAGGTGGCAAGGTGCCTGTCCGGCCCCTCGGAGCAAGTTCCAGAAGACCCTGCTCTTGAGGCGCGGGCAGATGACGCTGAACAGCCAGCCCCCGAGTCGTCGACGGGGGCGGGCGACGACGCAAACGTCGAGCGACCAGCCCCGGAGTCATTGGAGGGGATGACCGACGCCGCGGCAGACACCGAGGCCCCAGCCCCCGAAACGCTGGCGGGAGTGGAGAGCATTGTGGTGGAGGTAGAGACGACTGCCCTTGACTCCGAGGAGGCCCCTGCTACGGCGGCCGTCGTGGTGACCGAGGGGGCCGTCCTGATTTTGTCGGTCGCCGCATCGGACGCTGCTCCTGCGGAGGTGGTCATCATCCTGGCGTCGCCTTCTCCGGTCGCCTCTCCCGTCGCGATGATGAACGAGCAGATGCCACCCCCGACCTCAGAGGTTGGGGAGAGCTCGAAGGGGCCGGGGCCGACCTCACCAACGGTGGAGGAGGAGATGGAAGTTTTGCCGCTCTGGGGCTGGTGCCTGTCTCGCGAGTTCATGCCTCCGTCAGTTTGGATGTCGACGGCGATGCGAAGCTGGCGGCCCGTCGCAACTTGGAGCGCGGCCTGCGCCTGAGCGAGCTGGCGTTGCGTCAGTCGGAGCGGGCGATCAGGGATCTGATCCAGCCCGCCTCGAGGGTGAGTCTTAGTCCTTTTTCCTCCTCTTCGATTTTCATGCTTGTTTTCTCTTCTTCCTTGACCGTGAAATTCACATGTGGTCCAGGAGCTTGACGGGCGCTGTGACGACAAGTCGCGGGCCCTCGAGGCACTCCATGCGGAGAAGACCCAGCTGGAGGCGCAGCTGGACACGACCTGTCTCGCGGTGGCGGCCAGCGAGGTCGACCGGTCGGCTGAGCGCGCGACCCTCGAGGCGAGGGCGAAGGTTGCCGAGGACCGCGCGGCCATGGCGCAGGCGGAGAAAGTCGCCCTGAAGGAAAAGCTGGCCGCGGCGGAGCAGACGGCGGCGGAGTTGCGCTCCAATGCCGAGACCGCTGCCCGTGCCGCCCACCAAGAGAAGACGGAGCTCTAAGCCTGGGAAAGCCGGGCCGAGTCCAACCTCCAGACGGCCCACAAAGGGTGACGGCGCTTGAGGCCCAGGTCGGGAGCGTTACCGCTGAGAAGGGCCGACTCGAGGAAGTCGCCCAAAAGCGTGAAGATGAGATCATCGGTGAGTACCTCACGACCTGTTACCTCTACTTTTTGCTTCCATGTGGTTACTTGATTCGTGATATTATCTTGTTTTTGGGGTGGACAGCTCTCCGCGTGGCCCGCACTGACATGGAGAAGAAGGTCGCAGCCCAGGAGAGTGTCGCAGCCACCCACCTCGTCGAGAACCAGAAGCTGGTGGAGCCACATCCCCTCATGCTTTTGCCTTCTTTGAATCAAGATGTCTTTCCCTGACATTGGTCTCTTTATTTTCCTTCAGAGGTCGTGACTGAGCTCGAACAGGAAAGGAAATCGCACGGGGAGACCAGGACCGACCTCACGCGGGTGCAGATGATCCGCGACAGGATGGGGGCGGACATTGCCAAGGCGATGGACGACCTTGGGGTTCCTTCCGGGAACATCAAGGATCGCTTGGAACAGCCCACTGCGACGGCCCGCCAGCAGTCGATGGATGTGGCTCGCGACATCGTCCGCAAGGTGGTGGCCATCTTCCTGTCGCATTATCCGGACATGGACAGGGAGCTGCTGGGCCAGGGATGGTGTCCGGGTTATGACAACGACGGGTACGACCGTATCGAGGAAGGCACCGTCGACTTTGCCCGGATTATGATGGGTCACGCCCTCCACAACCTGGCCTTGTAAAGAAGAAAAACAAAGTCGCCTCGCTGAGGCTTTAAGTTATGCTGATGGGCACTTGTAATAAACTTATGGATCGAGCCCTTGTGGCAGACTCGTGGGTTAAGTACCCAATTTTATTTCAAGTTAAGCATTTCGTTTGTTCGTTAACCTTCTTTCGAGTAGTTAGGGGATCTGCGAGCCCGAGCGGTGTAGCTTAAGACTTCATTGGTGATGTCTTGCTCCGTAGCCACGGAGGCATAGGAACCTGGCGACTCGACCGGGCTTAGTTTTGAAGCGTTACTACTTTGGCGGGCAGCCCCTGAGTACTTTGGAGAAGGATAGGTGTGTACGTATGTTTTTGTAAACAAGAAAACTCTTCGGAGTTCACTTAGACGGTTACCTGGCAACCTTTCGAGGGGGTGAGTGATCGACAACTTGAGGTCACGAACTTTGCTCGTGGGTCTTTGTACTGTAGCCGTGGGGGTGTAAGTACTCGGGGCCCGGACGAGTGC
Organism: Cenchrus fungigraminus; assembly: GCA_036936925.1. Taxonomy (NCBI): domain Eukaryota; kingdom Viridiplantae; phylum Streptophyta; class Magnoliopsida; order Poales; family Poaceae; genus Cenchrus; species Cenchrus fungigraminus. Next base: position 85,454,173 of record CM072771.1, on the reverse strand, counting down.
AGGTTCGCAATCACTAGAGTCGTCGTTCATCTCCCTTTAAGGAGTGCAGGCGTACCGCGACGATCATACAAGAAACCATAGATGGTTTTTGATCGAAAAAAGATTTCGAAATGTTCAGGGGAGGGGTGTCGTAGCCCTGGGTAGCCCCCGAGCCCATGGACAAGTCAGAGACTTGCCCATGGGATGAGACAAGCATAAAGACATTTTTCATGAGTAAAAACGCAGGCTTGAGGAAGATATCATCTCACGAAAAAAGAAAGTAGCTCAGAGCTCTTGCATTATCATAAGATGAAATAAAGCGAAATACTTAAGGGTAAAAACGGTGTAACTGTTCTATGTTCCAGGCGTTAGAGATGACCCTGCCGTCTTCGTATTTGAGCTTGAAAGTTCCTGGTGGGAGCACCTGGTCGACGATGAACGGACCCTCCCGTGGTGGTGAGAGCTTGTGTCGCCCTTCAATACTTTGAACTCGTCAGAGGACGAGGTCGCCGACTTGGAACTCGCGCTCCCGTATGTTGCGCTCGTGGTAGCGACGTAGAGCCTGCTAATATTGCACCGAGTGGAGGAGAGCAACGCTGCGCGCCTCGTCGAGCTGGTCGATGGCATCTTCGAGGGCAACCTGATTGCCTTCTTCGGTGTAAGCTTGAACTCGTGGGCTGTCGTAGTCGATATCCGTCGGGAGGATTGCCTCCGACCCGTGGACAAGGAAGAAAGGCGTGCAGCCAGTAGCCCGACTTGGCGTAGTGCGTAGGCTCCATAGGACGAACGAGAGCTTTGCGGCCCACGTCACTCGAAACTTCTCGAGGCGCTTAAATATCCGCTGCTTCAGACCTTGCAAGATCATGTCGTTGGCCCTCTCCACTTGCCCGTTGGTCCTTGGGTGACTGACAGCGGCCTAGTCCACGCGGATGTTGTTGTCATCGCAGAATTTGAGGAATTTCTTGCCGGTGAACTGGGTACCGTTGTCGGTGATGATAGAATTTGGAATCCCAAAATGGTAGATGATGTCAGTGAAGAACGCAACGGCCTCCTCAGAGCGGACATTTGTTATGGGCTTGGCTTCGATCCACTTTGAGAACTTGTCGATGGCGACGAGCACGTGGGTGTAGCCCCCGGGTGCTTTTCTTAATGGTCCGACCATGTCTGGCCCCCAGACCACGAAGGGCCAGGTGATAGGAATGGTTTGTAATGCTTGCGCTGGGAGATGAGTTTGTCGTGCATAAAATTGACAGCCTTCGCAGCTGTGCACGATCCGAGTTGCATCGGCAATCGTGGTTGGCCAGTACAAGCCTTGTCAGAAAGCCTTCCCGACAATGGTCTTTGGACTGGCGTGTTGTCCGCATGTGCCTGCATGTATCTCTTGTAGCAGCTCCTTGCCCTGGTCGGCCTGGATGCAACGCATGAATATGCCATCAGCGCCTTTTCGACGGAGCTCGTCGTCGATCAGTTTGTACGACTTGGCCATGCGAGCGATCCGTCGAGCTGTCTCCTTGTCGGGCGGCAACTTTCCTTCCACCATCCATTCGAGGATCGGAATCCTCCAGTCAGGGTCATCGAGGTTGGGCTCTCGTGCCTCGTCAATCTCCATGACCTCTTGTGTTGACAACTCTGGCGCCTTGTCCTCCTCGGAGCGAACAGACGGTTCGTACTGGTCGCTGGCGAAGACCCCGTGTGGTACGGGTTTTCGATTTGACGCTGCTTTCGCGAGGGTATCCGCCGCCTTGTTGTACTCGCGCAGTACATGATTGAGCTCGAGCCCATGAAACTTGTCCTCCAACTCGCGCACCACCCAGCAGTACGCGGCCATCTTCAGACTTATGCAGATTTTCTCCTTCATTACCTGCCCCATGACCAGATCGGAGTCCCCCCTGATGTCGAGGCGTCAGATTCCTAACTCGAGGGCGATCCGGAGACCGTTGATGAGTGCCTCGTACTCTGTGACATTGTTGGAGGCCGCGAAGTGTAGTCGGACCATGTACTCCATTCGCACGCCCAGAGGCGAGATGAATACGAGTCCGACCCCGGCTCCTTCCTTCATGAGGGATCCGTCGAAGTACATGAGCCACGTCTCGTGCTCGATGGGTGCAGGGGGCATCTGGATCTCCGTCCATTCGACGATGAAGTCAGCCAATGCCTGCGACTTGATGGCGGTGCAGGGCGCATACTCGATATTCTGTCCCATCAACTCGAGGGCCCACTTAGCAATTCTTTCTTCCGCCTCCGGGCTCTATATGATTTCGCCAAGCGGGTACTTGGACACCACTGTGATGCGGTGTGAGTCGAAATAGTGCCGGAGCTTTCGCTTAGTGACAAGAACAGCATAGATCAATTTCTGGATTTGCGGGTATCCCGTCTTTGAGTCGGAGAGGACTTCGCTCACAAAGTAGACGGGACGCTGTACTTTCTGTGTTTTCCCGGGCTCGTCTCGCTCGACTACTAATGCCGCGCTCACGACCTGGGTCGTGGCAGCGATATATAGGAGCATCGGCTCTCCCTTCGCTGGTGCGGTGAGCACTGGTGGGCTCTCGAGTAGTTTCTTGAGCGAATCGAGTCCACTGAAAGTGCTCCGACTTCTTCATGAGCTTGTATAGTGGCAGGCTGCGTTCACCTAGCCGAACGATGAACTTGCTGAGAGCAGCGAGGCATCCGGTGACGCGCTGCACTCCCTTCAGATTCTTGATGGGTCCCATGCTCGTTATCGCAGAGATCTTCTCGGGGTTGGCTTCGATGCCACGTTCCGACACGACGAAACCGAGTAACATGCCCCTGGGGACCCCAAAGACACACTTCTCGGGGTTTAACTTCACGCCATGCTCCCTCAGCTTCTCGAAGACCGCGGTGAGGTCGGGGATTAGGTCGCCCACCTTCTTTGATTTGACCACAATATCATCTACATAGGCCTCTATTAGCCGTCTGATGAGATCACCAAAGACACGTCGCATGCATCTCTGAAATGTGGCTCCTGCATTCTTCAACCCGAAAGGCATGGAAATGTAGTAGTACACGCCAAATGGGGTGATGAATGAGGTCGCGAGCTGGTCGATCAGATCCATCGCGATCTGATGGTATCCGAAGTAAGCGTCGAGAAAACAGAGGGTTTCGCACCCAGCCGTTGAATCGACTACTTGATCTATGCGCGGCAATGGGAATGGATCTTTTGGACATGCCTTGTTCAGGCTCATGTAATCAATGCACATCCTCCATTTTCCATTCTTCTTCCTAACGAGTACAGGGTTTGCTAACCACTTGGGGTGGTATACTTCACGAATGAACCCTGCACTAATAAGCTTCTTGATCTCCTCACTAATGGCCTTGCACTTGTCGGAATTAAAGCGGTGCAGACGCTGCTTGATCGGCTTCGAGCCGGGCTTAATGTTAAGCTTGTGCTCAGCGACCTCTCTTGGAATCCCTGGCATGTCGGAGGGTTTCCATGCGAACACATCGAGATTCACACAGAGGAAGTCGACGAGCGCGCTTTCCTAGTCAGAACCGAGTGCCGTCCCGATACGGAGCGTGCGGCCGTCGTCGGAGACGGGCACCTCCTTGGCGTCCTTGGCGGGCTCGAAAGAGCAGGCTGCTCGCTTGGACGGCTCGGGGATTTCTTGGTCCTCGGAGGGGGGGCTCAGCGGCGAGCTTCTCAGACCGGATCAGTGCTTCGGCGAACTGGAAGCACTCAGCATCGCATTCTTACACGTACTGGAAAGTTGTACCAGCCATGATGATGCCTTTCGGTCCGGGCATTTTCAGGTTGAGGTACGTGTAGTTGGGGACGGCCATGAACTTAGCGTAAGCTGTCCTTCCGAGTATCACGTGATACGTCCCCGGGAACCCTACCACTTCGAAGGTGAGGGTTTCCTTTCGGAAGTTGTTCGGAGTTCCGAACGTGACGGGCTGATCGATCTGCCCGAGGGGGACCGCCTCCATCCCGGGTACGACCCCGTGGAAAGGAGTCGTTGACGGCCGCAGTCAGGACCGCGGGATCCCCATGTCGTCCAAGGTCGACATGTAGATGACGTTGAGGCCGCTGCCTCCATCCATCAGTACCTTGTGCACACGCTTGGTGCCAAACAAGGGTGACATGACTAGTGGGTAGCTGCCCGGTCGTGGTATGTGGTCGGGGTGATCGTGCCGGTCAAATGTGACTGGTGTCTCTGACCACTTCAGGTACGCCGGGGTTGCGCGCTCGACTTGGTAAACTTCTCGCCGGATCAGCTTCTCCTAGCGTCTTGGTGGCTGCGCCTCTGAACCCCCGAAGATCATCATAACAGCTCCATCTTAGTGGGGGTAAGCACCTTCGTCGTTGCCCTTGTCCTTCCCTCCGCCACTGGCCAGAGTAGTGTTTCGCTTTTTCAGCGTGCCCGAGAGGTAGGACTTCATCAAATTGCAGTCCTTGAAGGCATGCTTGACCGGGCCCTCGTGGTTGGGGCACGGGGCCTCCAACAGCTTCTCGAAGTGATCCGTCGGCGGGTTACTTCTGGGTCTTGCCGTCTTTCGGTCGACAGCAGCCACCAAGGTATCTTCATGGTATCTTTTATCTTTATTCTTCTTTTTCTTGTTGGTTGGTGCAGACGGACCGTCATCAGCTTCGACCGGCTGCTTCCCCTTGCTGGTACTGGGGCTAAGCGTCGCGGCTACAGCTTCCTCCCCGTTGGCGTGGTCGGTCGCGATGTCGAGCAACTCCCGAGTAGATCACGGCTTCCGTCGCCCGATCCGGTGGATCAGCGTGGCACACGTGGTGCTGTTCTGGAAGGCCGAGAGGATGTTCGTGTCGGTGGTGCTGGGTAACTCGGTGCATCGCTTGGAGAAGCGTCGGATGTAGTCGCGTAAGCTTTCGCCCTTCATCTGCTTGCAGTTGCGTAGATCCCAGGGGTTCCCTGGTCGGGCGTACGTGCCCTGGAAGTTGCCGACGAAGGCATCGTGTAACTGCGACCAGCTGTCGATCTTGCCTCGTGGTAAGTGCTCGAGCCACGTACGAGCTGAGTCCGCGAGATGTAGCGGGAGATTCTTGATGATGAACAGATCGTCTCGTGCCCCGCCGGTGTTACACGCCAGTCGGTAGCCTTCTAACCAAACGTTGGGGTTGGTTTCACCGTCGTACTTAGGTACGGAGGTCGGAGCTCTAAAACGAGAGGGAAAATGAGCGTTGCGCACATTCTTCCCGAAAGCGCGACACCCTTGGGCATCAGGCGAGTTGCTCCGGCTTTGATCTTCGTCACTGTCGTATCGGCCGCCGTGCCGCCGACTGTATTCCTTACGAGGCTGCTGCTCGTAACCGTCGTCGTGGCCCACGTCCAGCCTCCGTCGCACCTTGATGGTATCGCACGCGTCACGGTTAGGGCCCAAGCGGCTCTTGACCAGTACGTTGACCTCCTCAGACCGTCGCGGCTGCTGTGACAACGCCGCAGGTTGTCGTGGTTTGGAGTGCCCGCGACCCTGCGTGCCCCGCTGTCGAGAAGCAGAGCTCTCCGCTTGCTGCACGGTGGCAGTCTCGAGGAGCGTCTTGATCTGCTTATGCATTTCCTTTTCTTGAGGGGTGGCAGGCTTTGGTATCTTTCGGAGAAGAACTGCTGCCGCCGCCAGATTCTGTGACGCCCTTTTGAAGACGGGTGTGCCGTCAACGACGTCTCGATCATCGTTGATGATGCGTTGCTGGACGTCCCTCGCACGTACGCGAGCGGGAGTTGGATTCGGGTCCTGCCCGAGTTGTTGGTGGAGCTGGGCCCGTTCATCGTCGAGTTGGCGTTGTGCGTCCTCCAGCTCGTCTAGCCGGGCACGTTGTGCGGTGGTGTCGGGAGGAACCAGGGCCTCAGCCGCACTATCCGCCGTCGAGCTGTGGGCGGAGTGGACCGCCCCATCCGGAGTGTGGGCCGGCAACGGTGCCACTGGGGTGTTGCCAATGACGAAGCACTTGTGTGAGGGGTCGTAACCCCCGTTTTCGGAGTCGGCAGAGTAGTCGAAGCAGTAGTCCACCGCCGTTTGGAAACGACGGAGGGCGCCAGCGTCCTGAAGCCTTGTGTAATCCCACTCTGAGCCCAGGATGTCGTCCGAGCTGTTGGAGTCGAGGTACTGTTCGTCGAGCGAGGTCGCTGGGAGCCCCATGTTGCACCAGAGGTGATGGCTGGGGTAGTTCTAATACACGGCCAGGTCCGTGCCTAACGAAGAGGAGTATGCCACCGCGTAGCACGTCCCTCGGGAGAGAGACGACTTCAGCACGCTCTCCCTAGCGATGCGCTCCGTCGAGTCCGACAGCAGGGAGTCCTCCGCCGCGTCGGTGGTGCGCCAGTCTCGACCCGCGGAGGGGAGCTGGCACGTGCCGCCCTGCGTCGGTCGGCCTTGGCCTGCTTCGAGCGCTTGCCCAAGTACTTCTTGCATCGGGGCGAGTGTGGCGTGGCAATCGGAGTAGGAATCGGTGTAGGAGCGTTGGCAATCTCATTAACGAGGCGCATGAGATAGTCGTCCCCGGTCGCCTGAAAGTTCAGGCTCTCGAAGCGGATCTCGAGCCCAGCCTGGAGTGAGTCCGGTGATCCCATGGGGGAGTCCATCGGCGGTGGCTCGGTGATGGCTTCCGTCGGAGCGAACGATGGGAGGGCCGTGCAGACCCTAAAAAGAACGCCGAAAACACGCGAAGGCCCCTACCTGGCGCGCCAACTGTCGGGGTTTGTTACCGCCGGTAAGTAAATTTATAAGAACGCGTGTACTGATCCGCACGGTAGCACAAGAAACACTTGGGATTATACTGGTTTGGGCCTTCGGGGAGTAATACCCTACGTCCAGTCTGAGAGGGGGTGTTCTTTATGCTTGGGAGCTTGTAGTAGGGGATACAAACAAGGCGGGAGAGGGTTTCGAGCCCAAGTCCCTGGTGTGCAAGTGGTTCTTGTAGCAGGAGTCTGCGTACGTGAGTGTGTAAGCGCTTGTGGGGTTGTATGAGATGAGATATCGATATTAAGTTCATGTGGGGGTGGAAACGAACGTGTCTTGTAAGTGTCCCTGCCCTCCCCTTTTACAGTCACAAGGGAGACGCCCAGGGGGGTTACATCAAGTGTAAGCTGGTCTACAGTCTAGGACGTCCTTCTTCCGCGTCGGGCTTGTCAGCAGCAGCTGCGAAGAACTGTTACAGTGCTCCAGGTGACGGTGTGGATCTCTCCTGAGTCGTGCGTTCCAAGTAGCCGTCCCGGGGCCCCCCGCACCCTTCTCCGAGTAGTTAGTCGAGTATAGGAAGCAGGATTCGTATCCTGGTCCCGTCAGTGGATCAGGGGCTTATCTTTTCTAGGTACTGTGGGAATGGAGTGGTCTGCGCCACGACGATCAAGGGATAGGGGACGGCTTACACTGTGTCGTTCGTGGCACGGCGTTTCCCGTGCCGTCCGTAGTACGATACGTACTGCCCCCGCTGAGGAGCGGTAGGAGGATCCGCCCTCTGACAATAGATCGACCTGGTCAGGGCGGACCGGCATGGAGGGGCCAGCACGTGGTGAGTCGCGCGCTTGGGTATCACGGGATATCAACTGGGCACGTGTACCTGCGGCCTTGGCGGCCAAGTCTTGAACTGGTCGAAGGCGGAAAACTACTCGTGTGAGTAGGTAATCTATGCCGCGTCTTCCGATATTTAGAGTGTAGCGTGTACTGCACCATGCGTTGCCCAGCGTTCCTTACGCCGTTAGCAGTATGACGGCCACTGTGCCGTTCGTGGTGGGGTTTGACGAATCTATCTCCTGACATCGAATTGGACGGGCCCGGGCGGACCGTTGTGGTGGTGCATACACATGGCGGCACGTGGGGAGGTGTGCGCGGAGATCCTGAGATCTCGATTTGGAGGGGCCCACGCACCCCGCGCCTTCCCTGCGAAGCCCGTGCGGGTTGGTGACAGAAACTACTCGTGCGAACGAGTAGTCAGGAGCAGGAGGCGGAGACTACTCGTACGGGTAAGTAGTCGGAGGCGGAGGTGGAGACTTGTCGTACGGGCCGCCATGTACTCGGAGGAGAGGGTGCAGGCGGCCGTGGGCCACCTGCCTTCCGGCCCATGGCAGAAACAGGTCGTATAGGCCCTCAAGTACTCGGGGGGCATAATACTCGTCGTATTAGCCGCCAAAGTATGCCATACGTGGGTTCGTACTGCGTTTTTTAGAGGTCCTAGTGGGACCTGGTCCATGTCCTCGTCAAGTGTATACATGAATAAGATCCAACCGGGATCCTACCTTGATCTTGATTCAAGCCTCCGGAACTCCGACGTGGTCTTCCTTGCAAGGTTCCCACGCCGGCTAGGTGAACCCTAGACGACTAACACGACCCTCCTCTCTGAGATGGTGTCCCTCAAGCTCCTCTGCTCCTCGACGGTGAATGACGAATGGCTTGATAGTTGGAACTTCGCACGGGGACTACAAATAGCCCGAATGGGTGCTAGGTCAAAGGGGGCGGCGAACCGACCCGAAAAAGGGCAAGGCCGGCCGGCCTGGGCCAACCGGCCCAGGGCCTCCTCGGCCCGGTTCGCCCCCGGTTTTCTTCCCAAAGCTTCTCGCAACTTCCTGAGTTTTTGTCAAGTTGCATGTGGGTCCTTGACATCATTTTCCTCGGGTTTTAGATAAGGGTGCTTGGCGTATGAACTCCCGCATCTTCCATCTAGTTCCTCGACACTTCTTGGCTTCACGCTTTAGTCCTTGGTTCATTTGGAGTCATATTCATCTTGTATCTTGACTTGTATCGGACTCCATGATCTTCTCATAAAACCCTTGATGAACTTTACCCGGAAGTCCTCATTTAGGATCTTGATTCCTATGTAAACAATAAACTCCAAAAACCATGCGCGAGTGCGAACTTAACATATAATGGGGGTTAGGATCGTTAGTGTGAATATCAAATTAATACCAACATAGAAGGTAAACTCATGGCTAGGTTGACGGAAATCGACCGCCAACATCCCCCCATGCTTAAACCTTGCTCGTCCTCGAGTAAACCTTCAATGGATATCAGAGTTGCCCTTTGATGTTCATACCCTACACTTGATCATACATGAGAAAACATAATGCTCTCTAGATTTATATTCATTAAAGTTCCATAATGTACTAACTTTTATCTTTTATGGAGGGTAGATATCATTCAAGCTCTTTCCACAAGTACTTGATCATGCTCTCAAACTTTTAAATAAATCTTAGAAAATTTGAAAATAAAGAATGAGATAAAGAGAAAAATTACTTTACCAAGATCAAAAATAACCATCTTGCACTTTGCTCATGTACTCTCATCTCATCTTGTCTCTCAAGCCTACTTGTTCTACTCCTTTCCTCTCTCAAAGTATATAGTGGAAGGCTTTATACGGAGCTATAGGAAAGTTTAGTCCTACAAAGATATTATAGTTGAGATGTTATTAAAACAAGACTAGCTTGTCATGGTCTTACCGAGACTCGTCAAAAAGGTCATTGGAAAAATAATGTTATCAAGGAGGGGGGAGAGATGAACACACACTTTTAGATAGGTGGACATGTGCAAATGGAAAAGAGTGATCCCGAGGCACAAACGAAGTTCTCGTTATCGGATTGCACAAGGTTGGAAAGATGAGTATGGGTCTTGATCTTGAATCCTCTTGAAAACTCAAAAAGCACTAAACATAGCTAGAGAACTGAGGAACTTTATTATACATTTTTTTCTTTCTTTCTTCTTTCTTTCTTTTTCTCATCATACTTTTTCTTCTTTATCATTTTTTCATCATTTTTTTCTTTCATCATACTTTTTCTCTTCTTTTTATTTGCCCCCCTTGAACTCTAGACTATACTAGCACTTCCTTGGCAACCCCCCCCCATGCTTACACGTTTGCTCATCCTCGGGCAAAAGAGGTGATAAAAATGCCATGGTAGAAATTGAAGCTCTTATATTTTCTTAGAGAGAGATACTCGAAAAATCTTCTAGGGATCCTTTTGGAGGTCTCCCAAAGTCTTGCTCACTTGATGCAGCTTCCTTGTAATCTTCCTCGAAGTATTCATCCATACTCATATATTGGGTTGTGGTCAAGGAGGTGAACACAAAAAAAAGATATTTTTGGGTTTTGGTTGGATATCCGGCGAGGTTTGCAAAATTCCCAATGTGGGAGCTCACAATGCACGGATAGAAGAGGCTAGCATAAAGAATGATACGCAAAAACGGAATGACCAGCTTCTTAGTCTTGGGCCAGAGAAATCAGGCCTTGAATTAATGCACCCAAAAATAAATCTTGTATATACTAATGTTTTGCACTCAAGTAAATTTAGGCTTTGGATAGGTAGAGCAAAATGCAAGCGGTACTTGTGACAAGGTTAGCATAACTTTTTGAGAATAAAAAGGTTCTTTGATTCATTGAAAATTGAGAGCAACGAAAAAGAACTATGGGACTTAAGTTATCATAACCTCCACAAAAGATTAAGCTAGCATTTAAATTTCAGATTCATATTAAAAGAGAGCACTAGCTTAAACATGCATAAATCAAGCATAGGATCGAGCAAAGTGGCAACGATCATCACATATCAACATGGTACAATTTTCCATCCATATTAAGATCATAAAAACGACGGTGAAACTTATTCATGATGATGGATAAAAAACTACTACTATCAAACACATGCTGAAATAAAAACAAGAAAATACTACACATACATAAACGCACACAAGATGAAAAATAAAGAAAAGGTAAAGGAAAAATCAAACCACACTTAAAAAGCTTCATCCCTTCCTTCTTTCTTCACTCCTCATCCGATTTCTCTTGCTCCGTCGGTTGAATTTCGTTGAATCCTTGCTCATAATATGTTTGCATGGCCCCTCCACGAAATAGATCCGACGGCACAATTTGAAGGCGTCCTAATTGATGGGCGATCTCCGCCGTTCCTTCATGCCAATGGTTGACATGGTTTCGGATCCTCTCGACGTCTTGTGTATTCCTTTGCATATACGCCCCAATGATGGCTGCACTTTGTTGGGGCTGGGGCATGCTTGTATAAGGTGCCACAAATGCTTCATTTGGCACAACAAAAGTTGGTGGACAATATGTTGGAGGAGGTGGCGGCATGGCTGCACCACTCCCCCATGCTTGCATCGTCACACTTCTGTAGTAGGGTCGTGGCATAGGAATCCCTCCATATGGTTGATGATATGCAGATCCTCCTTGGTCTTGGGCTGCGGAAGACGATCCCTCTTCTATAATTCTTCCTCTTTTGTTCTTCTTGGCTGGCACAAGAATTCCTTCTTCCAACCAATTCTCTCTCCCTTCAATAAATAATTTCAGCCTCATATTTGGGAGAGGAACGTTGACTTTTGCCACCTTGTACCCTCTCTTTTCATCTCCACTAATGTATTTTCCTTGCTTCATGTAATCAAACCCAAGTGAATTCCCCGCAAGTAGGAATTTTGGGATCCTTGAAATACCCGGCCTCACAGAAATTGCTATCATAGATAGATAGCATCTCGAACCAATTTGTCCAGTCCCCGAAGTTGCCTCACAACACCACCGATTGATCATGATATATGACGGGTCAATGGTTTGCCTTGCAATCAATGCCGAATAGAGCCAATTAAGTTCCATGTCGGTGATCTTGGACACTCTCATTCTTCCCAAAATCCTTTTGCTCATCCAAGAATGAAATATCCGGATGATGGGATTCCGGATGCTATTTCTCTGCCAGTTATCTTCCCCCGAAATCATACTCCAAAATCCTTCCAATACACTTTCATTAACATCAACTTGCTCCGGGGCTTCGCTCTTGAAACCGAGCAACTCTCTAATTTTCTCATAAGAAATTATTTGCTCATCATCCTTGAGTCGAAATGAGAGGGATGGGATCCCTTCATTAATAACTGGCGCCATCATCATGAGAATTTCCATGGCAAGCTCCATATGAAAGCTCACCCCTACTCCATCAGAAAATTGCCCCCAACCAAGGTAGTTCATCATTTGATAGATGTTCGGAGAAAATCCCAACACTTGGAGAACATCATCATCGAAGTCAACGTTGGGCACAATCCTCTTCTCTAGGCAACCAAGCTTCTCCTCCTCCTCCTCCTCCGTGATCATGAAAAATCCATACTTGCAACGTCGCGGAGTGTACGGTGGTGGAGCGGATGAACAAGCCGAGCGACGAGGTTGGACGGGTGGCTCTTCCGTGCGCCCTTGCGGTTCGGTGTACCGTATGGACGAGCTTTGCGTGTCTCTTCTTCCACTAAGGAGCATGATGTCGCTCCTTGATGGCGCCACGTCCTCTTCCATGCTTCGCGGTGACTCAGAGATTGAGTGCCTCCGCGAAGAACTCGTTGATGCTGGCTTCGATGATGATGATTGTGTCTTCCTTCCAAGGACCTTGCTAAAAGCCTTCCTCATTTTGTTGTCGCTGCACAAATCACAAATAAACTCTCCCGGGGGTTTCTCACCGGTAGAAATACGCACAAAAGAAGTATATGGAAGGGCAAGAATTGTGACATATTTTTCTGAATGTTTGGAATCAAGAATGGAGAACGAATTTTTCGGAGGTGTTTCTAGAGGTTCTGGACTGGGAGCTCAAGAACATGAGCTAGCAATGAAGCAAATGACTTACCTGAGGAAGACGAACGTCGGGGGGGGCAAGAATAGGCCAGGCCGGCCAGCCTGAGCCGACCAGCCTAGGGACCCTACCCCTCTTTTTTGTTTCTTCTTTCTCCCACTTGTTGCTTGATTGATCATGGTGCTGTGTACTCATGCTCCACGCCTTCCACCGTCCAATTTCTCTCAGCCACTCCTTTTTCTTTCATGGTCAAGTCCTCCATCTTGATCATTTACTTTGTGTCACTTCCATGCTTCCTTGCCTCCCATACTTTCATTCATATCCTGCAAAAAATCAAGTCTTGCTGCCCCCCCCCCCATGCTTGTCCTTGCATGTGCTCAAGATGCCTCAATGATGAAGCCTTCCCGTGATGCATCATGGAGCATTAGAAGTTCAATTAAGCTCAAAAACCTTCCCTTGATCATGTTTAGATGCTAATTACTCCTCTAATTTCGAAAATTAAAAATTAACTCAGCAATATCAATGAGTTCAAATGTATTTTTAGAGGAGTTTTTAGGCATCAAAAACATTTGTAAGTTGAAATTTTCCGACTACATTGATTTTGGTTACACCGGGATCACTTGCTCTCATTAATTGATAGCGAGCTCCTCCGGCTTGACCGTGGGGGTATGGGTTTAGGTTCTAATTTTGGCCAAACATGAGAGAGATGTTTTGAATAAACAAAAATAAATGGGGCTTGAAAAAATTCTAACTCTAGAGAAACTCGTAGATATCAAGTTGGATAAAACCAAAAATCGATTTTCCTAGGTTCACGTGAGTCCTAGCATGCGTCAAAGATTAAAAATCATTAAGGAACAACACGGGGCTCTACTCATGTGTTTTTATGATGAAAAACATACCAACCTTGTCATCATGAAGAGGATGAAAGGTATGTGTAGGTTCTGAATTTTTGGTGTTGGTTTCTCAATAAGAGGCAAATAAATCGTAGGATGGCTCATGTCATAGGTTTATGGTCAAATAAAATCCAAATGAAACATCCGAGCAAATTAAATGTCTTAAAAATAAGTTCAACCACTTAAGAGTTTAGACCAAGTCTTGCGTAGCAAATTCTAAGACTAACTTACTTGAAATCGGAAATAATCCGGGTTGCCCTCCCGGCAACTTTATTCTTCATCGGGTTGTCCTCCCGGTAGCTTATTCTTGACTCGACGAACGGGTTGCCTCCCACCTAGCACTTCGTTTATAGTCCATGGCTAGACTTCGTGTCTTCTTCACTTCGGATCAACACTCTTTGCAGGCGTTGCAATCTTGGGTACCCACTTCCGCACCATCTTGGGCACGGGCTTATTCTCCGGCTTGGTCATCTTTTTGGTCTTCACAGGCGGCTTTTGCTCTTTGGTCTTGACGGATGCAACGACTTCTTTGATCACCTTCGCTTCCTTCTTCTTGGGCTCCTCCTTCTTCTTTGGCTCCTCCTTGCTAAAGCGACGATGAGGTGGAACATATTTAGCATTGATCATGTTGCATACCTCGAAACGTTGACGAAACTTGAATATGCTTTGTGTGCCATTAACGTCGAACTTGATCTCTCCCTTGCCAACGTCGATCGTTGCTCTGACGGTCTTGAGGAAAGGCCTCCCTAAGATGAGAGGCGGCTTCTCCCTTTCTCCCATCTCGAGCAACACGAAATCAACGGGGATGAGGTGATCTCCAACTTTCACGGGCACATCTTCGGCGATTCCCACGGGATAGCGAATAGAGTTGTCGCCCAACTCCAAGCACATACCCCTAGGCTCTAGTCGTAGACATAGCTTCTCGAACACATATCTTGGCATGACACTCACACTTGCTCCAAGGTTGCATAATGCCTTCTCGAACGTGAATGAGCCATTCGAACATGGGATGGTCGGACATCCGGGGTCTCTTTGCTTCTCGGGCCCTTAATTTGCAATGGCGGCACTACATTGTTTGGACATCTTGACGTGATCCGCCCCAAGTGTTGCCATCTCATACTTGTTCGCAAGTATGTCTTTGAAGTAGCGAGAATATGTAGGAACTTGGAGAGCGTCCAATAGTGGCATGTTGAAGCTTAACCTGCGCACCACTTCCACAAACTTTTCAAAATGACTATCAACTTTACCTCGAAAATAGCGTGTCTTTAGTGTAGGCATCTTCATGTCATCACTTGGCATTTCGAATTCCGGCTCTTCGGTAGCAATCTCCGAAATAGTAGTCACCTTCTCCTTAGTGTGATATTCCGCTTCGACGGTTGGCTTAGGCTTCCTTGCACTGGCTGGAAGTTCGGGATCCTCCGTCTTCTTTCCCGAGCAAGTTTGAATAGCCTTCGCCGTCTCGAGACCTTGGAGCTACCCCGGCAATCTTCCTTCATTAGCGGTTAGGCGCCCAGCAAGTTGTCCCACTTGTGATTCTAACATCTTCATCATGTTGAGCACTTGATGGTTGGAGCTCCCGACCTCCGTCACCTTGCCATCGATGTTCTCCAATATTTTATCCATAGTCTTGAACTTAGTGACGGCGTCCTTGTTGATGTTTGCTTGCTCGCCCATGAAGTCCTTCAATTGTATACAAAGAGGCACCGTATTTTGAATAGATGAACTTGCATTAAATTGAGGTCGACCTTGCCTGTAGCGGAAGTTTGGCAAATCTCCTTTCCTCATGTAGTCGAGCACCTTTGCTTCCTCCGGACAATCTTTTTGGACATGGACGTACTCCCCACACTCTTCACACGTGGATCTTGCTTCGGCAGCCTTTAAGTCTTGGGCGGCTTTCTTTTCTAGCTCCATCTTCTCCAATCTCCTCATGAGCGAGTCAATCATTCCTTCTAGAAGTTCCTCCTTTTCAACTTGCAAAACACCTTTAACATTGCCCGTGGGTTGAACCAAAAGTAAGCGTCCGGATGACGCCCATGTATCATTATCCGTAACCTTCTTAAAAAGAGTGAATGCCTCCGTCGGAGTGAGCTCAATGATAGATCCTCCCGCCGATGCATCAATTACGGTTCTCGATGCTAGATTGAGACCTTGATAGGACTTTTGAATAAGGTCCTCCTTCGGGAACTTGTGATGTGGCACGGCTCAGGTGTACTCATTGAAATGCTCGAAAGCTTCCGTGATAGTCTCCGTAGGATATTGAGCAAATGTAGCAATATTATTACGCAAGCTTTGAGTCTTACCCGGTGAATAATACTCCTTCATGAAAGCTCTCATCAATGCTTCCCAATTCTGCACCGTCTCCACCGGTAGAGTGTAGAACCATTGCAAGGCTTTTTTGAGAAGTGAGAACGAAAAAAGCCTCTCCCTCAATTGATTTTGATCCAGCCCTTCCATCGTGAATGTCTGACAAAGTTGAATGAACGCTTGGATGTGAAGGTTAGGATCCTCTTTACCGGTGAAAGGTGTATGTTGCACCATGCGGATGGTTGAAGTCTTAATCTCAAACGGTCTTCCGATGTCGACTAGGTTGAGGATGGGGAGATCAATGAGCTCCGGGATGCAAAGCTCCCCAATCTTCCTCTCTTGTGCCATTGGTGGCGGTTGAGGTTGATCTCTCCTCGGACTCGGAGGAGGTGATTCCTTCTTCAGACTTGTAGGTGATGATTCCTTCGGAGATCCCGACGATCCTTTGGCTCTGGCTTTTGGATCTACAATCTCCAGCTTCCTAGATCGTGCTTCGCGTATCCTTTACCTGTAAAGTTTTTTTGGATCATCCACAAAATTTTTTGGTTTGTTGGAGAGGTAGCCGTCCATCTCCTGTTAGGGTTAGCGATAAAGAAAATATACAAAAGATCTAAAAAGAGAAAACTATAAAAAGGGTTAGTCAAAAACTATATTAGATTGGATTTTGAGGATGATCAAAGCTTAATAGATGCAAAAGAAAATAAAAAAGAAACTGAAAATACTTACAAACGAGATACTAGATTGGATCTTGATTACTTGTTCCCCGGCAACGGCGCCAGAAAAAGGGCTTGTTGACGGTTCAATAACGCGCCAAGGTTCACCGCAAGCTTACGGATCATGTAGTACCTTTTTCACTCGAGTATCAACCAAGGTATCAAATCCGTGGAACAGTGTGTAACACAAGACTCAATTTAATAACCGAGAAACACTTGCATCTTGAAGAAGTTTCGAATGCATCTAATCTACTAAGACCATTAGAGGTAGCAAGAGAAAGCAATGAGGTACCGATCTAGAGGGATCTAGATCGTGTTTATGTCGTAGTTCCGAGCAAGATAGAAGAGAGAGCAAAACAAATCTCATTAAAAGCGTCTTTAAACCTTGACCTTTGGTCAAACCCCCTAAGTCGCCCCACCGTACTCGGTGTCAACATCCTGTCACGATGTTCCCCTTTCTTCACGGTTGAATCTTAGAGCACACTCGCAAGAAGTGCATTGAACTACTTGGTAGATCGGGTTTGCACCTCTAGCCACCGCGGCTACAAGAACATCCCATGCAATCTATCTCGAGAATAGATTGAGGAAGAAAACACCCAAGCAAGAACAAGAATCGAAAACAAAGGTACTCGATCACTAGAAATCAGATCCATTAAAACTCCATCATAAGTGTATACATGAATAAGATCCAACCGGGATCCTACCTTGATCTTGATTCAAGCCTCCGGAACTCCGACGTGGTCTTCCTTGCAAGGTTCCCACGCCGGCTAGGTGAACCCTAGATGACTAACACGACCCTCCTCTCCGAGATGGTGTCCCTCAAGCTCCTCTGCTCCTCGGCGACGAATGACGAATGGCTTGATAGTTGGAACTTCGCACGGGGACTATAAATAGCCCGAATGGGTGCTAGGTCAAAGGGGGCGGCGAACCGACCCGGAAAAGGGCTAGGCCGGCCGGCCTGGGCCGACCGGCCTAGGGCCTCCTCGACCCGGTTCACCCTCGGTTTTCTTCCCGAAGCTTCTCGCGACTTCCTGAGTTTTTGCCGAGTTGCATGTGGGTCCTTGACGTCATTTTCCTCACGGTTTAGATAAGGGTGTTTGGCGTATGAACTCCCGCATCTTCCGTCTAGGTCCTCAACACTTCTCGGCTTCACACTTTAGTCCTTGGTTCATTTGGAGTCATGTTCATCTTGTATCTTGACTTGTACCGGGCTCCATGATCTTCTCGTAAAACCCTTGATGAACTTTACCCGGAAGTCCTCATTTAGGCTCTTGATTCCTGTGTAAACAATAAACTCCAAAAACCATGCGCGAGTGCGAACTTAACATATAATGGGGGTTAGGATCGTTAGTGTGAATATCAAATTAATACAAACATAGAAGGTAAACTCATGGCGAGGTTGACGGAAATAGACCGCCAACAATGTGCCGATGAGATGTACTCAGATGTTTATTTATAATAATATTAATTATGTGGATCTGTTATAGTCTCTCTTATTGTGTATGGTTTTGTTACCGTTGAGATAGGGTTTGCACGTGATAGCCTTCTTGGGACTATCACAGAGGTGCAGAGGATCGGGTTTCCGTTCTCGGAAATCCGGTTCATTTCAGTAACATTCTAGGAAACTATGTGAGAGATGTACACATTTGTACACAAGTATGATCTTCTTTTATCGAAACCATTTAAAATTTTTATGACAAGTTTAGGGACCTAAATTATGTTGCCAAGTCAATTTGTAGAATTTTTAGACCAATCTAAGATGTTATTAGAATTATTATATCTCAAACATGAGATAAAAATTCGAATTTTAGTAATTTTGGTTACACAAGTGTGGTTGTTGATACATTCTTCAAATACTAAATGCCCAACTATGAATTGTTCGTAATTTTTATGAATATTTAGGTGTTGTTTTATGGGCTCTAATATTTGAGGGAAGCAAGTTTCATTTCAAAAAAAATAGTGTCGGGCCCACGTGTCAGCGTCAGCAGCCTATATAAAAAAGATAACCGTTGCCTGCCCGCTCGGACCCACCTGACAACAAAGGAGACGCGGGTTCTCTAACCCGCGTCGGCAATGACTCTCCATTTTGCAAAATGAATATCCATCCGCCCCGGCCCATACCGAATGGATAAGCGCAGCACACACGACGCTTTCCTCATTTCTCACTAGGGTTAGCGGAGGAGAGCGGAGGCGGTGCCGGTGAAGCGAGCGGAGACGGGGAGATGACGATGAGTGCCGACGAGGGGCCAAGCAGCAGACGACCCCGCACACCGTGAATCGAGGAAGAGAAGACGAACGCGATACGGTGCCGCAACTGGATCCGCGCGCGTGCCAGCAAGATGGCGGCAAAGATGGAGACGACGATGAGCGTTGGAGAAGGGCCAAGCGGCGGTGGAGTGAACTGAAAGCCGGAGATGAGCGTCCTCGATTGGATCCTCTCGGGTTCCAACGAGGGGCCAAGCAATGGCAGGGAGGAGCGTGCCGGCGAGGGGGCAGCGAAGAGGGCGAGGCGCCTACCTCACGTCTATGACCACAAATGTCTTGCAACGACGAAGAGGGGTCGAGGGAGCAGCGAAGGTGTAGAGGACCTCATATCCGACTCTGGCAACGACCACGACGACAGCAAGGCAAGTATCTCTGAATCGCAGTGCCTTTTACTTGTTTTATAGATGGAGCAGCTTGAGCTTGATCAACTTTTCAAAAAAAAAGCATGATCTTGATCAATTTAGTGCCAATGATGATTACTTTGCTTATGATTATGACTGTGATTTGGTCTTCCATGCTTGTCATGATCTTATACTAAGTTCTGAGGTAAATGAGTTCTGAACTAAGTTCTTCTTGTACTTGTCACCCTGCTAGGATAATTTTTCAAGTTCTTATACTTTGCCTACGATGAATACTGTGCCTAATACTGCTCGTTATGATCTTATACTACTCCAAGTTCTGAGGTAATTTAGTTCTGAACTATGTTCTGCTTATTCTTTGCAAGTTCTGAGGCAAATTAGTTCTGAACTATGTTATGCTTATACCATGTTTAACCCTATTTTAGCAAACAATCCTCTACCCACGAGCAGAACTTGAGACACTACTAAACCTTCAAGTCTGGGAATATGTGAAACCTAAGGTTGATAATATTATGGAAGAAATGTGCATCCTCCTCAAAAAGGCTACATTCATGAGGAGGTACAAGTTTGTGGCTGAACAAAATCTGGAGCCCATGGAAGATGCGCTCCAAGTGTTTCAAGATACTTGGTTGCATTTGAAGAGGTTGCAAAAAAAAGCAAACCTTAGTGATCAGGAATGAGGAAGTTCAAGGTTGTTGATGTGCAAGGACAGATAGCCAAGTTGAAGATACCATGCTTTTGTTGATGTTCAAGACGGCATGCTTTTGTTGATGTGCATGGTCAGATAGCATGACCATTGTAAAAATGTGATGGGCAAGTTAAGGCCTAGTTGGGTGGACAAGTTAACTATTTGTAATAATTATGTATATCTGTGTGGATCTATGTGGACAAGTTATCTTTATCTATACATGTGGACAAGTTATGATGTCTGTTTTTGTCTCAAAAGATGTGTTGATTGTGCCTGTATGTCAAAATGGGAGCCCTAAGAGATCGAGTTGACCTGTCAATTAAGATAGACACAAAGGAGACTACGTGGGATGGGGTCCCACCGTTCATTGGCTACGCGAGATTGTTAATCCGTGTCGCCTTTGCCGAACCGACCAGGAGGAGCCGGCCCCACGCACCGCCCCATGCATTGGAGACGCGGTTTGGCTAATCCACGTATCCTTTGTTCCCAATGTTTGACCAAAGCCACTCTCCCTACCACTCTGCCATTCTGCCTTCCTTCTCAAACCTTCTGCCTTCCTCATCTCTGTCGCCTTCTCTCCCCTTCTCCTTTCTCGTCTCCGTCGCAGAGATAGCCAGCGGAAAGTAGTCGTTCTACCACGACTCAAGAGGAAGGTTCTGCAGCCAGGAGGAGAAGGCCCCGTCGGCTGCCATTGCCAAGAGAGTGAGGTTCCGCAGCGAAGAGGAGTCACCCCTGCGCGCCACCCTTGTGCGGATTCCTCGACACTCCAAGGGAAAGGTTGGTTCTTCGTCGGACGGGGGAGAAGGCCATACACGTGCGCAAGCGCCAAGGGGGTGCACTCCAGCGACACCCGACGGGCAGAGGCTGAGCCTTCCTCGGGTCGGAGGAAGAAGCTGTGCATGCGCGGCAAGGGGGTCGATCAGGCCAAAGACATCAAGGTCGTACACCTATGTCCAACGAGGACGACTACCCCGATGCCAGCGAAGAATCCGTCCACCCCCCTCCAGCTGACGAGGTGGACAATTCTAAAAACCACAAGGCAAGTTTGAGTTTGGTAGTTCTTGTTTTGTTCAGGGTTTCGAGTAGAAATTTTGTTAACCGCAGAGGCTATAGGTTTATGCTTGAAGTTAGGTTTATGCTTGAAATTGAATTCCTGGTACTCATCATATGCTGCTCACAAAAATGTTGAACTCATTCTATATACTGCTTCAATTTCTGAATCTTCATGCTCAACAACTTTTATTAACTAAACATGAAGTGCCTTGACTGATCAATGGTTCCAATACATCAATTTTCCTTTGTTTTAGGAAGTTGTTATACTAGCACATGACATTGTCAGGATCTGGACAGAAATCGACAGGCACAAGAAAACCTTACACTACACCTAGACATTCCTAAACAGGCTGGAAAGAAGGATGGATGACATTGGTAAAGAGAAGCAAGCAAGTTCTGAACCCAGTTATAGTTAAATAGCTTTCTTGTTTGACCGGTTACAACTGTCATGATATTAAACTTGGCAATCTAATTATGAAACTTGCATCAATTTGCCTTTATTTTAGAAATGTGTTGTTACTCAGGAGGAAAATTATTAACCTTTCGAGTAGAAATTTTGTTAACTACAGAGGCTATAGGTTTATGCTTGAAATTTAATGCATGGTACTCATCATATGCTGCTCAGAAAATTGTTGAATTTATTCTATATACTACTTCAATTTCTGAATCTCCATGCTACATCGACTTTTATTAATTGAACATCTAGTTCCTTTGTTTTAGGGAGTTGCTGTAACTCAGGAGGACCTTGACATGATCTGGAAAGAAATCCATAGGATCAACCACGCTCTTGACTACACCGGGAAAGACATAAACAAGTTGGAAAGGAGTGATCACTTTGTTGAGGCAAGTTCTGAACCCAGTTACAGCTAAACAGCTTTCTTGTTTGACCAGTTACATCTTTCATGATATTAAACTTGGCAATCTAATTATGAAACTTGCATCAATTTGCCTTTGTTTTAGAAATGTGTTGTTACTCAGGAGGATCTTGACTGCATCTAAAAAGTACTCGACAAGGTGGATAGAAGGATGGATGACAAGGTTGTGGACGACATAAGTCTCTTAGCAAATGGTCAGAAAATACTAGAATCTAAGGTGGAGCAGCTTCAAGGCACAGAGAAGATGAAGGATATTCAACTTGTCGAAGCTGCGGGAAAGGCTTGTAAAACTAGAGGCAAAGATAGCTGAACTTGAGGTTGTAGCACAAAAGAAGCCATCTAACTAGTGCCCCTGCTGATGCACGTCAGATGTGATCACGTGAATATGTTTCTTCTGAACATTATGCATGTCATATGTGAACATATGATGCTATATATGCATCTTTAATATGTAGAATAATATAGAATATGCTCTTATGACTACTATCTATGTGTGTGGTTTTGCATCTTCAGAGACATGATTATATGTTTGTGTGATATCCAATATTTGCTATGATGACATAGTCCAATATTTGACGGTAGTGAAGAGTGCTAATGGACTTCAATTATTGAGCTCCGAGTCTAGTAACAGGCGTCAAATGGTCATCGGTAACGGACTTAAAGAGCCCATTACCGATAGGGTAGTGATCGGTAACGGACTTAAAGAGCCTGTTACCGATAGGTTTCACTTTCGTAACAGACGCATTTTAACATTTGTTACAAAGAAAACATGTAACGGGCATTTAGGAAGCCCGTTACCAGAAGTCCTTATTGGTAACGGGCGTTGTGGTGGCCTGGTCAGGGTCGAGCCTGCCGCGCTTATGCATAACGGGCGCCAAACAAAAACTGAGATGCGGGTCCATGTAACAGGTGTTAAGGGCCCGTTACACATGCTGCGTGACCTATTTGAGGTTTTCACGTAGTGTACCTCCATAGCATATCTTTCCTAATGAATTACATTATTTTACAGGTATGGTTCAAAGCAAAAATTGGTAGTCATCAGCAACTGAATTGGTTGGATTGAAATGCTAAGTTGTTGAGTCAATTGGTATAAATGACATGGTACTCAATGGTACAATGAAACTTAGTTTGCGCAAATCTGCAACGAAAGAAATTTTATTTGCTCCTACCCATTTTATTACCTAGCACATGAGCATATAATTGTCTACTGAATTTGAGAAATGAAATGTGTGAAACCAACCCTTCATTACTTAATCACTAGTACGTTTTTTGTCAAACATTCCAAGCACCTTATACCAAGGCATACACTGTATCTAGGGGGATTAAGCATTGATAGGGTGATAAACAAAAACACACACAACAATAAGATGAGTTGCTGAAGTGGGGTAAAGCCAGTGACCAGGCACTCTGCCAGCATAAAAACTAAAATCATTGCCACACTTAAAGATCCATTTCCCAATTCCTTGGTGGTACATGTCAGAGGGAATTATTGAGGGGGAAGCTACATGTCAATGAAGTGATCAGAATAAATAATGATATTGATCAAGCATCAGTACGTGCAATTCTCATAACTACACTGTTAATGAAATTTCATAATCCATATCCAAATTCTAAACATGAGACACATAAATCTCAAGCACATGGGGAGGAAGAAATGTACCTTGTCCCAGCTTGAACTTGAAGGGGTCTCCACGATCACAGCTTGAGTCAAACTTGGTTTCATCAAGGAGTGTGCCCGTGTAATGCACTGAAACATCAACAAGAGCATATCAGCACACTACCCATTTCATTACTTCAGCAACAGGATGAAACATAATCCATAAATCATACAACATCAGCAACTTACAGCACATAAACACTCCTACGTCGCATTGTGACACATGAATCATTCAACACCATACAATGCCTAGAAACAGTAACCAACATCAATGGCGCGGCAGTGCGATATAGGGTGACGTGAGCTCGTAGTTCTCCATTGGCTTGGCGGCGTGGGCGATGACAATAGACAGGGTGGCCCTGTGTGCTCGCGGCTCGTCGTTGGTGAGGGCACCCGCTTGAAGCAGGACTACTCCAGGTGTCGTCCGTGTTGCGGCTCTTAGGAGGTGCTGCCGCAGGATCTCATCGACAGGATGTCGCAACAGGAACTCACCGACGAGGTCCGCGAGCGCCCTGGATCCGCCTCCGCTGGAGGGTACCGCCCGCAGGGATCTGCCGCCGCGCGAGCCTCGCCAAGGGGCCTCCGTCGCGCGCCCTCGCCAAAATCCATCGCTGCGCGAGATCCGGGGGAGGGCATTGCCCGTTGGCATCTGCCACGACGCGGGCGTCCGCGGGGTGCGCCGCCGCCCCGCGCCCTCACTGGGGATCCATTGCGCAGACCGACTCGAGGGGCGATGCCGCCACCGTCTCCACACACCCTCGTCGGGGGGGCGTCGCTCACCAGACGCCATCGTTGGGGGGCACCCTCCCCAATCCTGGGGAAGAAGAGATAAGGGAAGAGAGATGCAGGATCTTGGGGAAGAGAGATGCGGAATCTGCACCTTCGCCGCGCACACCTCCCCAGGAGGGTGGCCGTCGCTGCCCTTACCGGGGGCCGCCGCCGCTGTGCGCCCTCCGCCGCGTCCATCTGCGCGAGGGCATCGGTGTCGGGGAAAACCGGAGGAGACGCGTGGGGGATAAGGTTTGGAGTAAATGGAGACGTGGGCCCCACCAGCTGGGAAAGTTGGTCATGGTGGGCCTGCGCATGCGGACGTGGAGGATTTTTTTCTGGGAAGGATGTGGTGGATTCCGCGGGGCTGTTCCGAGGAGCAAAGTCACAGCCAGCCGAAATGAAGTCTTTACCTAATAATAAAATTTGTTCTCATATTTGGAATGGTTTGGCCTGGCTTCCCCTCCTGAATTCTATTCTTTCTGGTACTAGTGAAAGTGCACGCACGACATGTGCATGATAAAAAGAAATTATATACAATATGAGTTTATATAATTATAAGACTCATAGTTATTGATATGCCAACTTCCATCATAATTGATTATGAACTTGTTTAATTACATCCTATCACATAAATCATTACAAGACTCATCAATCAAAAAATACTATATATATATATATATATATATATATATATATTAAATAGTATTATATTATTGAAACTGTATCAATATATGTAGTACTCTACATTTTGGAATTACATTTTAAACCATTATATTTCATTGTCTTAGCAATATCTAGTCAGAGAGCACGCGCGTAGCAATATCTAGTCAGAGAGCACGCGCGCAACGCATTTATTTACAAGAA
The DNA here is from genome assembly GCA_036936925.1 of Cenchrus fungigraminus. Taxonomy (NCBI): domain Eukaryota; kingdom Viridiplantae; phylum Streptophyta; class Magnoliopsida; order Poales; family Poaceae; genus Cenchrus; species Cenchrus fungigraminus. The sequence goes on along the minus strand of CM072771.1, from coordinate 85,429,237 downwards.
ATAAAATATTTTACAAAAAATATTAAAATCACCAAATTAAGATCTAATAACTATACCAACATTTTTTTAGTGATGAGTAATAGTTAAATTGGTTGCAAGTGTTGACTTTGTCAAAGAAACACAATTGCAATTTGTATCATTACTTATGTTCCTTGTGCTATGCACCTCTACGCCTTTCACTAACCACTGCTATCACTCACACTCCCCTAGGCACAACCCATGAAAATCCTCCACAACCTGGCTAGTGACGCCATCACAGCCAGACTGACCGCCCACAACCCACCTCTCATCGCTTGGCTTACCTGCTAGCCATTAGAGCCCAAAATCCTGAAAAATTAGTCTCAACCCTCGTTTGCAAACTGTATCACGAACACACGCAATGTATCGAAATAATGCTCAAATATACTTTTATACAGTTTACAACAAGAATTTTCTTTGAAAACTATTTATATCTGGATGAAATATTAAGCAAACTGCACACGTTCCCATATGAAAAAAATAAAGTTAATGAAATATGAATGGCTACACTACCACCATCACCATAACACAAAAAGGCCTAAGATCTCAATATGTTTCTCTTCAACTATTAGATCCTATTCTACAGACATCACTAAAATTTAGTCAGCCTGTTATCCTAGATTGACAATATCAAGGAGTGCTTCACATGTAGATAAAGTATCTGCAAAAGATGCACAAGTATTGAATGAAAATTTATCTCAAGGTAAAGTCCGCAAAAGGTAGGACTAAAGTCCCCGCTGCACCCACCTCTCGACTGGCTCATGTGGCACTAGTGTCGCTACCACCAGACAACAAACCATATTCTTTATTTAACCTGCATTCAGCTAGCAAACAAATCACTAATGACTAATCCACATGATACATTGAGCAAGAACAATAGCTGAAAGGAAAATGAATGGTCTAATTCATTTTTTCATTACCCACATTCAAATAACTTGGATATCATAAGTTAACTAGCATGATGTAGCTTCAAATGTTAGATGCATTGGAGAGACTAAAAATATTATTTTCCCTGCAATCTTGGTTTTGGTGTCGCTTTCCTAAGTCGGTTCCCAGAAACTTGGAGGCAAAAGATTAAGCACAACTCAAGAAAGTCTTCCAGTCAACACAGGCGGAGTTTTATACAACACACCAGTTTTGAACAAATCATGTCAAATTTGAACCAAGTATGTTTCAACAACAGAAGCACATTGGCAAGAGAATAGGTAGCATTGTAACAAGATCACAAGGGGAAAGAACCACCTAGCGACTTTCAATCAGTTTCTGAAACTCATAAAGTAAGAATAAACTAAAAATTAAGTAGACAAAAAGCAACTTATGCACCACTAAAATATTGTCCGAACAATCATCCAGTACACCGTATAAGTCTTCGAGAACAAACCATCTTACTTCTTAATTTCACACTAGACTAAGCAACAATTATTTAATCATGTGGCCAAAATAGTGAAAACAAGAACTGTGAAGCCTATCAAATATAAAACTTGAATTATCAAATATAAAATAGTATAAAGAAAATATCGTGGAAAGAAAAGCAATGGAACCAACTTGATGCTATTCCCTATTTTTGAATTTTTGAAAATACAAATGTAGATGGCATATCAGTGTTGAATTTTTAGTTGCAACCTAATTTTTGGCACACATCTTAAGCAGCATTACATCCATGTTACTTGTCGGCGACAACTCATATAGAACACCATTCCTGCACAAATCACACACAAATCACACCAGTGAGATTAAATCTGAACCAAGCACATTCGTGCTTCACATTCGCAAGAGGAAGTAGTAAGGTCAGGAAGGGAAACAAAATACATAGCATCCTTCAACCATTTTTAAAACAAACTACTTCCACACAGATCTTATCCTTCCCTCAAAATTTAAATTGTTGATGCCACCATATGAAATAGTTCTTGTGCCACGATTAATTTCTTTCTCAAAAATAATCCCCATGCAAATCAAACATCACTCAAATTTCATTCTAAAATAACATGTGCTAGTTATTCTTTTCTAGAATAGTGGAAATATTGGCATAGAGAAAATCACGAGCCTGATCTTTGGTGCAGAATCAACCAAGTACAAATCAGTTTGTCCTACCCATATATTCAGAGATTTGTATATTCACATGCAATGTATGGCTTCATACCTAAACTATATTCAAAGACCTATATCCCATCCTTATATGTCCACCGACACAACAATATGGAATATGGAGCAAACACCAGACCAAAACCAAAAAGGACAACAAAGTGGGTTTTAATAGATCCAACTAATAGTAAGAACTAATCTGCTTAACTAATGATGTTTATCTAATTGAAAGAAAGTACATGTTATAGATGAGTGTTCGAGAAAAAAAATGGTTCCAGAAAAGAACCATCCTTCTTTGCTTTTTTTCCTCTAACAATCTGAGCCTTTTTTCCATAAAATAGGTTGTAGATTTTTTATCAGACAAGCACCTTATGGTTTAATTACCTTATGCTTCTGGTTGATTGATCGCTGAACTACTCCCTCCATGGATCTTCTTCACAAAGTAACCACAAGAAGCAAGTTCTGCAGTTCTCTTCCCTACACGTGCTTGCATATTTTATTCATGCTTAAGACACAAGAATGGATGCTACACACAAAAGAATGCCAAGATAATCACTTCAAGTGGATGCTACAACAAAGAATGTAAAGATAATCACTTCAAGAAAAAATATTTTACAACTAAAAACAGAAATAGTAAAAACAATTTTTAATTCATATATGAAAATTAGACCTTGGTTCCCTTGTATTCCGCAATCAACATGAAAATTAGATAATCTAAGCTGATCTAACATTCTATGCAATCAACCTGATTTGTGCTTTCTAATGAGAATTTATTAGTAATGAACTTGCATGTAACTCTCATAAGAACATTTGATGCTTAAAGCAATCACAGAAAACAAAGTGCTATCTAGCTTGTAAGAAAAAACATAATACTACCAATCAGGGACACGATTGAGATAGATTTATATCCGACAAAGATAGATGAAATATATTGTCTTTTCTCTAGAGAAATAGAGCCAATATGGAGCAAAAGGATTAAAACAAACTTGAGTTATGGTGGAAATTTATCAAATATCTTGGTCCAAGATCTGATTTGCAATTTGTCAGAACAAATCATATGAAATAAAAAGATTATAACATTAAAAACAACACCTTCAAACAGCAATATTTTCTTTCACAAATAAAGCAGATGATTGGCAATAAAACATTGGCAGGTTGCAATGATTGCACACCTGCTAGTGCTATTGTAGAATATTAAGAAAGAAGATGCAATTGCACTGCTATCTCTAGAGAGGAAAAATGAATGCACCTTGAATTCCTCCTAAAGCTTCTACCTTGTCCACACAGAGAGATGGTGCAAATTCAGAGTTTTTTACGGTGGCTTCGTGGCAGCGCTCTTCATACAATCAGTCAGCACTGTATAAGATCTTGGATGGATAATTTCTTATGGCATCTTCCATGCCTTCAGAAAAATAGAGGAATACAACCGATTTAAATGGGAAAAATCAGAATGCGGATGATCCAAGTCATAAAACGATAGGATGAATTGACATCATAATGCAAACATCAATATAATCAAATCAATGAGATGTTGTGTTTGGAATATCCTGGAACAAATTTGTCTACTCATCATGACAATATACGATGGATAGATAAATAAAATAGATGGAACCACGTCAAAGAACAATAACAAAATTGATGCAAGCGGTAGATTGAAATGAAGAACAAATCAACTTACATGAGTACTGCATCTGAGAAGTCGTGCTTCCAAAATAATATTTTCGTCATCTGGGAATTGAAGAATTGAGTTTTATAGGGAATACGTGGTGTAAAAAAGGAAGGAGTATTGATTGACGTGATTGAGGGCATTGGACTCAAAAGGAAATAGTCAAAGACTCAAAACATCATTTACATATAAATGGCGTCCATCTAATTGCATTTGAATGTTGTTGATCTAATCGCGCGGTGATTCTTCCCTTACTTTATCTTTCCTTATTTTCTCTTTTGTTGCTAACTATTTATGAATGGTGTGGCTACCATTGACAAAATGATGCAACAATTCTTTCCTTAGTTCATCTAATCACGCAGTGATTCTTTCTTTTTTTTTCCTTTCCTTTATGTGTCATCAATCACATCATTTTTTTTACTTTGTACATCAATATCTCTTTCCTTTTGAATTTCTGAGTATTTTCTTTTGAGTCATACCATTAATCACGCTAATCAATTTCTCTTTCTTTGAAAAAAGAATGAAGAAAGGAAACAACAGCCGTGATTGACAGGGGCGGGTCGGTTGGGTACGCGCGGGCGGGTAAGGATGGGGCGGGTGAGAAAAAATTACTGATTCTGGCAGAAACATTTTAGAAATGTCAAATTTTTTTTGTCCTTCCACCTTTCGTCTAGCTCTTTTGGGTGGGCTTGGCCTGACATGTGGGTCCTCTGTGAGAGTTGGGTATGTTTCCCCTTGGGTGAGAAGTGTTTTTCAATTCTTTCATCTTTTATAGTATAGATAGACTTTCTACTACGTTGAGTAGGTTGAAAACGGACAATTTGTATCTCATTCCGTTCCGACTGTTTTTCTACATTATGATTTTGTTCTTTTTTTACCGAATTATGAAAAGTTGTCAGATTCAATTAATTTTAATGTCATTCTTTATTATTTTGTATAATAGCTTACTTTCATAAATGTAGAAAATTCTCGTTCCGTTCCGACCGTTTTTCTACATTTATGATTTTGTGTTCGATCTTTTTCGACCGTTTTCATCCCTAACGTTGAGTCGTTGACTAATTGGATGTTGTCTTTTGAAATAAATTAACCAAGAGATGTCAGGTATACCGTATTATACGTGATCCTTTTTAAATGTCTCCTCCAGTAGTCGATTCGAAGGGTGAAGCAAAGCATGCGAAAAGGCGTCAATCAGCAGGACAAACAAAATGATTCCTTTCGCCCCTACATTTAACATCCTATGATCCTAAATATGATGATGCGCACGGCCCTGCATCGGCGGCAAAGCTCGCTTGCTTTGTTGGGTACCTGTTGGATGCGGACGGCCGGGCCGACCTGCTGCTCGCCTGCTCCTGCCGGCGGCCCTCCATCCGTCTGGGCAAGCAGCAGCCTCTGCATGCGCCCACGTTCCTGTGTGTGCGGGCGTTTTCGCTTGGGCTGTTGGGGCACCAGCTCCAGCTGCGACTGCGAGCTAGAGACAGGGTGCTGGACCAGCTGAGCGATCAACCATGATGCATGGACGCAGGCATGCTGCTGCCGGATCGGGGTCACGGTGGAGAGAGACACAAGTGCAGGTGCTCCCAGGCCCTGGGGTGGTCATTGCGTCGCCGGCCGGCCTGGCCTCCCCCAGCACGCAGCAGATGCGTGGCGCATGTGAAGTTGTGATCGCTGCCCGAGCTCGCCCCTGCCCTTGCTGCTCCAAGACCAACAAAAGCGAGCAATAGCTAGCCTGCACTGGAGACTCTCTCACCAATTTGTAAAGATACAGACGTTCGTTCATCCGGGAGAAGTAGCCAGTAGTGCTGTACTCAACTACTCATGTAGTACTGCTGTTGAAACAGACGGAATCTCTGCCAGCAGTAGATGTTCAGGCAGCGGCGGAACATTGGATGTCTTCAAGGGTAGGCGCGCGACAGAATGCATGTGCCATGTCAGCTCGACACCCTTGAGCTCACGCACAATCCCTCCATTGGATCCTACCCTCCGGCCTTCACACATTGGAGGATGCAGCAGCATGCATGTTGTAAAGTTGCAGGCTAGTTATTTGAACCCGCCGCAGGCAGAAAAGCACGAGCGCACGACAAAATATGCCAAGGAACAATCATTCCGAGCTCAAAGATGTCGCCAATCTCAATGACAACGACGACGACAACAACAACTTAGTCTTTTATCCTAAGCAAATTGGGGTAGGTAAGAGATGAAACCCACAAGAAACAAGGGTAGGAGAAGCACAAAGCACAAGAACACAAAAGAACAAAAGAAAAAGAAAAGATCATGTTTCAGGCACATCTATCCATAACTAACTCCTTAGGGATGTCCCACTCCTTAAGGTCTCTCTTGACCGACTCATCCCAAGTTAGTTTAGGTCGACCTCTACCCCTCCTTACACTACCGACCCGGTCTAGCACCCCACTACGCACCGGTGCCTCAGGAGGCCTCCTCTGGACATGACCAAACCATCTCAACCGGTGTTGGACCAATTTTTTCTCAATTGGTGCCACCCCAACTCTATCCCGAATGTCTTCGTTTCGGACTCTATCTCTTCTTGTATGCCCACAAATCCAACGCAACATACGCATCTCAGCGACACTCAGTTGCTGGACATGTCGTCTCTTTGTAGGCCAACATTCAGCACCGTATAACATCGCCGGGCGAATCGTCATTCTATAGAACTTACCTTTTAGCTTTTGGGGCACCTTCTTATCACAGAGGACGCCGGAAGCTTGGCGCCATTTCAGCCAATCGGCTGAAATCCTATGCCTAACATCCTCATCAATGTCACCATCCTTCTGTAGCATCGATCCCAAATACCTAAAAGTCTCTTTCTTGGCCACCACTTGTCCGTCGAGGCTCACAACTCCATCTTCATGTCCAGTCATGCTGAAATCGCACATCATGTACTCGGTCTTGGTCCTGCTGATTCTAAAACCTTTCGACTCTAAAGCGTCCTTCCACAGCTCAAGCTTCCCATTAACCCCTACCCTAGTCTCGTCCACTAGCACCACATCATCAGCAAAGAGCATACACCATGAGATACCACCTTGGATGTCCCTTGTGACCTCATCCATCACCAAAGCAAATAAATAAGGGCTCAAAGCTGACCCCTGATGTAGTCCTATTTTAATTGGAAAGTCACTAGTGTCACCATCGCATGTACGCACACACGTCACCACATCCTTGTACATATCCTTGATAAGGGTAATGTACTTAGTTGGGACTTTGTGTTTTTCCAAGGCCCACCACATGATATTTCTTGGTACTTTGTCATACGCCTTCTCGAGGTCAATAAAGATCATGTGCAAGTCCTTCTTCTGCTCCCTATACCGTTCCATCAACTGTCGTAGCAAGAAAATCACCTCCATAGTCGACCTTCCGGGCATGAACCCAAACTGGTTTTGGGTCACGCTTGTCGCTCTCCTGAGGCGATGCTCGATAACCCTCTCCCAGAGCTTCATCGTATGGTTCATCAGCTTAATCCCCCGATAATTAGTGCAACTTTGAACATCTCCCTTGTTCTTGAAGATCGGCACTAATATACTTCTCCTCCATTCCTCAGGCATCTTGTTTTCTCGAAAAATAAGGTTAAAAAGCTTTGCTAGCCAAACTATGGCTCTAGCACCCAAACATCTCCACACCTCAATGGGGATGCCATCGGGGCCCATCGCTTACCTCTCTTCATCCTCTTCAAAGCCTCCTCAATCTCTGCCTCCTGAATTCTCCTCACAAAACATCTGTTGGTGTCATCAAAAGAGTCATCCAACTCAATAGTAGGACTCTCATCCTCCCCATTAAACAACCTATCAAAGTACTCTCGCCATCTGTCCTTGATCTCCTCATCCCTCACCAGCAGTTGGTCTGTCCCATCCTTGATGCATTTGATTTGGTTGTTGTCTCTTGTCTTCCTCTCTCGGATCTTAGCCAACCGGAAAATATCCTTCTCCCCTTCCTTCGTGCCTAGCCGCTGATAAAGGTCATCGTACGCCTGGCCCTTGGCTACACTCACAGCTCGCTTTGCAGCCCTCTTTGCTATTTTATAGCTCTCGATGTTGGCTGCACTCTTGTCGAGGTGGAGTCGCTTGAAACACTCCTTCTTTTCCTTAATGGCCTTTTGCACCTCCTCATTCCACCACCAAGTGTCTTTCACCTCCTGCTTGCCTCCCCTACTCATGCCAAACACTTTCGCTGCCACCTTCCGAACACACGTTGCCATCTTTAGCCACATGTCATTTGCATCTTCTCCTTCTTCCCAAGGCCCCTCACCTAGCATCCTATCCTTAAACGCTTGCGCCTCTTCTCCTCTAAGCTTCCACCACTTTGTTCTCGCAATCTCGACACGTTTGTCCCGGAAGACACGTACCCGAAAGCTAAAGGCCGCCACCACAAGCTTGTGTTGGGGAACAACACACTCTCCAGGTATCACCTTACAATCTATGCAAGCACGTCTATCCTCCCTCCTCGCAAGGATAAAGTCAATCTGGCTCGAGTGTTGACCACTCTGAAAGGTCACCAGGTGGGATTCCCGCTTCCTGAAGAGGGTATTTGCTATCAACAAGTCGTAGGCCAACGTGAAGTTCAACACATCCTCTCCCTCTTGGTTCCTACCACCATACCCAAACCCCCCATGCACTCGCTCGAAACCAGCATTCGTCGCACCCACATGGCCATTAAGGTCTCTTCCTATGGAGAGCTTCTCCCTGATGGGCACGGTACTAACCATGCTATCCAAGTCTTCCCAAAACTGCCTCTTGACGCTCTCACTAAGACCTACCTGTGGGGCATAGGCACTGATCACATTCAAAGTCACATCCCCAACTACCAACCGGACTAGAATAATCCGGTCACCTTGCCTCTTAACATCTACAACTCCATCCTTAAAACTCCTATCGATCAAGATGCCCACTCCATTCCTGCCCGACGCTGCCCCCGTGTACCAAAGCTTGAAACCAAAACCCTCCACCTCTTTCGCCTTCTGACCCTTCCACTTAGTCTCCTGAACGCATAGGATATTTACACATCTCCTAACTGCTGCATCGACTACCTCTCTTAGCCAATCTCAATGACGTGGAGTTTTTTTTTTTGAGAATCTCAATGACGTGGAGGATGCTCTCTATAACCTATACACATCAGCTATATAGATAATATTTGTAGACTACCTGTTCAATGAACTTACTATAGCATTTAAGTGCAAATACAGTGGGTCCCACGTATCAGAATTTTTTTAATCCGCCATCGTCTTCTCCATCTGACCATCTCCCGTGCGCCGACTGCTGCCCCTCGGCCTCACCTCCACCGGTGCTGCCGCGCCCTGCTCCCTGCCGGTATCCCACCGTCCGCCCGTGGCTGCAAGCCGGCTGCAGCCGCCTCCCTGTGCCGCTATCCAACCGGCACCCATCTGCAGATCCGCTCGAGCTCTTGTCCTGCGGCGCCGGCGTTGCGTGTCGAGGAGGAACTGGACGACGAGAGTACGTACTTGGCCAACGCATCCCATGGATTCGAAGGCTTGAAGCTTGTTCCTGATGGGCTCCAAGTTCAATTAGCTTCTCTTCGTTGGGACATGATCGAATTGTCAGTTTCTTTTCCCGTGAATAGATTCAAGAGTCAAGGATTTTTGTTTGCTCTCGACTGTGTAGCTGTGTCGAAGTGCTCTCTGCTCCCGTCCGGCTCGCCCTCGGCGGCGCCCGCGACAGAGGCCTCTGCTCCCGTCCGGCTCGCCCGCGGCGGCGGCCTGTGCTCCTCTCCCATGGCGTCGTGCTGAGCCCGCTCACCCCATCTCACCCATGCCTAGTCTGCCTGCGGCGGCGGCCATGCTCCGGCGACCCTGCCACGCGGAGCTGGGCCGCGCCGTGGGGCTCAGGCCCCTGGCGCCGGCGATCTGGTGGATGAGGACGCGGAGAGAGACGAGACCGACGGGAAAAGATCGAAAGACAGAGAGAAACACGTTCGTGGTGGGGCCGCTCGCGCGTGGAAAGCCGCGTAGCGGCTCTCACCACAGCTAGCGACGTGCTACTCTCTCTCCTACCTTCTCTTTCCTATGTGGCATGTTATAGAGAGCTTAAAGGCCACTACTGCGGGTGCCCTTATTAACCTGCAGCATGAAGTAACCATCATCAGGGCGACCTGCTTGAGGATTTTGCACACCAAAAGACATGTAGCTTGGAGAGCGAGCAATGAGAGACGGCATGATGCCTCATAACCCTTCTGCGTATCTTTGTGGAAGTCATGCGAGTATGCGAATAAGATCAGGCAGAGATCTCCAAGAGGAATAAAGTACACACACAAGCAATATAATGCAACAGGGTAAGGGTCGACAGGACAGGACTGAAGAATGCTCGGGCCTGTATTATACTTCTCGATATATATATACATGTCGTCAATGTGACAATGTCGCCCCTCAGCTAGCTAGCCTGAAGACGGGTAATCGATCGATGCACTTTAGCACCGTACCATCACATAAAGTGGCCTTTGACAATTAGTCGAGAGCCGCTTTTGCCAAAGGCGTTGTCTCATCTACACCACTACACGTTCCAAAGTGCTACCGTCACGAGCAGCTAGCGTGCATGTGTGGTCGTTATACACTCAATTCGCCGTCACGTTCTCCCTCTGCCTCTACAGCTGCGCAGCATCTGCCATGAGCGGGATCGATCGATCGATTCCAGCAGCTGCTCCAAGTGGAGGTATGTATGATTCGTTATGAGTAGAAACATACGGTAGTGGCGCGTAGCCTAGGCGCGCAGGGGATACCGGCTTTGTCTCGGGTACTCTCTCTGTTCCTAAATATAAGTATTTTTGTTGACTTTCACTGATTACATTTGATTATTCGTCTTATTCAAAAATTTTATGAAAATATTATTTATTTTGTTATGACATGTTTTATCATCATATATATTTTAAGTATATTATAATTATTTTTATATTTTCATAAATTTTTTGAATAAAATAAGTGGTCGAACGTACGTCACAAAATTCGAAGAACGCTTATATTTAGAAACGGAGGGAGTAGCTACGAGGGGTACGGTGCCTGCCGCGGCCACGAGACATGCGGGCATCATGTCCCCCTTCCGGCGGGTGCCCTCGTCTCATCCGCCGTCGTTGCTGCCGTGCGGCGCTCCCGCCCGCTCGCTTCCATGATGGAGGAGGGTGCAGGCCGGCCAGCTCCGCTGTCTGCGTGCCCTGCTGGATTTACATATGTACGCCTTCAAACGCCAGCATGTACGGCACACATATGCTTCTGGCCTGACAGTGTGGGGACCGGCAATTAGTTTAGATTCAAGCACAAATTAATGCGAATGGTGAACTTAATTTAACTGGTAAACAAAAGTTAGAATGACCAAATCATCGACGATGAATGCAATGACCATATATATATAGCCTGTAGTCAGCTGATGGAAACAATCAGATACATAGTACTTCAGCCACACGATATATATGGCTCCTGTATCATTGAGCTAGCTAGCAGTTAATATAATGTTTGGGATCAGAAGATGCTGGGCTAATAGCCTGATAGTGAGCGAGTGGCCATTCAAGTTGCAGAGTAATTAGAATCCAATTAAAGCCTAACCGAGACTGCTAATACTAGTAGTCTAACTAGCTAGTACGCATGAGCTCACTGCTAACACGGCGGCAGGAGACGGCCGGCGTGTCGGCAAGAACATGCGGCCATCATTGGTGATGAGGCTGCTACAGGAGGAGCCCAGCCGGCCGGACAATCACTTCAGCTTGACCGGTCATAACCTTAACATGCCTTGTCCTTAACAGTACCGAATAGGGCATGCGTGCCGCTCTTGGATGCGTTATCTATACTATAAGGAGTGAAGACAATTAAAAACTTTTCTCACCCAATTCGGACCCGTCTTACCCCTCACACCGGACCCACCCGTCAGGTTGCGTGATGACCAAAAAGGTGGAACGACCATAGAAATCGCAATTTGGGGAGCGTTTCTGCCAAAAAGCTAATTCTTTTTTCACCCACCATCTGTTTACCCACCCGTGTACCTGCGTCGGTCCCACCGGCCACCCACCCGCGCAACCGTTAAGTGAAAAAACGATTCGGTGTCTTCTCTTTCACCGGCACCCTCCCCATCCTGCCTGCGATAGCCGCCCCCCGCCCTGCCCTCCGCCCCTCCCACCTCCCTCCCCACTGCTGGCCGCCGGCTGATGCGGCCGTACGAGATCCGGCTGCCGGATCCCGATTTTCCCCTGTTTTTCCTCTCTTTCCCTCCGTGGATCCCGCCGCCCCCATCTGACAATGGCAGCGGAGCCTCCTGCTCGCCGCCGGCGACCAAGCCCGGGCAGACGACCCACGGGAACGGAACGCCGCTGCCGACGAGCCTCCACGCCATCTTCTAGAACGCGACGCGGCTGACGGTGTCCACGCTCCCCAAGCTCACGTATAAGAGCACGGAGCGCGGCGGGCGAGCGTCCAACCACGCCAGGCAGTCGTCGTCAGGCGCGCGCAGGGTTGTTTGCTCCGCCGGCGCCCGGGACAGCAGGTGCAGCGGCCCGACCGCGAAGGCCGGGAGCGAGAGCTCGCGCCGAATCTTGGCGAGCTCCGGTGCCTCGATCCCCTGGAGGCCTCGAACGTGTTGATGACGACGCCGGACGTCGAGGAACGGACGGCACCAGCGACGCGGGCGATGAAGCTGCACAGCGCGTTAGCGTCGCTGCCGTCAACGCGGATCAGGTCCCGCACGCTGAGCGGCTCGACATCCGGCACCACCGCCTCACCAAGCCTCTCCTCTGCACTGTAGGATCGTTAGCTACGAGCTAATCATCGACTTGTGCATTCCAAGAGCAAGATCCAGAGTGAGCTCAACCGGCTTGCCTTTGATGGGGACGTAGTCGGCGTCGCGCAGCCGCGGGAACGCGAGCATGGAGCGGAACGTGGCGGCGCTGAGCACGACGTGGCGGCGTTTACGGCAGGGCTATTCTTGTCCAGCCACCGGGTCTGGACGGCAGAGTGAGATCGTTGCAAATTTGCAATCACCACATGGTGATGCGGAATTCATACTCCGTACTTTGGTGCGATGTGTCCGTGTGATAAGGCTTATTAGTTGAATAGCACAGCGAACCTTGCTGATTTCAAATTTTCAGTAGCATGCATAGAAAAATAGAAAGATGAATTGGAGATGACTGCAAAAAGAGAGCCCCATACAGAGTTTTGGAATGGGCTTGTGTCCACAAGTCTTTGGCTCTGATCTCATCTCATATTGATCTTCTGTGAGAGGGCATTAAGGTACGTGTTGTGAAACTAAAAGGGTGTGAAGCTAAATCTCCATCCAATCCATTCTATCCCAATTTACATTTTAAAACTTGTTGTAAATAAATTTTTGACATTATATTTAATTTGTGTACTTGACCAAGATCAGATCATGTTAGGAAAAGAATAAAAGAACAGGAATGCTCACTTTGCTTGTGCTTCAATAATTTAATTATTCAGATTTATTTGTGCTTCATAATTTAATTATTCAGATTTGTATTATTCACAATATGCATTCTTTGGCATGCAGGGTGAATTGTCAAATAGACATTCAGAAAATGATGAGAAAAGGGAGTGCATGTCTGATATGGGAGATAATACACATGTATGACTGAACAGTTCAGAGGCACAACAACACAAACAAAGCTCTGGCAATTCGGAATCAAAGGACACCAGGGAGGATACCAGCCATACCAAGTTTATTAATCCATGGTATGCTAATAAGCTAGACCTACATCACTACCCATCCCAGGTTTATTTAATCCATGAAATTGGCCATAATTTATGAAAATCAGGTTGTGACAATGTCTCTCCCAGAAATCAAACCTTAAATGTTGTGCCTCAAATGAGTGGGCTGTGCAATTCACAAATTATTGGTCCTTGCTTCTAAGGTAGTCTCCAATCAGGCTACAGATGCTAATAGATGGGTTTAGTCGTTTAGATAGCTCGATTCGTAGTTGAAAATTGTTTCCGGAGGACCAATTTCGTGCAGCAATCTTGTTTTCAAACTTGATACTAATTGGTCGGTCAAAAAATTCTTATTTTGTTCATACAATAATTATAGGCCATGTCGATATTTTCCTAATATGATGCTGGTTTTCCTCAATGGGATCAATGATTAGTGCCGCTATCTGGTTAGAACAATTTTGTGCAGGAACCTGTTATGTTATGAAAATTTCAGATAATTTGAAAGTTTAGATGTGTTGTTAATTGGAGTAAAGTACATGTAGTTTGATTCAGTGTATGAAAATTTAAAACCTGACATTATTTGAAAAAAATACACTGCTTCAGCTGCAGAGTTTTCATTTTACTATCCATCCAAACACTATTCAGGTTTCAGTTTTCTCACCATCAGATCACTAAGGAGACATGAAAATGTAGTTATACCTGGGTAGCCAGTTTCGGCATTATAATTCAACATTATAAAAGATGAACCATTTAATCTTGAGGATCTTTTGACTTACAAGCCATTCTCGATCTCTACTGGAAAAATAAAAATCTGTGTTAAACATTTATCCAAATTAATGTCTGTTTGAGGCCTAACGGGAAGAAGCAGCCAGAGTATCTAAGCAAACTTAATAATCCTTCTTCTTCTACCTAGGAGAAGCTGAGGCTGAAAAGAAAGCTTGCTGTTAAGAAGATAGTTGTTGTCAACCTGATGGAATTCAACATTAAAAATGAAAGCTTGCTCTCAGTGATTGTCTGCTTCTAAATTCATGATAAACATGTATATGACCGATTGCCCAATTCATGATAAACATGTATATGACTGGTTTCCCTGTGCTAACATTCTGACTTGTTGAATTTTCTTTGCATTCCCTTAATTCCGCCCATTATCATTGATGTATATAACAAAAAAAACATTCCCTCTAGCCACTGACGTTAAATAACCTGTTTTGTGATTGTATATAAAAACAAGTGATATTGTTAGATGTATTCTTTGTTTCTCTCTGTAATGATATCATTGAGCATTTATTGATTATAAACTTAAATTAGTAACTTAGCATGTGATTATCTTATTCATCATTTGTTTATAACACGCGCGTGTCGCACGTGCACTTTACTAGTTTTTCTTTAATTTGTTTCTAGCTAGGATCCTAGAATTAGGGGTACGGGTACCTAATACTAGCTGCGAGCTAGCTCTAAAATGCATGATGCCTTGCCTAAATGAGAAATTATCTGAAGATTTTGTTTGACCACTATCATGAATTCTACTAGCTACCTTTTGCGTTTAGTAATTGCCATCAACATCTATTAGAAATCCCAGTTGCATATATGTTGAGATGGATTCCAAACCGATGTTATTAAGACGGGCCCTTCATTTTTCTAAAAGAAAAAAATCACTAGAGGTCCAAACAAAATTCTAATTTTAGTTTGACAATTCATATATCCACGACTCAAAAACTGAACTTCTAGTTTTGTCGCTCCATATGTAACAACTGTTACAAACTTTATATTTAGAACCAGATTGACACCTTTGATCTGAGGTCATATAAACACAATTAGGGGTGGCAGTGGATCCGATTTGGAGCGGATATCCACGGAATTTGTGTTTGTGGGTTGCGGGTTTGGTTCAGATTTTCACGCACGAGTTCGCAGATTCGGATATCCACAACACTGCGGGTTTGGTTGGGGTGGATCTTAGATTTCACCCGCGGATGCCTATTGGAGCTCCGAAATTTGAGCCCAATAACCCCACATAAGGAACCCTAACTATTTAAGTAATTTGTAACTCTATTTTTATTTCACAGGGTGAAGATGGTTTCACCATAATTGATGAATGCTACATTGTTCGTTTGGAGGACTATGGATGCTGATTTGTGTTGTTTTTCATTTATATTGAACTTGTAGTGTGTTGAATTGCATATTTTTGAAATAATCTGGGCAATGTGTGTGATGTACTCTTGTTTGTAATAATAGAAATTGTGTGTGTTGTTTTTTATATTGGAATCTCAAATTTGAATACTTTATGCAACTGCTGATTTATGAAGTTTTTTTCTGGATTTTGAATTATCTGTTGGGTTTTGGATATCCGCGGGTTTGGATTTGGGTTTGGATCTGAATTTTAATCCGACCTAGTTTTTGGTTGGATTTGAATTTTAGGTTTGGGTACCCTGACACTACATCTGATCCGAATCCGATCCGGTACCATCCCTAAACACAATCTCCCAATTATATTGAAAACATCAACTAAGATTAAACTATTTCAAACTTTGAAGCAAACAGTGCAATTCAAGACATGGGTTTTATCTGTAAAACGGAGCATTACAATTAGTTAAAACTGTTGCCTTGTTTGTGAAGGGAAGAGGATTATATTCAAGATAAACTAATGGTTCATCCCCTTTTACATGAATAACCTGTGGGTCCTGCCTGTGTAGTTCTCGTATCTGGTGATTTTCTGTCGTCTTCCATGGTGCCTCGGGTGGATGGGACACGTAGAATGCCACAGCCACACAACAATCCTCAACAGGCATGCTTGTTCATGCTAGCGTTTGTGAGGAAGAAATAAAACACATCCATTCGGACTGACAAATTAAAATCCGAATTGCATGTATGAACCAACTAATTTGGCCCTTGGTCCCACTATGGAGAGAATTAGAGACTGGCCAAGTTGCACGTATGGTGTGGGACTCTGTTTGGTTCTCATAAGTCACATAACTGACTTATAAGTCCGTGTGTTCTGGTGGATCTCACTTGAGGCAGGAGAGAGAAAAAGTGAAAATAAGTCACTTTAAGTAGAAGTGAAACAACTTATGTGACTTATAAGCCAGACGATTTAAAGTGAAAATAAATCAAAATCATTTAGTTCCACAAGTGACTTATTTTTAATTTTTTTACTTTAAGTTAGGTGACTTATCGAACACAGAAAAGTAGTATAATCGAGCTCGACGCACAACAAATTCTACTATGCTAAAATAAACAAATTCTTTGCTCCAAGCATTTGCATCGAAATGGCCAAAAGAGAGCAGGGAAAGCGGAGACACTGTGGCGGGCGGGGCGAAGGAATGTCCCCCAGGCCCAGGTTACCGCCATGCCCCTGTGGCACACGCTCAGCTAGCACCTGGATCTCCCACTTACATCTGGGTCCCATCGCTACATAAAACGTCGAGAGGACCCACGTTCTTGCTTCCGGGCCCTCTGGCAGCGGCAGGCTGAAGCTAATGAGTGCCGTGATGAGTGTGTTCCTTGCCGCTGCGTCACTGGTCTCCATGTGTGTTGCAAAGTGCCTTTGGAGTTTGGAGTAACAAACTACTCTCGCGTGCATGGATGGACGCAGGGCGGGTGCACGCCAGCCGGAGAGTCTCTACTCCTAAAAAGTATGAAGTGGAGAAAAAAACCTGTTAGTACTTTCTTCCGCTCCCCCGTGCGTCCGCCCCCGCGTCCGCGCATCCGCCCCCGCGTGCCCGTGCGTCTGCCCCGTCGTTTTCCATTTTTACCCCTGCGTGACGCCCTCGCCTCTCTCTCCGCACGCGTTTTCCTCCCGCGCCGCCGCCATCCCCACACCGAGCCGCCCACGCCTCCCTCTCTGCACGCCGCCTCCCTCTCTCCACTCGCGCCTCCGCATGCCCCGCTGTCTTCTCCCTGTCGGTCCGCCTCCCTCGACCCCGTACCATCCACTCCTCTCCGTCTCAGCCCGGCGCCGCCTCCACGCCAGCCCGCCGCCCGTCTGCTCGCGTGCCCACCCGGTGCTGGCGCAGCTCGTCCGGCGGCCGGCGCACCTTCCATTTTTCCCGTCGCCCAATGAAGTTGTCGCCGCCTTCCTCTGTGCCGCCTCCCCCATCGACTTCGGTCCTCCTCTTCCTTCCATTGCTTGACCGCAGTTGCCCTCACGCGCGGCAGGCCAAGCACTTGAGGCTAGGGTTCCAAAACCCCTCCGCTCCCTCCTACATCTTCTCTAGGTGGCGTCCTCGATGGCTGAGCACCTCGATCTGCTTCGTGCGCCCTCCGCTGGGAGGACCTTCTCGAGATCCACCGGCCGCCGTCCGCGAAGGAGACGACCCTGCCGATCTCCAACCCCACCCATGCGCGGGGCGAGGTCGCTGACCTGCAGTTCAAGCAATCTGTAGCAGGGCACCCCACGCCGCTCTTCCATCCTCTGCTACGTCAGGTCATCCACAGGAGCAACAACATCACACACTTAAAGAACCGACCGCCCCAACATCTGCAATCATCCACCAATCAGAAGTCAGGTTCCATTCCCTTGCCTTTCTCCCTCTTTAGTCCTTTGGTTCAATTCCCTTGCCTTTCTTCCTTGGTGTATAGTACATCACATCAGGGATGAGTTTTACTCTCTTCAGTTTCTCAGGACCTGTAGCTATCATTTCTTTGTGCAGATGTATTCAAAACCAAATACTGAGATCCAGAGAAACCATATTTGCAGTACCATATTACCATATCTGGACTTTGGTTGGTTTATTTTTCCCCATGATCATGGATTATTTACTACAATCATGCTTAAATTGAAAATTCTGGTTAAGTTGATGGATTATTTACTACAATCTCATTCCTGTATTCCTTTCTAAAATTCTATTTATACATAGGCACTTAATTTGCAATATTGTACTATTGTTATTTTCCTACACAGTGTTCCTTCCCCCTTTTTGGATCTCAAAGAAGGTCATACCTATTTCAATCAGATCTCCTTGGAGGCTTGGAGCGCACTCCTGTACTTTGATAGTGACTATTGTGAATGATAAATACAGAGCATCACTCTCCATTATTCGTGGATCCCTTGCAGTTTCCGTCACTGATGTTGTTAGTAAGAAAATGCATGCTTGCAGTATTTCAGTTCAACTTTGGAGTGTATCTCTCTAATATTTCCATTATGCTTGGTTCATTTCATTTATGCAATCCATGATGCTTGCTCTAATTATGTTTTTCGAATAGTTTTTAAACCTAAAGAAATTCAAGATATACTCATCACAGTTGCATTATTCATGCCATTATGTCTTGTTAAGACACTCGAACTCTTTCAGTTTCTTGTTCAGAATTAATTGAGAGCTCTAACATGCGTGTCATGCAGGTTTAATTTGGAATTCAGTAAGGCAACCTAGCATATTCCTACCCACCTTGTGAATTGAGAGCTCTCAACAGGTATTTCTGAAAGTATGTATTGCAATACCGTTCTTGTAATAGATTGTCAAGCATTGACAACGATCTTGCTTTATGATGGATTCATCATAAAGAAGCCACACCAGGGCGCCTCTTGGGGACCCCATGAACACTAATACTCAAGGTAATCTTACCTTGTTGATGTTTTCAGTTTAAGGAACTGATTCGTTATTGTTTGCTGCAGGATGAGTGTTTTGGTGGCTAAAGTCAATAATGGCGATGAACAACAAAGGGGAGCCTAGCATGCTATGCTAGATTGCAGATAAGTTCCTACCTTATTTAACTGATTGATTGACATGTCTTCAATGGCTTTTGAAATCTCTACTATATACTCTAAACAGTAAACAATGCAAAACTAAGCTATTAGTTGGAACACTTCTGTGAAGCATCATGTGAGTATAATGGGAGTTGCATGTCTACTCATTGAAACATGGTCTATAATGTCTGTTGCATTGTGCACGATCCTTTTCTAAAATTGGCACAATTCATTGGCAAACCTGTAGCTAAAACAGGTTATAGCCTCAGGAGTGAATGGTTGTTTCAAATATTGAATATTCAGTGGGTGTATTGGTTGTGCTTGTGCATGATTTTGATTTCTTCCAACTGCAGTCGAAAGTGGCATGACAAGCAATCTTAGACAAAGTACTTCAGGACTATGGTCCAGCCATCCAGGCATTGGGTGAGTTTACTACTTTACTAATTAGTTTTAGTAGCATCAAGTATATATCTCAATATGATAGGATATCTGACTCGTGCTTTTTTTCCTTTGGAATGATTTTATTGATTCCAAAATCATTTCCTTTTTATACTAATGAAGAATGAACACATGCACGAAATATATTTCTGTCCTTTTACAACTAGCACGCAACCAGCACTCATGTTTGTCTAAAAGCTTACAGAAACAACTCATCGGAATGTGGTGGAATGGAGCACTGGTCCTGGCAGCACCGCATGTTCGCATTGCCATCCGTAACCACAAGAAAAATCTGATCAGATGGCAACCTCGACGTCCTCCGCAACCATCAAAAGGTTACCTATATTTGGATTATTATTACTATATATAAATTGATCTGTAGATCTATAATTAAAAAGACCAGTCAACCAGTTCTTAGGATAGCACATAATGCAACAATGAGCACACGAAATGGGATATATTTAACAATACTACTCATCCTATAGTCAAATGGTACATTACCTGAATGTTACTGTTAATATGTTGAATATATTTTTACATGTCCCTACATATTGAATCTGCTAAGCCTGGCGTAATCAATGGAGTTGTCTTTTGTTCAGAAGGATATAGATACATGCCTTTTTTTATCTCCTCTTAGAAGGTATCCTTGTGTGGAAGTGCTGAGGAAACCTGTTAGTTGATCGTCTGCCAATATGTGGCAGGGTTCCTGTTGCAAATTAGTGGCAAGCATGCAAGTTTAGTATGTATATATAGATGCTAATGCTTGTTCGAGTTAGTCGCTTATAGCTTCTGCTTGTGGACAATAAAGCAGTCACTGAGTGACAACGCGGTTCGTCCAAACTACTAAAGTGAGTGTCTATCACCTAAGCTTCTCTGCTTCTGCCTATTAAGTGCACCTCTATTCAGTGATATGTTGATTTTAATCTAATAGCTGCTAATTCTCTATGGCTAACCAAATAAAAGCGCCAGAAGAAGAAACAGGAGAAAGTTGATCCCAACAGGCCCAAGAAATGCCTCTTCCTTGCTCTTCATGTTCTGATGGATATATTTTTTTGCAGTTCCCAAAACCCTGCCCAGCCAAGTGGGACATGAGTGCTTTGATCTGTCCTTTCAATTGATCTCAGGAGTGCAGTAGAGATAAAAATGAGTGATGGAAAAAACCTAAGATGTGTTCAGAACGCTACTAAACTCTGCACCGCGCCATGCTTTTGTGCTGAAGATAAAGCGACCTTCTGCTCCTGATAATTGTCGGTATGTATCAATTCTTGCGTGGATACATCTCACATCATTGCAGATACCTCTGATGTTCGCATGTGTCCATGTTACTTCTTCCAGTGGAAACACCAAGCATTATGTTGCTAACTGCTTTTCTAAAAAAATGTTGCTGCACTTCGGAGCATTTGAATTGTAAGAGCTAGATTAACTTTTTTTTAGTTCTAGATTAGATCTCACATATTTGGCCTCACAAGGGTTGTATATGTAAATAGTTGGGTACCAAATATTATTTCCAATTGGTACTTTTGATTTTTGCTTTAATTTATGTATGGTTTAATTCACAGTACCTAAATTGACATATGAAAATCTGGCTTTTCCCCCCTTGGTCGTGATGAATGGAGCTCCTTTACTTGCATAGTACTGAAATGGATCCGATAGTTTATGGGTTGGTAGTAAAAAATATGTTCTATGCCTTACAGATGCATCATCTAGAATTGGGTAATGCTTTGATCTAATGATTGATGTCGCAAAACTGTTTAAGAAGAATCGATAAAGCTTTATGTTGTATTTTCTCAGCATCTTCTGATTGACATGTTTTGTTTGTGGTAATGCGGATTCATTCATTTGTCTTGCTCACCGAATGCACATTGACTTGGTAAGAACTGGGCAAAGCACAACAGGAATTGGCCAAGCACGAGGTAAATTTACTATGTCTTCATTGAGTTGTAATTGTCTAGCATTGCTCCTGAATGAAAATTAGTGAGGCGTGTATCAGAAATTAGCAACTTGGAATTTTTTGCAATTATTT
This sequence comes from Cenchrus fungigraminus, assembly GCA_036936925.1. Taxonomy (NCBI): domain Eukaryota; kingdom Viridiplantae; phylum Streptophyta; class Magnoliopsida; order Poales; family Poaceae; genus Cenchrus; species Cenchrus fungigraminus. The sequence continues at coordinate 85,407,669 of CM072771.1, read as the reverse complement.
GTTTACTATAATTTTGTGACATCTTAAAGTTTTCTTTAGCTGACAATGCAACTAGATGTTTTTGATTTCCATGGTAAAGATATTTCACACTTTCACAGGTTCCTAAAGTAATGAGTGGCAAGATTTTTTAATTCCAATGCCTTTGGTGCAGAGCTTGTACAACACTGTGACTAGAAAATTAAGACAACTAAATTTATTGTGAAGGGACTAATGATTAGACATAGATAAGTATGATAATTAATTTTCTCTTCCTGTTAACTCAAGTTTGCTTGTTTACTCCTTGATTTTCAGTAGACTAAAAGTTAGCTCAACCATGACTCCTAATCATGTTTTAGTAGAACTATCAGTTGGTATTACGTACCAAAACTAAAATGGTAGTACATGAATATATGTGTGCTTGGTTATTACTGTCTCTTAGCTTCTAGCAGTCATATCCGTTGATTACTTGATAAATATATTTCCTTGGGCTGTAAAATTTACTACCATAAGGTACTATTTTTCTTTGCGATTTGGATGCATTATTAATAAACTGCTATAATTAAGCAACCATGGGTGATGTAGCACTGCTTGAGAGGAGGGCAACAGGGGATGATGTAGCATGTAGGACTCTTACTCCAGAAATAAAGAAACCACAACTTGATGTGGACATGAATTCAAACCCCTGCCAGTTAGGAGCGGTCTTGTGTGTGTTTGCCAAAGATTAAAGTGCGCCAGATAGCTCCTATTTCTCTCTCTCCCTTCTCCCATCTTTCTTTAAAACTTAATTTCCTCAGTTTATTTCTCTGGTTCAGTTTATTCCGATTCTTATTCAGTGACTGTGCATCAAATTTATTGTTCCTTACAAAATTTACTCAGTCAGGTCATGCATGGAGCGACGAAGTGACCATGGTAGCATTGGACCATCAGGGGCTGTGGACATAGTGCATTCAGAGATATCTATATTCATACCACAACTAAGAAAGCAATTTATTGCACTTAAAGAACTATTGTCAAAGGAACATGTTTGCCGGTGTTCAAGAAATGCTTAGGTGCATCAATGTTACTCAAAGTAAAAAGTAGGGCAATGCAAGGAGAGAGAACATAAGAGATTATGTATTTATGTTGAAACGATCCAGTAGACAATTGAAATAAAAAACTGGTGCAGCTACTAGATGTACATGGTTTTCATATGCATGTGTGCTTGTAGGCAGTTTGGCTCTCAAAATCACTTGTTTTGCATCCTTCTTAATGTATTGTAATTGAAATATTTTTGATGCCCGTGGCAACGTACGGGCACGATCCTAGTAAATAAATAAAAACAAGAGGAGGGAACACATTTGCAGTTGTCAGAGGACTGGGTGTAGCCCAGTTGGTGTGCTTCTCAGGTGTGGAAGCTACTACTCATGAGTTCGATCCCCATCGGGGACGGATTTACGCGCCTCATTTTCCTCTTAATGAAAAATCATATAGTTCCTCCTAGGTTGGGTTTAATTTATTTCATTTGCAGTTCTCAAAAGCTGGTGACACGCTCGCCACAAAACGCAATGATGCGGTTCTCGCTCTTCATGCCCTCCGGTCCTCTCCCCGATGCCCACAGAGGATAGTTTCTTTTACTATTGCTTTTCCATCTTCTTGTTTGGATGCGTTGCGTTGATGGTGCTCAAAGTAGAGAAAATTCTCTCTATCCCATTGAGAAATTCAACCCATTCTTTATATGTTATTAGAAATTAGCTCATTTCTTATATGCTATTGGTTGTATTTTTTGATTCCTTATATGTCATACTGTCAAAATCACCTAACGGAGCTGTTAAAGTGGACGGTGAAAAGATAATAATACCCCTGCTGCTATCCCTTGCCCCCTATCATTTCCCTGATGTGTGGGGGACCCACGCGTCATATGCATCTTCATCCTCTTCCCGTCGGCCCTCCCCGTCCTCCCTCCCCATGAGCAAGCGCACAAACACTCGCGCGGCCAGGCGGCGCTGCGGCAGACCCTCGTAGTGTTGCATTCCCGTCCACGGCGACGACGCCACGTCGCCCCAGTACCCCGCCATGGCGCGAGCGTGCCACATGTACACTTGCTTCACGTCGTGGGTGTCCATGGCCTCCCGGACCAGCTGCTCTGACGCTGCCACCCGATTTGCTTCCTACGTAGAACACATCGGTGCAGCAGCGAGGCATCGGATGCCCATAGGAAGTCACTGGAACCCCGTGCACGCGCCCACCTCGCCGATGACACCGGCAAGCGCATTCTCGGACACAGGCAACGACAGTGGCGCGAGCGGGAGCAGTGAGACGCAGAGGCCGGTGAACGCGAGCGGGGGTAGCGCGCCATAGTTGTCGGTGTTCCAGCCCGCGACTACTTCCAGCGTCCTGTTCACACTTCACCACGAGCGACGAGAGCCTTCCGGTGACGTGGTCACCAGCATGTTCGGGCTCGCCGGCCGGACGTGCGACATGGCATCGCCGACGACGCTGACCCTGCTGGTTCATCTTGCAGGTCTCCAACACCGGCCTCGACGCGTCGCCGCCGCATCAGGCCTCGCCGCGTCCTCCTACACCCGCCAGCCTCATCCCCATCGCGTCGGGAGAGAGAGGGAGGAGGCAGTGGCCAACCATCGGGCAATGGCGCAGGCGGCGTGGCCCACGACGCGGGAGAGAAGGTCCCTCGTGCGCGAGCGCACGCGGCCCTCAGCGCGGCGCCTCCTTGGGCAAGGGCGTGACCAGCACGAGCGGCGCTACAGCCGGCCGGTGTGGCGCTACGGCCGGTCGGTGTGGACCTCTGTGAGGGCTGAAGATGCATATGATATGTGGGTCCCACACATCAGGGAAAGGAGGGAGGCCAGGGATAGCAGAAGGGTATTATTGTCTTTTCACCGTTCACTTTACAACTCTGTTAGGTGATTTTAACTGCAATGGCACATAAGGAATAAAAAATACAACCAATAGCATATAAGGAATGTGCTAATTTCCAATAACAGATAGCGAATGAGTTACATTTCCCGATGGCATAGAGAGTTATCTCCTCAAAGTAAGTATCCATTCTCCAATGAGACGCCATGCATGTTCTAGCGGGTTTGTGTGTTGGGTCGAGGTGCAAACAAACCATGCGTATCTATCACCAGTATAAACAACGTAGTCTACTATATGAAATGCATATATGAAATACATATGTGAAGTTCCCTAGAATATCATGTCATTCAGTAAACAGAATATGGATTCCATGATTGCTAGATTGATCCGTAGGGATTGATGAAGAGCGAGCTGATAATGGAATTTTTCTTCGATAAATAGAATAGGAAACTTAAGATTAAAATACTCCGGAATGGATGAGGGAATGTCCACAATACCCGGATTTAGTCAGATCCAATTCGAGGGATTTTGTAGATTCATTAATCAGGGCTTGGCAGAAGAACTTGAGAAGTTTCCAACAATTAAAGATCCAGGTCACGAAATTGCATTTCAATTATTTGCGAAAGGATATCAATTGCTAGAACCCTCGATAAAAGAAAGGGATGCTGTGTATGAATCACTCACCTATTCTTCGGAATTATATGTATCTGCGAGATTTATTTTTGTTTTCGATGTGCAAAAGCAAACCATTTCTATTGGAAACATTCCTATAATGAATTCCTTAGGAACCTTTATAATATATGGAATATACTGAATTGTTATCAATTAAATATTGTTAAGTCCTGGTATTTACTACCGCTCGGAATTAGACCACAAGGGAATTTCTATATACACTGGGACTACAATATCAGATTGGGGAGGAAGGTCGGAATTAGCAAATGATAAAAAAGAAAGGATTTGGGCTCGCGTGAGTAGAAAACAAAAGATAACTATTTTAGTTCTATCATCAGCTATGGGTTCAAATCTAAGAGAAATTTTAGATAATGTTTCCTACCCTGAAATTTTCTTGTCTTTCCCGAATGCTAAGGAGAAGAAGAGGATTGAGTCAAAAGAAAAAGCTATTTTGGAGTTTTATCAACAATTTGCTTGTGTAGGTGGGGACCTAGTATTTTCGGAGTCCTTATGCTACGAATTACAAAAGAAATTTTTTCAACAAAAATGCGAATTAGGAAGAGTTGGTCGATGAAATATGAATCGGAGACTGAATCTTGATATCCCTCAGAACAATACATTCTTGTTACCACGAGATGTATTGGCCGCTACAGATCATTTGATTGGAATGAAATTTGGAACGGGTATACTTGACGATGACGATATGAATCGCTTGAAAAATAAACATATTCGTTCAGTTGCGGATCTGTTACAAGATCAATTCGGACTGGCTCTTGGCCATTTACAACATGCGGTTCAAAAAACTATCTGTAGAGTATTCATACGTCAATCGAAACCGACTCCACAAACTTTGGTAACTCCAACTTCAACTTCGATTTTATTAATAACTACTTATGAGACCTTTTTTTGGCACATATCCTTTATCTCAAGTTTTTGATCAAACCAATCCATTGACACAAACGGGTCATGGGCAAAAAGTGAGTTGTTTGGGTCCTGGAGGATTGACGGGGAGAACTGCAAGTTTTCGGAGCTGAGATATTCATCCGAGTCACTATGGGCGTATTTGTCCAATTGACACGTCTGAAGGAATCAATGTTGGACTTACCGGATCGTTAGCTATTCATGCGAGAATTGATCACTGGTGGGGATCTATAGAGAGCCCGTTTTATGAAATATCTGAGAAAGCAAAAGAAAAAAAAGAGAGACAGGTGGTTTATTAATCACCAACTAGAGATGAATATTATGTGATAGCAGCAGGAAATTCTTTGTCCTTGAATCAGGGTATTCAGGAAGAACAGGTTGTTCCAGCTAGATACCGTCCAGAATTCCTGACTATTGCATGGGAACAGATTCATGTTAGAAGTATTTTCCCTTTCCAATATTTTTCTATTGGGGGTTCTCTCATTCCTTTTATTGAGCATAATGATGCAAATCGGGCTTTAATGAGTTCTAATATGCAACGCCAAGCAGTTCCACTTTCTCGGTCCGAAAAGTGCATTGTTGGAACTGGATTGGAATGCCAAACAACTCTATATTCGAGGGTTTCCATTATAGTCGAACGCGAGGGAAAGATCATTTCTAGTGATAGTCATAAGATCCTTTTATCAAGTAGTGGGAAGACTATAAGTATTCCTTTAGTTTCCCATCAGCGCTCTAACAAAAATACTTGTATGCACCAAAAACCTCAGGTTCCGCGGGGTAAATCCATTTAAAAAGGGCAAATTTTAGCGGAGGGAGCGGTTACAGTTGGTGGGGAACTTGCTTTAGGAAAAAACACCCTGTGAATACTCCACCAGTATGAAAAGTTCTTAATGTTAGTTGAGTCCCTGGCTCCCCAATTGATTGACCCGCAATAATACCTACAGCTTCCCCCAATTCGACCAGATCCCCATGAGTGGGACTCCACCCATAACATAATTGATAGATCCAAGATGTGCTCCGGCAAGTAAAGGGGGTTCTAATATATATTGGTTGTGCTTGAAAGGCAGTTATGAATCGATTAACTAATCGAATTCCAATATCTTGATTTCGAGCAGCAACACATCGTGAGCCAATATATATATCGTCTGCTAATACACGACCAGTTAGTGTTTGGACAAAAAGTTTTTCCGTCATCCCATTTTGAGGACTCACAGAAATACCTCAGATAGTACCACAATCTCTTCTATGCACAATAATATGTTGAACTACTTCAACAAGTATACGTGTAAGATAGCCAGCATCCGTTGTTCGTACAGCAGTATCTACAACCCCCTTTCGGGCTCCGTGGCAGGAAATTATATATTCTGTCAAAGAAAGTCCCTCGCGTAAATTGCTTTGAATAGGTAAATCAATCATTTGTCCTTGAGTATCCGCCATTAACCCTCTCATACCTACTAATTGGTGTACTTGAGATGCATTTCCTCTGGCTCCTGAAAAAGACATTAGATAGACTGGATTAGAAGGATCCGTTATTCGAAAATTCGAATTCATTTCTTGTTTCAAATATTCACTTGTAGCATACCATATCTCAACGGATTGGCGTAATTTTTCTACCGCGTGTACAGCCCCATAAAAATAGTGTTTCTCCAAAAGAAAACTCTGTTGTTCCGCGTCTTGGACTAACCATCCTTTAGAGGGAATTGTTAAAAGATCCTTGATTCCTAAAGAAATCGATGTAGTAGTGGCTTGATGGAAGCCCAGGGTCTTTATTTGACCCAGTATATGGGATGTATATCCCATTCTGAAATGATCTATTAATCTGCTAATAAGACGTTTCATAGTAGTTCCATCTATCTCTTTATTATGAAAGACCAAGTTGGCCCGTTCCGCCATACATAAGTACCCCTTTTTTGGCTGAGTAGGATTCGACAATGGGCTTGAGTCAGTGATTCGAAAACATAATTTACTCCCTTTCCTTAATCTCAATTTGGATTCGCGCGGCAAAAAGATGCTACTAGCGAAATCGGAATGCCCCCCGAAAGGGGCATCGCCGAATCTAACTTCCTTGTTTAGATAGTGTATGAATAGGCCCGACTAAATCCTTGTATGGCTTCCTCTATTTCTCTATAAAAAGAAATATGACCAAGAGTGGTTCGAATGTATATAGAACAGATTTCCTTTTTTCTATTTCCCACTACGAGATAGTGGTCATAAATCTCATGATAAGTCCCAAAAGATTCATATTGAACTTCAATTGGAACTTCTCTTGACCCAACGACGTGTTGATCTAGTTTCCATCGGAGCCACAAGGGACTGTTTAAACCGATTCGTTTCTGTCTATAAGCTCCCAGTGCATCATAGGAACTAGAAAAATGGGGTTCTTTATCTTTCATATACTTATAATAATTGTTATTATTGTAGTTTACTTTTTTATTTGGAGAGTTTCCACAACTATTATATCTATTTGCACAAATACCTCGACGGTTTCCAATCGTTAATACATAAAGTCCGATAAGCATGTCTTGGGTTGGCACGCAAATAGGATCTCCAATAGCGGGAGACAGGAGATTCATATGAGAAAACATAAGTAAACGGGCTTCCGCCTGAGCTTCCAAGGATAAAGGTAGATGAACAGCCATTTGATCCCCATCAAAGTCCGCATTGAAACCCTTACACACTAATGGATGTAAGCAAATAGTACGCCCCTCTACTAAAGTGGGTTGGAAGGCCTGTATGCCTAATCTATGCAGGGTAGGTGCTTTGTTCAACAGTACAGGATGTCCCCGCATAACTTCTTGAAGTATTCCCATACAATGGGTTCCTTTTCCCAAATTTTCCTTTTAGCAATCTTGACATTAGAAGTAGCACGTTTTGTGATTAAATCACGAATTACAAATAGCTGAAAAAGCTTTATTGCTATCTCTAGAGGTAATCCACATTGATGTAATGAAAGCGAAGGACCCACAACAATGACAGAACGCCCCGAGTAATCGACCTGTTTCCCAAGCAGAGTCTCGCGAAACCTCCCCTCTTTACCCTCAATTACATCTGAAAGAGATTTGTATACGTTATTGTGACCATCTCTTGTTGGTTGCCTGCAGGACCCACTATCAAGAAGTGTATCCACGGCTTCTTGTACCAATTTTTCCTGACACATTACTAAATCTGTTGGTGCTAATTCACTTCTTTTTAATAGATAGGCAAGGTTGTTGTTCCGACGGATAACTCTCTTATAAAGTTCATTAATATCCAGAGTCACTACTTTATCCCCAGAACTATAAACAATGGGTCTCAATTCGGGAGGAAGAACCGGTAATAAGCACAAAACCATCCATTCTGGTTCTACATTTGTTTGAATAAAATGTTTCGCCAATTGCATGCGTCTAATCAAAAAAAACTTTTCTTATTCGGCTTTTTCTATCTTCCCATTCATCTCCACTATACCCCTCGTCTTCTAATTCTTTCCATTCAACCAAGGAATTCTCTATAATAATTCGCAAATCCAAATCCGCTAATTGTTCTCCAATAGCACCTGCTCCTGTCGCAATTTCCCGATTTCGAAATGTTGCAAAGCCTGGGGTAGAAAAAAGGGAGAAATACTGTGGTTACAGGATGAAATTTCATCTTCGAATAAACCCCGTAATCGTAAGAAAGTAGGTTTTTTAGCACTGGGCCTAGCAAAAGAGAAATCGCCATATACTAGGCCCTCCAATTTCTTAAGGGGTTTATCTAAAAGATTCGTGATATAACTAGGAAGACCTTTCAAATACCACACATGAGTCACTGGACATGCCAGTTTTATGTAGCCCATTTGATATCTTCGTATCCGAGAATCAACAAATTCTACCCCACATTTTGACAAAATCTTTCGTCTTCGTTTTCAGCTACCCTCGCTCGAGAATTTCCACAAGCACAAATTCCGCTTTTTATGGGTCCAAAGATTCTTTCGCAAAACAATCCATCTTTTTCTGGTTTATCGGTTTTATAATGAAAAGTGGAGGGCCTTGTGACTTCGCCAACGACTTCCCCATTAGGTAGGATTTTTTTTAGCCCAAGCCCTTATTTGTTGAGGGGAAACGAGTCCAATTTGAAGTTGTTTATGTTTATATTGGTCAATCATAAAATAGAAATAAGAAAAGAATTTATATTTATTCCGATCAAACATCCTCCCTATTAACCTAGAAGATCTTCTCAGATACAAGGAAATGGTTCAGTTCTAGAGCCAAAGATCATAGTTCTCGAACGAGCACTCGAAAAGATTCTAGAGGATCCTCGTGATTAGGCACTCTTTTTCCCCAGATCATAGCATTAAGTATTTCTTAGCGAGCTATAAGATGATCAGATTTATAAGTAAGTATCACTTGTAAAATATGAGCAACACCAAATCCTTCTAAAGCCCAAACTTCCATTTCTCCTATTCGTTGTCCCCCTTGCTTGGCCCTTCCTCTAACGGGTTGTTGGGTAACAAGTGAGTAGGGCCCAGTAGAACATCCATGAATTTTCTCATCAACTTGATGAATTAATTTTAAGATATAGGACTTCCCTATTAGAACAGGCTGTTCGAAGGGATCTCCTGTTCTTCCATCAAATATTCTACTTTTTCCCGGGTACTCGGGTTCAAATACCCATGGATTTTTTGTTTGTTTACTGGCTTCATATAATTCCGAAAACACGAGTTTTCTTGAAGCCTCTTGCTCATATCTCTCATCAAAGGGTGCTATTCTATAATGTTTCTTTAGCAGATCCCCTGCTAATCCGAGTGAATTTCAAATATTTGTCCCACATTCATTCGTGAGGGTACTCCTAAGGGATTGAAGACCATATCAACAGGTGTTCCATCTTGCAAATAGGGCATATCTTGCCTAGGCAAAATTTTGGAAATGATCCCCTTATTCCCGTGTCTTCCGACTACTTTATCCCCAACTTTGATTTCACGTTTCTATAAAATATATACACGGACCATTATGTCAAGGGGGTCCCTCTGGATCCATTTCACATCGATAACACGCCCTCTTCCACCTATAGGTAGTTTTAGAGAAATTTCTTTTGAAGTGGATACCTCAAGACCAAAAATAGCCCGTAATAATCCAGCTTCCGCGATATACGACGATTCGCTCGCTATCTGAGGCGTTAATTTACCTACTAAAATATTGCCAGTTTCCACCCAGGATCCCAACTTCACAACTCCATTTCTGTCCAAAATGCGGAGTAAATGTTCTTCTAGATGTGGTATTTCTTTAGTGATTTTTCAGCGGAGCCTTAGCTTGTCGTATCCGTCTGAATTTCATATTTTCGGATGTGAAAAGAAGTATGAATTGATATACCATTTAATTGATATAATTTAGCAAAATGAATTACAGCATATGGATCCATCTTTCGGCTCGAGAATTTCACGAGATAGAGATATAGTATAAGAAATAGGCTATTAAGTAACTCTAAATGAATTGTGGATACATCTGTATCCTTAACATACTAAAACGGCTGCCATTACTCGTATCAAACCAATAGTGATTCATAAAAGCTAAATCTTGTAATCAATGGTGGGCCAATAATGAATTTTTTTGCATATGTATTAAGACTGCTTGGTCTGATTTCGAAATTGTCCAGAGTTTTTTATGTTGTTTTCATTGCAAAATGATGGATCTCCTTCCGTAACTTTCCAATTACGAGTACGAGAATTGAAAGACATGAAAATTCTCAATTCTCTACGGCGTCTAGGAGATAGATAGAATATTTTCAAGAACAAGAAAATCAGAAGAATCTTTTTCTCTATTCACTACCATTCCGCGTCTTCGACTTCTATTAGTTTCTTCTTTAATGCAATAGCTATAGTTTGATATAGAATCCATTTCTCAAAGTAATGGAAACCATTCTCTTATAGGAAATGGTTCGAAAATCGCTATTCCACTTTTTAGGTTTAGGTATCGTGAAAAGTGATACCTGTGAAGATCGTGCATTTCAGTCACATTCAGATCCATTTTTCGAGTCCATGATATAACCAAATTGGATGGATCTTCCACCCGTTTAGCTAAGAAAGAATAGATGCAGAGGTGGATAATAGATCGATATGAAGATCATGAGCTGTCCCATAATGAAATCGCCAGTAGTCGCGAATATCTCCTTCTTCCCTAACCTAAGATTGGAGAAAGAAGATCTAAGAGGGACCTATGGAGAATGGGGTTAGAAATTTATAATAGAGTCCGACCACAACGACCGAATTAATTATCCTCATCGATAAACTTAGACTATTAAGTAGAAAATATTTGAAAATCATGGCATGGGTCTCCTTTTTTTTCTTTCTTTAGAGTTTTCTATATGCACAATTTCTCGATGTTTCAATGAGAATTTCTTGACTTTCCATATATAGAAAGAGATAGACTATAAATGACATCTCTTATGTCAATAAGACCAAAGGGATGGATATTAAATGATAGGAAGTGCTAGGAAGTGAAATAGAATGAAATAGAGCCACTTTGGGCTTCCCTATGAAATGAGGCATGGAACGGAGCCACTACGAAGAAATTCCGGGAGTTACGAAAGAAGCTTCGGACGCATATTGTTCACGGGTTGAGAGCGGGAGTTGAACTCTAGGAGGTCAAATCTCCCCTTGTTCCTCAGTAGCTCAGTGGTAGAGCGGTCAGCTGTTAACTGACTGGTCGTAGGTTCGAATCCTACTTGGGGAGATTTGATTCATTCTTTAATGTAAGAATAAAGAATTGAATTAAAAGGCTTGCTTTGACCCTTAGGAGTAGGTAATCCTTGTTTCTATTGCATTCTATCTCATCGTATCACATTCTATTCTACGACTCCACTTCGACAAAAGGATGAAACCCATCCTATTGAAAAAGAAATAATCTGAAATAGAAAGAACTTTTTTCAAAATTACTTTTTTGTTAATCTTTTTCCAAAATTTCCCCGAAACCCCAATTTTATTTTTCAATGGGGTTAGATGATCTAGTTTTTAATATTATTACTTTACTGACAAATTCCACAACAAATCTCTTGATTCGGCATTAGGGACTCATGTCCCGTCTGATGAATCAATTTTCTTTTACACTTTTGTATCTCACTCGATCTTGTTTTTTAGTATTATCTAAAATAACCGATGAATTATGAATTTTCATAACTTAGGTAAGTGCTTTACCAACATATGTAGTGTAGTAAAAAAATAAATGGAATTTAACCCCTTCATGCTTACTATAACTAGTTATTTCGGTTTTTTACTGGCTGCTTTAACTATAACCCCAGCTCTATTTATTGGCATGAACAAGATACGTCTTATTTGAAATGAATTGAATGAATAAGTCAGAAAAGAATAATCTTTCTTTTGGATTCCCGGTATTCTAGACTTTTTTCCACAGTAATTATCAATTCTTTTCTTGGTCATTGAGATTCGTGGATAATTTAGACTATTATTTAGAGATAGATCGTACCTCTTTTTTTATCCCCTCGAACAAATCGAAATGATTGAAGTTTTTCTATTTGGAATCGTCTTAGGCCTAATTCCTATTACTTTAGCGGGATTATTCGTGACTACGTATTTGCAATACAGGCGTGGGGATCAGTTGGATCTTTGATTGAGTAATATTTCTTTTTTGATTGACCTCCTCTCTTCTCTGGTCTGGAGGAGGTCAAATTGGAGTTGCAATTCTACTTTGTTTTTTTAAGTTTTTTTACTCCGTTTTGACATAAGATATATGGAATCACGCTCTGTTAGTAGAAACCTAATTTGTTAAAATTCCGTCTAGTAAAACAGAAGAATTATAAATTTCTAAAATGATAGATAGGAATATCGCGAATAAAGCCATTGTGACCCCCATCAAAGGAGTAGTCCCCCAACCCGGAGCTACTTTCCCATACTCCGAATTCAAGGGTTTCAATAAACTACCTGCGCCAGTCTATTTTGGCTTAGGTTTAGAACTATCTTCAACGGTTTGTGTAGACATAAATTCTATTTAATCATTGGTGTTGACTTTGTATACTATTCCGTTGTAGTTGTAAATACACGATCTTTTCATAGATCCATTGTAATCTTGAAATTCTATAAAAATTAAAACAACAACTTTAGTCGCCATCTCCATATCTGGTTTACTTGTAAGCTTTACTGGGTATGCTTTATATACCGTGTTTGGGCAACCCTCTCAACAATTAAGAGATCCATTCGAAGAACATGGGGACTAATTGAAGTAAGAAGTCTCCCCTCTGGGGGACTTCTTACTTCAATGAAATTATTTATTTCCTTCAATTAAATTATTTCATTTTTTTAGTCGGAACCTTAGGTGGTTCTCAGAAGAAGATAGCAAAAAAAATTATCCCTAAAGTTGAAACTAAAAGGAACGTATAAACAATGCTTCCATAGATTCGATCCGGGTTTATTTACAATTATAACTTCCACACCTATTCACTTATCATTTGGGAGCATTTCCCATATAAAAAAAGAAAAAGAGTCAAAGAAAGGACATGAGATGTTTCTCATGTCAAATCAAAAAAGAGAGGTGAAAGATACCATAGCAATGTGGTATCAAGCTGCCTGTCTCCTTGTAGTTGGGTCTCTAACTTTTTGGAATGTTCCAAATTCAACTTGAGCATCCAAGTCTGGATCAATACCAGCAAAAACATCTCAGAACAAGGTTCGAGCCCCATGCCAAATGTGTCCGAAAAAGAAGAGCAAAGCAAAGGTAGCATGACCAAAAGTGAACCAACCCCTTGGACTGCTGCGAAAAACACCATCTGATTTCAAAGTAGCTCGATCTAATTCAAAAATTTACCGTAATTGAGCACGTCGCGCATATTTTTTTACAGTAGCAGTATCAGAATAACTTACTCCATTAAGGTCTCCACCATAGAACTCCACCGTTACCCCTACTTGTTCAACACTATATTTGGATTCTGCTCTTCTAAAAGGAACGTCCGCTCTCACAATTCCCTCTTCATCTACCAAAATTACCGGAAATGTTTCAAAAAAAGTAGGCATACGACGTACAAAAAGCTCGCGTCCTTCTTTATCTCTAAAGACGGGATGTCCTAACCATGCAACAGCTATTCCATCCCCATTGTCCATTGAGCTTGCTTTGAATAATCCCCCCTTTGCTGGATTATTACCAATATAATCATAAAAGGCAAATTTTTCGGGAATTTTAGACCAAGCTTCTGACAAACTAAGATTTTCGGCTAACCCATCCCTAACTCTTCGATATATTTCTTGCTGAAAGTATCCCTGATCCCACTGATAACGAGTAGGCCCAAATAATTTGATTGGGGTAGTTGCCGATCCATACCACATAGTTCCGGCAACTACAAAAGCAGCAAAAAAAATAGCAGCATACTACTGGAAAGTACTGTTTCAATATTGCCCATACATAATCCTTTGTATAGACGTTGCGGCGGACGGACACTAAGATGGAATAGGCCCGCTAATATGCCTAATGTACCCGCAGCAATATGATGCGAAGCTATTCCTCCCGAAACGAAAGGATCAAAACCTTATGCACCCCACACAGGATTTACAGCTTGTACTTTTCCAGTTAGTCCGTAAGGATCGGACACCCATATCCCAGGGCCATATAAACCCGTTACATGAAATGCACCAAAGCCAAAACAAGCCACCCCTGCAAGAAATAAATGAATTCCAAAGATCTTGGGTAAATCCAAAGAAGGTTTTCCCGTCCGCTCATCACAAAATATTTCTAGGTCCCAATATACCCAATGCCAGATAGCTGCCAAGAAACACAAGCCAGAAAACACAATATGCGCACCTGCCACACCTTCATAACTCCAAATACCCGGATTCGTTAAAGTTCCTCCTGAAATACTCCAGCCACCCCACGAATTGGTTATTCCTAAACGAGTCATGAAGGGGATGATGAACATACCTTGTCTCCACATTGGATCCAGATTAGGATCAGAGGGATCAAAAACCGCTAATTCGTATAAAGCCATCGAGCCAGCCCAACCAGAAACTAAAGCTGTGTGCATTATATGCACTGAAAGCAATCGACCCGGATCATTTAATACGACAGTATGAACACGATACCAAGGCAAACCCATGGAAATACCCCTTTAGCAAAGAAAAATAGACACGATGTCGCTTTATTTTATCGCATTGGAAAAAACTATCCATACATATCCTATGTACCTAACCCTTCCAGGGGATTCTATGTCAGAAAGCGTAAATATTTATTTCATTCCATTAAAAATAACAAGCCAATTCTGTTTGTAAGAAGAAAGAGAAGCAGATCTATTCTATACTCGATAAGTGCCAATATGCAATGGGTAGCTTGGGCTATTTTGGAAAACTAAGAATAGATCCTTAATCCCTCTTTGTTTATCATTCGAATCACGGATTCCTTTTTCTTTATTCAATCTATCTTACTTTCCTTATATGTATAATCTTTCAATCTATGTATTAATAGAATCTATAGTATTCTTATAGAATAAGAAAAAAATGAAGATAAAAAACTTTGGATCCTTTCTTTCTCTTCTATTCTTACGTTTCCATATTAAAGTGTAGTTTTCTTACTTAAATTTAATAATATTAATCTAATATGTCCATTGGTGTTCCAAAAGTACCTTACCGGATTCCCGGAGATGAAGAAGTGACTTGGGTTGACTTATACAATGTTATGTATCGAGAAAGGACACTTTTTTTAGGTCAAGAGATTCGTTGTGAGATCACAAATCATATTACAGGTCTGATGGTATATCTCAGTATAGAAGATGGAATTAGCGATATTTTTTTGTTTATAAACTCCCCTGGCGGGTGGCTAATCTCAGGAATGGCGATTTTTGATACGATGCAAACGGTGACACCTGATATATATATATATACAATATGCCTCGGAATAGCCGCGTCCATGGCCTCCTTCATTCTGCTTGGAGGAGAACCCACCAAGCGTATAGCATTCCCTCACATTAGGATTATGCTTCACCAACCCACTAGTGCTTATTATCGGGCAAGGACAACAGAATTTTTACTAGAAGTGGAAGAGTTACACAAAGTTCGTGAAATGATCACAAGGGTTTATGCACTAAGAACAGGCAAGCCTTTTTGGGTTGTATCCGAAGACATGGAAAGGGACGTTTTTATGTCAGCAGACGAAGCCAAAGCTTATGGACTTGTCGATATTGTAGGGGATGAAATGATTGACGAGCACTGCGATACTGATCCAGTGTGGTTTCCAGAAATGTTTAAGAATTGGTAGTGGCTGGATTTCTTGTAAATTTATTTCAAACCAAAATTCAGATTTTATGCTATTTTATAGAAAATAGAAATACTTCATGATGATGAATCATCAGGTTAAGATCGATCTAAACCAATCCATTTTTTCTATATACATACGACATGCCAATGGTTAAACAACTTATTAGAAATGCAAGACAGCCAATACGAAATGCTAGAAAATCGGCCGCGCTTAAGGGATGTCCTCAGCGTCGAGGAACATGTGCTAGGGTGTATGTGCGACTCGTTCAGATCATGAGTTCAAACAAATAACAAAATTTTGGAAGTATCCATGATCGGTACCAATGAATAGGATAGAGCTTCTCTATCCTAGATTTCTATGGTCTATGGAATTTATGGTTTCCTTTGGTGCAAATCCAATCATCTAGATTGGAATTGCAAGAAGCAATTCCTCCATTGGTAGCAAATGGTTATCCATTAAGCGGAGGAAATAGTAATAAAAAGAAAAAGGTTTCTACTCCTTTATCTTAAAAGAACGGAATAAAGGGCCAGCTACTTAGTCAATTTTCATAATTAAATACCGTCACTGTATGAATAACTCTTATTGTGAATATATATATATATATATATATATATATATATATATATATATATATATATATATATCGCAATTCCAGATTTGCAAACTGGGTATGCATGCTGGATAGCACTAGCAGGCGCAGCTCATGTGTTATATATATGCAAACATGCATCGAATAACCAGTATTAATTGTATCCCCGATCGATATGCTCAAGATGGCTAAGGGCATTATTAATGTTAGTTTCTATTTGTATTAAATAACCTGACAACTAAGCAAAATGATGATGTGACAGCCTAATTAATGAGGAAAGAGATGAAAAACACAAGAAATCAATTCTTAAGAGAGAAACCATGTCTTCTCTAGAAACAAGGCAACAAGAAAAAACCAATATTTTGGCATTGGGAAGAAATTGGTAGTTTCTATGCACCATGTGGCATTCCATGATTAGGTGGGAGTGAGAAAATAATAGTATGATATTTATGACATCAAAACTCTACCATTGTGTGAGTTAGTTTCTATGGATGACTTTTGCTGATGTAATCATCTTGGACATTGTGTATGGTTTTCACCATTGGAACTGTCGTAATGCATTGTTTCACAACGAATGGAGAAGAATGTGTGAGTGTTTGACCACAGACGACCACCTGTGTCCAAAGAGATTTGTTTGTCATCGAAAGAGAGCTACAAAATCATTTTGAGACAACAAAATAAACAACTGATCATATTATTAGCCCTTTTAGTAGGGCTCACCTTCAGCTCCGATTTCTTCTGCGGCTCCTGCTGAAGCTCTAGACCTTAATTAATGTCCGGTACTCGATTGTAATGCTAGATGAGGTGTGAAAAAACTCATCTGGCATTGTGGTACCAGTATAATGGAAGAACCACAAACAAAGCTTGTAGTACTATTGTACACATGCATCAGGGTCTGATATGATCAAGAACTACGTACGTACTTACGAACACGTTTCAAAGTCGTTCCATTCAGACTAGCTCAAGAGTCAAGGATGGGAGTTATTGCATTTGTGTTAGGGCTTTCATTTGATAACATGGAGGAGGGGGCCTAGATTCTCTTTAGCTGTCCCACTCTACCATCATTGGGACGTATGGGTACCTTGCCTCCTCTAGGTTAAGCATGCAGGCCACACCACCGTGAAATGAGTTCCAAGTCAGAAAAAAGGGCTTGTCTCACGACATGCATGGCGGGTTGACCGTTGCCCCACTTCATGCGTAACGACACAGACTCTATTTAGCCCAAGACCATGCATATAAATTTGGAAATATAGCTACAAACAACATAAGTTGCTAACTTCAAACATGGTCATTCGTCATTACCTTCAGGACTTAATCACTTTCCAACTATAGCTAGAAACAGTATCAAGTGACCAACTTTGAAATGGAACTCAGAGAGATTTTGTATATAAAATTTGGTTATTTCTGGACCCTAAATAAACTTGGATACCTAGTGATTGATTTGGGCTAGCTGTTGTCTTAGCTTGTTGACTAGAGAAATCTAGGATTTCACATTCAAATGAAAGCTTGGAGTTTGCAAGTTTGAACTATTATGAATAATTTTTCTGACGAAACTCGATCAACAACTATTTAACACTTAATGATAGCCGGATGTAGCACTGCTGAAGAAACTAACAATGAAGTAGCTCAAGGAAAGATCCAGAGGGGCTTACAGTTGGAGTGGTAAAGGCCACTGGCTGAGGGGCTCCCACCCAGGGTTCAAATCCTAGATGTGACACCATTTACGTTGTGGGGTACTCCTCACAGTTCACTTTAAAAAAAGATCTGGAGCATGTAAACCTAATACTTTTAGAATTCATTATCATGTGTCCAAATTATTGGTTATTTCTCTACCCATTCATTTTGTATAGGAGTTGATTGAAAGCTTACTTTTATGTGCAATCCGACCTTGATTATATTAGTTAGGAATCATTACCATCTATTTAAAACATTAGTAATATCCTATGCTTACCACTTCCAAGTTATGCAACCTTTGGTACTCAAATTTTATTTTATTCATGTTCCATATATTAGATTATATATCTCTCATATTAGTTGTAGTAGTTTTTGATATATCAGTCTTCTCTATTTCCTATAATTTCATAGATGAGATATTGTATAGAACTTCTGTTGTGAAACCATGATGACCAAAAATAGGATCAAACCCTTGATATGTTGTCTAAAGGTTAGAACAATTATTATATATGTATCTTAGCAAGTTCAAATGAAAAAACTGAAAACTATAAAGTTGTAGATATCTCCAAGAGCTACAATTTTCATATGACAATAATCTTCATCCAAGTTCTAAGAAATAGTTATGATTTTTTTTCTAAAGTTAGAGTTTGTGACACCACTGGCGTGACAAGATTGTGTTGTCATGTTGGTGGGAGGTGAGAGTGGCATGAACTTTCCTCGTCAAATATGTGCTGGCACGGGCGCTTCGACGTGGCGCACCTTTGTCACGCCATTGCATTTGGCGCGACAGAGTGTTCTTGTCACACCATGCTGACTAACGTGACTAAAAGGGTCAACTCTGCAAATATTTATTTGGTGGGTTATTCTTAAAATACTCGTTATAAAAGGGTTAAAAACATAAACATTTCGTAATGGCACATACTATATTTTCACTAGCAATAAAATATTTGCAAATATTTTTTAAAAAATACCAAAAATGAGGGTGGGCATATAGATAAAAAGTTGTTTAATGTATTTTGCAAAAATACTAATAGAAGTTTGAAAATCGACTACAATGAGTATAATTAAAAAAACCATATTCCCTCTGTCCCTATTTGTTAGTCGCTAGGAATCCGTGTTTGTGAGGAGGGCACAATTTTTCAACGACAATCAAAATGGGACGGAGGCAGTATGTTACAAGACACATATTAACCGGTTTATGTATAAAACCCCGTATGTGGTAGTGAAGGTTAGAGAGGTAACTACAAGCGGGAGTGAAGGGTATGCTCATAACAATCAAATCTATTAATCGATTGTTTTGGTTTTTATTAACCCTAATTGGTGTGCCAGATCTTGCTGCCCACCTTCTCCAATGTTAGCATCTTCATACTCTGTTCGTCCAATTGGGTGATATAGTCTCGTATACCATTGGTTGCAAAATCATCATGTGGCTCTATCATGGTTTGCCCTCCAATTTTCTAATACTTTCATAAAATAAAATTTATTGGACCCTAATGACAAGTACAATCAGAAATTAGATATTTTTTCCTAGGTATTTTCATGAATTTTGCTAGAAATGGCCCCTAAAGCATCATACATAGTGTTTTTTACATAACAATAAAGATATATGACAACATATCACAAGTTTAGCGTATTAGATTATTTTATTATACAAAATTTTAGTAAATAAATTTTATCATATACCAGCAATAAACACAAAGTTTTCAAAATGTCGCTGAAATTTTGCCCAAAAGTGTTCCCTATTCTCTCATAGATCTAAACACTTATCACAGATCACCACAATGTTTTTTTTACAATTACACAGTACAACGCAGACGCTCACAACACGCACGTACACTCACCCCTATGAACACATGTATGCAAACTCTAGCCTTATGAGCACCTCCAAAGGACTAAGGACCCGGTAGATCTGAAGATTCCCGAAATCACCATTGGCGCCTCGTTGTCGACGGGAATACCGCTTACCACTTAACGCATAATGCTAGTAAATCCTGAGAAAATCCAAAAAAAGGTGCGATCACCGGAATTTGAACTCTGGTAGGTAGCGTTGCACTGGACCGTCTTACCATTGGACAACAAACCATTTCGCTGATCACCACAGTGTTGGGGGGTTTCATTGTGTGGAACTAATTCATGCGGTTGTGTTACATAATAGAAGTTGGTGCTATTAGAAGGAATGATTACAGGGAGAGGCGGTTGCAAAAGTGGCGTACCAGATTGAGGTTGGTATCATAATTGGAAGCATGCATATACTTACATTCATTTCGAGTCACGGGTAAGTCTCCGTGAGTATGTAAAGTACTCCGTCTTCTGATTTATATGACGCTGACTACCTCAAATTTGAGCTAAGCAACGTCAAGTAAAAAAAAAGGAGGGAGCACTTTTCATCAATGAATTAATAATAATGCAAACATTATATTTCAACAGAAAATATATATACTCCAAACTCATGCAGTATGTTTTGGTCCCAAATGAAAAAAAAACTGAAACTAATGGATCGAGTATACCCTAATTAAGCAAAGCAGGGGAGGGAATGAAAGGAAATGAAAACCCGCAATCCCAACCGACCGTTGGCCTCATCACGTGCAAGTCAAGGCACATGACACGACATAATCAGCTGCCTTTCCTACCTGATCTCTGCCATAATTCCCCAACTAAAGCGGGAGCGGCAAAAAGACAAGCGGCAGATGCGATTAGCAATTGTTTAGCGACTCAATTGAACCGGGTGGAGAGGAATTGTTTATGGCTCCATATCCCCCCATCCTGCAGGTCGCCAGCAGCAACATCCGCTCTAATCAACATGCTAATCGCGGCCCACGAGGCCGGCTTGCCGGCGCGGGCGCGGAGCCGAGGGAGCCTTGCCGCGGGGCCCCGAGTGCATGCGCGGGCGAACCCGAGCTCGAGCGAGATCCGGCCGGCCGGCCACCCGCTCGTGCAGCGTCGTAGACCACGCCCCGCCCCGTATAGGACGCACGCACCCGGCGCTAATATTTTTTTCTACTAGTACGGTCTCCCAGGGTCGTGCTCCGCGCGCCCGGCCGCACAATGACGCTAGCGCCTAGCGGAGAAGTACGCTGTACAGTAATAGCAAGAGGACACAGCTAGCAGCAATTAAAACTCTCTGTTTCTAACCCAAAACAATCTTCCGGGGTAAAATTAGAATCTTCCTTTTCGCTACCACGTTTCTCTCTTAGAGTAGTTGCTTGAAAAGTCCAGAAAAAAATATTCTCTTATGAAAAACGTGCTAAAATACGGTGGTAATAAAAGTCCAGAAAAAATATATCTCCTAACCCAACTCGCATGACAATGTTTTCACGTATTTATGTTCGACGATCGCATCAGACACGCTAACCAAGCTGAGATATAGTATCTGGTTCGGATATGCACACATAATGTGTGGCATGCTATGTACTGCTAAGGAATAGCGTCAATTGCTTCACCATTATAAAATGCTCATTGGAAAGGAACGGAAATTATCATAAAGAATTTTGCTCAAACTTCATAAGTATACTATCCCTGTAAAGAAACTAGGAATCGCTAAATTGTAGTCGAGTGTTTCTGTTCCTCTCCACAGTCCACGCTCGATTTTTTTTTATTAGCACTAGGATTGGAGCTTGTAGGGTCTCCTCCAACTCCGGCAGTTCCCCGATGAAGGTTTGGCTTTTAGGGTTCGGGAGTGACATTTCCGCCTTGGAATTGGGCGGCTTGAGAGACACGGTCGGTGGTGGTTGGCTAGCACAACGATGGTGACAGGTGCGGGGCAGTGAGGGCAAGGCGGCAATTACGCCTCCGGTTGGGACAACATCCAATAGGCTGGGTTATTAGGGAGAGGCGTTGATTCTGATGACAATGTTGGCAGGATGGGGAAGAAGGAGAGAGACGTGAGCAGGTAGGATCTCCAAAATGCTCGAGTGTGCTTTAGACACTCCAAAAAAAACTTAACTCTTTGATTTGACAAAAAAAACTCAATCGGTGGGGGTAAGACCGCCCCCACGACATTCTATTAAGAAGAAGAAGGAAACTTTGTTTCCCGATCGTGAAAACCCCCGAACCCCGCTGCACACCCGGGACAGCAAATCGTTGCTTGGACCGGCCCACAATCAACAACCCCTGGTTGGACTGCACAGTTGCCACAAGCTGGATGCCCCACAGGAGGCGCGGCGAGGGGATTTTTTTATTTCCCACAAATTGTGCAGCACCCAGGGTTTGAACCCTGGGTGGGAGCTCCCTAGCCTGTGGCTTTGCCACTGCACATGGATTTCAAAATATTTGGTTTGGAAACATAAAAATTATATGTGTAGATTTGTCTTGAAAGTTGATCCATACTCTTATTTTTGTGGTAGATATATTATAAATCTATAACAACAGAAAATAATGGTCAAAATTGTTCTTGAAGAACACAAAAATTCAGGAGTATTAAACAATAGAAAATACTAGCAAGAATTAGGAGGAATTCTGCCAGGGGATGCACACGAATTAGCTTGCTACATTAACTCATTAAGAATATAGTTTCTTGTATGGTAGGGCTCTTTTTTATTATCAAAAGGTTGATAATTGCTCACACTCTTATTTTTGTCTTCCATGAGATTGTGATGTTCCAACTCATTATATGGATCGGATATGCATATTCGATATTATAAAATTTAGTCAGAGTCTACCCAGTAAGTGATCACATCTTTATTTTGTACACCTAAAGCTTTTTATAAACTCGAATGATGAGTTTAATTATCAGCCTCTGGATTTTTTTTATTAGACATTCATGTTGGGCATGAAAATCTTCGGCAAAATAGCCACTTTGGTCCCTGAACTTTGCACTAAAGGTCAACTTCGTCCCTCAACTTTCAAAGTGGCTAGTTTAGTCCCTCAACTTTCATTTTCTGGGCCAAACTCGTCCTTGTGTTGATGTGGTGCCCTGTGTTAGTATTAATTTAAGGCAAAAAGTCCATTTTACTCTTGGTTCATCTATGTCAAACATGTATGTGCTCATACTCTCTTAATTAATACATACACGTAACAATATGTTTTTTCAAACTAACACAAAATATTGTTTCTAAAAAGTGTATCTACCCATATTATTTAAAGTCATGCATATGTTCATATGAATTTGATAAGCAAAATATATGTACTCAAACAAGTATTTACTCATTTGTGGTATATATACAACTCAATGGTGTATGTTCTACAATCAACATATGCTCACATACTTGTGGTGCGTTATACATGCTCCATGTATGTATATATTCATACTCCCTGCCAGGCAAAAATATGTAACCTCATTCATTTTGGATCCTACATTACTGAAATTTTAAGGTAAAATTGGAGAAAAGAGCTAAGGGTAAAATGGACATTTCTATTAGTTTCATACTAATATGGAGTCACCTATCAGTACAAGGGCGAGTTTCATCCAAAAATGAAAGTTGAGAGACTAAATTGCCCAATCTGAAAGTTTAGGGACGAAGTTGAACCTCATTGCAAAGTTCAAGAACTAAGATGCCTATTTTACCAAAATCTTCTCCGATGCCCCATTGGAACAAGTTGCATGTTAGGTTACACTCGATTCGTAGCAAACCCGGATTGGTAGACCCAGCAGAATAGTGAGTTGCCAAAGACAAAAAAGACAAGAGAGGATGGGAGTGGCGGATGAGAAGATGGGTCTGCGTTGGAGGAGGTGAGCAGATTAGGGTTGTATAGGCTGATAAACATAGGGTGTGTTTAGAGCCCAAACTTCCCCAAAATACACTATGCAAAAAGAAGATTCCCCATCACATTAAACATCACATCAAAAATACCGACACATGCATGGAGTACTAAATGTAGATGAAATCAAAAATTAATTACACAGTTTGGATGTACTTTGCGAGACGAATCTTTTGAGCCTAGTTAGACAATGGTAGGACAATATTTACCACAAACAAACGAAAAGTGCTACAGTGCTTTTCAGTTCGGAACAGTGCTTTTCAGCCTAAAATTCGTGCAAAATCTCAGAAATTTGCATCCTAATTTTGGGATCTAAACACACCCATAGTCTCGTTGTAGCTTGGGATTGAAGACTTTTTACAAACCCTTATTAAGTATAAACCTAATTTTCCTAAAATTCTTATGGATTATTGCATCTGAACGTGTGCGTTCGAAATGTGAAGATGGTGATGGTGTGGTGGTGAGGAGATCTAAACCGTTGAACATCCATCCAATGGACAACACGTTAAGTTAGGACTTTTAGGGACATCACTCGAGTGATCCACATACTTTACGTCAAAAAAGCGAAGTACTCCTACACTCCCCACTTATAATGTCCAGGCAGCACACACTTTCTTCGTATATGCCCCCAGCTGACATACATGTCCCACGAGCAGCCCCACCTTTCCCCAAGATTTTTCACCCCATCTTTTCACACCTCACCTTTCGTTTTCTTTTCTGATCAACCCAAATAAGAAAATAGAGAGAGAGAGACCGGCATGAAAAGGAAGGGCGCTGGGTTTCTTTATGCCCCAGCTGCTGGAGTGCTGTCTCCCCACGCCAGCCCGGGCGTCCCTCCATACATACGACGCCACCCCCTCCCCTGCTATTCACACTGCTGCAAACCAGCAAGCACCATTAATTAGCCACACACAAGCTCATCACTCATCAGCGAGAGTAGAGCGAGCGAGCTGAGCGAGCCAGCTCGAAGAAGGCGCGCGCACTAGCTTAGCTAGCCAGCAAGAATGGCAACCGGAGGTGGCGGCGTCGGCGGCGGCATCGCCGACGAGAAGGCCCCCGAGGCGTTCGGGCTGAGCCGGCACGTGGCGGCTGAGGTGGAGCTGGAGGAGGAGCACGGCGGCGGCGAGTCCAGCGTCAAGTCGAAGCTCTCCGGCCTCCTGTGGCACGGCGGGTCGGCGTACGACGCCTGGTTCAGCTGCGCCTCCAACCAGGTATATTGCTAGCTGCATATATATATATATACACACACTACTACCACTAGTAGCTTTAGCTATAGCGCTTAGGGCCTGTTTTTTTCCTCACAAATGAATAGTAAAAAGTACTATTTACTTGTCACATCCATCACATCTTCTCTCACAAGAAACACTATTTCAACACTATTTATTTGCAACTTCACTATTCATTTTCACCCAAAAGAACGGGCCCTTACTGATCTCGTGTTGCAGGTCGCCCAGGTGCTGCTGACGCTGCCCTACTCCTTCGCCCAGCTGGGCATGCTGAGCGGCATCCTGTTCCAGCTCTTCTACGGCCTGCTGGGCAGCTGGACGGCGTACCTGATCAGCATCCTGTACCTGGAGTACCGCACCCGGCGTGAGCGCGACAAGGTGGACTTCCGGAACCACGTGATCCAGTGGTTCGAGGTGCTGGACGGCCTCCTCGGCCGGCACTGGCGCAACGCCGGGCTCGCCTTCAACTGCACCTTCCTGCTCTTCGGGTCGGTGATCCAGCTCATCGGCTGCGCCAGCAACATCTACTACGTCAACGACCGGCTCGACAAGCGGACGTGGACCTACATCTTCGGCGCCTGCTGCGCCACCACCGTCTTCATCCCTTCCTTCCACAACTACCGTGTCTGGTCCTTCCTGGGCCTCGTCATGACCACCTACACCGCCTGGTACATCGCCGTCGCCTCCCTCGTCAACGGCCAGGTCGAGGGGGTCACGCACTCGGGTCCCACCAGGATCGTGCTCTACTTCACCGGCGCTACCAACATCCTCTACACATTCGGGGGGCACGCCGTCACAGTGTAAGCTGCTCTATCTCTGCTAGGAGTACTATACATACTAGTGGTCCCCACATGTTTAATTAAGTCTAATTAATTATTAGTCGTGGTTAACTGAAAGTAGCTACTAGTTAGCTAGAGTGCCCTAGCTGTAAATTAAAGTAGTCCTAGCTGTGCAACGGTCACTGGTATGGTAGCGTGCGCGCGTGCGACGTGCGTGCGCACACGCTAGCTGTGCACGCGCGTGCGCACACGCTAGCTGTGGCTGTGCATCTCGACCAGCATGCATGCAGCAGCTCGCGGCTGGGCACATGCATGCGAATGATGCGGGGCCCAGGTGTTTGTTGGGGACCACCACTACTCGCTGTGGTAGACATGCATGGCGACCATGCCGTAGCCACAGAGAGAACACAGCCGCATGGGGTCACGGTGATTAATTAGCCACAACACACAAAGAGATAAGTTACTATTAATTAGCTGATCTTTGAGGGCCTGGCCTGGCCGGCCAAAGTACAGGAGTCCAAATATGAACACCAGTGTAGTAGTTGTTCGAACAGCTAGCAGCATGCATCCGTGTGTGCATGGTCTTCATCAGCTAATCCATACATGTATTGGAGCTAGCTAGTAGCTACTACATGCCAAGATGCATATATGGTGCTAACACGTACTTAGTTCCTTAATTTTGTGAGTTGTGACGACAAATGGTGAAGGTTTCCAAAGAGAGAATTGAAGCTGCCTCGTAGCTTCCCTAGAACGAGATGCACACGCAGCAGCTAGCTCACTGAACAAGTGGGCCTGGCCCTCGCTAGCTGCTTCTTTGCTTCGACAGGCCCCCAACAAGGACAAGACCGTTGCAGACACCGCCCGCGTGCTAGCAGGCAGTTCCTTCTTCGGACACTGATTAGGAGTATTAAATGTGAATTAATAACAAAACTTATTTCATAACTCCTACCTAATTTTTGATACGAATCTAACGAGCCTAATTATACCATAATTAGACAACATCATGCTACAGTAAATAATCTCTAATGATAGATTAATTAAGGTTAATGGATTCGTCTCGCGATTTTCTGTCCATTCGTGTAATTAGTCTATATTTTTTACCTCTAATAAATCTTCGAAGGGGCTACCAAAAATTTTGGCAACTAAACAGGCTGCATCATTCTCCATCACCATCACCATCCCCTGTTGAGCCGGCCTGCTAATTGGCTCGGGGGTCCGTACCGAGACCCATGCAACGGGAGGCATGATTGTCCCACCGACACCTCGGCTCCACGCTGCACGAGGCACCATGACACCGTGCTTTGCATTGGCTCGGCAAGCCCACAAACACCCACACATTGCTACTTCTCTCCTTTATTTGTCCTGCTCTCGACGACCCATGCATCTATGCCATGTACAATTTTGTCACTAACAATGTGCATGTTAAAAAAAAGCTAAGTCGGTGGGTAAGACCATCCTCACAGTTTTCATTCGACGACCCATGCATCTATGTCATGTACAATTTTGTCACTAACAATGTGCATGTTAAAAAAAAGCTAAGTCGGTGGGGTAAGACCGTCCTCACATTTTCATTAAGAGAATAAAGTCTTCTCCCGGCTTAGAAAACTCCCGAACCCCGACTTCACCGGCGGGGATATTTTTTTCGGAGAATAAATCTTCTCTGAGATAAACCTGTGTTCGATAGGATTCGAACCCAGATCGTCGGCGTGCCCATCTGCAACGTCTACTAACCGAGCTACAGCTCGTTCTCCTAACAATGTGCATGTTGAAGGTTATTGTTCGAGCAAATGATGATGTGCCATCAATTGATTCACAGGGAGATCATGCACGCGATGTGGCGTCCCCAGAAGTTCAAGTCCATCTACCTGCTGGCGACGGTGTACGTGCTGACCCTGACCCTGCCCTCCGCCGCCGCCGCGTACTGGGCGTTCGGCGACGCGCTGCTGACCCACTCCAACGCGCTGGCGCTGCTGCCGCGCACGGCGTTCCGCGACGCCGCCGTGGTGCTCATGCTCATCCACCAGTTCATCACCTTCGGCTTCGCCTGCACCCCGCTCTACTTCGTCTGGGAGAAGCTCATCGGCCTCCACGACTGCCGCAGCCTCTGCAAGCGCGCCGCCGCCAGGCTCCCCGTCGTCGTGCCCATCTGGTTCCTCGCCATCATCTTCCCCTTCTTCGGGCCCATCAACTCCGCCGTCGGGTCGCTCCTCGTCAGCTTCACCGTCTACATCATCCCGGCGCTGGCGCACATGGTCACCTACAGGTCCCCACAATCGCGGGAGGTACGTGCGTCGTCTCGTCCGTATATATACTGACATACATACTGCACTGTGCATATTAATAAATATATATACATGCATATAAATAATCCTATATTGTAGTGAGTGGCACACTGTGCAGCTTTAATTCTTGTCCATTTCGATCTGCATGCAAATGCACGGTGATCGACCATCAACTTGACGAGACACTTCCTTGGATGTGCATGGCTACACTGGGGCCCGTGCAGAAGAGATAGCTAGTCGCCATTGTCGCAGTCGCGAACAAGGTTGCAGGCGACGATAGACATGTCGACGTGTAGGACACGCCGGTTCTACTGGCTGCTATACAAAACAGAACCCACCCGGCCGTCCATGACCTGCTGCTGTATCCACAGCCCAATCAGCCTGCATATGGAAGCAAGTTGGTGAGGCGCGTCGGTGGCCATGGCCTGTCCTAATAGTTGCACAACACATTGATTCAAGTCCATGCAAACCTGTAGCGAGATCTCGTAGCTCCATACAGCATATAGTGTGCATTTCTAGTGCTGGCCGGTGCATGCAGTGGTGTCGTGTCACTGAAGGCAAGACAAAACTGCAGCGACGACAAGCACAAGTGGTGGACTGGTGGTGATAGTAATAAAACTAGCTAGCGTATGTGTACCGGAAAGCCACGCTAGGGGTGCAGAGGTGAGCAGGAGCCTTTGGACTTTGCGGTGTCGTCCGGGAGCCCTTGGCATGGAGGGAGGAGAGAACACCAATGATGCGGCCCACCATGGCAGTGGTAGACTACTTGAGAGAGAGCTTGAGCTCTCAGCAGCAGCAGTCACATCCAGTGCCCTGCTGGCACACACCTTGACATCGATCATTACACATATTATGCATACGCAATTCGAATTTCCCAATTACATATCTAGCTTGAAAGCAAACAAGTTCATTTCATGATCCTTTAATTAAATTTCTTCAGTACTAGCTAGCACAGTTAACTGACAGTGGCTGATCGATCGACAATGGTAACTGATGCATGCAGAACGCCGTGGAGCGGCCGCCTAGGTTTGCCGGAGGGTGGACGGGCGCGTACGTGATCAACTCCTTCGTGGTGGCGTGGGTGCTGGTGGTGGGCTTCGGCTTCGGCGGCTGGGCCAGCATCACCAACTTCGTGCAGCAGGTCAACACGTTCGGGCTCTTCGCCAAGTGCTACCAGTGCCCGCCGCACCTCTCCGCCCCTCCCTTCGCGCCGCCGCCCATGGCCCCCGCCATGCCACCGGCGACAGTGTTCAACGCCACCGCCGGGTTCTTCCCTCCGGTTCCATCCCCATCTCCGGCGCCGTCGCCGATGATCAACTTCTTCCTCCGCCACCACCATCACAGGCACCACGGCCGCCACGGCCTTTGATCATAATATGGTCGCGTCAGTCCCAAGCGTATTAGTAATGGACCAGGTTTGCTGTAGTTTTAGCTAGTTGTGTTGAGATCAGCAGCAAGGTTCAAGGTAGCCTCTTAGTAAAAGTCCTTTGTTCTACTGCATGCCAATCCTTTCATGTTCAGGAAAAAAGAGATCAGAGTCTGTGCCGGTAGCATGCATGTCGCAGATGTGATGTGTTTGAAGAGTCCCTTGTCCTGTACCGTGTCCTTATGTGTAGCTGCTTTCGAGAAAGAAGCGAAAAAAGAGAAAAGAGAAATGCATGGAATGTTTCTGAGGCAGAGGTCCCCTGTTGTTTACGCAGTCGTATGCCGGCCTGCCCTTCTCACTTCTCTTCTCTCTCTTGTCACTGCATCGCTCGCTGTGGTAACTTACGAACAATGTTTGAATGGTCATATGGGGAATGTTACGGCACTACGGCATGCTTTGGGCCACTAGCTCAGAAGTGGTGTGGTGTGCATGAAACACAGTGAGAACTCTGTCCACTAGTGCAGGATGTGTGGGGAACACTAGCATGAAATGCTTTACTGGCTCCCATGGAATGGATGTCTGCACTGTTCTTGGTTGCAGTGCTTAGTAGGCTAGTAGCCTAGTACAGGGCACATGTGTACTTCCTTCGTCCCAAAATAAGTGCACATCACGCACTTCGAGGAGTCAAACACTTTAAAGTTTGATCAAATATATATTAAAAATATTAATAATTATGGTACTAAATAAACATCATTAGATTGATCATGTCATATATTTTCATAACAAACTTGTTTAGAGACACAAATATTAATATTATTTTTTATATATCCGGTCAAACATAGAACTTGTTGGCTCCTCAAAATGTGAGATGAACACTTATTTTGAGACGGAGGGAGTACTAGCCATTTAGGGGATAGGAAACAAAGAATAGCATGAGCCTCGGGCTTTTGACTGAGATCATTACACTTTATTGGAGAAAATAAACATTGGGAAAAGACATCTACAAGCCCAAAATGTAAAATCTTTTAAGCATTTTGAGTTCTGTCATATTCAAGGACGGCCTCGAGTTCTGCCACACACATGACACACCGTAATCGTTATCTCTATCTCTACTACTAACAAGAATGAAAATAAGACAAAAATTTGGTACGTCTTTTTCCGCTCGCGTCCGCCCTCCCCTCGCGCGTTCACCCCGCATCCCGCGTCCGCCTCGCGTTCACGGGATATTTAATTATTTGCCATCTTTAGAAGAGCCACACCTTCGTTTGCCACTTTTAGAATTTAGATTACAGAATTGTCACCGGAGAGATGATTTACTAACACATTTGCCCTTTTTGCTGATGTGGCGAGCCACGTCCGCGCGCCAGCGTGTGAAGAGCACGTGAAATGACCATGCTGCCCCTGGTATTACCCCTCTCGTACCTCTGACGTGTGGGACCAACACGTCAGGTCTTCTTCTACCTCCAGCTATAGCCACCACGGGAGATCTGCGCCGCTAGAGGCATGGCCGAGCGCCCGCGCCGCCGGAGGAGCTCGCCCTCGCCGGCCTCGGGGGAGCTCTACCCCACCGGCTACGCCGCCGGCCTCGATAGAGCTCGCCCCGGCCAGCCGTGCGGGAGCTTGACCCCACCAGCCGCACAGCGGGCCTCGGAGCGGCTACGCCGCGGGCCGCGGGGGAGCTCGACCCACCGGCCGCGCCGCCAGCCTTGGGGGAGCTCGCCCCGGCTTGCCGCGAGGGAGCTCGACCCACCGGCCGCGCTGCCGGCCTCGGGGGAGTTCGACCCCGCCGGTCACGCCGCCGGGGGAGCTCGCCCCGGCCGGCCTCATGGCCACCAGGGAGCTCCGCGCCGCTGCCCTGGGCCACGACCGACGTAGCCTGGAGGCGGCGGCGGGTCGGCTCCCCCTCCTCCTTCTCACTCGTGGCGCCGGCGGGATCAGGGAGGGAGAGAGGCGTCGGGGGTGGAGGAGTGTCACTGCTAGGAGGTTGAAGATGAATTAACACCAGGGTCCCACGTGTAAGTGAGAGGAGAGCTGGAAAGGGAAGCTAACCTGAGCAAATGAAGGGGGTAATTTGGTCTTTTCACGTTCGGATCGAGCGTGGCATGAGTGATTTGGCGTGCCACGTAGGACAAAATGACAAATGTGTTGCTAAAACATCTCTCATGTGGCAAATCTGTAAGTTAAATTCTTAGAATAATTTTCGAAGGTGTGACCTTTCTAACTATGCTAAATAATTAAATATCCCCGCGTTCACCCCTCACGCTCGCTTCCGCTTCCGCTTACCTCTCCATTGGATCTTTTTTTCCTCTGCACTCTGTCCGTTCCTCCAATCCTCGGCGCCCCATCCCAAACCATACCACCCCGCGCGCCGCCTCCGCACGTCGCCTCCACCTTGCCTCCTCCGACATCGTACGCCGCACCGCCCTCCGTCCTGCACCGTCCGCCGTCCCGCCCGGAAACCGCCGTCGCGCCCGTCCCGCCGCCGCACACAAACCCCTCCCTCCCGACGTGGTCCCCGCAGCCGCCGCCCTGATCTCCTACCTCCCGAAACCGCCGCCGCTGCCCCGAGCGCATCGCATTCCGAGATCTCGGCCGGGCGATCGACGGTCCTGCCGCCGCAGCCCGGACGGCGCCATCTGCATCGCCAGGAAAGGCCGCCCGTCCTGCCGATCCTCTCGCATCGGGCTCTCGATCAGTTAAGTATGTGACTGTGAGTGAGCGCGCGCTTGGGCTTGGAAAACCAGGCATGTCGATTAGCGAACCTCGTCGCGTTCGAAGAATTGCAGGAATTTGGACTATTCACGTTTCGTTGTTGCGTGTTTCTTCTTATTTTTCAAAAATAATTGTCATTTCAAACGACAACACGGTCATGACGT
Source organism: Cenchrus fungigraminus (assembly GCA_036936925.1). Lineage (NCBI taxonomy): Eukaryota > Viridiplantae > Streptophyta > Magnoliopsida > Poales > Poaceae > Cenchrus > Cenchrus fungigraminus. The sequence goes on along the minus strand of CM072771.1, from coordinate 85,375,554 downwards.
TACTTCGACCATAGACTATTATTTTTTGGAGAGGGGGCCGTAGAATATTATTGAAGACGAATCTATTCAGAAGTTAATTTAAATGTTTTTACAAAGATATTATTGATCGAAATTAAAATGTGCTTGCTGTTGTAAGAATCCAAAACGAATGATAGTTGGAGACTAGAGAGTAGATTTGGTCTTCTTTTCATTTTTGTATTTTGGCTCTGTTGTCATTGTGATGGCTCCATTTGTTTACTACGAAAGATTTGTTTAGAATGTCTTACAGTTAAGTAATTAAAAAGGGTGACAGATGGTGCATATCATTAGATTGATTGGGGGTCCTTCAGCCACCAAACCAAACTGGACACTTATTACTGTAATCCACAGAGGATATGGCTGCTTATTGTCAAAGGCAATGCTATTTCTATGAGTCCAAAATGACCCTGCAGGTTACCAATATTCAATGACCACCTGCGGAGCCCTCTGATGCGGAGGCGGCGGGCTCTTTGAATGCATCACGTCGTATTGAATTCTTCCGCACTACTTGATTCAAATTTATTGAATTCAGTTTATTGTTGTTTCTCTGAAGTTCAAAATTTGTGATATCACCATTTGAATTCTTTCTCATGGATCTGTATTCAGATTTGTTCATTCAATTAGGTCTAATGTCTATTTGTTTTGATTTCCTGAACATTACTGTACCATCATTGCAACAGAATGATCAGCCTGTTCCATTGGTGTGGCTAGGAGGACATTTGTAAAGCCAAGAGAAAGTAGAGAAAATGCCAACATTTATCAGATAAAGGTGTTTCACGTCTGGTAAGTAACTTTGTTCACTTAGTGACTGCTTGCAATTCCCAGTACCACTCATTAATTGTGAAAAAATGATACAGATGCGGGATCTAATAGTAATTTAAATGTGTCAAAAGTAATGTGACAGTAATGCAGTCCTACTGTGGTACCTTTCAATCCCAATACCACTCATTGATTGTGATTGATAGACAGTGCCTCGCATTCAGGGTTTATGAACCATAAAATTCTGATATGTGATGCAAAGCAATATAATCACACTAGAACATAGTCAAGATTTTGCTCGTTTATTTTCCGTTCTCAATCATGTCCATCTCATGCATTCCCTTCTCGATGCATACAGATTCCAATGGTGTTTTTATATTTAAAACTACAAACTTTCTATATGCATTGAGAACTGTAATAATCTAAGATTACTATGGCTTCATGGTATTAGCTTAAAGATTGAAGGGGTAATTGCAACAACAGAGAACTGTTAATTATTGATGTTTGGGGGGATAACAATTATGTTTCTCTTTTGTAATGGTTATATGCCAACATATACAGCAACACGACATTCCTTTTATAGGCAAAATCATTCACCCGTTACATATTAGCTGGGCAATGGCATGCCTTTGTCAAATGCTTTTTGTTCATTCTTATGCATTTTTGCTTATAAGGTTGTGTCAAATTTCAGTGACTTAATGGAAGCTGCAATAGATGAGCAAAACTCTTGTCATTGAGCCTTTACAGCAACGGATCACAATTTGGTGTGTGCAACAATTGGAAGGTGCATCGCATTAATTCTGCATCGAGTGGTGCCAATTGGAAGGTACATCACACTAGAACATAGCCTGCCCTTCGATTATTTCTTTTAGATATAGAAAGAATTGGTAAATGTGCATTGCTCATGGTATTGCTCATAGTAGTGTGATCTTCCATAGTAACATTGGGCATTTGGCATATCCAATTTCGAAATTCGGTCTCATTGGAGAATATATGACATATATGACTTTTGTTAGGAATTTGGGGTACATGTAGTTTGCTGGTTTCAGAAGCTGGAACTAAATTTCTCCGCCACGCCCCTCTGCTTCTCTAGGTCGCCGCCGGCAGCGGACAAATCCAGGTGAGGCCCTTCCCAAATTTGGTGCATCCCATGTGTTTGATGGAATGAGTATGTCGTGAGATACACATAAGTTTGGTTGGTTCAGTTAGACCTAACGACATATTTTAACTGGGATACATATGTCGTGAGAAATCCATCATGGGAAACATCTGAATGCTAGATTTATGTTCCAGTGCTTAGTGTACTGCCCAATTTGCTGCAAACAATTTGTTCCTCTTGATACACAACAATTTGTTTTCTTTTTGACCTTTTAGTGTTTCCTATGATTTCACAGATTCAAGAAGTGATTTGTTGTACGTTAATCTTGTGGCAGCATGTTCTTGGTCTGTCTCTGCAAGATAAAGCACATGAATATTGGTAAAATCACAGCAGGTTCTGATTTTTCATATCATAATCGCCGAAGGTTTTGAATGTTCTTTTTCTGATTGATCTATCTGATGGGCTGATTCCCAACTACGGAAGCATGATCTTTGCTAATGGTTGGTGAGACGCCCCCTTGCCAAATCAGAGGCACCATTTTTGCCACTACCATTGTTCATTATTTCAACAAAAAAATGATAAGAGGCTTCCCTGCTGGATGAAGAAATAAATATATTACATACTGACATTGCTTCCATTCATGAATTTTGCATCTACTTACATTTGTGTTGCTTTGTACAGATCTATGTTCTATTTCGAACAAAAAATATCTTCCATGGTCACTGCTTAGAAACAAGCCAAGATGTCTATCTTCCCTTATAAATCAATAAGATGTCTCTTCATGGTCAGTTGGTCACACGGTAAAATTGACGTTAAGATATGATGTTACTTGAATTTACTTGTTGCATTTTCATGTGGTTAAATGATGTGATGTGCATTTGTGACCATGAATTTATAACTTTGAACATTTTAGATGGCAACACCGTATTGCGCAGCGATGATGCTACTCCTGGTGATACGGAGGAGCAATGCAGTGAAATTTGTTAAATGCATTTGAAATATTAGTAAGCCTGCAAATTAGTACTTTCAGTATGATTCTTTTTACATCTCCAAGCATTAATCTCTCTCAGAAAAGTAGTTATGTGATGGAAGTAAAAAGCTATACTACTATCAGAATTTCTCCTAACTCAATGAAGCTTATCCTTTCTAAAAAATCTTTACTTGTCGTGAAAATGCAGATATTAACTACTTATGTTGACTTTTGCCAGCATTTGGATCAGCCAATGTCGATCATATACCCCTGGGTACCTATACATGGAAGAATACGAACTCATACCATAATCCTTGTAATCCTACTAGGACTCGTACCATGTAATCCTACTAGGACTCCTATCTTGTAACCGACTAGGAACCCGCCCTCTGGACTATATAAAGGAGGGCCAGGTACTTAGGAGGACAGGGCAACACAACTCCTAACCCCTCCGGGGAACACCCAAGCGCAGGGCGCCATACATGATACTCCAAACAGGACGTAGGGTCCGCTACTTCGGCAGCCCGAACTTGTATAAATCTGTGTCCCGTGTTCTCGCGCATACCTTCGAGTTCCAGGTCTGGTGATCCTCCACCACACAATCTACTACCTCGGGTACCCCCTTGGTAGGCTCAGTGGTCAAAACACTGACAGCTGGCGCGTCAGGTATGGGTGATCGTCGAGATCATCAGGTGAATTCGAAGGACTTCATCAATCAAACATCAATCTACTCGTCGGGTTCGAAGCATCAAGTTGCAGACAGAGCTGCCGACGGAATCATCCAAAACGGTGACATCCACTTCGATACCGAGGCAGAATCGTCTATGTTCTGGAATTGAAGTCTCGTGACACGCAACCGGCCAGACCTGGTCGGTCAAAATTCAATTCACCGAGTCCTGTTCAGACACGGAGAGAAGAAGAAGCACGGATCAAGACAAAAGCTCGTCAAGTTGAAGTTGCCACATATAGAAATCAAGTCCAATTAATCAAGCTCCAGAGCTGCTATAGAACGATCGTTGCCTCTATTTTCTTGTGTGGCCACAAATTCAATTTTGAGGACATGTGCTACACGCACACACAATCTATCACAAGCCTCAACAAAACCTGATTTGAGCTACACGCACACACGGGAAGCTACCAGGGAGCTCCAAGATCAATGCTTGATGCACACAATCATCGTACCCGAGTACGATTACATCGACGCACTCATCGTCAACGACTTCAACTACTCGAGTACAACTACATCGCGGCTCGACTACTCGTCGTCCGGTTGCACTGGCTCCACTGCGCCTATGTCGTGCATCCGGATGTGCCGCCTCGCTGCTTGACTTCTCGTCGGTCGGTCGCACTGGCTCTCGCCGTGTGCCTGGCCACTTCGTCTCGCGGCTCGACTACTCATCGTCCGGTTGCACTGGCTCTACTACGCCTATGCCGTGCATCCGGACGCGTTGCCTCGCCGCTCGACTTCTCGTCTGTCGGTCGCACTAGCTCTCGCCGTGCGCCCGGTCACTCTGTCTCGCGGCTCGACTACTCATCGTCTGGTTGCACCGGCTCTACTTCGACTACGCCGTACACCGTCTCGACATCGTCTTGCGGCCACACCAACTCATCGTGGACTACTTCGGCTACTCTTCTCGGCTAGTTTCTACTAGAAAATTAGTCGAGAACGGCATCCATGCCCCCCACAACTAGTCGGACCCGCCTCCGACTAGTCGACTTCGTCAACACTCGTCCACGAGTTCATTCAAAACCCGCTCCGGCGGTACAAGCCGACTTCGGTCGCATCTCCAGACCGCTCTTGCAGTATCAGTAAGTCATTTATTTTAATGATTACTTTTTTCTTCTTCTTTGGCTTGTTTTGCGCATGCAGGACAACACGCCAAGGACTACTTATTGGTGTATGCTTCTCAATGGATTTTTTTTTCATGAGAGCTACACTCTGCCGACTACTCTTGGGACATATCAACAAGTCACCACGAGCTTACTTCATCAACTCGGGGGCTAAACCAAGGAGGCAACTTCTAAAGTCCGCTCCGCGCGGCAATTTTAAAGTCGACTTACTCAAATTGCATCTCAAAGTTGACTTACTCAAGTCACAATCTAAAGTCGACTTACTCAAGTCGCATTCTAAAGTTCATTCTAAATGGCATAAAGTCGACTTCTTCAGTCGCAATCTCAAAGTCCACTCTGCGTGGCAATTTAAAGTCGACTCCGGTCGCACCTTTGCCCGCTCCGACTGCATACTGCGTGTGTAAGCTTTGATGGAACCTAGCTGTAAGTGGCCCTCGCGTCCTGGCAACGATGGTACCTAGCTGCACGCGGTCTTCACTCTTCGTACCATGGGTCTGAAACGCATGGCCCTAAGTACTCTCGCTCTGCCCACTTACCCTGGGTCTCTCTGTTACCGTACCGATCCATGCTCTAGGCCTCCTTGTTACCTTCCGATCCTTACTCCGGGTTCTTACTTCTATGCCGATCCCAGGTTGTAAGTGATTCTCAGGTACAGGCGACTACCTAGTTGTAAACGGTTTTCGGATCCAAGCGACTACTCAGCTGTAAGCAGCTTTCGGGCCTGAGCTACACCCTCTCCAGGTAGCTATGGCTACGACTACTCGTAGGGGATCACGACAATCCTCTCTAGGCAGTTTCATTCTGCGACAACTCGTAAGGGGTCACGATAACCCTCTCCAGATGACTCCGTGTCGTATAGAGCAATAAGTGGCATATGCTGTCCTTGTTCTATTTAATCAAGAGGCTGCAACCTAGAGTAACACCCTTCATAGTAGGGTCTCAGTGGAACTCTAACACAAGTTGCTGCTACAGCAAGATGAGTTCATCACACTGTCTCCTACGGTCTTACTCGTTCTTCGAAACATTCTTGCGAGTACTTCTCACTAGGCTCAATGCCTCAGAAGTACTTAAGACACTATTACTCAATAGTGTATCCAGATTTTGTTCTCGACGCAATGTGTTTTTTCCAGACGGCTCCAGAGGCAAAACTTTTCATTTTTCTGTTTTTTATTTCGTTTTTTTGCCTTCCGGAACGTGCTTTTTTTGGCTTTTCAGCTTTGTGTTTCGGGTTTCATACTTGGCTCGAAGTACTCAAAGTCGACTTACTCAAGTCGCATTCAAAGTCTGCTCCGAGCGGCATAAAGTCGACTTACTGAAGTCGCATTCAAAGTCGACTACTCTAGTCGCGTCTTAAAGTCGACTTACTCAAGTCGCATTTACAAAGTCTACTCCGCGCAGCAATCTAAAGTCGACTTACTCAAGTCGCATTCTAAAGTCTGCTCCGCGCGGCAATCTAAAGTCGACTTACTCAAGTCACATCTCCAAGTCGACTACTCTAGTCGCATCATAAAGTCGACTACGGTCACGTCTAAAGTCCGCTCTGACGGCAATATTACTACTTAAAGATAACTCGAGTAGTCTCCGTTAGTTCTTCAGCTCGGAGGCTCAACTCCAATTACTACTCGACATGGCTCATATAGCTCACTTGGCTCATATAGCTCACTTGCTGGATGCTATAAGAGTATTCGGATGACGACTTTCGTGAACTGAAGACCCTTGGACTGGTTATATCAAATCACTTCAAGGCTCGGGGGGCTACTATGCTACAACCATCAACCTCTTTTTTCAAGACGAAAGATGCAGATTCTAGATTGACCCTTAGCTTGATTCATCGATTCAAACTCAGGCTCGGGGGCTACACTCCATATGGAGTGCGATTTTTGCAAATCGCACCTCCATATAGATCAAGATTTCAAGACAAGATGGGTATGTTTTGGAAACTTCCTAGGTTAGAACTCGGAGACGCCTGGGAACTACTCGGGGAGGATTCAAAAGTACTCATAGAAGAACTAGAGCACATTCCACTCTTTCGGAAATTCAAGTACTATTGAAGACTTCGGCTTGCAAGAACTCGAGACGATCAGAAACTACTCGACGAAGCTTCAAGACTACTCGAATTCGCTGCTCAAGACTACAAAGTGCTCGGGGGCTTGTCGACTATATACCCCTAGGTACCTATACATGGAAGAATACGAACTCATACCATAAATCCTTGTAATACTACTAGGATTCGTACCATGTAATCCTACTAGGACTCCTATCTTGTAACCGACTAGGAACCCGCCCCCTGGACTATATAAAGGAGGGCCGGGTACCTAGGAGGACAGGGCAACACAACCTGTAACCCCTCCGGGGAACACCCAAGCGCAGGGCGCCATACATGATACTCCAAACAGGACGTAGGGTCCGCTACTCCGGCGGCCCGAACCTGTATAAATTTGTGTCCCGTGTCCTTGCACATACCTTCGAGTTCCAGGTCTGGCGATCCTCCACCGCACAATCTACTACCTCGGGTACCCCCTTAGTAGGCTCAGTGGCCAAAACACTGACAGTCAATGCTTATGTTGGGAAACAATCAAATTTAAAATTGAATTAGATCTCAAGGTCCTATCCTTCCGCAGAGTGCTCCCAATATATGCAGTGTTCTAGCTGGAGTGCTTTCTTTAATTTGTTCTCTATAGGCCATGCAGTATGATGAAAAACTTTGTTTTTTCTGACTAATAACATATCTGTGCTTACTAATGATTTTTTTGTTCAGTTTAGATGAATATTACTTGACGCACTGCTTCAAGCAAGATATAGATGCTGTCAGGAGGCATACATACATGTTTATACCTAATAAAATACAGGTAACCACTATAGGGCATGAACCTTGCATAGTTATCATGTCATGTTGCCACATCTGGTCACTCACTTTATCAGCTTGCCATGTTCCCTCTTAGTAAGCAGTTTATCAGTTTATCAAATGCTTCCCTGATTGAGTTCAGATCCTCCTAAGTACTTGTAAAGCTGCTTTTGAAGCATGGTTCGTTAAAGGAACTGTTGGGGATATAAAGGCTGCCCTGCAAGATTGTATTTGCAGAAATTGAAATGTTGCTATACATTAGTACATGTAGATTTATTTAGCATGTGTCCGACAAATAATAGATAATATGCCAATGGCTTCTTAGAGATTATCACATTTTCCACATTTACCTTTCTGTAATACAATTTTGGCATATCCCTAGACATCTTGTAGGGGGGAGATTTCAAATTGAACCCTTATTCATTGGCAATAATTCTTAGCAGAGACTTTGAAGTTACTTTACAGATCCTGGACATCTTAAGTAGTCCCAAGTTTCTTCTACTTAAGCATGCTGAGGCACAATCTGCTCACATCCTTGCGATCTCCATGCTCTGGTTTCTCGTGATTAGCACGACGATAAATCGAAGACAACAAGCTCAATCTTTTTATTGTGAAATGATATGCAGTCTTTTTATTAGGAATGATACTTTTGTCAATTGTTTTTGCACTGGGTCTAATCGCAAACACGATGTGGCACAAGTATACTAGTGATAAACCAGTTGTCTTGATTCTGTGTGTAGGTGAATCCTTTGTATGCTGGGCATCAGAAGCTGTCATGCAAGCAATGTAGATGGTTTAGGAAATAGGTTAGGCCTTAAGGCACTTGAATTGATCATGATTGTTGTGCCGATTTCTTCTTATACAGACACGCATCACATCTTTGTAATACCATGACATATGTAGTTTTGTTTAATTCAGTAACTACACTCTTAAATATATATATATATATATATATATATATATATATTATTCATGTTTATTTTCACACTATTTTTATCTTGTTGGATGCTTCACATATTGTATATTTTGTAGCTTGTAGCAACGCACGGGCACGATCCTAGTAAAAAAAAAGCTAAAAACATGATTATTATATTAATTATTCACATCTTACCGAAATCTAAATTCTGAAATTAAAAATTTCCGGGTAAGTAAGTTTCTTGTCTGCACCAAGATACGCTGTTATCTTTTTCAGTTATCAGCTTGTCTTTTCTCTAGTACAAGGCCCACTACACTGGGCCCAGGTCCATTCGCCGTTGGTGGAGGAACTAGACCGGGCTCCAGTTCAGCCCATAATAACAACTTATGGAGTTTCTTAGACTTCTCCCCTTAGGCACAGTTCCACGCAGCTTCAGATCCGAAAAACTAACTCCGCTTCAAGTTTTTTCAGCCAAACATACCTAGCTCCAACAGCTTCACCGCAGATCTGCTAAAAAAACAGTAGATCTGGCTCCAGATCTACGAATTTCATGGAGTGTCTCAAGAGGTGCTCCACCAACTATAAGTCTTGTGGAGTTGGGAGAAATTACCCATCACTGCCACTAGTAAGTGGAAAAAATGGTTCGTTCTATTCTATTCTCCCCGCGCGCTGCCCTGCCTCCGCCCGTGGCCGCGCGCGCCCTGCCTCCGGTGAGCTCCCCCGTACACCGCCCTTGGCGACCTCGCGCCGCGCCTCCTCCGCAGAGCTCGAGCCGCCGCCTCCGAAGAGTGAGCTGGAGCCGTGGCCTGCTCTGCTCCCCATGCTGTTGTCGCAGAGCAGGGGAAGAGAGGCAGCTGCATCGGTCGTCCATCGGGTCAGGTTGGGTCGGGCGCCCCACCGCCGCCGCTTCCTAGTTTGTATCCCCTCCTCCCTCTCTTCCTTATCGCATCGGATCAAATCCGCCTCCATCGTCGTCTTGCCGTTTCTTTAGCTTGGCATGGCAGCAATTTGATTTGTTGGTTCGTTCAAGTGATTTTCTTTAAAGTTGAATTCCCCTTCCTGCAATTCCTGGAACAAGTTTGCTCTTCCCCTGTTCGGAGGGCCGCTCCATCCTTGGCAATGTTGGGGAGAAAAGCAAAACTCAAAATGTCTTCCTCCTTTGATTGATGACGGATTGCGCACGCATAAATCACTTTCAACACCCACCGCCTACCGTCTTTGGCCACAACTACGCCCCGCAGCGGCCGCCGGAGAGGGAGGCAGGCGTGGCAGCTGCCGCTGCTCGTCGCGTTGGCCTCTCTCGATCCACCATCCTGGAGGCCGCGGGCCGCGTAGGGGCCGCCGCGGGCTGGGCGTGTGAGCTCCACCGTCGGTCGCGAGATGAGTGTGCGAGCTCCGTCTGTGGTGGACGTCGTTACCGACCGAGCTGCCCCCGGCCCCCGGTGAGGCCGCGCCCACCAACCCTCCGCGAGGCTGCAGAAGGAAGATGATTTTTTTTTCATTTCTACTCTTCTGACATGCGGGTCATATATGTCATAGGGATAATAGGAACTCTGGAGCTGTACCAAACATTCTCCGGATCTCAGATCCACGGTGGAGCTGCTCTATGGTGAAGCTACGCGGATCTGTAACTCTGGAGCTGTTCTTTCAGAACTGTAGCTCTGCCAAACAAGAACAAAAGATAGAGCTTTCAAGTTTCGGTGGACGACGAACAATCTAATGAAGAAGACGACCATAGAGCTTTTTATTGTAATTTTATTTCTTTGCGTCGTTTTGTGTTGAGTTGTTCTTCTTTTGTACTGTCAATTGTTTTCTTGATATGAATTAGATATGAAAGACTTTTTCTGTGTCTTTCTCAAAATAAAATAACAAAAATAGCATGCCGTATGGAACAACATAATATAACCTAAATTATCTTTTAAACTTCTATGTGATAGGATATTTCAAAGGTATTTGGAGCAAACTAGATGCTAGCTATTTCAAATCAATCATTTCTTGCATTGTGTATGCGTTTTCTCAGATTCTCCTATGCAGTTATTTTTTTTAAAAAGAAATATATTGATATTCCAACCTCTGCATCTAAAAGGATGCATATAGGGGAAAAAAACTCCATTCCTAATAGGACACAGGTCTAGAAAAAAGGAGCAGATAAACTAAAAAAGAACATCTATCCTGTAGCAGAGTATCCACCAACGGAACTACTATCTCCATGTGACTACCATGACAACAAAAATGCACAAGATCTAGTTTAAACCTTAGTTGTGTTATAACTGGTTGCCATAATCAGAGACGGATCCAACGGTGGGGCGGGCAGGGCTCAAACCCCCTTACTGCTGGAAATCCAATGGAACCCCTCCTATAGATTTGAGGAAGAAGAATGAAGGAAGGAGATGCTAGAGGAAGGAGAAGGAGAGGAAAACCTCTCCTAAAATTAATCTTAGATCCGTCTCTTACCACGATGCCACTAGTTCCAAGCCATCATCCCTAAAAAAGTCCCATCCAAATTCAAACGTCTTGACACATCTTTTGCGACCAAAAACATATGGTAAGCAGTGGTGTTTCAAGTATCTTAACCCTGAAATAAAGTTCACAGCTGCCACCATAATACCGACGATTTCACACTTATGCAATTACGCAGCATCCAAAACGTTACTTTCAGACTACGCAGCTGTTCCAATTCCCATTAGATTCCAAGTACCAGTCCAATCCAACCATGTTTTTTTTCATTCATGATTTCGAGAATCCTATGTTCCGAAGAGGCTATAAAAATATCTATTCCACACTCATCAAATACCTTGTATTTCTGAAGGTTCTTCTTACAAAACTATGTTACTTCATTGTTGAACCCCTAAGAATGCTATATTAAGTTATTAAAAACTACATTTTTCTTCGTCTCGCTACAAGAAGAAACTATATACAATTGAAAACTTTGGAGGAATTTTTTAGGACACGGATGAGCATAAGGTTAACTGCCTTTCTAGAAGTTTTTGCTGCCTGAGTAACCCAAGGCGGGTGGCAGCACTCTTGCCATTTTTGCAGCAGCGAGGTTAGCAAATGGCAACGACTCCATGCTTCAGGTCAATAGCCCAATTTTTTGTGGTTCACACCCTTGGCATTTGCGTCGATACTAGCTTGGCAACAGCAAACAATAAACCTCTCCACGGACCGGGTACTACATATAAATAACAAGTGCAGCTTCACACCATCATCACATCACAACAATCATCAGGAGCAAAAGGACCCAAATTGATCAGGAGAGAGTTTACCAATCCACCATATCCACCAAGATGTCGCAGCTGATCTCTGTTAGCAGCAGCGTGGTGACGCTCCTCCTGCTCCTTTCCGCAGCTGCCGCGGCAGAAGCTCAAGCTGGCGCGGCCTGCCACAACGACATCGTCGCCCTGCGGACCACCTGCGGCGAGTACATCCAGGAGGGTGGCCGGGCGGTGCCGCCGTCGTCCAGCTGCTGCGCCACCTTGATGGGCCTCACCAACGTCCCCTGCGTCTGCGACTACCTCGGCTCCGACATCGACGTCGACCTCGACAAAGTGTTCTACGTCGGCAGGCACTGCGGAGTCGCCATCCCCAGAGCTTGCGGAGGTCAGGTGAGTACTACTAGATGATTGCTTCTATTGGCGAAACTAGAATATAAATGATGGTGTTTTCCTTCTTGTTACAGATCTAAAGCAGGTCTGAAACAGAGAACCAGCTGAATGGAGAAGATCGGAGTTGGCGAACATACACAAAGGCAGAAGGCAATGCTCGGATTAATGAATAAAGTAGGAACACTTTTAGTTGGATGATGTTCAGATACAAGAAATGTATTGATGTTCACTAATTTAAAGCTGTAGTTAGCTTTATTCACATGATGTGGGTTCTGTATGAAAGCCAGATTCAATATTTGGGACTGTAGAAATGTTCTATTTTCTTCCTACGGTCCGATTTCCTGTTTTCCATTGAACGAGCACAAATGCTAACAGAAAGCACTACAAATACACAAGGGAAAGCCCAGAATCATTCTCGATGTTGTAAATTCATAGAAAAAAAAATCAAACAAGATGTAAATGGACAAAAAAGTTTCCAAATTCACAGGTACACCAACGTAGACATGCGGACCTGACATTTTGAGTGTATAAATGTTTAAGCACAAAAAACTATTCGACTCACTGGTTCTAAATGAAAAACAGAACTTAGCTAGTAACACCTTCTACTTCCGGACACTACTTGTAAAAAAGAGCTTTGTTACCGTACTTGTAAAGTACCACATGCACTTTTCTTTCTTATCCTTCTTATCCAAAAAAATTCAATAAATGTACACAGAATTAAAAAGGTATCATAATAACTTTTCACTATTTTGGTACTTCCTTTTAGGTACTTTCTAATACTTCTTAGTATTTGCACCGTTATATTTCGTCGGATGGATGGTTCTCATTAATTTCAAGAGTTCTAAAATATCTCATAAAAAAGTAAAGTCCTTCCACTTCAGAGAAGTTTTTTTAGACAATGGAATTATCTCCGGCCTCTGCGATTGCACACAACCTAACTCTTACAGTAAATTCAGCTTCAAAGCTGATCACCAAAATAGAAACAAAAGTCCACCAACTTCAACTTCACACAAGTTTAGGCTCATACATCTTTACTCTTACCTAAGTCAAATTTCTGAAATTAATGCTAAATCCAATACATTTTGGTTTAATACGTTTCTTCTTTGCCCTAACAGGATATATCATTTTTTAGCATACCAGGATATACCATTATGAGGTATGTTAGTCCCCTTCAGGAAATATTTGTCCAACTGAATCAATTGGAAAACTGGTCCATTAACCTAAGGAGAAGCAGGGAAAGACCTTATGTTTATAAGTTTATAGGCAAGAATCCAACCCACAGATACGGTGGCAGACTAATACAGCTCAAAGAACTATTGTATATATGGATCTTTATTTCGTTCTTATGCCTTGTGTATTCTTCTTACAAAACTTTGTTGCCTGAATTGATAAATCCGTAAGAAAACCATATTTACATGTTACAATTATGTTTGCTTCTGTTTCTTTGGATGTCGGTTTAGATTGCATTAAAAAACTACAGAAATATGATCATGCTCCTAACTCTACATTTGAACATCACGCGAATTATTTTGCAATTGAAAATCTTGTGCATCTTTTTACAAGATATGGACTTCATCTCTTTTCAGAGATGGTGATGTGGAAGATGAGTCTTGCGGTCTTGCCTCTGTTTTCTTAACCGTTTTTCCATCCTAGCACTGCCTTACAAATGTGGGCCTTCGTTCTTGTTGAAAAAAGAAGTTAAGGATTGAATTCCATTTCAATTTGAATGGAACTATAGCAAGGCCCACTTGACTAGAGGTCATCTTGAAATATTGTGCATATGAACAACAGTTATAAAGTAACACACATGAGAAAAAGATGTATTTACAGAGGACGGATTTCCTATTGAAGTTTTTCATAAGAGAGAATTGGTGAAACTTAATTGAGAAGTCAGAGGAAACAAGAAATTTCATTTTCTATCGAAATTTTATTACAAGGGAGATGTTTGGAGTTGCATTTTTACCATGCATCAATCCTTTTTTCCTCAAAATTTATCCTAATCCACATGTCCAAGTCCGGTGCCGCCTGAGCGACCGCAGGCTGGGCGGCAGCATGCTTGGCATTGTTGCAGCAGCAGGGTAGGAATGACTTAATTAGGTGGGTGAAGCCTATGTCATTTGCATGAACACAAGCTTGACGAAGCTCTCAGCCTGAAAAGATGCTCACAAATTTCGCATTGAACCAGTTCATATAAAACTTAACCCTCAATAGAACAAATGAACCTCTCCACCAAGAACAAGTCTTTAAGACAAGATACTACAAATACCAAGTGTAACTCCACAATGTTGTGCAGCAACAATACACCAATCACGATGTACCAGCTGATGACAGGCTCTGCTAGCCGCAGCCTGGCCGCAACGCTCCTCCTGCTCCTTGCCGTCCTCGCCGCCACCGCGGCCGCCCAAGCAGCTCCGGCAGCTGGAACAGCCTGCCATAACGACATTGTCGCGCTGCGGAGCACCTGCTACCAGTACGTCCAGGACGACGGTCCCATGGTGCAGCCATCGCCAACTCAAACATTGTGACTCGGAGGATGAAAGTGGGAGATAGTGATGGACAGTACCCACCGGGCTTTTTACACCCTGACCTCTATAATCTATATCCTCCAGTCTAGCGAGAGCACACCTGACGAGATTCAGAAGAAGGCCTAGCGGCTGCTTCCCGATCGAGTTCGAACTCAAGGTGTCGCACAAGCATTTCACGACGGACTTTTGCATTTGTGAAAATAATAAATTGTTGTTTTGTTTAAGAAAGAGAAAAACTGTTGATGAACGAAACAAATTTCAAACCTTATAAACCCAATGATTTCTAATCTTAGCATCCAAACTTAATTTCAATTATACTACAATAGTTCTTAGGACAAGATATTTAACACAATACTACACTCTTGATCATGCTTATCTAATATTTTATCAAAGAATGCTACAAAATTATAATATCGGTACTACCAGAAGTTACTTGGAAGTACATGTGGTACTTTCAGGTACTTTTTTCTTATCTTTTTTATCAAACAATAATTTAATAGATTTACACATAATTAAAAAGGTATAATAATAATTTTTTTTTTATATTTGTTCCCACCAAATTTGTACTTCTTGGTATTCCTCTTTTGGTACTTTGTGGTACTTCCTTTATTTCTACCATTCCATTTCGTCGGTTGGATGAATCGTTTTTTTCAAGCACACTAATTTTATTTTATTTTTACTTTTAACACGGAAGATGGACACGTGTTACAGCTGCTCAATAACAGACTGGATGTCATGGCTAGGACACCAATTTAAATATAAAAAGAGCATTCTTGTACAAAAGTTTAGAATTATATAGTGGAGTACATAAATGGACAATATTCTGTAAATTAAATATTATACATCTTATTTAGACTCGCACTTTAAATTTAAGCTAGCTTAAATCTTGAGGTCTTTTTCGGTACACAATACCATCCTGTACCACCACTTTAAAATGACTTGTTTGTAATAGAAAATGATCTATTTGTAAGGATCGGACGGTTGAGATTAATTCTGTACCACCGATTTTTTTTTATGGTACGAGTGGTATTCATAGGTGGTATTGGTAGCATATGGGTATTATTGGAAATGGAAAATATTTTTGTTGTAATATATGAAATTGGATATATGAAACGATTTAGGTATTGTATGCGGTATGTTTTTATTGTACTCGTCGGCGGTATGTATTTTCCGAATAATATTTATTTACCAAATTATCATTTTACCCATAGCAAAAAATCGACAATAACACCGTACTACCAAAGAGTGGTATTGTGTACCGAAAAAGAGCTCTAAATCTTTCGGCTAGAAATTATTCCGAGAGCCCAACAAGGCTTACGATTAGATGGCAGGGGAATACATAGTTTTTTTTATAAAAGGCTTCGCAGCCCTGCTTGTTGAAAGCAATATAAGCACTGGGTACCAGTTTTTACAGAGTACAACTTTTTTAGGCGACTCCAGGGCATTTTTCGAGCTATTGAAGCCAGCTCTCTCTAAACACCCTCTAACCAAGAGCCTAACGAAAACCTGGACGAACAAGTTGGCAGGAAATTAAGCTACTTATTACAGCCCAACAGAGTACAAGAGTACGAGAAAAGAACACAGGAAGATGCAAAGAAAAGACAACAGCTAAATTCTTCCATCGTGTTCCGGCCGCCGCTTTCAATCTTCAGAGTTTGACAAAGATAGTTGAGCTCTTAACTTTTGTGTCACCGCATCGATCCAGCGTCGCTCCTACCCCTGCGTCAGCGCCTTCCATTTCTGCACGTGTGAAATAGTGCGATATAGGGCTACATTAGAGGAGGAGGGCACTACATTGTTGAAAATATAATCATTATGGATCAACCAAAGACTCCAGGTAAGACAACCCACTAGGAACATGAAAAAAAGAGACTGCTTAGGGGAATACATAGTGCTGGGCACACCAACAACTTTTAGAGGTGTCGTCCACAAGCACCAAGATTGTTCTATTTCCGGTGGTTCCGTATTTCGCATTGTATCCAAGAAACCACTGCAATAGATGAACAAGTCGTTTATGCACTTCCGAGACTTGACACAATTGAATATCTAGCTACAATCCCCAGTTATTCATCCAAAGGACAGGAAACAGCACCCTTGGCATGGTTGGGGTAGGAATGTACTCCAATACCTAATTGTTGGTAGGGTCAAACCTACGACATTTGCATGAGCACTAATCTGACCAAACTCGCAGCCTGAAAAACTGCTCACAGATACTATCCCATTGCAACTGCAACAGTTTCTGTAAACATCTTTTATGCACTAGAAACTATAAGTACCAAGAGACTCCACTACTTCACAACAACAGTTATCAGCGCAAGAAACACCAAAAATTTACCAAGAGTTTCAGTTCACCCCCAATCAGGATGTCCCAGCAGATGAGCTCTCCTAGGCGCAGCCTGCAGGCTGCAACCCTCCTCCTCCTCGCTGTTGCAGCAGCAGCAGCCACAGTTCAAGCGCCAGCGATGGACGCCGCCTGCCACAACGACATCGTCGAGCTGCGGAACACCTGCTACGACTACGTCCAGGAGGGCTCGCCAAGAATGATGCCATCGCCCAACTTCTGCGCGACCATGATTGGCGTCACCAATGTTCGCTGCATCTGCGACTACCTTGGCTCCGACATGAACGTGGACATTGACAAGGTTTTCTACGTCACCAGGCAGTGCGGTGTCAGTATTCCCAGGAACTGTGGAGGTGAGTAGCTTGGGCTTGGTGACATTCCGTGAGGAACTTGGAAAATTCACTATTGAACTGATTGTGTTCCCCTACTATTGCAGATTATAAGCAGTTCTGAGATAGGACCAGCTGCAATACGCAAGGGCGGAAAGGCAGCTAGTAGTACTCAGAATCACTACGGGAAACCGAGGCTTCGCCGAGAGCAATATTCTTCGGTGAGAGCTTAATATCGTGCTCTCGGCGAAGATCTCTTTGGCGAGAGTAAAAAATAATATTCTCGGCGAAGAATAAAACTCTCGGCGAAGAATTTCTTCGCCGAGAGCAAAAAAAAAACTCTCGGCGAAGAATTCTTCGCCGAGAGTCAACCGACTGGCTCTCGGTGAAGAAATTCTTCGCCGAGAGTATTTTTTTTTGCTCTCGGCGAAGAAATTTTTAAAAAATCATTTTTTCACCTTCAAATTTTTTTTATCATCAACATGCACTTATACAAAGAATATGTTCAAATTTGACATCATTTTATCTCTGTTTGCTATATTTAAAATTTTTACTTCATTCTAGGTAATTTTTTCGAAGACGTCCGATATGAACTGCAAGTACATGAAATCATAGAGTAAAGTTGTTGGAAAAATGAGATTAATGTTCATGAGACATCTCTAAGACCATGTACACGAAATGAAACTAAATTTCAAACATTTTGTTCTCTGATCATGATGAAGATCGTGTCGTAGAAAGGTTTTAAAATTGTATAAAATTCAAATAAAGTTTGAAAATCACAAATTTTGTCGAGTGCTCATTATATCATATGTCGAGGTTGTGGTAAAAAGTTGAGAACATTTTGAGCACTTTGACACGTACGCTGTTTAGAAACCAGAACATGTCACGAGAAGTTTCAGAGAATTTGAACTAATGTCACTAGGTTTGGTACATTAGAGAAATTTAAATTTGAGTTTGATCACAACAACTTTTTTATAAGCAATACACAACATGTTTAGTGTCATGTTAAGTTTTTGAGATTTTTTACATTTATTTACTATTTTTAACTAATTTAGAAAAATTTTAGAAAAAATCTTCGCCGAGAGCCATTTATTGGGCTCTCGGCGAAGCAAACTTGGGTCGCCGGCCCATTACCGCCGCCGGCCCACCTGGCCCAACCTCCCCCCTATAAATCCGACGCCCCGCCTCCCCCCTTCCCCGCAACCCTAACCCGCCCCCCCTCCCTCTCCCCCGCCGCCGCCTCCCCCTCTCTCGCCTGGCCGCCTCCTCCGCCGCGTCACCGTCAAGGCCCCGCCGCCTCTCCCACCTCTCCGGCTCCGCCCCCTCCAGATCCGCCCACTCCCCCACCTCTCCCGCCCGCCGGCGCCGCGCGGCGCCGCCCCCTTCCTCCCCCCTCCGCGCGCCCCTCACCTCGTGGCGAGGAGCAGCGGCGGGGCGTGGCGCGGTGGCGGCGGATCCACGCGCGCCTCGACGACTCCGCGACGCGCCTCGATGACTCCGGCGGCGCAACCTCGGCCCGGTGCGGCGCGGTGCGGCCGCGACGAATCCGGCGGCGCGACCTCGGCCTGGCGCGGCGCGGCGCAGCCTCGACGACTCCGGCGGCGCGACCTCGTCCTGGTGCGGCGCGGCGCGGCGCATCCTCCCCTTCTCTCTGTGTGTGTGTGTTCGTTTCTCTGTGTGTGTGTGCGCGCGTTTCTATGTGTGTGTGTGTGCGTTTCTGTGTGTGTGTCCTCTGTTACAGGTGGCGGCGACGCGGCGTGGTGGTGGTAGACGGCAGAGTGGTGGTAGACGGCAGAGTGGTGGCGTGGTGGTGGTGGTGGCATGGTGGTGGCGGTGGTGCCGGTGGTGGTGGCAGCGGCGGGCGGTGGTGGTTGCATGCGGCGGCGGTGGGTGGTGGGGCCAGGGCGGCGGTGGGGGTGGCCGGTCGGGCTGGTTTTTTTTTTGTTTTCTGAAAATCCCTTCGCCGAGAGCTAGGTGGGCCTCTCGGCACATGTCCGCCGAGAGGGGCCCCGCATGCTCTCGGCGAAGAGCTCTTCGCCGGTACAGCGGCGCCGTGAGGCCGTCGCCGAGAGCTTCCTCTCGATGAAGGCTTCACCGAGAGGAAAGACCCGTTCGGCGAGAGTAACCTCCCTCTCGGTGAAGCCTCGGTTTCCCGTAGTGAATAATGAACAAACTTGCTCAACTTTTAGTTGGATAATGCAGGAGTATAAGAATGCTTGATCTCTACATAAAATAGTTTGTCTTTCATAATTAAGGCTTCTTCCTCAATAATTTATCATACTCGATGACACTAGGAGCCGAGCGTAGCTCGGATGGCAAAGCCTCCACGGTGGTGGGGCTGCCCACCCAGATTCAATTCCCAGGTTTTATTGCACATGCGTGTCCTACCGGGGAAATTTATTTCCCGAGCAGACGCACATATGTGTGGTGGTTGAGCGGCCGGATGGCCCTCGCAGTAGTCTGTTGTTGTAACAAAATCTCCTCGTCTGTCCCACGCCAAAGCACAGGTCTAAGGCCAACCTTATCTCACGTGTACTGCGGTGCCGTTGTGTATGGGTGGGGCAGGAGTTTGAAGATTTTCTCGACCTGTGTGAGAAAGTCTTTTTCTTAATGCAATAACGTGAGGTGGTTTTACTCCCCGCATGCCGAGTTTTTTTACTCGATGATACTGAACGTGTGTAGATGCAAAGAGTACATCACTTCCTGCCTGGTTCCTTAAAAAAAGAGTACATAACTTTAGTTGCTCTAGTTTATTGGTATGTATGATTGTATTCAATTATATGAAAAATGCGAGGCATACTATACTTACCTAGTTACCACTTAATTGCTGACATTCCTCAAAGAATTAGATAGTGTCTTATATACAGTTAACCCAATGAAAGATTGTTTTAAAGAATTTTCACTCTTCAAGACAGGACAGACATAAAAGGAAAAAAAAACAGCCATCTTAGGAACATGTTTGGGAAAACAGAGCAAGTTTGAAAATGTAGACAGGTATTGATGCAAAAGCAAACATTTTTCAAATATTCCAGAACTTGTAATCAGTATTTTCCTAAACTCCGTTTTTCTTTTACGGGATTCAGAAGGGGAGGCCCATACCCTATTTTGTATAAATATTGAAAAAAGTTATGTACAGTTTACAAGGTCCAAGGCCCAAAGAAAAAGAGGCAAAACATTACAAGAGATTACTCAGCCAAACATTAATTTTCTCACACAACCGCGGTTTAGCCCTAAGGGTGACCGCCTTTAACTCCTTGACAAAAAATCTTCTCCACTGATCAAAAGAAAGAGAGGCAGCATAAAAAATAATATCATTTCTGTGGCACCACATAGACTAGCAACCAATAATGAAAATTTCTCTGAAGATCACTGAATTAAAACTCAGTCTTGCATTAAGCACCATAAGCTGGAAGTCCAGAGATAAATCCCACTGAATACCCAAGTAGGTCCAACATGCATCACTAAAAGGACAGGAAAAGAAAAGATGCCTGTCCTCTTCAAGATTTTCCACACAAAGAACACAAGAATAGGATTACAAAAACATGTTCTTCCTATGCAGCAGGTTTATTGTGTTAATCATGTCCCTTAGAAACAACCAAAAGAAGAACTTGTGTTTGTTCTGCACTTTCGACTTCCACAACCATTTGAAAAGAGGAGAAGCTAGATGATATCTCTCAAGGTGAATGTAGGCTCTATGGCTAGAAAAGTAGTTTGATCCCAAATGTAAGTCCATTCATCATGCCTCTCAGATTGTAAAATAAGAGAAGCAATATCATCCTTAAGCTCTGATAATTGATTGAAAGCAATCTGAGAAAGAGGTAAAAAAAGAGTTCTGCTGTCATCCAAGAAATGAACTGACTCACAGAGCAGGTCTTTTTCCTAGCAAAAGAGTGCAGCTGTGGGTATTTGGCTTTGATAACACCCAAATCCCAATGACCATTCCAAAAAGCCACAGAAATCTCACTGTTGGCTTTACACCTGGTAATTAAGAAGAAATTTGGAGCAAGGGACATTATATCTCTCCACCAAAAAGATCCAACATTCTTTCTCTCATGTGGTGGTGTTACATTGGAATAAAGTTTCTCCCAAGTTAATTGGACCCAAGGTAAGTCCAACTTGTTATAAAATTTATGCAGAAACTTAAGCAAAAGAGCAGTATTGTGATTCCTCAGATTGATAATGCCAAGGCCACCATCCTCTTTGCTACGACAAGCATGCTTTCAGGCAACTAAATAACCTCCTTTCTTAGACACATCCCCACCATGCCAAAGAACATGCTTCTTGTACTTGTCAATCTGATCCAAAAGTTCAACTGGAAGCTTAAGAGAGCACACATAGAATGTTGGTAGGGCAAAGAACACTGAATTCATAAGAATATGTCTACCAGCATATGACAAGTGCCTGGAGATACCCATAAGATGCTTTTCCATCCTGGTCAAAATTGGTGAGAGGTCCTGAACTAAAGATCGAGTGGTACCCAAAGGCAGCTGTAACATCCTTGATGTTTAATGAATAGTAATCTTAGTAGATAGTGAAGTCAAAGCAAGTTGACTAGTCAAAATCCTTTTAAGTGGTCAAAATCCCTAGGGCCCCTTTACCTCTCTATAGTGTCTTGGCCATATCTCAAAATTTTTCTTAAACACTTCAAATTCTACCAATACAAAAGTTGTTAGAAATTTCCAGAAACACAACTTTCATAATTGGCGTCATTTCAAATTTTGAGTGGAAGGCATCTAAAATTGTGGTCAAAGGCAGAAGCTACATGATTTGGGGCCGAGAAAAACATGATCTTTGCCACGTTTTTCCGACCAAAATATTTATCAAAACATAGGTCACCCTTTACAAAAGTTGTAGTCCTACAGTTCCTCTACAACTTTGTTTTTTGGAGAATTATGACTTCTATTTGAAAATTTTGAATTCAAACACGTCCAAGGGGTATTGACCGGACGGGCCCGGGTGTTGACTTCTATCTAGAGCCGGAGCTTGCACTCCCGCGCGCTCACAGTGCCGCGCGTGTCAAGCGCCGCCGCATGCCCGCCGTGCCCCAACACAGGAGGCCGGCCCTTCCGACCGCTAAATCTCCTTGGGGCCCACGTGTGGCCCGGGATCCCACTATCCCTGGGCGGAATCCTCTGCGGACACGGCCTTGCGCCACGTAGCTGTTGTCGCCGCATGCACCGCCGCGCTCCGCCACTCCCGCGCCGCTGTGCCCCCGACAAAATGACTTCAAGCCTTCGCCGGTCCCACCTTGTCCCCCTGACCGACCTGTAGAGCCTGTAGGATGCGGCCACCCATGCCATGTGCCGCGGAGAAACCCCCAACATCCCCGCGCGGCTGCCACACGATGTCCGACGGCGAGAGGCCACGGCATGACACCGACCGGCCTCGCGTCCATTGGCTAGCGATGCTGTGAGCCTTAAGGGCTAAGACTCGTCCCTCTCCTACCTCTCCCCTCCTATAAAACGGGACGCATTAGCTTGCTCGTGCGCACATTCCCTCTGCCGGCCGCCATTGCCGCCGCCGCTACGGAGCTCCTCTCTCCGCCGCCTCCCGAGCCTTCCTAGCTCTTCTACACACCCCACCACAGCTCCTCAAGCCCATACTTGCTCCACATTGCCGCTAAGTTCACCAAAATCGAAGCCGAGGCGGGTGCGCCGCCCCTGCCTCACCACCGACGCTCGCTGGAGGCTCCTCCGACCTCAGCTCCGCTGCCAATCGGACCCTGGTGAGCACACACTTCGCCCTAGGGTGCCGACCGGCCGGGTCCGGCAGCCCCCTCGCTAGCGGTGAGCTCCCCTGAGCCGCCAGGGGTATATGTGTGACGCTCAAGTTTTGTCTGAGGGCATATTTGTGAAGCTCAAAGAGTTTCCAAGGGCTCTGGTGTAAATGAGATTCTCTGAATCTAGGGTCAAAAGGCGGAAACTTGTAAAATGCCTAGAAAATTGTAGAAAAATAATAAAAATGCAAACTAAAATGTTTTGGAATCCTTGTGGTGAGCACTATCTTCTCTAGAAAGACTATATAGTGCTTTTATGCTTGGTTTTGGAATTTGATTTAAATTTCAGTTTGAAGTGAGTTTGCCATAGTTTGAAATATAGAACAGCTCTGTAGCTGATTTTTTGATATGTTCCTCTTGATTACTTGAGTAGGCTTCGGTAGAAAGTTGGCATAAATTTGCCATGCAGATCTCCATTTTTGATTTGTTTTGTTTTATTGCTAGATCTGGCTATATGATTTCTATAGCACTGTTTAGTTAGCTCTTGCAGCTCAATGTTTTGCTATGTCTTATTTATGGTTAAATTAACCTCTGGTAAAAAGGATAGGGTTTTATAGACTGGTTAGATGCATGTTTTTTATTTAGATTTGGTAAGGAGTGTTATTTCATAAATTTGAATCTGTGTAGGATATGGACCTGGTACTTTTGCAGTGAGCTAGATATGGTATACTTAGCTTGTAATAGAAGTTGTAGCTCTAAACTCGTCCTATATTTCTCTGTGTATCAGTCTTGTTTTGCTATGATGGATCTTGATATTTTTGTGCAGCATGTTGTAGTATGTTTCTGAGTCTGAAATTTTGGGGATAGGCTAGATATATTCTGTTGTTTCTGCATGCTAATTTGCAACCCCAAAGCTTGCTTTAATAGTTCTGTATAATTTATTTTTGTTATCCGCATGTATATCTTGTTGTATTTTTCATGCTTATCTTATACCTTCTATGGATCTGGAAATTTATGTGTAGCTAAGTTTTGTTCCAGAGATGCTGTGTATAAATTTTTAGTGTCAGATAATGTGTAGATTTTTCTGGATGAATTAATCTTGTTTATAATAGCTAGAACTTGTTAGATTTTTCATGACCTAACTTTTCTAAATTGTGCAACTATCTATGTTTATGTTTGTGCATTTACGTTTCAGGAGTTGAATTGAAACCATAGATGCATGATCCCTAGGAACCTATACTCTCTTACTAGTATGCTAGGTCGATAGTTGCCATGCTCTAAGGACACGGTACAAGTCGAGTGATGTTCGTCACTCGCGAGATATAAGTTCTTATGTTGGAATCATAAGACTTGATAAATTGGTATGCTCATGTGGTAAGAGCATGAGATTTTGGGCTCCGGTCTAGTGGCTTTTGTGGGTTAAGCGTTTGAACGTACTAAGCACTTGTCGGGAATAGGACCAGTAAGCCTAGTACCCGAAGGAAGCGGTAAGGGATTTTACTATCACTAATCTTGGTGTCACACCCGAATTTAAAGGCAAATTCGAATGCATAAATTATATGCGTGCCTGGATCAAAGTTAATACATATAACGACTCAGTGTATACCAAAAGACAATGCCGAAACATAAAGAGAGTATTATAGCATTATTACATAACGAATGTCTCAGAAATGTATCATCAGAGCGAATAACTAGCAGCGGATCTTCAAAGGGAAACTTCACATGCAGCTGATTGGTGGCACGAACGCCTAGTATTCCTCAAAAACCTCCATGTCTGAGCAGCAATCCAGATGGTTTAGATGCAATAAATAAACAACAAGCATGAGCACATGCCGTACTCAGCAAGGGGAAAAACATATATAACATTCACGGCTTTATAAAGTGGAAGGCTGATGGCTTATAAGCAGTATGCACTTTTAGTTGGTCAGGTTTTATTAAGCAACTATTTACTAGTAAATGTAAGTTTATACCATCGCACAATTAATATAGAGCATCAGCAACATAAATAAGACAATAACAATTTATTCTCCATCTTCAAGTAATTTAATCATGTGAGGGTCCAGGCCGCTCATGACTGTGACCACGGCTAATCGATTAGTTTTACACTCTGCAGATGTTGTACATCTTTACCCACAAGTTACGTAAAAGTATAGGAACTTTTAACCCAACCATGTTGTGCGAAAGTAGGCACAATACCACACTTCCGAGGTGTGATTGCATAGGGACGCTACGAGGCCTTTACAAAGATTCTCTAATAAGTGGTAACCCGCTAAGGTTTCCCCATAAGGGGATGAACCGTCCCCCAAGTGGCGTACCACTTGGCTGGACAAGCCATCGCACAACCTATGAGCCCCTTGCCCTTTCGGTAAGATTACCCCGAACTAGAGTCTCTAATTAATTAGCCAAGGTAGAGCCATGTGGAATGTGGTTGTACTGTTTTCCTGGGTGGTTCTCCATGTTCCGATTAAGTATGTGGTCTTGCAATTAAATCATCATATAGGAACATAGAGTAAAAAGTAGCCATGTTGTTATTAACAACCTAGTTGAGCATACTGTTGACGGTTGAAAAGTGCTGCTTCTACACCATCAATATCTGCATAAAACAAATGTAAAAGGATCATCAACACTAGAATAGGGCTTGATACTGATGATTTCCACAAGTGTTGGTGTTTCTAGCTTTTGTTGCAGGAAGCACCGAAATACGTGCCAAATGGTACAGTTGAGGGCAAGTAGTCCAATGGCTATTAAAGGACATCATCATAAACATCCTCAAGTGCCAATTTGGGCTGCACCATTGCGACGGGTTCGGCGAGACGATCGAAATGGACATATTATATGCCTACATCGGAGTCCGGATGAGAAAGATATGCACAAGACAAGATATCTTGTGAGCTCGGTGGGACCCACACCAGACCACGTGGCGACGTGTGCCACATTGGATGCCATGTGTCCATGACACCTCATCAATCCATGTGAAGCAACTCCCGATGAATCAGGCACCGCCACGTGTGCAACACAAGGATCCAAGGGCCCACCAGGGACCCAAACCACCTCCAAACTCGACATGCACCTAGAACCGTCATAAGGGCCCACATATCAGTCACCCAGAGAAAGAACAAGCCAGAAGGAGGTGGCCCAGGGTCGGCCGAACCCAGGTTCGGCCGAACCCTTTTTGCCACCATTCGCCATTTGCTTCCACGTGGTGCTTCCTGGTTGATCCCTTGCAACGCCCCGTGGTGGATTGGTGACATGGCGCCCGTTTATTGGCCGAAAGAAGGTCGGTTTGGTTCCTTCCCCTGGAAGCTAGAGAAGAGTGCACTGCAAGATTCCTCGCCACGTGTCGCTCTCCTATTGGTGGCACCAAAGGATGGCTGAAAAAGTGGAGGCAAATGGTGCCAAAGGCAAGCCTCTCCCTCCTCTATAAATAGGAGGGGAGGGGCTCCATTTTGGAGCACACTCTTCTCCTCCTCCTCCTCTTCATTTTGGCTTGGAGCCTCTCTCTCTTTAGGAGAGGAGAGCTCTTTGTATAGGATTAGTGCTAGGAAGTGAGGTGGGAGGCTTGAGGCCATGTCATGTTGATGACATCTTCCTCAAGAACGATCCTCAGCGGTGCCTTTGTTCTTCAACTAGACTAAAGTGAGTATTTCGATATTTCCTATTTAGACTAAAGTCGTATGCATGCTTAGAATGCTGTGTTCTTGTGTTCTTCGTTTGTTCTTGATTTAGAGGCTTGTGTTCTTCGAACACAACCCTTTCGATCTAGTAGACTTAGATCATAAGTTGCATCTAGTTTGCCATATTGTCTATTAGAGTAAAGTGAAACTCCTGCATGTCTCTAGTTAGATCAAAGTGCATTCGTGATCTTGCATGAGTGATAGAGCATACCTTGAGCTAGTGCCAGTATCTCCCTCGCGGATTCATAGGAATAGTGAGTGGTGTAGACGAGGTGTCTGGACCATAAGCTACCCTTCGAAGGCCACGTACGATCGTAGCGTAGAGGTAGGCCGCAGTGGTGATAGCCTGTTGGACCCTTTGTCAACCCTCTTACGTCGCGTGCCGAGTTGGGCTCGAGCCAGCACATTGTCCTAGGATGTGCCTGGTGCCCTAAGTGAGTGTTATACCTGAGAGAACGTAACTAGACTCTGCGCTCGGTCCGAGCAGATCCTTTCTACCTATCCTATCCATCAGAGTTGTGTCCTTGGATCGTCCATACTAGAGTAGGAGATAGTGCACACCGTTCCTTGGATTCGATACCCTTGGAATACTCTCCTTCCTTGGGGAAGTGCTACAGCGGTATTTCCGTGCACTTGCGGTATACCCGGTCGTTCTTACACGCTCCCGCTAACCGGTGCCAAAGTGGTGACGTTAAGAAACGCCAACAAGCATTTCTGGCGCCGTTGCCAGGGAACGGTTGCTGTATCTGTCTTCGAACCTAGTGGTCCTCGTATTTATCCTTTTCGTTTTCTTCTACCTTTACCTCTGTTACCCATTAGATATCCTTTTTGTTTCTTTTCTTCTACCTTTACCCCCGCTACCCATGGTGAAGCTTTCCTGTAAAGGCATCACTACCCCCAGGGATGAGCCCCCAGAGCCACCACCTTCGGTGCGCCTTTTTCTCACATCTGGCTGTGAGCCTCTCCCTGCGACTATTGATCTCGTTCGATGGACTATCTTCTCTGGTCTATCGAGCGAAAACCCATATTACCATCTTCGTGACTTTGAGAACTTGTGTTCTCTTATCTACACTATGGGTATGACGTTGGATACCTTTAAGTGGAAGTTGTTTCCGTACTCCCTTGTAGGGAAGGCAGAACAATGGTACACATACACCGTAGGTAGCGTGAATGATAGTTGGGGGGGGAGCTTAGAGACAAGTTTTGTCTTGAGTTCTTCCCTCCATCTCGTGTTGCTGCTCTACGGGAAGATATCCGTTGTTTTCGACAGAAAGAGAAGGAAATGATAGACACGGCCTGGGCTAGATTTACACGCTTAGTGTATTGTGGACCGCCCTTGTCGATACCTGATTCTCAGTTGCTTCGCAATTTTTATGATGGTCTCGACAAAAGGTCTGTCTGTCGTCTCGACCATGGAAAACCATTTCTTGAAAGGGGACCAGCTGAAGGTATGGAGTTCCTGAACTCCTACTTCGAAGTTGATCCCAGATCCTACCGAGAGGAATCCGAGTTGAGCCATGAGAGTCCCTCAACATCCAAGTCCGAGCCTTCATCTTCCGAATCCCAAGACTTGTCTTTTGAGCCCCCTCATGAACCTCGAACACCAAAGAAAGAAGAAATTCAACCTTCGGTGTTCACTTGCAAATTCGAGGATGACCCATCTAGAAATCTTTCAGACACCTCGGATTCTGTTGATGCCCAATTAGGGGAGGATCCTTATTCTGTCCATACCGATCATTCTAGAAATCTTTCGACAGAACCTTCCCTTAGGCCTGCGGTGCCACCTTTACCTCCTGATCCTCCTGACGAAGCATATCCTGAGGAGGCCATGAGGGAGGAATGGTCAGAGGGAGTGACACATTTTTCTGAAGCAATTTGGAATAGTTCACCTTCTCTGGTTGTCCCTTGCTCTATCAGAGGCACTGTCGTAGAGGCCCATTGTAACCCTCTCATGGAGGTTAACATTTTGCCATGGCACTTAGCGGAAACTCTTTTGGGTAGAGTCCCGCTAGCACCATCCGACATGCTCCTCAAGACTTGTCCCTTTGGACACGTTCTTGAATGTCGGGGGATTGCAAGTGCCGTGCCGCTTATCATAGACG
The DNA here is from genome assembly GCA_036936925.1 of Cenchrus fungigraminus. Classification (NCBI taxonomy): domain Eukaryota; kingdom Viridiplantae; phylum Streptophyta; class Magnoliopsida; order Poales; family Poaceae; genus Cenchrus; species Cenchrus fungigraminus. The sequence goes on along the minus strand of CM072771.1, from coordinate 85,346,804 downwards.
GGATCGAGGCTACCTTAGACTTTCACATCTTCGATGTCCTTGATCTCGATCTTCTCCTAGGCTTCCCTCTGGAGCAGCTCTTCGATACATCTTTAGGGAGCCTAGATGATAAGCTTAGGGGATTCGCTTCCGCCACTGCTACCCCTTGTCAGGGACATCCTATGGCAAAGCCTTTTCCTCAGTGAAACCTGCTCGAGAAGACAACGCATACATCTCCATTCGCATCATCCGAGCCCGTTCTCATTAAGGTTGTAGAATGTTCTACCCCTCATGAGGATGGCTCGGGAGACTCTCTTCACTCTTGTGAAGGCGAACGATCGTCACCACTCTCGACCGAGTTTCAGCCTCTTCCCACTGGCCCGCATCATGTTGCTTTTGATCTTGATCAAGAGTCAACATCAAGCTTCCACGATGACTCTCTTAAGATGGAGAATTCATGGGCCATGGAACCTGTTGAGGCACTGACTCTGGAGTCCGGAGGAAAGGATTCCACACATGAGCATGGTGGCTTCACTCTTGATTCACCATACAGACCATGCTCGCATCATGACCCTCCAGAGTCAGACATGATTAGTGCGCTGAGCACGCATGAGGGCTGCAATCACCTTATGGTCCTCTTTTGTAGAAAGTTCAGAAGGTTGGTTGTAGATGTATATGTCTATCATAAGCATATCAGATTTCGTGTGTGCACTGTGACACTAACCTTGCAGCTAAAGCTTCACTGATACATCAAGGATTGGTGGTGAGACGGGAACGACACCACCAATGATAGCTGCAACATGAAGTCCCCATGGTCGAGCTTATGACCTTAAATAAACAAAGCACTCCCAGGAGATAGCCTGGATTAGGTTAGGTTTTATTTCCCTTTTCGAATAAAAGCAAGAACATGTTTTTAGGATAAGTTGTCCTTCGGGTATTTTTGGTCACTAACCTTTCAGGTGGAGATTGAAAAGAAAGATGGACAGGTGATGCCTACGAACATGTGAGCTACATCAGCTGCAACACCTAGATACGCTTTGGTGAGGGAACATTTACAAAAGGAAGCCTGATCACCACACACTTGAGTTTTGTTGCCTAGCAATGCAAACTTCAAGTGTGGGGGAGGTATGTGGGCATCCTGAGTAAAGTTCCCCCTCTACCAAATCTTATCCTGGTGTGGTGATGATGTCAGCTCTTCCATCCTGCCCTCTAGCTAGGTAAGTCCTGCTTTTGACATTAAACAAAGCCCTTCCGGGAGGTTCCCGAGGTTCACCGTCCTATGCTCATGCTTATGTCCCTTGTTGATGATAGCTTGATCATGCTTTCATACTTCCTTTATCTTTGTTTAAATGCTCTGGTTTGAATGCATATGATATATCGTGCATCCATAGATTGTTTTAAATTAAGAATGGTGCTTAGGTTAAGACTGTCTTCTTCAGTCAAAACAAGACATGGTGTCGAGTTTTGGTTGATGAACCTTAGAGTTATATTTCCATAGATCTTGGTTGCATATATGCTGACTAACCCCTGCAGAAAATTGTCAAACTTGAATGGGTAAGTCATTGAGCTAAATTCAAAGGGAAGGTAAGTTGAAGTGTCAGATTCATGTTGCACATCATGCAAAGGTGGTACATATGACCTCTCATAGGTCCAAGGTAAGTATATTCCCCTTTGTGTATAATGTGTAACTTTGATCTAACCCTTCTTGAGTAAATGACATGGTGACAATAAAATAAAACAAAAACAACAAAAATATTTGAATTAGAATAAAGGCTCTATGGTTCTCGAACCAGTAGAGTCCCTCCTTTGTTTTCATTTGAAGAACAGCACCAGGTTCAACCACTAGTGTGGGGGAGTTCTCTCAAGCTCATCATCGACATTTCCGGTAGAGAACCCCCACACAGGCGCTGCACAACATCGACTACGCCTTCATGACAAGAGCAAGGTAAACTAGAGTGAGCCGGCTGCCTTATGGTTAGCCGAATCACCACTGGTCTTCCTTGATCTCTTATCCTTCAGAAGTGATGGTATGTGCACTCTCTATCTCACTCTATCCTATCCATGAGTTTGTTTGAATTTCAATTCATATCCTTTACATCAAACTCAGTGGTTGGTGCTACGCTTGCTCTACATGATTCCTGTGGTTGGCTTGCATATGTTTTATTCCTCACTCATCATCTTGATGCTTGTGAACAAATATCATTAGGGAACTCATGCTTATCTAAGTAGTTGGTGTTTGTGATATGGTTTGATGATATGATCTTCACTTTGAATGTTTGAGTGCTTGGGAAATTTTATTTGAAAATCATGAAAACCCTTTGCAAAGCTCCTCTTTGATATGCCACCGTCCCACTAGAGCCATATGATATTCATAGTTGAAAACCTTCTACTCATATGCTGCTTGTTATTGCATTGAGCTTCGTCAAATCCTGTGACCCTTGTGAGAATTCTTTTCATTACTTTCATGATCAAGATTTATGTGCACCCCACTTATTTTTCCCCTTGCTATGCTTCTACCCTGGAAGTTAGCATCGTATCATCTATCCATTCCATAAAAATAAAGTTCCATTTGTGGTGTGACATCTCTCTCCAAAAGTATCCTTCAAAAGAGACATGGGCTATGAAAAAAAGAAAAAAAAGACACATGCTCAAGGCATGATGAAAAAAAAGAAAGAAAAGGAAAATAGCCCATGTCCAAAATAAAGGAGAAATAGGGGAGAGATGAGATCATGCATAAAGGAGTTTCATAATTTAGATGGTAATAACTAGTTTCCATTCCGGGGCTAGTGTCCACCTTACCATCTACCAACATTCATCATATATGTATGGTAATATCTAGCACCCATTCCGGGCCTAGTATCCACCTTCCCATACTCACCATATCCATACACGTGCACATCTTGATCTGATTGTGTGATTTGATTTTCTCTGTGGATCTAGTCTTTGACTTTGCAATATATGTGATACAAGTATGCCTTATTCTTTATCCTACCCTGAGCTCCACATATAGCCATCATTAGAAGTAGGGTGAAGAAAGGCAATCCAATGCCTTGGTGAGGACATATACACATTGAGCGATCTGAGAGAATCAAATGAGGAGCTAAGCAAGGTTTGTTTTGAAAATTTATTGCAAAACCCCAAGTTACTTAACATGATGAGCAGGAGTGATTTGATTCATGACTGTTCCATTCCTCAACTGCCCAAGATAGCATGATAGACACTTCAGAGTTCACAAGTACAAGGTATGATTTGGAATATCTCTTATGCTTGCTTCATACCTTTGGATATCATGTCTCACCTTGACCTGACTCCCTTTACTTGGGACGAGCAAAGGTCAAGTGTGGGGGTGTTGTTGACGGTTGAAAAGTGCTGCTTCTACACCATCGATATCTGCATAAAACAAATGTAGAAGGATCATCAACACTAGAATAGGGCTTGATACTGATGATTTCCACAAGTGTTGGTGTTTCTAGCTTTTGTTGCAAGAAGCACCGAAATACGTGCCAAATGGTACAGTTGAGAGCAAGTAGTCCAATGGCTATTAAAGGACATCATCATAAACATCCTCAAGTGCCAATTTGGGCTACACCATTGCGACGGGCTCGGCGAGACGATCGAAATGGACATATTATATGCCTACATCGGAGTCCGGATGAGAAAGATATGCACAAGAGAAGATATCTTGTGAGCTCGGTGGGACCCACACCAGACCACGTGGCGACGTGTGCCACATTGGATGCCATGTGTCCATGACACCTCATCAATCCATGTGAAGCAACTCCCTACGAATCAGGCACCGCCACGTGTGCAGCACAAGGATCCAAGGGCCCACCAGGGACCCAAACCACCTCCAAACTCGACATGCACCTAGAACCGTCATAAGGGCCCACATATCAGTCACCCAGAGAAAGAACAAGCCAGAAGGAGGTGGCCCAGGGTCGGCCGAACCCAGGTTCGTCTGAACCCTTTTTGCCACCGTTCGCCATCTGCTTCCACGTGGTGCTTCCTGGTTGATCCCTTGCAACGCCCCGTGGTGGATTGGTGACATGGCGCCCGTTTATTGGCCGAAAGAAGGTCGGTTTGGTTCCTTCCCCTGGAAGCTAGAGAAGAGTGCATTGCAAGATTCCTCACCACGTGTCGCTCTCCTATTAGTGGCGCCCAAAGATGGCTGAAAATGTGGAGGCAAATGGTGCCAAAGGCAAGCCTCTCCCTCCTCTATAAATAGGAGGGGAGGGGCTCCATTTTGGAGCACACTCTTCTCCTCCTCCTCTTCATTTTGGCTTGGAGCCTCTCTCTCTCTCTCTCTCTTTAGGAGAGGAGAGCTCTTTGTATAGGATTAGTGCTAGGAAGTGAGGTGGGAGGCTTGAGGCCATGTCATGTTCATGACATCTTCCTTAAGAACGATCCTCAGCGGTGCCTTTGTTCTTCAACTAGACTAAAGTGAGTATTTCGATATTTCCTATTTAGACTAAAGTTGTATGCATGCTTAGAATGCTGTGTTCTTGTGTTCTTCGTTTGTTCTTGATTTAGAGGCTTGTGTTCTTCGAACACAACCCTTTCGATCCAGTAGACTTAGATCATAAGTTGCATCTAGTTTGCCATCTTGTCTACTAGAGTAAAGTGAAACTCTTGCATGTCTCTAGTTAGATCAAAGTGCATTCGTGATCTTGCATGAGTGATAGAGCATACCTTGAGCTAGTGCCAGTATCTCCCTCGCGGATTCGTAGGAATAGTGAGTGGTGTAGACGAGGTGTCTGGACCATAAGCTACCCTTCGAAGGCCACGTACGATCATAGCGTAGAGGTAGGCCGCAGTGGTGACAGCCTGTTGGACCCTTTGTCAACCCTCTTACGTCGCGTGCCGAGTTGGGCTCGAGCCAGCACATTGTCCTAGGATGTGCCTGGTGCCCTAAGTGAGTGTTATACCTGAGAGAACGTAACTAGACTCTGCGCTCGGTTCGAGCAGATCCTTTCTACCTATCCTATTCATCAGAGTTGTGTCCTTGGATCATCCATACTAGAGTAGAAGATAGTGCACACCGTTCCTTGGATTCAATACCCTTGGAATACTCTCCTTCCTTGGGGAAGTGCTACAGCAGTATTTCCGTGTGCTTGCGGTATACCCGATCGTTCTTACACGCTCCCGCTAACCGGTGCCATAGTGGTGATGTTAAGAAACGCCAACACATACTAAGCATCATCTACCATCAAGTTGATTATGTAACCCGGTTGCAAGGTAATGGTCAAAAGAATCTAGGCATTGCCCTTAATAGGAACCCATCATATTAATGCAAAGCAATAAATAAATACAGTGATTAATATGCATCTTATATAGGTAAAAATAGGAATGATCAAGGACACTTGTCTTCCTCACAACCCCACTGCTGCTCAAAGTGTTCAATCACTTGCCCTTAGAATTCTTTAAACGGCACGTTCTCTACGCGTCACACAATGGTACATACAAGCACACGAAGAATAAAATAAGAAAACAATACAACAAACAATAACAATAGATCAAAACAGAGGCATAAAACTAAACTTCACTTCGAGACGATCACATGGATATAAATAACTCTAAAAACGGAGCTAAAACATATAAACTATGGCTAAAACAAGATAGAAGGGCTTATCTACAGAGAAACTAAGCTTCCATGGGTCTAACTCAACAACCAGGGGCTAAAACCTAATTACTTTGAACTGCCGGACCTCGGGTACGAAAACAAAAGAGTTTAGGGGTTCTTTTGCAAAACGCACACGGCGCGACGCAGTTGACCGGTATCCGTCGGGTTTGGCCCACGACCGGATCGATCTGGGCCACAGATCACGAGACGGACGACAGACGGCAAGGTAGCAACGCACAAGCGGCGGCGAGCGGCGGCACACGGTAGTGGACTTTGCCAGAATTACTCGAAATCGAGCATCCGGGCACAGTTTGAGACACAGATTGTCCCTAGAGCTAGCTGGGATGCAAAAGAACACATCTAGGGGTCTAAGGGGTGTACCAGGCGATGACGGTGACATATGACACAAAGGGGGCAGACGGCAGTGGAGCAACGTGCCCGGTGAGCTTCTGCGGGCGGTGCGAAGCACGAGAGCAGACGTGACTACACCGGGTGTCTCCTCACCTTCTCGTGAACCTCTAGAGGGTGCACAGGTTGACGGGGAGGTGGTGACCGAGCAGAATTGATAGCGGTGAGCGTGCTGCTAGGGTTCGAGCGCTAGGGTGGCTCGGGCGCTTGCGGCTTGGGCGAAAAGACGAGTGTGAGGAGGCGACACAAGATTTATAGAGCCTCGATGTGCAGGCCTGGTTGGAGGTGGAGCGCAGGCGCGACACGACACGACACCGGTCGAATCTGAGTCTGGTTCGGGGGGTGGCTGGAGGTGGGAGATGACACGCAGGCCTTGCGTGTCAGTGGCAGTAGGCGGGAGCATGCCGCTCTGAGGGAGCTGGGCCGATGGCCCAAGAACGACGAGGACAACAGGCCCAAGAACGGCTTGCTGCTGCTGTTGGGTAGTTGCGCCAAGGAAGAAGGAACACAGGACGAAGAAGAAAAAACTGTGCAAGTGCAAGAGGCTGGATGTATCGTAATTGGCATACCAGATGAGCCTTGTACCAAAGACTGCGATCTTTTTATCCTGATCCGAAGAATGATGGGAACCGCCTGGTTGGTGCCGACATTGTCTAGCACTCCTCCATCTACTTAGGTCCACCTTGCAAGGTTATTAATCGATCGATCATCGGCCTCTCACCGTTATCTGAGACTGCTTAACCAACTGGCTACTTGATCCCTTTATGATGGAATCGATGATAATATTGATGTTTGGATAATTGCTTGCACAACTCATGCTTGCAATAGTTGCTCACTTAGCAATGGTTAATCCACTAGAATTTGAGCTAAAATATTGAAAGTAAGGACCTACTCTTTGTTGTTTTTCAGCAAAAGAACCCACCAACCAAAAAGCTTATCATGTCTAGAGGTTGGTGATGTAGTTATCACCCGATGGGTAAGCCTTGCTGAGTATTAGTATACTCAGCCTTGCTATATTTGTTGATTTCAGGTGATGATGTGTGGCCAAGTGAGATTCCTCCTGGTTGGGAGCTGGAATGGGTGGACGATGATGAGTGATGCATTGTAGATGGCCTCCCATGATGTTATCCCGCCATTTAGTTTAATTCCTGAGGACCAGAGTGTCCGACGGCCGATGGGTGGCCACTCCTTAGTAATGAGTGATTGACAATGTTGTGTGGACTAACGCTGTGCTCTATCTTGTGGATGTAGGCTGTGACTTGATTTGTGTTGGTGCAGGTGAAGAACAAGCGCGAAAGGTCTTAGCCTTGCAGGGCCTCCGAGGAGTGGAGGGACAAGTAGGCCTGGTTTGATGGACCCAGTGGCTAGACGGGATCAAGTGCGAGTCACATGGTGCGAGAAGAGCAAGTCGAAGTCGGATAGCGGGTTCATTGGTTGATCCGAAAGCCAACATCGAACTGGAGCGGACGTGGCGGCCAAGTCAAGGAGCTCAGCATGGAGGCTGCACCAAGCTCATGGGGTTTGCAGAGGTTCACCACAAAACCACTGTGTTCCTTGGTTGATCCTCAAAGCCAAGTCCGAATGGTCGGTGACTCAAGTCTGCGCGGGGCCGGTCTGATCGGTAGGCCGTGTAACATCTCTGATGTTTATTTAGCATAAGTACATTAATTAGACTTGTTAATTAAGTGTGGTTAGTCCCAAAACATGCTTAACCTAGTCTTGACCAACTTTGCAAAAGAAACCCTGGTCAAATTTCCAAAACTTGGTCAAACTCCTTTAGAGCTATATACTCTTTAAATGGGTTTCTAGCGCATCCTGGCATACAAATTATGCCATACAAAAGTTTTTTGTTGTTTCTGAGAACACAACTTTCATAATTGGCGGACATTCAAATTTTGAGTGCAAATTAGTCAAAAACAGGGTTCAAGCCCTTATGAACAGTAAATCAAGCTGTGGAAAATCTGCGACTTCGCCACGTTTTTCCCGTCAAACGAATCATCGAAACATAGGTCACCCTTTGTAAAAGTTGTAGTCCTATAGTTGCTCTACAACTTTTGTTTTTGGGGATTTTCAAGTTCTATTCAAAAATTTTGTGTTTCACAATTTTGAAAAGGGGCAAACGAGATTGAAATGGGCACCAGCCGCTGACTGGACGCGCGCGCGCATGCGCCGAGCCGCCGGCCACATGTTGCTCGCCCGTTTTTCTGGCTTACGGACGTCGCGCGTGTGCCATGGACCCTCCGCCTGAACCGCCAGCCGTACGCGTCATCTAGCTGCGCATGGGCGCATGCGCGTGCCACGCGTCGAAGCACGGCGGCCGCCAGCCCCGGTCGCGCGTGTGCGCGCACCCCGACGGGCCAGGACGCTGGGTAAAAAGGGAAGCGCGAGACATCGACACTCTTTTCCTCATCCGCCTCGCCTAGCTCGGCGCCCTGCTCAGCCCTGCGCACAGCTGTGCCTTGGTGCGCTCGTAATAGAGTTCCGCCGGCGCTCCCATGGCCGCCGCCGCCTAACTCCTCCTCCTCTCGTCTTCCATCACCCCCAAGAGCCCTCACCCCTTCCCTGAACCTCCGTGAAGCCGCACCACTTTCTGTGCACCACCCGGCTGCGTTGTCGCCGGCCAAATCAACGCCGCAGCGGGCGCTCTAAGGCCGCCCTACCACCAGCGCCCGGCGACACCTTCTCCGGCCCGAGCTCCGCCGCCCTTCACCCTAACAAGGTGCGCAAAGGCCACCTGGGTAGCTTCCCGGCCGGGTCCAGTCGGAACTCGCCGCCGGCGAGGTCCCAAAGCTGGCGAGGGACCCTATTGCGATGATTTCAATTTGTCTAGGGAGTTTTCCATAAACTAGGGGCATAGTTGTAATATAGAAAACTTAGTCCAGGGGCCCGAGTGTAAAACATGTTCTTAGGTTTTCTTTGCAACTTCGAAAAATCATTAAAAATTGTAGACAAATCAGAAAAATGCAAATTCAGTTTTATTAGTTTCCTTGTGTTGAGGTCTACCTTCTCTAGAAAGGTTGTATAGGGTTTTTCTGTGTAGATTTTGAATAAAAATCAAACTCAGTTTGAAGTATTTTTGTTATAGTTTAAAATGTACTCATGATATGGAAGTGAACTTTGGATATGTTGTTCTTTATGCCATGTTTAGGCTTGTGACCAAAGTTGACATAAGTTTGATAAGTAGATATTTAGTTATGATTTATGTAATCTTTATGCTAGATTAATCATGATGCTTTTTATAGTCCCTTTAATAAAGCTTTCTCTAAGCACAAATGCACCCCAGGGTTTTGTCATGATGAGTAGCACCTCTGGTAGAATGGATGTGATTTTAGGCTTTTATTTGATTTATGTTTTGTATTTAATCTTGTGTAGGATGTTAAATTAATAACTTGAAAAATAAATTAGATCTGCACTTGTGCCTTTGTTAGAGGCTTAGATTTGACATAAATGACTTGTAGAAGAAAATTGAGACAAAAAAGATTAGTAAATCTTTTTGTAGGATTTTAATTGTGTTATGCTAGGCTGATTTGTGTCTTTTCCATATAAATTAATTTATATGTGATCTGGAGCTAAATTTTGACATGTGAGCTTAGTTTAGGTATGTGCTGCTGTGTACCAATGTTTAGGACAATTGGAAGTGTATTTCATTTAATATGGATTTTTGGTGAAAGGCTAGCTAGATTTTAAATAAATAAGTTTCACTCACTTTTAGGTTTAATTAAGGAATTTCATGAAGTGTTTCTGTTTGTTATCATTAAACACACCACCTTGCTGTTTTGTGAAGTTAAGTAACTTAGTTTGCTTAAATGTGCACGCAATCACCATCAAAGTAACCTTTAATTAACCATCACCCCACCCCATGTTCTTTATGAGAAATATTAGGTGTTTCGATGAATGTGGCCAACAAGAGTTGGTTTTGGTGGTAATTCTCTCACCCTCACCGTCACCTAATGCATGTGCATGTATAACGTGTAGATTTGCCAGACGGGACGTACACGCTTGTCCAGGAGAGAGACAATGCAGTTGATGGGGAAGTGAATCACATTGGTGTGCAGCAAGACCTGGGCCAAAGTCCAGAAGAGCTCAAGGCTGTAGTTGAAGAAGAGAAAGGCAAGCACCGGAAGCATTAACCCTAGATTTTCCTAACTCATATCTTACTCTTTCGTATTTATGTTTTGTATGTGCATTTAAGTTTCAGGAGTTGAATTGAAACCTTAGATGCATGATCCTTAGGTTCCTATGCTCTTTTACTAGTATGCTAGGTCGCTAGTGCCATGCTTTAAGGAAATGGTACAAGTCGAGTAATGTCTCATTGCTCGCGAGATATAGGTTACTTATGTGGGAATCAGAAGTTTGGTTAAACTGACTCGCTCATGTGGTAAGAGCAATGGGTTCGGTCTCGACCGAGTAGTATGTGCTGGTTAAGCTATTGAACGTACCAAGCACTTGTCGGGAATGAGACCAGTAAGCCTAGTACCTAATGAACCAGTGTGAGAACTTTATCACTACTAATCTTGAGGTGCGCCTCCAGGCTCGCCACCTCTAGTGCATGTGTGAGTCTGGATGTCCTGTGTTGGGTGTACTAGTAAACCATGTACTTAGGACTGTAGCATCTGATCCTAAACTGAGGGAATGACGGGAACCGCCTGGTCGGGGTATACCCTGTATTTGATTTTATTTGGTTTCTTGGGGTATACCTTCTTCCGTGTGTTTGGGTTGTACCTTGCAAGGTTTATAAATTCGATCGATCGTCGGTCTCTCACCGTTATTTGAGACGGCTTAACCACTGGCTACCCCATCTTGTAATATGGAACAGATGGATTAATTTTGCTGCTTGATTAGTATTGTTTGTACAATTGCTTGATTAGTTTGGGTGCTTACATAAAAAGGTTAATCTACTCGAATTTGAGTTAAAATTTGGAATTAAGGATCAATTCTTAGTCACTTTAGGCAAAACAAACCCACCATCCAAAAAGCCTTGCATGTTTAGTTTTAAATTCATTTTGTCGGGTAAGTCTTGCTAAGTATTAGAATACTCAGCCTTGCTTGTGTTGTTGTTTTCAGGTAATGCTATTTGGCCTGGCTCTATCCCTGAGGGCTGGGAACTTGAATGGGAGAATGGTGATGACGATGAGTGATATGCTATGGATGGCCTCCCATGTGTATCATACGACTAGTTTACTTTTCCGCTGTTGAAACTCTGAAACTTTACTTTTATGCATGAAACTTAGTTTGTAATAATTTAACCCTGTGGGCTGTTCTGTAATTTGAATTCATACTCTGGACCCGCCTTCGTGTGGGATTTGTTGCATATTATCGATCTTGTGTTGTAAGTGATTCACCGGGGTTGACCCGGCAGAGACGACATAATACTTCTTTATTATCGCTTAATGGCCAAGTGGAACGGCTTAGGTGATAATACAGAATTATTTTGGGCAGTTCTGTCACAGCTAATACCAGAGCGATGATATGTACCAGAGTATTAAAACTACCTTAATAACTTGTTTTTGGAATAAAAGTTGCCAAGAATAGGTGTAATTGCAAAGTGAGTAGGACGTTAAGGATGAAACTAGTCCGAGAGGCCCTAGAGGGATTTTTTGGGTTATTTCAGGTGGCTAGTACTCTATGGTTTATCTAAACTGACTTCCAGCACATTTTATTATCTGTCAAAAGTTACTTTCTCGCACAACCATACTAGTTCATCACGTTTTCCTATATGTGGTGGTGCCACATGGAAGTCATGTGAGGGATGGATGGGACCTATTCCAAAGGGAACCCACTGTCGCATCTGTGTCTCACCACATTTTGGATGTTCCATATCACAAAGATGCGAGGCAAGGATGCACTCCATTCAAACGGAGAGTGTCTGAGTAGGACGTTGTCCATGCAGCGGCTTTATGCTTGGATACCGTTTCTATAGTGAACGGTAATGTATGTGGACGCTTTCGTGAGTGCTGGCACGAAAGGTTCGGAATGTTCTGTGATTTTCTGCAGGTACACTAACCACGATTCGTTAGGTATGGTAATTAAGAAACACATAACTTTCGACTAGCTATTATAGGGAGAGACGTATCTATGCCTTGCCACCGGCACTAACTTCGATTTTTAAGCTTAATTTCTTGGTGAGGACTTATATGACGTTTTTGCATCATGCTAAAAGCTACCAAAACTTAAAATGATCCTAATACACCTTTAGTGTGGTCTCTAGCTGAATTATAATTCTTAAGGACCATACATGACAGTTTGATAAATTGTTGTGATAATCAAAGATATAACCAGCTGCTGTCCTAAAATTTTCTAAGGAGGATCTAGAAAGTTTGTGGCTAGCTGATCTTTAGGAAATTTTGTTCATCAGTTAGTTAAGCTTCTTCCATGAATTTTTCATGATTTTAGGATAAATATAACTGAAGTTATGCTTAAATTACTAAACCTAGGTCATGCTGAAATTTCTGACAAAATGATGTTAAGGCTGAAAATTCGAATTTTTACACCTTGTTCCAAACAGATTTTGCCTAGACAATCTATACCAAAAATGTTCCATATATAGCCTATTTTGTGATGTCAAAATTTCATGGTCATAGGGTTCTTAATTTTCGAGATATGATCTTTTTAGTGAATCTCTGTCCTGCTGAAAAATTCTGGGCAATAGCACTCTAAAACTGGATCAGTTAAACCCTTTTCCAATCTGAACTGGTTCAACCTTTGAATACCAAAAATGTGTGTTATAATGTTGTCGAGTTGCTGACAAAAATTTGGAATTTTTGGGGTACTAGTTTTTAAGTTATGAATTTTTGTTCAGAACTGCCAGTTTTGCCATATGGTATGGTAAACTCATCTTTGTGGGTTCTAACGTGTTTGTAATTATTTTACAGATGGCTGCCCCTGGGTTGATTGCGATGAATGCCGACGGTACATTCTCTACCACGGAACTGCACTGGGAGGGCTTCACCCGCATTGTGTGGGGTGCCCTTAGTGCCGTCGGCTACACTACTCCTCCCTTCTACGAGGGAGTGGAGTACGAGGAGCTGGGAGTGCCTAGCTGCCGCGTTCGAGTCACCGTGCTACCTCACCCGGGCCACCCTGAGTGGGCTGACTTGAGCACGGAGCTCCTGTGCCACCGCTCTCTGGAGGTGGTGGAGTCGGTGGTGTTGCTAGTGCTCCACGCCGTCTGCAGTCACCACCCTCAGGAGATGATGGCGTCCCCGTTGGGGTTGCTTCCTACTATGGACCCCAACGACCCTGTGTGGCTGGGCCGTTTGGCCAACATAGCTACACTCCTCGACGTTGCACCTCCTCTCAACACAGTATAGACGCTGACCCGATGCTTGGGGGCTTTGTACAACCTTCAGGATCTTCGTCGCGCTATCTCCGACGACGTGAGCCACCGCCTCACTGTGGCTACTTGGCACGCGCTCTGGCTTGCCGGGGCCTTCGTGGAGCAGCACAACGGGTTTGCACAGGCTTTGCAGGCCATTGCTGGACTCCAGGGTCAGGTGGTACAGTTCGAGATGGAGCAGGGGAATCACTTGCAGCAGATTCTGGACTTGCAGATGGGGCAGCAAGGGCTGCAAGCACAGCTGGCTGACAGGGATGCTGAGAGGTTGGTGCACCTTCAGCACATCCTCGAGTTACAGGAGCAGGTTGAGGACCTAGAGCTAAATGCAAAGGCTATGGATGGTGTTGTGGGTTTGCTACAGCAGATGCATCCACCACCGGCTGTTGGACAGGGTGAGCAGCAGGAGATTCAGGTGGAGCCTGAGGAGGTGCAGGGAGTATCCGGCCTTGACGAGGCAAGTCAGGCAGCACCACTCCCACCTGCAGCACCGGGCTCTCCAACAGCTAGTGAGGGCTCCATAGGAAACTAGTTCTTAGAAAATATAGTAGGACTTGACATGTACACTTGGTTCGGCCTAATTTTGGTTGGTGTTTGTGGTAGGCTGACTTAGGAGTTTTCTTTTGTATAGCTAGATGCTACATAGTAACCCCTTATGTAATGGTGATCCCCAAAACTTGTTATTATGTAAATATTGTGGTGGACACCTTTCCGGCAGCAATCTGCCTAATGAATGAAATGAAGCTAGTTATGGTCACTTCTGAATTTTACTATGAATACCAAAGTTGTTCAAAATGTTATAATGAACATGCTCACAAAAATTCAGCATTTTTGCATGTGTATATGGAGAGATATCAAAATTCTAATAAGCTCCTGTTTGCTGCCAAAACTGCTAAACAGAACTTTGGTAATTGAATTTTTCGACCCATGTAACATTTGAATTTGTCTCTGAGCTGAATACCAAAGTTGTAGCTTATAACATTCTACACTTGCAGACCAAAATTAAGAAATTTTTGACATTTGTACAGAGAGTTATGAATTTTATACTCAGGGCTGTTCTGCTGTCTAATTCTGAAATTTCAATAATTTGAATTTTCGTCATGCATATTCTACTTGTTATTATTTTTAGCAAGCTTTGAATATGTGTCTAATGAAAGTTCGACTTTTCAGATGGCTGATAATGCACTGAACAACCCTGGGGGCTCTGGAGTTCATAGTGGTGGTGATCCTCGTCCACCCCCACACATGACACCTTCAGAGGCTTTCATTGCTGCTCAGACAGAGGTGTTGCGACATATACTTCAAACTCAACAGCAGATTGCTCAGAGGTTGCAACAGCCCCTAAATCATCATGATCATGATCAAGATAGGCCAAACAATGTCACAAAGTATGAGCACTTCAGGTCAATGAGGCCCCCTGAGTTTACTAAGGCTGAGGAGCCGCTTGAGGCCGATGCTTTCATCAGGGCCCTTGAGGCCAAGTTCTTGGTGTTCGTGCTGCCATGTTCTGAGCAGCGCAAGGCTGGTTTCACCGCCCAGCAGCTTAGGGGCGAGGTGTTGATCTGGTGGGAACATTACAAGTCAATGCAGCCACAAGGGCATGAAATCACTTGGGAGGAATTCAAAAAAGCCTTTAAAGAGCACCATATTCCTAGAGGGCTTATTGATAGGAAGATGAGGGAGCTGTTGGACCTCAAGCAAGGGTCTGATACTATGTATCAGTATGCTCAGAAATTCAATAGCCTTTGCCAGTATGGCGATTGCCATGTTGACACAAATAAAAAGAAAATGGATCGTTTCAGGCATGGTATTGATGGTGAGCTGTATGAGAGGCTGAACTTAGTAAAGACTGACAATTTTCCTGAGCTTGTGAATATGGCTATCTCTCTAGAGGACGCCATGAAGAGGGCTCAGCAGGATAGAAAGAGGAAATTCAATCTTGCCTCGGGCAGTGGGCAAGGCAAGAAGTTTAAATTCGTGAAGAAGAATGTGCAGGGTTCCACCCAGCCATCTTCATCTGGACGCTAGGTGATGAAACAATCACAGAATAAACCTTTTGGAAATTTCAGTTTCCGCAATACCCAGCATTAAGCTTCAAAGCCCAATGCACCCCCACCTCCACGCAATAGCGATGATCGTCGTTGCTACAAGTGTGAACAGCTTGGGCACTATGCTAATAAGTGTCCTCGCCCCAAGCAGAACAATCAACAGAATCAATGGTAGGGTTCCAAGTCTGGGAATCAGGGCAAGAAGCAGACTGTTCAGGTGAAGTAGGGTAGACTGAACTTCACCACAATGGTTGATCTTCTAGAGGGAGCACCAGTCTTGATGGGTACATTCTCTATCTGAGGTCACCCAGTTACAATATTATTTGATTCTGGTGCTACACATAGCTTTATAAATGTGAAAACTATGAGCAATTTGGGTTAAAGTGGAGTCATACAAACCAGACATATATGATTGCCACACCGGGTGGAAAAATTGCTTCCCATCACGTAGCCCTAAGAGTACCGCTTGAGATAGGTATCAAGACCTTCCCAACCCATCTTGTCACGTTGAGTTTGGATGGGGTAGATGTTATTTTAGGCATGAATTGGATGAGTCAGCACAAGGTTATCCTGGATATTTCTGAAAGAATGATAGAAATCAATTCACCTATCGTTGGAAACTCAATTCCTTACCTTCCTTCCCAAGGCTATAAGGGTTCTTGTGCTTTCGCAGCAATAACTTCTCAACTTGATGACATTCCAGTGGTGTGTGTGTACACAGATGTCTTTCCTGATGATTTGTGTGGCCAGTCACCAGATGAGATGTCGAATTTGTTATAGAACTTCAGCCTGGGACTGCCCCCATTTCTAAAAGATCGTATCGAATGCCACCCAAAAAATTAGCTGAACTAAAGAATCAACTCCAAGAATTGCTAGATAAGGGTTATATCCGCCCAAGTTCTTCTCCTTGGGGTTGTCCAGCCCTATTTGTGAAAAAGAAAGATGGTAGCTTGAGGTTGTGTGTGGACTACCGACCTCTCAATACGGTTGTTGACGTTTGATTATCGTTGCAAAGTTCGGTTGGACAAATCCTCCGTCGTAGTCAAGGGACCCTTCTTCCCTTGAGTGGTGATCCCAAGGTATCGAATCCGTAGAACAATGTGCAACGCAAGATCGATCCAATAAAGCGAGAAAGCACTTGGCCCTTATGAGATCACTCAAGTGTGTGGACCAGCAGTATATCGTATTCAGCTTCCTGAGCGATACTCCGCCATCCACAATGTATTTCATGTATCCCAATTAAGGAGATGTGCTCATGAACCGGTCAGAGAAGTAATCAATGAAGCAAATGCTTGGATTGAACCGGACCTACCTCTTGTTGAACATTCTTTGAGAATTCTTGATATAAAGGAAAGAAAGACTCGAAGGAAAATTGTGAAGATGTATAAAATACAATGGAGTCATCATCATGTAGACGAAGCTACATGAGAAACTGAACATTATCTCAATGAAAATTATCCGGGTTTTCTTCAATCCAGAAATCGTAAGTTCTTTTCCCCAACCTTTTGTCTTTTAAATCTGAATCTCGCGACGAGATTCTTTTTAAGGGGTAGGCTGTAACATCCCTGATGTTTAGCATAAGTACAATAATTAGAGTTGTTAATTAAGTGTGGTTAGTCCCAAAACATGCTTAGCCTAGTCTTCACCAACTTTGCAAAAGAAACCTTGGTCAAATTTCCAAAACTTGGTCAAACTCCTTTAGAGCTTTATACTCTTTAAATGGTTTTCTAGCGCGTTCTCCAAATTTCATAATAGAACTTCAAATTATGTCAATACAAAAGTTTTTTGTTGTTTCCGATAACACAACTTTCATAATTGACGGACATTCAAATTTTGAGTGCAATTTAGTCAAAAATAGGATTGAAGCCCTTATAAACAGTAAATCGAGCCGTGGAAAATCTGCAACTTCGTCACGTTTTTCCCATCACACGAATCATGAAAACATGCTTGGCATTGTTGCAGCAGCAGGGTAGGAATGACCTAATTAGGTGGGTGAAGCCTATGTCATTTGCATGAACACTAGCTTGACGAAGCTCTCAGCCTGAAAAGATGCTCACAAATTTCGCATTGAACCAGTTCTTATAAAACTTAACCCTCAATAAAACAAATGAACCTCTCCACCAAGAACAAGTCTTTAAGACAAGATACTACAAATACCAAGTGTAACTCCACAATGTTGTGCAGCAACAATACACCAATCACGATGTACCAGCTGATGACAGGCTCTGGTAGCCGCAGCCTGGCCGCAACGCTCCTCCTGCTCCTTGCCGTCCTCACCGCCACTGCGGCCGCCCAAGCAGCTCCGGCGGCTGGAACAGCCTGCCATAACGACATTGTCGCGCTGCGGAGCACCTGCTACCAGTACGTCCAGGACGACGGTCCCATGGTGCAGCCATCGCCACATTGCTGTGCCACCGTGAGGGGCATCGCCAACGCTACCTGTGTCTGCGACTACTTCAGCTCCCGCGACCGCATAAACCTGGACAGAGTGTTCAACGTCGCCGGGCAGTGCCACGTCGCCATCCCGTGGAGCTGCGGAGGTGAGTAGCTAGGCTGTATTGAATTAACTAGAACAATCGGCGCGCGATACGCGCCCTATCAAAAGAGCACTACATTATGATCAATACAATGTATTCATAATTCATTAACACGTACATAAAAAACTAATATCAAGTATTCCTTACACATTAATATGTACAGAAACTAACACCAAGTATTCCTAATATGTTAAGAAGATTGAATTCTAATGAACCATGGCTCTACTAAGTTTCAAAGTATCTTCACACTCTCATGAGTCAATTCATTTTATGTATTCTGAACATATGGTGAAAACTTTGACACCGCAGGTGTTGGGCGCGCATTGCGCACCCTATCGATATCTAAATGGAAAAACTACAAATATTTAAACGAACAACAACAAAGACAACATCTATAGTATTTTAACAATAAAATGCAACATGATATTTTAGTCAAGCAATAGTGAATATAGAATTATAGAAAATGATATGGCACTATATTGGGGTCATATCAAGACAACATCCATCGTGGTATAATGCAAATAATCTTTCTCGATGTTTTAAGCATATCAGAGCACATTAAATTGAGTAATTGACAACATCACACCGGTTTAGTTATTTCCAAAAGATTTAGAAACCCAAAAGTTCATTGAGATCATACAATAATTACGCAAATTAGTTTAACAGATACATTTTGGACCATGAATATCTGAAATTTATAAAGCTGAGTACATAAGAGAGAGATGCCACGGTGCCACCATACATTAACCAAGAGTTGAAACTCCAAGGATCATAGCATGCATATTAACAGATGCTAAGCCTTAAAAGTTTAGAGTATCTACTAATAGTCTAATATCAATCTCTGCTACAATCTGGCACCATTAACTTAGAATCCTGTATCAGTGCAAGTTTGAGATCACAAGCATGCCAGATTATGCAACAAATTAACATATATTCAGAAGGCGAGGCAACCGCTGAGCCAAATCCGCCTCTGCGTGGCAAACTGGCAACGAAGGCGAGCATGAAGAGGGGCCGTAGGAGCGTGCCCTATCATATCAGCAGTGGTTGAAATAAGCTTTCACGGTAACTGGACAAATATGGCTGAAAAAACACTGATTGTTAATGAGACATAGCTCTGGTGATTCTCTTTTGCACAAGCACCTATAAACTGCATCCCAATTTTATTACAGAAGAGAAGGCAAATATTGCAGAGTATTTATGTGTACAACTATAAACTTGTCACAAATAGCAGCTCGCATCTCTTTATATATCTCACATTTAAGTTGTTTACACTTCTGTCATGAACCATAACCGTTAGGCTCTCACAATCAAAACAGAATTATCAAATATAAAAGTGGGAACTATTGTCAGGAAACAATATTTGTTAATTGAACATTTGCTCAACGTTCTTAGTATAATTGACGCTACATTTTTCAGCCTAAGCGCAATAGAAGTGAGAACTATTGAGTTGATATGTAGTGAATAATATAGCAATGTCCATTAACATATCATGCTGAAAGCACACACATTAATCTCAGACTACTACAATCACAGGGTACTTGCCCTGCTCACCTTGAAGTGCAGCTGTTGTGATATCCTCTGTGGGACCTGATCAACTGCTGCCTTTAGCTTCCATTTCTGCTATTAGCTTGCCTCCAGCTTACAGCCTCCCTTCATGGCCATCCTGCGGTGACTACTTGTATGAAGTATCCCGCAGCACCTCCGGCTCATCCCGCAGCACGAACACTCTGCTCCTGCACTTCTTGTCTGCTCCGCCTCACAGGAACACAAAAATATAAGACAAAAAAATTGATCCATCAAATATCTGTTAATTCACCATTTAAAGAAGAAAAAAAAGTATTGGCACAACTTATTACATGAATCAATGGAACTGACATCTCTATTCAACATAAACTCCATTAGACAACATATATGGGGATCTGCTTATAAAAAGATGTTGTATGTCTAGACATATGACTACCACAACCATGGAAATCAAGAAATTAATTCTGTGGAGATCAAATGTACAAGAATACATTACTCCTGCATATTATTTAGATCCTTCAATGCCATACAAGTAAAAAATGATTAAATCAATCAACTTTGCTCGTTGGACTAAGCAAGTGGACAGAAGGCTCTTTCACTGTAAGAACATGTTACCAATTTTTGGCTTCGAAGTTCCAATAGGCATGTGAAATTAAAACATCTAAAAAACACAAAATGAATACCACACCATCTTCGAAGTTCCAACAAGTAGTGAGTGAGGTACAATAAGTACCCATATCTATCAAAAATTCTTAAGCAAACATTTTGACAGTTCGTAGAACATCGTGTACTTCTATACCTTTTCGCAGCTTATCCATTTTATATGCTGCTGACCAAACAACTAATTTAAGCAGATTCTGAACTGTGAATGCAATTTACACATATGGCCAAAACTCCTTAAATGTCAAGCACATACAAAACGGTGGCTGAATCATGGTGATGTACTCTCTTTAAGGAAACTTAAATGACAATTAGGAATTAAAAATAGATGCCATCGACTCACTAAAGCATCACTGATAAAATAACTATAGGACATAAAACCATCTCACCTTCATCTATCTCTTTGGAATCTGAACCAGAAAATGCATAAAAAAGCCCACAACAATTCCACCATGGTGCTCTTTTTTCCTTAAGCAATCACCATCACAATCCTTGTATCTCTGTTTTCCGTGCAGCTGAAAGACAAAAATCCCAGATTAGAAACCTACAAGGTGATCTTGGAAAAAAATTTATTAATACAACAAGTATCTTGCAAAATTAATACGACAAGTTTAATTTCCAACAGAGACTGTGGAACCTTAACTGAGAGAAATCAACTTAAAAATGTATACCATGGATCAGCCCCAAAAACGATATACGGATCCATTTCCTTGAATCATGAGAAAATATATTGTAAACTATACTATAGCAATAGTCAGTCAGTAATCTCAACAATCTGAGGACCAGTACTTGCAATGCAAAATGCCAGGTCATGTAACTATCAAACCCCGTAGATGAGTATCAAATACCCAATCAATTGAGTTACAGTATTACCATCAGTTTCAGTTTTTCAACCAAGATAATAACAAGGTCAAGCAAGTCAAAATTAATCTTTCACATGCTTTTATAGTTTTATTTTATCCTGATCGTACAATAGATCCATGTTTCATCGAGGTCTTTCACTGGCTTTTAAAACTGAAGAATGTGTATGTTCACACCCGGCTCTGTGCACATAAGCTGGACCAACCAATCAACAACAACAACAAAGCCTTTTGTCCCAAGCAAGTTGGGGTAGGCAAGCTGGACCAACCAATCAACATGTATAATCTTGGCTAATTCTACAGTAGCTGACAAGCTTCTGAACTTCGCCAAACAATTTGTTCATGGAGAAAAAAAAGCTTCTAAGTAGTGATTGAGCTGATAAATTACTTCAAGATACACTACAATGTTCCAACCAAACTAAAACAACCATCAGAGGACCATGAAACTCTTGTATCTATAACAACATTCATAGAAACTCTTGTATTCATATAATAACCTCACAGTTCAAATGAAACCTACCACATAATCCCACTGCAGTCACTGATTGAACTTTCTAAAGAGAAACAGTCCAGGTAAAATTGTAACAGCCCTACAAACCATTATTTTGCAAGAAGATGAAACCACTATTACCCAAGCAGATGAAGCTCAAAGTTTTTAATTGTTTCTTGGAAGGTATAACCACAACACACAAGCACAACCTAAGAAGTATACCTAAACCACGACAAGATACCTGACTTCTCGATATGTTTGGTCCAAAAGCTGCAGGCAACGATGCGGAAAGGCCACCATTCCCCAAGTCATCCACGCCACCACATCCTGAGGACATCTGCAATTACAAAATTCAGACCACGATTACTAAGCTACTTTTAAAAGAGGATGGTACTGGTAGTGTAAACAAGATTTTGGGTGAAAACAGTAGACATCTAATTACTCTTAGAATTTCTTTTGCACATGAATCATGAGCTTCAAGACATTTGGAAAGTTTCAGCTCCAAACTACACTCATAGTCCACCCACAAATAAAAAAGAAAAGAGAAAAAAGAACCTACGTTCATCATCTGAATTTAAATTGCTAGTTTCTACACCTCGTGGATGTATGGCATTATTCACTAACTGCACGAGAGAATGAGAATCGAATCGGCGTCACTCCGTTCAACACGAACATTAGCTTTGTGGAGCTCCTTCTGGTGTTACTAAAATCGCCAGAAGCCCAGAACAGTCGAAATAAGTAGAGAGAACCCTAGGCACACACCTCTGATTCGGTGGCATTCCGGGGAGCCGCTGCGTCGGGCGGCGAGGAGATAGTGGGTGGCGGAAGGGCACCAGCTGCGGGTGGGTCTGCTTCGGGGGGTGCAGGAGCGGGATCGGAGGCGTGGGCGGCGGGAGTGGTTTCGTCGCGGCGGCGCTTGAAGAGGCCGGCGTCGCGGTCGAGGCGGCGGAGGGCGAGGAGGCCGTCCTCGCGGCGGCGGCGCGAGCGGCTGAAGTCGACGCGCGGCTTGTAGGTGCCGCGGCGCGCCTCGTCGGACGGCCGGCGCGTGGCACGCGGCATGGCAGTCGCCCGCCGAGGGAGGGGAGGAGGTGGCGTACCAGCTGCGATGCGCGGCCCGCCCGCCGCACCGGGTCGGCCACCGCTTACCCTGCCCAGACCGCGCGGAAGATGGCAGCGAAGCAGCCGGTGAGCCACGGCACTGGAACCCTAGAGAGCTCTCCTGGCCTACCGTCGCCTTCGTCCGCACCGGAGGAGAGGGAGGGAGCGGCGGGAAGGAGAGGGAGAGAGGGCGGCGGAGGCCCAGATCTGGCTTAAGGGCATGCGCCGAGGCAGCGCAACCACCCCTGGCGGCGTCGGAGACCCGAGAGAGAGAGAGACGGAGAGGTGGAGAGCGTGACGAAGGGATAAGGTGGGGGGGGGGGGGGCCACATGAAGGCCTGCGGCCATGCGTCTCGCGGGAGAGCGCGCGGGCTCTCGCTCGGCAGGAGGACGTGTCGAGCAACGGAGCTTCCAACAAGGCCCAAATCGCTGTGGTGCGAGGAAAGGGCAGCAGCTTTTAATAACTCTGATTTGTGAGCTGCCGTGTAGGAACTCGAATGTGGGTGTCTGGGTGAGGTGAGTTAGCAGCCACACCTGCATGTCGGTGTGGGATCAGTTAAATACTTAAATGAGTACACAATGATCTGTAGACAATAATTAGATCGAGAATACGCTAGTAGAATAAAGTTGGTCATGGTCGAGAAATTTTTGCGCATCTTCAAATTGATTTTTGGAAGCTTAACATATTGAAGTTGAACTGATGATATGTTCCTTTTTGTCACAGACAAAAATCAGGTCTGACAGAACCCGCTAATGGCAGAGGTGGCTGCTACACCTACACTCAGGACAGCTTGCAGTGCTCACATAAACGAATAAAGTTGGTGCTTCTAGTTGGATGATGTTGGATTGTAAGAATTGTATGATATTCACTTATATAGAACTCTGATGAGTTTCTTAATATGGTTCTGTATCACAGCATAAAACAATATGCATCTCATTCTCTGTTTTTTTTAAAAAAACTTGTGCCTCCTTATTAAGGATCCATATAGAGATGTCGAAGCACTTACAAACTTACCCTGGCATTTTCACCAGAAATTGCAGGGCATACACACCCATGTATGAAATATATTCAGAAAAAAAAATCAGTAACCGTGATAAACAAACAGGCTAGTAGATAACTGAATATTCCTTGATTGAAAGAATGCAAACATATATAAGACCTACAAGGTTCTAGCCCCATATGGTTGCAAAGGATGACCCAACTCAAGTTCCAAATTAAAGGATGACGCCAACTCAAACATTGTGACTCGGAGGATGAAAGTGGGAGATAGTGATGGACAGTACCCACCGGGCTTTTTACACCCTGGCCTCTACAATCTATATCCTCCAGTCTAGCGAGAGCACACCTGACGAGATTCAGAAGAAGGCCTAGCGGCTGATCCCCGATCGAGTTCGAAGTCAAGGTGTCGCACAAGCATTTCACGACGGACTTTTGCATTTGTGAAAATAATAAATTGTTGTTTTGTTTAAGAAAGAGAAAAACTGTTGATGAACGAAACAAATTTCAAACCTTATAAACCCAATGATTTCTAATCTTAGCATCCAAACTTAATTTCAATTATACTACAATAGTTCTTAGGACAAGATATTTAACACAATACTACACTCTTGATCATGCTTATCTAATATTTTATCAAAGAATGCTACAAAATTATAATATCGGTACTACCAGAAGTTACTTGGAAGTACATGTGGTACTTTCAGGTACTTTTTTCTTATCTTTTTTATCAAACAATAATTGATTTCGTCTGATGGATGAATCGTTTTTTTCAAGCACACTAATTTTATCTTATTTTTACTTTTAACACGGAAGATGGACACGTGTTACAGCTGCTCAATAACAGACTGGATGTCATGGCTAGGACACCAATTTAAATATAAAAACCGCATTCTTGTAAAAAAGTTTAGAATTATATAGTGGAGTACATAAATGGACAATATTCTGTAAATTAAATATTATACATCTTATTTAGACTCGCACTTTAAATTTAAGCTAGCTTAAATCTTGAGGTCTTTTTTGGTACACAATACCACCCTGTACCACCACTTTAAAAGGACTCGTATGTAATAGAAAATGATCTATTTGTAAGGATCGGACGGTTGAGATTAATTCTGTACCACCGGTTTTTTTGTGTGGTACGGGTGGTATTCATAGGTGGTATTGGTAGCATATGGGTATTATTGGAAATGGAAATTATTTTTGTTGTAATATATGAAATTGGATATATGAAACGATTTAGGTATTATATGCGGTATGTTTTTATTGTACTCGTCGGCGGTATGTTTTTTCCAATAATATTTATTTACCAAATTATCATTTTACCCACAGCAAAAAACCGACAATAACACCGTACTACCAAAGAGTGGTATTGTGTACCGAAAAAGAGCTCTAAATCTTTCGGCTATAAATTATTCCGAGAGCCCAACAAGGCTTCTGACTATTAGATGGCAGGGGAATACATTGTTTTTTTTTTTTGATAAAAGGCTTCGCAGCCCTGCTTGTTGAAAGCAATATAAGCACTGGGGTACCAGTTTTTACAGAGTACAACTTTTTAAGGCGACTCCAGGGCATTTTTCGAGCTATTGAAGCCAGCTCTCTCTAAACACCCTCTAACCAAGAGCCTAACGAAAACCTGGACGAACAAGTTGGCAGGAAATTAAGCTACTTATTACAGCCCAACAGAGTACAAGAGTACGAGAAAAAAACACAGGAAGATGCAAAGAAAAGACAACAGCTAAATTCTTCCATCGTGTTCCGGCCGCCGCTTTCAATCTTCAGAGTTTGACAAAGATAGTAGAGCTCTTAACTTTTGTGTCACCGCATCGATCCAGCGTCGCTCTTACCCCCGCGTCAGCACCTTCCATTTCTGCAGGTGTGAAATAGTGCGATATAGGGCTACATTAGAGGAGGGCACTACATTGTTGAAAATATAATCATTACGGATCAACCAAAGACTCCAGGTAAGACAACCCACTAGGAACATGAAAAAAAGAGAATGCTTAGGGGAATACATAGTGCTGGGCACACCAACAACTTTTAGAGGTGTCGTCCACAAGCACCAAGATTGTTCTATTTCCGGTGGTTCCGTATTTCGCATTATATCCAAGAAACCACTGCAATAGATGAACAAGTCGTTTATGCACTTCCGAGACTTGACACAATTGAATATCTAGCTACAATCCCCAGTTATTCATCCAAAGGACAGGAAACAGCAGCCTTGGCATGGTTGGGGTAGGAATGTACTCAAATACCTAATTGTAGGTAGGGTCAAACCTACGACATTTGCATGAGCACTAATCTGACCAAACTCGCAGCCTGAAAAACTGCTCACAGATACTGTCCCATTGCAACTGCAACAGTTTCTGTAAACATCTTTTATGCACTAGAAACTATAAGTACCAAGAGACTCCACTACTTCACAACAACAGTTATCAGCGCAAGAAACACCAAAAATTTACCAAGAGTTTCAGTTCACCCCAAATCAGGATGTCCCAGCAGATGAGCTCTCCTAGGCGCAGCCTGCAGGCTGTTAGAAGATAGGCAATATTTTGGCATATTTTAATTCCATAATTAAATAGATATTTCATAGATATGATTATCGTGAGTGATATAGAGCATGTGCATGTGTTCATGTTTAAACAACTATTAAACATGAGTACGAGAAACCGCATTAGTTTGAGAGTGTACCCAGAATCAGTACAGGTGTCGGAGACACCCAATGCGCTGTTATCCGTTGGACCAGTCATGGTCGTGGGCGGACCTTGCTTGAAGTAGTCGTACGAATTCGGTGCAGGAAGATGATCGCAGTGTAGTTGTACGGTCACCGGGAAGTAGTCGTACGGGAGCGAGCAGTCGCGTCAATACGCTCCCCAAAAACCTTATCGCCCACCTACCCCGAGCAGGATCTCAACAGCAAGACGAGGTTCCGGAGGCTCTGCTCTCGCCTACACCGTGCGCGCGGTGCAAGCGATGGGAATGCAAAAGCGCAAAAGCAAAGCAGCATACAGAGAGGGAGAAGGGAGAGGTCTCCTAAGTCCTTCATCTCAAACTTTTGAGATATAAAGTCTTTGACTTCCTTGATCACATCAAGACTCGTGCCAAAGATAAGTATATCATCTACATACAAGCATAAAATCACTCCTTCGCCCCCACCATAGCCATAGTACACACATTTGTCAGCTTCGTTCGCAACAAAGCCAACAGAGGTCAAAGTTCTGTCGAACTTATCATGCCATTGCTTAGGTGCTTGCTTGAGACCATAGAGAGACTTCACCAACTTACACACCATTCCTTCTTGACCCTTTACTACATATCCGTCTGGTTGATCCATGTAGATCTCCTCTTCTAACTCTCCATTTAGGAAAGCTGTCTTGACATCCATCTGATGGATGAGAAGACCATGTGAGGCCGCCAAAGAAAGTAGTACTCTAATAGTAGGCAATCGAGCGACTGGTGAATAAGTATCGAAGAAGTCTTCTCCTTCCTTTTGGGTGTAACCCTTAGCCACAAGTCTAGCCTTGTACTTATCAAAAGTACCATCGGGCCTAAGCTTCTTTTTGAACACCCATTTGCATCCCACTGGCTTGCACCCATAGGGACGTTCAACGACCTCCCAAGTACCATTCGACATGATAGAGTCCATTTCACTCCTCACTGCTTCATTCCAATAGTCAGCATCAGGTGAGGAGTAGGCCTCTGCAATGGTCTTAGTGATGTGAACCTGCTAGGGTTTGTGCCCGATCTTTCGATGAGATGCGTGGGGGATAATTCGATTGGAGGAGATGACGTTCACGGCCCGACTACAACCTTTCCAAGGATGCGCCTTAGCAACCGATACACCACCTCCTATGGCTGCCGCGATCTTGTGGAGCGCGTCACCCGGCCACTAGGGCACCCGTTCCTGCAAGCAATCGAAGAACTAGCAAGAACAAGTACTGAATTTACTAGATGGGAATGAAGTATTAAATCTCAAACTCAATCACGAATACGGTGGGGTTCCGATGACAGGAAGTCGGGCGGCTGATTCAGCACGCGCGCTTCAGCAAGTAGCAATGGCTAAACTTGATCTAAACAAAACCCAATCAGTTTGTGGCGGCTATGGAGCTATATGAGAGGGTGGAGGATGACCTGGACGTGGTGGGGGTCGTCCTACAACCCTAGGACGCGCCCCTATGGGGCTCCACTTGATACACGGCCCATTGGGCCGAATAAGGTGGCGCAGCACCTGGGACAGATTGACATCCGGTCATTGATTTGACAATTGCGACCGGCACAGAGAAGATATGGACATGAGTCCGGATCCATATGAAAGTTTACTTCACCCTCATTCCAGGGAGTACTTGAACGCCCCAATCCGACTCCGTATGCGACCGTGACGTCCGTCACAAGTTGGTGTTTTTCTGCAGTCCGAATCCAGCCTGCGCGAGTCCTTCTCCCTTTCGGTCTTGACCATGATTCCTAATCAAAAGAAGAGTGCACGTGTCTCCACAATCTAAATATGATGAACATGAACTCAGGAGTGAACTCACTTGTTGATTAAGTTGACGAGCACGGGCACGAGTAATAGGACCAGCAATAACTCGATTTTGTGTAGGCGTGGATGTATCGCTGGTGGTGATGTCCTCATCATCCTCCCCTTCTTGCATTTGAGTCGTCCTCGACTCAGGCTCATCGTCTTCTCCCAAATATGGCTTCAAATCTGCAATGTTAAATGTGGGACTAACCCCAAAATCTGCTGGCAGATCTAGTTTGTATGCATTGTCATTAATTCTCTCTAACACTTTAAAAGATCCATCAGCCCTAGGTAACAATTTAGATTTGCGCAATTCAGGAAACCTTTCCTTTCTCAAATGCAACCACACTAAATCTCCAGGTTCAAACTTTATTTCCTTTCTACCTTTATCACCAGCAAGTTTGTACTTAGCATTCATACGCTCAATGTTCTCTTTAGTTGTTTCATGCAATTTTAACATCAATTCAGCATGTTTAGTAGCATCAATATTAGGTTTCTCAGATGATGGCAAGGGCATTAAATCAATAGGGGCACGAGGTAAGAAACCATACACAATCTGACATGGGCACATCTTTGTGGTAGAATGCATCGAACGATTATAAGCAAATTCAATATGAGGTAAACAATCTTCCCACATTTTAATGTTCGTCTTTAACACAGCCCTTAGCATAGTAGACAAAGTTCTATTCACAACTTCAGTTTGACCATCAGTTTGGGGGTGACATGTAGTTGAAAACAAAAGCTTAGCCCCCAATTTAGCCTACAATGCCTTCCAAAAATAGCTAAGAAATTTAACATCACGATCAGAAACAATTGTATTGGGCACACCATGCAAGCGAACAATTTCCCGAAAGAACAAATCAGCAATATGAGGAGCATCATCAGTTTTATGACATGGTATAAAGTGTGCCATCTTAGAAAATCTATCAACCACAACAAACACACTATCACGACCCTTCCTACTCCTTGGTAAACCCAACACAAAATCCATAGAAATATCTTCCCAAGGAGCATTAGGAACGGGTAAAGGCAAATACAAACCGTGTGCATTCAATCTTGACTTAGCCTTCTGACATGTAGTGCAACGAGCAACAAATCTCTCCACATCTCTTCTCATCCTTGGCCAAAAGAAGTGACCAGCAAGTATGTCCTCCATCTTTTTAACTCCAAAATGCCCCATCAAGCCACCTCCATGCGCTTCCTGCAGCAACAATAAGTGAACGGAGCTAGCTGGAATGCATAGCTTGTTAGCTCTAAACACAAACCCATCACTCACGATGAATTTGTTCCATCCTTTCCCATCCTTGCAATGCAGCAACACATCTTTAAAATCAGCATCATTAACATATTGGGCTTTAATTGTTTCTAATCCAAAGATCTTGTAATCAAGTTGGTTCAGCAAAGTATATCTCCTAGACAAAGCATCAGCAATGATATTTTCTTTCCCTCTCTTGTGTTTAATAACATAAGGAAAAGATTCAATAAATTCAACCCACTTAGCATGTCTACGGTTCAGTTTGCCTTGACTACGAATATGTTTCAAAGATTCATGATCAGAATGTATAACAAATTCTTTAGGCCACAAATAATGCTGCCATGTTTCCAATGTTCGAACAAGAGCATACAATTCTTTATCATAAGTGGAATAATTCAGAATAGGCCCGCTCAATTTTTCACTAAAATATGCAACCGGTTTACCTTCTTGTAATAAAACACCACCCAAACCAATTCCACTAGCATCACATTCAAGCTCAAAAGTTTTATTAAAATCAGGGAGTTGGAGAAGAGGTGTATGTGTCAACTTATCTTTCAACATGACGAAGGCGTTCTCTTGTTTATTACCCCAACTAAAAGGCACTCCCTTCTTTGTAAGCTCATTCAATGGTGCAGCAATGGTGCTAAAGTCCTTCACAAAACGGCGATAAAATCCAGCAAGTCCTAGAAAACTTCGCACCTGTGTGATAGTCTTCGGTACAGGCCAACCCTGTATAGCTTCAACCTTGGCTTGATCAACCTCAATTCCCTGTGGAGTCACAACATAGCCAAGAAAAGACACTCGATCGGTGCAAAAGGTGCACTTCTCAAGGTTACCAAATAAACGTGCATCCCGTAAGGCATTAAAAACAGCACGTAAATGATCAATATGTTCATCCATAGATTTGCTGTAGATCAATATATCATCAAAGTAGACTACAACAAATTTTCCAATGAAAGCACGCAAAACTTCGTT
Organism: Cenchrus fungigraminus; assembly: GCA_036936925.1. Lineage (NCBI taxonomy): Eukaryota > Viridiplantae > Streptophyta > Magnoliopsida > Poales > Poaceae > Cenchrus > Cenchrus fungigraminus. The sequence continues at coordinate 85,316,504 of CM072771.1, read as the reverse complement.
CATTAATCTCATAAAAGTGCTAGGTGCATTAGTTAACCCAAAAGGCATGACTAACCACTCATATAAACCGAACTTAGTTTTGAAAGCAGTTTTCCATTCATCTCCCAATTTCATACGAATCTGATGGTACCCACTACGTAAATCAACCTTAGAGAAAATAGTAGCACCACTCAATTCATCAAGCATGTCATCTAGACGTGGAATAGGATGTCGATATCGGATAGTGATATTATTAATAGCTCTACAATCAACACACATACGCCATGTTCCATCTTTCTTAGGTACCAAAATAACCGGAACAACACAAGGACTAAGAGACTCACGCACATAACCTTTGTCAAGTAGTTCTTGCACTTGTCGCTGAATTTCTTTTGTTTCCTCCGGATTTGTCCTGTATGGTGCACGGTTGGGCAAAGAAGCACCTGGAATAAGATCAATTTGGTGCTCAATCCCTCGTATAGGTGGCAGCCCTGCTGGTATCTCACTTGGAAAGACATCAGAATACTCCTGCAAAATGTTAGCAATAGCAGGAGGCAAGGAATGCTGCATATCTTGAACTGAAAACAAAGCATCCTTGCATACCAAAGCGTAGGCAACAGAAGTGGAAGCAATTAATTCATTAATATCAGATTTAGTAGCAAGCAAGCAATGTCCTTTCAATTTTATCCCATCTTCATTATTACCAACAGATTTGCTAATTTTATTGTTCTCAGTTTTAGCTTTTGCAGCTTTAGCAATGTCATCACGCACAATAGCCTCAGGAGACATAGGAAGCAAAGCAATTTTCTTATCATGGTACATGAGAGAATACTGATTTGATCTACCATGATGCAAACAATCAGTATCAAATTGCCAAGGTCTACCTAATAGAATGTGACAAGCTTCCATAGGCACAATATCACACTCCACAACATCATGATATGAACCAATAGAAAAATTAATTCATACCAGCCTTGTTACCTTTACCTTACCACTGTTGTTCAGCCAACGAATGTAATATGGATGTGGGTGTGGTTTGGTTGTAAGTGCAAGCTTCTCCACCATGTCGCTGCTAGCCAAATTGTTGCAGCTACCTCCATCAATAATCAAGCGGCAAGAACGCTCTTTAATCACACACTTGGTTTGGAACAATGTATGCCGCTGATTTTGCTCCGCCTTCTCTATTTGTGCACTAAGCACACGCTGCACAATGAGGCTCTCATAATGCTCAGCATCCTCTGTACCAATCTGTTCGTCTAATGGCTCCTCTCTACCTGCATCGTCAGTCGCAAGCAAAGCAAGTGTATCTTCATCAAAATCACTAGCAGAGGAATACCCACCATTATTTGTTACCACCATAACCCGCTTGTTGGGACAATCACACTGCACATGCCCTAATCCCTTGCATCGATGGCACTGAATATCTCTTGCTCTACCTGTGGAGGCAACTGAAGAAGCACTAGCAGCTGGTTTTGGAGCAGATTTGGTTGCTGAATTTGTGGGAGTACCACATGTCTTGTCACTGGAGGGAGGTGGTGGTGGTGCTAATCGACTCGGTGAGGACGATGGGGGAGGTGCACGCCCACTAAAAGAAGTAGTCGTTCGCTGTCATGGTGTTGATTTCCCTGCAGAAATGTTAGACCTTGCACTGGCATGTCGTCCCTGCACTTCCCTTTCAGCTTTACAAGCAATATGAAAACAATCTGTTACGTTAGTATACTCTCTGTATTCAACAATGTCCCGAATTTCTCTATTCAAACCGCCCACAAATCTAGCAATAGCAGGTTCATTTCCCTCCTCTATGTTACAACGCAACATGCCCATTTGTAATTCCTGATAGTATTCTTCTACACTTTTAGTACCTTGTCTCAATTGTTGTAACTTATGTAACAGATCACGTGCACAGTAAGAAGGAACAAATCTAGCCCGCATGACCCGTTTCAAAGCATCCCAAGTTCGTGGTATATTATTAGGATTTTTCTTGCTATGTTCTATCCACCAAACAGAAGCAAAATCAGTAAACTCACTAGTAGCAGCCCTAACACGTGTTTTCTCAGGAAATTCATGACATTCAAATTTTTGATCAACAGCAATCTCCCAAGTAATGTAAGCATCAGGATCATATTTACCGGCAAAAGGAGGTATCTTAAATTTAATCTTACTAAAAGCATCATTATTAACATGTACCTCACGTCCTCGGCGGAATCCACCCATACCTCTACGATTAGTACATAGCCGTCGTCGATCTCGGTCTTCTTGTTCTGTATCAGCAACATAGTCTTCCTAATTGTCCTCGAAGGACTCATCCTTCTTGTCATCTTTCTTGCCATCAGTCTTCTTGCTATCAGTCTTCTTTCTATTCTCATCATACCCACCATTGATTTTAGCATACATCTCATCAAACCTGCGCACAAAAGAAGAAAGTCTCCTGTCCATACGAGCAACTGTCGCCTCCACCCCTGCAAGCTTGTTGTTGGTGTCAATCTGTGTGGTCTCCAATTGCCCGATCTTCTCATTCGTCGTGAGCAAGTCATTATCAATTCCTTCATTGTGGTCCTTCACCTTCTTTTCAAAGTATTGTATGATTCTCTTGGTGCGAGGAGACTATGGAAAGGAGTTGTTGGATCCATCACTACCATCTCCTGGTCCTGTCATGGCTTGACAAACAGAAACAACAAGAAAACAAGTGAAGAAATAAAAGCCCTACAACTATTAGGATGTAGCTACTGTAAGGCACTCACTCTCAACCTGTTATACAAGCTCTTACCAATTCTTACCGTGCTCGACAGGAGGGGACGGCCACCAACAAGTCTGCAAACCAGGAAGAAGTGTATCGGTGCCGCGGCAACAAAACCTGTCAAGTTGTAGTCTAATATGTGGAGCTATAGGTGGGTTGAAACAAGGAATGACTAGCACCACAATAGTTAAAAAACAAGCTGAATAATTGTTCAACGGCGGTACTGTGCTGGTCCTAGGCTAAACCATGCTAGAGACGTGAGCCTAGGCACAAAGGTAGTCACCGACAAAGAGCAACTAGCACAACACAAAAGAAAACACCAAATTCAGCCCCCTCTTTTTTTTTCTTCTTCTCTTGTCTTTTTTTTTCTATCTTTCTTTCACTCTTTTTTTCCTCTTCTGTTTTTTTTTTGCTTTCACTTCTATTTTTTTTCTTTCTTTGACTTTTTCTTGCTGAATATCAGGACAAATCAATATAGAATGCGTATTGCACAGATTGCAGATCGCAGATCTCCAGGACAATTGCGGAGTGCTCAAAGGGAATTTTCTAACAAGGCCAAATCCGTTAGAAAGATAAAAAGATAACCTTTCCAGATTGTATTTAAACACTTGAATCGGACTTAAGATGGATCCGTGGTGACTAAAACGTGATAGAACTCAAAACTCTAAAGGATTAGACACTAAGACCAGCAACTCGACACAACCGATGCAAGCAAAAACTCAACAAGCCCTAACTAAGTAGTACTAGTAAAGGCTCAAAGGGTTTATGGGACAGCGGGTAACCTAATCTATAATTTTTTTGGCTTTTCTGGACTATAGGAAAAAAAAATTAGCGATTGATGTGGAAGTCTCTCACCGAACAACCTTGCTCTGATACCAACTGATGTGAACCCGCTAGGGTTTGTGCCCGATCTTTCGATGAGATGCGTGGGGGATAATTCGATTGGAGGAGATGACGTTCACGGCCCGACTACAACCTTTCCAAGGATGCGCCTTAGCAACCGATACACCACCTCCTATGGCTGCCGCGATCTTGTGGAGCGCGTCACCCGGCCACTAGGGCACCCGTTCCTGCAAGCAATCGAAGAACTAGCAAGAACAAGTATAGAACAAGTACTGAATTTACTAGATGGGAATGAAGTATTAAATCTCAAACTCAATCACGAATACGGTGGGGTTCCGATGACAGGAAGTCGGGCGGCTGATTCAGCACGCGCGCTTCAGCAAGTAGCAATGGCTAAACTTGATCTAAACAAAACCCAATCAGTTTGTGGCGGCTATGGAGCTATATGAGAGGGTGGAGGACGACCTGAACGTGGTGGGGTCGTCCTACAACCCTAGGACGCGCCCCTATGGGGCTCCACTTGATACACAGCCCATTGGGCCGAATAAGGTGGCGCAACACCTGGGACAGATTGACATCCGGTCATTGATTTGACAATTGCGACCGGCACAGAGCAGATATGGACATGAGTCCAGATCCATATGAAAGTTTACTTCACCCTCGTTCCAGGGAGTACTTGAAAGCCCCAATCCGACTCCATATGCGACCGTGGCGTCCGTCACAAGTTGGTGTTTTTCTGCGGTCCGAATCCAGCCTGCGCGAGTCCTTCTCCCTTTCGGTCTTGACCATGATTCCTAATCAAAAGAAGAGTGCACGTGTCTGCACAATCTAAATATGATGAACATGAACTCAGGAGTGAACTCACTTGTTGATTAAGTTGACGAGCACGGGCACGAGTAATAGGACCAGCAATAACTCGATTTTGTGTAGGCGTGGATGTATCGCTGGTGGTGATGTCCTCATCACTTAGGAGTGTCATCTATGAGGTATACGATGAAGTCATCTCCAAAGGTTTTCTCTGTCCTTTGCCTCTTGCTCCTCCTAGGAGCCTCATCGTTAACCTCATCAGGATGCTCAATAAGTGTAGGCTCATTGAGTTCCATCGGCTCGGTGGAGTTGTCCTTCTCGACAGACTCTTGCCTAGATGAACTTGTTTCATCTCTCATTGGAAAAATATTCTCAAAGAATGTAGTGTCTCTGGACTCCATAATTTTGCCGACAAGCAAGTCAGGCACTCCAGATCTTACTACTAAGAATCTATATCTGACGCTGTGAAAAGCATACCCCAGAAAGACACAGTCCACCATCTTTGGTCTAAGTTTATGTTTCTTGGTGATTGGCACACTGACTTTGGCCAAGCAACCCCAAGTGCGTAAATATGAAAGAGTTAGCCTCTTCTTCTCCCATTCCTCGAATGGTGTCACTTTCTTATTATTCATAGGCACACGGTTCAGGACATGACAGGTCGTCAATATCGCCTCACCCCACCATTCCTTAGATAGTCCCGCGGTTTCTAACATGGCATTCACCAAGTCAGTCAGCGTGCGGTTCTTTCTTTCGGCAATCCCATTGGATTGGGGTGAATAAGGCGGTGTCCTCTCATGAACGATACCGTGTTCCTCACAGAATGAATCAAAAGTATTAGAGAAGTATTCGCCACCTCGATCAGACCTTAGGTGTTTAATCTTTCTCTCAAGTTGATTTTCTACTTCAGCTTTATAGATCTTAAAGTAATGTAACGCTTCATCTTTTGATTTTAACAAGTAGATGTAACAAAATCAAGTGCTATCGTCTATCAAAGTCATGAAATATCTTTTACCACCCTTTGTCAACACACCATTCATTTCGCTCAGATCGGAATGAACTAATTCTAGAGGTGCCAAGTTTCTCGCCTCAGCAGCCTTATGTGGCTTGCGAGTTTGTTTTGATTCAACACATACGTGGCACTTAGAATTTTTGATAGAGGTAAACTTTGGAATTAAACTCAAACTAGCTAAGCGCATCATACAACCAAAATTAACATGACAAAGCCTCGAATGCCAAACATCTGATTCATCATTCATCACATGGTTCATGACATTATTATCAAACGATAAAGAAAAGCGGAACAAGCCTCCGCTATCATAGCCTTTTCCAACAAAGGTACCAAACTTAGAAATGATACATTTATTCGACTCAAAGACTAACTTAAACCCATCTCTACACAGTAGAGACCCGCTGACTAGATTCTTCTTGACGGTAGGTACATGCTGCACATTCTTCAATTGTATGGTCTTCCCCGAAGTGAACTTCAGAGTGACCGTACCAGCACCAAGAACACGCGCATGGGCACCATTCCCCATCAACAAGGATGTAGTCCCCCCGACCTGGCAAGAAGAAAACATAGAAATGTCAGCACATACATGAATATTAGCACCGGTGTCTATCCACCACTCTGGTGAAGAACATACTGAAAGAACTGTCGGTAAGAAATTACCGTACCCCGATGTTCCTCCACCCTCGCTAACAACCATGTTCACTGTCTTGGGGGCCTTGCGATCTTTGCGATCCGGGCACTTTGCAGCAAAGTGATCCGGACTGCCACATGTGTAGCAAGCACCTCCCGGCTTTCTCTTCTTCTTATCAGGCCCGTCGGCTTGCTTAGCCTTGGGCGGGTTCTGTGAAGGCTTCTTCCTCTTATTCTGGTTGTTCTGGAACTTGGGATTGCCCCTCTGCACAAAGTTTGCGCTTGAGGGACCGGCTATTGCCTTTCCATGTGTGTCCTTTGCTCTTGCCTTCTCTTCAACATCAAGAGTCGCAACAAGGTCATCAAAAGTGAATTCCTTTCTCTTGTGTTTTAGAGAGGTAGCAAAGTCCCTCCAAGAATGTGGTAGCTTAGCGATAATGGCTCCAGCCACAAACTTGTCGGGCAACACACATGGTGCCTCTTTGCTGTAGTTCTCAAGCTCCTTAGCCAGTGCCTATACTTCATGGGCCTGTTCCACCACAGGACGGTCTTCAACCATCCTGTAGTCTAGGAATTGTTCCATTACGTCAGCTCACCGTTAGCGTCAGAAGCTCCGTACTGAGCCGCAAGAGCCTCCCAAATGTCCTTCCACGTCTTGTAACGAAGATAGGTGTCCACCAGGTTATCAACCAGAACGCTGATGACGGCACCCCGGAACAGATTATCATCTGAATTGAACTTTTCTCCTGAGACACCCTCGGGAGCTTTTTCGGTGATGACGTACATCACGTTCATGGCGGTGAGCCACAGGGTGGCCAACTCACGCCACCTCTTAAAGTTGGAACTATCAAAAGGCTTTGGCTTAATTGCATTTGCAAAGCTAGTGACACCAAACATATTCCTATCAACATCATAAGGTTTTTGGATTGTTAGAAGATAGACAATATTTTGGCATATTTTAATTCTATAATTAAATAGATATTTCATAGATATGATTATCGTGAGTGATATAGAGCATGTGCCTGTGTTCATGTTTAAACAACTATTAAACATGAGTATGAGAAACCGCATTAGTTTGAGAGTGTACCCAGAAGTGGTACGGCTGTTATCCGCTGGACCAGTCATGGTCGTGGGCGGATCTTGCTTGAAGTAGTCGTACGAATTCGGTGCAGGAAGATGATCGCAGTGTAGTTGTACGGTCGCCGGGAAGTAGTCGAAGTAGTCGTACGGGAGCGAGCAGTCGCATCAATACGGTCCCCAAAAACCTTATCGCCTACCTACCCCGAGCAAGATCTCAGCAGCAAGACGAGGTTCCGGAGGACTCGACTCGACTCGACTCGACACGGCCTCGGCCTCGGCCCGGCTCAGCGAGGCGAGCGAGCGCGCGCGCGTGTGGCACGCCTTTCTTCTTTATTCAACTTCACAAGAGATGTACCAATGGTCTACCTCATAAGTCGATTAAAAGACTCCTCAATTACCCGTACGGTATTTCTAACTTTTCCTTAGCATTAAAACAATAGGCTTTAATTCTTTTAATTATTTAAATAAATGGCTCTAGGCCCATTTATTCTAACACAACCCTCCTCCTCCTCGCTGTTGCAGCAGCAGCAGCCACAGTTCAAGCGCCAGCGATGGACGCCGCCTGCCACAACGACATCGTCGCGCTGCGGAACACCTGCTACGACTACGTCCAGGAGGGCTCGCCAAGAATGATGCCATCGCCCAACTGCTGCGCGACCATGATTGGCGTCACCAATGTTCGCTGCATCTGCGACTACATTGGCTCCGACATGAACGTGGACATTGACAAGGTTTTCTACGTCACCAGGCAGTGCGGTGTCAGTATTCCCAGGAACTGTGGAGGTGAGTAGCTTGGGCTTGGTGACATTCCGTGAGGAACTTGGAAAATTCACTATTGAACTGATTGTGTTCCCCTACTATTGCACAGATTATAAGCAGTTCTGAGATAGGACCAGCTGCAATACGCAAGGGCGGAAAGGCAGCTAGTAATACTCAGAATAATGAACAAACTTGCTCAACTTTTAGTTGGATAATGCAGGAGTATAAGAATGCTTGATCTCTACATAAAATAGTTTATGTCTTTCATATTTAAGGCTTCTTCCTCAATAATTTATCATACTCGATGACACTAGGAGCCGTAGCTCGGATGGCAAAACCTCCACGGTGGTGGGGCTGCCCACCCAGATTCAATTCCCAGGTTTTATTGCACATGCGTGTCCTACCGGAGAAATTTATTTCCCCAGCAGACGCACATATGTGCGGTGTCAGTATTCCCAGGAACTGTGGAGGTGAGTAGCTTGGGCTTGGTGACATTCCATGAGGAACTTGGAAAATTCACTATTGAACTGATTGTGTTCCCCTACTATTGCAGATTATAAGCAGTTCTGAGATAGGACCAGCTGCAATACGCAAGGGTGGAAAGGCAGCTAGTAATACTCAGAATAATGAACAAACTTGCTCAACTTTTTGTTGGATAATGCAGGAGTATAAGAATGCTTGATCTCTACATAAAATAGTTTATGTCCTTCATAATTAAGGCTTCTTCCTCAATAATTTATCATACTCGATGACACTAGGAGCCGAGCGTAGTTCGGATGGCAAAACCTCCACGGTGGTGGGGCTGCCCACCCAGATTCAATTCCCAGGTTTTATTGCACATGGGTGTCCTACCGGGGAAATTTATTTCCCCAGCAGACGCACATATGTGCGGTGATTGAGCGGCCGGATGGCCCTCGCAGTAGTCTGTTGTTGTAAAAAAATCTCCTCGTCTGTCCCACGCCAAAGCACATGTCTAAGGCCAACATTATCTCACGTGTACTGCGGTGCTGTTGTGTATGAGTGGGGCAGGAGTTTGAAAATTTTCTCGACCTGTGTGACAAAGTCTTTTTCTTAATACAATACCGTGAGGTGGTTTTACTCCCCGCATGCCGAGTTTTTTTTACTCGATGATACTGAAATTTCGATAGCAACGTGTGTAGATGCAGAGAGTACATCACTCCCTGCCTGGTTCCTTAAAAAAAGAGTACATAACTTTAGTTGCTCTAGTTTATTGGTATGTATGATTGTATTCAATTATATGAAAAATGTGAGGCATACTATACTTACCATGTTACCACTTAATTGCTGACTTTCCTCAAAGAATTAGATAGTGTCTTATATACAGTTAACCCAATGAAAGATTGTTTTAAAGAATTTTCACTCTTCAAGACAGGACAGACATAAAAGGAAAAAAAACAGCCATCTTAGGAACATGTTTGGGAAAACTGAGCAAGTTTGAAAATGTAGACAGGTGTTGATGCAAAAGCAAACATTTTTCAAATATTCCAGCACTTGTAATCAGTATTTTCCTAAACTCCGTTTTTCTTTTACGGGAATCAGAAGGGGAGGCCCATACCCTATTGTGTATAAATATTGAAAAAAGTTATGTACAGTTTACAAGGTCCAAGGCCCAAAGAAAAAGAGGCAACATTACAAGAGATTACTCAGCCAAACATTAATTTAATCACACAACCACGGTTTAGCCCTAAGGGTGACCGCCTTTAACTCCTTGACAAAAAATCTTCTCCACTGATCAAAAGAAAGAGAGGCAGCATAAAAAATAATATCATTTCTGTGGCACCACATAGACCAGCAACCAATAATGAAAATTTCTCTGAAGATCACTGAATTAAAACTCAGTCTTGCATTAAGCACCATAAGCTGGAAGTCTAGAGATAAATCCCACTGAATACCCAAGTAGGTCCAACATGCATCACTAAAAGGACAGGAAAAGAAAAGATGCCTATCCTCTTCAAGATTTTCCACACAAAGAACACAAGAATAGGATTACAAAAACATGTTCTTCCTATGCAGCAGGTTTATTGTGTTAATCATGTCCCTTAGAAACAACCAAAAGAAGAACTTGTGTTTGTTCTGCACTTTCGACTTCCACAACCATTTGAAAAGAGGAGAAGCTAGATGAGATCTCTCAAGGTGAATCTAGGCTCTATGGCTAGAAAAGTAGTTTGATCCCAAATGTAAGTCCATTCATCATGCCTCTCAGATTGTAAAATAAGAGAAGCAATATCATCCTTAAGCTTTGATAATTGATTGAAAGCAATCTGAGAAAGAGGTAAAAAAAGAGATCTGCTGTCATCCAAGAAATGAACTGACTCACAGAGCAGGTCTTTTTCCTAGCAAAAGAGTCCAGCTGTGGGTATTTGGCTTTGATAACACCCAAATCCTAATGACCATTCAAAAAAGCCACAGAAATCTCACTGTTGGCTTTACACCTGGTAATTAAGAAGAAATTTGGAGCAAGGGACATTATATCTCTCCACCAAAAAGATCCAACATTCTTTCTCTCATGTGGTGGTGTTACATTGGAATGAAGTTTCTCCCAAGTTAATTGAACCCAAGGTAAGTCCAACCTGTTATAAAATTTATGCAGAAACTTAAGCAAAAGAGCAGTATTGTGATTCCTCAGATTGATAATGCCAAGGCCACCATCCTCTTTGCTGCGACAAGCATGCTTTCAGGCAACTAAATAACCTCCTTTCTTAGACACATCCCCACCATGCCAAAGAACATGCTTCTTGTACTTGTCAATCTGATCCAAAAGTTCAACTAGAAGCTTAAGAGAGCACACATAGAATGTTGGTAGGGCAAAGAACACTGAATTCACAAGAATATGTCTACCAGCATATGACAAGTGCCTGGAGATACCCATAAGTTGCTTTTCCATCCTGGTCAAAATTGGTGACAGGTCCTGAACTAAAGATCAAGTGGTACCCAAAGGCAGTTGTAACATCCTTGATGTTTAATGAATAGTAATCTTAGTAGATAGTGAAGTCAAAGCAAGTTGACTAGTCAAAACCCTTTTAAGTGGTCAAAACCGCTAGGGCCCCTTTACCTCTCTATAGTGTCTTGGCCATATCTCAAAATTTTTCTTAAACACTTCAAATTCTACCAATACAAAAGTTGTTAGAAATTTCCAGAAACACAACTTACATAATTGGCATCATTTCAAATTTTGAGTGGAAGGCATCTAAAATTGTGGTCAAAGGCAGAAGCTACAGGATTTGGGGCCGAGAAAAACATGATCTTTGCCACGGTTTTCCGACCAAAATATTTATCAAAACATAGGTCACCCTTTACAAAAGTTGTAGTCCTACAGTTCCTCTATAACTTTGTTTTTTTGGAGAATTATGACTTCTATTTGAAAATTTTGAATTCAAACACGTCCAAGGGGCATTGACCGGACGGGCCCGGGTGTTGACTTCTATCTAGAGCCGGAGCTTGCACTCCCGCGCGCTCTCAGTGCCGCGTGTGTCGAGCGCCGCCGCATGGCCGCCGTGCCCCTACACCGGAGGCCGGCCCTTCTGACCGCCAAATCTCCTTGGGGCCCACGCGTGGCCCGGGATCCCACTATCCCCGGGCGGAATCCTCCGCAGACACGGCCTTGCGCCACATAGCTGTTGTCGCCACATGTACCGCCGCGCTCTGCCGCTCCCGCGCCGTTGTGCCCCCGATAAAATGACTTCAAGCCTTCGCCGGTCCCACCTTGTCCCCCTGACCGACCTGTAGAGCTAGTAGGATGCGGCCGCCCATGCCTTGTGCCGCGTAGAAACCCCCGACATCCCTGCGCGGCTGCCACACGATGTCCGCCGGCGAGAGGCCACTGCACGACTCCGACCTGCCTCGCGTCCATTGGCCAGCGATGCTGTGAGCCTTAAGGGCTAAGACTCGCCCCTCTCCTACATCTTCCCTCCTATAAAACAGGACGCATTAGCTTGCTCGCGCGCACATTCCCTCCGCCGGCCGCTATTGCCGCCGCCGCTACGGAGCTCCTCTCTCCGCCACCTCCCGAGCCTTCCTAGCTCTTCTACACACCCCACCACAGCTCCTCGAGCCCATACTTGCTCCACATTGCCGCTAAGTTCACCAAAATCGAAGCCGAGGCGGGTGCGCCGCCCTTGCCTCACCACCGGCGCTCGCTGGAGGCTCCTCCGACCTCAGCTCCGCTGCCAATCGGACCCTCGTGAGCACGCACTTCACCCTAGGGTGCCAACCGGCCGGGTCCGGCAGCCCCCTCACTAGCGATGAGCTCCCCTGAGCCACCAGGGGTATATGTGTGAGGCTCGAGTTTTATCCGAGGGCATATTTGTGAAGCTCAAAGAGTTTCCAAGGGCTCCGGTGTAAATGAGATTCTCTGAATCTAGGGTCAAAAGGCTGAAACTTGTAAAATGCCTAGAAAATTGTAGAAAAATAATAAAAATGCAAACTAAAATGTTTTCGAATCCTTGTGATGAGCACTATCTTCTCTAGAAAGACTATATAGTGCTTTTATGCTTGATTTTTGAATTAGATTTAAATTTCAGTTTGAAGTGAGTTTGCCATAGTTTGGAATATAGAACAGCTCTGTAGCTCATTTTTTGATATGTTCCTCTTGATTACTTGAGTAGGCTTCGGTAGAAAGTTGGCACAAATTTGCTGTGCAGATCTCCATTTTTGATTTGTTTTGTTTTATTGCTAGATCTGGCTATATGATTTCTATAGCACTGTTTAGTTAGCTCTTGCAGCTCAATGTTTTGCTATGTCTTATTTATGGTTAGACTAACCTCTGATAAAAAGGATAGGGTTTTATAGACTGGTTAGATGCATGTTTTTTATTTAGATTTGGTAAGGAGTGTTATTTCATAAATTTGAATCTGTGTAGGATATGGACCTGGTACTTTTGCAGTGAGCTAGATATGGTATACTTAGCTTGTAATAGAAGTTGTAGCTCTAAACTCGTCCTATATTTCTGTGTATCAGTCTTGTTTTGCTATGATGGATCTTGATATTTTTGTGCAGCATGTTGTAGTATGTTTCTGAGTCTGAAATTTTGGGGATAGGCTAGATATAGTCTGTTGTTTCTGCATGCTAATTTGCAACCCCAGAGCTTGCTTTAATAGTTCTGTATAATTTAATTTTGTTATCCACAGTATATCTTGTTGTATTTTTCATGCTTATCTTATACCTTCTATGGATCTGGAAATTTATGTGTAGCTTAGTGTTGTTCCAGAGATGCTGTGTATAAATTTTTAGTGTCAGATAATGTGTAGATTTTTCTGGATGAATTAATCTTGTTTATAATAGATAGAACTTGTTAGATTTTTCATGCTTGAGGTGTAGCTCAAATTGATGTGAATTTCTACCTGTAGCTTTATTTTGAGCTCAGTTGCTTGTGTGATTTTTCTCTATGTTTTCTTAAGTGTAGTTTTAATAGAACTAAATTTGGAAGTAAATAAAGCTTAATAAAACCAGAAATAGAAAAGTCCTTTTAACTCAAGTTACACCTTAAACCGTGGGCTTAAGTTGCCCCCAATCACTCCTGGACAGCCCCTGGTTCTTTTGTGAAGTTAATTAAATTTAGTTTGTATAGATGTGCACACAATCACCATCAAACAAGTATAACTTAACGCACCCTTACACCCCTTTTCTTTTATAAGAAAGTAAAGGTTAAGACCTTATCAAGGTGAATGCGGTCAAACATACACCATAGGTTTCTGCTTCAGTTTTAATAAATGAAGTCTTGCTTAAGTACATCACTTAATGTTGCATATGCATTCCTCGTATAGAACTCCCCGGCGGTAACTACACGCTCGTGCCGGATCGTGGAGAGGAAGGAACTGACGGGGAGGTGAACTACGTGGAGGTGACCCGAGACCAGGACATCGAGGAGCTCTAGGCTAACTGTGCTGACAAAGGCAAGCACCGGAGCATGACCTAACTTTTCTAAATTATGCAACTATCTATGTTTATGGTTGTGCATTTACGTTTCAGGAGTTGAATTGAAACCATAGATGCATGATCCCTAGGTACATATACTCGCTTACTAGTATGCTAGGTCGATAGTTGCCATGCTCTAAGGACACGGTACTAGTCGAGTGATGTTCGTCACTCGCGAGATATAAGTTCTTATGTTGGAATCATAAGACTTGATAAATTGGTATGCTCATGTGGTAAGAGCATGAGATTTTGGGCTCCGGTCTAGTGGCTTTTGTGGGTTAAGCGTTTGAACGTACTAAGCACTTGTCGGGAATAGGACCGGTAAGCCTAGTACCCGAAGGAAGTGGTAAGGGATTTTACTGTCACTAATCTTGGTGTCACACCCGAATTTAAAGGCAAATTCGAATGCATAAATTATATGCATGCCAGGATCAAAGTTAACACATATAACGACTCAGTGTATACTAAAAGACAATGCCAAAACATAAAGAGAGTATTATAGCATTATTACAGAATGAATGTCTCATAAATGTAACATCAGAGCGAATAACTAGCAGCGGATCTTCAAAGGGAAACTTCACATGCAGCTGACTGGTGTAGATGCAAGTCTGAGCAGCAATCCAGATGGTGTAGATGCAATAAATAAACAACAAGCATGAGCACATGCCGTACTCAGCAAGGGGAAAAACATATATAACATGCAAGGCTTTATAAAGTGGAAGGCTAATGGGTTATAAGCAGTATGCACTTTTAGTTGGTCATGTTTTATTAAGCAACTATTTACTAGTAAATGTAAGTTTATACCATCCCACAATTAATATAGAGCATCAGCAACATAAATAAGACAATAACAATTTATTCTCCATCTTCAAGTAATTTAATCATGTGAGGGTCTAGGCCGCTCATGATTGTGAGCACGGCTAATCGATTAGTTTTACACTCTGCAGAGGTTGTACATCTTTACCCACAAGTTGCATAAAAGTATAGGAACTTTTAACCCAACCATGTTGTGCAAAAGTAGGCACAATGCCACACTTCCGAGGTGTGATTGCATAGGGACGCTACGAGGCCTTTACAAAGATTCTCTAATAAGTGGTAACCCGCTAAGGTTTCCCCATAAGGGGGTGAACCGTCCCCCAAGTGGCGTACCACTTGGCTGGACAAGCCATCGCACAACCTATGAGCCCCTTGCCCTTTCGGTAAGATTACCCCAAACTAGAGTCTCTAATTAATTAGCCAAGCCAGAGACATGTGGAATGTGGTTGTACTGTTTTCCTGGGTGGTTCTCCATGTTCCGATTAAGTATGTGGTCTTGCAATTAAATCATCATATAGGAACATAGAGTAAAAAGTAGCCATATTGTTATTACCAACCTAGTTGAGCATACTAAGCATCATTTACCATCAAGTTGATTATGTGACCCGGTTGCAAGGTAATGGTCAAAAGAATCTAGGCATTGCCCTTAATAGGAACCCATCATATTAATGCAAAGCAATAAATAAATACAGTGATTAATATGCATCTTATATAGGTAAAAACAGGAATGATCAAGGACACTTGTCTTCCTCACAACCCCACTGCTGCTCAAAGTGTTCAATCACTTGCCCTTCGAATTCTTTAAACGGCACATTCTCTACGCGTCACACAATGGTACATACAAGCACACGAAGAATAAAATAATAAAACAATACAACAAACAATAACAATAGATCAAAACAGAGGCATAAAACTAAACTTCACTTCGAGACGATCACGTGGATATAAAGAACTCTAAAAACTGAGCTAAAACGTATAAACTATGGCTAAAACGAGATAGAAGGGCTTATCTATAGAGAAACTAAGTTTCCATGGGTCTAACTCAACAACCAGGGGCTAAAACCTAATTACTTTGAACTGCGCCGGACCTCAGGTACAAAAACAAAAGAGTTTAGGGGCTCTTTTGCAAAACGCGCGCAGCGCGACGCAGTTGATCGGTATCTGCCGGGTTTGACCCACGACAGGATCGATCTGGGCCACAGATCGCGAGACGAACGACAAACGGCAAGGCAGCAGCGCACAAGCGGCGGCGCACGGCAGTGGACTTTGCCGGAATTACTCGAAATCGAGCATCCGAGCACGGTTTGAGACACGGATTGGCCCTAGAGCTAGCTGGGAAGCAAAAGAACACATCTAGGGGTCTAAGGGGTGTACCAGGCGACGACGACGACAGATGACACAAAGGGGGCAGACGGCAGCGGAGCAACGTGCCCGGTGAGCTTCTGCGGGCGGTGCGAAGCACGAGAGCAGACGTGACTACATCGGGTGTCTCCTCACCTTCTCGTGAACCTCCAGAGGGTGCTCAGGTTGACGGGGAGGCGGTGACCAAGCAGAATTGATGGCGGCGAGCGTGCTGCTAGGGTTCGAGCGCTAGGGTGGCTCGGGTGCTTGCGGCTTGGGCGAAAAGACGAGTGTGAGGAGGCGACACAAGATTTATAGAGCCTCGATGTGCAGGCCCGGTTGGAGGCGGAGCGCAGGCGCGTCACGGCACCGGTCGAACCCGAGTTTGGTTCGGGGGGCGGCTGGAGGTGAGAGATGACACGCAGGCCTCGCGTGTTAGCGGCAGTCGGCGGGAGCATACCGCAGTGAGGGAGCTGGGCCGATGGCCCAAGAACGGCGAGGACAACGGGCCCAAGAATGGCTTGCTACTGCTGTTGGGCAGTTGCGCCAAGGAAGAAGGAACACCGGTCGAAGAAGACAAAACTGTGCAAGTGCAAGAGGCTGGATGTATCGTAATTGGCATACCAGATGAGCCTTGTACCAAAGACTACAATCTTTTTATCCTGATCCGAAGAATGATGGGAACCGCCTGGTTGGTGCCGACATTGTGTAGCACTCCTCCGTCTACTTAGGTCCACCTTGCAAGGTTATTAATCGATCGATCATCGGCCTCTCACCGTTATCTGAGACTGCTTAACCAACTGGCTACTTGATCCCTTTATGATGGAATCGATGATAATATTGATGTTTGGATAATTGCTTGCACAACTCATGCTTGCAATAGTTGCTCACTTAGCAATGGTTAATCCACTAGAATTTGAGCTAAAATATTGAAAGTAAGGACCTACTCTTTGTTGCTTTTCAACAAAAGAACCCACCAACCAAAAAGCTTATCATGTCTAGAGGATGGTGATGTAGTTATCACCCGACGGGTAAGCCTTGCTGAGTATTAGTATATTCAGCCTTGCTATATTTGTTGATTTCAGGTGATGACGTGTGGCCAGGTGAGATTCCTCCTAGTTGGGAGCTGGAATGGGTGGACGATAATGAGTGATGCATTGTAGATGGCCTACCATGATGTTATCCCGCCATTTAGTTTAATTCTTGAGGACCAGAGTGTCCGACGGCCGATGGGTGGCCACTCCTTAGTAATGAGTGATTGACAATGTTGTGTGGACTGATGTTGTGCTCTATCTTGTGGATGTAGGCTGCGAGTTGATTTGTGTTGGTGCAAGTGAAGAACAAGCGCGAAAGGTCTTAGCCTTGCAGGGCCTCCGAGGAGTGGAGGGACAAGTAGGCCTGGTTCGATGGACCTGGTGGCTAGACGGGATCAAGTGCGAGTCACATGGTGCGAGAAGAGCAAGTCGAAGTCGGATAGCGGGTTCGTTGGTTGATCCGAAAGCCAACATCGAACCGGAGCGGACGTGGTGGCCAAGTCAAGGAGCTCGGCGTGGAGGTTGCACCAAGCTCGCGGGGTTTGCAGAGGTTCACCACAAAACCACTATGTTCCTTGGTTGATCCTCAAAGCCAAGTCCGAATGGTCGGTGACTCAAGTCTGCGTGGGGCCGGTCTGATTGGTGGGCCGTGTAACATCCCTGATGTTTATTTAGCATAAGTACATTAATTAGACTTGTTAATTAAGTGTGGTTAGTCCCAAAACATGCTTAGCCTAGTCTTGACCAACTTTGCAAAAGAAACCCTGGTCAAATTTCCAAAACTTGGTCAAACTCCTTTAGAGCTATATACTTTTTAAATGGTTTTCCAGCGCGTTCTCCAAATTTCATAATAGAACCTCAAATTATGCCAATACAAAAGTTTTTGTTGTTTCTGAGAACACAACTTTCATAATTGGTGGACATTCAAATTTTGAGTGTAAATTAGTCAAAAACAGGGTTCAAGCCCTTATGAACAGTAAATCGAGCTGTGGAAAATCTGCAACTTCACCACGTTTTTCCCGTCAAACGAATCATCGAAACATAGGTCACCCTTTGTAAAAGTTGTAGTCCTATAGTTGCTCTACAACTTTTGTTTTTGGGGATTTCCAAGTTCTATTCAAAAATTTTGTGTTTCACAATTTTGAAAAGGGGCAAACGAGATTGAAATGGGCGCCAGCCGCTGGCCGGACGCGCGTGCGCATGCGCCGAGCCGCCGGCCACGTGTCGCTCGCTCGTTTTTCTGGCGTACGGACGCCTCACGTCCCTCGCGGTGGACCGCGCGTGTGCCGTGGACCCTCCGCCCAAACCGCCAGCCGTACGCCGCATCTAGCCGCGCACAGGCGCATGCGCGCGCCACACGCCGAAGCACGGCGGTCGCCAGCCGCGGGCGCGCGCGTGCGCGCACCGCGACGGGCCAGGACGCGGGGTAAAAAGGGGAGCGCGAGACGTCGACACTCTTTTCCTCATCCGCCTCGCCTAGCTCGGCGCCCTGCTCAGCCCTGTGCGTAGTTGTGCCTTAGCGCGCTCGAAACAGAGCTCCGCCGGTGCTCCCATGGCTGCCGCCGCCTAACACCTCCTCCTCTCGTCTTCCGTCGCCCCCAAGAGCCCTCACCCCTTCCCTGAACCTCCGTGAAGCCGCACCACCATCCGTGCACCACCCGGCCGCGTTGTCGCCAGCCAAATCAACACTGCGGCAGGCGCCCCAAGGCCGCCCCACCACCAGTGCCCGGCGATGCCTTCTTCGGCCCGAGCTCCGCCGCCCTTCACCCTAACAAGGTGCGCAAAGGCCAACTGGGCCGCTTCCCGGCCGGGTCCAGCCGGAACTCGCCGCCGGCGAGGTCCCGAAGCTGGCGAGCGACCCCATTGCGACGATTTCAATTTGTCCAGGGAGTTTTCCGTAAACTAGGATCATAGTTGTTAGAGTCACACGAATCCGCAACCGGCTTTGATACCAATTGAAGGACCGGATTGGCGACCAGAGAGGGGGGGGAGTGAATGAGAGCCGATAAAAATTCTTTCCAAGAACTCGGCCTATATCCCAAATTCACCTCCAACGAGATCGACACGATCCTCTAGCATTTTGCCAAGATCACGTAGTCACAACTCATAACGGACCTACTGACCCTAGGAACAAAGCTAGGCAAGCCTAGAAGCAAAGCGGAAGCACAATCGAACAAACCAAGGCACAATCCACTAGAAAGTCCGGAGTCTTCGCACTTTTTCCCGGAGTCTCCGGGTTTCCCGGAGTAAAAGTCTGGAGTGAAAAGTCAGGAGTAAAAGTCCGGAGACTCCAGGCTTATTCCCGGAGTAAAGTTTCAGCCTTCGAGAGGGAGAGGGAAAAATCCGAAACTCGATCAAACGACCTCCAAAAATCACGAAACTTTAACCATAGCTTCTCAACAGCACAAAGAAGCTTTTCCCAAAATATCTCCTCCAAAAGATCAAGGAATCACCACCAGAAAAATGAATTAGGTCAAGAACACAAGAGAGAAGACTTTTCCTCAAAATGATGGATCTCCAAAACGGCTAGAGCTCTTGAGACGAAACTTTGGGTAGATGAGAAGCACCCCAAGAAGATGCTATACCCCAAAAATCTCAGCCTCAAACACCCTACAACTCTAGAAATCACGAATCTTGGCCAAGAACACTATGAACTAGGGTTCCTCCGAAAAGTCAGAATCGAGGGCAAATCCCGACGTTTGAGGGGTCAAGATCATTCACAAAGATGCACAAGACATCCACCCCTGATCCCCTCAAAGAAATCCGGGCCAAAACGCTCTCAAATCCGACGAATGGAAAATCCTCCAAAAATACCTCTGAAAATCCAGAAAAAGAAAAACACACGGGATTAAAAGATTTGGCACAAGATTAAGAGAAAGATTTCACTAGGAATCACTTTTCCATATCCGGTTACAAGCCACTCACAAGAATCACAAATCTTGGATGGCTAAAAGATCAAACAAAGAGCCAACCCTCTCCTCTCTCCTTCTCTCCCAAGAGCACCCCAAAATGAAAGAGCACTTCCACCTCTAACCAAAGAGTTGGCTGAAAATTCAGCCCCCTCCTCCTATATATAGGCCCTTCGGAAAAGACCGAAGTGCCCCTACACTAGGAGATACAATACAAGCCCTCATAGGGGCATTTTGGTCAACACATGAAGTTCACCATCGGACGACCGCGCATCCATCGGGCCTTCGCGTCCTCCCGACGCAAGCACCTCGATCATGCCGCGTGTCGCCCGCCTCGAAGCTTCCCGACGCTCCCGGATCCCCGTCTGCGTCGTGTTGGGCCTTCGGACTTGGTTTTGAGGCCCAAACCAAGAAACCATCCTCCGATGGTTTTGTGGCCAAACCACCAAACCCCGCATACATGGCCCGGCCTCACCACGCCAAGCGTCGAGCCCGTCAAGCCTTTCACCTCCGGCGCCCAGACGGTCTACTCGGTCTTGCCTCGTTCCTTGACTTGGCCGCCACTGATGCACCAGCTCCATGTCCACGACTTCGTCTTGCTCTTCTTGCACCATGCGGCTCGCACTTGATCCCGTCGGCCACCGGGTCCCTCGAACCAAGCCTACTTGTCTCTCCATCACCTCGGAGGCCACCTTGGCATAGACCTTTCGCGCTTGTTCTTCACCTACACCAATGCAAACCAAGCCGCAACCAACACCGGCAATACTAGGCCAAGAGTCAGTCCACACAACGTTGTCAACCACTCCTCACGAGTGCATTGACAACACAACCGACAACATAGAAGGATACACAACCTACAACACAACACAACGTAAACATAGAAGGATACACAACCGACAACACAACCCGACGAAACACACTCAACACAAAGCCTCAAAACATCCGGTCAATCGCTCATCATATACAAACCAAGGCACATATCAACTTGGTTTCTCAATCTCCCCCTTGATTAGTGCATTGAGAAAAGATGGTTTGAAAGCAAAAGGAAAACTGATTCAAGTGCCCAAAAGCCAAGAAAAAGCAAAACCAAGGCAACTTGAAATGATAATAGCTCCAACCAAAGACTCTCGGAACCAAGGGAAGCACAAAGGCTAAGCACCACTCAAGAGTAAAGCAATCCACAAGAGCTACAAGCAATCCCGAAAGCCATCAAACCAATTTCAGCTCTTAACAAAGCACTTGTCAACCGCTCATCACCATCAAATCAAGGTTCATATCAACTTGATTTTCCAAATTTCTCCCCCTTGAGGAGTGGGTTGACAAGATGCGAGCACAAAGAAATGGTTTGAGAAAGCAAAGGCCGAACAACTCGTCCAAGTGAACGAAAGTCACACAAGACAAAGAACAAAGACACTTGGCATGAGAGAAACCACAAAGGCCACCACCACTAACAATCTCGGTCCCCAACGACATGGGCAACAGCACGACACAACCGAGACAAGAACGCATGATCCCTCAAGAAGAGGCACAAAGGGCTCAACACCGATGATGGACAAACAAAAGCACACGATCCCTCAAGAAGAGGCACAAAGGGCTCGACACCAATCATGTGATGATCGAAAACTCAAATCAACCGCCGGCTCCTCAAGAAGAGGCAAAGGAGCTCAACACCACCGGCAAAAGAGCACAAAACTCACAAGCTCCCCCTAAACACATGCACTAGGGCCAAAGAGCATACAAACCTCACCCTAAACACATGCGATAGAGCAAAGAGCACACCAAGCTCACAAGATCCCCCTAAGCACATGCACTAGGGCCAAAGAGCATACAAAGCTCACCCTAAATGTATGTGATAGAGCAAAGAGCAAAACACCAAAGCACAACTCAGGTAAACAAAGGAAACTCACCAAAGCTCCCCCTACACAAATGCATACTTCCCCTGAACATGTGCATGCAAACTCAAGTTCTCCCCCTGAACTGAGTATCCCTCTAGATGCAACAAATGCATGAAAACTGAAACATTTTCTCCCCCAAATGCAACTTTTCTTCCTTGTTGACAATGCATGAATCAAGGCAATTTTGCAAAAGATTCAACTACTAGCTTCTCAAATATACAAAGAGCACTATAAAATGCTACAAATGAGATAATGAGCAAGCAAGATAGTTCATAGTTCAATAAAAGCATAGCCATCAAGATAGTAAACCTATATAGGCATATGACAAAGGCATGATCAAATTAAGCATTTTTGCGAAAAATTTCCCTCTCATGAGCAAAGACCTAAACATGAGCAAAACATGCCAAAGTGAATCTAGATCACACAAACTTCATGCTAGGTCACATATCCTTATCAAAAGATCATTATGAACACCCATAAGCATCTCATGTCATGTTAAAGCCACCGAGCCATGTGTCTACTTCTTAAAATGAGACTTCTCATGGTAGACATCATGCAACGGTTTAGCACCCATATTAATTCAGATTTAAAGCAATTATGACATGGAACAGGTGAGAGCATAACTTTAAGCATAAGCATTTCATATCAATTTCATTTTTCAAATTTAAGCACAAAATGGTACATGAAGTGCCTTTGCGGCAAAAAGAAGCTTATGCTCCCCCACAATGTGTCACATGGGCTAAACATTCACAATGACAAATGGATCTTTGACCCCAAGTGAAAAGCACATGATATCCAAGCACAAATTAAGCATGATATAGACCACCAAAGCACACTAAGATCATGCAAGACCTTAAACTCACAAGAGAGAGCCTATCCTAACATTTTCCAAAAAATAGTCATCTCAACATGCACATATAGCAAAACTATCAAGAGCATAGCTATCCATCACCAAATCATATCAAACATGCTCAAAAGCTCACAAATAGCATATTATAGTATTCATGGCATATAGGAGAAGCTCAACCTACCATGCATATGATACAAATGCAACAAAGATAGATATGTACATCAAATGCAACATGATATATGACACAATGCAAGACACGAATGTCAAACCTACCAAAGTCTATACATCATGATATATGATACATATGCAATGCAAAATGCATGGGGAGACATGGAACTCAGCTTAGCAACAAGAAGACTCACAAGGGGACATACCAACTAAGAACCGCTCCAAGCGAGAGAAGAGCCACCAAAGATCCCAATTGAGTACCATAGAAAAGATACCAATTGCAAGACTGCCAAAGATCCCAATTGAATACCATAGAAAGGATACCAATTGATGAATCACAAAGACTACCAAAAGCCAAAACACGCCTTGAAGCAAATTCCCCATCAAAAGAAGTCAAGCTCCCCCTCAACCAAAGACGACTAGCAAAGCAAAAGCTAGGAAAAGAAAGAGCGAGAGAGAAGCTCTAAAACCAACCTAAAAAGGAGAAAACCAAAGAAGGAACAAAACACAACCCGAATACAAGGCAAGCCCGAAACCCAAAGCAAGCTCAAAACATGCTACACAATGCATTGACAATACCAATCAAAATAAATAAAGCATTGTAACATGATTCCACATATGAATATAAGCATGGGCTAGCAAGCATGTCAACAAGGTGCAAACCTATACAAGGATACTAAAACAAAATGATACCAAGGAACAAAATGCCAAACATGATACAAGGACTAAACATAGGCATGATACAAGTTTATATGGATCATCCACCAACATATATTACAAAGCTAGCATGACAAGATATACATGGGGGGACAAACATGCTAACATGAAAGGATACCATAGAGCTAGACAAAAATGATATGGATGAAACATGACATAACCACCATAAAGCAACCATAAAGCATGACATGGTGTTCATATATATCATCCACCACAATATCATACAAAAGATAGCAAGATAGATATACTAGATCACAAAGCTATCATGAACAAGGTGGCTAGCCTACCATGGTTTACACCAAAGTATATACAAGTGAGCACAAGGGGAAAAGGAAACTCACTATACATGTGTACAAAGGCTTTCAAGAGCCATCAAATCGGCGTGGAGAACCATCTTGTCATGATCACCTCACGGGCAAAGATGAAGCACCATCGAGCTCATGTTCTCCAACCGCGTCTCCATACCTACACATGAGGAGATAAGAAAGACCGAGCCTTGGATCCCAAAGGGTTAGCAAGCACATACTTGGGAATCCAATACTTGGTCACACGGGTAAGCGATGCACACAACTTATCATGTGGGTTAGTGTGATGCAAATTCCGGTTTGAATGAAAAGGTTTTCGAACACTCTTGGAACCATGTCTCAAAGGAGCAACTCGTGAAGAAAACCGAGTGCTACCACAAGCAAAAAGGCAAAGGTCCCTCGAGGTCATAGGAGAAGAACCAACACAAGCACCACGGGAAGCATGTCGCGGACCAACACAAGAAACACTAGAAGCATGTCCACGAGCATGGCCTAACTCACTAGAAAAAGGGTCATAAAACCCGTCCACAAATAGTGCCTTCTTAGGCTCACAAGTGTTCATGCCATGAGAAGGGCTCTGAACAACCAAAGGCCTAGAAGCACCTCCTCGCCGCAATCTCCTTGCCCGGCAGTAGCAAAATATCTCTTGATGCCCATCCTTCCCACAATGAGAGCAATGGTATAAAGGCCTATCGAGAGGCACGGTCCGAGTGGACGAATCACCATTCTCTTGTAAGTGAGAAGTCCCTTGGGACTTAGAGTAAGAAGCATCAACCCCAACACTCGCCTTGGTACCCACATTAGAATCACACGTGCCATGAGAAAGGCTACGTGGCTTCTTAAAAGCTTTGGCACGCACACGTAGCTCGTGCTTGATATGGCGAAAGCAAAACTCAACGGTATGCCCATCCTTCTTGCAAAAGGTGCATTGGAACCTCAGCTTGGGAGTATGAGTTCCAAATATGTGGGAGGCACCCTTGCCATTCAAATTACCTTGGGCAACACTGGAAGATCCACCAAGCTTAGGAATAGCTATGGGAGAGCTATCCAAAGCACCACCACATGTGCCACCATCCAAAGACTCACGCTCAAGAGAAGAAGTCAACTCCGGTTGAGAAGAAGCAATTTTAAAAGCATCAACATCGGAGTGACAAGAAGTGCGAGAATCCAAACCCTTGGCACAAAGACTCTTGCACCTTGTGCGCAAAACCTCATTTTCAAACTTGAGGTGCTCACAAGTACCACATGTCATATTTCTCAAGTTATCGATTTCCTTTTCAATGCACTTAGCATATGTGGTACGCAAGAGTTCATTTTCTTTCTCAAGGCTGGCACTCATCTCATCATGCACAACCAACTTGGTGCTCATATCATCGCGCATTCTTTTCAAAGCCAAAACTTCACTTTCCAAATCAATGCATGAAGTGCAAATGAGACCACATGAACAATTATCATCATTTACATCAACCAAAGCATCATCATCATCACAAGAAGTATGGCAAGTATCATCTATACACAACAAAGAGCACTTGCTACAAGGCATGGATTTCATATCACAAATTTCAGCCCCAGCATGCTCAAGTTCATCTACACATGTGGTGTGAGTCAATTTTAGTTTATTAATTTCAGCATGCAAAGACTCACAAGAAACACATGGTAAGGAAGCACTTGTCTCCAACAAAGCAATCTTACTTCTAGCCACATCAAGATCAATATTCAAAGCAACGCAAGAATTGCAAGGCATAGAAGTATTGGATTTCAACAAGTCCAATTCAGATTTCATGCAAGCAAGAGAAGAGTTCAATTCATCATTCTCAAATTCAAGATTATTACATGCTCTTCTAATGACTTCAACATGCTCTCTACGATAATTAGCCTCATTTTTCAGTTTCTCATTTTCAACACACAAGGCATCACAAGATTTGCATGGCAAAGACGCATTGAATTTCAATAATTTAATTTTTGATTTCAAGCTAGCAAGAGAAGAGTTCAAATCATCATTCTTAGAATGCATGGTATTACAAGAAGTGCAAGAATTTAAAGCACAAGACTTCCAATGATCCATACCACATTTCAACCTAGCAAGGGAGCATTTCATTTTCTCATTCTTCCTACGCAAGGTATCACACAAATCTATGTTTCTCCTATGCAAATCCCCACAATCACATTCATAATCATTCAACTTTTCGCATAGGATCAAGATGCATTTGGCAAGCGTACCTTGGTTCATGTCCCTTAGCTTGCGGTAGAGTTCGCCTTTCTTGAGGTCACCATCTTGATAGTCCTCGACGAGAGACATCATCATCTCCACTCCGGCTTCCGCCTCAACATCCATACTCCTGCTCAAATAACCACAAGGAGAAGAGCTCGGTGCCATACTCAAAGCACCAGTTAGGATTAGCTAAAAACAAGCTCAAAGCACGCAAACCAAATCCGCACGCAAAGCACCCCTTCTCTTTTGTCACCCTATGGATCCTAGACTTGTTAGAGTCACACGAATCTGCAATCGGCTCTGATACCAATTGAAGGACCGGATTGGCGACCAAAGAGTGGGGGGGGGAGTGAATGTGAGCCGATAAAAAATCTTTCCAAGAACTCGGCCTATATCCCAAATTCACCTCCAACGAGATCCACACGATCCACTAGCATTTTGCCAAGATCACGTAGTCACAACGGACCTACTGACCCTAGGAACAATCGACTGGAAGCAAAGCGGAAGCACAATCGAACAAGCCTAGGCACAATCCACTGGAAAGTCCGGAGTCTCCGCACTTTTTCCCGAAGTCTCCGGGTTTCCCGGAGTAAAAGTCCGAAGTAAAAAGTCCGGAGTAAAAGTCCGGAGACTCCGGGCTTTTTCCTGGAGTAAAGTTTCAGCCTTCGAGAGGGAGAGGGAAAAATCCGAAACTCGATCAAACGACCTCCAAAAATCACGAAACTTTAACCATAACTTCTCAACTGCACAAAGAAGCTTTTCCCAAAAGATCTTCTCCAAAAGATCAAGGAATCACCACCAGAAAAATGATTTAGGTCAAGAACACAAGAGAGAAGACTTTTCCTCAAAACGATGGATCTCCAAAACGGCTAGAGCTCTTTAGACGAAACTTTGGGTAGATGAGAAGCACCCCAAGAAGATGCTAGACCCCAAAAATCTCAGCCTCAAACACCCTACAACTCTAGAAATCGCGAATCTTGGCCAAGAACACTATGAACTAGGGTTCCTCCGAAAAGTCACGAATCGAGGGCAAATCCCGGCGTTTGAGGGGTCAAGATCATTCACAAAGATGCACAAGACATCCACCCCTGATCCCCTCAAAGAAATCCGGACCAAAACGCTCTCAAATCCGACGAATGGAAAATCCTCCAAAAATACCTCTTAAAATCCAGAAAAAGAAAAACGCACGGGATTAAAGGATTTGGCATAAGATTAAGAGAAAGATTTCACTAGGAATCACTTTGCCAAATCCGGTTACAAGCCTCTCACAAGAATCGCAAATTTTAGATGGCAAAAAGCTCAAACAAAGAGCCAACCCTCTCCTCTCTCCTTCTCTCCCAAGAGCACCCCAAAATGAAAGAGCACTCCCACCTCTAACCAAAGAGTTGGCTGAAAATTCAGCCCCCTCCTCCTATATATAGGCCCTCCGGAAAAGACCGAAGTGCCCCTACACTAGGAGATACAATACAAGCCCTCATAGGGGCATTTTGGTCAACACATGAAGTTCACCATCGGACGACCGCGCATCCATCGGGCCTTCGCGTCCTCCCGACGCAAGCACCTCAATCATGCCGCGTGTCGCCCGCCTCGAAGCTTCCCGACACTCCCGGATCCCCATCTCCGTCGCGTTGGGCCTTCGGACTTGGTTTTGAGGCCCAAACAAAGAAACCATCCTCCGATGGTTTTGTGGCCAAACCACCAAACCCCGTGTACACGGCCCGACCTCACCACGCCAAGTGTCGAGCCCGTCAAGCCTTTCACCTCCGGCACCCGGACGGTCTACTCGGTCTTGCCTCATTCCTTGACTTGGCCGTGACTGATGCACCAGCTCCATCTCCACGACTTCGTCTTGCTCTTCTTGCACCATGCGGCTCGCACTTGATCCCGTCGGCCATCGGGTCCCTCGAACCAAGCCTACTTCTCTCTCCATCACCTCGGAGGCCACCTTGGCATAGACCTTTCGCGCTTGTTCTTCACCTGCACCAACACAAACCAAGCCACAACCAACACCTGTAATACTAGGCCAAGAGTCAGTCCACACAACGTTGTCAACCACTCCTCACGAGTGCATTGACAACACACCACATAAACATAGAAGGATACACAACCGACAACACAACCCGACGAAACACACTCAACACAAAGCCTCAAAACATCTGGTCAATCGCTCATCATATACAAACCAAGGCACATATCTACTTGGTTTCTCATAGGTTTTCTCTGCAACTTCAAAAAATCATTAAAAATCATAGTCAAATCAGAAAAATGTAAATCTAGTTTTATTAGTTTCCTTGTGTTGAGGTCTACCTTTTCTAGAAAGGTTGTATAGGGTTTTTCTATGTAGATTTTGAATGAAAAATCAAACTCAGTTTGAAGTGTTTTTGTTGTAGTTTAAAATTTACTCATGATATGGAAGTGAAATTTGGATATGTTGTTCTTTATGCCATGTTTAGGCTTGTGACCAAAGTTGACATAAGTTTGATAAGTAGATATTTAGTTATGATTTATGTAATCTTTATGCTAGATTAATCTTGATGCTTTTTATAGTCCCTTTAATAAATCTTTCTCTAAGCACAAATGCACCCCAGGGTTTTGTCATGATGAGTAGCACCTCTGGTAGAATGGATGTGATTTTAGGCTTTTATTTGATTTATGTTTTGTATTTAATCTTGTGTAGGATGTTAAATTAATAACTTGAAAAATAAATTAGATCTACACTTGTGCCTTGTTCAGAGGCTTAGATTTGACATAAATGACTTGTAGAAGAAAATTGAGACAAAAAAGATTAGTAAATCTTTTTGTAGGATTTAATTGAGTTATGCTAGGCTGATTTGTGTCTTTTTCATATAAATTAATTTATATGTGATCTGGAGCTAAATTTTGGCATGTGAGCTTAGTTTAGGTATGTTCTGCTGTGTACCAAAGTTTAGGACAATTGGAAGTGTATTTCATTTAATATGGATTTTTGGTGAAAGGCTAGCTAGATTTTAAATAAATAAGTTTCACTCACTTTTAGGTTTAATTAAGGAATTCCATGAAGTGTTTCTGTTTGTTATAATTAAACACACCACCTTGCTATTTTGTGAAGTTAAGTAACTTAGTTTGCTTAAATGTTCACACAATCACCATCAAAGTAACCTTTAATTAACCATCACCCCACCCCATGTTCTTTATGAGAAATATTAGGTGTTTCGATGAATGTGGCCAACAAGAGTTGGTTTTGGTGGTAATTCTCTCACCCTCACTGTCACCTAATGCATGTGCATGTATAACATGTAGATTTGCCAGACGAGACGTACACGCTTGTCCAGGAGAGAGACAGTGCAGTTGATGGGGAAGTGAATCACATTGGTGTGTAGCAAGACCTGGGCCAAAGTCCAGAAGAGCTCAAGGCTGTAGTTGAAGAAGAGAAAGGCAAGCACCAGAAGCATTAATCCCAGATTTTCCTACCTCATATCTTACTCTTTCGTATTTATGTTTTGCATGTGCATTTAAGTTTCAGGAGTTGAATTGAAACCTTAGATGCATGATCCTTAGGTTCCTATGCTCTTTTACTAGTATGCTAGGTCGCTAGTGCCATGCTTTAAGGACATGGTACAAGTCGAGTAATATCTCATTGCTCGCGAGATATAGGTTACTTATGTTGGAATCATAAGTTTGGTTAAACTGACTCGCTCATGAGGTAAGAGTAATGGGTTCGGTCTCGACCGAGTAGTATGTGCTGGTTAAGCTATTGAACATACCAAGCACTTGTCGGGAATGAGACCAGTAAGCTTAGTACCTAATGAACCAGTGCGGGAACTTTATCGCTACTAATCTTGAGGTGCGCCTCCAGGCTCGCCACCTGTAGTGCATGTGTGAGTCTGGATGTACTGTGTTGGGCATACCAGTAAACCATGTACTTAGGATTGTAGCATCTAATCCTAAACTGAGGGAATGACGGGAACCGCCTGGTCGGGGTGTACCCTGTATTTGATTTTATTTGGTTTCTTGGGGTATACCTTCTTCTGTGTGTTTGGGTTGTACCTTGCAAGGTTTATAAATTCGATCCATCGTCGGTCTCTCACCGTTATTTGAGATGGCTTAACCACTGGCTACCCCATCTTTTAATATGGAACAGACGGATTAATTTTGCTGCTTGATTAGTATTGTTTGCACAACTGCTTGATTAGTTTGGGTGCTTACATAAAAAGGTAAATCTACTAGAATTTGAGTTAAAATTTGGAATTACGGATCAATTCTTAGTCACTTTTGGCAAAACAAACCCACCAGCCAAAAAGCCTTGCATGTTTAGTTTTAAATTCATTTTGTCGGGTAAGTCTTGCTGAGTATTAGAATACTCAGCCTTGCTTGTGTTGTTGTTTTCAGGTAATGCTATTTGGCCTGGCTCTATCCCTGAGGGCTGGGAACTTGAATGGGAGAATGATGATGACGATGAGTGATATGCTATGGATGGCCTCCCATGTGTATCATACGACTAGTTTACTTTTCCACTGTTGAAACTCTGAAACTTTACTTTTATGCATGAAACTTGGTTTGTAATAATTTAACCCTGTGGGCTGTTCTGTAATTTGAATTCGTACTCTAGACCCGCCCTCGTGTGGGCTTTGTTGCATATTATCGATCTTGTGTTGTAAGTGATTCACCGGGGTTGACCCGGCAGAGACGACATAATACTTCTTTATTATCGCTTAATGGCCAAGTGGACCAGCTTAGGTGATAATAAAGAATTATTTTGGGCGGTTCTGTCACAGCTAATACCAGAGCGAGATATGCACCAGAGTATTAAAACTACCTTAATAACTTGTTTTTGGAATAAAAGTTGCCAAGAATAGGTGTAATTGCAAAGTGAGTAGGACGTTAAGGATGAAACTAGTCCGAGAGGCCCTAGAGGGAATTTTTGGGTTATTTCAGGTGGCTAGTACTCTATGGTTTATCTAAACTGACTTCCAGCATATTTTATTATCTGTCAAAACTTACTTTCTCGCACAACCATACTAGTTCATCACATTTTCCTATACGTGGTGGTGCCACATGGAAGTCATGTGAGGGATGGATGGGACCTATTCCAAAGGGAACCCACTGTCACGTCTGTGTCTCGCCACATTTTGCCACACGTGGACGTTCCATATCACAAAGATGCGAGGCAAGGATGCACTCCATTCAAATGGAGTGTGTCTGAGTAGGACGCTGTCCATGCAGCGGCTTTATGCATGGATACCGTTTCTATAGTGAACAGTAATTTATGTGGACGCTTTCGTGAGTGCTGGCATGAAAGGTTCGGAATGTTCTGTGATTTTCTGTAGGTACACTAACCACGATTCGTTAGGTACGGTAATTAAGAAATGAATAGCTTTCGACTAGCTATTATAGGGAGAGACGTATCTATGCCGTGCCACCGGCACTAAGTTCGATTTTTAAGCTTAATTGCTTGGTGAGGACTTATAGGACGTTTTTGCATCATGCTAAAAGCTACCAAAACTTAAAATGATCCTAATAGACCTTTAGTGTGGTCTCTGGCTGAATTATAATTCTTAAGGGCCATACATGATAGTTTGATAAATTGTTGTGATAATCAAAGATATAACCAGCTGCTGTCCTAAAATTTTCTAAGGAGGATCTAGAAAGTTTGTGGCTAGGTGATCTTTAGGAAATTTTGTTCATCAGTTAGTTAAGCTTCTTCCATGAATTTTCCATGATTTTAGGATGAATATAACTGAAGTTATGCTTAAATTACTAAACCTAGGTCATGCTGAAATTTCTGACAAAATGATGTTAAGGCTGAAAATTCGAATTTTACACCTTGTTCCAAACAGATTATGCCTAGACAATCTATACCAAAAATGTTCCATATATAGCTTATTTTGTGCTGTCAAAATCTCATGGTCATAGGGTTCTTAATTTTCGAGATATGATCTTTTTAGTGAATCTCTGTCCTGCTGAAAAATTCTGAGCAATAACACTCTAAAACTGGATCAGTCAAACCCTTTTACATTCTGAACTGGTTCAACCTTTGAATACCAAAAATGTGTGTTATAATGTTGTCGAGTTGCTGACAAAAATTTGGAATTTTTGGTGTACTGGTTTTTAAGCTATGATTTTTTGTTCAGAACTGCCAGTTTTGCCATATGGTATGGTAAACTCATCTTTGTGGGTTCTAACATGTGTTTGTAATTATTTTACAGATAGCTGCCCCTGGGTTGATTGCGATGAACGCCGACGATACGTTCTCTACCACAGGACTGCACTAGGAGGGCTTCACCCGCATTGTGTGGGGTGCCCTTAGTGCCGTCGGCTACACTACTCCTCCCTTCTACGTGGGAGTGGAGTACGAGGAGCTGGCAGTGCCTAGCTGCCGTGTTCGAGTCACCGTGCTACCTCACCCGGGCCACCCTGAGTGGGCTGACTTTAGCACGGAGCTCCTGTGCCACCGCTCTCTAGAGGTAGTGGAGTCGGCGGTGTTGCTGGTGCTCCACGCTGTCTGCAGTCACCACCCTCAGGAGATGATGGCGTCCCTGTTGGGGTTGCTTCCTACTATGGACCCCAACGACCCTGTGTGGATGGGCCGTTTGGCCAACATAGCTACACTCCTCGATGTTGCGCCTCCTCTCGACATAGTACAGACGCTGACCCAATGCTTGGGGGCTTTGTACAACCTCCAGGATCTTCGTCACGCTATCTCCGACGACGTGAGCCACCGCCTCACTGTGGCTACTTGGCACGCACTCTGCCTTGCCGGGGCCTTCATGGAGCAGCACAACGGGTTTGCACAGGCTTTGCAGGCCATTGCTGGACTCCAGGGTCAGGTGGTATAGTTCGAGATGGAGTGGGGGAATCACTTGCAGCAGATTCTGGACTTGCAGATGGGGCAGCAAGGGCTGCAAGCACAGCTGGCTGACAGGGATGCTGAGAGGTTGGTGCACCTTCAGCACATCCTCGAGTTACAGGAGCAGGTTGAGGACCTATAGCTAAATGCAAAGGCTATGGATGGTGTTGTGGGTTTGCTACAGCAGATGCATCCACCACCGGCTGTTGGACAGGGTGAGCAGCAGGAGATTCAGGTGGAGCCTGAGGAGGTGCAGAGAGTATCCGGCCTTGACGAGGCAAGTCAGGCAGCACCACTCCCACCTGCAGCACCGGGCTCTCCAGCAGCTAGTGAGGGCTCCATAGGAAACTAGTTCTTAGAAAATATAGTAGGACTTGACATGTACTCTTGGTTCGGCCTAATTTTGGTTGGTGTTTGTGGTAGGCTGACTTAGGAGTATTCTTTTGTGTAGCTAGATGCTACATAGTAACCCCTTATGTAATGGTGATCCCCAAAACTTGTTACTATGTAAATATTGTGGTGGACACCTTTCCGGCAGCAATCTGCCTAATGAATGAAATGAAGCTAGTTATGGTCACTTCTGAATTTTACTATGGATACCAAAGTTGTTCAAAATGTTATAATGAACATGCTCACAAAAATTCAGTATTTTTGCATGTGTATATGTAGAGATATCAAAATTCTAATAAGCTCCTGTTTGCTGCCAAAACTGCTAAACAGAACTTTGGTAATTGAATTTTTCGACCCATGTAACATTTGAATTTGTCTCTGAGCTGAATACCAAAGTTGTAGCTTATAAAATTCTACACTTGCAGACCAGAATTAAGAAATTTTTGACATTTGTACAGAGAGTTATGAATTTTATACTTAGGGCTGTTCTACTGTCTAATTCTGAAATTTCAATAATTTGAATTTTCGTCATGCATATTCTACTTGTTATTATTTTTAGCAAGCTTTGAATATGTGTCTAATGAAAGTTCGACTTTTCAGATGGATGATAATGCACCGAACAACCCTAGGGGCTCTGGAGTTCATGGTGGTGGTGATCCTCCTCGACCCCCACACATGACACCTTCAGAGGCTTTCATTGCTGCTCAGACAGAGGTGTTGCGACAGATACTTCAAACTCAACAACAGATTGCCACTACAAGAAATCCTTTGATCCATGACGAAATTCTCTTGACGTTTTTTGATTTCGTCACAGATCACACTACATCCATGACAAACAGTTAGATTTCGTCATAGATTCGCAGTGTTGGATATGAAGCCCGATATGAAATCCAAACACTATGACATTTTGCCAATTTCGTCATAGATTTCAACACAGATCACACTGCATCCATGACAAACAGTCAGATTTCGTCATGGATTCGCAATGTTGGATATGAAGCCCGATATGGGTCCAAACACTATGACGTAGTGCTAATTTCGTCATAGTTCGACCCACGATGTGTTTCAGCATTTCGTCATGATCTATAAATTTTAGAAAAACATTCATATAACATGTGAAAATAAATATACATCATCACGATCAATAATTAAAAAACTTAGGAAAAAAATAGAGTGATGTATGAAAAAACAGAGAAGACAAAAAAAAATGGAAGAGGTCAAGGTTCAAACCGTGCACCTCTTAGCTCAACTAAACAACTCTTACCACTACAGTACATACAAAGTTGTATTTTACATTTGCATTCAACATTTTTTAACTTGGTTTTGCCACCGGCCAACCGCGGCCGCGCTCGGCCGAGCCCCGGCCGGCCGCAGCCTCCCACGCCAAGGCAGTGGCTGGCCGCGGCCGGCTGCACCAAGGCCGCGGCTGGCCGCACCCTGGCCGCGGCCGGCTGCACCAAGGCCCTGGCGGGCCGCGCCCTGACCGCGGCCGGCTGCACCAAGGCCGCGGCTGGCCGCACCCTGGCCGCGGCCGGCTGCACCAAGGCCATGGCTGGCCGCGCCCTGGCCATGGCCGGCCACACAGCAGCCACCCTCCAGATTAAAGAAAAAATCAAAAAAAAATGTGGCCTAACATGGGTTCGAACCCTGCACACCAAGGAAAAAGTAAAAACACTTCTACCAACAGACCATCTCCTTTCATGTGGTAACTTGTGTTATTTAAATTTACTTATAAGTGCACATTTGTGAAAAATGTATAGTGTCACTTTATCGAAATCATTTAAATTTTTTATCATATACTTGTGACCCTAAAATATGTCTCCACACTAATTTTTCAATTTTGTTGACCATATTTGAATATTGTTCTGTTTACTATGAGGTAATTTCGACATAAAAGTTTGATTTGCCCTAAGAAGAGAATTGGATTTTTCATCAATCTTCTAGATGTGGTCTAGAATGGACCATATGTGCCTAAATATAGTTTTAAAATTTTTTTTGAATCTTATTAAAGGTACATATAGGTCAATTTGGAATTACTTTCGGTAAACACGTAGAAAATCATTTAAGTGATAGAAAATAGCAAATCTACTCAAAAATTCTTGAAACTCCTAAGTGAGAACTTATATGTTGTATTTTACATTAGAAAAATGTATTGGGGGCATATAAGATAAATATTTTGCAACTTACTTCACAAGGGTGTATTCATTAGTGGTTTGAAAAATAGAAAAATATCTCTTTTGCACAACAAATGGCAATGTGAATCCCAATATATTAATATAAGAGTAAATGTAAGGTTATGTCCATAATTGAGGTGTATATGAGTAAGAAAATATTTTATGGTATACAAACTTCAAAGTTTAAGTTGAGTTGTATGAAACAATGTGAGAGAACTATATAGTTTGTGAACAATGTATACTCCAATTTTCTCAAAATCTTATGAAACTTTTTTGTCAAGCTTGTACACCCATAAAATGATTATATTCTAATTTACATAATTTTTGGAGAATATTTAGGTATTATTATCATTATTTCATAATGATGTGACTAGTAGAAGTTTTAGTTTTCCCTATAAGTCAATTGAATTTTTCGTCAATATATAAGACACGGGCTATCATGTAAGATAGTAGCCTAAATATATATTTTTAGGAATTTTATAAATATTATTTGACATACATGTATTTCAAAATTAAAGTATTTCCAATAAACACCCAGAAATTCATTTAAATGATAGAAAATAGCAAATCTTGTTAAAAAATTTTGAAACTCCTATGTGACAACTTATATGATGTATTTTACATGTGAAAAACATTTTGAGGGTAAGTAAGATAATAGTTTTTCAAGTTACTTCACAAGGGTGTATTCATTAGTGGTTTAAAAAATAGAAAAATATCTTTTTTGCACAACAAATGGCAATGTGAATCCCCATATGTTAATATAAGAGTAAATGTAAGGTTATGTCCAGAATTGAGGTGTATATGAGCAAGAAAATACTTTATGGTATATAAACTTCAAAGTTTAAGTTGAGTTGTATGAAATAATGTGAGAGACCTATATAGTTTGTGAACAATGTATACTTCAATTTTCAAAAAATCTTATGAAACTTTTTTGTCAAACTTTTACATCC
Source organism: Cenchrus fungigraminus (assembly GCA_036936925.1). Classification (NCBI taxonomy): domain Eukaryota; kingdom Viridiplantae; phylum Streptophyta; class Magnoliopsida; order Poales; family Poaceae; genus Cenchrus; species Cenchrus fungigraminus. The sequence goes on along the minus strand of CM072771.1, from coordinate 85,280,139 downwards.
ATAAAATGAATCTATGCCAATTTACATAATTTCTGTAAAAGTTTTAGGTATTATTATCATTATTTTTTAATAAGGTGACTAGTAGAAGTTTGAATTTTCCCTATATATCAATTGAATTTTTCATCAATCTTCTAGATGTGGGATAGAATGGACCATAGAATTCTAAATATAATTTTTTTTGAATTTTTCGAATCTTATTAGAGGTACATATAGGTCAATTTGGAATTACTTTTGATAAACACGTAGAAATTCATTTAAATGATAGAAAATGTCAAATCTACTTGAAAATTCATGAAACTCCTAGGTGACAACTTATATGTTGTATTTTACATGTGAAAAATATATCTATATATATTAAACAATTATTTTTACATGTTACTTCACAAGGATAGTGTAGAATTAGATGAAAATAAAAACAAACTAAACAGACCACAAATTGGGCTTATTTCCCTTCGTCGTGCACGGCCCAACTATTTATGACCGTCCATCCTTGATTTGACGGCTCAGATCGCATCATGGTTGTATAAAGTCCCTTTAGACAGACGCTATCCTCCAGAACCCTAGCTCTCTTCCTCTCCTCCCTTCCCAGCGGCGGCAGCGGCACACACTGCGACCCCCTCGGCCCCTCCGTCTCTCCCCCACGTCTTCCTCCCTCCTCTCTCGCTCTCCAACCCTAGGTGGCTGTGGAGGTCCTCATCGATCTCAGGCGCCCTGGCGGCCATCTGAGCGAGGAGCTCCTCCTGGTCCTCATGGGCGGTGGGTCGGGGGCCTTGTTGTGCAAGTCCTGGACCTCGCCGGCGTCCACCCCCCGCTTCCGGGGAAGCAAGGCCGTCGAGGAGCCCGAGAATAGCGGCCGCTGCAAGGAGGTGGGAGGCAGAGGGCGGCACGGGGAGGTGTGTCAGATCCAGGTCGTGCGGAGGGTGGGAGATGCAAATCTTTCTCACCTTGGTGGATTCGATCGATGGCCTCTGCTTCAGCAGCCTTGAGGCTTGAGCTGCTCTAGTCCTCCCAACAGGTCTGTTCCCCTACCCCAAGCCTCTCTTCCTGCCAAATCTGTTGGAATCCTCTTGTTCTAGATAGGCAAAACTTTGGATCTCTCCGGGAGTTGTAGTCTTCATCTTGAAGTTTCCCCATCCGTGTATTGTTAATTGTAATAGATCATGTGCTTGCTTTACAAAGATTACTAGAACCAATGGTCTGGTCAACTCAATATGAAGTTCAGATGTGAAAAATGTGCTACATTTTCCGTGTTCAGTGTCTGATTTATAGGCACAAATGAGTGCAGGTAGTTCAGACTTCACAAATGAGTGCAGCTAGTCAGGTATGTGTGTGTCTTCCTCTCCCCCTCCCTCCTCTGCCCCTATCATTGGTGGTCTGTGCGTGGTGGTGAACTTGTGGCTGCTTGTGCTCTGCCCTTTACTTCTTTAAGTCTGAGCATACTGTGTCTAGATGACACATAGCCTTGTAATATTGTTGTCTACGTGCACCCTCTTTCTTTTGTTCCTTTTCGTCATGTGTTGTGGCTGGACTACTACTAATTATAGCACTAATAAATATTGCTGATTTATTAAGTTACAAGAGATAGATTCATTCAGAGACTACAAGTGCTCATGTCCCTATGTACAACAAAGACTCCTAATGTTGCAGCTAGTCTGCTTGCTACCTGTTTTTCTTGATACTGAGTTGTTGATACTCCTAATTTAGTTTCATACCTTCTTAATTAAGGTACATTTTAAAAAGAGTTTGTTTATTTATTCATTTCACACAAGCCTAGTACCAGGGTGCCGTCTGCTTGCTTGAACTGTAGCATTGCTGCTTTTATCTATGTGGCATATATACTTACCTTTAGATAAGTGCAAAGTAGTTGTAATAATAAAGTGAATCTGAGATAGCCTCACTTTGTGTACCTTATTTACTTTTCATCAAACTTTTAGTGTGCAACACTACACTTTCTAGGATGGATAGGACTAAGCTTAAAAATTAGCATTGTAATTTCTTTGTAGGTACTTGTTTAGCATTGTACTTTCTTTACTGGAGCACATGGAAATTGGAATCTCCATAAATTGAGTATTAGGTAACACCAATGCTTGATCTGTGGTAGATACCTGTTGGTTTATGACACTTAGGAACTTTGTTGCACTAACTGAATTCTTGAAGTGCCATTGACTGTGAATAGTGGTGTAATCATTGCTTTGGAGAGTTAATTGCTTTGGAGAGTTATAGGCTCACTGCTGATCGACTTATCTCTGACTAGCTAACTCTGCTTGCCTGATTTGTTCTACTGTGCAGGTGAGAATCATTGGTCTAGCAACACGCTGCTCTTGGTCTGAGTAAAGTAGGATAGAGCTCGCCGGCTCACAACATCTGCTGCCCAGAGCTTCTGGAACAGCAACATCAGAAGTGCTATTTGTAGACCAAACCAAGGAACTCAGGTAAAGATCAGGTGCATGAAGTTTATTGCCATTGTCTGTGAATAGTGGAGTAATCATTGCTTTTGAAAGTTAATTGCATTACCTCTGAAGTGACAGTTTCCTTTGCTTGTGTCAATAGAAACCAACTTCATTTTTAAATTAGTAATAAGTACTATCTTTTTGTTATTCAAATAATATATATGCTTATGTGATCGGCAGTAACATTTGTTTAATAGTAGCTTGCTGTGTAGTACATTAGCTTTCTAGCGTCACTTCTCTTTGGTTAAATATGTTCTTATGTCTTTGTTGATGATCAGTGCAGTCTGTAATGCATATGTAATTGTTTTCTTATTTAGCTTGTCCATCTCGTAATGCTTGTGTCCCTTTTCTTTTGCTTCCAGGAACAAGACGACGTCATTAGGAAACATGATGGGATTGCTTGTGTCATTCTGAACCTTTTTTGGAACCTCTGATGTTGGATGAAAATATGTTTGTATTTGATGTTGTACTAGAGTACAAAATGTTGCATTGGATGTGTTGGTATTATATTCTACGCGACTGTGCTATTATAAAATTTGTGAATTTTGATGATCTAGAATTGATTTTGAGCCCCACAGAAATGGTTGAATTATGTGTGCATGAATTTAAATTGGGTTGGTGTGAAATGAGTATTGGGCCTGGAAATGGGCTAAAAAAGAGAGGTTCAGTTATGATACTGGCCCACTTAATAAAATGGGCCCACCAAATTCTGGTATTGGCCCATTAAAGAAATGGGCTAATCTTTTAAAAAAATGACAAATTGGGTTGCGATGATGATGTCAGCGGCCACGTCATCATCTAGGTAGGCAGCCACATCATCATCCATGTCACAGATCTATGACGTTCATTTTCGTCACAGATTTCGGGCTTTGGGCCGGGTTCAATGGGCTTTAGACAATTCTATGACGGTTTCATAACGTCATGGATCATGTTAATCTATGACGAAAACTTAAGGACGTCACGAGAAGGGATCCGTGACGCTCAATACATGACGTTATCAAATTTCGTCATAAACACCGTTTTATGACGAAATTTTGATGATCCGTGACGAAACGTGAGTGTCATGGACCACAACATTTTTTGTAGTGTGCTCAGAGGTTGCAGCAGCCCCAAAATCATCATGGTCATGATCAAGATGGGCCAAACAATGTCACAAAGTATGAGCACTTCAGGTCAATGAGGCCCCTTGAGTTTACTAAGGCTGAGGAGCCGCTTGAGGCCGATGCTTTCATCAGGGCCCTTGAGGCCAAGTTCTTTGTGTTCGTGCTGCCATGTTCTGAGCAGCGCAAGGCTGGTTTCGCTGCCTAGCAGCTTAGGGGCGAGGTGTTGATCTGGTGGGAAGATTACAAGTCAATGCAGCCACAAGGGCATGAAATCACCTAGGAGGAATTCAAAAAGGCACTTAAAGAGCATCATATTCCTAGAGGGCTTATTGATAGGAAGATGAGGGAGCTGTTGGACCTCAAGCAAGGGTCCGATACTGTGTATCAGTATGCTCAGAAATTCAATAGCCTTTGCCAGTATGGCGATTACCATGTTGACACATATAAAAAGAAAATGGATCGTTTCAGGCATGGTATTGATGGTGAGCTGTATGAGAGGCTGAACTTAGTAAAGACTGACTGTTTTCCTGAGCTTGTGAATATGGCTATCCCTCAAGAGGACGCCATGAAGAGCGCTCAGTAGGATAGAAAGAGGAAATTCAATCTTGCCTCGGGCAGTGGACAAGGCAAGAAGTTTAAATTCGTGAAGAAGAATGTGCAGGGTTCCACCCAGCCATCTTCATCTGGACGCTAGGTGATGAAACAATCACATAATAAACCTTTTGGAAATTTCAGTTTCCGCAATACCCAGCATTAAGCTTCAAAGCCCAATGCACCCCACCTCCACGCAATATTGATGATCGTTGTTGCTACAAGTGTGGACAGCTTGGGCACTATGCTAATAAGTGTCCTCACCCCAGGCAGAACAATCAACAGAATCAAGGGCAGGGTTCCAAGTGTGGGAATCAGGGCAAGAAGCAGACTGTTCAGGTGAAGCAGGGTAGACTGAACTTCACCACAATGGTTGATCTTCCAGAGGGAGCACCAGTCTTGACGGGTACATTCTCTATCCGAGGTCACCCAGTTACAATATTATTTGATTCTGGTGCTACACATAGCTTTATAAATGTGAAAACTATGAGCAATTTGGGTTTAAAGTGGAGTCATACAAACCAGACATATATGATTGCCACACCGGGTGGAAAAATTGCTTCCCATCACGTAGCCCTAAGAGTACCGCTTGAGATAGGCAGCAAGACCTTCCCAGCCCATCTTGTCACGTTGAGTTTGGATGGGGTAGATGTTATTTTAGGCATGAATTGGATGAGTCAGCACAAGGTTATCCTGGATAATTATGAAAGAATGATAGAAATCAATTCACCTATCGTTGGAAACTCAATTCTTTACCTTCCTTCCCAAGGCTATAAGGGTTCTTGTGCTTTCGCAGCAATAACTTCTCAACTTGATGACATTCCAGTGGTGTGTGAGTACACGGATGTCTTTCCTGATGATTTGCGTAGCCTGTCACCAGACAGAGATGTCGAATTTGTTATAGAACTTCTGCCTGGGACTGCCCCCATTTCTAAAAGATCGTATCGAATGCCACCCAAAGAATTAGCTGACTAAAGAATCAATTCCAAGAATTGCGATAAGGGTTATATCTGCCCAAGTTCTTCTCCTTGGGGTTGTCCAGCCCTATTTGTGAAAAAAAAGATGGTAGCTTGAGGTTGTGTGTGGACTACCGACCTCTCAATGCGGTTGTTGATGTTTGATTATCGTTGCAAAGTTCGGTTGGACTTGCAAGCAGACAAATCCTCTGTCGTAGTCAAGGGACCCTTCTTCCCTTGAGTGGTGATCCCAAGGTATCGAATCCGTGGAACAATGTGCAACGCAAGATCGATCCAATAAAGCGAGAAAGCACTTTGTTTAAGAGAGGTTTCAAACGCATCTAATCTACTAAAACATGAGAGGTAGCGAGATAAAGCAAGAGGTAACCGATCTAGAGAGTCTAGATCGTGCATTTTTCGTAGTTCCAAGCAAGAGATGAAGATAGCAATAAGAATCTCATAAAAAGCATGTGGCTTCTGGTCCAATCCTCGAAGGCACCCACCGTACGCGTGCTCGACATCCTGTCACGATGCCCTGCTTCTTGTGTAGGTGAACCTAAGAGCACGCTCACGAAGAACGTGTTGAAAACACTTGGTAGGTCGGGTATGCACCTCTAGCCACCGCGGCTACAAGAGCACCCTAGGCGATCTATCTTAAGTATAGATCGAGGAAGAAGCAAAACCAAGAGAAGACAAAACTGAAAGGGAAACACTCGATTGCTAGATATCAGATTCATTGAAACTCCATCATAAGTGAATGCATGAATAAGATCCAACCGGGATCCTACCTTGATCTTGATTCAAGCCTCCGGAACTCTGACGTGGTCTTCCATGCAAGGTTCCCATGCCGGCTAGGTGAACCCTAGACGACTATCACAACCCTCCTCTCCGAGATGATGTTCCTCAAGCTCCTCTGCTCCTTGGCGGCGGATGACGAATGACTAGATAGTTGCAACTTCGCACGGGGGCTATAAATAGCCCGAGGATCGTCTAGGTCAAAGGGGGCGCCGAACCGGGCCTGGAGTGGGTTGGGCCGACCTGGGCCCAATTCGGCCCAGTTCGGCCCCGGCTTCCTCCTTGTTGCTTCTCGTGTTTTCTAGAACTTTTGCCGAGTTGCATGTGGGCCCTTGACGTCATTTTCCTCGCGGTTTAGATAAAGGTGCTTGGTGTATGAACTCCCGCATCTTCCATCTAGGTCCTCAGCACTTCCCGGCTTCACGCTTTAGTCCTTGGTTCATTTGGAGTCATGTTCATCTTATATCTTGACTCGTCCCGGGCTCCATGATCATCTTGTAAAACCCTTGATGAACCTTACCCGGAAGTCCTCATTTAGGCTCTTGATTCCTACGTAAACAATAAACTCCAAAAACCATGCACGAGTGCAAACTTGACATATAATGAAGGTTAGGATCATTAGTGTGAATGTCAAATGAATGCCAACATAAAAGGTAAACAAGTGGCTAGGTTGACGAAAATCGACCGCCAACATCCCCCTATGCTTAAATCTTGCTCGTCCTCGAGTAAGCCTTCAATGGATATCAGTGTTGCCCTTCAATGTTCATACCCTGCACTTGATCATACATGAGAAAACATAATGCCCTCTAAATTTATATTTGTTAAAGTTCCATAATGTAACTAGCCTTCAACCCTATGGAGGGTGGATATCAATTAAGCTCTTCCCACAAGAAGTTAATCATGCTCCCAAAATTTTAAATGAATCTCAGAAATTTTGAAATGGAGTGCAAGTTGAAGAAAAGAGCCAAACCAAGTTCAAAAATTTAAACCTCATTGCATCTTGCTCATGATCTCTCATCTCATCAAGTCTCTCAAGCCTATTTGTTCTACTCCTTTCCCCTCTCAATATATGTATATAAGTGGAAGGCTTTTATATGGAGCTATGGGAAAGTTTAGTCCTACCAAGATATTATAACCAAGATATTATCAAAACAAGACAAGCTTCTCATGGTCTTACCGAGACTCGTCAAAAAGGTCATTGGAAAAATAATGTTCTCAAGGAGGGGGAAGAAAAAATACACACACTTTGAGATAGGTGGACATGTGCAAATGGCAAAGAGTGATCCCGAGGCACAAACAAAGTCCTCGTTATCGGATTGCACATGGTTGGAAGGATGAGTATGGGTCTTGATCTTGAATCCTCATAACTTGAAATTTCTAATGCATCTAGAGAGCCGGGGACCTTTATTTATTTTTCTTTTTATCTTTTTTTCTTCTCTCTTTTTTTATATATACACATACTTTTCCTTCTCTCTCTTTTTTTTCTTTCATACTTCTTTTTCATTTTTTTCTTATATATATATTTTTATTTTTTATATACTCCCCTTGAACTCTAGATTACATTGTACCTACCTCCTTGGCAACTCCCCCCATGCTTAGACGATTGCACGTCCTTGGGCAAAGAGGTGGCAAAATTTTGGTGCCAAGGTAGGTACTAAAAGTCCTATTTTCCTGGAGAGAAAACACTTGAAATCTTCTAGGGATCCTTCACACAACTTTTATGTCGTCTTAGACGTCTCCCAAAATTATACTCCAATCTTCGGTACCTTCATTCTTGTGATCTTCCTCCAAATATTCATCCATACTCAAGAATTGGGTTGTTGGTCAAGGAGGTAAACACAAAAGAGCTGTTTTGGGTTTGTGGGTGGATATCAGGTGAGGTTTGCAAAATTCACAATGTGGAAACTTACAATGCACAGATAGAAAAGGCTAGCATAAAGATAGATACGCAAAAACAGAATGACCAGCTTCTTAGTCTCGGGCTAGAGAAATCAAGCCTTGAATCAATGCACCCAAAAATGAATCTTGTACACTAAGGTTTATGCACTCAATCAAATATAAGGCTTTGGATAGGTAGAGCAACATGCAAGATGTATTAATGACAAGGTTAGCATTACTTTTAAGAACAAAAATAAATCATCTTTAACCCATCCAAAATTGAGAGCATGAGAAAAACTATGGGTCTCATCTTTACCATAACCTCCGCAAAGGATCAAGCTAGCATTTAAAATTAATTTCAGATTTGCATTAAAGAGAGCACTAGCTTAATCATGCATAAAACAAGTACACAGTTGAGCAAAGTGGCAATGGTCATCATATATCAACTTGGCACAATTTTCCATCCATATTAAAGATGAAAACCGGTGGTGATACTTATTCATGGTGATGGAAAACAAAAACTACTACTACCACACACATGCTGAAAATAAATAAAAACTGAAAATGCTACGCACGCAAAAATTCGCACACAAACTGAAAAATAAAGGAAAGGAGAAAGAAAAATCAAACCAAACTTGAAAGCATTATTTCTTCTTCCTTCCTTCACTCTTCCTCCAATGGTTGATCCTCGTCTTTATGATGACAGCAAGCTTGGAGTGCCTCGAAGTATATGGTGGTGTCGAGGTCGGACGTGCGGCTCCTCTGTGTGCCCTTGCGATTCGGTGTATCGCATGGACGAGCTTCGTGTACTCTTTATGCCTTCAAGGAGTAGCGTGTCGCTCCTTGGCGGTGCCACGTCCTCCTCATGCTTCGTGGGGACTCGGAGATAGAGTGCCTCCGCAAAGACCTTGCCGGCGGCACCCTTGACGATTATCATGTCTTCCTTCCGAGGATGGTGTTCATGGCCTTCCTTATCATACCTTGCTGCACAAACTCACAAACAACCTCCCCCGGGGTTTCTCGCCGGTGGAAATACACACAAAGAATATATGGATTGACAAGAATTGTAATGATCATTCAGGAATTTTTATAGAAGGAAGTGAGGCACAAATTTTTATGGGTGGTTTCTGGGACTTCTGGGATATGAACTCAAGAACACGCACTAGTAAATGGATGAACTACTTACCAGACAAAGGGGAGCCTCGGGGGCTGATTGGAAGGGGCAGGCCGGCCGGCCTAGGGGGCCTCTTGCTCCTCTCGGCTCCAGCTTTCTCGGAGCTGCTTCTCACTTCCTTGTTGTCCTGTGTCCTCGTGCTCCACAAGAATCCATCACCCAAACGCTCTCGGCCACTTGTTTGTTTTGAATGATGAGATCAATGCCTCTCTCCTTTACTTTGTGTCACTTCTTGTCTTCCATGCTTTATGTGCTTTCACTTATTTCCTGCAAAACAAAGTTATAGCTGCCCCCCCATGCTTGTCCTTTACATGTGCCCAAGATGCTTTGATGATAAGACCTTTCCGTGATGCATCATGGAGCACAAAGCAAGCAACTCAAAATCTTCCCCTTGATCATGCTTTGATGTTAATCACTCATCTAAATCAAAAAATTAACTCAGATCTAGCAATGAGTCCAAATGTATTTTTAGAGGAGTTTTTAGGCATCAAAAACATTTGTAAGTCGAAAACTTTCTGACTACATTTATTTCGATTGCACTGGGATCGTTTGCTTTCATTAGTTGATAGCAAGGTCCTCCGGCTTGACTGTGGGGGTATAGGTTTAGGTTCTAGTTTTGGTCAAACATGAGAGAGAGATTTTGAAGAAATAAAGACAAAGGGGCTTAGAAAAATTCTAAGTCTAGAGAAACCGGTGGATGTTAAGTTGAATGAAACCAAAAATCGAATTTCCTAGGTTCACGCGAGTCCTACCATGCGTCAAAGATTAAAAATCATTAAGGAACATAGCGAGGCTCTACTCGTGTGTTTTTAACATGTAAAACAAGCCAACCTTAACATCATGGAGAGGATGAAAGGCTTGGATAGGGTCTGAATTTTTGGTTCTAGTTTCCCAAGAAGAGGCAAATAAATCATGGGGTGGCTCATGTCATTGGTTTAAGATAAAAAAATCCAAATAAAACAACTGAGCAAATAAAAGGTTCTCCGAGACTTGTTCATCCACTTAAGAGTTAATAAAATGTCTTGCGTAGCAAATTCTAAGACTCATTTACTTGAAATTCGAAAATCTTCCGGGTTGCCCTCCCGGCAGCCTTTATTCTTGATCGGGTTGTCCTCCCGGTAGCTTATTCTTGACTCGACGAACGGGTTGCCTCCCGCTTAGCGCTTCATTTATAGTCTATAGCTAAACTTCTTCTCTTCTTCACTTCCGATCAACGCTCTTTGCGGGCGTTGCAATCTTGGGTACCCACTTCTGCACTATATTTGGCTTGGGTGCAGGTTTTTTCTTCGGCTTAGTCATTTTTTGGTCTTCACAAGTTGGCTTTCTCTTTTGGTCTTGACGAATGCAACATCTCCCTTGATTCTTCGCTCCCATACCAATGCGTCGGTGAGGTGGAACATATTTAGCATTAATAATGTTGCGTACCTCGAAACATGGTCGAAATTTGAATGCACTCTCGCCGTTGATGTCAATCTTGATCTCCTTCTTGCCAACGTCGATTGTCACTCCGATGGTATTAAGGAACAACATCCCAAAGAGCGACGGCTTCTCCCTTTCTCCCATCTTGAGTATGAAATCCACGGGGATGAAGTGATCTTCAACTTTTAAGGGTACATCTTCGGTGATTCGCATGGGATAGCGAATAGAGTTGTCTCCCAACTCCAGACTCATGACCGTGGGCTCTAGCTTTGGTAAACATAACCTCTTGAACACATCTCTTGATGTAGCTTCCATTCTTGCTCCAAGGTCGCATAGAATCTTCTTGAACTTGAATGAGCCAATGGAACATGAGACGATCAAACATCAGGGGTCTCTTTGTTTCTTAGGTCCTTGATATGTGATAATGGCACCACATTCCTTGGACATCTTGATATGATCTTCCCCAAGTGTTGCCATCTCATACTTGTCGGTAAGTATGTTGAAGTAGCGTCGCTTTGATGAAGGCATCTCCACTCTTCCTCTATTACTCATTAGGCAACCGACAAGTTTTTTCAATTGAGCTTCTAGCATCTTCATTGTGTTGAGCACTTGATGGTTAGAACTTTTGACCTCCGTCACTCTCATATATATCCTCTAATATTTTTTAATGACCTTGAACTTGATGACGGTGTCCTTGTTGATCCTTGCTTGCTCGTCCATGAAGTCCTTCAATTGTACACGAAGAGGAACCGAATTTTGAATGGGTGAGCTTGCATTAAATTGAGGTTTACCTTGACCGTAGCGGAAGTTTGGCGATTCTTCTTTCTTCATGTGGTTGAGCACCTTTGCTTCCTCCGGACAACCTCCTTGGACATGGTTGTACTCCCCACACCTCTCACATGTGCATCTTGCTTCGGCGGCCTCTATTGCTTTTATCTTTTCTATCTCTATCTTCTCCACCCTATCCATAAGTGAACCGACTTGCCATACAAGGAATTCGGCTCGCCTGTATTCATCGAAGTGCTCCAAAGCTTCCTCAATTGTCTTCGTGGGAGATTGAACAAATGTTTCGACCTTGTCGCGCAAACTCTGAATCTTGACCGGCGAACTAAATCTCTTTATGAAGGCCCTCATCAATGCATCCCAATTTAACTTCCTTGCCGATAGAGAGTGGAACCAATTCAAAGCTCCTTCAAGTAGTGAGAACCCAAAGAGCCTTGCCCTCAATTGATTTTGAGTCAACCCTTCCACATTGAAAGTTTGACATAGTTGAACGAATGCTTGGACGTGAAGGTTTGGATCCTCTTTACCGGTGAAAGGTGATTTTTGTACTTTAAGGATAGTTGAGACCTTGATCTTGAACGGCCTTATGACATCTTCAAAGTCTAGGATTGGTAGATCCGGGATGCATGATTCCCTGATCGTGCGCTCTGGCTATGATTCTTCCATGGGTGGCGGTTGAGATTGATCTTTCTTTTGGACTTGGTAGTGATGTTTCCTTTAGAGATTCCGACGATCCTTCGGCCTCGGCTTTTGGATCTACAAATTCCTTAGCTTGTGTTGCACGTCTCCTTTGCCTGTAAAGTTTTTCTAGATCATCCACAAAAGAAAACTAGGGTTTGTTGGAGAGGTAGCCGTCCATCTCCGGTTACGGTTAGTGATAAACAAAAATCAAAAAGAAGAACTATGGTTAGTGGAAAACTAGATTAGATTGATTTTTTGAGGATGATCAAAGTTAGTAGATGCAAACAAAAACCAAAAGAAAAACTGAAAAATACTTACAAACACGATACTAGATCGGATCTTGATTGCTTGTTCCCTGGCAACAGCGCCAGAAAAAAGGGCTTGTTGACGTTTGATTATCATTGCAAAGTTCGGTTGGACTTGCAAGCGGACAAATCCTCTGTCGTAGTCAAGGGACCCTTCTTCACATGAGTGGTGATCCCAAGGTATCGAATCCGTGGAACAATGTGCAATGCAAGATCGATCCAATAAAGCGAGAAAGCACTTTATTTAAGAGAGGTTTCAAACACATCTAATCAAAAACATGAGAGGTAGCGAGATAAAGCAAGAGGTAACCGATCCAGAGAGTCTAGATCGTGCCTTTGTCGTAGTTCCAAGGAAGAGATGAAGATAGCAATAAGAATCTCATAAAAAACATGTGGCTTCCGGTCCAATCCTCAAAGGCACCCACTGTACGCGTGATCGACATCCTACCACGATGCCCCGCTTCTTGTGTAGGTGAACCTAAGAGCACGCTCACGAAGAATGTGTTGAAAACACTTGGTAGGTCAGGTATGCACCTCTAGCCACCGCGGCTACAAGAGCACCCTAGGCGATCTATCTTAAGTATAGATCGAGGAAGAAGCAAAACCAAGAGAAGATAAAACTGAAGGGGAAACACTCGATTGATAGATATCGAATTCATTGAAACTCCATCATAAGTGAATGCATGAATAAGATCCAACCGGGATCCTACCTTGATCTTGATTCAAGCCTCCGGAACTCCAACGTGGTCTTCCATGCAAAGTTCCCACGTCGGCTAGATGAACCCTAGACGACTATCATGACCCTCCTCTCCGAGATGGTGTCCCTCAAGCTCCTCTGCTCCTTGGCGGCGAATGACGAATGACTTGATAGTTGCAACTTCGCACAGGGGCTATAAATAGCCCGAGGATCGTCTAGGTCAAAGGGGGTGCTGAACCGGTCCCGGAGTGGGCTGGGCCGGCCGGCCTGGGCCGGCCGGCCTGGGCCGGCTGGCCTGGGCCCAATTCGGCCTAGTTCGGCCCCGACTTCCTCCTCGTTGCTTCTCGTGTTTTCTAGAACTTTTGCCGTGTTGCATGTGGGACCTTGATGTCATTTTCCTCGTGGTTTAGATAAGGGTGCTTGGCGTATGAACTCTCGCATCTACCATCTAGGTCCTCAGCACTTCCCACCTTCATACTTTAGTCCTTGGTTCATTTGGAGTCATGTTCATCTTGTATCTTGACTAGTCCCGGGCTCCATGATCATCTTGTAAAACCCTTGATGAACTTTACCCGAAAGTCCTCATTTAGGATCTTGGTTCCTGCGTAAACAATAAACTCCAAAAACCATGCATGAGTGCGAACTTGACATATAATGAGGGTTAGGATCATTAGTGTGCAATTAATGCCAACATAAAAGGTAAACAAGTGGCTAGGTTGACGGAAATCGACCGCCAACAGCGGTGACTATTGAGAATAAATATCCTTTACCCCGCGTTGATGTTCTCTTTGACCAGTTGGCTGGAGCCAAGGTTTTCTCAAAGATCGATCTTCAGTCTGGCTATCATAAAATAAAAATCCGGCCAAGTGATATTCCAATGACCGCATTCTCCACTCGCTATGGCCTATATGAGTATCTGGTCATGTCCTTTGGTCTTACAAATGCACCATCATACTTCATGTATCTTATGAATTCCGTATTTATGACGGAGTTGGATAAATTCATAGTGGTTTTCATTGATGACATCCTAATTTACTCCAAGAATGAGAAAGAACATGCTGAACATCTTCGCATCGTCTTACAACGCTTGAGAGATCATAAACTCTATGCTAAATTCTCCAAGTGTGAGTTTTGGCTGGAAAGTGTAAAATTTTTGGGGCACACTATTTCCAGTGAGGGCATATCTGTCGATCCAAGTAAAGTTCAAGAAGTAATGGATTGGCAACCTCCTACATCAGCTCATCAAATCCGCAGTTTTCTAGGGTTGGCTGGTTATTATCGCAGATTCATTCCGGACTTCTCTAGAATTGCAAAGCCCATGACTTAGCTGTTAAAGGAAGGAGTAAAATTTGTGTGGAGTGAGGCTTGTGAAAAGGCTTTTCGTACACTAAGAGAACTTTTAACTTCAGCCCCAGTGCTAGCATAGCCTGACAACTCTAAGCCATATGAAGTCTTTTGTGATGCTTCAGGAATGGGTCTTGGTTGTGTTCTTATGCAAGAAAATTGAGTCATTGCCTATGCCTCACGGGAACTTCGCCCCCATGAAAAGAATTATCCCACACATGATTTAGAGCTATCAGCGGTCGTTCATGCCTTAAAAATTTGGAGCCACTATCTTATGGGAAATCGCTGCAACATCTTCACTGATCACAAAAGTCTTCAATATATTTTCACTCAAGCCAATCTGAATATGAGACAAAGAAGATCAAAGATTATGATCTTGAGGTTCACTACCACCCTGGGAAAGCTAATGTAGTTGCAGATGCTCTTAGCTGTAAGGCTCCCTGCAATTGCCTATCGGTGGAACCTTATAGTGACACTTTATGTGAGGAATTGAGGAAGCTTCAATTAGAAATTGTGGAGCAAGGAAGTCTAAATGCTATCTCCGTTGAGTCTGACTTATTCGATAGGATTGTCATGGCTCAACTTCAGGATGAGGGCGTTCAGTTAATAAAACATAAGTTATTGGAAAAAGATCCTAAATATGATTTTGTCCGTTAGGATTGGAAGGATATAGTGTGGTTTGGGCAACGTCTAGTAGTTCCGGATGACTGGGAACTTAAAAAGGAAATTTTGGATGAGGGTCATCTCTCAAAATTTTCTATTCATCCCGGAAGTAGCAAAATGTATCAAGATTTGAAAGAAAACTTTTGGTGGACCAATATGAAGGTGGATATAGCAAAATATGTATCGGAATGTGATACTTGCCAGAGAATTAAAGCAAGTCATTTGAAAACAGCCGGTACTCTCCAACCCTTGGCCGTACGTTCATGGAAGTGGGATGACATAAGCATGGACTTTGTGTTGGGATTGCCACTCACATCTAGAAATGACGATTCCTAATCTGGGTTATTGTGGATAGATCGACAAAAACTGCACACTTCATTGCGGTCAACACAAATTATGATGCCAAG
The DNA here is from genome assembly GCA_036936925.1 of Cenchrus fungigraminus. Taxonomy (NCBI): domain Eukaryota; kingdom Viridiplantae; phylum Streptophyta; class Magnoliopsida; order Poales; family Poaceae; genus Cenchrus; species Cenchrus fungigraminus. The sequence goes on along the minus strand of CM072771.1, from coordinate 85,264,893 downwards.
GATTATGCGGATCTTTATATTGATCAAATTATTCGCTTGCACGGTGTTCCTAAGACTATCATTTCAGATAGAGGCTCTCTCTTTGTGTCACGTTTCTAGGAACAATTACATTTGTCTCTTGGCACCAAAATTATACGCGGTTCTGCTTATCGTCCTCAGACTGATGGTCAAGCTGAGAGAGTAAACCAGATTCTAGAGGATATGTTGCGAGCTTGCGTGATTCACTTTGATAAAAGTTGGGACAAGTGTCTTGCCTTGGCAGAATTCTCTTACAACAATAGCTACCAAGCTAGCTTGAAAATGGCACCTTTTGAGGCTCTCTATGGAAGGAGATGTCGAACTCCCTTGAACTGGTCACAAGCCGGTGAGAGGAAATTCTTTGGTCCAACCCTAGTTAAGGATGCCGAAGAGAAAGTGAGAGTAATCAAAGAAAATTTGAAAATGGCTCAAATGAGGCAAAAGAGCCATTATGACAAGGGAAAGGCACCTAGGCAATATAAAGTTGGTGATTTTGTGTATTTGAAAGTTTCACCAAACAAGGGTGTACAAAGGTTCGGTGTGAAAGGGAAATTAGCTCCACGCTATATTGGCCCTTATGAGATCACTCAAGTGTGTGGACCAGCAGTATATCGTATTCAGCTTCCTGAGCGGTTCTCCGCCGTCCACAATGTATTTCATGTATCCCAATTAAGGAGATGTGCTCATGAACCGGCCAGAGAAGTAATCAATGAAGCAAATGCTTGGATTGAACCGGACCTACCTCTTGTTGAACATCCTTTGAGAATTCTTGATATAAAGGAAAGAAAGACTCGAAGGAAAATTGTAAAGATGTATAAAATACAATGGAGTCATCATCATGTAGATGAAGCTACATGGGAAACTGAACATTATCTCAATGAAAATTATCCGGGTTTTCTTCAATCCAGAAATCGTAAGTTCTTTTCCCCAACCTTTTGTCTTTTAAATCCGAATCTCGCGACGAGATTCTTTTTAAGGGGGGTAGGCTGTAACATCCCTGATGTTTATTTAGCATAAGTACATTAATTAGACTTGTTAATTAAGTGTGGTTAGTCCCAAAACATGCTTAGCCTAGTCTTGACCAACTTTGCAAAAGAAACCTTGGTCAAATTTCCAAAACTTGGTCAAACTCCTTTAGAGCTTTATACTCTTTAAATGGTTTTCTAGCGCGTTCTCCAAATTTCATAATAGAACTTCAAATTATGCCGATACAAAAGTTTTTTGTTGTTTCCGAGAACACAACTTTCATAATTGGCGGACATTCAAATTTTGAGTGCAATTTAGTCAAAAACAGGGTTGAAGCCCTTATGAACAGTTAATCGAGTCATGGAAAATCTGCAACTTCGTCACGTTTTTCCCGTCAAACGAATCATGAAAACATAGGTCACCCTTTGTAAAAGTTGTAGTCCTATAGTTGTTCTACAACTTTTATTTTTGGGGATTTTCAAGTTCTATTAAAAAATTTTGTGTTTCACAATTTTGAAAAGGGGCAAACGAGATTGAAATGGGTGCCAGCCGTTGGCTAGACGCGCGCGCATGCGCCGAGCCGCCGGCTATGTGTCGCTCGCCCATTTTTCTGGCGTACGGACGCCTCGCGTCCCTCGCGGTGGACCGCGCGTGCGCCGTGGACCCTCCACCCGAACCGCCAGCCGTACGCCGCATCTAGCCGCGCACGGGCGCTTGCGCGCGCCACGCGCCAGCCGCGGTCGCGCGCGTGCTCGTGCCCTGACGGGCCAGGACGCGGGGTAAAAAGGGGAGCGCGAGACATCGATGCTCTTTTCCTCATCTGCCTCGCCTAGCTCGGTGCCCTGCTCAGCCCTGCGCGCAGCTGTGCCTTGGCGCGCTTGAAACAGAGCTCAGTCGGCGCTCCCAATGTCACCGCCGCCGCCTAACTCCTCCTCCTCTCATCTTCTATCGCCCCCAAGAGCCCTCACCCCTTCTCTGAACCTTCGTGAAGCTGCACCACCGTTCGTGCACCACCCGTCCGCGTTGTTGTCAGCCAAATCGAACCGCAGCGGGTGCTCCAAGGCCGCCCCACCACCAGCACCTGGCGATGCCTTCTCCGGCCTGAGCTCCGCCGCCCTTCACCCTTACAAGGTGCACAAAGGCCACCTGGGCCGCTTCCCGGCCGGGTCCAGCCGGAACTCACCACCGGCGAGGTCCCAAAGCTGGCGAGGGACCCCATTGTGATGATTTCAATTTGTCTAGGGAGTTTTCCGTAAACTAGGGGTATAGTTGTAATATAGAAAACTTAGTCCAGGGGCCCGAGTGTAAAACACGTTCTTAGGTTTTCTCTACAACTTCAAAAAATCATTAAAAATCGTAGACAAATCAGAAAAATGCAAATCTAGTTTTATTAGTTTCCTTGTGTTGAGGTCTACCTTTTCTAGAAAGGTTGTATGGGGTTTTTCTGTGTAGATTTTGAATGAAAAATCAAACTTAGTTTGAAGTGTTTTTGTTGTAGTTTAAAATGTACTCATGATATGGAAGTGAACTTTGGATATGTTGTTCTTTATGCCATGTTTAGGCTTGTGACCAAAGTTTACATAAGTGTGATAAATAGATATTTAGTTATGATTTATGTAATCTTTATGCTAGATTAATCTTGATGCTTTTTATAGTCCCTTTAATAAATCTTTCTCTAAGCACAAATGCACCCCAGGGTTTTTGCATGATGAGTAGCACCTCTGGTAGAATGGATGTGATTTTAGGCTTTTATTTGATTTATGTTTTGTATTTAATCTTGTGAGGGATGTTAAATTAATAACTTGAAAAATAAATTAGATCTACACTTGTGCCTTGGTCAGAGGCTTAGATTTGACATAAATGACTTGTAGAAGAAAGTTGAGACCAAAAAGATTAGTAAATCTTTTTGTAGGATTTAATTGAGTTATGTTAGGCTGATTTGTGTCTTTTTGATATAAATTAATTTATATGAAATCTGGAGCTAAATTTTTGCATGTGAGCTTAGTCTAGGTATGTGCTGCTGTGTACCAAAGTTTAGGACAATTGGAAGTGTATTTCATTTAATATGGATTTTTGGTGAAAGGCTAGCTAGATTTTAAATAAATAAGTTTCACTCACTTTTAGGTTTAATTAAGGAATTTCATGAAGTGTTTCTATTTGTTATCATTAAACACACTACCTTGCTGTTTTGTGAAGTTAAGTAACTTAGTTTGCTTAAATGTGCACACAATCACCATCAAAGTAATCTTTAATTAACCATCACCCCACCCCATGTTCTTTATGAGAAATATTAGGTGTTTCGATGAATGTGGCCAACAAGAGTTGGTTTTGTTGGTAATTCTCTCACCCTCACCGTCACCTAATGCATGTGCATGTATAACATGTATATTTGCTAGACAGGACGTACATGCTTGTCCAGGAGGGAGACGGTGCAGTTGATGGGGAAGTGAATCACATTGGTGTGCAGCAAGACCTGGGCCAAAGTCCAGAAGAGCCCAAGGCTGTAGTTGAAGAAGAGAAAGGCAAGCACCAGAAGCATTAACCCCAGATTTTCCTAACTCATATCACTCTTTCGTATTTATGTTTTGTATGTGCATTTAAGTTTCAGGAGTTGAATTGAAACCTTAGATGCATGATCCTTAGGTTCCTATGCTCTTTTACTAGTATGCTAGGTCGCTACTGCCATGCTTTAAGGACACGGTACAAGTCGAGTAATGTCTCATTGCTCACGAGATATAGGTTACTTATGTTGGAATCATAAGTTTGGTTAAACTGACTCACTCATGTGGTAAGAGCAATGGGTTCGGTCTCGACCGAGTAGTATGTGCTGGTTAAGCTATTGAACGTACCAAGCACTTGTCGGGAATGAGACCAGTAAGCCTAGTACCTAATGAACCAGTGCGGGAACTTTATCGCTACTAATCTTGAGGTGCGCCTCCAGGCTCGCCACCTGTAGTGCATGTGTGAGTCTGGACGTACTGTGTTGGGCATACCAGTAAACCTTGTACTTAGGACTGTAGCATCTGATCCTAAACTGAGGGAATGATGGGAACCGCCTGGTCGGTGTATACCCCGTATTTGATTTTATTTGGTTTCTTGGGGTATACCTTCTTCCGTGTGTTTGGGTTGTACCTTGCAAGGTTTATAAATTCGACCGATCATTGGTCTCTAGCCGTTATTTGAGACGGCTTAACCACTTGCTACCCCATCTTGTAATATGGAACAGATAGATTAATTTTGCTACTTGATTAATATTGTTTGCACAACTGCTTGATTAGTTTAGGTGCTTACATAGAATGGTTAATCTACTAGAATTTGAGTTAAAATTAGAAATTAAGGATCAACTCTTAGTCGCTTTTGTCAAAACAAACCCACCAGCCTAAAAGCCTTGCATGTTTAGTTTTAAATTCATTTTGTCGGGTAAGTCTTGCTGAGTATTAGAATACTCAGCCTTTCAAAGCTTTTTTTATTCTTTTAGTTACTTATTTTTTTGTTGGATTTCACTCCACCCGCGGTTGGGAACTACTAATTCGTTTGTTAAAGGAACTACTAACTCTTAGTTGCATTTTTTTGTTGGATTTTTTGTTGGATTTTTTGTTGGGCTTCTAACGAGCTAATTTTCACTATTTTTGTTTGTAGTTTTCCTATTATTCTAGACACGTGTTTGAAATTTTGGGTCTTTTTTGTTTAAACCGTTTATCTCCTTCACTTGTAGTCATTTATCATTCGATTAGTGAAGCATAAACTCACTCATTTGATTTCCTAATATTAATCAAATTAGCATATTTCTTCCTTTAGAAAGAAAGCCTTTTCCTTTTTAGCAAAATTCTTTCTATTTCTACCTGCTCAAGGTATTCATCATTCCAGTACAACTGTTAAAGTAGAATGACAACAGACTCGTGTATAGGGAAGTAGATTAGCTTAGCTACCTATCTAATTTATTGTAGAAATTCTGGGATCCGTGATTGGACATGGAAAATAAAAATACTTTTGTTGGTTAAAGGAACAGATGATTCGATCGATTTTTGTATCGATCATGATATACGTAATAACTCGCAAATCTATTTCAAATCCATATCCCATTTTTGCGCAGCAGGGTTATGAAAACCCACGGGAAGTGGACGAATTGTATGTGCCAATTGCCATTTAGCTAATAAGCCCGTGGATATTGAGGTTCCGCTAGCAGTGCTTCCTGATACTGTATTTGAAGCAGTTCTTCGAATCCCTTATGATATGCAGCTGAAACAAGTTCTTGCTAATGGTAAAAAGGGAGGGTTGAATGTGGGTGCTGTTCTTATTTTGCCCGAGGGATTCGAATTAGCGCTGCCCGACCGCATTTCTCCTGAGTTGAAAGAAAAGATAGGAAATCTCTCTTTTCAGAGTTATCGTCCCAATAAAAAAAATATTCTTGTGATAGGCCCTGTTCCCAGTAAGAAATATAGTGAAATTGTCTTCCTATTCTTTCCCCCGATCCCGCTATGAAAAAAGATGTTCATTTCTTAAAATATCCCATATATGTAGGGGGAAACCGAGGAAGGGGACAGATCTATCCTGATGGTAGCAAGAGTAACAATACGGTCTATAATGCTACGTCAACAGGTATAGTAAAAAAATACTACGTAAAGAAAATGGGGGATATGAAATATCCATAGTCGATGCGTCGGATGGACGCCAAGTGATTGATATTATACCCCTGGGCCAGAACTTCCAGTTTCAGAGCGGGAATCGATCAAGCTTGATCAACCATTAACAAGCAATCCTAATGTCAGAGGGTTTGGTCAGGGGGATGCAGAAATAGTGCTTCACGATCCATTGCGCGTCCAAGGCCTTTTGTTCTTCTTCGCATCTGTTATTTTGGCACAAGTTTTTTTGGTTCTCAAAAGGAAACAGTTTGAAAAGGTTCAATTGTACGAAATGAATTTCTAGATCCTGGGATTTCTTACCATCAAGTTAGAAAAAAGCCTCGATTTCCGGAATTCCTTATTTCTATCTCATGCAAAAAAAGAGGATCCAAGGCGGAGGTGAGAACAATAAAAGAAACGAACAAGTCCTTTTAGGAGGAATTACGGGTCTCCTTAATCCTCTATTGGGCACAAGAAAAAGGCTTTTTTTGCCTTTTTCTTGTGTCGATTCTTCTTTTCTTGTATAGAAGTAAGAATCATTTTTCTTCTTATTTGTTTTGTCATTACTAGTTATTCCTTATTCGGGTCTATGGACTTCCTTTGCTTAGGTTCGGGCGCGGTAGTGGACAAACAGAGGGAAAGAAAGTATGGCAGGGGACAAATTTCTTATGGGAAAATGGAATTGCTTGACTTTTTCAATTAAGTTCAACTTCGAACTTACAGAAATTGGGTAAAAAATGTATACCTTCCCATTTTAGGGTGGTTTAGGCTAGTTGAGTAGTTTTGATTAAGGTTTTATTAGTTTATTACTCTAAACTAAATCAATGATTTGCAGGATACTTCCTTCATGGAATAAAATACTGGATCCTCTCCGCTCTTTCTTGTTGCTTTATAAGAGTGAATCCATTTTATGGGTGAAAGGCGGGGGCTTTAAATGGAACGATGGATTGCTTCACTAACATCATTAACAAAAAAAGAATAAATAGAGGGATTCTAACCATCAGAGCAAAGGTTTTCTCTTTGTTATTTTTACAAATAGAATAGGTAACCAATTTCTAGATTATGGAATAAAATCGCGTTATAAGAATAAGAATTCCGCCGGCCCTTTCCACTCTAATCAGATAAAGGGGGGTAAGGACCCGCTAAGCTCCAATGTGAGGTACCCGATATGTATATGGTTACAATTATTTACGTTCCCAATGTGCTTATGACGTAGCACCTAGTGGATCTTTAGGTAGCGTGTATCATCTTACGAGAATACAGTATGGTATAGATAACCTGGAAGAAGTATGCATAAAAGTCTTTGCCCAAAAAGATAATCCTAGAATCCCATCTGTCTTCTGGGTTTGGAGAAGTGTGTTGACACTTCTTAACACAATCACCTAAGAACGGATTTGGAATCTGTCCCCGGCAACGGCGCCAGAAATGCTTGTTGGCGTTTCTTAATGTCACCACTAGTTACGTACCTAGCGTGAGCGTAAGATCCACCTGGGTATACCGACAGGTTCGAAAGATTCCGCAAGCGCACGGAAATACCGCTGTAGCACTTCACCTTAGGAGTATTCCAAAGGGTATCGAATCTAAGGAACGATGTGCACTACCTTCTATCCTAGACTGATGATCCAAGGACACAACTCTAAAGGATGAGATGAAGATGGAAAGGATCTTGCTGATAGCGCGCAGAGTTGAGAACAGCCTCTCGATTAGGAACTCTCGTTTCGGACACCGGCCCCTCCTGGCTATAACAGTTGGTTCACGGCAAATGGTTGCCTACACGCTGTATCCGAACATGTGGGATTTTAGAGGGTCCAACGACTGTCACTACCGCGGCCTACCCCAAGACAAACCATGGGATACAAGGCATTCGAAGGATAACCCGTAGTCTAGACACCACGTCTACACCACCGATTACTACTATAGCACGGCTACGTCTGGCACCCTGTAGAAACACTATAGCACTCCGTATAAATACGGAGCGACGAACCCACGAGGGAGAGACCCGAACTCACTCAGATATACGCTATCCTATGCAAGGGATCACAGATGAACTTGATCTAGATTAGGATATAGGAGCATCCACTTAACTCTGATTAGACTAGCAGGCATACAAACAGGATACAAACTTAGGTGTTTATAACAGAAGATCAAGGGTTGTGTTCGTGAAGAACATGAGCCTCTAACTTATGAACAAACACGAAAGTATGAGAAACTCGCTCGTCAACTAGATTGAGGAAGCGTGTTCGTGAAGAACACGAGCCTCTAAATGATGAATGAACGAAGAACACAAGAACACAGTATGAATGCCACTTTAGTCTAATTGAGAATGTCGAAATACTCACTTTATTCTAAATGAAGAACAGAAGCATCCGTAGAGGATCATTCTTGAGGAAATGTGCCAAACACCATGGCACAACCTCAAGACACCACCCCACCTTCCTTCTACTCTCTAAAGCACTAGCAAACCAGCACTAATCCTATGCATAGAGCTCTCCTCTCCTAATGAGAGAAGCCAAAAGGCAAAAGTGAGAAGGAGGAGAAGAAGTGTGTGTCCTATTCTCTACCCCCTCTCCTTCTATTTATAGGCCTGAGCACCGGCGTGGAGGCACCCCAAACACCCCGGGAATGAAGTCAGGAGACAACCAAGGACCACCACGTGGAAGGCCAGGATTGGGCGCCACAAGGTCGGTTCGGCTGACCTGTGGGGTCGGCCGACCCTTTGTGGGCCCCACCTACCTTTTGCTTTCTCGTGGTGGCTGTCAGGTGGGTCCTTATGGCGGTTCCAGGTGTCCACGCGGTTTGGAGGCGGTTTAGGTGCCCTGGTGGGCCATGGGATCCATGTGATACACGCATGACGACTTCTGATTCGCCGAGACTTCCTCCCTTGGATTGGTGACATCACCAATCTGTGGCACTTTGCATGGCAGCCCCTTATTGGCTGAGGTGGAGAGGCTTGGATTGATGAGGTGGATGGATAAGGTGTGCTTTTGCTCTATTTCTTGTGTTAATTGCCTGCATTCAAATATACACTGCCACTTGTGGAAATTGTCAGTATAAGGCCCTATTCTACTGTGAATGTATATTTATCATGTCAAAATGCTGGAGTTGAAAGGCTATAAATATGGTACTTAACAGCCATCAACAAAGTACCGATTTTCAAGAACGTGAATCTTATGATATGGTGGGAATTTCTTATGATAATCATCCACGTCTTAAACGTATCTTAATGCCTGAAAGTTGGATAGGCTGGCCCTTACGTAAGGACTATATAACCCCCAATTTCTATGAAATACAAGATGCTCATTGAATGATAATAAATTCATGTTCACTTATACAACACAACTCTAGATTTTTATTCAAGTCAAGGAATATTTTTAGGTTCTGTTCCTAGACGAAACGAAATACTTATTATATTCTAATTAATTCCTATTATATTATAAAAAATATACAGATAACAAAAAGATACAGATAGACTGAACAACAAAAGGGTTTCATTTCGATTTTCCAATTTGAAAAATCACATATTCGTTTCCTTCGTATGAACAGAAAAATACAATGACTTAAAGAAGTTCCTACCACGAACTTTGTACCGCGCGGTTAACTTAGAACAACTAGGAAAGTAGGATAAGCAAGAATCAAAAAAAATCTTCAGAATAGCGGCATACAAAATTAATAAGAAATGCAAAAATGAAGAAAAGGGCACCTAATCTCCCCTTTTTCTATAACATAAAGAAAAGAACGATAAATTTCAATCCTTTTCTAAAAAGAAGTGTTTATAGATTTATCTACTACTCTATACTATATAGATTATTAATGAATATGTACCTCAATCCATCTAAAGATATTTGGCCAAAGTTTCAGAAGATATATCTAAAGTAGATGGTGATTGATAGAGCAATTCTTGTTCGTAAGTTCCAGTGTGAGTACTGCGCCGAACATAAAGCTTGTGACAGGTAGTAAAAGATCGATTTTCTTTTGACTTTTACATAGAGTTCGATCCTCAACTATTTCTCCCGATATCTTCTTACGAAGTTTTGTTAGGGCATCTATAACAGCCTCTGGTTTAGGCAGGCAACCCGGCAGGTAGACATCCATAGGAATTATAGGAATCCATACTGAACATTCCCCCTGTAATAGTACAGGCTCCCATAGCAATGATGTATTTCGGTTCAGGCATTTTCTCATATAATCACACTAAAGATGGAGCCATTTTCATTGTTACCGTACCAGCTGTTAAAATGAGGTCCTCTTGCCTAGGACTTGATCTTGGTATCAATCCGTAACGATCAATGTCGAATCGTGAGCCTATTAATGAAGCAAATTCAATGAAACAACAACTGGTACCATATAGAAGGGGCCATAAACTGGAGAGTCTTGACCAATTTGAAAGATCGTTTGGTGTAGTTGAAATAACGGCATTGGAACTTGTTTGGTCAAGTTATAGTTATTTAAAGAATAGATAGAAAAAAGATTGTGTCCAATAGGATTTGAACCTATACCAAAGGTTTAGAAGACCTCTATCCTATCCATTAGACAATGGGCGCTTTTCTTTCATATTTTTTCTTTCTTTTACTTTTTTTTCTCGGAACAAGAGAAAAAATAAAAAATAGTTAGACCGAAACTCTTTTAGTAAAGAAAAAAATCCATATACCATATACAAATGGATGATACATATATCATAAAGAAGGAATATGGAGCGGGTAGTGAGTATCGAACCCGTAACCCCAAGGTTATGAGCTTTGTGAGCTACCAAACAACTCTACCTTCTTAAACTAAAGAGCGGGGAACTTGTGGATAAAAGGGGATTGGATACACCCCTCTACCATATCTATATAAATAGAATAGTCCATTTATACAGAATGGTAAAGAGGGCTCTTCTACGATCATCAATTCGAGAAAACCATACAAATATGAAAGGGTATTTTATCCTTACCAACTAGATCTTGTTGCACCCGGTAACAAACATGCATAAACCATCTCTTGAAGTATGTGTCTGGATAGCCCAAAGTCTCGATAGTTAGCTCTAGGTCTTCTGGTTAAAAAACAACATCGATGAAGGCGTGTAGGTGCACTATTACATGGTAGGGATTGCAATTTTTCTTGCATTTTTTTCCGCTCAAACTCAAAGGGGAAACTTTGCTTCTTATCTTTTTTTTTGAGGATCCATGAATCAAATGATATTTTTTTTGCTAATTTCTGCCTCTTGTTCTCCCGCTGAATCAAACTTTTTTTTGCCATAATGTGCTGTTCCTATTATTACCAAGTATATGGTTCTAATCCTAGATGGAAAAATAAATAGAAAAAATAAATAAATTAACCAAACTTGCCTGATGTTGAGGCAATTAAGAAAGCTACATAAGTGAATATATAACCCACGGAAAAGTGGGCTAATCCAACCAATCTTGCTTGCACAATGGAAAGAGCCACGGGCTTATCTCTCCAGTGAATTAAATTAGCCAAAGGTGTGCATTCATGGGCCCATGCTAAAGTCTCAATTAATTCTTGCCAATATCCATGCCAGGAAATTAAGAACATAAATCCAGTAGCCCAAACAAGATGTCCAAATAAGAACATCCAAGCCCATACTGATAAACTATTCATCCCAAAAGGATTATATCCATTGATAAGTTGTGAAGAGTTTAACCATAGGTAATCTCTTAACCATCCCATCAAATAAGTGGAGGATTCATTAAATTGTTAAACGTTGCCCTGCCATAATGTGATGTGTTTCCAATGCCAATAAAAAGTAACCCATCAAATAGTATTTAACATCCAGAAAACTGCCAAATAAAACGCGTCCCAAGCGGAAATATCACAAGTATCACCGCGCCCTGGGCCGTCGCAAGGAAAAGTATATCCGAAATCCTTTTCATCCGGCATTAATTTTGAACCGCGTGCATCTAAAGCACCCTTTACTAAAATCAATGTAGTTATATGCAAACCTAGAGCAATAGCATGATGAACTAAGAAATCTCCGGGTCCTATTGTTAAGAAAAGCGAATTACTATTCTCATTAACAGCATTCAACCATCCGGGCAACCATATGCTTCGACCTGCATTGAAAGCGGGGCCATTCATTGAAGATAAGAGTATATCGAACCCATATGTCATCTTATCATGAGCAGATTGTATCCATTGGGCAAATATAGGTTCGATCAAGATTTGCTTTTCTGGAGTACCAAAAGCAAGCATGACGTCATTATGAACATAAAGGCCTAAGGTATGGAATCCTAGGAAGAGGCTAGCCCAACTTAAATGAGATATGATAGCTTCTTTATGGTCTAACATTCTTGCCAATACATTATCTTCATTCTATTCCGGATTGTAATCCCTAATTAAAAAATAGCTCCATGAGCAAAAGCCCCTATCATGATGAACCCTGCAATGTATTGGTGATGAGTATATAAAGCAGCTTGAGTAGTAAAGTCTTGTGCTATGAATGCATAAGCAGGTAAAGAGTACATATGCTGAGCTACTAAGGAAGTAATAACCCCTAAGGAAGCTAGAGCAAGACCTAATTGAAAATGAATCGAATTATTATTTGTATCATAAAGGCCTTTATGCCCACGTCATAATGGACCCCCCGGAGGGGTATGTGCTTCTAAAAGATCTTTGATACTGTGCCCAATTCCGAAGTTAGTTTGTTACATATGACCGACAATGAGAAAAATAAATGCAATAGCTAAATGATGATGAGCAATATCGGTCAGCCACAAACTTTGTGTTTGTGGATGGAATCCGCCAAGAAGGGTCAGAATGGCAGTTCCCGCTCCTTGAGTGGTACCAAATAAATGATTACTCGAATCAGGATTTGGGCATAAAGATTCCACTGACCCGTCAGAAGGGGGCCCAACCCCTGGGGATAGGGTAATACATCTAAGAAATTATTCCATCGAACGTACTCCCCCTGGATCCGAGAATAGCAACATGAACTAAATGTCATGTCCAAGCCAAATAACTTACCCCAAAAAGTCCTGACAAATGATGATTGAGACGAGATTCCGCATTTTTGAACCACGAAAGGCTTGGATTCCATTTGGGTTGTAGATGTAACCAACCCCCTATTAAGGATAGCGTAGAAAGAAATAATAGAAAAAGAGCTCCAGTATAAAGATCTTCATTGGTGCGCAATCCAATTGTATACCACCACTGATAAACCCTAGAATAAGCAATATTCACTGGACCGGCAGCAACTCCTCGAGTAAAGGCTTCCACCGCGGGTTGCCCAAAATGAGGATCCCAAATGGCATGAGCAATAGGTCATACGTGTAAAGGATCCTGTATCCATGATTCAAAATTTCCATGCCAAGCTACATGAAACAGATTTCCAGACGTCCATAGAAAGATTATTGCTAACTGCCAAAAGTCAGAAGAAAAAATGTTCTGATAAAGACGTTCCTCAGTAATATCATCATGCCTTTCAAAATCATGTGTGGTAGCAATACCAAACCAAATATGACGAGTAGTGGGGTCCTGAGCTAAGCCTTGGCTAAACCTGGGAAATCTTAATTCCATAATGCCTTTCAAATCCTCCTAGCCACTATCCTACTGCAATAATTCTCGCTAAGAAGAATGCCCACATTGTGGCAATTCCACCCAGAAGGTAATGGGTTACTCCTACAACACGTCCTTGTATAATGCTCAAGGCTCTAGGCTGAGTAGCAGGAGCAACTTTTAATTTGTTGTGAGCCCAAATGATAGATTCAATGAGTTCTTGCCAACAACCACAGCCGCTAAATAAAAACATTAAACTGAAAGCCCTGACAAAATGAGCGCCTAAGAAAAAAAGACCATATGCGGATAATGAAGAACCATAAGACTGAATTACTTGGGATGCCTGTGCCCATAAGAAATCTCGAAGCCAACCATTAATCGTAATGGAACTCTGTGCAAAGTTTCCCCCTGTGATATGAGTTACTATCCCTTGATCGCTTATAGTACCCCAAACATCCGACTGCATTTTCCAACTGAAATGGAAAATAACTACCGAAATGGAATTATACATCCAGAATAGGCCTAAGAAAACATGATCCCAGGCAGATACTTGACATGTTCCTCCTCGCCCAGGCCCGTCGCAAGGGAAGCGAAAGCCAAGATTTGCTTTATCAAGTATCAGACGGGAACTGCGAGCAAATAAAACACCTTTCAAAAGTATTAATACAGTCACATGGTTAGTAAATGCGTGAATGTGATGGAATAAAAAATCTGTGGTTCCTAATGGAATAGGTAACAAAGCCACTTTGCCGCCTACAGCTACTAACTCGCTGCCTCCCCACGTTAAGCTGGTACTTGTTGCACCAGGAGCTGTTACGCCAGGCGCGCCAGCATGGATATTTGTATCCATTGAGAAAAGATGGGTTGTAATTGTATGGTGGTATCCGAAAACATATCTTGGGGACGGCCTAAAGCACTCATGGTATTATTATAAATGTACAAGACAAAACTGTGAAAACCCAGAAATATACATACACAGTTAAGGTGGGATATGATTACATCACAGTGTCTAAGGACGCGATCTAATAGATTGTTGTATCGAGTAGTTGGATCATAGTCTCGGCTGCATGTGCAGCAGCACCGACTATTAGAAATCCGCCAATCCGCATGTGGTGTGTGAACAAGAAAAGTTGTGTACCATAGTCGGTAGCTAGGTATGGATAGGGGGGCATAGAGTACATATGATGAGCTATTTGGCCTGGCTCTATCCCTGAGGGCTGGGAACTTGAATGGGAGAATGGTGATGACGATGAGTGATATGCTATGGATGGCCTCCCATGTGTATCATACGACTAGTTTACTTTTCCGCTGTTGAAACTCTGAAACTTTACTCTTATGCATGAAACTTGGTTTGTAATAATTTAACCCTGTGGGCTGTTCTGTAATTTGAATTCGTACTCTGGACCCACCTTCGTGTGGGCTTTGTTGCATATTATCGATCTTGTGTTGTAAGTGATTCACCGGGGTTGACCCGGCAGAGACGACATAATACTTCTTTATTATCGCTTAATGGCCAAGTGGACCGGCTTAGGTGATAATACGGAATTATTTTGGGCGGTTCTGTCACTGCTAATACCAGAGCGATGATATGCACTAGAGTATTAAAACTACCTTAACAACTTGTTTTTGGAATAAAAGTTGCCAAGAATAGGTGTAATTGCAAAGTGAGTAGGACGTTAAGGATGAAACTAGTCCGAGAGGCCCTAGAGGGAATTTTTAGGTTATTTTAGGTGGCTAGTACTCTATGGTTTATCTAAACTAACTTCCAGCATATTTTATTATCTGTCCAAACAAACTTTCTCGCACAACCATACTAGTTCATCACGTTTTCCTATACGTGGTGGTGCCACATGGAAGTCATGTGAGGGATGGATGGGACCTATTCCAAAGGGAACCCACTGTCGTGTCTGCGTCTCGTCACGTTTTGCCATACGTGGTGGTGCCACATGGAAGTCATGTGAGGGATGGATGGGACCTATTCCAAAGGGAACCCACTGTCGCGTCTGTGTCTCGCCACGTTTTGCCATACATGGACGTTTCGTATCACAAAGATGCGAGGCAATGATGCACTCCATTCAAACGGAGAGTGTCTGAGTAGGACACTGTCCATGCAGCGGCTTCATGCATGGATACCGTTTCTATAGTGAACGGTAATGTATGTGGACGCTTTCGTGAGTGCTGGCACGAAAGGTTCGGAATGTTCTGTGATTTTCTGCAGGTACAATAACCACGATTCATTAGGTACGGTAATTAAGAAATGAATAGCTTCCGACTAGCTATTATAGGGAGAGACGTATCTATGCCTTGCCACCGGCACTAACTTCGATTTTTAAGCTTAATTGCTTGGTGAGGACTTATATGACGTTTTTGCATCATGCTAAAAGCTACCAAAACTTAAAATGATCCTAATACACCTTTAGTGTGGTCTCTAGCTGAATTATAAATCTTAAGGACCATACATGATAGTTTGATAAATTGTTGTGATAATCAAAGATATAACCAGCTGCTGTCCGAAAATTTTCTAAGGAGGATCTAGAAAGTTTGTGGCTAGGCGATCTTTAAGAAATTTTGTTCATCAGTTAGTTAAGCTTCTTCCATGAATTTTTCATGATTTTAGGATGAATATAACTGAAGTTATGCTTAAATTACTAAACCTAGGTCATGCTGAAATTTCTGACAAAATGATGTTAAGGCTGAAAATTCGAATTTTTACACCTTGTTCCAAACAGATTTTTCCTAGACAATCTATACCATAAATGTTCCATATATAGCCTATTTTGTGCTGTCAAAATCTCATGGTCATAGGGTTCTTAATTTTCAAGATATGATCTTTTTAGTTAATCTCTGTCCTGATGAAAAATTTTGGGTAATAGCACTCTAAAATTGGATCAGTTAAGCCCTTTTCCAATCTGAACTCGTTCAACCTTTGAATACCAAAAATGTGTGTTATAATGTTGTCCAGTTGCCGACAAAAATTTGGAATTTTTGGGGTATTGGTTTTTAAGTTATGAATTTTTGTTCAGAATGAGGACCAGAGTGTCTGATGGCTAGTGGTTGGCCACTCTCTAGTGATGAGTGATTGACAACATTGTGTGGACTGATGCTGTGCTCTATCTTGTGGATGTAGGCTGCGGCTTGATTTGCGTTGGTGCAGGTGAAGAACAAGCGCAAAAGGTCTTAGCCTTGTGGGGCCTCCGAAGGACTGGAGGGACAAGTGGCTTGGTTCGATGGACACGGTGACCAGACGAGATCAAGTGCGAGTCACATGGTGCGAGAAGAGAAAGTCGAAGTCGGATAGCGGATTCGTTGGTTGATCCGAAGCCAACATGGAGCCGGAGCAGACGTGGCGGCCAAGTCGAGGAGCTCGGCGTGGAGGCTGCACCGAGCTCGCGGGGTTTGCAGCGGTTCACCGAAAGATCGCTGGGTTCGTCAGTTGCTCCAGAAAGCCGACCCGAGGTTCCGGTGCAGCCAAGGCACCAGAACCGGTCTGACCGGTTTGGGAAACCGGTCTGACCGGTTTGGTCGTGGCGTGGTCGGAAGTCATCGAAGCGGAGGACACGCGTCGGGATCGCATGCTTGGCGTCGAGGCTACGCGAGGTGTGATTGCTGGGCGTTCGTCCGATGGAAAGGCTGTCAAATTTCCAAATATGCCCTTCGAGGGGTTGTATCACCTAGAGGGCATTCTAGTCATTTACCCCCACCGGAGGACCTCATATATAAACCGAGTGGAAGGGTTGTGGCTACCATCTCTTGCACCCTAGGGTTTTCATTTGCTCTTTGCAATTTCTCTTTTTAGATTCCTATTTTCTCCTTAGGCTAGCATGAGAGCTTCATGGTGAGATCTTGTGAGAGGGATGGATGTACAGGCAGATGCAAGACCTTGTATGAACCTTTCATGGTATGTATAGAAGATTCGGCGTGGTTCCTCAAGTGTTCTTTGTGTTCATCCTGTTTTCCTTTTTGGTGATTTTCGGAGCTATTTTTGGTGGAATTTTTGGAGAGCGATTTGGGGTGGATTTCTTTGGGTTTGTTTGTGGAGATCACACATGAGTGCCTTGTGCCTCTTTGCTTGGTGATTTGGCTCCACAAACTCCGCGAAATCCACTTGAATCGGGGGCTTTTTGGATGAACTCGTGGATGAAGGTTTTGGGTCTTTGACTTTCGATTCCTCTTGATTTAGTGGATCTTTGGGGACGATCTCTTAGGCATGGCTTGTCCATGAGGAGTTACACCTATCCCCAAAGTTTTGTTTGAATCCGTGGAGCGAATCGGGAGATCGATTGAGGTGAAGTTCGAGTTCTTTCCGCGGGCTACGTTTTTCCCGTCTGTCTGGATGAAACCGGTCTGACCGGTTTGGGAAACCGGTCTGACCGGTTTTGGTCACAGTGGCCGTTTGGGAAGATTTTTGGCAGGCGTGTTGTTCTCTGTCTAAGAAGTCCTCTGGTCCAAGTTTCGTCGCGTTTGGAGTTAGTTTGCTTGGTTTTTAGCCTCGTTGATCTTTGGGGGATTTCTGGGCAAAACCGGTCTGACCGGATTACCAAACCGGTTTGACCAGTTTCACCCTGTGTGTGAGAGGCTAAGTGTTGAAAAACCAGTTTGACCGGTTTGAGTATCCGGTCTGACCAGTTTGTGGCTGGAGTTTTGCTCGAGTTGTTTTCCGCTGCGTGCTCGAGTGTTTCCGGTGGTGTGCTAGTTCCTAGGTCCAGCAGCACTTCAGTGGCTGTGTGGATTTGGCTAGCGAGGTGTTGAGGACTCCGGAGTTGCGTTTGGGACCATAGGCCGAGTTCTTCTTTAGAAGAATTTTTTATCGGCTCTCATTCACTTCCCCCTCTCTGGTCGCCATTCTGGTCCTTCAATTGGTATCAGAGCAGGATACGGATCATTGAGACCTTGACCGGTTGAGATCCAAAGATGGCGGACTGTGGGAAGGGTTCGGGTCCTCCCTACTTCGATGGGAAGAACTACCAAATGTGGGAAGCCCGGATGGGCGCGTTCATGCGTGGAAAGTCTCAGCTGATTTGGGATGTCACGGTTGACGAGAACTATGTCATACCGGAGACGTTCTTGTTGCCCGGGAGTAGGGATATGTTCGATGCCAACAACAAGGCCGTGGACTATCTCTATCATGCTCTTTGTGCATCCGAGTTCAGTAGGGTGTATGGAGAGAAGTTGGCAAATCAGATATGGACACAGCTGAGAAATGCACATGGTGGTAATAGTCAGGTGAAGGCGCGTCGCTTTATGACCTACCAGAGAGAGTACGAGAACTTCACTCACCTCCCCGGAGAGTCTGTGGATGCCATGTTCGAGCGCTTCACGCTGATTGTGAACAACATGAGAGCCAACATCACCGAGCTTCCATACGATGATCATGACAGAGCTATCAAGCTCTTACACGTGTTGGATCTTGATGTATGGGGCGCGAAGGTTGAGGCTATTCAGGAGTCCAGTGTGTATGAGACCCTGACGGTGGACGAGCTGTTCTCTAAGCTCAAGTCATCCGAGGTGGACCGAGACCTGAGAGCCAAGAAGGGCAAGGGTCCTGCTGATGATAGTCTTGCGCTTGTGACTGGATCGAGAACTAACTCTAATCAATCCTCTAGGATGTTCTCTCTGTATGCTCTTGTGTCTTTGCCAGATGAAGAGTTCGAGGCTTTGGATGATGAGGATCTTGCTTTGCTGACCAAGCGGTTCGGGCGCCTGAACGAGAACAGGAAGAACTTCAGGAGGAACTCGGGGACGTGCTACAAGTGTGGGAAGCTTGGACACTTCTTCGCCGAGTGCCCAGAAGCAGACGAGAACAAGATCGAGCACAAGAAACCCGAGTACAAGCAAGAGTACAAGCATCGCCCGAGGAACAAGTACAAGCAGGCCGAGCACAAGCATCGATCCCAGAACTACAACTCCAAGTACAAGAGTCGGGACGAGTACAAGGGCAAGAAGAAGGGCGGCTACCACAAGAAGAAGTCGAGAGCAATGGTTGCCGGTGCGAGCGACGTGGACACCTCTTCCTCCTGCTACACCACGTCAAGCTCGAGTAGTGAAGATGGAGACCGTGGAAGACACAAGAACAAGAAGCATTAAAGCAAGAACTTCACCGAGTTGAGCTTCATGGCGACGAGCGGATTCTGCGACATGGCACATAGTTCAGGGAGCAAGAAGAGCGACAAAGAGGACTCGGATTCCGACTCCGAGGATGAGGTATCACCACCTACCCTTGACTCCTTGCTCGAGGAAAATGCCACTCTGAATGAACTGCTTGATAATAGGGATAGTGTGCTTAGGGATGCTAAGAAAATGAGAAAAGAGCTTAGAGCCTCACTTGAGGAAGCTAGGGAGAAAGTAGCTGAGTTAGAGGCTAGGCATTTGGATGACATGCTTGCTATGGATGCTTTGAAATCTGCTCCTGTTGTCACCGATGAAGTTGATTGGAATGATTGTTCAGTCTTCTTGTCTGACTTGACTGCTCTGAAAGATAAGCATGCCCTCACTGTTGAGGAACTAGATGTGGCTAGGGTTGAATTGGTTGAATTGAAAGCTAGATCAAATTTGCTTGGTGCATGTAAATCTTGCCCTGTGTTGCATGGTAAATTGGATGATGCACATGCTAGGATTGTTTCCTTAGAGGCAGAGTTGAAAGTTCCTATTCCTACCTCTTGTTCTACATGTGAAATGCATGCTTTGAAAAATATGGAACTTGCACACTATGTTGATCGCTTGCAGGATGAAAATGATGAACTGAGAAAGCTAATGAGTTAGTTGTCTGGGCATGAGCCACAATTGAGCTTAATGATGGCTGAGTTTAAGAGGTTTGATGGTCAGGCGTTGGGCTCTGACAAGGTTGGTGAGAGCAGTGGTGAGAAGGGAGAGAAAGTTGGAGAGATTCCTATTCCACCACAAACTACCCCCATGAACAAATTCGCTCCCAAGCCTAACCACTTGAGAAACAAGCTTGACACCACTCCCGATCCACCCATTTTCCCCCACAAAACAGAAAACTATCAAAAACCTATCAAGTTTGTGAGCGACAAGGGAAACGTGTTTGAGAGGAAGGGTGAGAAGAAAGAGGAAGAGAAACTTGTCGAGAACCCACGCCAAAGCCAAAGCAAGTCAGATTCCGTTGTGAGTATTGTGGCAAGGAAGGTCATGTTGGTGAGTTTTGCAACAAGAGGAAGAGAGATGAGAGGTTGGCGAAGGAGTGGGCAAACAAGGACAGGTACCACCCTTCTCATGGTGTACCTGAGCCTCGTATGCCACTACCTAGGAGAGAGGCTGTGGTGAGATCTATACCAGCTTGGAGAAGTCAGAGAGTAGTAGATCGAGACCGTGTTGCTGGCAGGGGGAAACTAGTCAGACCGATTCTGCCTAGAGAGGTGCTGGTGTTGAGTTTCGTGGCCGTGGAGTTGGTTCAGTTGGTCGTGGTGCAGGTGGTAGACAGTTTGAGTCTGGTCGTGGGTTGTTTGCTGGACATTCTCCATCTCATGGTCGATATGAGGATGGTAGAGGTCGTCGCAGCTTTGAGTCTCAGAGGAGGTATGGGCCACGCTCTTCCTTTCGTGGTGATCGCACTCCTCCAGCGAGACGTGAGGTGGTTCAGTTTGGTAGGGGTCGTAGCTTTAGTGGATATGGTAGAATGGATGTTGCTAACCCCTCTTATGAGCAAATGGCTCGACACTGGTTTGATCCTTTTTGCACTAAGCCCAGTGTTGAGTCGTCTGCTCACTTTCGTCCCTGTTTTTGATGTGCAGGTGGGAGGCTTGAGGAACGTTTGGCTATTGGAC
Source organism: Cenchrus fungigraminus (assembly GCA_036936925.1). NCBI lineage: Eukaryota > Viridiplantae > Streptophyta > Magnoliopsida > Poales > Poaceae > Cenchrus > Cenchrus fungigraminus. The sequence goes on along the minus strand of CM072771.1, from coordinate 85,244,015 downwards.
TCCGGTTGTTCACGACACATGACCGGAGATAGGAGGTGGTTCACAAGCCTCAACCCAGTGAGTACCAGGGAGTACATCACTTTTGGGGATAATGGTAAGGGACGAGTTCTTGGTGAAGGAATGGTGAAGGTAAGAAGGAAGGTGTCTCTGAGGCGTGTTGCTCTTGTCAAGTCACTGGGGTTCAATTTGCTTTCTGTGTCTCAGCTACTTGATGAGGGGTTTGAGGTTCGGTTTAAGTTGGGTGCATCTGAGGTGCTTGATTCTCGAGGTGACCGTGTTTGTATGGTTATCCCCGAGGGTCAGATCTTTCGAGCTGATTTCTCTCAGTCTGATGGTCCTGCACGGTGTTTACTGGCTGGTTCTCCTGACTTGTGGAAGTGGCATAGGCGGTTGGGACACTTGAGCTTTGATCTGCTTTCCCACTTGAGTGGTCTCGATTTGGTCCGAGGATTGCCGAGGTTGAGGTTTCAGAAGGAGTTGGTTTGTGCGCCTTGTAGGCATGGTAAGATGGTCGCCGCTTCTCATCCACCCCTGACTGCTGTCATGACAGAGCGTCCGACAGAGCTGTTGCATATGGACCTTGTTGGGCCAGCTCGAGTTCGCTCGGTGGGTGGGAAGTGTATGCCCTGGTTGTGGTGGATGACTACTCTCGCTATGCTTGGGTGTTTTTCTTGGAGGATAAGAGTGAGACTTTCGGTTTTGTTCGAGACTTGATCGTGAGGTTGAAAAATGAGAGGCATGGGAACACTATTCGAGCAATCCGCAGTGATAATGGCTCTGAGTTCAGAAACTCTCGTTTTGATGCCTTTTGCTGTGATCTTGGTCTTGAGCATCAGTACTCGACTCCTTATGTGCCCCCTCAGAATGGAGTTGTGGAAAGGAAGAACCAGACGTTGTGTGAGATGGCTAGGATGATGCTCGATGAGCACAGGACTCCTAGGAGGTATTGGGCTGAGGCGGTGAGCACCACGTGCTATGTGTTGAACAGGATCTTTCTCCGAGCATTCAAGAAAAAGACGTGCTATGAGCTTATGCATGGTAGAGCTCCTAAGGTGAGTCACTTCCGAGTCTTTGGTTGCAAGTGTTCTATTCTCAAGAAGGGAAAGCTTGATAAGTTTGAGGCTAGATCTAGTGATGGTATTTTCTTTGGATATGCAAACCATTTTAGAGCTTATAGGGTGCTTAACCTTGAGACTAACAAAATCATGGAGACTTGCGAGGTGACCTTCGACGAGACAGTGCCATGTAGCTCTCTTGGCTCTGATTGTGCAGATGACGAGGAGATGGCCGAGACGCTCTTTGAGGAGGAAGAAGAAGATGGTGATCGTAATGGCGAGGATCGTGTACCTGCTGCGGATCATGTACATACTACTTCCACGACGACGACTACAGTTGATGGCGGGCCTTCTACTTCGACTATGACGCATCAACATGTACTGCAAGCAAGGGTGGAAGCAGCTGTGGAGGGGAAGGTAGTCTCCAAGCGAGAGGCTCCTAGGCGTGTACAAGTGGATCACCCTCCTTCGAAGATCATTGGAGACATGAACGAGAGTACTACACGGTCGAGGTCACGAAATACTTCTCACTTCGCTCACTCGGCTTTTGTCGCCTCTTTCGAGCCCAAGATATTGGACACGCTCTTTCTGATGCAAACTGGGTGAATTCCATGCATGAGGAGTTGGAGAACTTTGAGAGAAACCAAGTCTGGGTGTTAGTCGATCCACCACCAAATTGCCGTCCCATAGGTACCAAGTGGGTGTGGAAAAACAAAGAAGGTGAGAATGGGATGGTTGTGAGAAACAAGTCGAGGTTGGTGGCTCAGGGGTTTAACCAGAAAGAGGGTATAGATTATGAGGAGACATTTGCTCCGGTGGCCCGTCTAGAGGTGATTCGGATCCTTCTAGCCTTTGTCGTGGCTAAAGGCTTCAAGTTGTTCTAGATGGATGTGAAGAGTGCGTTCCTTATTATGGTGATAGACGAAGAAGTGTATGTGAAGCAACCACCGGGGTTTGAGAGTGAGAGATACCCACATCGTGTGTATAAACTCCAGAGGGCGCTCTATGGGTTGAAACAGGCGCCGAGGGCTTGGTATGGTAGGTTGAGAGGGTTCTTGCTGAATAAGGGGTTTGTGATGGGCACAGTTGATAAGACCCTGTTTCTCCTTAAGCATTGGAATGACCTTTTGATTGTACAGATTTACGTGGATGATATAATCTTTGGTGGCTCCTCTCACGATCTTATTGCCAAGTTTGCAGATGACATGAGCAGGGAATTTGAAATGTCTGTGATGGGCAAGCTGCAGGTTTTCTTGGGGCTACAGATCAAGCAGGTCAAGGACGAGACTTTCGTGCACCAGAGCAAGTACACCAAGGACATGCTGAGGAAGTTCAACATGAATGATGCGAAGCCCATGTCAACACCGATGAGTACGACTACAGCTTTGGATGCGGACGAGGATGGTGAACCAGTGGACCAGAAGGAGTACCGGAGCATGATCGGCTCCCTCCTCTACTTGACGGTGACGAGGCCGGACATACAGTTCAGTGTGTGTCTGTGCACTCATTTTCAGGCTTCTCCGAGGACTTCACATCGGCAGGCCGTCAAGAGGATTTTCAGGTATTTGTAGTATGCTCCTGAGTTTGGTCTTTGGTATTCGGCCTCTTCGACACTCACACTTCACAGATTCTCCGATGCTGACTTTGCTGGGTGTCGTGTGGAGCGCAAGTCTACCTCTGGTTCTTGTCAGTTTCTTGGTTCCTCTTTGGTTTCTTGGTCTTCCCATAAACAGTCGAGTGTAGCTCAGTCTACCACTGAAGCCGAGTATGTTGCAGCCACTAGTTGTTGTTCCCAGCTGCTTTGGATTTCCTATACCATGAGAGACTTTGGTGAGGAGTGTACTCAGATCCCACTTCTTTGTGATAGCACCAGTGCCATAAGCGTTGCCAAAAACCCAGTGCTCCATTCCAGAACAAAACACATAGAAGTGAGGTACCACTTTCTGAGGGATAATGTTAAGAAGGGCACCATAGTGTTTAGCCATGTACCTACCCAAGACCAGAAAGCCGACATATTCACAGAACCACTTGACCAAGCTACCTTTGCTCGTTTACGGGGAGAGCTTGGTGTGTGTTGTCCTTTTTGAGTTGGTCTTTGGGAGCTCACTTTGTAGCATATGTATCATACATGTTTACTTTGATGTATAGCATGCATGTTTTATTTCATAGAGTAGCCATCTTTGTATCTTGATGTATAGTTTTGCATCTTTGTAAGATATGCTTTGCATTGCATTTGTATCATATGCATTGGCTAGGAATGACTTCTCCTATGTACATTGATCCCTATGATATGCTATGTTTGAGCTTGTGGATGTACTTGATTGATATTTGGGATGATAAGCTATGCTCTTGATAGTTTGGTTGTATATCCATGACGAGATAGCTTACTTTTGTCAAAAAATGCTAGATAGGCTCTCACTTGTGAGTTTAAGGCTTCGCATGATCTTAATGTGCTTTGGTGGTTTATATCATGCTTAATTCATGGTTGGATATCATGTGCTTTTCACTTGGGGTCAAAGACCCATGTGTCATTATGAATGTTTAGCCCATGTGTTACCTTGTGGGGGAGCAAAAGCTTCTTTTTGCCGCAAAGGCACTTCATGTACCATTTTGTGCTTAAATATGAAAAATGAAATTGGTATGAAATGCTTGTGTTTGAAGTTATGCTCTCATTTGTTCCATGTCATAAATGCTTTAAATCTGAATTTAATATGGGTGCTAAACTGTAGCATGTTGTCTACCATGAGAAGTCTCATTTTAAGAAGTAGACACATGGCTCGGTGGCTTTAACATGACATGAGATGCTTATGGGTGTTTGTAATAATCTTGTGTCAAGGATATGTGACCTAACATGAAGTTTGTGTGATTTAGATTCACTTTGGCATGTTTTGCTCATGATTAGGTCTTTGCTCATGAGAGGGAAATTTTTGCAAAAATGCTACTTTTTACCATAGTTTGAACTTGTGTATGCAACTGAACATTCTTGATGGCTGTGCTATTTCGGACCTTTGTCAACTCTAAGTAGTCCATTTGCTTGCTCCTAGCACATTTTATGGCTCTATGTCCATTTGAGAAGCCTTTAGTTGAAATTTTCGTAGAAATGCCTTGATTCATGCATTGTCAACAAGGGGGAGAAGTTTGGGCATGGAAAAGTTGTCTAGAAGCATTTAGAAGGTTTTCATGCATTTTCGGGCTGCATTGGAGCATCTTTTTTTCTGACAGAAAAACCGGTCAGGAAACCGGTCGGACCGGTTTGGAAGTTGGTCAGAAACCGGTTTGACCGGTTTGGAAATCCGGTCTGACCGGTTTGGAAATCCGGTCTGACCGGTTTGGCTGCTGATGCTCGGTAAGTTTGCACGCATTGGTTCACGGGGAGTTGCATTTGCTCAGGGGGAGCTGCATGTGGTCAGGGGGAACTCCTTGTGTTGTCTGAGTTCTTGCGTTCATTGGTTTGCTCCGTGTGAGCTTTGCTTTGCTCTTTGAGAGCTTTGGTGGTGTTTGTCTCGGTTGTGTTGAGCCGTTGCCCTTGCCTTAGGGGTCCGAGACTTGGATTGCAAGTGATCAGGGTTTGTGTTGTTTGGTTTGTGGATCACTTGTTTGGAGGTTTTCGTTTGTCTTTTGTTTTTACTTTTCTTTATGATTATGATTATGCAGTGTGTTGTCAATGCACTAATCAAGGGGGAGATTGAGGACCAGAGTGTCCGATGGCTAGTGGTTGGCCACTCTCTAGTGATGAGTGATTGACAACGTTGTGTGGACTGACGCTGTGCTCTATCTTGTGGATGTAGGCTGCATCTTGATTTGCGTTGGTGCAGGTGAAGAACAAGCGCGAAAGGTCTTAGCCTTGCGGGGCCTCCGAAGGACTGGAGGGACAAGTAGGCTTGGTTCGATAGACCCGGTGGCCAGACGAGATCAAGTGTGAGTCACATGGTGCGAGAAGAGAAAGTCGAAGTCGGATAGCGGGTTCGTTGGTTGATCCGAAAGCCAACATGGAGCCGGAGCGGACGTGGCGGCCAAGTCGAGGAACTCAGCGTGGAGGCTGCACCGAGCTCGCGGGGTTTGCAGCGGTTCGCCAAAAGATCGCTGGGTTCGTCGGTTGCTCCAGAAAGCCGACCCGAGGTTCCGGTGCAGCCAAGGCACCAGAACCGGTCTTACCGGTTTGGGAAACCGGTCTGACCGGTTTGGTCGTGGCACGGCCGGAAGTCGTCGAAGCGGAGGACACGCGTCAGGATCGCATGCTTGGCGTCGAGGTTACCGAGGTGTGATTGCTGGGCGTCCGTCCGATGGAAAGGCTGTCAAATTTCCAAATATGCCCTTCGAGGGGTTGTATCACCTAGAGGGCATTCTAGTCATTTACCCCCACCGGAGGACCTCATATATAAACCGAGTGGAAGGGTTCTGGCTGCCATCTCTTGCACCCTAGGGTTTTCATATGCTCTTTTCAATTTCTCTTTTTAGCTTCCTATTTTCTCCTTAGGCTAGCACGAAAGCTTCATGGTGAGATCTTGTGAGACGGATGGATGTACGGGCGGGATGCTAGACCTTGTATGAACCTTTCATGGTATGTATAGAAGATTCGGCGTGGTTCTTGTAGTGTTCTTCGTGTTCATCCCGTTTTCCTTTTTGGTGATTTTCGGAGCTATTTTTGGTGGAATTTTTGGAGAGCGATTTGGGGCGGATTTCATTGGGTTTGTTTGTGGAGATCACACATGAGTGCCTTGTGCCTCTTTGCTTGGTGATTTGGCTCCAAAAACTCCGCGAAATCCACTTGAATCGGGGGCTTTTTGGATGAACTCGTGGATGAAGGTTTTGGGTCTTTGACTTTCGATTCCTCTTGATTTAGTGGATCTTTGGGGACGATCTCTTAGGCATGGCTTGTCCATGAGGTGTTACACCTAGCCCCAAAGTTTCGTTTGAGTCTGTGGAGCGAATCAGGAGATCGATTGAGGTGAAGTTCGAGTTCTTTTCGCGCGCTGCGTTTTTCCCGTCTGTCTGGAGGAAACCGGTCTGACCGATTTGGGAAACCAGTCTGACCGGTTTTGGTCACAGTGGCCGTTTGGGAAGATTTTTGGCAGGCGTGTTGTTCTCTATCTAAGAAGTCCTCTGGTCAAAGTTTCGTCGTGTTTGGAGTTCGTTTGCTTGGTTTTTGGCCTCGTTGATCTTTGGGGGATTTCTGGGCAAAACCGGTCTGACCGGATTGCCGAACCGGTCTGACCGGTTTCACCCTGTGTGTGAGAGGCTAAGTGTTGAAAAACCAGTTTGACCGGTTTGAGTATCCGGTCTGACCAGTTTGTGGTTGGAGTTTTGCTCGAGTTCTTTTCCGCGGCATTCTCGAGTGTTTCCGGTGGTGTGCTAGTTCCTAGGTCCAGCAGCACTTCAGTGGCTGTGTGGATTTCGCTAGCGAGGTGTTGAGGACTCCGGAGTTACGTTTGGGACCATAGGCCGAGTTCTTCTTTGGAAGAATTTTTTATCGGCTCCCATTCACTCCCCCCCTCTCTAGTCGCCATTCTGGTCCTTCACAGAACTGCCAGTTTTGCCATATGGCATGGTAAACTCATCTTTGTGGGTTCTAACATGTGTTTGTAATTATTTTACAGATGGCTGCCACTGGGTTGATTGCGATGAACACGGACGGTACGTTCGCTACTATGGGACTGCACTGGGAGGGCTTCGCCCGCATTGTGTGGGGTGCCCTTAGTGCTGTCGGCTACACTACTACTTCCTTCTACGAGGGAGTGGAGTACGAGGAGTTTGGAGTGCCTAGCTGTCGCGTTCGAGTCACCGTGCTACCTCACCCGGGCCACCTCGAGTCGGCTGACTTGAGCACGAGCTCCTGTGCCACCGCTCTCTAGAGGCGGTGGAGTCGGCGGCGTTGCTGGTGCTCCACGCCGTCTGAGTCACCACCCTCAGGAGATGGCGTCCCCGTTGGGGTTGCTTCCTACTATGGACCCCAACGACCTTGTGTGGCTGGGCCGTTTGGCCAACATAGCTACACTCCTCGACGTCGCGCCTCCTCTCGACACAGTACAGACGCTGACCCGACGCTTGGGGGCTTTGTACAACCTCCAGGATCTTCGTCGCGCTATCTCCGACGACGTGAGCCACTGCCTCACTTTGGCTACTTGGCACGCGCTCTGGCTTGCCGGGGCCTTCGTGGAGCAGCACAACGGGTTTGCACAGGCTTTGCAGGCCATTGCTGGACTCCAGGGTCAGGTGGTATAGTTAGAGATGTAGCGGAGGAATCACTTGCAGCAGATTTTGGACTTGCAGATGGGGCAGCAAGGGCTGCAAGCACAGCTGGCTGACAGGGATGCTGAGAGGTTGGTGCACCTTCAGCACATCCTCAAGTTCCAGGAGCAGGTTGAGGACCTAGAGCTAAATGCAAAGGCTATGGATGGTGTTGTGGGTTTGCTATAGCAGATGCATCCACCACCGGCTGTTGGACAGGGTGAGTAGCAAGAGATTCAGGTGGAGCATGAGGAGGTGCAGGGAGTATCCGGCCTTGACAAGGCAAGTCAGGCATCACCACTCCCACCTCCAGCACCGGGTTCTCCAGCAGCTAGTGAGGGCTCCATAGGAAACTAGTTCTTAGAAAATATAGTAGGACTTGACATGTACTCTTGGTTCGGCCTAATTTTGGTTGGTGTTTGTGGTATGCTGACTTAGGAGTATTCTTTTGTGTAGCTAGATGCTACATAGTAACCCCTTATGTAATAGTGATCCCCAAAACTTGTTATTATGTAAATATTGTGGTGGACACCTTTCCGGCAGCAATCTGCCTAATCAATGAAATGAAGCTAGTTATGGTCACTTCTGAATTTTACTATGAATACCAAAGTTGTTCAAAATGTTATAATGAACATGCTCACAAAAATTCAGCATTTTTGCATGTGTATATGGAGAGATATCAAAATTCTAATAAGCTCCTGTTTGCTGCCAAAACTGTTAAACAGAACTTTGGTAATTGAATTTTTCGACCCATGTAACATTTGAATTTGTCTCTGAGTTGAATACCAAAGTTGTAGCTTATAAAATTCTACACTTGCAGAACAAAATTAAGAAATTTTTGACATTTGTACAGAGAGTTATGAATTTTATACTCAGGGCTGTTCTGCTGTCTAATTCTGAAGTTTCAATAATTTGAATTTTGGTCATGCATATTCTACTTGTTATTATTTTGAGCAAGCTTTGAATATGTGTCTAATGAAAGTTCGACTTTTCAGATGGCTGATAATGCACCGAACAACCCTGGGGGCTCTGGAGTTCATGGTGGTGGTGATCCTCCACCCCCACACATGACACCTTCAGAGGCTTTAATTGCTGCTCAGACAGAGGTGTTGCGATAGATACTTCAAACTCAACAGCAGATTGCTCAGAGGTTGCAGCAGCCCCTAAATCATCATGGTCATGATCAAGATGGGCCAAACAATGTCACAAAGTATGAGCACTTCAGGTCAATGAGGCCCCCTGAGTTTACTAAGGCTGAGGAGCCGCTTGAGGCTGATGCTTTCATCAGGGCCCTTGAGGCCAAGTTCTTGGTGTTCGTGCTGCCATGTTTGAGCAGCGCAAGGCTGGTTTCGCCGCCCAGCAACTTAGGGGCGAGGTGTTGATCTGGTGGGAACATTACAAGTCAATGCAGCCACAAGGGCATGAAATCACCTGGGTGGAATTCAAAAAGGCCTTTAAAGAGCACCATATTCCTAGAGGGCTTATTGATAGGAAGATAAGGAAGCTGTTGGACCTCAAGCAAGGGTTTGATACTGTGTATCAGTATGCTCAGAAGTTCAATAGCCTTTGCCAGTATGGCGATTACCATGTTGACACAGATAAAAAGAAAATGGATCATTTCAGGCATGGTCTTGATGGTGAGCTGTATGAGAGGCTGAACTTAGTAAAGACTGACAGTTTTCCTAAGCTTGTGAATATGGCTATTTCTCAAGAGTATGCCATGAAGAGGGCTCAATAGGATAGAAAGAGGAAATTCAATCTTGCCTCGGGCAGTGGACAAGGCAAGAAGTTTAAATTTGTGAAGAAGAATGTGCAGGGTTCCACCCAGCCATCTTCATCTGGACGCTAGGTGATGAAACAATCACAGAATAAACCTTTTGGAAATTTCAGTTTGCGCAATACCCAGCAGCAAGCTTCAAAGCCCAATGCACCCCCACCTCCACGCAATAGCGATGATCGTCGTTGCTACAAGTGTGGACAGCTTGGGCTCTATGCTAATAAGTGTCCTCGCCCCAAGCAGAACAATCAACAGAATCAAGGGTTGGGTTCCAAGTGTGGGAATCGGGGCAAGAAGCAGACTGTTCAGGTGAAGCAGGGTAGACTGAACTTCACCACAACGGTTGATCTTCCAGAGGGAGCACCAGTCTTGACGGGTACATTCTCTATCCGAGGTCACCCAGTTACAATATTATTTGATTCTGGTGCTACACATAGCTTTATAAATGTGAAAACTATGAGCAGTTTGGGTTTAAAGTGGAGTCATACAAATCAGACATATATGATTGCCACACCGGGTGGAAAAATTGCTTCCCATCACGCAGCCCTAAGAGTACCGCTTGAGATAGGTAGCAAGACCTTCCCAACCCATCTTGTCACGTTGAGTTTGGATGGGGTAGAAGTTATCTTAGGCATGAATTGGATGAGTCAGCACAAGGTTATCCTAGATATTTCTGAAAGAATGATAGAAATCAATTCACCTATTGTTGGAAACTCAATTCTTTACCTTCCTTCCCAAGGCTATAAGGGTTCTTGTGCTTTCGCAGCAATAACTTCTCAACTTGATGACATTCCAGTGGTGTGTGAGTACACGGATGTCTTTCCTGATGATTTGCGTGGCCTGTCACCAGACAGAGATGTCGAATTTGTTATAGAACTTCAGCCTGGGACTGCCCCCATTTCTAAAAGATCTTATCGAATGCCACCCAAAGAATTAGCTGAACTAAAGAATCAACTCCAAGAATTGCTTGATGAGGGTTCTATCCGCCCAAGTTCTTCTCCTTGGGGTTGTCCAGCCCTATTTGTGAAAAAGAAAGATGGTAGCTGTTGACGCAAAAAACGGAATAAAGTTCTTCAATGGCAACACGTAAAGGATCCCCGGGATGTAACAAGGCGTGCCAGCCGACCTGACCTATTGATCGGCACGGAAAGATAGGAAACGTTAGCTGCGGGTTAGATCGGCTAGAGAACCGATGTGGGTCATCAACAAGTAACAGCCCGATCGGCCGATACAACTGTAGAGCGAATCGGCTAGCTGAAGCAGCCGAAGTGCAAGTATAACCAAAACGGTTAGATTAGCCGATTTGATGACATAGGCAAAGCGCGAGCAAAAGCAGAGCAAACTAAGCACTACGAGACAACACTCGAAACCCGATCTGAATTGGCTAGATCATAGTGAAACGATGCAAGAGCAACGATAGCCGATATGATGACATTACGAGCTGGATAAATTGGTGATAAAAGCTAAATAAACAAGAAAATACTTGCAAACCTAGCTTAGATCGATAAGTTCTGAATAAAACTTAGACGAAACCACTGCGATGCACCCGGAGGTTAAAGCCTAGTTGTTATTCGATAAAACGGTACTTACAAGCTTGCCGGAGGTCGATCGATGCAGCCCAACGAGCTAGAAGAACGGTGTTTAAAGAAACAAGAAAATAAGAAGAACTAAAAAAGGGGTGGCGAAGTCACCGACTTGAATAAGTAAAGGTTTTGTTGATATTGGTGTGTACGATCTTTTTCTGACCACGTAGGGTCGCTACTTATGTCCTGAGGACAACCTAACTCCTACTCGATGACGACAAAGTTTACTTGAATTTAAAGAAATAAAACTACCAAAAACTTAATGATTCTCATAAGAATCGGACTCTCTAAACTGTCTTTGACCCATTGTCAACTTGGTGGTTGACCCGCCTCCGTCTTCCTTCCTTTTGGCGTATTCTTCTTCTGCCACGTTTCTTCTCTATCAATCGGCTGATTCCGATGGGCTGGTTACTTCTCTCCCTTTCTCCATCGGCTCTGAGGTTTTCCTAATGTCTCTTCCACTATTCCTTGACACGTGTTAAAAACTGGTATCAACACATGCCCCCCAGTTTCGGAGTAAATATCTTTTGCTCCGAAATTCTCTTGATTTCAGTTTCCTTTTTTCAGATATATCTTCTAGAGGCCATAAATATCACCCCTTTTGGCTGTTTTCTCCGCATACGCTACCTTTTTACTGTCGTATGATACCTTTCAAATTGGTTAAATCTGTGTTTGATCCTTTCACCGTATTCAATGGCTTCTACTGATGACAACCGTCATAATCATTCTGGTAACCTCTATATTGACCTTCTCGATCCATTCACTTATCTTTTTTGAAGTTATTCATGACTTCGTCCATGAAATCCTAAAGATTTTCTTGCTGACATCTCAGGCACCACAGCTCCCAAAGCTCCTCAGAAAAGAAAGGCAATCGCTAGGAAGATCTTGATCAATGATTCGAAGAAAATCAAAGTGCCTGCCGATGCTTTTGTTGGTGATGCGCTTGTTGAAACTGGATCTGCGATGGTCCAGATCCCTTTTTTGATATACTCCCTATTACCTTGTCCTTCTTTATTTGCAATCTTTTGATCTCTTGAGAAAATTTTCTTAGGACCAAGTTAAGGCTCTGACAATGCAAGACATTGTATCAGAGTCAAAGCAAATTGAAGAAGATCCAACATCAGTCGATTTTATCCAGGGACATATAGAATCGACTTTTCATAATGAGTCTGTGGATGCTATCTTGATTGATGAAGATGAACCAGTCACACCGAGACCTGATTCAGCTATAAGCATCTTCTTTTCTTTGTTAATATCGCCAATCTCCTTTTTTGATCTGCCTTCTTGCCTTTTGTAGATCCAAAATGATCCCTCTATCAGCTGTTCTTCCCATGTATCATCTGATAATGTTTGGGCATGTCTTCAAGAGATGTTGCTTCTTCTTGACCAGAATATCAATCAATTGGTTCAAGAAGTGGAACCAATCAGACAAATTTATAGGCAAATCAGAGGACAATTGCCAATTCAAGTGAAGAATAGGCACCACCAGGTTGCTTTCATAGAAAGTTATCAGCTTCAGGTTGAACATGCACAACATTGTCTGAAGGAAAGAATCCGTCAAGAGCAGTTGGTTTTGGATCGAGAAGTTCTTGATTCTCAGGTGGTCGATTTGGATAATAGAATCCAAATTTTGTCCTCTTCTCGTCCCGAGATTACTGCTACTGTTGATCGAATGAAGAACAGACGAGTAGATCTTCTTGCGGAATTAAAGCAACTCGAGGAAGATTTTTCCTTGGAGGAGGAAAAACTATCAGATCTTCCAAACCTAATAAATAGCATGGAGCATCAAAAGGCCATTATTGTCAGTCAGGCTCAAAACATTAGTTGAGAAGAACAGCCGATTTCTGGTTCAGCCGACGCCGATCGGCAAAAAATAGAAAAAGTTGACCAATTTCGCGTGGATGCCATCAATGTTATCCATTCGCTCGGCATAGCTTAGCCTCCCTTTGCATATGTGATTCTAGTGTCTGTAACTGTCTTGAATATTTGGCTAACCCCAACGCTCTTCCTTCAATGCTTTGCTCCTCATTGTATTTTATATTTTAAAATCAACCATCTGTATGATTCATGTATTCCTTCTGGATGATTCTTTTTCCTGACAATATGTACTGCTGATCTTTCTGAATCATGACAGATGAATGCCGGTCATGTGACTCTGAATTGTCTTGTTTCCCTTTTCTCTATAAAATACACTTCCTTGTTCAAGAATCTCTTCAGAAGTCCATTAGAGCTATAGCAAGTTTCAGCCGATGGTTCAGATCAGCTACCTCAAATTTTTTGGAATGAGAGGCGTTCACTCTTAAAAGAGTTTTCGGGAAGAAAAGATTTTTACTTAGTTTGACTTTGCTCCTTGATGATGCCATAAAGATTGCAGTCTTCATCTACGGTTTTGAGAAGGCCTCAATACCAAAGTATGCTCTGCAGTTTGTGGACGTGCATAATTTCCCGATTTGATGTTGGCCTCATTTTTCGGGAACTGTTTCCCTGAACTAATGTCAACCTCTTGAACACTGCGTCATTCACGGAGCGCCTGTTCCTCTTTTGACCGGATCTGGCACTTCTGTTCTCATCTTCTCCACCCTTCTTCATCCTTATCTCTTTCTGGTGTTTGGGCTATAAATAGACCCTGCATCTATTTAGGAGAAGCATACCTCTTATTCATGGCTCAAAATATTAGTCTGATAGATTGCCGACTTCTTCCCTTCATCTTTATTCCTTCTTCTTATTTCTCAATGTCTAGAAGAATTCTTGTGAAGTAGTATGGGGTATGCTTCTCTCGCTGGTCTTATCTCGTGAAGCCAGGATGTCCAACAACTGGAAGAACTCTTGTGACGCGTCTTGGGTTCATCAGTTGGAGGAGGAGAGTTTGCGTATGGTCCCTTTGGCATCAGGAAGAAGAACACACCTATGTCTTCCTTTTACTTTTTAGTATCTGCTTCCCTTGTATACCCTCCTTCCTGGCAATCATGGATTGCCCAGTGATGATGAACGTAATCGGCTGATTTGTTGTCCTTATTAGATTTTGTAATATCACCATGTACTGAAATATGAGAGAGAGCAATATATATATATGCTCATATTTTTGTTCTAATGGCCATTGTTACATCGACTATTATTCGAATCATCGTATCGGCTATAAGTGTTTGAACACTCCTTTTAATTTTACAATTTTTTCCACTAAAGGCGATAACTTAGTATCAGCTATCATCCGAAATCTAAATCGGCTAAAGAGCCAGAAGTAGTAATCAACTAAGTAATTGATCCAATTTTAAAACCTTATCTTGATCTTGACTAGCACCGGCCTAATCTTGTTGAGGTCCAGTTCTCTCAATCGGCCGATGTAGCCTTTTATTTCTTTTATATTTCAGAACCGATCATCTGGATCGGCTGAAGCTCGAAGTCTGACATCTTGAGGAAATCCATCTCCCATACTTTCCCTGATATGCAGATAACTTTATCAAAATTCCAATTTGTATCGGTTGCTGCAATATGGAAGGAAGAATCGGTGCTGACTACTTCCACTGAGTCTCCAATCCATTGGATCATGCATTGATACATGGTAGATGGAATGCAGCAGTTGGCGTGAATCTAACCCCTCCCAAGTAATAAATTGTATGATCCCTTCCCCTTGATAACGAAAAAGGTGGTTGGAAGGGTTTTGCTGCCGATTGTCAGATCCACACATATAGCACCCATTGTAGATGACGAGTTTTTTTTGAAGTTGAGAGCCAGGTGTGGTTCGAGGACCGGTGGATGGTCGCTTCCTGGTGTGATGAGAGATTGACAACGTGGTGTGGACTGATTCTTGGCTAAGTATTGCAGGTGCAGGTTGCGGCTTGACTGGTGCAGGTGCAGGTGAACAACAAGCGCGAAAGGTCGTTGCCGGTGAGGCCTCCAGGTGTGGAGAAGACAAGTAGGCTTGGTTCGAGGGACCTGGTGGCCAGCAGGGTCAAGTGCGGGCCGCATGGTGGCAAGAACGGCAAGATGAAGTCATGGACGGTTTCTTGGTTGAGCCTCAAAACCAAGGTCGAGCCGGGACTACATGGGAGCCGAGTCATGAGTGGTGATTGGCGGAGGCTACACCGAGTTCGCGGGGTTTCCGGTGGTTCACCAGAAAACCACTGGGTTCCTTGGTTGATCCACAAAGCCAAGACCGAAGAACCGAAGACGGAGGTGCAGCAGCTCCAGACCGGTGGGTCTGACCGGTCTGACCGGTGGGTACCGGTCTGACCGGTGAGAAGCACCGGTCTGACCGGTGTGCGACGACGCAGTCCGGAATCTTCGAAGCGGAGGACACGTGTCGGGATCGCAAGGCTTGCGTCGAGGCTAAGCAAGTTTGCGGTCGATGGGCATCCGTCCGATGGTGCGAAGACAAAGATTTCCGATTCCGCCCTTGAGGGCATGTATCCCTAGTTAGCTAGTAAGGGTATTTTCGTCTTTCAATTGCCTCCATATAACCCAAGTGGTGAGAGGATGGCAGCCATCTCTTGAAACCCTAGCTCATTTTGTTTTGCTATTTTCCTCTTCCTTTTTCCTTAGGAATTTCTAGGACTAACTTGAGAGCTTCATGGTGAGATCTTGAGAGAGGGATGGATGATCGGGAGGCAAGCTAGACCTTGTATGAACCTTCATGGTATGTATAGATGATTCGGCGTGGTTCCTCAAGGCTTGATTGTGTCTCTCCCGTTTTCCCTTTTTGGTGATTTTTGGAGCCTTTTCTTGGGATTTTTGTTCGTCGCTCGATTCGTCAATTTGAGGGCGTTTCTCTCCGGATTTCTTTGAGGGGATCATGGGTGAGTGCCTTGTGCCTCTTTGTGGATGATCTTGACCCCTCAAACGCCGGATTTGGCCTTCGATTCGATGATTTTCGGATGAACCCTAGTTCATAGTGTTCTTGGCAAGGTTTTGCGATTCTGGGAGTTGTATGGAGTTTGAGGCCATAATTTTTGGGGCATATCCTCTCCTTGGGGTGTTCATCATCTCCCCAAATTTTCGTCTCAAGACTCCAAGTGGTTTGGGAGATCCATTGATCGAAAGTTTGGGGCGAATTCGCGAGCAGTTTTCTGGGCTGTCCCGGGTGATCCGGTCACTTGTGCCGGGTGACACGAAGGGGGTAGGTTGACCCGGTCACTTGTGCCCGGGTGACCCGGTGCGGCTCTGGAAGGCTCAGGGTGACCCGGTCACTTGTGCCGGTTGACCCGGTAGGTCTCAGCCTTCCTCTTTGTTGCTCGTGCTCTTTTGTGCTTGCTTCCGTTTTGCTTCCTAGCCTTTCAAGCCTTGTTCCTAAGGTCTCGAGAGAGGTTTGTGTGTGCTCCCACTTGTTTGTGTGTGACCCTCGGAGTTGCGATTGGGATATAGGTCGAGTTCTTTTGAGAAAGAATTTTTATCGGCTCCCATTCACTCCCCCCCTCTCTGGTCGCCAATCCGGTCCTTCAATTGGTATCAGAGCTTGGTGCCGGATTCTTTGTGACTTTAACAAGTCTTGAATCCAAAGATGGCGTACGTAGAGCGGGGCGGTCCTCCGCACTTCGATGGGAAGAGTTACCTCAAGTGGGCGGCTCGTATGATGATCTTTCTTCGTGGCAAGTTGTTGGATTTCATTGTTCTTGACAAGACTTATGTGATTCCTCCTGAGATCCATACTCTTATGGTGACCGATTCCAACGCAAAGGCCAAGTATGAGGCGAATGCAAAAGGCGTTGATCACTTGGTCCGAAGCTTGTGTGATCCCGAGTTTGAGCGTGTTCGTCATTTGAATCTTGCTTGGCAAATTTGGAAGAAGTTGTTGGTTGCTCACGGTGGTGATAACCATGTGAAGGCTCGCCTCTTTGTCTCTTACCAGATGCAATATGAGAACTTTACTCAACTTCCCGGTGAGGACATTGATGCTATGTTTCAGAGATTCACCGCCATTGTGAACAACATGAAGGTCAATGTTGAGGATTTTCCTTACACCGAGCATGATCAAGCTTTGAAACTTTTGCATATTTTGGATCAAAATGTTTGGGGTGCTAAGGTTGAGGCAATCAAGGAATCCGGGCAATACTTGACCATTGAGTTGGATGATCTCTTTTCTAAGCTCAAGTCGTCCGAGGTCGATAGGAGGTTGCAATGCAAGCATGAGGGCACGACTGATTCACATAGTCTTGCTCTTGTGGGCGGATCAAAGTCCAAAGCTAACACTAACCCCTCCTTTCGACAGTTTTCCTTGTCTTCTCTCATGACCATTCCAGATGAGGAGTTCGACGTGTTGGGTGAGGATGATCTCGCCTTGCTATCAAGGAGGTTCGAGCGGTTGCACGAGAACCGGGTGAACTCAAGAAGGAACTCGAGGATGTGCTTCAAGTGTGGCAAGACCGGACACTTTTTCACTGAGTGTCCGAAGGTGAACAACCACGACAAGCACAAGTCCAAGGACAAAGGAAGAAGATCCAAGAAGAAGGAACATGAACATGGGAGGAAGACACGTACCCGAGAGAAGATCAAGAGATCGAGCGACATCGACTCTGACTCTGAGGACGTGTCATCAAGCTCGAGTGAAGAAGAAGAAGAGGACAACAAGAGGAAACACAGGAAGAAAAAGAAGAAGGACTTCGGCAAGTACTTGAACGGCCTTTGCTATACCGCAAGCAAGACTTCAAGAGGCTGCAACAAGAAGGATGGTCTTTGCGGCACGGCACGCAGCTCTGGCAGCAAGAGAAGCCAGAAGAACGCCTCGGATTCAGACTCCGACTCCGAGGATGAGGTATGTGATGAGCTCTCTTCTTTGCGCAAGGAGAATGAGGAGTTAGTTGACTTGCTTGATAATCGCGATCACATGCTTAGAGAGGCTAAGAAGCTTAGGAAGGAGCTTAGGGCTTTGCTTGAAGATGCTAGGAATAGAGTGGCTGAGCTAGAAACACAGAACCTTGATGCCAAGCTTGAGATAGATTCGCTTAAGGCTAGTCCTGTTGTTTCTGATGAAGTTGATTGTGCTGATTGCTCTGTTTTCCTAGCTGATTTGACTGCTCTTAGGGAAAAGCATGCCTCCAAGTGTGAGGAACTAGATGTGCTTAGGGTTGAGTTGGCTGAGCTGCAATCTAGACCCACTTTGCTTGGTGCATGTACTTCTTGCCCTGGTTTGCATGAAAAAATTGTTGAGCTTCGTTCTCGCATTGTTTCGCTTGAGGCTGATTTGAAAGTGCCTATTCCTACTTCTTGCTCTACCTGTGAATTGCATGCTGTGAAGAATTTGGAACTTGCACAATGTGTTGATCATTTGCAGGATGAGAACAGTAAGTTGCGTGAAGTGCTGAGTTGGGTGTCTAGTCAGGAACCTCAGCTTGGCATGATGATTGCCGGTTATAAGCGCTTTGATGGTTGGGCTTTGGGATCTGTTAAGTTTGGTGAGAGCAGTGGTGAGAGAGAAGGGAAATTTGGGAATATTCCAGTTCCACCACAACCCACATCCAAAGACAAGTTTGTACCCAAGCCAAACCAGTTGCTTAAACCGAGAGAAAACCCAAGTGAGAAGGCTAGTGAAAAGCCTAGTGAGAAACCTAGTGAGAAGCCTTGTGAAGAGCCTCACCCCAAGCCTAAGCCAAGACCAATCCATTTCCATTGTGAGTTTTGTGGAAAGGATGGTCACAAGAGAGAGTTTTGCTATAAGAGAAGAAGAGAGGCGAGAATGGCTAAGGAGTGGGCAAACAAGGACAGGTACCACCCTTCTCATGGTGTGCCTGAGCCTCGTATGCCACTACCTAAGGGAAAGGGTGTTGTGCATACGGTTCCAGCATGGAGAGATAGGAGAGCTTCAGGTGGAGGCAAGTTTGCTGGCCGAGGACCACCGGCCAGACCGGTCAGAGTGACCGGTCAGACCGGTCCTAGGCAGAGTGCTGGACAGTTTGGTTTCCGGGGCCGTGATGCTAGAGGGTTCAGCCCTTTTGGTCGTGGAACCGATGGTAGGCGCTTTGAGTCAAGTGGTGTTGAGTTTGCTGGACGTTCTCCACCTCGTGATCAATACGAGTTTGGGAGAGGTCGCAACTTTGAGTCTCAGAGGGGCTACGGACCACGCTTTCCCTTTCGTGGTACTCGTACTCCTCCAGTGAGACGGGAGTGGTTTTCCCATGGTGGTTCCAGGTTTGATAGGTTTGATAAGATGGATCGTAGTTTTGATAGGCGCGGTAGGATGGATGTTGCTAACCCTACTTTTGAGGAGATGGCTCGGCACTGGTTTGACACTTTTGGTACTAACCCCAGTGTTGAGTCATTTGCTCGCTCTCGCTCTTGGTTTTGAGTTGCAGGTGGGAGGCCCGGAGAACATTTGGTTGATATCGGGGGGTGGTTCTCCGGCCTCATACCCCGGTGATGACATGGAGGTACATCACTTTCGGGGATGGTGGACAAGGACGGGTGAATTCTGAAGAAATGATAAAGGTAAGTGAATTTGTGTCCTTCAAGTGTGTGGTCTTGGTCAAGCCACTTGGTTCGTTTCGCTCCTTGCCCTATCTCATGTGTGTAAGGTGAGCTTTGTATGCTCTTTGACCTTAATGCATGAGTTTAGGGGGAGCTTGTGTGCTTAGTGTGCTGTTTACTCTATCATGTGTACTAAGGGTGAGCTTTGTATGCTCTTTGGCCCTAGTGCATGTGTTTAGGGGGAGCTTGTGAGTTTTGCGCTCCTTTGCTCTTTTGCCGGTGGTGTCGAGCCCTTTTTGCCTCCCCTCGAGGAGCCGGTCGTTTGTGAGTTTTGTGTGTGGGAGCTCCTTTGTAGCATATGTATAGCTTTCCTTTGTGCATTTCTTGCATTTGGCATGGCATATGTAACATGATGTATAGGCATCTTTGTATCTTAGGTTGCATGCATTTTGTATCATATGCATTGTTTAGGAAAGGCTTCTCCTATATACATTGTTCACCATGGAATGATATATATGTCTTTGTGAGCTAGTTTGGTAAGCTATGGTTAGTTTGGCTTAGCTCTTGATAATCTTGGTTTATATCCATGGCTGATGGCTATGTTTTTGAAAAATCTCATATGTATGCTCTCTTGTGAGTAAATGCCTTTATATGATCTTGACATGTTTTTGTGGCTTGGCTATGCTTAATTTGTGGTTGGATAGCTTATTTTGATCATATGGGGCCAAAGGCTCATTTGCCATCATGAATGTTTAGCCCCCATGCTTCATCTTGTGGAGGGGCATAAGTTCCTTTTTGTCGCAAAGACATTTCATGTACCAAATATGAATCTGAAAATGAAATGTAAATTGCTTGGAAAATGTGCTCTCATGTCATATATGCTTAATTTACTTCCTTTTGGGTGCTAAAACCGTTGCATGTTGCTTACCAATGAGAAGTGTCATACATAGAAGTAAGCACATGGCTCGGTATGCTTTGACATGACATGAGGTGCTTGTGGGTGTTTATGATGATCTTATGCTTAGAATGGTTGTCCTAGCATGAAGTTTGTGTGGCTTTGCCATTTTGATATGTTTTGATCATGTTTAGGACTTTGCTCATGAGAGGGAATTTTTCGTAAAAATGCTTATTTCTACCTTAGCTTCGTCCAATGGTTGTGAAACTTGGTGATCATGAAGCTAATGTCATTACAAAGCTATAGAGTATCTATCTTGCTCATTTGGACATGTGTAGCATCCTATGTTGAACTTTGTCTATTTGAGAAGCTCTAGGTTGCATTTTTTGCATTTTTAGCTTGATTCATGCATTGTCAACAAGGGGGAGAAGTTTGAGCATATTTTGGCCTACTGAATGCATCTAGAAGGTTTTCAGGTGGTTTCGAGCCATTTCTGGGCTCTGTTGTGCACCGGTCTGACCGGTTGAGGTCACCGGTCTGACCGGTCAGAGTGCTGGTCCTGTTCACATGTTGAGCACCGGTCTGACCGGTGGTGTCGACTGGTCTGACCGGTCAGAGCTGAGCTGATGCAGCTGCTCTGTTTCGTGAAGTGGTTCGCATGCATTCGTCCAGGGGGAGTTGCATTGGTTCAGGGAGAGCTTGCATGTGTGCAGGGGGAGCTCTTTGTGGTTTTCGAGCTTTGGTTTGATGGTTTGTGCTCTTTGCTTGAGCATGTTTTGTCTCGGATGTGTCGAGCCGTTGCCCTTGCCTAAGGGGTCCGAGACTTGTCTTCTTCAAGTGATCTTGCTCTTTGCCTTTTCTTTGGCTTTCGATCGCTTGTTGGAGTTTGTTGTAGTCGTTTCTTTTCTTTTTTCTTTTCTCTTGGTTACCAAAATGTGTGTGTTGTCAATGCACTCATCAAGGGGGAGATTGAGAGCCAGGTGTGGTTCGAGGACCGGTGGATGGTCGCTTCCTGGTGTGATGAGTGATTGACAACGTGGTGTGGACTGATTCTTGGCTAAGTATTGCAGGTGCAGGTTGCGGCTTGACTGGTGCAGGTGCAGGTGAAGAACAAGCGCGAAAGGTCGTTGTCGGTGAGGCCTCCAGGTGTGGAGAAGACAAGTAGGCTTGGTTCGAGGGACCCGGTGGCCAGCGGGGTCAAGTGCGGGCCGCATGGTGGCAAGAACGGCAAGATGAAGTCATGGACAGTTTCTTGGTTGAGCCTCAAAACCAAGGTCGAGCCGGGACTACGTGGGAGCCCAGTCATGAGTGGTGATTGGCGGAGGCTACACCGAGTTCGCGGGGTTTCCGGTGGTTCACCAGAAAACCACTGGGTTCCTTGGTTGATCCACAAAGCCAAGACCGAAGAACTGAAGACGGAGGTGCAGCAGCTCCAGACCGGTGGGTCTGACCGGTCTGACTGGTGAGAAGCACCGGTCTGACTGGTGTGCGACGACGCAGTCCGGAATCTTCGAAGCAGAGGACACGCGTCGGGATCGCAAGGCTTGCGTCGAGGCTAAGCAAGTTTGCGGTCGTTGGGCATCCGTCCGATGGTGCGAAGACAAAGATTTCCGATTCCGCCCTTGAGGGGCATGTATCCCTAGTTAGCTAGTAAGGGTATTTTCGTCTTTCGGTTGCCTCCATATAACCCAAGTGGTGAGAGGATGGCAGCCATCTCTTGAAACCCTAGCTCATTTTGTTTTGCTATTTTCCTCTTCCTTTTTCCTTAGGAATTTCTAGGACTAGCTTGAGAGCTTCATGGTGACATCTTGAGAGAGGGATGGATGATCGGAAGGCAAGCTAGACCTTGTATGAACCTTCATGGTATGTATAGATGATTCGGTGTGGTTCCTCAAGGCTTGATTGTGTCTCTCCCGTTTTCCCTTTTTGGTGATTTTCGGAGCCTTTTCTTGGGATTTTTGTTCGTCGCTCGATTCGTCAATTTGAGGGCGTTTCTCACTGGATTTCTTTGAGGGGATCATGGGTGAGTGCCTTGTGCCTCTTTGTGGATGATCTTGACCCCTCAAACGCCGGATTTGGCCTTCGATTCGATGATTTTCGGATGAACCCTAGTTCATAGTGTTCTTGGCAAGGTTTTGCGATTCCGGGAGTTGTAGGGAGTTTGAGGCCGTAATTTTTGGGGCATATCCTCTCCTTGGGGTGTTCATCATCTCCCCAAAATTTCGTCTCAAGACTCCAAGTGGTTTGGGAGATCCATTGATCGAAAGTTTGTGGCGAATTCGCGGGCAGTTTTCTGGGCTGTCCCGGGTGATCCGGTCACTTGTGCCGGGTGACCCGAAGGGGGTAGGTTGACCCGGTCACTTGTGCCCGGGTGACCCGGTGCGGCTCTAGAAGGCTCAGGGTGACCCGGTCACTTGTGCCGGTTGACCCGGTAGGTCTCAGCCTTCCTCTTTGTTGCTCGTGCTCTTTTGTGCTTGCTTCCGCTTTGCTTCCTAGCCTTTCAAGCCTTGTTCCTAAGGTCTCGAGAGAGGTTTGTGTGTGCTCCCACTTGTTCGTGTGTGACCCTCGGAGTTGCGATTGGGATATAGGCCGAGTTCTTTTGAGAAAGAATTTTTATCGGCTCCCATTCACTCCCCCCCTCTCTGGTCGTCAATCCGGTCCTTCAGAAGTCGAGTAGCATGATGTCAGTCTTGGTTAAGTCTTGTTCACTTTTCCCAAATCTTTGAAGCATCGAGTAAGGCATAAGATTGACTAATGCACCACCATCTACCAGGAGCCTTGTGACTGGCATTCCATTGACAAGTCCTTTAAGCAACAAAGCTTTCATATGTTGACACTTTTCCTCATCTGGTTTCTCAAAACTGGCCATCATTGGATCCAAGGTTAACTGAGCCGATCCTAGCTCCTCATCTGAATCTTCATCTGAGTTGTCTTCAAGAGTCATAAACTCCTTGGGTAGCATGTAGACCATGTTGATATCTGCCACTGGTTGACCTCCTTCCTTGTTATCAAATTTGGGTTTAGGTCGCCAGATTTGGGATAAGACCTTCTTGTCAAGTGCTTCCCTCTCAATTTCTTCTTGCTGTTCCAATTGTCGCAAGCGATGGATCCTCCTTTTTTGAGACTTGGTTAAACCTTCCGGGCACCATTTAGGTTGATGAACTGTGTGTTGGCTCCTGTCATCGTATGTAGCATTACTCCTTTCTGGATTCCTTGCCAATACGTCTTCATCAGGGACCCTGCTGTTAGCCATCTCTTCTAGCCAATTGGAATCCGTCTGATTTCCTCCGATTTTGCCTCCTAGCCGATCATACACGCTAATCCTGCCCCCCAACAGATCATGTACTGGGATCTGTTGGTCATGAAATTCTCAGCTGTTGTGCATTGTTGGCCTATTTCCTCTGTCGTTGAAGCAGACCCTCTTGGAAGATTGTCCTTCAGAATAAAAACCATCGCACTCTGGACAATTATCCACTATTGGAAGTTTATTCCCTTCTTCCCAACAATATCTGAAAAAATGGGCACCTCCAATGATTTGAATTGCGCCTCGTCCAATCTTCCCCTTCTCTGAACCTTTGTCGATCGCGTTGATACTTGTTCAGAAGAAACTAGAATTGAGTAACTTTGCTGGGCGCTCTTGGATTATTCTCCTCAAGCAGTCCTTTTCCTTTCTCTTCTTCTGTTGTTATTTGAGCCTTGGGATCGATGACCTCTTTATTCTGAGCCGATTCAGATGCCAACACCTTTGTTTGTGAAGTTGATTCCACTACATTAGTAGGGAAATGATGTTGATCAATCTTCATCAGCTTTCCTAACTTGGAAGGTGTCTCAAATTTAAGCTTCCCTTGATCTATTGCGTTTTGAATCTGTTGACGAAACACCTTGCATTCGTCAGTGTTGTGGGACGTGACATTATGCCACTTGCAGTACTTGATCTTCTTGAGCTCTTCAGCACTTGGGATAGAGTGATTCTGAGATAGTTTAATCTGACCTTGCTGAAGTTATATCGAAACCGAATTTCTCAGGCTCTTTCTTGCTGTAGGGACAAGCAATCGGCTTCCTGTTTGACACCCATTCAGCTAGATCGATCTCGGCCTCTTCTTCTGAATCAGAATTCTCCACATAAGAGATCTTCTTTTGATAACTCCATCGAGGTTCATAAGGCCGAGAAGAACTTTGATGGCTTAATCGGTGTACCAAGTGGCTTATATTCTCAAACTCTTGTGAAGCATACTTCTCTTTGATTAAAGGCAAGAGTCCTTGAAAAGCCAATTCTGCCAGCTGTTTATCAGTCAAAGATAGGCTGAAGCATTTGTTCCTTATCTCTCTGAATCTCTGGACGAAATTTACCACCAATTCATCATTCCTTTGCTTTAAGTTAGTCAGATCAGTAATCTTCATTTCGTGTATTCCAGAGAAGAAATAACCATGGAAGTTCTTCTCAAGATCTTCCCAACTTTGAATAGAATCGGCCGGTAGTGATGTAAACCAACCGAAGGCCGGTCCCGACAGAGAGGATGAGAACAACCGAACTCTTAATGCCTCATTCGATCCTGCATCCCCACACTGAATAATGAATCGGCCGATATGCTCGATAGTTTAGGTGTCATCTTGACTAGTAAACTTGGTGAAGTCGGGTACTTTATATCTCCGAGGGAATGGGATCTGATCGAAATAAGCAGGGTATGGTTGCCGGTACATGTTGGTTTGCTGCTTTGGTTTCAACCCAAACTGATTTTTGTATCAAATCTGTAATCTGGGCCATAAACTTCTTATTCTGATCAATCGGCTGATTACCTGCCGAAGGATTTGGCCGATTCTGCATAACTCCAATCGTTCCTGGTTGTTCATACATAATTGGCTGCGAAGCCAAAGGTATCTGAAAAGCCGTATATTGAGGAATCCCACTTGAATGAGGTGTTCTATGTTGAGTTCCTTGCTGCACATATTGCTTGTTTGGAGTACTTTGTATATGCTGCTCTGACACCTGATACAACAAATTCCCAGGTTGAGACATTTGATCTCATAATGCTGCCTGATACATGGCATTGTTATATTGCTCTTGCAAATTTGCAGCATAGGTTCTAACTGCATAAGCTTGATCAGCTGGGCTCATCTATTCTGGAGTCAATGGATGACTTATGATAGGTTGACTAGCCACAGCCCCACTGGTAGTTACTTGTGTTGGATTTTTCTGTATGCTAGAATCCTCTTGAGCCGATGGAATAGGCTTGACGATGTGCATATGTAACGGCTGAATATTATAATGCTGCGCCTTGAGATTCTTTAGTTCAATGAAAGAAAATATGATTCCTTTATCATACTGTACTGCAGTTCCAATTAACTCCCCAAACCTTGCAGCATACGGACCAGTAGAGGTTTCTCCCACTTTTTGAGTTGTTTCAGTTGCAACACCTTTCCCATTTGTGTCCTTTTCTAAAAGAATTGTTGGTCCATCAGGGATAACAGGAGCGTCGTGACTTGGAGAACCTGAAGAATCAACAATTCCAGTTGTGGTTGCTGACAGAATTGGTGTTGTATGAGAAGCACCATCTGAAGTAGACTGTCCCGGCTAAAAAGCCGATTTTTCATGACTAAATCTCATGGCAGCAACAGTTGGAATTGTTGTACCAGGTTGATAATATACTGGTCCTTTGTATCCACTTGCGAGTTCATCTCTGAGCACTTCTCTCACAGAATTCTGTACTGTGCTATTGAAGACAGATGATTGATCAATCAGAGATCCATGCATAGCCTTTGTCATCATATCTTGCAGCTTCACAGGGTCGGCTTGTATTATCAACTCATGAGGTCTTGGAAGAGGAATTTTCTTGATAGCCCCTTGCTTGGTTAAGCCGAAACTGCCCATCAATAGCTGACCATATTCTGCCATGCGCTCATCAAACTAAGCTTTTTCTTCTTCACGTAATTGATCTAACGTGATAGCTTGGGTCTTGTCTGCACCAGCTTCTTTAGGAAGTTTTGGTCCTGACATTGTTGACTGATTCTTCGTGTCCCACCGGGCATGCCAAGATGTGTTGACGCAAAAAACGCAAAAAAGTTCTTCAACGGCAACACGTCTTCCTTCCTTTTGGCATATTCTTCTTCTGCCACATTTCTTCTCCATCACTCGACTGATTCCGATCAGCTGGTTACTTCTCTCCCTTTCTGAAGGACCGATTAGGCGAACCAGAGAGGGGGGAGTGAATGGGAGCCGATAAAAATTCTTCTCGAAGGAGATGAGAACTCCAACAAGACGAACACGGCTTCCAACTCACGTCTCCGACCCAACTACCCAAGTTGGTCAAGACCACGCAGCCACTGGAGTGCTACTGGTCCTAGGAACCAACACTCAACCTTCCTAGCCAAAACTCACCAAAACACACAGCGGAAACTTGCACGGCTTGCTGCCTGTGCTACACCGGTCAGACCGATGGCCTGCGCCGGTCAGACCGGTGACACCGGTCAGACCGGTGGACAAAGCCGGTCAGGCCGGTGGCTACAGCAGCCGAACAGCAAACGTTCCAGGAAGCCTCAGTGAATCCTCTAGGCCCTGGAACAAAGACCACCACGAAACACAACCTGTGAGGAAGAAGAACCCCTCACAAATCCTAGCAAAACAACTCCAAACACTCCAAGAACTGAACAGCAGGACCACGGGACAAAACCACACGGACAAGGCTGTTCCCCGAGACAAAAACCCACCAAGGGCTAGCACCGGTCAGACCGGTCAAGAGCACCGGTCAGACCGGTCGTGCCTGGGCAGCTCGGGATGAACAGCGCCCGCGAGTCAACTCCTCCAAATCCAACTCCCGATCTCCCGATTCGCTCCACGGTTTTGCACAAGACTTTGGGGATAGTAGGAACACCTCATGGGTACTCCATAGCCAAGATTTGGTCCACCAAAACTTGTCAAATCAAGAGGAATCGAAGAAATCCCACCAAGAACGCCTCTAACCCTAGAGCCACGAAAACCCCAAAATCGAGCCCCTTTGCTCACGGATTTGGAAGGGGAATCAAAGGGAAAAGAACCACGAAGGGTTCATGCATACATCCCCCACCAAATCCCAAAGAGAAAGGCCTCGAAATCGCTCCAAGAAAATCGCCAAGAAAAGGCTCCGAAAATCACCAAAAAGGAGAAACGGGAAAGACACATCCAAGCCTTGAGGAACCACGCCGAATCATCTATACATACCAAAGAGGTTCATACAAGGTCTAGCTTGCCGCCCGATCATCCTTCCCTCTCACAAGATCTCACCATGAAGCTCTCAAGCTAGTCCTACGAAAATCCTAAGAAAATAGGAAGGAAAATAGGAAAACCAAATGAGCTAGGGTTCCAAGAGATGGCTGCCATCCTCTCACCCCTTGGGTTATATGGAGGCAACCGAAAGACTAAAATACCCTTACTAGCTAACTAGGGATACATGCCCCTCGAGGGCGAAATTGGAAGTCTTTGTCTTCGCACCATCGGACGGATGCCCAGCGACCGCAAACTTGCTTAGCCTCGACGCAAGCCTTGCGATCCCGACGCGTGTCCTCCGCTTCGAAGATTCCGGACTGCGTCGTCGCACACCGGTCAGACCGGTGCTCCTCACCGGTCAGACCGGTACCCACCGGTCAGACCGGTCAGACCCACCGGTCAGACCGGTCTGGAGCTGCTGCACCTCCGTCTTCGGTTCTTCGGTCTTGGCTTTGTGGATCAACCAAGGAACCCAGTGGTTTTCTGGTGAACCACCGGAAACCCCGCGAACTCGGTGTAGCCTCCGCCAATCACCACTCATGACTCGGCTCCCACGTAGTCCCGGCTCGACCTTGGTTTTGAGGCTCAACCAAGAAACCGTCCATGACTTCATCTTGCCGTTCTTGCCACCATGCGGCCCGCACTTGACCCCGCTGGCCACCGGGTCCCTCGAACCAAGCCTACTTGTCTTCTCCACACCTGGAGGCCTCACCGGCAACGACCTTTCACTCTTGTTCTTCACCTGCACCTGCACCAGTCAAGCCGCAACCTGCACCTGCAATACTTAGCCAAGAATCAGTCCACACCACGTTGTCAATCACTCATCACACCAGGAAGCGACCATCCACCGGTCCTCGAACCACACCTGGCTCTCTCCATCGGCTCTGAGGTTTTCCTGATGTCTCTTCCACTATTCCTTGACACGTGTTAAAAACTGGTGTCAACAGTAGCTTGAGGTTGTGTGTGGACTACCGACCTCTCAATGCGGTGACTATCAAAAATAAATATCCTTTACCCCGCATTGATGTTCTCTTTGACCAGTTGGCTGGAGCCAAGGTTTTCTCAAAGATCGATCTTCGATCTGGCTATCATCAAATAAAAATCTGTCCTAGTGTTATTCCAAAGACCGCATTCTCCACTCGCTATGGCCTATATGAGTATCTGGTCATATCCTTTGGTCTTACAAATGCACCAGCATACTTCATGTATCTTATGAATTTCGTATTTATGACGGAGTTGGATAAATTCGTAGTGGTTTTCATTGATGACATCCTAATTTACTCCAAGAACGAGAAAGAACATGCTGAATATCTTCGCATCATCTTACAACGCTTGAGAGATCATAAACTCTATGCTAAATTCTCCAAGTGTGAGTTTTGGTTGGATAGTGTAAAATTTTTCGGGCACACTATTTCCAATGAGGGCATATCTGTCGATCCAAGTAAAGTTCAAGAAGTAATGGATTGGCAACCTCCTAAATCAGGTCATCAAATTCGCAGTTTTCTAGGGTTGGCTGGTTATTTTCGCCGATTCATTCCGGACTTCTCTAGAATTGCAAAGCCCATGACTAAGCTATTAAAGAAAAGGAGTAAAATTTGTGTGGAGTGAGGCTTGTGAAAAGGCTTTTCGTACACTAAGAGAACTTTTAACTTCAGCCCCAGTGCTAGCACAGCCTGACAACTCTAAGCCATATGAAGTCTTTTGTGATGCTTCAGGCACGGGTCTTGGTTGTGTTCTTATGCAAGAAAATTGAGTCATTACCTATGCCTCACGGGCGCTTCGCCCCCATGAAAAGAATTATCCCACACATGATTTAGAGCTATCAGTGGTCGTTCATGCCTTAAAAATTTGGAGGCACTATCTTATGGGAAATCGCTGCAACATCTTCACTGATCACAAAAGTCTTCAATATATTTTCACTCAAGCCGATTTGAATATGAGACAAAGAAGATGGTTAGAATTGATCAAATATTATGATCTTGAGGTTCACTACCACCCTGGGAAAGCTAATGTAGTTGCAGATGCTCTTAGCCGTAAGGCTCACTGCAATTGCCTATCGGTGGAACCTTATAGTGACACTTTATGTGAGGAATTGAGGAAGCTTCAATTGGAAATTGTGGAGCAAGGAACTCTAAATGCTATCTCCACTGAGTCTGACTTATTCGATAGGATTGTCATGGCTCAACTTCAGGATGAGGGCGTTCAGTTAATAAAACAAAAATTATTGGAAAAAGATCCTAAATATAATTGTTTCCATAAGGATTGAAGGATATAGTGTGGTTTGGGCAACGTCTAGTAGTTCCGGATGACTGGGAACTTAAAAAGGAAATTTTGGATGAGGGTCATCTCTCAAAATTTTCTGTTCATCCCGGAAGTAGCAAAATGTATCAAGATTTGAAAGAAAACTTTTGGTGGACCAATATGAAGGTGGATATAGCAAAATATGTATCGGAATGTGATACTTGCCAGAGAATTAAAGCAATTCATTTGAAAATAGCCGGTACTCTCCAACCCTTGATCGTACCTTCATGGAAGTGGGATGACATAAGCATGGACTTTGTGTCGAGATTTCCACTCACATCTAGAAATCACGATGCCGTCTGGGTTATTGTGGATAGATTGACAAAAACTGCACACTTCATTGCGGTCAACACAAATTATGATGCTAAGGATTATGCAGATCTTTATATTGATCGAATTATTCGCTTGCACTGTGTTCCTAAGACTATCATTTCAGATAGAGGCTCTCTCTTTGTATCACATTTCTAGGAACAATTACATTTGTCTATTGGCACCAAAATTATACACGGTTCAGCTTATCGTCCTCAGACTGATGGTCAAGCTGAGAGAGTAAACCAGATTCTAGAGGACATGTTGTGAGCTTGCATGATTCACTGTGATAAAAGTTGGAACAAGTGTCTCGCCTTGGCAGAATTCTCTTATAACAATAGCTACCAAGCTAGCTTGAAAATGGCACCTTTTGAGGCTCTCTATGGAAAGAGATGTCGAACTCCCTTGAACTGGTCACAAGTCGGTGAGAGGAAATTCTTTTGTCCAACCCTAGTTGAGGATGCCGAAGAGAAAGTGAGAGTAATCAAAGAAAGTTTGAAAATGGCTCAAATGAGGCAAAAGAGCCATTACGACAAGGGAAAGGCACTTAGGCAATATAAAGTTGGTGATTTTGTGTATTTGAAAGTTTCGTCAACAAAGGGTGTAAAAAGGTTCGGTGTGAAAGGGAAATTAGCTCCACGCTATATTGGCCCTTATGAGATCACTCAAGTGTGTGGACCAGCTGCATATCGTATTCAGCTTCCTGAGTGATTCTCCGCCGTCCACAATGTTTTTCATGTATCCCAATTAAGGAGATGTGCTCATGAACCGGCCAGAGAAGTAATCAATGAAGCAAATGCTTGATTGAACCGGACCTATCTCTTGTTGAACATCCTTTGAGAACTCTTGATATAAAGGAAAGAAAGACTCAAAGGCAAACTGTAAAGATGTATAAAATACAATGGAGTTATCATCATGTAGATGAAGCAACATGGGAAACTGAACATTATCTCAATGAAAATTATCCGGGTTTTCTTCAATCCAGAAATCATAAGTTCTTTTCCCCAACCTTTTGTCTTTTAAATCCGAATCTTGGGACGAGATTCTTTTTAAGGGGGTAAGCTGTAACATCCCTGATGTTTATTTAGCATAAGTATATTAATTAGACTTGTTAATTAAGTGTGGTTAGTCCCAAAACATGCTTAACCTAGTCTTGACAAACTATGCAAAAGAAACCCTGGTCAAATCTCCAAAACTTGGTCAAACTCCTTTAGAGCTTTATACTCTTTAAATGGTTTTCTAGCGCGTTCTCCAAATTTCATAATAGAACTTCCAATTATGTCAATACAAAAGTTTTTCATTGTTTCCGAGAACACAACTTTCATAATTGGCGGACATTCAAATTTTGAGTGCAATTTAGTCAAAAACAGGGTTGAAGCCCTTATGAACAGTAAATCGAGCAGTGGAAAATCTGCAACTTCGTCACGTTTTTCCCGTCAAACGAATCATGAAAACATAGGTCACCCTTTGTAAAAGTTGTAGTCTTATAGTTGCTCTAAAACTTTTGTTTTCTGGGGATTTTCAAATTCTATTCAAAAATTTTGCGTTTCACAATTTTGAAAAGGGGCAAATGAGATTCAAATGGGCGCCAGCCGCTGGCCGGCTGCGCGCGCGTGCGCCGAGCCGCCGGCCATGTGTCGCTCACCCGTTTTTCCGGCATACAGACGCCTCGCGTCCCTTGTGGTGGACCGCGCGTGCGCCGTGGACCCTCCGCCCGAACCACCAGCCGTACGCCACGTCTAGCCGCGCACGGGCGCATGCGCGCGCCACGCGCCGAAGCGCGGCGGCCGCCAGCCGCGGTCGCGCGCGTACGCGCGCCCCGATGGGCCAGGACGCGGGGTAAAACGGGGAGCGCGAGACGTCGACGCTCTTTTCCTCGTCCGCCTCGCCTTGCTCGCCGCCCTTCTCAGCCCCGCGCGCCGCCGTGCCATGGTGCGCTCGAAACAGAGCTCCGACGGCGCTCCCATGGCCGCCGCCACCTAACTCCTCCTCCTCTCGTCGTCCGTTGCCCCCAAGAGCCCTCACCCCTTCCCTGAACCTTCGTGAAGCCGCACCACCGTTCGTGCTCCACCCGGCCGCGCCGTCGCCAGCCAAATCGACGCCGCGGTGGGCGCTCCAAGACCGCCCCACCGCCGGCGCCCGGCGACGCCTTCTCCGGCCCGAGCTCCACCGCTCTTCACCCTAACAAGGTGCGCAAAGGCCACCTAGGCCGCTTCCCGGCCGGGTCCAGCCGGAACTCGCCGCCGGCGAGGTCCCAAAGCCGGCGAGGGACCCCATTGCGACGATTTCAATTTGTCCAGGGAGTTTTCCGTAAACTAGGAGCATAATTGTAATATAGAAAACTTAGTCCAGGGGCCCGAGTGTAAAAGATGTTCTTAGGTTTTCTCTACAACTTCGAAAAATCATTAAAAATCGTAGAAACATCAGAAAAATGCAAATCAAGTTTTGTTGGTTTCCTTGTGTTGAGATCTACCTTTTCTAGAAAGGTACAGGAAGAAGGTGTATTAACGACGGGATATGTGGTCGTTAAAAGTCAAGATGTGGTCGTTAAAAATTATTAACAACCACAAAAATGTGGTCGTCCATGGTCGTTAAAAGCTCTGTCGTGAAAAGTATTAACGACCACATTCAATATCCTGACGTTAAATAGTTAACGACCAATACAATTTGTCATCGTTAAAAGGTAACAGTTAACGACCACTATTGGATTATTAACAACCACTATTGGGTCGTTACTCTTTTTTCCATGAGTCATTCTTTGATTATTAAAAAACCAATATTTATAATTAACGTCAACTATTGTAGCCCTCATCAAATACAAATATTGCAGCGCCCAATCTAACGACCACCTCTTTTGTACAGAACAGAGAGCAATAACTAATTTCTATATCAATTAATGGAAATTTGTTTGGTACAGACATCAAATATGTGTAAATGAAAAATAACACAAAAGTTCCTTTGATCAGGAACATAACCCTCTAAGCTGATAACTTGCTAAACTAATTTTGACTGGGGAACACACAGTCAGGTTGAATGCAGCATAGCCCTTCCTTTGCAACCATTTGTTTGTCATGCATGGACTTCGCTTTACTGTCAAAACAAGGTATATGATATATATATAAGTAAAATTGCCCAAATAAAGGCTATACTAGCACAACTAACCAACACAATTCCACAACAACGAATAAGTTTCTGGAGCAAGTGGTAGAAACAATGAAATAACTTGTGATTGCAGTTTCCGCTGTTACAATGGAAAACAATGTTCTGGTACTCATTTTTCAGTGAAGAAGAATGCTATTGGATCATTTTTCCTAATCCTTATTACGAATTCCATCTATGGACACTTAGCTTGTTATTATAATGAACGAAAGGTCAAGTCAAAATCATATTGATGTACAGATCATATTAAAATATTATTTGTGGTTACAAGGTAAGTACATACTGTAGAGAGAAGGAATTGGGGGAAAACACCACACCCAATCAGGGGGGTGATCTCTCATATATGTAGCCAATATGGCTTGTGTTACAAGGAAACAATCCTAGTCAATCCTAGTACATGGAAAGCCTATCAGCTATACATGGGAAGCTACAATCAGCTATACATTTCCTAATACCCGCCCGCAGTCGCAGCGGGAGGAGTGCGGACGCAAAGACTGGACCTAAACTCTGTGAAGAGCTGTACAGGGAGGCCCTTGGTCATGATGTCAGCGAACTGGTGAGCGGAGGGAACATGAAGAACCCGGACCTGTCCAAGCGCCACCTTCTCGCGAACGAAGTGAATGTCGATCTCGATGTGCTTCGTGCGTCGGTGGTGAACAGGGTTGGCCGTCATGTAGACGGCACTCACGTTGTCACAGTAGACAACGGTGGCGGAGGCGAGTGAAACGTGAAGCTCCTGAAGCAACTGGCGGATCCAGCAGCACTCGGCGACGGCGTGGGCGACCGCGCGGTATCAGCCTTGGCGCTGGACCTGGACACCGTGGTCTGTCGCTTCGAAGACCACGAAATCAGGTTGTCGCCAAGGTAGACGCAGAAGCCCGAGGTCGAACGTCGGGAGTCCGGACAGCCTGCCCAGTCGGCGTCGGAGTAGGCAGTCAGACTGTCGACGGGTCCGGTGCCGATGTGGAGACCGGAAGAGAGTGTGCCCTTCACGTAGCGCAAGATGCGCTTGACCAAAGCGAGATGAGGCTCGTGAGGGTCATGCATGAAGAGGCACACCTGCTGTACAGCATACGCCAAGTCGGGACGAGTCAGGGTGAGGTACTGGAGAGCACCCACCAGACTCCTGTAGTCAGAGCTGTCAGAGGCTGACAGTGGAGCGCCAACCGAGGCCGAGAGCTTGGCCTGAGTGTCAACGGGAGTCGCCGTAGAGTGACACTCAGCCATGCCGGCGCGCTGAAGAAGATCCACGGCGTACTGTCGCTGAGACAGAAAAAGGCCGTCAGTCGAACGCGTGACGGAGATGCCGAGGAAGTGGTGGAGGTCGCCGAGGTCGGTCATGGCAAACTCGGAAGAGAGTCTGGCCATGATCTGCTGAAGTAGGGTCGACGATGAGGCGGTGAGGATGATGTCATCGACGTAGAGGAGCAGGTAGGCGATGCTGGCGCCCTCTTTGAGAACAAAGAGGGAGGTGTCGGAGGTCGAGGCGACAAAGCCGAGCTGACGGAGGAACGTGGCGAACCGCTGGTACCAGGCACGCGGCGCCTGCTTAAGTCCGTACAAGGACTTCTGCAGGTAGCAGACGTAGTCGGGGTGGGCGGGGTCGACGAATCCAGGCGGCTGCTGGCAGTAGACTGTCTCGTCGAGGTGGCCGTGAAGAAAGGCGTTCTTCACATCAAGCTGGTGGATAGGCCAGGCACGGGAGACAGCGATGCTGAGGACAGCCCGGATGGTCGCCGGCTTGACCACCGGGCTGAACGTCTCGTCGTAGTCGATGCCGTGCTGCTGAGAGAAGCCACGGACGACCCAGCGGGCCTTGTGCCGAGCAAGAGTACCGTCGGAGTGGTACTTATGCTTGAAGATCCACTTCCCGGAGACGACGTTGGCACCGGGCGGGCGTGGAACGAGGCGCCAGGTGCCGTTGTCGATGAGAGCCTGAAACTCCTCTGCCATCGCCGCACGCCAGTTCGGGTCAGCAAGCCCGCTGCGGTAGTTTGACGGAACCGGCGAGGGGACGATGGCAGCCAGCCCCTTGTACTGGACGCGCGAGATGACTCCAGACTGTGTCCGTGTCACAGGTCTAGAGGAGGCAGGCGGCGCGGGTACAGGGGCGGGCGCTGGTGGTGCGGGCGCACGTTGGCGACGGGAGTAGACGAGCAGCCGGGGTGGCGCGGTCGGCGCTGGCGGCGGTCCTGGCGGGGGCGCGAGGCCAGACGCGCCCGGAGTGGCAGGTCCTGGTGGGGGCACGAACCCACGCCCGCCCGGACCAGCAGGCTCGGAGGAGAGGGGCGGCTGCTCAACGTTCGCTGGGAACGGAGCAACCGCGGGCGTCGAGGTGGAGGGGCGAGCTGCAGGGTTAGTAGAGCAAAGTATAGCATCCACAGTATCATCATCGGTCAGAAAATCAAGGGAGGAAGCCGGTGAAGTAGGCGGGGTGTCTGCGAAGGGAAAGTGCGTCTCGTCGAAGATGACGTGGCGAGAGATATAGACATGTCGAGTGGCCAGGTCGAGGCAGCGATACCCCTTGTGAGCGGAGGGATATCCAAGGAACACACATGCTGTAGAACGCGGTGCGAGCTTATGCGCGGAGGTGGCCTGGAGGTTCGGGTAGCAGAGGCACCCGAAGACGCGCAGGTGGTCGTAGCAGGGCGACTCGCGGTACAGACGTGTGAAGGGAATCTCACTGTGAATGGCGGATGAGGGACGCCTGTTGAGCAGGTAACTAGCGGTCGCGAGGGCCTCGGCCCAGTACGAGGCTGGCATGGATGCATGGAGGAGCAATCTGCGCACGGAGTTGTTGAGAGTGCGAAGAACACGCTCGGCCTTGCCGTTTTGGGCGGAAGTGTACAGACACGAGAGGCGTAGCAGGGTGCCGTGGGCCGCCAGGAAGGTGGACGTGGCAGTGTTGACGAATTCCGTGCCGTTATCAGCCTGAAAGCACTTAACGGGTAGACCAAACAGAGTGCGAACATAAGCAACGAAGTTGACAATAGTCTGGTGGACGTCAGACTTGCGTCTGAGGGGGAATGTCCAGCAGAAATGTGAGTAATCATCCAAAATAGCCAGGTAATATGAAAAGCCAGAAACGCTAGGTACTGGTGAGGTCCAGACATCACAGTGAACAAGCTCAAAAGGTCCGGCAGTATGAGAACTAGATGAAGTAAACGGGAGGCGAAAATGTTTGCCAAGCTGACAGGAGTGGCAAAGAGAGCGACCTGCTTTATTACAAGATAATAAATTGTTCTTATTTAAACGAGCTAAAACAGCTGGAGCCGGGTGGCCGAGATGCTGATGCCAAAGAGTGCTGGAAGCGGCGACAAGTGCAGATGCAGTGGGTGAGGAAGGCTGCCAGGTGTAGAGATCCCCATTGCTATTGCAGCCAAGAATCACGCGCCCCGTCGGGAGTTCCTTAACAGAAAAACCGAAGGCGTCAAACTCAATGGAAACGTGATTGTCGCGAGTGAACTGACGAACAGAAAGTAAATTCTGAACTATCGAGGGAACGACAAGGACGTTATTGAGTGCGAAAGTGGACGCGGTGGTGGACAAAACAGAGTGACCGTGAGAGGTAACTGGGATACTAGTACCATTGCCTACTAAAATGGAAGAAATAGGAGTGGGCAGGCGGCTGAGGAGTATACCATCCGAGGACGTCATGTGGGAGGTGGCGCCAGAATCCATGACCCAGGGGGAAGTCCCCTGGACCGACATCTGCTGGAGGGCCGCAATGAGCCCAGCCTGATCCCACTGCTGCTGCTGGGCCGGAGGCGCGGCGAAGGGCCCAGCAGAGTACTGTAGCGGCGCGAAGGCGGTGTGGGCCTGCGGTGGACCGGCGCCCAGCAGGCCGGATCCGCCACGCCACTGCGGCTGCCCGCCCGGCAGCCCAGTGGGCCACTGCTGGCCTCCCGACGGCCCGCCTGGCGCGGTCCAGTACTGGCCCGCGGGGTTGAAGCACACCCAGGGGCCAGCGGGAGACGGACCGCGCGGCTGGCCGTGCCCGCCGTTGCCGGATCCGCCGCCGTTAGACCCGCCGCCGCCGCCGAAGGGCTTCTTCCCACCCTTCTTGGAGTTGCGGCGGGAGTCGCCGCGCTGCTGCTGCTGGGGCGGCGGCGGCTGCGGTGGCTGCGGCTGCCCGCGACAGCCGGATGCGCCACAAGAGGCGACGAGAGCGGTGGCAGCGGCGACCTTCTTCCCATTGGCGTGGCGCAGCTCCTTGAGGGAGAGCTGGTCGCGCGCGTAGGTGAGGGTGAGGCTTGTGGCGGCGATGTGATCGCCGGTTCTGGAGTACTCCTCGTTCAGCCCGCGGTGGAGGTTGAGGACGAGCTGCGGCTCGTCGACGGGATGGCCGACGTCGCAGAGCTTGTCGGCGGTGGTCTGGACGCGGAGACAGTAGTCGTCGATGGAGGAGTCTCCTTGAGTCATGGAGTGGAACTCGTGACTCAAGAAGATGGCCCTTTGCGCCTTGTTCGCCTGGAAGAGGCCATCAATGGCGACCTAGAGCTGGCGAGCAGTCTGGGTGGTGGTGGTTGTGGCCATGTCGAGAACGGCCTCGGCGACAGAGCCGAAGATCCAGCTCCGAACGCAGTAGTCGGCCTGCTGCCAGGAGGGGTTGTTGGGGGACGGCGGAGCAGAGCCGTCGACGTGGTGGAGCACACCGAACTTGCCGCACATGGTGAGGAAGTGAGACGACCAGCGGGCGAAGTTGCCGCCCTTGAGCTCCAGGGTGGTCGGCACATGATGCTTCACATTGATGGAGGCAAAGGGGTGGACGAACAGGGGACCGACGGAGTCACCCTGGGTGCCCGGAGAAGTGGGGCTGCTGTTCGCCGAGAGGGTAGAGCCGGTGCCAGACATGGCGGCGGCTGGTGGGAGGTGCTGCGGCCAAGGAGAATGGCGGCAGCAGGGGAGGAGATGGCCGGGGAAGGGCTGGGTGCGGCCTGGCGGCGCGCGGCAGAGGGGATTAGCGGAAGGTTAGGGAGCCAGGGGGGTCCTGGACTCGTGATACCATGTAGAGAGAAGGAATTGGGGGAAAACACCACACCCAATCAGGGGGGTGATCTCTCATATATGTAGCCAATATGGCTTGTGTTACAAGGAAACAATCCTAGTCAATCCTAGTACATGGAAAGCCTATCAGCTATACATGGGAAGCTACATTCAGCTATACATTTCCTAATACATACACCAAGTCACTACATGTGATGAGGTAATTGCTAAGTAAAATATTAAGACTTTCTACAAAGTTGAACCACACAATAATGACATGCTCCACAATACAGCAAACACCTAGCAGTTCAGAACTCATCACAATTCAATTGTAGTGTAGGTCGCACAAATGGTGTTCTAATGTTTCGATTGACTTTTCTTTTTCTCGGTAGTATTCAGCTGGCAAACAATCAGATGGTGGCCTCAATTGTATTATTTCCCACTAACAATGTGTCCAATGTATTACTTCTACTCAGAAAAAGGGAAACTGAAAGTAATTTTTTTTCATCTTCCTACTATGATAAAAAGTAAGATATTCAAGCTCATTAGCATGGCAGATGTAAGATGAAAAATAAATAATGCATCAAAAGAAAAGCACCCCATCAAAAGGAAATTAACTAATATTTAAATTCCATCGCCTCTTTGCGTAGTGCATGCTAAGCGCATAGCCAATAGAGCAGCTGCTCATGCTTGTGCAAAATTTGCTGCTACTAGTGCTTATGAGGTTTGGGCGAATACCCCACCTAGTTTTCTTTGCCAAATCTTGCAAGATGATTGTAATTAGGGCACTGAATGAATGAATGAAGCAGCTGTTCACAAAAAAAACAATATTTAAATTCTGGATCCATAAATAAATTTATTCAAATGTCACCTGTAACTTGTGTGTGCAAGAGAATTAACTGGCAGTGTCATATCTGACTACACAAGCACTACTGCAGAAAAAAAAGAACGATACGAGTTTTATGGTTCAGTAATATTTAGTCAATGAGTGGTTCTGTAATTTGTTTGTACTCTGAACAGGGTCACGTACAACTTCTTAGTTAATTCTGACCCCATTGGATTAAAGAATTAAGTTTCTATATAGATTGCTGACACATCAGACCTTTTTCTTTGTAAGGTTTACTTAAAGAAAGAAATCAAACGAGTGCAATCATATTGTGATGTCATTGAAGACACAGAAGCCCTGCCAAGTGAATTTAGAAGGAGCACAACTGGGGCATATACCGTTTTAATAATTTCAAATTTTTTTAATCTAAAAAAATCAACTTATTTTTCTGGAAATTAACCACGGATCAGATTCTCATATCTCAATTGCGCAGGGCAGCATGCATATGGGAAATAGATAAAATTGGGTGCAGGGGCAGTATGCATATGGGGTATAGATAGAACTGAGTGCAGGGCACATTGCAACGGAACATATCTCAATTCACGCCAACTAATGAAGATTGACTGACACAAGAATACATACCACATGCGTTTCAGCTAACAAATCTTGTCGCAGCCCCTGGTTCCCTAAATCATGCAGCCACCCAGCCATGCCATCCACTGGTTCGTGCTGCAGAGACATGGCGGCTTGATAGAGGGGCACCCGAGGCTCGGGAGAGCCAACAACGACGATGCCTGGCGCGATCCCCATGAGAACATACAGTCTACAAAACGAATCTGAGGAGAAGAGTCAGTTACACGAGATTTGGTTCCAGTTTATCCATCGGATGGGGGGAATTGGGGGATATATGGGCCAACTTAGCGACCACAGCCTCCGAACTGATAACGACACGACCTTTTCTACTCGTCGAGCAACCTGTTTAAGGCTGGAACGGGCGCAACTATGGGCCAACTTAGCGACCACAGCCTCCGAACACATAACGACAGGACCTTATCCATCGGATGGGGGAATTGGGGGATATATGGGCCAACTTAGCGACCGCCTCTGAACAGATAACGACATGACCTTTTCTACTCGTCGAGCAGCTTGTTTAAGGCTGGAACGGGCGCGACTATACGTCGCTTCTGCGACAAAAACGCAGATTGTCGCGCCGGTCCGCGTGAGGAGGACGCACAGGTCCGGGTGGGTAAGGATGGCAATGGAGCGGTTTCGGGTCGGATATCCGCGGGTTTCGGGTTTAGCAGGTTCGGGTTTGGTTTGGATTTTTCACCCACAGTTTTCGGGTTCGGAGCTCCGAAACCTATCGGGTTTGGTTTTCCACCCGTGGATATCCGATGAATAACCGAAATAAATCATTAGGAATTAAAACTCATACTTATAATATACTAGTGATCATTTGTTTACTTATATACTATTCTAAGTTGACTCATGATGTTATTTACTATTTGTTGCCTCTTGTTTATACATGTGAATATGTATATATATGTGCATATGTTTATAAAAAGTCCTCATTAGTGTTAATATGTTGCCATACAAAGCGGATTTCGGATATCCAATCGGGTTTCGCGTATCCGTGGGTTTGGTTTTGGGCATGGATTTTCACCCGAATCGGAGTTCGGGTCGATTTCGGGTTTTAAGTTCGGGTTTTGGTTTTGGGTGCCCAAACATTCCACCCGCTCCGAACCCGACCCGTTGCCATCCTTACAGGTAGGTGATGCTAGGCATTAAGAACCCGGCGGCCCATCGGCTAAAAAACAGCCCACCCTATCCTCTCCTCCCCCCGCACCGGTCGCGGCGTCTTCCACCTTCCTCTCGCTCGCCCCCGCCTCCGCCCGCCTGCACCGTCTCCGGCGACTATCGTCGCTGGCGACCCTCCACCTCCCCCCGCGCGCTAAACAGGTGAGTCTTCCTCCTTCCTCTCCTCTGCTTTGCCCCCGCCCCGCCTTCCTCCTCTGGCTCCGGCAGCTCCCCAGTGCCGCATCCGCCGCCACCACCCTCCGCCGTACTAACCCGGCTCCGCCGGGGAGCTCTCTGTGCCTCCACCGCACTGCACTGCCATCCTCCCCCGTCTCCGGCGGCTCCTGCCGCCGGATCCGGCTTCCGCTCCCCCACGTGTTAATCCGGCGAACTCCCGCCGCCGCGACCTCCGGCGAGCCTCCCCCGCCCCGACCTGGCCCGGCCGCCTCTTCCGCCGCCAGGGCCCTAAGCCGCCCCACCACCATCCCCACCGCCTGGCCTCCCTGCCTCCACCCGGCCGGCCACTTCTTCTAAGGTCGCAGGCAAGGCGGCGCGGCGTGATGAGAAGTTTTTTTGTCGCTGAAGCGACATATAGCGTTTGCCGGTCCGGGTGGGCCCATGGGATCAGACTGCTTCCACGCAGAGAGAGTTCGTCAGCATACGGGTCATAAAAAAAGAAAGGGGCGACCATCCTCCACATGATACACGGTGCATGCATTAAAAAATGCTGACGTCATCATATGCAAAATAAGTTGGAATTTTAAAAAGTTATAAATCATAAACCGAGTATCAAAATTAAATTTCGATTGCACCAATGAATTTCTGTTAATAAAAACTTCAAAACAAGATCTCATTTGACTATATTTTGACAAACTTTTTTATTCTTTTTTAATTAAGGTTTATGTTTTCTAATGTGCAATATCTGTGGAACAAATCCTACAAAGAGGCAGAACAAAAAAATTATAGGTACAAACTTGTTCGTACGTATAATTTTTTTGTTCGTAGCAATAATTTTTTTGTTCGTTGGTTCCTATAATTTGTTCGTATGTAAATTTTTTTTCTATAACTTCGTAGAATTTATTCCATAGTTATAAGTTACAGAAAAATTACTGACGTCATCCACATGCAAAATGAATTGAAACTTTTAAAAACTATAAAATCATAAATCAAGTATCAAAATTAAAATTTGATTGCACCAATGAATTTTTAACATTAAGAACTTCAAAATTAGATCTCACTTGACTATATTTTAATGAACTTTTTTATTCTTATTTTTTAATTAAGCGTATATTTTTCTATGTGCCATATACATGTGGAACAAAAAATCATTAAGAGAGGACAAATATTCACTGAAGGGGAACAAATATTTAATGAGGTGGAACAAATATTCACTAAGCAGGAACAAATAATCACTAAAGGGGAACAAATAATCACTGAGCGAGAACAAATATTAACTGAAGGAGAACAAATATTCACTGAGAAGGACACAAATATTTACTGAAGCGAACGGAGATTTATTGAGGAGAACAAATATTCACAAAGGACGAACAAATATATAAAAGAGAGAAAATCTTATACCTACAGTAAAAGGAATTCTTATACCTATGATAAAGATTGCATGATGCAGAATAAACATCAAAACAATTGAAAGTTTGATTGTGTAAGCTAAAACAGTAGAATATGAACGCCAACAAAATATATAAGCTGAAAAAAATAAGAACAAAAGATGTGAGCACAAAAATAGTAAAGAAGAAAAACGAGGATAAAATGAAAGGAAAAGAAAACATGAAAAAAGTAGAAATGATGTAAATAAATAATTAAGAAGAAAAATAAGTAATAAAAATAAAAGAACAGGAAGAAAAATAAAAAACTAACAGACAAGAAAAGGAAAAATGAAAACAAAAGAAGTAAAGAAAAAAAGATAAATGAAAATAGGAAATTCAATGTTATAAAGGTGACTAAAGGAAGATAAAAAATATAAAAGAGAAGAAATAAAAATAGAAAGAGAAAATGAAAAAGAAAAAAAGAAAAAGAAAAAGAAAAAGAGGAAACGTACCTTGCTGCTGCTCTACTACATCCGACGCATGCATGTGTATCCGTCTCTGGCCCACCTGCATGACGACGGACCACGCATGCGGTCCTCTCACGGCCCATGCTCCCGATCCACTCACGACAAGCACGCATCCTCTAGCAGCCCATTGCTCCGGCGCGATGATTTGCTAAAACATCGCTGAAGCGATGTATAGCAATCGCGGGCTGGAACGGGCCTCGGATGGCACCCGACGACCACATAACATGGGTGGTCATTAGCCTTGGGTCGTTAATACCCTGTCATGTAGTAACGTATAGGGTTTTTCTGTGTAGAATTTGAATGAAAAATCAAACTCAGTTTGAAGTGTTTTTGTTGTAGTTTAAAATGTACTCTTGATATGGAAGTGAACATTGGATATGTTGTTCTTTATGCCATGTTTAGGCTTGTGACCAAAGTTGACATAAGTTTGATAAGTAGATATTTAGTTATGATTTATGTAATCTTTATGCTAGATTAAACTTGATGCTTTTTATAGTCCCTTTAATAAATCATTCTCTAAGCACAAATGCACCCTAGGGTTTTGTCATGATGAGTAGCACCTTTGGTAGAATGGATGTGATTTTAGGCTTTTATTTGATTTATGTTTTGTATTTAATCTTGTGTAAGATGTTCAATTAATAACTTGAAAAATAAATTAGATCTACACTTGTGCCTTTGTCAGAGGCTTAGATTTGACATAAATGACTTGTAGAAGAAAGTTGAGACCTAATCTTTTTGTAGGATTTAATTGAGTTATGCTAGGCTGATTTTTGTCTTTTTCATATAAATTAATTTATATGGGATCTGGAGCTAAATTTTGGCATGTGAGCCTAGTTTAGGTATGTGCTGCTGTGTACTAAAGTTTAGGACAATTGGAAGTGTATTTCATTTAATATGGATTTTTGGTGAAAGGCTAGCTAGAATTTAAATAAATAAGTTTCACTCACTTTTAGGTTTAAATAAGGAATTTCATGAAGTATTTCTGTTTGTTATCATTAAACACACTACCTTGCTGTTTTGTGAAGTTAAGTAACTTAGTTTGCTTAAATGTGCACACGATCACCATCAAAGTAACCTTTAATTAACCATCACCCCACCCCATGTTCTTTATGAGAAATATTAGGTGTTTAGATGAATGTGGCCAACAAGAGTTGGTTTTGGTGGTAATTCTCTCACCGTCACCTAATGCATGTGCATGTATAACGTGTAGATTTGCCAGAAAGGATGTACACGCTTGTCCAGGAGGGAGACAGTGCAGTTGATGGGGAAGTGAATCACATTGGTGTGCATCAAGATCTGAGCCAAAGTCCAGAAGAGCCCAAGGCTGTAGTTGAAGAAGAGGAAGGCACGCCCCAGAAGCATTAACCCCAGATTTTCCTAACTCATATCTTACTCTTTCGTATTTATGTTTTGTATGTGCATTTAAGTTTCAGGAGTTGAATTGAAACCTTAGATGCATGATCCTTAGGTTCCTATACTCTTTTACTAGTATGCTAGGTCGCTAGTGCCATGCTTTAAGGACACGGTGCAAGTCGAGTAATGTCTCATTGCTCGCGAGATATAGGTTACTTATGTTGGAATCATAAGTTTGGTTAAACTCACTCGCACATATGGTAAGAGCAATGGGTTCGGTCTCGACTGAGTAGTATGTGTTAGTTAAGCCATTGAACGTACCAAGCACTAATCGGGAATGGGATCGGTAAACCTAGTACCTAATGAACCAGTGCGGGAACTGTCGACCATATACCCCTGGGTACCCATACAAGGAAGAATACGAACTCATACCATAAATCCTTGTAATCCTACTAGAACTCGTACCATGTAATCCTACTAAGACTCCTATCTTGTAACCGACTAGGAACCCGCCCCTG
The DNA here is from genome assembly GCA_036936925.1 of Cenchrus fungigraminus. Classification (NCBI taxonomy): domain Eukaryota; kingdom Viridiplantae; phylum Streptophyta; class Magnoliopsida; order Poales; family Poaceae; genus Cenchrus; species Cenchrus fungigraminus. The sequence goes on along the minus strand of CM072771.1, from coordinate 85,199,523 downwards.
GACTATATAAAGGAGGGCCGGGTACCTAGGAGGGCAACACAACCCGTAACCCCTCCGGGGAACACCCAAGCGCAGGGCGCCATACATGATACTCCAAACAGGACGTAGGGTCCGCTACTCCGGCGGCCCGAACCTGTATAAATCTGTGTCCCGTGTCCTCGCGCGTAACTTCGAGTTCCAGGTAGTGGAGATCGTCATGATCATCGGGCGAATTCGAAAGACCTCTTCATCAACAAATCAATCTACCAACCAAGCGGGCAAGAAGATTCAGCAGCTCGCCGACTCATCGTGTCCCAATTTGCTGTTGCTCTCGGCGGCAAAACAAAATCGAGCAGGATTTTTTTCCCTCCTGGGGTCCGAAGCAGGCTAAGGCAATTCAGCTGCCGCTGTCCGCATCAAGACAAAGCCAGCGGCATGAGTCCTCGGATTATACTCGACTGCGTACTCGATCTCGTCAAGTACTCGGGTTCCTCAACACATGGAAGGCACTCCTGCTGCACTGCTCATCAACTTCTCCTATTCGTGGGATAAAGAAAAGCATCCAGGCTCCCTGACCGAGGCAACAAGCTACTTCACAGCTTGCATTGGTGAAATACAATTTTGGTGGATACAGCTACACGCACACGTGGTCAAGCCATCAAGAAGGCTCCCGAAGACAACACGTGCAAGCACCCAAGGGCATGTTGAAATTCAAGTTGACCGCTACTACACGTGCAGTTGAAAATTCAGCATGTTGGAAAATTGCTACATGCACACTTTGGGCTACAGCAAGACCTCAAAAGTTCATCGCTTGGTGCACACACAAGACGTACTCGAGTACAACTACATCAACGCTCGGCACCGCCACCTTGCGGTCGATGCCTTCAACTACTCGAGTGCAACTACTCATCGTCCAGTTGCAACGGCTCTACTGCGCCTATGCCGTGCATCTGGACGTGTTGCCTCGCCGCTCGAATCATCGTCGGTCGGTCGCACTGGTTTTCGCCGTGCGCCCGGTCACTCCGTCTCGCGGCTCGACTACTCATCGTTTGGTTGCACTAGCTCTACTGCGCCTATGCCATGCATCCGGACGCGTCGCCCCGCCGCTCGACTTTTCGTTGGTCGGTCGCACTGGCTCTCGCCGTGCGCCTGGTCACTCCGTCTCGCGGCTCGACTACTCATTGTCTGGTTGCACCGGCTCTACTTCAACTACGTCGTGCACCGCCTCGACATCGTATTGCAGCCGCACCAACTCATCGTGGACTACTTTGGCTACCCTTCTCGACTAGTTTCTACTAGAAAACTAGTCGAGAACAGCTTCTACGCCCCCTACAACTAGTCGGACCCGCCTCCGACTAGTCGACTTCATCAACACTCGTCCACGAGTTCATTCAAAACCCGCTCCGGCGGTACAAGCCGACTTCGGTCGCATCTCCATACCGCTCCTGCGGTATTAGTAAGTCATTTATTTTAATGATTACTTTTTTCTTCATTCTTTGGCTTGTTTTGCGCATGCAGGACAACACGTCAAGGATTACTTATTGGTGTACGCTTCTCAACGGATTTTTTTCCAAAAGAGCTACACTATGCCGACTACTCTTGGGACATATCAACAAGTCACCACGAGCTCACTCCAACTCGGGGGCTTTCCCAAGGAGGCAACTTCTAAAGTCCGCTCCGCGCAGCAATCTAAAGTCGACTTACCCAAGTCGCATCTCAAAGTCGACTTATTCAAGTCGCATTCTTAAAGTCCACTCCGCGTGGCAATCTAAAGTCGACTCTGGTCGCACCTTCGCCCGCTTCGGCGGCATACTGCGTGTGTAAACTTCGATGGAACCTAGCTGTAAGTGGCCTCGCGTCCTGGCAACGATGGTACCTAGCTGCACGTGGTCTTCACTCTTCGTACCATGGGTCTGAAACACATGGCCCTAAGTACTCTCACTCTGCCCAACTTACCCTGGGTCTCCCTGTTATCATGCTGATCCATACTCTAAGGCCTCCCTGTTACCATCCAATCCTTACTCCAGGTTCCTGCTTCTATGCCGATCCCAGGCTGTAAGTGATTCTCAGGTCTAGGCGATTACCTAGCTGTATCCGGTTTTCTGATCTAGGCGACTACCCAGTTGTAAGCAGCTCTCGGGTCTGAGCTACAACTCTCTGGGCAGCTACGGTTGCCACAACTCGTAGGGGGTCACGATAACCCTCTCCAGACGACTCCGTGTCGTATATTTAATCAAGAGGCTGCAACCTAGAGTAACACCCTTCATGGTAGGGTCTCAGTGGAACTCCAACACATTGAGTTCATCACACTGTCTCCTACGGTCTTACTCGTTCTTTGGAACATTCTTGCGAGTACTCTCTCACTAGGCTCATAGCCTCAGAGGTACTTAAGACACTAGTGTACAACTCTACCTGTAGTCGAGGATCATGATAATCCTCTCTAAGCGGCTTCGGTTGTGACTAGTAGTAGTCGAGGATCACGATAATCCTCTCTAAGTGGCTTCAGCTATGACTACTCGGGGGTAGCGATAACTCTTTTCTGATTTTTCTTTCGCTTTTGCCTTTCGGAAGTGCTTTTTTCGTTCTTGGCTTTTCAGTTTTGTACTTGGCCCGAAGTACTCAAAGTCCGCTCCGTGCGGCACAAAGTCGACTTACTCAAGTCGCATTCTAAAGTCTGCTCCGCGCAGCACAAAGTCGACTTCGGTCGCATTTCAAAGTCCGCTCCGTGCGGCACAAAGTCGACTTACTCAAGTCGCATTCTAAAGTCTGCTCCACGCAGCACAAAGTCGACTTCGGTCGCATTTCAAAGTCCGCTCCGTGCGGCATAAAGTCGACTTACTCAAGTCGCATTCTAAAGTCTGCTCCGCGCAGCACAAAGTCGACTTACTCAAGTCGCATTCTAAAGTCTGCTCCGCGCAGCACAAAGTCAACTTCGGTCGCATTTCAAAGTCCGCTCCGTGTGTCATAAAGTCGACTTACTCAAGTCGCATTCTAAAGTCTGCTCCGCGCAGCATAAAGTCGAATTACTCAAATCGCATTCTAAAGTCTGTTCCGTGCAGCACAAAGTCGACTTACTCAAGTCGCATTCTAAAGTCTGCTCCGCGCAGCACAAAGTCGACTTCAGTCGCATTTCAAAGTCCGCTTCACGCGGCATAAAGTCGACTTACTCAAGTCGCATTCTAAAGTCTGCTCCGCGCAGCACAAAGTCAACTTACTCAAGTCGCATCTTTAAGTCGACTACTCTAGTCGCAATCTAAAAGTTGACTACGGTCGCATCTAAAGTCCGCTCTGATGGCAACATTACCACTCGAAGACGACTCAAGTAGTCTATGCTACTTCTCAAGTACAAACGGCTTCACGCCAAATTACTACTCAGAGACAACTTCAGCATGCTCCGTTCGTTCTTTAGCACAGGGGCTCAACTCCAATTACTACTCAACGTGGCTCATATAGCTCACTTGGTTCGTAATCTCGGGGGCTGGACACTACAAGAGTACTCGGATGATGGCTTTTTGCGAACTGAAGACCCTTGGATTAATCATCTAATCACTTCAAGGCTCTGGGGTTACTATGCTACGACCATCAACCTCTTTTTTCTAGATGGAAGATGTAGATTCAAGATTGACCCTCAGCTTGATTCTCCGATTCAAACTCAGGCTCGGGGGCTACACTTGGCTTTTTGCGAACTGAAGACCCTTGGATTGATCATCTAATCACTTCAAGGCTCGGGGGCTACTATGCTACGACCATCAACCTCTTTTTTCAAGATGGAAGATGCAGATTCAAGATTGACCCTCAGCTTGATTCTCCGATTCAAACTCAGGCTCGGGGGCTACACTCCATATGGAGTGCGATTTTTTGCAAATCGCACCTCCATATAGATCAAGACTTCAAGACAGGATGGGTATTTTTTGGAGACTTCTTGGGTTAGAACTCGGGGACGCCTGGGAACTACTCGGGGATGATTCAAAAGTACTCATAGATGAACTAGAGCACTTTCCACTCTTTCGGAAATTCAAGTACTGTTGAAGACTTCGACTAGCAGTACTCGAGACGATCAGAAACTACTCGACGAAGCTTCAAGACTACCTGAACTCGCTGCTCAAGACTACAAAGTGCTCGGGGGCTTGTCGACCATATACCACTGGGTACCCATACAAGAAAAAATACGAACTCATACCATAAATCATTGTAATCCTACTAGGACTTGTACCATGTAATCCTACTAGGACTCCTATCTTGTAACCGACTAGGAACCCGCCCCCTAGACTATATAAGGGAGGGCCGGGTACCTAGGAGGGCAACACAACCCCTAACCCCTCCGGGGAACACCCAAGCGCAGAGCACCATACATGATACTCCAAACAGGACGTAGGGTCCGCTACTCCGGCGGCCCGAACCTATATAAATCTGTGTCCCGTGTCCTTGCGTGTACCTTCGAGTTCCAGGTCTAGCGATCCTCAACCGCACAATCTACTACCTCAGGTACGCCCTTGGTAGGCTCAGTGGCCAAAACACTGACAGGAACTTTATCGCTACTAATCTTGAGGTGCGCCTCCAGGCTCGCCACCTGTAGTGCATGTGTGAGTCTGGACGTACTGTGTTGGGTGTACCAGTAAAACTTGTACTTAGAACTGTAGCATCTGATCCTAAACTGAGGTTATGATGGGAACCTCCTTGTCGGGGTATACCCCGTATTTGATTTTATTTGGTTTCTTGGGGTATACTTTCTTCCGTGTGTTTGGGTTGTACCTTGCAAGGTTTATAAATTCGATTGATCGTCGGTCTCTCGCCGTTATCTGAGATGACTTAACCACTGGCTACCCCATCTTGTAATATGGAACAGATGGATTAATTTTGCTGCTTGATTAATATTGTTTGCACCACTGTTTGATTAGTTTAGGTGCTTACATAGAATGGTTAATCTACTAGAATTTGAGCTAAAATTTGGAATTAATGATCAACTCTTAGTCGCTTTTGGCAAAACGAACCCACCAGCCAAAAAGCCTTGCATGTTTAGTTTTAAATTCATTTTGTTGGGTAAGTCTTGCTGAGTATTAGAATACTCAGCCTTGCTTGTGTTGTTGTTTTCAGGTAATGCTATTTGGCCTGGCTCTATCCCTGAGGGTTGGGAACTTGAATGGGGGAATGGTGATGACAATGAGTGATATGCTATGGATGGCCTCCTATGTGTATCATACGACTAGTTTACTTTTCCGCTGTTGAAACTCTGAAACTTTACTTTTATGCATGAAACTTGGTTTGTAATAATTTAACCCTGTGGGCTGTTCTGTAATTTGAATTCGTACTCTGAACCCGCCTTCGTGTGGGTTTTGTTGCATATTATCGATCCTGTGTTGTATGTGATTCATCGGGCTTGACCCGACAGTGATGACATAATACTTCTTTATTATCACTTAATGGCCAAGTGGACCGACTTAGGTGATAATACGGAATTATTTTAGGCGGTTCTGTCACAGGCCGGACCGGTCTGACCGGTGTGGAACGATCTGACCGGTGGCGGCCTAGGATCGTCGGGTGACTCAAAGCGGAGGACACGCGTCGGGATCGCAGGCTTGGCATCAAGGCTACGCGAGGTGCGGTTGCTGGGCGTCCGTCCGATGGAAAAGCTGTCAAGTTTCCTAATTTGACCTTCAAGGGGTTGTATCGCCTAAAGGGCACCTTAGTCATTTACCCCCACCAGAAGACTTCATATATAAACTTGGTGGAAGGGTTGTGGTAGCCATCTCTTGGGCTTTAGGGTTTTCTTTTGCTCTAGGCAATTTCTCTTTTTAGTTTCCTATTTTCTCTAGGACTAGCTTGAGAGCTTCATTGTGAGATCTTTGGAGAGGTTTGGACGCAAGGGAGGCAAGCTAGACCTTGTATGAATCTTTCCTTTGATGTATAGAAGGTTCGACATGATTTCTCTAGTGTTTTTGGTTGTCTCTCCCGTTTTCCTTTTTAGTGATTTTCGGAGCCTTTTCTTGGTGGATTTGAGACCTTCGCTTTGTGAATTTGTTGCGGGATGCACACATGAGCCCCTTGTGGTTCTTTTCTTTGTGATCCCCCTTCTAAATCTGAGGGTTTGGGTGCTCAAATTTGGGATTTTCTTTGTGCTCCGGGAAGCGGTGTTCTTGGTGTTCATCCTTTGATTCCTCTTAATTTAGTGGATCTTTGTGGACGATTTCTTAGGCATGACTTGTCCATGAGGTGTTGCACCTATCCCCAAAGTTTTACTTGAATTCGTGGAGCGAATCGGGAGATCAGGGCATCGGAAGGAGGGAGTTGACTCGCGGGTGGAGTTCATCCCGAGCTGCCCAGGCGGGACCGGTCTCACTGGTGCCTTGGACCGGTCCGACGGGTGCAAGCCTGTTGTGGCTTTTGTCGGGGAGTTCTTCACTAGAGTGTTGGTTGTTCTCGTGGTTTGCTGCTATTTCAATCTAGTGTAGTTTTGGCCCTTGGAGATCGAGTTCTTGGTGTTTGTGAGTTTCTGAGCCAGACCAGTCTAACCGGTGCAGGGGACCGGTTAGACCGGTGCAGGCCTCCCAGGGAAAACTCGTCTGTTTCTTGGTTAGTTCTTGCTACTTGCTCGCAGAGTGCTTCTGGTGCAAGTTTGTCTGTAGAGTGTTTCGGTGTATTGGAGTTTTGGTGTGGGTTCTCTTGCCTGGCAGGTTTCTGGATTTCTCCCCTTGGTACCACATCCTAGAGTTGCCATCTAGGCTTGCTGGACAAGTTTGGGAAAAATTCAGAGGAGGTTTCTCTAGACCGGTTTGACCGGTGGAGGTAGTTGCTGCTCGAGCTTGTTTTTCCGTTGTGTGTTCAAGTAGCTTGGGTGTGTTGCTAGTTCCTAGGTCTAGTAGTTCTTCAGTAGCTACATGGATTTGTGTTGACGGCTGTTAAGTGCTGCTTTTACACTGTCAATACCTGCATAAAATAAATGTACAACGATCATCAACACTAGAATAGGGCTTGAAACTGATGATTTCCACAAGTGTTGGTGTTTCTAACTTTTGTTGCAGGATGCACCGAAATACGTGCCAAACGGTACAGTTGAGAGCAAGTGATCCAATTGCTATTAAAGGACGTCATCATAAACATCCTCAAATGCCAATTTGGACTGCACCATTGCGACGGGCTCATCGAGATGATTGAAATGGACATATTATATTCCTACATCGGAATTCGTGTGGAGGAGATACACAAAAGACAAAATACGACGCAATGCTGACGTCACTGTGCTACAGTACCATGCAAACAATTGCGCAGACCGAATCAGGAGTGGCCACATGGCAGTCGGCCATTGGACACCGCGTGCTGCCACGGACCACTGACGCGGGCAGGCGCGGGACCCTGCCGGGCGACGTGGCGTGACGCCACTGGCCGACAGCTTCCGCTGGGGATCGCTGTGCTGGCGTGCGCGCGAGCGCGCGGGATTTTCCCGCTGTGCCACACGTCACCACACGAGCGGTCCCCCGGGGATCCGCTGACCCGGCGCTGCGCAACGCAGAAGCGTGCGGTGGAAGGGGCCCCAGCCAGGACACGTGGCAGCGCGGGAGGGCAAAGCGCGAGGCGGTGCCGCGGTCCGCCCCAGTCCAGCCGCCGGTTCACCCGGTTTTCCCATTTTTCCTACCGATTAAGCGCCTGATTCACCTAGGATTCTCCGGTTCTGCGTGGTTTCCGCTGGTTTTCGCCCGGTTCTTCAATGCCACGTGTCACACCATGATTGGAGGCGCCCAGGGAGGCTGCACAAGATGGAGCACTTGGAGCACAAAGGCAAGCCACCCCCTCCTCTATAAATAGGAGGGGAGGGGCTCCCATTTGAGACACATTCCTTCTCCCTCTCCTCTCATTCTCTCTTGGACAGGTGAGTTCTCACCTCTCCCATGAGTTGTGTGTGTGATTAGAGTGCTGGGTGGCATAGGGTGAGGAGTGAGTTGATGTCCTCGTGGATGCTTGTTCTTCAATTAGATCAAAGTGAGTATTTCAACATTTCTTATTTAGACTATATTGGACATCATGCATGCTTGAATTGTTCTAGTGTTCTTAGCTCGTTCATAAATTAGACCCTTGTGTTCTTCGTGACACAAGGCTTTGATCCTTTAGAGCTAGTCCAGTAGTTCATATATCTGTTTGCATGCTCTGATCCTGTTTAGCTGAGTAAGTCTGTTGTATCTCGTTTGTTTGCATCCATAGCTTTCTTTCCACTCCGTAGCTCGATGACTAGTATGATTTGATTCCATTCTCTCTCTAGTTCGTGGTTCCGTATTTATACGGGTTGCTATAGTGTTGTTAGCGGGCTAGCAGACGTAACCGCACAATAGTAGTTATCTGGGGTACAGACGTAGTGTCTGGGCTCTAGTTATCTTACTGTTGGCGGTCGATTTCCGTCAACCTAGCCACTTGTTTACCTTCTATGTTGGTATTAATTTGATATTAACACTAATGATCCTAACCTCCATTATATGCTATGTTCGCACTCATGCACGGTTTTTGGAGTTTGTTGTTCACACAGGAATCAAGAGCTTAAATGAGGACTTCCGGGTAAAGTTCATCAAGGGATTTACAAGGTGATCATGGACCCCAGAACAAGTCAAGATACAAGATAAACATGACTCCAAACAAGCCAAGGACTAAAGTGTGAAGTCGAGAAGTGTGGAGGACCTAGACGGAAGATGCGGGAGTTCATTCGCAAAGCCCCCTCATCTAAACTGCAAGGAAAATGACGTCAAGGGCCCACATGCAACTCGGCAAAAACTCAAGAAGTCGTGAGAAGCATCCGGAAGAAAGGCGGCACCGAACTGGGCTAGGCTGGGCCCAGGCCGGCCGGCCCAGCCCATTCTGGGCCCTGTTCGCTGCCCCCTTTGTCCTAGCTGATCCTCGGGCTATTTATAGCCCCGGTACCCCGAGCCACATATCAAGCAATTCGTCATTCACCGCCGAGGAGCAGAGGAGCTTGAGGGACACCACCCCGGAGAGGAGGGTTGAGTTAGTCGTCTAGGGTTTGCCTAGCCAGTGTGGGAACCTTGCAAGGAAGACAACGTCGTAGTTCCGGAGGCGTGAATCAAGATCATGGTAGGATCCCGGTTGGATCTTATTCATGTATACATACTTTTGATGGAGTTTTAATGGATCCGATTCTTAGCGATCAAGTACTTTCGTTTGAAATTCTTGTTCTTGCTTGGGTGTTTTCCTCCTCAATCTATTCTCGAGATAGATTGCTTGGGATGTTCTTATAGCCACGGTGGCTAGAGGTGTAGACCTGATCTACCAAGTAGTTCAACGCACTCCTTGCGGGTGTGCTCTAAGATTCGACCGCAAAGAAAGGGGAACATCATGACAGGATGTTGACACCGAGTACGGCGGGGTGACTAAGGGGTTTGACCAAAAGTAACGATTTAAAAAAGCTTTCAATGAGATTCGTTTTACTCTCTCTTTCATCTTGCTCGGAATGACGACATAAACTCGATCTAGACCCCTCTCTAGATCGGTACCTCAATGCTTTCTCTTGCTACCTCTTTTGATCTTAGTAGACTAGATGCTAATCGAAACCTCTCAAAGAAGCAAGTGTTTCTCGGTTATTAGATTGATTTTACATTACATAATGTTCCACGGATTCGATACCTTGGGTTCACCACTCAAGGGAAGAAGGGTTCCTTAACTACGACGAGGGATTTGTCCGCTTGCAAGTCCAAACGAACTTTTCAACGATAATCAAACATCAACAAGCCCCTTTTTCTGGTGCCGTTGCCGGGGAACAAGTAATTAAGATCCAATCTAATATCTCGTTTGTAAGTATTTTCAGTTTCTATTTGATTTTTCTTTTGCATCCACTAAACTTCGATTATCCTCAAAAACCAATCTAATCTAGTTTTTGACTAACCCTTTTTATAGTTTTCTTTTCTTTTAGATCTATTGTATATTTTGTTTATCGCTAACCCTAACAGGAGATGGACGGCCACCTCTCCAACAAACCAAAAAATTTTGTGGATGATCCAGAAAAACTTTACAGGCAAGGGAGACGTGAAGCACGATCTAGGAAGCTGGGGATTGTAGATCCAAACACCGGAGACGAACGAACATCGGGAACTCCAAAGGAATCTCCACCTACAAGTCCGAAGAAGGAATCAGCACCTACAAGTCTGAGAGACCAACCTTAACCGCCCCCAATGGGAGAGGAGAGGAAGATCGGGGAGCTTTGCATCCCAGAGCTTGGTGATCTACCCATCCTCAACCCAGCCGACACCGGAAGGCCGTTTGAGATCAAGATTTCAACCATCCGCATGGTGCAACATACACCTTTCACCGGCAAAGAGGATCCTAACCTTCACATCCAAGTATTCATTCAACTTTGTCGGACATTCACGATGGAGGGGCTGGATCAAAATCAATTGAGGGCAAGACTCTTTCCGTTCTCACTTCTCGGAAAAGCTTTGCAATGGTTCTATACTCTACCGGTGGAGACGGTGCAAAATTGGGAAGCATTGATGAGAGCCTTCATGATGGAGTACTATTCATCGGGTAAGACTCAAAGCTTGTGTAATAAGATTGCTACTTTTGCTCAATATCCTACGGAGACTATCGCAGAAGCTTTCGAGGATTTCAATGAGTACACCCGAGCCGTGCCACATCACAAGTTCCCAAAGGAAGACCTTGTTCAAAAGTTCTACCAAGGTCTTAATCTAGCATCAAGGACCGTAATTGACACATCGGCGGGAGGATCTATTATTGAGCTAACTCCGACGGAAGCATTCACTCTTTTCAAGAAGGTTGCGGATAATGATACATGGGCATCATCAGGACGTCTACTTCCGGTTCAACCAATGGGTAATGTTAAAGGTGTTTTGCAGGTTGAAAAGGAAGATCTTCTAGAAGGGAAGATTGACTCACTCATGAGAAGATTGGAAAAGATGGAGCTAGAAAAGAAGGCCGCCCAAGACTTGAAGGCCGCCGAAGCAAGATCCACGTGTGAAGAATGTGGGGAGTACGGCCATGTCCAAAGAGATTGTCCGGAGGAAGCAAAGGTGCTTGACTACATGAGAAAAGGAGATTTGCAGAACTTCCGGTACGGGCAAGGTAGACCTCAATTTAATGCAAGTTCATCTATTCAAAATTCGGTGCCTCTTCATATACAATTGAAGGATTTCATGGACGAGCAAGCAAAGATCAACAAGAACACCGTCACTAAGTTCAAGGCCATGGATAAAATCTTGGAGAATATTGATGGCAAGGTGATGGATGTCGGGAGCTCCAACGAACAAGTGCTCAACATAATGAAGATATTGGAAACGCAAGTGGGACAACTTGCCGGGCGCTTAACCGCTAGTGAAGGAAGATTGCCGGGGCAGCCCCAAGGTCCCGAGACGGCAAAGGCTATTCAAACTCGGTTGGGAAAGGAGACTGAAGATCCCGAACTTCCAGCCGGTGCAAGGAAGCCTAAGCCAACTGTTGAAGCGGATGATCACACTAAGGAGAAAGTGACTACTATTCCGGAGATTGCTACCGAAGAGCTGGAATTTGAAATGCCAAGTGATGACACAAAGATGACAACACTAAAGACACGCTACTTTCGAGGTAAAATTGATAATCATTTTTGAAAAGTTTGTGGAAGTGGTGCCCAGGTTAAGCATAAACATGCCGCTATTGGACGCTCTCCAAGTTCCTACATATTCTCGCTACTTCAAAGACATACTTGCAAACAAGTATAAGATGGCAACACTTGGAGCAGACCATGTCAAGATGTTCGAACAATGTAGTGCCGCCATCGCAAATCAAGGGCCCAAGAAGCAAAGAGACCCTGGATGTCCAACTATCCCATGTTCTATTGGCTCATTCATGTTCGAGAAGGCATTATGCGACCTTGGAGCAAGCGTGAGTGTCATGCCAAGAAATGTGTTTGAGAAGCTACGCTTACCACTTGAGCCTACGGGTATGTGTTTAGAGTTGGGTGACAACTCCATCTGCTATCCTGTGGGAATTGCCGAAGATGTGCCCGTGAAAGTTGGAGATCACTTCATTCCCGTTGACTTCGTGGTACTTGAGATGGGAGAAAGGGAGAAGCCTCCCCTCATCTTAGGGAGTCCCTTCCTCAAGACCGTCGGGGCAACGATCGACGTTGGCAATGGGGAGATCAAGTTCGATGTCAATGGCACACGAAGCATATTCAAGTTTCGTCCACGTTTCGAGGTATGCAACATGATCAATGCTAAATATGTTCCACCTCTTCGTCATTTTAGAAAGGAAGAGCCAAGGAAGAAAGAGGAGCCCAGGGTGAAGGAAGCGAAAGTGAACAAAGAAGTCGTTGCATCTGTCAAGACCAAAGAACAAAAGCTGCCTATGAAGACCAAAAAGATGACTAGGCCGGAGAATAAGCCCGTGCCCAAGATGGTGCGGAAGTGGGTACCCAAGATTTCAACGCCCGCAAAGAGAGTTGATCCGAAGTGAAGAAGACAAGAAGTCTAGCCATGGACAAAAAACGAAGCGCTTGGCGGGAGGCAACCCGTTCGTTGAGTCAAGATTAAGCTACCGGGAGGACAACCCGATGAAGAATAAAGCTGCCGGGAGGGCAACCCGGATTATTTCCGATTTTCAAGTAAGTTGGTCTTAGAATTTGCTACGCAAGACTTGGTATAAACTCTTAAGTGGTTGAGCTTATTTTTGAGACATTTAAGTTGTTCGGATGTTTTATTTGGATTTTATTTGACATAAACCTTTGACATGAGCCATCCTACGATTTATTTGCCTCTTTTCGAGAAACCAACTCCAAAATTTCAGAACCTACCCACACCTTTCATCCTTCTCATGATGTTAAGGCTGGTTTGTTCTACATTATAAAAACACACGAGTAGAGCCCCGCATTGTTTCTTAATGATTTTTAATCTTTGACGCATATGCTAGGACTCGCGTGAACCTAGGTTTCTCTAGAATTAGAATTTTTCCAAGCCTCATTTATTTTTGTTCATCCAAAACATCTCTCTCATATTTAGCCAAAATTAGAACCTAAACCCATACCCCCACGGTCAAGCCGGAGGAGCTTGCTACCAATTAATGGAAGCATGTGATCCCGGTGTAACCAAAATCAATGTAGTCGGAAAGTTTCGACTTACAAATGTTTTTGATGCCTAAAAACTCCTCTAAAAATACATTTGAACTCATTGATATCTCTGAATTAATTTTTAATTTTTGAAATTAGAGGAGTGATTAGCATCTAAACATGATCAAGGGAAGGTTTTGGACTTAATTGAACCTCTAATGACCCATGATGCATCACGAGAAAACACCATCATTCAAGAATCTTTTGGCATGCATGGGACAAGCATGGGGGACAGAATTGCTTTGATCTTTGCAGGTTATAAATGCTAACATGGGAGGCAAGGAGGCATGGAAGTGACACAAAGGAAATGATCAAGATGAGGACTTGACCATGAAAGAAAAAGGAATGGCTGAGAGAGTTTGGGCGGTGGATCAGCGTGGAGCACGAGGGCACAAGGTCATAATGCAACAAGCATCAAGTGGGACAAAACTGGAGCCGAGGCAGGGGCAGGGACCCCAGGCCGGTCGGCCCAGGTCGGCTGGCCTGCCCTATATTTGCACCCCCCCCTGCCTCCATCTTTCACAGGTCAGTCTCTTGCTTGCTTACTAGTTCGTGTTCTTGAGCTCTCTGTCCAGAACCTCCAGAAATTCTCCAGAAAAAATCGTTCTCCTCTTCTGAGAATTGCATCACAAACTTTGCTCTTCCATATACTTCTTTTGTGTGTATTTCTACCAGTGAGAAACCCCTGGTAGAATTTGTTTGTGATTTGTGCAGCAACTACAAGATGAAGAAGGTTTTTGGCAAGGTTCTTGGGAGGAAGACGCAATCATCATCATCGAAGCCGGCATCAACAAGTTCTTCGTGGAGGCACTCGATCTCCGAGTCGCCGCGAAGCATGGAAGAGGACGTGGCGCCATCGAGGAGCGACACCATGCTCCTTGGTGGAAGGAACACCCGAAGCTCATCTATGCGGTACACCGAACCACAAGGGCGAACGGAGGAGCCACGTGTTCCACCTTGTCGTTCGACTCGTTCATCTGCTCCACCACCATACACTCCACAGCGTTGAAAGTATGGATTTCTTATGATGACGGAGGAGGAGGAGGAGAGGCTTGGGTGCCTAGAGAAGAGGGTTGTGCCCAATGTTGACTTTGATGATGATGCTCTCCAAGTATTGGGATTTGCCCCGGATATCTATCAAATGATGAACCACCTTGGATGGGGGCAATTTTCTGATGGAGTAGGTGTGAGTTTTCATTTGGAGCTTGCCATGGAAATTATCATGACCATGGCACCGGTTATTAATGAAGGGGTGTCGGTGTTTTAGACCGGGAACCTACCAAGGGGAGTACCTGAGGTAGATGAATGTGGCCTCGCCGAGATCGGTAACTCGAAGGAGAGACACGTGGCACACAATTTAGACAGGTTCGGGCCGCGAGGTGCGTAATACCCTACGTCCTGTATGCTGCGTAGCTCTGGATTGATTGGGTGTGTTTACAAGATGATGCAGATGAAGAGATAGGGGTCCCTGCCTCGCCTTATATAGTCTGGGAGGCAGGGTTACAAGTCGGTTTGAGGGGAGAGTACTAGTCGTGTACGGCTAGGAGTTCTTTACATGGATCCGGACATGTGTAGCTTCCTATTCGAGTACTATCCCTCTGTAATCCTTGCGCCCCACGCCAGCAGGTGCCGTGTTGCCCAAGTTGAGTAGTCCCAGGGGCCCACCGAGTATTCGGTCCTGGTACCCACCGGAGTAGTGGGCCCAGGGATGTCCATACGACAAGCCCCCGAGTACTTTGTAGTCGAGCAGGATGTCTTCGAGTAGTCTTGATGGCCTTGGCGAGTAGTCCTTGAGCGTCCCCGAGTTCCACAAGCCGAAAGTCCTCAAGAGTGCTTGAATCATCCCGAGGCTGGAAGGTACTCCAGCTGATCTTTGAGTAGTCTTGAAGTCTTCTCGAGTAGTCCCCAAGCATCCCCGAGTGCTTCTCTCGAAGGTCTTCAATAATACTCACGATGTCTTGATGAAGAAACCATATGGAAAATGCGATTCGAAGAATCGCATTCCATATGGAATGTAGCCCCCGAGCCTTAGGTCGAATCGCAGATTCAAGCTGAGGGTCAATCTGAAGTTCTGCCAATCTTATCCCGAAAAATCCGGAGAAAAAACCGAAGGACACGTGGCACTGAGCCCCCGAGCCTTGAGTCGAGTACTTCCTCTCGAATTAAAGGGTCATCTTGACTGTAGAATGTGTCCTGAGTGGGTCTTGTATCTGGTTGTTACCCACGGAGGTCATCTGAGGTAGTCGAGCCCCCGAGATGGAGAGCATCGAGTACTGGAAGTTGAAGAGTCATGCTGCTACCGCTAGGTCACCCGGCTGGTGCCGTATCTGAGAACCGAGCCGCCAGGGCCGGTTATAAATAACCGGTGAGTCCCTTAGGGTTTTCACTCCTAGCAGTTGCGTTCCTCAGATTAGATCTGAATCGCCGCCTCCTCTGCTCCTCTGCTGCCGCCGCCGCTGCGCATAGACGTAGATCCAGTTGCTCGCGCCGCCGCAGTGCACCCGCCGCTGTAGCCCCGAGTGAATGCGAGTGAAGACACCCGTCTCTTGGAGAATGAAGGGGTCTCCGGCGAAGGGCAAGAAGACCAGTGCGTCGAAGAAGAGAAGCCGCGATGAAGAGACCGGTGATGCCGGCCAGTCGTCGACGTCGCCACCTCCGTCCCCTCGCCCCAATCAGGCGAAGGAGTGGAAGAAAGCGAAACTGAAGACCGAGGACCTCCTCGCCTTGGTCAACAGTGGGTTCCTTCATGAGAAGGAGGTGGATCTATGGTGCACCGCCACCGGCGATCCATACACGATGGAGAAGAACCCGGACGAAATCCCAATGTTCGCCCGGTTCGTAGAGCGCAGATTGGTGCTCCCCGCCAGTGATTTCTTCAAGGGTCTCCTCAGGTACTATGGCATCGAGTACCTCAATCTGAACCCCAACGGTATCTTCCACATCTCCATCTTTGAACACTTCTGCGAAGCCTTTGTGGGGATCAAGCCCCACTGAATCTTGTTTCGGAAGTTCTTCCGGTTGAAGCCGCAGCCGAGCACCAACGATACACGAGTAGTTGGAGGTGCTGGTATCCAGATGCGTGAAGACGCCGCCGACCAGTACCTGCCGTACAAATTGATAGACTCCAACCAGGACTGGAAGGCCAAGTGGTTCTACATCAGCAACCACCATCCTGAGCTGCCGAAGCCGAGCAGGTGTCAACCGAAGCACAAGCCGTGGTGGAACACAGAGCCCACCATGCAAGAGGGTATTCAACTACCCGAGTTGTTGAAGAAGATCAAGGCCTTGCGAGAAGCCGGGCTGAGGGCCGAACACGTGGCCTTCAGCTTCATGAAGAGGAGAGTGTAGCCACTGATGGCACGAGACACCCTCGGGTACCAGTACACCGGAGACAAGGATACATCCCGGTTGCATGGCTTCGAACTCGAGGACGACGTCATCGTCGAGAGGCTGGGTAAGATCTTCAAGGACATGCCGCCGTACACTCCTTGCCCGGTTCCCGAGTACTCCGCAGCTCGGCCGCCAAGCCAGGTCAATAGTCATGACAGAAGCCCCCGAGTATTGATTAGCTTGATGTAGTCGTACTCATATGTGCTACATGTTGTAGGATGACGTGGCGAAATACGTCTCAGTCCCGACTTCTCCTCCGCGACTTGTGGAGCAACCGGAAGAGAAAGGCAAGAAGAAGGAACGCCGCGTGGTCGGTGAAGGCGAAGACGCCGTTGTCATCGAGTCTGGCTCTGATGACGATAAAGATGAAGAAACACTGCAGCAAAGGTTCAGCCCGCTGATAGGTAGTCGTGTACTGATGAATTGTCTTGTAATGTTGCAGGATATCCCTTCCCCGGACCTCGTAGACTAGGGTGACGAGGGGGTCCTAGATACCGTGGGGGCGGCAGCTGAGAGGAGTATCAGCCCGCCTCCGTCGACCGAAGAAGTCGTGCCCACAGTGGCACGGCAGGAGACCGGCGCTGCGGAGCCGCAGCCATTGGTTGAAGAAGGACGAAACCCTCCGCCAGTCGCAACTGTAGAGCGACCGGAGGAGGCGCCTGTTGAGGCCAGAGGTGCGGCCGAGGCTGGCATAGTTGATATTGCCAGTATACTAGGTGCTCTGACCGTGACTGTGGTGCGGTCAACACTGTAAGTTCTTATGAACTTTCAAGTAGTCGTATAGGCGGCAGACTTGTCTTGCTGACTTGAGGACTTCGTGATGCAGGAAATCCACGGACTTGTCGTGGGATGGTGAGGAGACCAGCACTCCAGCCGACAGAGAGGGCCGCTCGGCGGAGGAGTGCGAACCTACGCCACCACCACAGACTGAAGTCACAGTGGGGTCGACGTTGGAGGAAGCCACCTTAGTTGAAGGTATGTGTCCTGTCACCACTGATAGTCATTATGCATAGTAGTCGTAGCCACTGAGATTGACTGCATGTACTCATTGTACTAGGAGCACAAGCTGAGGGAGCCTCGATTCCTGAAGCCGTGGCCATAGAGACGGCTACTGTGGAGTCGGAGCCCACAAGTCCGATGGCCGGGACGACGGAAGAAATAGCCCCCGAGTTTGGTGCGGAGGTGCAGGATGATCCGCTCCATGGGACGAGCACGGACGTAGTCGTCTGCTCGCCCATCATAGAGGAAGCCGTGCCAATCCGTTCAGCGGCTATGGTAGAGGAGGCATCTTCAAGCCGCGGGGGTCTGGAGCTGCTGGAAGACAATCTTGTCGATCCGGCCGTTGTTGCTCTGAACATGGAGTCATGGCGGCGTACCCAGCAGTGGGTCAAGGTATGTTGCGAGTACCTCGAGTAGTCTTGTACGACGAAATACAAGTACCCGTTTGACTGTTCTGTCTACGCAGGATGTTATTGAAAGATCCCGTGAGAAGTCCGAGCTGCTGAAGGGGTACGGCGACACAGTCCTTCGTGCCGAAGCCTTGGAGAAGGAGCTCGATAAGTCAAAGAAACATTCCGCCCTGCTCCAATCCAAGCTCGACGGTGCCTTCGCCCAATATCATAACGAAGTGCAAGAGATGCAGGTGAAGAAGGACGACTTGATTCGGAAAAACAAGTCGTTGCGCCAGAAGAATAAAGGTATGCTTCCCGCCGAAGCCTTTGAGTACTTATTAGGGTACCTTGGTGTAATCTGGTGATGTGATGAGTTGTCTGCAGAGCTTGAGGAAAGGGTTGACCAGCTGAAGGCGTCGAAGACGGACTTGAAGAACATCGTGTACCGTGAGACCGACAAAAGAGAGGTACTTGAGTATGAGTACGCTCAGTTGCGCCATGAGTGTATCAAGCACATGGAGCTTCATGAAGACTCAGACCGTGACCTTGTCAATTGCTATAAATCTCTGCAGAAGCTCAATGAAGATTGCGAGAAGCTGCAGGGCCAGCTGAAGGAACTTGAGGAAGCCGCGCTACCCATTGCAAGGCTGCTGGTGCCGCACCCGGGCGGGCCCAAGATTGCTCCACTGGTGGACCGGTTGAAGGAAGCCCCCGGGCGTCTGGCGACGTATGTCAAGCACTAGGCGAAGTCGATCCCGAACCAAGTCTTGGCATACATGAAGTCATATTTCCTCAAGGCTCTAGTGGACGTAGTCGCCGGTGGACTTGCAGCGAACTGTACTGATGATCAGTACAAGACCCTCCTGGAGGAGATGGCGCCCATTGCTGAACAAGTGGCGGAAAAGCTCAACTTTCAGTAGGAGTACTTGTAGGAGTAGCTTGGAGTAGTTGATGTAAAACAAACAGAGTTGTTAGTAACTTGTTTGGATTATCAATGAAAGTTGACCACGATATATCTGTGAAATAAGTACTCGTAGCCGCCACTTGCAACGAAGTGTGCGGAGTACCAAATCGTGGTGGAGCTTGTGAGTAGTAGTACTCAGTAGGAGATGCCTAATTGGAAGGCATAGTAAATAAGTTGAATGAAAATCAAACTTTATTACTGATGAATAAGTACACCTGGATGGTCAGAGCCATTTACAAGTGTAGTCGCCAGGACCCGGAGGCCGCCTACGGCTAAGTGGCGCTAGGACCCTTAGGCCGCTTACAGCTAGAGATCCGTTAGTAGTCGTATAGACTGGATCTAGAGTACATGGTCTTGCAGACCGTCGCTAGAGTCCTCAGTGCTCTAAGCAGCCCAAGATCCGTTAGTAGCCATTGACGCTGGATCTTGGAGAAGAGTAGTCCGGAGACTAGTGCCAGGACCGAAGGGCCGCTTACAGCGAGGAGTCCGTGAGTAGTCGTGTAGACCTGGACCCGTAGAGTAGTCGAGCGACTACGCGTAGAAGCGACACAGCTGGTCGACGTTCCACGAGTTGTTGATGTCGTCGCCTTCAAGTGTTTGGAGGCGGTAGGAGCCTGGTCCGGTCACCTTAGAGATTGAAAAGGACCTTCCCATGGTGAGCTGAGCTTGTGTAGTCCGTCCGCGTTCTGGATACGATGGAGGACCAGATCGCCGACGTTGAAGGAGCGTTCCTTGACGTTGCGATCGTGGTAGCGTCGGATACCCTCGTGGTACCTTGCTGATTGGACGAGGGCGGCGCAGCGGGCTTCTTCGAGACCGTCGATGTCAACCTGTCTGCTGTCTTCTGAGATGCCTTCGTCATATTGTTCTACTGCCGGGGATTCCCACATCACGTCGGTAGGTAGAATAGCTTCGTAGCCGTAGACCAGGAAGTAGCGGGACTGCCCCGTCGGCTTGGTAGGCTGAGTACGAAGCCCCCAGAGTGTGTTGGGTAGTTCCTTGATCCACTTGCCTCCTTTGGTGTTAGCTGCGTCGTGCAAACGCTTCTTGAGGGCGTCGAGTACCATCCCGTTAGCGCGCTCAACTTGGCCGTTGGCGCGGGGGTGGGCGACTGAGACGTACCGGACGTCGATCCCGCTGTTCTCGCAGTACTCCCAGAACTGATGGTTGTTGAAGTTAGAACCCAAGTCTGTGATGATGCGATGGGGCAGCCCGTAGCGATGCACGAGTTCATCCAAGAAGTCGAGTACTCTGTCAGCCTTTGGGCAGGTGACCGGCTTGACTTCGATCCACTTAGTGAACTTGTCGATGGCCACCAGGACTCTGTTGAATCCTCCTGGCGCAGTTGGCAGAGGCCCAATCATGTCGAGCCCCCAGCAGGCAAAGGGCCAGGTTGGTGGTATGGTGACTAGCTTGTAGGCCGGGACGTGTTGCTGCTTGGCGAAGAATTGACATCCTTTGCACTTTCTGATGAGTTCTTTAGCGTCGGCCAGAGCTGTGGGCCAGTAGAAAGCTCGTCGGAAAGCCTTGCTCACCAGCGTTCGAGAAGACGCGTGGTTGCCGCAGACGCCTTTGTGGATCTCCTCCAAGATATCCTTGCCTTCTTCTCAAGGTATGCACTTCATGAGTACTCCAGAAGTGGCACCTCGCCTGTAGAGCTTGTCTCCGACTAGTACGTAGGCCTTGGCTCGGCAGACGAGTTGTTCGACCAAGTTCTTGTCGGATGAGACCTTCTGCTCGCGGATGTAGTCAATGAAGGGTTGTCTCCAGTCCACGTCAATCATCATGACCTCTTGACCGGACTGTGGTGGCACAGGGTCAGTGGTCGTTGGCGCTGGCTCCGGGATGGATGCACATGAAGCTCGTGGACGAAGACTCCAGCAGGTACTTGCGCGCGAGTAGAACCAAGCTTCGACAGGACGTCTGCGGCAACATTGTTGTCGCGGATGACGTGGTGGAACTCGAGACCGTAGAACTTATTCTCAAGCTTGCGGACTTCCAGACAGTAGGCGTCCATGTTCTCCTTGTTGCGATCCCAAGACTTGTTGACTTGGTTGATGACCACTGCGGAGTCGCTGTAGACTAGTAGCCGCTTGATGCCCAAAGAGATTGCGAGGCGGAGCCCGTGAAGTAGGGCTTCGTACTCGGCTTCATTGTTTGAGACCTTCCAGAAGATCTGCAGGACGTACTTGAGTTGTTCGCCCTGTGGAGAAATCAGTAGTACCCCTGCACCTGCCCCTTCGAGCTTAAGTGAGCCGTCGAAGTACATCACCCAGTGTTCTGGGCGCTCGGTTGGAGTTGGTAGCTGATTCTCCCACCACTCTGCCATGAAGTCGACTAGTGCCTGGGACTTGATAGCAGTACGTGGCTTGAAGTCGATATTGAGGGCGCCGAGTTCAACCGCCCACTTGGAGATTCTTCCAGTAGCATCCTGGTTGTGGAGTATGTCACCGAGCGGGTAGTCGGTGATAACAACAATCGAGTACTCCTGGAAGTAGTGTCGTAGCTTCCGCGAGGTGATGAGCACTGCGTAGAGTAGCTTCTGGACCGGCTGGTACCGTGTCTTGGACTCTGACAGAACCTCGCTGACGAAGTAGACTGGTCGCTGGACTGGGTAGGCGTGGCCTTCTTCCTGCCACTTGACGACGATGGCAGTACTGACCACATGAGTAGTCGCAGCGAGGTAGAGCAGTAGCTGCTCCTTTTTGCGAGGAGCCGTGAGGACCGGTGGCTTAGACAGGAAGTCTTTGAGCTGCGCCAGAGCTTGATCAGCCTTCGCGGTCCACGCGAACTTCTCTTGGTGCTTGAGTAGTTTGAAGAAGGGTAGTCCCCGTTCTCCAAGCTTCGAGATAAATCTGTTCAGGGCCGCCATGCACCCGGTCAGCTTCTGGACATCCTTGATGCAGGTTGGAGCTTTCATGTTGGTGATGGCGGAGATCTTCTCGGGGTTGGCTTCGATGCCACAATGGCTGATAATGAAGCCGAGTAGTTTCCCAGATGGTACACCGAAGACGCACTTGTTGGGATTGAGCTTCCATTGGTACTCTCGCAGGGATGCGAAAGTCTCTTCAAGATCGGTGATGAGCGTATTGGAGTTTCTGGTCTTGACGACCACGTCATCCACGTAGGCTTCGACATTCTTGTTGAGCTGCTTCTTGAAGCAGGCCTGGATAGCTCATTGGTAGGTGGCGCCGACATTCTTCAACCCGAACGACATTGTCGTGTAGCAGTAGGCGCCAAACGGGGTGATGAACACGGTCTTCTCCTGGTTTTCTTCCTTGATAGCGATCTGGTGGTACCCGGAGTAGCAGTCAAGGAAGCAGAGCAGGTTGCAGCCCGCCGTGGAGTCGATGACTTGATCAATCCGCGGCAACCCGAAGGGGCCTTTGGGGCAGTGCTTGTTGAGGTCGGTGTAGTCGACGCACATCCTCCACTCGTTGGTGTTCTTCTTGCGGACGAGGATGGGGTTGGCGAACCACTCAGGATGGAAGACTTCACGGATGAAGCCCACCGCGAGTAGTTTGGCGAGTTCCTTCTTGATGTCATCTCGTCGGTCGTCGGCGAAATGGCGAAGGTGTTGTCATTTGGGGGTAGCTTTAGGATCGACGTTGAGTGAGTGCTCGATCAGCCTCCTGGGCACCCCTGGCATGTCCGCTGGCTTCCATGCGAAGATGTCTCGGTTAGCCTGGAGGAAGCTGACGAGCGCACCCTCCTATTTCGGGTCAAGACCCACCCCGATCATGGTAGTCTTGCTGCTGTCGCCCGTCCCAAGGTTGACGGCCTTCACTTGGACTTCCTCTGATGGCTGAGGCTTGTTTGCGGTGTCGGTCTTCTCGGGAATCTCGAGTTCGGTTGGGGCGAGCTTCTTGGACGCAGCAAAGATCTCCATCATTGCATTGGGTACTTGGTTGGTCGCTGCGAGTTCCACGGCTTCGGTGTCGCAGTCGAACGAAATCTTCAAGTCCCCTTGCAATGTGAGTACTCCGGCAGGACTTGGCATCTTGAGTACCAAGTAGGTGTAGTGTGGTACCGCCATGAACTTGGCGATAGTTGGTCTGCCGAGGATGGCATGGTAGGAGGTTTCGAAGTCCGCAACCTCGAACTTGATGTACTCGGTGCGGTAGTTCTCCCTTGTCTCCCCGAAGGTAACTGGCAGGACCACTGAGCCCAGTGGAATAGCCGTGTTACTAGGGACAATGCCGTAGAAAGGTGACACGCTTTTGCTGAGTATGTCGGTGATGTCGAGCTTCATCTTCTTCAAGGTCTTGGTGAAGAGGACGTTGAGTCCGCTCCCGCCATCGATGAGGACCTTGTTGAGTCTAGAGCCCGCGACTACAAGTTTCAGGACGAGTGGAAAACGTCCTGGCTCGGAGAAGCTTGTCCATTGATCCGCACGGGAGAAGGTGATGGGTACCTCCGACCACCTCAGAGGTGTCGGCACCGCTGGTTCAATGTTCAAGACTTGCCGTCGGGTGGCCTTCTAAGACCGTCTGGTGGGTAGTCCACCGAAGAGGACATTCACCGTCTTGTCAGGTTCCTGGAAGTTGCCGTTGCCCTCGTCGACTTTCTTCTTACCCTTCTTGTCATGAGGAGGCCGTGGGTCGGGAGTATCCTTGAGTGCTCGCCGGAGCTGATAGCACTGCTCGGTGGTGTGATTACCATCCAGATGCCATGGGCACTTCTCTTTGAGCAAGTCTCTGAAGCCGCCTGAGGTCTTTTTTGAGTTGTCCTTTGTAGGGTGCTGTATAGCCGCGACTGTGTTGTCTTGCTTGCGCTTGCGGTTGGAGCTCGAGTAGTTGTTGTTGTGGCGACCCCCTTGATCTTTGTTGTTGTTGTTGCCGCCCGTGTTGCTCTTGTTCTTGCTGCGAATGGATCGTACTTGGCATTCGCCTTGTCCTCTTCATCGGCCCATGATGTGATCATGTCCTTGAGCTTGGTGATGGAACTCGGGCGGCGGCGACCGAAGTCTTCGAAGGTGCGACAGTGATAGAGTCCGTCTTGGAAGAGGTCGATGACTTCTTTGTCGGTGACGTCGACTATGGTCGCGCGCTTGTCGAAGAAGCACCGCATGTACTGGCAAAGCGTCTCGCCTTGTTCCTGCTTGACCATCGCCAGGTCCATGCGAGTACCCGAGCGCCCCATGGCGCCCGTGAAGTTGCTGGTGAACTGAGCCTTCAGCTGGTCCCACTGGTCGATCGAGTTGTTTTCGAGTGACTCGAGCCACGTGAGTGGAGCCTGATCCAGACAGAAGGGGAAGAAGAGGCACTTCGCGTCGTTGTTACCACCAGTGTTTTCGATGGCCAAGGCGTAGCACCTGAGCCACTGAACTGGATCTTGCTTTGCGTCATACTTGGAGATCCCGAGAGGTTTGAATTTCTCGGGAAGAAGCAGGTTACGAAGTCTTGCGGAGTATGCAGGGAAGCCGTCGCTGTCGCTTGCTTCAGTAGCCTTCTTGCGACGGATCGCGTCGATCTTGTGGTGGGCGTCGTAGCCGCCACGTGTGTTGCCGGTGGTGTGGCTAGTCACGTGGCCTCGGCCGCCGCGATCGCCGCCGCCACCAGCTCTTTTGCCGGCGTCATGGGATGAGCTTCCGCCGCTGCTGCCACCGCCACCGCCATCGCCGTGACTACCTCCGGTGCCACCCTGGCTGATGCCGCCCTGCGAGGGTCCCCCACCCGAGGCCCTAGAGCGGTTGGGATTTGGCTGGTGTTCACCACGGACACGATTGCGTGCGCCGTCTGCCGGGCTGCGGCTAGTGGCTTCGTTGTTTCTGGCGTCGTGAGTTCTGACGGGGGGTACTTGAGCAACCCTGTTGTCCACCCGCATGAAGTAGGCGTCTTCAGCGAGTTTGGCGATGACTTCGCCCGCGCGGATCCCCTAGGCCTGCCGTGCTATCGTGGTGATAGACATGAGGCACTGCTCAGGAGTAGTGTGTACCCGGTTGGCGACTTGCTCCAGAGCCTCACTGAGGTTCCGGATGGGGAGAGTTTCCCGGAGATGTCTGCGTCGGTCATTCCGCTTCCTGTTGCGGTCACGCCGAGCGTTCTTGTCTTCGGTAGTCTCGTTTGGAGGTGCGTTGGCAGACAACTCATCCTCTGAGATGTTGTCAAGGTACCGGTTAGGTCGGTTCTCCGAAGTCCCAACATCTGTGGCCATCATGAAGACTTCACGGTCGGGAGTGCAGAGACTGGAGTCAGTAGTCGCTACCTCGGTGGGGGTGTGCTCGTCGTTTAGAGCCAGCGGAGTCCCCTCCTGGAAGGGGAGTGAATCGAGGTAGGAGACACAGCGTGAGCTGTCGTCCGTCAGGTCTGCAGGCTTGCGGTCGGGCCAGTAGACGAATCTGCCGGCGGGAGTGGATGTAATGACCAGGCCAGAGGCAGGACCTGACAGCAGCTCCTCAGTCATGTTGAGCTCGGACTCGGACTCGATTGGGTCCGATCCGAAGTCGAACTCGTAGGAAGAGTTTGAGTAGTGGCCAGCTCCGGTGTTGGAGTCCGAGGAGTACTCGGAGGCGATCTCCTTGCCGGCCCGGCGTGCAGCGAGAGCTTCCGCATGGGCCCTGCTTGCATTGCAGAGACCGTATGGGAAGTGCTCGTGGAGAGGGGTCGCTTCACACGATGGCTCAGGAGCCGGCTCGCATGAGGCGATCAAGGGCGACGTCGAGTTCGAGTTGGAGGCGGGTCCGAGCTCGAAATCGGTGACTTGGTTGTAGAGCAAAATTTCGCCGAATTTTTTGACGAGTGGGCCCGTGGCATCTTCGGGAAGCGTCACAAGCCCGGTCTTTGGGTCCGAGGTCATGGTGAGGTAGCACTGGAACGATCCAGCGTCGTCAGCGGTGCAGACCCAGGAGCTGAAGACGAAGGTGTCGCCGTGGTTGAAGGCGACGGTTGGCTTGATGACGATTGAAGCCGTCGAGTTCGCCATGTGATCTTCAGCGAGATCCCCTACCTGGCGTGCCAGCTGTCGGTGTTTTAGACCGGCAACCTACCAAGGGGAGTACCCGAGGTAGATGAATGTGGCCTCGCCGAAATCGGTAACTCGAAGGAGAGACACGTGGCACACAATTTAGACAGGTTCGGGCCGCGAGGTGCGTAATACCCTACGTCCTGTATGCTGCGTAGCTCTGGATTGATTGGGTGTGTTTACAAGATGATGCGGATGAAGAGATAGGGGTCCCTGCCTCGCCTTATATAGTCCGGGAGGCAGGGTTACAAGTCGGTTTGAGGGGAAAGTACTTGTCGTGTACGGCTAGGAGTTCTTTACATGGATCCGGACATGTGTAGCTTCCTATCCGAGTACTATCCCTCTGTAATCCTTGCGCCCCACGCCAGCAGGTGCCGTGTTGCCCAAGTTGAGTTGTCCCAGGGGCCCACTGAGTAGTCGGTCCTGGTACCCACCGGAGTAGTGGGCCAAGGATGTCCATACGACAAGGGGTGCCATCCCTCTCATTTCGATTGAAGGATGATGAGCACATAGTTTCTAATGAGCAAATTAGAGAGTTGCTCGGTTTTCAGAGGGAAGCCCCGGAGCAAGTTAATGCTAGTGAAAGTGTGTTGGAAGGATTTTGGAGCATGATTTCAGGGGAAGACAACCGGCAAAGAAATAGCATTCGGAATCCTATCATCCGGATATTTCATTCTTGGATGAGCAAAAGGATTTTGGGAAGGATGAAGGAGTCCAAAGTCACCGATATGGAAGTTAATTGGCTTTATTCGGCATTGATGGCAAGACAAGCCATTGATCCGTCATATATTATGATCAATCGGTGGTGTTGTGAGGCAATATCAGGGAGTGGACAAATTGGTTCGGGATGCTATCTCTCTACTATAGCAATTTCTGTGAAGCCGGGTATTACAAGAAATCCAAAATTCATCCTTCCGGGAAATTCACTTGGAATTGATTATATGAAGCAAGGAAAATATATTAGTGGAGATGAGAATAGCGGGTACAAAGTGGCAAAAGTCAATGTTCCTCTCCCCAACATGAAACTGAAATTATTTATTGAAGGGAGAGAAAATTGGTTAGAAGAAGGAATTCTAGTACCGGCCAAGAAGAACAAGAGGGGAAGAATCATAGAAGAGGGTTCATCCTCCGCAGCCCAAGAGTAAGGAGGAGCGGCCTACCATCAACCCTATGGTGGAATTCCTATGCCACCACCTCACTACGGAAGTGTACCAATGCAAGCATGGGGGAGTGGTGCAGCCATGCCACCACCTCCTCCAACATATTTTCCTCCAACTTTTGTTGTGCCCAATGAAGCATTTGTGGCACCTTATGCAAGCATGTCCCAGCCCCAACAAAATGCAGTCATTATTGGGGTGTATATGCAAAGGAACGAACAAGACGTTGAGAGGATCCGAAGTCATGTCAACCATTGGCATGAAGGAACGGCGGGAATCACCCATCAATTGGGACGTCTTCAACTCGTGCCACCTCATCAATTTCATGAAGGGGCCATGCAACAATACTTTGAGCAAGGATTCAACGAAAGCCAACCAACAGAGCAAGGACAATCAGATGAAGAATGAAGAAAGAAGAAAGGGATGGAGTTTTTAAGTGTGGTTTGATTTTTCCTTTTCCTTTTCTTTATTTTTCATCTTGTGTGCGTTTATGTTTGCGTAGTATTTTTCTTGTTTTTATTTATTTTCAGCATGTGTGGTAGTAGTAGTTTGTTATCCATCATCATGAATAAGGTTCACCGTTGCTTTATGATCTTAATATGGATGGAAAATTTGTACCATGTTGATATGTGATGACGGCTGCCGCTTTGCTCAATTTTATGCTTGTTTTATGCATGTTTAAGCTAGTGCTCTCTTTTAACATGAATCTGAAATTTAATTAAATGCTAGCCTAATCTTGTGTGGAGGTTATGATAACTCAAGTCCCATAGTTCTTTTCGTTGCTCTCAACTTTGGATGAATCAAAGAACCCTTTTTATTCTCAAAAAGTTATGCTAACCTTGTCACAAGTACCGCTTGCATTTTGCTCTACTAATCCAAAGCCTAAGTTTACTTGAGTGCAAAACCATAGCATATACAAGATTTATTTTTGGGTGCATTGATTCAAGGCCTGATTTCTCTGGCCCGAGACTAAGAAGCTGGTCATTCCGTTTTTGTGTATCGTTATTTATGCTAGCCTTTTTATCTGTGCATTGTGAGTTTCCACATTGGGAATTTCGCAAACCTCGTCGGATATCGAACCAAAACCCAAATATATCTTTTTTGTGTTCACCTTCTTGACCACAACCCAATACATGAGTATGGAGGAATATTATGGAGAAGATTACAAGGAAGGTACTTCAAGTGAGAAAGGGAAACTTCCAAAAGGATCCCTAGAAGATTTTTCAAGTGTCTCTCTCTAAGAAAAAATGAGAGCTTCATCCACCTTGGCATATTTATCACCTCTTTGCCCGAGGACGACCAAACGTCTAAGCATGGGGGGTTGCCAAGGAAGTGCTAGTATAGTCTAGAAGTTCAAGGGGAGCAAATAAAAAAAGAGAGAAAAAGTATGATGAAAGAAAAAAATATGATAAAGAAGAAAAAGTATGAGGAGAAAAAGAAAGAAAGAAAGAATATATATATATATAATAAAGCTCCATGGTTCTCTAGCTATGTTTTAGTGCTTCTGAGTTTTCAAGAGGATTCAAGATCAAGACCCATACTCATCTTTCCAACCATGTGCAATCCGATAACGAGGACTTCATTTGTGCCTTGGGATCACTCTTTGCCACTTGCACATGTCCACCTATATAAAAGTGTGTGTTCGTCTCTTCCCCCTCCTTGATAACATTATTTTTCCAATGACCTTTTTGACGAGTCTCGGTAAGACCATGAGAAGCTAGTCTTCTTTTAATAATATCTCAACTATAATATCTTGGTAGGACTAAACTTTCCTATAGCTCCACATAAAGGTTTCCACCATATACTTTGAGAGAGGAAAGGAGTAGAACAAGTAGGCTTGAGATTCAAGTGAGATGAGAGTACATGAGCAAAGTGCAAGATGGTTATTTTTGATCTTGGTAAAGCAATTTTTCTCTTTATCTCATTCTTTATTTTTCAAATTTTCTGAGATTTGTTTAAAAGTTTGAGAGCTTGATCAAGTAAATGTGGAAAGGACTTGAATGATATCTACCCTCCATAAAGATAAAAGTTAGTACATTATGGAACTTTAATGAATATAAAACTAGAGAGCATTATGTTTTCTCATGTATGATCAAGTGTAGGGTTTGAACATCGAAGGGCAACGCTGATATCCATAGAAGGCTTACTCGAGGACGAGCAAGGTTTAAGCATGGGGGGATGTTGGCGGTCGATTTCTGTCAACCTAGCCACTTGTTTACCTTCTATGTTAGTATTAATTTGATATTCACACAAACGATCCTAACCCCCATTATATGATATATTCGCACTCGTGCACGGTTTTTGGAGTTTGTTGTTCACACAGGAATCAAGAGCTTAAATGAGGATTTCCGGGTAAAGTTCATCAAGGGATTTACAAGGTGATCATGGACCCCGGAACAAGTCAAGATACAAGATGAACATGACTCCAAACAAGCCAAGGACTAAAGTGTGAAGCCGAGATGTGCGGAGGACCTAGACGGAAGATGCGGGAGTTCATTCGCAAAGCCCCCTCATCTAAACCGCGAGGAAAATGACGTCAAGGGCCCACATGCAACTCGGCAAAAACTCAAGAAGTCGCGAGAAGCATCCGGAAGAAAGGCGGCACCGAAGTGGGCCAGGATGGGCCCAGGCCGGCCGGCCCAGCCCATTTTGGGCCCTGTTCGCTGCCCCCTTTGTCCAAGCTGATCCTCGGGCTATTTATAGCCCCGGTACCCCGAGCCACGTATCAAGCAATTCGTCTTTCGTCGCCGAGGAGCAGAGGAGCTTGAGGGACACCACCCCGGAGAGGGGGGTCGAGTTAGTCATCTAGGGTTTGCCTAGCCGGTGTGGGAACCTTGCAAGGAAGACCACGTCGGAGTTCCGGAGGCGTGAATCAAGATCAAGGTAGGATCCCGGTTGGATCTTATTCATGTATACATACTTTTGAGGGAGTTTTAATGGATCCGATTGAAGGACCGAATAGGCGACCAGAGAGGGGGGGAGTGAATGGGAGACGATAAAATTTCTTCTCGAAGGTCGAACTCAGCCTATACCCTGATTGCCACTCCGAGTACTCGCACACACAAAGGAAGCTCTAGACAAGTCACAAACAAGCCCACAAGATCAAGAGACAAGCCTAGAAGCAAAGAGCGGAAGCACAAGACAAGGAGCAAATCACTTAGCCAAATCTGCGAAGTCCAGGAAGGACCGTTCGCAAGCACCAGGCAGACCGTCCGCGGGACCCAGGCGGACCGTCCGCAAGCACAGGGTGGACTGTCCGAAAAAGCAGACCAAACCTCCAGTAGCGCACCGGGGAAAAACGGACTGTCCGACGGTTCACTGCGGACCGTCCGACCGTCACGGACCGTCCGGGCCTTCCTCGCGGACTGTCCGCCAAACTTGTTGCCACCGAACCAAAGCACTCAACAGATCGAAACTCGAGCGCTCGAGAACTCGCGAAGAACATGAAGAACACCAACGCTGCCTGGGCCTCACGGACCGTCCGCACGGGCCTCGCGGACCGTCCGCCAAGCACGAACAGAACAGAAAAATGCTCGAGCTCGGGAGTCAACTCCACCTTTCCATCACTGGATCTCCCAAACGGCTAGAGCTCTTGAGACAAGATTTTGGGGAGATGAGTAACGTCACACAAGGAAGCTATGCCCCAAAAATCTCGACCTCTAAGTCCCTAAATCACCGGGAATCGCGGATCACACGAACCACCACCATGGACTCGGGCACCAACCAAAAACGCACGAATCGAAGGTGTTTCCCGGCGCTTGAGGGGTCAAGATCACACACAAATACGCGCAAGGCATCCACCCATGATCCCCTCAAAAAAATCCGAGAAGAAACGCCCTCCAATCCATGAATCGAGCAAAGAACAAAACTCCCCAAAAATAGCCCCGAAAATGACACAAAAATCACAGAGGACTAGGAGATCACCGCAACGCCGAATGCTTCCATACATCCAGAGGACAGAGTCTATACAAGAATCCAGCCTAAGGAATACAGAGGGAAAAGAAGCAGTTCGGAGCAATCTACCGGGGGAGGAAACCCTAGAGTCCAAGAGAGAGATGCCATCTACCTCTCCGCTATTTATACGAAGTCCATCGGAGGGAGGTAAATGACCTCGCTACCCCTACAACTTGAAATGAAAATACAACCCCTCAGGGGCATTTTGGTCAAGTCTTCATCGGACGGACACGCTTCCACCGCGGCTTTGCTTCACATCGACGCAAACCTCGCGAACACGCCACGTGCCCCCCGCCTCGAAGCTTCCCGAAGCCCCCGGATCACTGTCTCCGTCGCCTCGGGCCTCCGAGCTTGGTTTTGTGGCCCAAACCAAGAAACCGTCCACCGATGTTTTTGTGGGCAAACCAACAAACCCTGCGTGCAAGCTTCGGGCTCCATCCGCTACCTTGCACCGGCCCATGTTCACGATTCAGCCCGCCAGTCTTGCACCGCACGGCTCGCACTTGACCCCATCGGCCACCGGGTCCATCGAACCAAGCCTACTTGCCTCTCCATCACCTAGAGACCGCCACGGCTAAGGCCTTTCCCGCTTGTTCTTCACCTGCACCAACACGAGTCAAGCCGCAACCTGTACCTGCACACTTAGCCAAGCATCAGTTCACACCATGTTGTCAATCACTCATCACTAAGGAGCGACCCTCCACTGGTCCTCGGACACACCTGGTCCTCAATCTCCCCCTTGATGAGTGCATTGACAACACCCATAGAAATCACCATAGAGAAAAAGAAAAGAAAACTACCACGAACACAAACCTACAAGCAAGTGATCCAAAGTCAAAGAACAAGCGAAAACAAGATCACCCGCCAGACCATGTCTCGGTCCCCTAAGGCAAGGGCAACAGCTCAACACAGCCGAGACAAAACAAAGCTCACAAAGAGCACACCACAAAGCACAAAACTCAGGCAAACCAAAGGAGCTCCCCCTGCACATATGCAAACTCCCCCTGAGCAAATGCAACCTCTTCTTGTCAATTTTTCTCCTCACATGCAACATCTCACAAATGCATACCAATTTTCCACAAAATCTTCCAAAGCATAAAAAATTCTCCCCCCAAAGTTCTCCCTATTGTTGACAATGCATGAATCAAGGTATATGAAACTCTTCCCCTTGTTTTCATGAAAAATGCATGTCAAAGCATATATACAATCTACCAAGCTTCTCAAATATACAAAGAGCAGAACAAAATGCTACAAATGAGACATAGAGCAAGTAAAGTAGATATGGTGTAGTTAGCACATTGCCATCAAGAAGGTAGAGACATATAAGCATGTGACATGGCCAAAAGCAATTTTAAGCAATTTTCACAAAGAAACATTCCTCATGAGCACAAATACACTAGATCACCCAAAATTTATGCAAGATCACAAATTATCATCACAAGATCATTATAAATGCCCACAAACTACTCAAGTCATGTTAAAGCCACCGAGCCATGTGTCTACTTCTTAAAATGAGACTTCTCAAGGTAGACAACATGCTACTGTTTAGCACCCAAGATATGAATATCAAAAGCATAAAAACATGATTAGGAGCTCATTTTTCAAGCATAAGGCCATTCACACACCAATTTCATTTTCAAGTTTAAACATGGTACATGAAGTGCCTTTGCGGCAAAAAGAAGCTTAAGCAAAAGGGCAAAACATTTACAATGACAAAAGGTCTTTGATCCCAAGGAAAGAGAACATGATTCTCAAGCACAAACTAAACATGATATAGGCATTTAAGCACAAATTGAGCATAGACAAGCATCTACTCATGGGAGACACCAATTTAGCATTTTCATAAAAAGAAAGCTATCTCAACACAAATATATGGCAAAACCATCAAGAGCATAGCATTCACATCCACTATTTACCAAACATGCACATATCACACATGTAGCACATCAGTGATCAATGTATATAAGAGAAGCTTTTCCTAACACAAGTGATCCAAAGATGGCTATCCTACCAGGTTTTGTACAGAAAGTAAAATGCATGAAGGAAATGCAACAAAATGATACATATGACACATATATACATGAGAAGCTCCAAGACCCAGCTAGAAAGGAAAGCACACCCCAAGTTCACCCCGCAAGCGAGTGAAAGTGACTTGGTCAAGTGGTTTGGTGAATATGTCTGCTTGCTGATCTTGGGTAGGGACATAGGACAAAGATATGTTTCCCTTCTCAACATTGTCCCTCAGAAAGTAGTACCTCAGTTCTATGTGTTTCATTTTGGAGTGGAGGACAGGATTATTGGCTACGCTTATGGCACTGGTGCTGTCACAAAAGAGTGGAACCTGGGAGCATTTCTCACCAAAATCACTCATGGTGTAGGTCATCCAAAGCAGCTGGGAACAACAACTAGCAGCAGCTACATACTCGGCCTGTGTAGTGGACTGGGCTACACTGGATTGCTTGCGAGATGACCAAGACACCAAAGAAGAACCAAGGAACTGACAACACCCAGAGGTAGACTTGCAGTCCAATCGACACCCAGCGAAATCAGCATCAGAGTACCCGTGAAGTCTGAGTGTCGAGGAGGCAGAATACCAAAGACCAAACTCAGGAGTGTAGTTCAAGTACCTGAAAATCCACTTGGCGACCAGCCGATGTGAAGTCCTCGGTGAAGCCTGAAAATGAGCGCATAGACACACACTGAACTGTACGTCCGGCCTCGTCGTCGTCAAGTAGAGGAGGGAGCCGATCATGCTCCGGTACTCCTTCTGGTCCACGGGTTTGCCATCCTCGTCCACGTCCAAAGCCGTAGTGGTACTCATCGGTGTAGTCAGCGGCTTGGAGTCGTTCATGCCAAACTTCTTCACCATGTCCCTGGTGTACTTCGCCAGATGTACAAACGTCTCGTCCTTGCACTACTTGATCTGGAGGCCCAAGAAAAACTGCAGCTCGCCCATCATGGACATCTCAAATTCCCTGCTCATGTCATCTGCAAATCTGGCAACAAGATCATGAGAAGAGCCACCAAAGATTATGTCATCCACGTATATCTGAACAATCAACAGGTCATTCCCATGCTTAAGGAGAAATAGGGTCTTATCAACTGTGCCCATCACAAACCCCTTACTCAGCAAAAACCCTCTCAACCTGCCATACCAAGCTCTAGGTGCCTGTTTCAACCCATAGAGCGCTCTCTGGAGTTTGTATACACGGTGTGGGTATTTTTCACTCTCAAACCCCGGGGGTTGCCTCACATACACTTCTTCGTCTATCACCCCATTCAAGAAAGCACTCTTGACATCTATTTGGTACAACTTGAACCCTTTAGAGATGGCAAAGGATAGAAGGATCCTAATTGCCTCCAAACGGGCCACAAGAGCAACTGTCTCCTCATAGTCTATCCCCTCCTTCTGGTTGAACCCCTGCGCCACCAACCTCGACTTGTTTCTCACAACCATCCCATTCTCACCCTCTTTGTTCTTCCACACCCACTTGGTACCTATGGGACGACAAATTGGTGGTGGATCGACTAACACCCAGACTTGGTTTCTCTCAAAATTCTCCAACTCCTCATGCATGGAATTCACCCAATTCTCGTCAGACAAAGCGTGTCGAATATCTTTAGGCTCAAAAGAAGCGACAAAAGAAGAGTGAGCGAAATGAGAAGTGTTCCTTGACCTCGACCGTGTAGTGCGTTCATGAAGGTCACCTATGATCGTCGTCGGTGGGTGATCGATCTGTACACGCCGGGGAGCCTCTCGCCTGGACACAATCTCCCCTCAGCAGCAGCCTCCACTCAAATAACCTCAGTCGTAGTGGGTGAAGGGGATGGTCCATCCTCGATCGTTGTCGTAGTAGTGGAAGTAGTGTGTACACGATCTACCACAGGAGCACCACCATCATCATCATCGTCGTCTCCATCTCCATCCTTCTCATCCTCAAAGATCCTCGCTCCAATCTCCTCGTCACCTGCACACTCAAAAGCAGAAGAGCTACATGGTTGTGTCTCGTCGAAGGTAACCTCGCAAGTCTCCATGATTCGGTTAGTGTCAAGGTTGAGCACACGATATGCTCTAGAATGAATCGCATAACCAAGAAAAATACCATCCGAACATCTAGATTCAAACTTATCCAACTTGCCCTTCTTCAGAATGAAACATTTGCAACCAAAAGCTCTAAAGTGATTCACCTTGGGTTGTCGTCCATGCATCAGCTCATAAGAGGTCTTCTTCTTAAAGGCACGAAGGAAGATGCGATTTGAGACATAGCAAGCGGTATTGACCGCCTCGGCCCAGAAACGCCTAGGAGTCCTATGCTCATCGACCATCGTCCTGGCCATCTCACAAAGGGTCCGGTTCTTCCTCTTCACTACGCCATTCTGGCAAGCAACGTATGGAGAAGAATACTGATGATCGAGACCAAGATCACTGCAAAAGGCATCAAAATGAGAGTTCTTAAACTCCGTGCCATTGTCACTGCGTATAGCTCGAATGGCATCACCATGTCTCTCATTCTTCAACCTCAAGATCAAGTCCCGAACAAAGCCAAATGTCTCACTCTTATCCTCCAAAAAGAAAACCCAAGAGTACCTCGAAAAATCATCAACAACCACAAGAACATACCACTTCCCACCCGCAGAGCGAACACGAGATGGCCCAACCAAATCCATGTGCAACAGCTCACAAGGTCGCTCGGTCATGACCGTAGTCAGAGGAGCGTGAGAAGCAGCAACCATCTTTCCATGCCGACAAAAAGCACAAACCAAATCCTTCTCGAATTTCAACTTAGGCAATCCTCGGACAAGATTAAGACCACTCAAGCGGGAAAGCAACTCAAAGCTCAAGTGTCCCAATCTCCTATGCCATTTCCAAAGCTCGGCAAAAACGCCAGCAACAAAGCATCGAGGAGGACCAAAAGACTGGGAAAAATCGGCATGGAAAATTTGACCCTCGGGGACGATCGTACAGACAAAATCGTCTTGAGAATCAAGCACACGAGAAGCGCCCGACTTAAAACGAACCTCAAAACCTTCGTCGAGTAATTGAGATACTGACAATAGGTTAAAACCAAGTGACTTGACCAGGGGCACACTTCTTATGGTCACCTTGCTACTCACCTTCACCATACCTTCAGCAAGCACTCGTCTTCTCCTATTGTCCCCGAAAGTGATGTACTCCCTCGTACTCACCGGGGTGAGGTTGGAGAACCACCCACGATCTCCGGTCATGTGTCGTGAGCAACCGGAGTCACTCAACCAAAAGTTCTCTAAGCCTCCCACTTGCAATCAAAAATGAGAACGAGAATGAGCAAGCGAATCAACACTGGGGTCAGTACCAAAAGAGTCAAACCAGTGTCGAGCCATTTACTCAAAAGAAGGGTTAGCAAAATCCATCCTACCAAAACCTCTAGGCGGAGCCCTCTCACGCCTACCACCAAAGGACCTGTCACGTCTCACTGGAGGAGTACGCGCACCACGAGGGGGAAAATATGGCCCGTAGTCCATCTGAGACCCAAAGCTCCGATCGTGCCTCCCAAACTCGTAACGGTCACGAGAAGGAGCACGTCGAGCCAACTCACCATGCCCAAACCCAACATGTCTATCTCTCTGAGGAAACACACCTCCACCTTCACCTCCACGAGTGGGAACTGTACGCACATACACCTCACCCCTAGGTAGAAGCCCTCTACGAGGCTCAGGCACACCACGAGCAAGGTGGTATCTGTCCTTGTTTGCCATCTCCCTAGCTAACCTCTCATCTCTCTTCATCCTGAAACAGAACTCATCCTTATGCCCATCCCACCCACAATACTCACAATGGAAGCGGATCGGCTGTGGCTTAGGTGGTGGCTTTTTTGTGGGCTTCTCAACAGCTTTCTCTCCTGACTTCCATTCAAAGACATTACCCAGGTTGCTCACAAACTTGATGGGTTTCTGGTAATTCTCTGTTTTCTGGGGGAACACTAGTGGGTCTGGAGTTGTATCAAGCTTGTTTCTGAGGTGGTTTGGCTTGGGTGCATATTTGTTCATGGGTATGGTGTGTGGTGGAGTAGGAGTCTCTCCAGCTTTCTCTTCTCCCTCACCACTCTTCTCACCCTCTTGTCAGCCCCCAACGCCTGACCATCAAACCTCTTAAACTAAGCCAACATCAAACTCAATTGTGGCTCACTCCCAGACAACCAACTCATCAATTTCCTAAGCTCATCATTTTCATCCTACAAACAGTCAATATAGTGTGCAAGTTCCATGTTTGTCAAAGCATGTATTTCACAGGTTGAACATGATGTAGGAAGAGGAGCTTTCTGTGCCGCCTCAAGAGAAACAATTCTAGTGTGAGATTCATCTAGCCTAGCATGCAAAATAGGACATGAGGTACAAGCTCCTAACAAAGCTGGCCTAGACTTCAATTCATCACACTCAATCCTAACCACATCTAGTTCCTCAAGAGTAGAGGCATGCTTGTCCTTGAGAGCAGTCAAATCAGCAGGAAAAACTGAGCAATCACCACAGTCAATCTCATCAAACACCAGAGGAGCAGATTTCAAAGATCCTATCTCATTTCTAGCATCCACAAGCAAGGATTCAAGCTCTGCTATCTTATCCATAGCATTACCCAACAAAGACCTAAATTCCCTCTTCTCATTGTTGATCTTTCTAAGCACATCATCACGGTTCTCAAGCAACTCATTCAGCCTAGCATTCTCCTCTAGCAAGAAGTTGGGATCCTGTCGTACCTCTTCTTCGGAATCGGAGTTCGAATCCGAGCTATGCCTCCCACCCTTCTTGGAATGCGCCATGTTGCAAAAGCCTCCTTGTGCGATGAAGCTCAGGCCGGTGAAGTTCTTGCCCGTGTGCCGCTTGTCCTTGCGCCTTTCTTGCTCTTCCTCGCTGCTGGAGTCGGAAGAAGCATCGCTTGATGTGGAGTCGATGTCGCTCGCTCCAGCAACCATCGCTCGAGCCGTCTTCTTCTTGTGGCCACCACTCTTCTTGTGCCTTCTCTCTCCCTTGTCCTTGTGCTTGTCCTTGTAGTCGTTCCGGGAGCAGTGCTTGTTGTAGTCGTTCTTGATCTCCATGGCTTCAGGGCATTCGTCGATGAAGTGCCCGTGCTTCCCGCACCGATAGCACATCCCTGAGCTCCGCCTTGCATTCTTGCGGTTCTCGTACATCCGCCCAAACCTCTTGCTCGACAAAGCGAGATCGTCCTCGCTCAGCACCTCAAAGTCCTCATCTGGCAAAGACACAAGACAAGACAAAGAGAAACCACTAGAGTTAGCGTTAGACCTTGATCCTGAGACAAGAGCCAAACTATGAGAATCAGTGGGGCTCTCGCTCTTGGCTCTAAAGCCACGATCAACCTCCGAAGACCTGAGCTTGGAAAACAGCTCATCCAGCGTCAGCATATCATACATGCTCGACTCCTCAGTGGCCTCGACCTTGGCACTCCACACAGACCTATCCAGGGCATGCAAAAGCTTGATAGCTTGATCATGATCCATGTATGGAAGCATTGTCACATTGGCCCCCATGTTGTTGACTATGCTAGTGAAGCGCTGGAACATAGCATCGGTCGACTCACCGGGGAGATGAGTGAAGTTCTCGTACTCTCTCCAGTAAGTGGAAAACTAACAGGCTTGCACTTGGGCATTGCCAACATGAGCATTTCTCAACTTGAGCCAAATCTTTCCAGCCACATTCTCTCCGTACACTCGCTCGAACTACGAGGCACAGAGAGCACGGAACAAGTAATCAACGGCCTTGCTGTTGGCCTCACACATGTCCCGCGATCCTGGAAGTAGAAAACTGACTGGGATGACATAATGAGGATTCTGAGTGACCTCCTAGATCAGAGTTCCCTTCTCTCGCAAAAACATGCCCATGCGCCTCTCCCACATCAGGTAATTCTTGCCATCAAAGTGCGGAGGACCCGACCCCTTGCCATAATCGCCCATCTTTGGATCTTAGACTGGTTACAATCAAGAAGATCCATAACCAGCTCTGATACCAATTGAAGGACCGAATAGGCGACCAGAGAGGGGGGGGGAGTGAATGGGAGCCGATAAAAATTCTTCCCGAAGGTCGAACTCAGCCTATACCCTGATTGCCACTTCGAGTACTCGCACACACAAAGGAAGCTCTAGACAAGTCACAAACAAGCCCACAAGATCAAGAGACAAGCCTAGAACCAAAGAGCAGAAGCACAAGACAAGAAGCAAAGCACTTAGCCAAATCTGCGAAGTCCAGGGCGGACCGTCCGCAAGCACCAGGCAGACCGTCTGCAAGCACCAGGCGGACCGTCTGCAGGACCCAGGCGGACCGTCCGTAAGCACAGGGCGGACCGTCTGAAAAAGCAGACCAAACCTCCAGTAGCGCACCGGGAAAAAACAGACTGTCCGACGGTTCACTGCGGACCGTCCGACCGTCACGGACCGTCTGTGCCTTCCTCACGGACTGTCCGCCAAACTTGTTGCCACCGAACCAAAGCAACTCAACGGATCGAAACTCGAGCGCTCAAGAACTCGCGAGGAACATGAAGAACACCAACGCTGCCTGGGCCTCGCGGACCGTCCGCACGGGCCTCGTGGACCGTCCGCCAAGCACGAACAGAACAGAAAAATGCTCAAGCTCGGGAGTCAACTCCACCTTTCCATCACCGGATCTCCCAAACAGCTAGAGCTCTTGAGACAAGATTTTGGGGAGATGAGAAGCGTCACACAAGGAAGCTATGCCCCAAAAATCTCGAGCTCTAACTCCCTAAATCACCGAGAATCGCGGATCACACGAACCACCACCATGAACTCGGGCACCAACCAAAAACGTACGAATTGAAGGTGTTTCCCGGCGTTTGAGGGGTCAAGATCACACACAAATATGCGCAAGGCATCCACCCAAGATCCCCTTAAATTAATCTGAGAAGAAACGCCCTCAAATCCATGAATCGAGCGAAGAACAAAACTCCCCAAAAATAGCCCCGAAAATGACACAAAAATCATAGAGGACTAGGAGATCACCACAACGCCGAATGCTTCCATACATCCAGAGGGCAGAGTCTATACAAGAATCTAGCCTAAGGAATACAGAGGGAAAAGAAGCAGTTCAGAGCAATCTACCAGGGGAGGAAACCCTAGAGTCTAAGAGAGAGAGATGCCATCCACCTATCCGCTATTTATACGAAGTCCATCAGAGGGAGGTAAATGACCACACTACCCCTACTACTTGAAATGAAGATACAACCCCTCAGGGGCATTTTGGTCAAGTCTTCATCGGACGGACACACTTCCACCGCGGCTTCGCTTCACATCGACGCAAACCCCGCGATCACACCATGTGCCCCCCGCCTCAAAGCTTCCCGAAGCCCCTGGATCACCGTCTCCGTCGCCTCGGGCCTCTGGGCTTGGTTTTGTGGCCCAAACCAAGAAACTGTCCACCGATGGTTTTGTGGGCAAACCAACAAACCCTGCGTGCAAGCTTCGGGCTCCATCCGCTACCTTGCACCGGCCCATGTTCACAACTTCAGCCCGCCAGTCTTGCACAGCACGGCTCTCACCTAACCCCATCGGCCACCGGGTCAATCGAACCAAGCCTACCTACCTCTCCATCACCCGGAGGCCGCCACAGCTAAGGCCTTTCGCGCTTGTTCTTCACCTGCACCGGCACGAGTCAAGCCGCAACCTGTACCTACACACTTAGCCAAGCATCAGTCCTCAGCACGTTGTCAATCACTCATCACTAAGGAGCGACCCTCCACTGGTCCTCGGACACACCTGGTCCGCACCGATTCTTAGTGATCAAGTACTTTCGTTTGCAATTCTTGTTCTTGCTTGGGTGTTTTCCTCCTCAATCTATTCTCGAGATAGATTGCTTGGGATGTTCTTGTAGCCGCGGTGGCTAGAGGTGCATACCCAATCTACCAAGTAGTTCAACGCACTCCTTGCGGGTGTGCTCTAAGATTCGACCGCAAAGAAAGGGGAACATCGTGACAGGATGTTGACACCGAGTACGACGGGGCGACTTAGGGGGTTTGACCGAAGGTCACGATTTAAAGAAGCTTTCAATGAGATTCGTTTTACTATCTCTTTTATCTTGCTCGGAACGACGACATAAACTCGATCTAGACCCCTCTCTAGATCGGTACCTCAATGCTTTCTCTTGCTACCTCGTTTGATCTTAGTAGATTAGATGCAAATCGAAACCTCTCAAAGAAGCAAGTGTTTCTCGGTTATTAGATTGATTTTACATTACATAATGTTCCACGGATTCGATACCTTGGGTTCACCACTCAAGGGAAGAAGGGTTCCTTAACTACGATGAGGGATTTGTCCGCTTGCAAGTCCAAACGAACTTTGAAATGATAATCAAACGTCAACACCTACGAAGACCGCATGCGTTTCGCGTAATGATAGAGGTAGGCCGCAGTGGTGACAGCCTGTTGGACCCTTTCGGACCCTCTGCGCCTGCGTACCGGTCGGGCCCCGTTGCCGGCACATTGGCCTCTCCTAAAAAGTTAGGATGGGCTGGCGCCCCACTGGGAGGACTAATAGCGGACAGATCCATCTCGAGAGTTAAGTCCCCTAAGAAAGTGCTTCTCAACCCGTATCTATCCCAGCTGGAGTTTGGTGTCCTTGGACCATCTATACTAGAGTAGGAGATAGTGCACATCGTTCCTTGGATTCGATACCCTTGGAATACTCTCCTTCCTTGGGGAAGTGCTACATCGGTATTTCCGTGCGCTTGCAGTATACCCGGTTGCTCTTATACGTTCTCTCTAGGTGTACAACTAGTGGTGACGTTAAGAAACGCCAACAAGCATTTCTGGTGCCGTTGCCGTGGAACGGTTGCTGTATCTATCTTCGAACCTAGTGGTGCTCGTATTTATCTCTTTTTCGTTTTTCTTCTACCTTCACCCCCGTTACCCATCAGATATCCTTTTTGTTTCTTCTGTTCTACCTTTACCCCCACTACCCATGGTGAAGCTTTCCTGTAAAAGCATCACTACCCCCAGGGATGAGCTCCCAGAGCCACCACCTTCGGTGTGCCTTTTTCTCACATCCCTGCGATGATCGATGTCGTTCGATGCACTATCTTCTCTGGTCTATCTTGCGAAAACCCATATTACCATCTTCGTGACTTCAAGAACTTGTGTTCTCTCATCTACACT
This sequence comes from Cenchrus fungigraminus, assembly GCA_036936925.1. NCBI lineage: Eukaryota > Viridiplantae > Streptophyta > Magnoliopsida > Poales > Poaceae > Cenchrus > Cenchrus fungigraminus. The sequence goes on along the minus strand of CM072771.1, from coordinate 85,157,483 downwards.
ATGGGTATGACTTTGGATACCTTCAAGTGGAAGTTGTTTCCATACTCTCTGGTAGGGAAGGCGGAGCAATGGTACACATATGCCGTAGGTAGCATGAACGATAGTTGGGAAGATCTTAGAGACAAGTTTTGTCTTGAGTTCTTCCCTCCATCTCGTGTTGCTGCTCTACGGGAGGATATCCATTGTTTTCAACAGAAAGAGAAGGAAACGATAGACATGGCCTGGTCTAGATTTATACGTGTATTCTGGACCTCCCTTGTCGATGACTGATTCTCAATTGCTTCGCAAATTTTATGATGGTCTCGACAAAAGGTCTGTTTGTCGTCTTGACTTCGGAAAACCATTTCTTGAGAGGGAACCGGCTGAAGGTAGGGAATTCCTGAATTCCTACTTCGAAGTCGATCCCGTATCCTACCGAGAGGAATCCGAGTCGAGCCATGAGAGTGTGACGCCCCAGGTTTTTAATTAACCTTAATTGCCGGTCAAACATGTTGACTAAGGTCAAATCATGGTCAACCGGGGTCATCACCTCGAAAACCTCACCAACACTCACCCTTTAGCATCTTAAGCAAGTCTAGCACACTCTCCTTGGTCAAAACCCTAGCTAAGGGGGACACACCCCTTGATGTCTTTGTGTCGATCTGGAACTTTTGCCGCGTTCTCCAAAATTCACCTAAACACTTCAAAATTCCCCAATATAAAAGTTGTCCAGTTTTTCATGAGACACAACTTTCATGTTGAGCGGCATTTCAAATTCTGAGCGGAAAAGGTCCAAAATTGACAGTCAAACTCAGAATTCCTGTTCACCCGAGGCTTAAAAATTCTCAAATTGGCATTCGAATTTCTCCTTCAATTTGAATCTATTTGAAATTCGGTTTCAGCCATGTTTTAGAGGATTAACTCACCTACAACTTTCCTATCTACAAGTTTTAGAGCTTACATGCAAATTTTCGAGAATCGTGCAAGCCAACAGGGGCACTTGGGACGGACCAGGCCGGGGACGCGCTCGGCGCGACGTCACGCGCGCGTGCGTGTCCACGCGTCGCCGCCGCGCTGCCGCCGTGCGCCAGCCGTACCACGGCGCGCCTGGGAGTCAGCGCGTGAGCGCGGCTGACGTCCGCCTCGTGCGCGCGCTCCAAGATGCGGCCTCGGCCGGGGAGCCGAGCGCCACGCGGTGCGTATGCGCGCCCGCCGCGCACGCACGCCGAGGGCCGCCGTACCCCGCGCATTTACACGCCCGGACGCTTAGCCACGAAGCAAGGCCACCTCTGCACGCGCCCGGCTATAAATAGCCCGCCGTCGCAGCTCCCGCGCGTGAGCTCGCCGTCCGCCGCCCACCATTGCTGCTGCCGCAGGCGAGCACCCCCTCCGCTCGCTCCCGCCGCCGGCCAAGGCTTCCAAGCTCTTCCCTAGACCCCACTCGAGCGTCCACCGCCGCTTGTTGCCTTGCATTTCCCGCACACTCGCCGGAACCCGAGCCACAGCGGGCGCGCCGCCGCGACCTCGCCGCCGCCGCTCGCCGGAGCCACCTCCGGGCACACCACCACCACCAATCGACACGTGGTGAGCCCAATCGCACCCCGGCGTCATTTGTTTGCCAGGTCCGGCCGCCGTTCGCCGCTGGCGAGCCCTCCCCACCGCCAAGGGCACGGTTGTGAAATCCCGAGGGCAGATGTGTAAACCAGGGGCCTAGTTGTAATGAAAATAATCTTAGTTTCTTTGCAAGTTGGTCCAGCACATTAGAAAAGGCCTAGAAATTCACAGAAAATTCAGAAAAATGAAAACCCAATTTTGTTGGTCTCAGTGAGAGTAGATCTACAACTTCTACAAAGCATAACCATAGTTTTGACTTATAGATTTTGAATGAAAATTCAAATTCAGTTTGACACCTTTTTACTGTAATTCAAAATCTAGAAGGGCTATGGAGCTGAATTTTGGATATGTTGCTAGAATTGTCTTGTTTAGGCTCTGGACCAAAATTTGCACCAAGTTATTAAACAGATCTTTTATTATGAATTACTTTGAATTTATGCTATTTCTGCTTTACTGATTTTTGTAACAAAATGTATAATGAATTTTTGAGCTCAACTTGTGGCAATGTGCATGTTAGGCCTAGAAGTAACTTTCCTGAGTTTATCTTGATTTTATCTCTGTTAGAATTATTTAATCCTGATTTATACTTAGATATATCTTTAAATGCATAGTTCAAGTTTCAAATATATTTGTGGTGGACCTATGGGTGTTCTGTTCTTGTTTAGGGTCAGAGTAGCTGTAGGCTTGTTGTTGGTTGCAGGAGCCTTATATTTATTTATTTATGTATTTCCTTTAATTCAATTAGCTAGGAAATGTTATTCTTGCACATATAGGTCTTGTAGCTCTTTTAGTGTCCAAGCTTGAATCCAGTGCATGTTTAGTAGTAATTAAGCCAGCAAGGACCCCCTGTCCTTGTTTGTATGTTTTGTTTGTGCCTTTAAAAGTTAGGGTGCACATGAGCTTGTTAGTGGGAAGTAATTAAGAAAATAGATCCTCTAACCTTGTGACCTTGTAACTTGTTACCTAGCTTAATTTTAGGGTCTTTTAATTCACCCTTGCTGTTTGAGAATTTAAATTGGAATTATTTACATAGATGTGCACACAATCACTATTAAAAGATTGAATAATAAATCTCACATGAAATAACAATCATGAAAGTAAACGTTAAGTAAATGTTGGTCAAAGATTAAACCCTTGTCCATAATAACCTTAATAAAAAGGAATTAATAATTAATTGTTTGTTAAGGTGAATGTGGCCAACAAGAGTTGGATGAAATAATTAATCTATCACACCACCTGAACCCTGCATTGCATTCCGTGTAGAGCTCCCTGACGGTAACTACGCGCTCGTGCCGGACGCCGAGGAAGGAGGAGCTGAAGCGGAGCTGCAGTACGTGGAGGTGATCGACGACACCGAGGACCCTCAGGCTAACCCTGCTGACGAAGGCAAGCCCCGGTGCATTAACCAAGTGTTTTTGAAACTTTATGCAACTATCTATGGATGATTGTGCATTTACGTTCAGGAGTTGAAATGAAACCCTAGATGCATGATCCCTAGGTACCTATGTCTTTACTAGTATGATAGGTCGGTAGCTGCTATGCTATAGGACCGTTACAAGTCGAGTGATGCTTGTCACTCGCGAGAATAGGTTCTTATGTTGGAATCATAAGATCTCCTTAAATGGATTGCTCATGTGGTAAGAGCATGGGATGTGGGCTCCGGTCCAATGGCTTTCGTGGGTTAAGTGTTTGAACATACTAAACACTTGTCGAAAATGGGTACGGTAAGCCTAGTACCTAAATGAGGCGGTGCGGGAACTTTGCGCTACTAATCTTAGGGTTGCGGCCCCGGGCTCGCCACCTGAGTACATGTGTGAAGCTAGGTGACCTCGGTGGCATAGCCTAGCAAGCCTTGTACTTAAGACTGTAACATTTGATCCCAATCTGAAGATTTTTGGGAACCGCCTGGTGGTTGTCCTCGCGGGGGCACCCTACTGTGTGTTTAGGTCTACCTTGCAAGGTTTAAATCAATCGATTGTTGGCCTCTCACCGTTATCTGAGACTACTTACTCCACTGGCCATGAGATCCCTAATGATGGAAGTTGATGAATATTATGCTTGATTAACTGTCTTGCACAACTTATGCTTGCAATAGTTGGCTAATTTAGAAAAGAATATTCAACTAGAACTTGTGCTAAAATCTTGAAAGTAAGGACATACTCTTTGTCGCCTTTCAGCAAAAGAAACCCCACTGGCCAAAAAGCCTTTCATGTCTAGAGTTGGTGAAGTAGTTATCACCGATGGGTAAGTCTTGCTGAGTATTAGTATACTCAGCCTTGCTATAATCTGTTGCTTCAGGTAATGCCTTTGCTGATGTGTGGACTGGAGAGATCCCGCCTGGCTGGGAGCTGGAGTGGGTGGAAGACAAAGAATGAAGGCATCATGGCAGGCCTCCCGTGATGTTTCCTCGTTCCGTTAGTTTAATTCCACTATTTTCAAAACTCTGAACTTCGTTATCATGTCAAAAACTTCGGTTTGTAATAATTAAGCCCTTCGGGGTAAATTTGGATGTTAATCATATGTTGTTCTCTGGACTCGCCTTCGTGTGAGTTTTAATGCATATATGTTGATCCTTGTTGCTTTGTAAGTGATTTACCAGGCGTTAACCCGGCAACTAACGACAGGATGATACCTTATTATTGCTTAATGACCAAAGTGGATTGGTTTAGGCGATAGTACGGTATTTTCCTGGGCGGGTTGTCCCAGCTGGCATCAGAGCAATTATATGCACCAGAGATTAATTAATAACCTTAATCACTGGTTTTTGAATAAAATTTGCCAAGATTATTTGGATTTGCAAAACACGTTGGTCCGTTAAGGATAAACTAGACCGAGAGGCCCTAGAGGGAATTTTGGGTTCTTTCAGGTGGCTTATTAATCTATGGTTTATTTTGCTAACCCCCAGCACATTTATTTCCTGTCAGAACTTACTTTCTGTACAACCATACTAGTTCATCACGTTTTGCTATACGTGGTGGTACCATAGGAAAGTCCTGTGAGGGATGGATGGGACCTATTCAAATGGGCACCCACGTCGCGTCTGCGTCTCATCACGTTTTGCTATACGTGGTGGTACCGCATGGAAGTCATGTGAGGGATGGATGGGACCTATTCCAAAGGGAACCCACCGTCGCGTCTGTGTCTCGCCACGTTTTGCCATACGTGGACGTTCCGCATTTTGTATATGCGAGGCAAGGGTCCGCTTCATTCCAAAAGGAGTGTATCCGATGTTGGACGCTGTCCATGCAGCGGCTTGATGCATGGATACCGTTTCTATAGTGAACGGTACTGTATGTGGACGCTTTCGTGACGTGCTGGCACGGAAGGTTCTTTTCTACAGGTACATAACAGCGCTTCGTTAGACGCTAAGTGAGTACCGTGTAGCTCTCGACTAGCTATTATAGGGAGAGACGAGTAAAAGCCTTGCCACCGGCACTGACTTCGACTTTTGGCTTGATTGCCGTGTGAGGTCGAATAGGACGTCTTGCATGCATACTAAAAGTCAAAACATTTAAAATGGACCCAAAACAGAGCTTATGCTCTCTAAGGAAGATTTGCTAGTGTGTGGTTTCTGTGAACTAGATTACCTCTCATGCATAGGTGTTGTTGCTGTCCAAAAATCTGTATTGCTGCTAGCTTGAATTTTTGCACCATGCTCTAGGAGTAATTAGACCAGTTGATCCATACCAAAGTTGCTCCATACCTAATCTAGTTTTTGCTCGCAAAAATTCATGGTCATAGCTTCTGTAAATCTTGAGTTGTACCCTTTTTAGTGAACTTAGGTCATGCTGTTTTTCAGGAAGGCAGAACCTGAAACCTTGCACCTTTCGACCTTGTTCCTAAATGATCTAGCTCAACCTTTGAATACCAAAAGTGTGTATAAAAAACCTTACGGAGTAGCCTGTAAAATTTGAGAATTTTTGGGGTTCTGGATTTTTAGTTATGAATTTTTATTCATAGCTGCCAGAATTTGCACCATTTGACATGTTGCTCTCTTTTGAGTTCTAACATGCGTTACATTTTTGTACAGATGGCTGCCCCCGTGTTTCTCGAGTACGGCGCTGACGGTTCGGTCCGTACTGACGGACTGCACTGGGAGGGTTTTCCACGCCTTGCGTGGGAGGCACTCAGCGCTGCTGGCTACACCATTCCGCCCGTCTACGAGGCACTCGAGTTAGAGCACCTGGGCGTGCCTCGTTGCAGGGTGACCGTCACTGTACCACCTCACCCGGACCACCCCGACTGGTTCGACTTGAGCTCTGTGTACTGGGGTTTTCGGCTGCAGGAGTCTTTCGAGTCGGCTGCCCTCTGGGTATTGACGGATTTCTGCGACCGCAACCCGACGGTGGTAGCACTGTCACCATTCGGACTGTTTCCGGCGGTAAACCCGCACGATCCGGCATGGAGGGACCGTGTGGACCACCTACAGGAGTTACTGATGCTCGCAGTCCCGCTGGACGTCACGCAGACGCTAACGCATTGCCTGGACGCTGTGTTCACACTCCAGGGGCTGCGTAACACCACCCAGCTGATGATCAGCCAGCGTCTGGAGTCGGCTCGGCTGGTCTGGCACAATCTTTCAGCAGCGTACCAGCAGCTGAGTTTCACTCTCGCCCAGACTCAGCAGGAGAACGACCGACTACGTGCTAGGAGGTTCCAGTTGGAGTTAGAGAGAGGTGACCGCCTACAGAGAATCTTAGACCCGGAGGCAGAGGTCACTACCCTTCAGGAGGACGTGGACACTAGAGAGATCGAGAGGTTGACACTGCTGCAGAACATCATCGAGATGCAGCAGCAGGTAGAAGAGGCTGAGGTACAGGTAGCAGCTCTGCAGGCCATTGTGGCTCTGCAGCCACCACCTCCGGTAGAGGCACCTTCGGAGGAGCAGCAGGGTCAGTCTGGTCTTGACCAGGTGAGTCAGGCTAGACCACCGCTATCGACCCCACCGGCTTCACCTGCTGGCAGTGGTGCTTCGGTCGGCAACTAGGTTGCCATAGTATTGTAATAGGATGGGTCATACTCCTGTGTGTAGCCTTTTGGTTGGTTTGTGGTAGGTGAGCATAGGAGTATGCTTTTGAGCAGTGTGACTGCAATGTAACCCAGGTTGTAATGTGGTAATTTCAAACCTTGAAACCTTTGTAATGTTCTGTGAGCACCTTATCCGTAATGTTTGTTGTAAGGAAATGCTTAAGCAATTTGTGATCAGAATCGAGTTCGGTGTTGTATACCAAACTTGTTTGGAATTTTGGGACGATCGCGCTCTCAAAATCGCAGCGATCGTGCACTTTCTTATTGAGAGTTATGTAATTTCTAACCCAATCCTGGCTGCTGTCCAAACAGCGAGACAAGGCTTAGGAAAGGGAGTTTTCGAGCAATTGAGCGTCGGAATCTTATCATGCGTTGCATACCAAAGTTGTGCGGAATGTTGCAATGACCGCGCTCGCCAAAATTCAGCATTTTTGCATAAGGGTAGAGAGAACTACGGAGTTTTCGGTGAGTATCGGCCGGCTGCCAGGACAGCTAGGTAGCTTTCCGTAATTGCATTCTTCGGGCATGCGAAGTGGAAGTTTGCTGCAATGTGGAATGCCAACTTTGGGGCGTATGAAATTTGGCATCTACTAACCAAATTTGGAGAATATTTCGGTGACTAGGCTGTTGGATGTGAAGTACTCTAATGACTGTGTTGCTGCAAATGTCGAATGAATGCGCGAATGAGCTTTTGTCATGCATATTTACACTTGTCATTTCTTTCTAAAGAAGATTATGACTACGTGTCTAATAAAGGCTCACATTTTCAGATGGTGGGACCAACGCGCAGCTCCCCCAACGGTTTCGGAACGTCGGGCAGTGGTGAACTACCACCGCCACCGCCCATGACGCCGTCAGAGGCATTCATGGCCACTCAGACCGAGGTGCTGCGCCAAATCCTACAGACGCAGCAACAGATCGCCCAGCAGCTGAACCAGAGGCCACCCCATGGGGCAAATCATGAGGGGCCAAATCAGGTCACCACCTACCCTCAGTTCATCGGGATGAAGCCCCCGACCTTTTCCACGGCGGAAGACCCCCTGGAAGCTGAGGCATGGATCAAGGCAATCGAGGCCAAGTTCTCTGCCTTTGTACTGCCTTGCTCAGAGGAAAACAAGGCCAACTTCGCAGCCTTACAACTGCGAGGTGAAGCCTTCATGTGGTGGGATCATTTCAAGACCATGCAGCAGGGGCATGCTGTCACTTGGGATGAATTCAAGCAAGCTTTCAAAAGGCATCACATTCCTAAGGGATTAATGGATAGGAAGATGAGGGAGTTGCTGGCCCTCAGGCAGGGATCTGACACTGTGTATCACTATGCATAGAAATTCAATAGCCTTTGCCAGTATGGTGGACATCACGTGGATACCGATGCAAAGAAGATGGAAAGGTTCCGTGATAGCCTGGATGGTGAGTTGTACGAACGGCTGAACTTGATCGAGCCCAACAACTTCCATGAGCTCGTAAACAAGGCTATATCCCAAGAGGATGCTATGAAGAAGGCCCAGAGAGACAAGAAGAGGCAGGCTGGTTTTGCTTCGGGCAGTGGAACTAACAAAAAGTTTCGCTTTGTGAAAAAGAATGTTCCTAACTCATCCCAGCAATCTTCAACTGGACGCTGGACGATGAAGCCATCATAGAGCAAGCCTTCAGGGAATTTCTAGTTCCGCAACACTCAGCAGCAGGCTCCCAAGCCTAATGCACCCCCACGTAACCCTAGTGATCGCCGCTGTTACAACTGTGGACAGCCGGGGCACTATATCAATGACTGCCCCAAGCCCAGGCAGAACAAGCCCAACCCACAGAATCAAGGTGCAGGGATCAAGCCGGCCAATCCGGCTAAGAAGCCAATGGTGCAAGTCCGCCAAGCCAAGCTGAACTTCACCACCATGAGTGACATACTGGAGGGAGCTGCAGTGCTTACGGGTACATTCTCTATCAATGACAATCCTGTTAAAATATTGTTCGACTCCGGGGCCACTCATAGTTTCATAAGTGAAAAGCTAGTAGGCAAATTGGGTTTAAGTGGTTCACATGTTAAGGAGGCTTTTACAATTGTCACTCCGGGTGGAAAAATCTCTTCCCACACCTTAGCCCTCGGAGTACCTTTGAAATTGGGGAGTAAAATGGTTAAATCAAACCTCATTATCATAGTCCTAGAGGGTATGGATGTTATCTTGGGTATGGATTGGATGACCCGACATAAGGTGGTTCTAGATATCGCGGGTAGAGTTGTAGCAATCAATTCACCTACGGTCGGGCACACCATCTTGTACCTACCTTTTAAGGACGGTGCAGACCCTTGTGCCTATGTGATCATTATCTCTCATCTTGAAGAAATTCCAGTAGTTTGTGAATATCCTGATGTATTTCCCGATGAGTTGCCTGGCATGCCACCAGATAGGGATGTCGAGTTTGTGATTGAACTCCAACCGGGCACTGCGCCCATTTCTAAACGACCTTATCGTATGCCTCCCAAGGAATTAGCTGAACTGAAAAACCAACTCCAGGAATTGTTAGATAAGGGCTACATTTGCCCAAGTTCTTCTCCTTGGGGTTGTCCCGCACTCTTTGTCAAGAAGAAAGATGGTAGTTTGAGGCTATGTGTTGACTACAGACCGCTCAATGCGGTGACCATCAAGAACAAATATCCTCTCCCCCGCATTGATGTTCTTTTTGATCAGTTGGCTGGAGCCAAAGTTTTCTCCAAGATCGATCTTCGTTCTGGTTACCACCAAATCAAAATTTGACCTTGTGACATTCCCAAAACTGCTTTCTCCACTCGTTATGGTCTCTACGAGTTCTTGGTGATGTCCTTCGGTCTCACAAATGCCCCAGCGTACTTCATGTATCTCATGAACTCCGTATTCATGACGGAGCTTGACAAATTCGTAGTGGTCTTCATCGATGATATTCTAATCTATTCCAAAAATGAGAAGGAACATGCCAAACATCTTCGAATTGTCCTACAGCATTTGAGAGATCATAATCTCTATGCTAAATTCTCCAAATGCGAATTCTGGTTGGATAGTGTGAAATTCTTGGGGCACACTATTTCCAAAGATGGTATATCCGTAGATCCTAGCAAAGTACAAGAGGTGATGGATTGGAAACCACCCAAGTCCGTACACCAAATCCGCAGTTTTCTAGGTTTGGCGGGTTATTACCGCCGATTCATTCCGAACTTCTCCAGGATCGCTAAACCTATGACTGAACTGCTCAAGAAAGGAGTGAAATTTGTATGGAGTGAAGCATGTGAGAAAGCCTTCCACACGCTGAGACAACACTTAACCTCAGCCCCAGTGCTAGTACAACCGGATAATTCCAAACCTTTTGAAGTTTTCTGTGACGTGTCAAGCACTGGTCTCGGTTGTGTTCTTATGCAAGAGGGCCGAGTCATTGCCTATGCCTCACGGGCACTTCGACCCCATGAGATCAATTATCCCACCCATGATCTAGAGCTAGCAGCGGTTGTTCATGCTCTTAAGATTTGGAGACACTATCTGATGGGCAATCGTTGCAATATCTTCACCGATCACAAGAGTCTCAAATATATCTTCACTCAATCGGATCTAAACATGAGACAAAGGAGATGGCTTGAGTTGATTAAAGATTATGATCTAGAAGTGCACTATCACCCCGGAAAAGCCAATGTTGTTGCGGATGCTCTTAGCCGCAAAGTGCACTGCAACCATCTAGAAGTGGAGCCGTATAGTGACACCTTGTGTGAAGACATGAGGAAGCTTAACTTGGAAGTGGTAGAGCAAGGAAATCTATATGTCCTAGCTGCCGAATCCAATCTTTATGATAGAATTGTCACTGCTCAACGCAATGACGAGGGCATACAGCTAATCAAACAGAAGTTAGCAGAAGGAGACCTCAAGTATACCTGTTTCCGGAGGGATTCAAACGATGTGGTATGGTTTGGGAAACGTCTTGTGGTTCCCACTGACCAAGAAATTCAGAAAACCATCTTTGATGAAGCTCATCTTTCCAAATTCTCCATTCATCCCGGAAGCACCAAAATGTATCAAGATCTGAAGGAAAATTTCTGGTGGTCCAATATGAAAGTCGATATAGCAAAATATGTGTCAGAGTGTGATACTTGCCACAGAATGAAGGCAAGCCATTTGAAATCGGCAGGTGTACTCCAACCCTTGTCGATACCTATGTGGAAATGGGATGACATAAGTATGGACTTCATTGTGGGTTTACCCCTGACTGCTAGAAAGAAGGATTCTATTTGGGTTATCGTGGACAGACTCACCAAGACTGCCCATTTCATTGCAGTTCATACTACTTATTCAGTGCAACAATATACAGAGTTGTATATGGATCAAATAGTCCGTTTGCATGGAATTCCGAAGACCATAATCTCGGATAGAGGAACTCAATTTGTAGCTCGTTTCTGGGAGCAATTGCATGAATGCCTAGGAACCAAGTTGATCCGTAGTTCCAGCTATCACCCGCAGACCGATGGTCAGACGGAAAGGGTAAATCAAATTTTGGAAGCCATGCTACGGGCAAGCATCCTGCATTTTGATAAAAGTTGGGACAAGTGTTTGTCCTTGGCAGAGTTCTCTTATAACAATAGCTACCAAGCTAGTTTGAAGATGGCACCGTTCGATGCTCTTTATGGATGGAGATGTCGTACCCCTTTGAACTGGTCAGAAGCCGGAGAAAGGACACTCTTTGGTCTGGACTTAGTCAAAGACGCCGAAGAGAAAGTGCAAGTGATACGGGAGAACTTAAAGTTAGCACAGATGAGGCAAAAGAGCTATCACGATAGAGGAACGGCACCCCGACAATTTGAAGTTGGTACTTATGTATACCTAAAGGTTTCACCAACCAAGGGTGTGCAAAGGTTCGGTGTTAAGGGAAAGTTAGCCCCGCGCTATATCGGACCTTATGAAATCATTGAAGTATGTGGGCCTGTGGCTTATCGCATCCGACTTTCGGAGCGGTTCTCCGCAGTTCACAATGTATTCCATGTGACCCAACTGAAGAAAGGCGTGCCTGTGCCTGAAACCGAAGTGATCACGGAAGCAAATGCTTGGATTGAGCCAGATTTCTCACTCATCGAGCATCCCATGAGGGTGTTGGACAAAAAGGAGAGGAAGACCCGAAGACAAACCGTAAGGATGTACAAGATACAATGGAGTCATCATACGGAGGAAGAAGCAACTTGGGAGACGGAAGAGTATCTCAACACCAAGTACCCGGGTTTTCTGCAATCTCGAAACCGTGAGTTTCTACTACCTACCTTGTTTTTCTTGAATCGAATCTCGGGACGAGATTCCGTTTAAGGGGGGTAGGCTGTGACGCCCCAGGTTTTTAATTAACCTTAATTGCCGGTCAAACGTGTTGACTAAGGTCAAATCATGGTCAACCGGGGTCATCACCTCGAAAACCTCACCAACACTCACCCTTTAGCATCTTAAGCAAGTCTGACTCTTCTTGGTCAAAACCCTAGCTAAGGGGGACACACCCCTTGATGTCTTTGTGTCGATCTGGAACTTTTGCCGCGTTCTCCAAAATTTACCTAAACACTTCAAAACTCTCCAATATAAAAGTTGTCCAGTTTTTCATGAGACACAACATTCACGTTGAGCGGCATTTCAAATTCTGAGCGGAAAAGGTCCAAAATTGACAGTCAAACTCAGAATTCCTGTTCACCCGAGGCTTAAAAATTCTCAAATTGGCATTCAAATTTCTCCTTCGATTTGAATCTATTTCAAATTCGGTTTCAGCCATTTTTAGAGGATTAACTCACCTACAACTTTCCTATCTACAAGTTTTAGAGCTTACATGCAAATTTTTGAGAATCGTGCAAGCCAACAGGGGCACTTGGGACGGACCGGGACGGGGACGCGCTCGGCGCGACGTCACGCGCGCGTGCGTGTCCACGCGTCGCCACCGCGCCGCCGCCGTGCGCCGGTCGTACCACGGCGCGCCTGGGAGTCAGCGCGTGAGCGCGGTTGACGTCCGCCTCGTGCGTGCGCTCCAAGACGCGGCCTCGGCCGGGGAGCCGAGAGCCATGCGGCGCGTACGCGCGCGCCTGCGGTGCCGGCCGTGCGCCCGCCGTGCACGCACGCCGAGGGCCGCCGTACCCCGTGCATTTACGCGCCCGGACGCTTAGCCCCGAAGCAAGGCCGCCTCTGCACGCGCCTGGCTATAAATAGCCCGCCGTCGCAGCTCCCGCGCGTGAGCTCGCCGTCCGCCGCCCGCCATTGCTGCCGCCGCAGGCGAGCACCCCCCTCCGCTCGCTCCTGCCGCCGGCCAAGGCTTCCAAGCTCTTCCCAAGACCCCACTCGAGCGTCCACCGCCGCTTGTTGCCTTGCATTTCCCGCACACTCGCCGGAACCAGAGCCGCAGCGGGTGCGCCGCCGCGACCTCGCCGCCGCCGCTCGCCGGAGCCACCTCCGGCCACGCCACCACCACCAATCGACGCGTGGTGAGCCCAATCGCACCCCGGCGTCATTTGTTTGCCAGGTCCGGCCGCCGTTCGCCACCGGCGAGCCCTCCCCCACCGCCAAGGGCACGGTTGTGAAATCCCGAGGGCAGATGTGTAAACCAGGGGCCTAGTTGTAATGAAAATAATCTTAGTTTCTTTGCAAGTTGGTCCAACACCTTAGAAAAGGCCTAGAAATTCACAAAAAATTCAGAAAAATGAAAGCCCAATTTTGTTGGTCTCAGTGAGAGTAGATCTACAACTTCTACAAAGCATGACCATAGTTTTGACTTATAGATTTTGAATGAAAATTCAAATTCAGTTTGACACCTTTTTGCTGTAATTCAAAATCTAGAAGGGCTATGGAGCTGAATTTTGGATATGTTACTAGAATTGTCTTGTTTAGGCTCTGGACCAAAATTTGCACCAAGTTATTGAACAGATCTTTTATTATGAATTATTTTGAATTTATGCTATTTCTGCTTTACTGATTTTTGTAGCAAAATGTATAATGAATTTTTGAGCTCAACTTGTGGCAATGTGCATGTTAGGCCTAGAAGTAACTTTCCTGAGTTTATCTTGATTTTATCTCTATTAGAATTATTTAATCCTGATTTATACTTAGATATATCTTTAAATGCATAGTTCAAGTTTCAAATATATTTGTGGTGAACCTATGGGTGTTCTGATCTTGTTTAGGGTCAGAGTAGCTGTAGGCTTGTTGTTGGTTGCAGGAGCCTTATATATATTTATTTATGCATTTCCTTTAATTCAATTAGCTAGGAAATGTTATTCTTGCACATATAGGTCTTGTAGCTCTTTTAGCGTCCAAGCTTGAATCTAGTGGATGTTTAGTAGTAATTAGGCCAGCAAGGACCCCCTGTCCTTGTTTGTATGTTTTGTTTGTGCCTTTAAAAGTTAGTGTGCACATGAGCTTGTTAGTGGGAAGTAATTAAGAAAATAGATCCTCTAACCTTGTGACCTTGTAACTTGTTACCTAGCTTAATTTTAGGGTCTTTTAATTCACCCTTGCTGTTTGAGAATTTAAATTGGAATTATTTACATAGATGTGCACACAATCACTATTAAAAAATTGAATAATAAATCTCACATGAAATAACAATCATGAAAGTAAACATTAAGTAAATGTTGGTCAAAGATTAAACCCTTGTCCATAATAACCTTAATAAAAAGGAATTAATAATTAATTGTTTGTTAAGGTGAATGTGGCCAACAAGAGTTGGATGAAATAATTAATCTATCACACCACCTGAACCCTGCATTGCATTCTGTGTAGAGCTCCCTGACGGTAACTACGCGCTCGTGCCGGACGCCGAGGAAGGAGGAGCTGAAGCGGAGCTGCAGTACGTGGAGGTGATCGACGACACCGAGGACCCTCAGGCTAACCCTGCTGACGAAGGCAAGCCCCGGTGCATTAACCAAGTGTTTTTGAAACTTTATGCAACTATCTATGGATGATTGTGCATTTACGTTCAGGAGTTGAAATGAAACACTAGATGCATGATCCCTAGGTACCTATGTCTTTACTAGTATGATAGGTCGGTAGCTGCTATGCTATAGGACCGTTACAAGTCGAGTGATGCTTGTCACTCGGGAGAATAGGTTCTTATGTTGGAATCATAAGATCTCCTTAAATGGATTGCTCATGTGGTAAGAGCGTGGGATGTGGGCTCCGGTCCAATGGCTTTCGTGGGTTAAGTGTTTGAACGTACTAAACACTTGTTAGAAATGGGTACGGTAAGCCTAGTACCTAAATGAGGCGGTGCGGGAACTTTGCGCTACTAATCTTAGGGTTGCGGCCCCGGGCTCGCCACCTGAGTACATGTGTGAAGCTAGGTGACCTCGGTGGTCTAGCCTAGCAAGCCTCGTACTTAAGACTATAACATCTGATCCCAATCCGAAGATTTTTGGGAACCGCCTGGTGGTTGTCCTCACGGGGGCACCCTACCGTGTGTTTAGGTGTACCTTGCAAGGTTTAAATCAATCGATTGTCGGCCTCTCACCGTTATCTGAGACTACTTACTCCACTGGCCATGAGATCCCTAATGATGGAAGTTGATGAATATTATGCTTGATTAATTGTCTTGCACAACTTATGCTTGCAATAGTTGGCTAATTTAGAAAAGAATATCCAACTAGAACTTGTGCTAAAATCTTGAAAGTAAGGACATACTCTTTGTCGCCTTTCAGCAAAAGAAACCCCACTGGCCAAAAAGCCTTTCATGTCTAGAGTTGGTGAAGTAGTTATCACCGACGGGTAAGTCTTGCTGAGTATTAGTATACTCAGCCTTGCTATAATCTGTTGCTTCAGGTAATGCCTTTGCTGATGTGTGGCCTGGAGAGATCCCGCCTGGCTGGGAGCTGGAGTGGGTGGAAGATGAATAATGAAGGCATCATGGCAGGCCTCCCGTGATGTTTCCTTGTACCGTTAGTTTAATTCCGCTATTTTCAAAACTCTGAACTTCGTTATCATGTCAAAAACTTCGGTTTGTAATAATTAAGCCCTTCGGGGTAAAGTTGGATGTTAATCATATGTTGTTCTCTGGACTCGCCTTCGTGTGAGTTTTAATGCATATATGTCGATCCTTGTTGCTTTGTAAGTGATTTACCGTGCGTTAACCCGGTAACTAACAAAAGGATGATACCTTATTATTGCTTAATGACCAAAGTGGATTGGTTTAGGCGATAGTACGGTATTTTCCTGGGTGGGTTGTCACAGAGAGTGCCTCAACATCCAAGTCCGAGTCTTCATCTTCCGAATCCCAAGACTTGTCTGTTGAGCCCTCTCCTGAACCCCGAACACCAAAGGAAGAAGAAATTCAACCTTCGGTGTCCACTTGCAAATTCGAGGATGACCCATCTAGAAATCCTTTAGACACCTTGAATTCTGTTGATGCCCAATTAGGGGAGGATCCTTATTCTATCCATACCGATCATTCTAGAAATCTTTTGATAGAACCTTCCCTTAGTCCTGCGGTGCCACCTCTACCTCCTGATCCTCCTGACGAAGCTTATCCTGAGGAGGCCATGAGGGAGGGATGGTTAGAGGGAGTGACACGATTTTCCGAAGCAATTTGGAACCTTCTCTGGTTGTCCCTTTATCTATTAGAGGCACTGTCGTAGAGGCCCATTATAACCCCATCATGGAGGTTAAAATTTTGCCAAGGCACTTAGCGGAAACTCTTTTGGGTGGAGTCTCGCTAGCATCATCTGACGTGCTCCTCGAGACTCATCCCTTTGGATGTGTTCTTGAATGTCGGGGGATTGCAAGTGTCGTGCCTCTTATCATAGACGGGATCGAGGCTAGTTTAGACTTTCACATCTTCGATGTCCTTGATCTCGATCTTCTCCTAGGCTCCCCTTTTGAGAGACATGGGTACCCATGGGTCCCCACCGGCCAGGGTCCCAGGGGCCCCTGACAAATGGACCCGACCTGCCAGAAGACCCGCAGACCTTACAAGTGGGCCCAGCGACCTAATCAGGATCCCGGAAGACCCGCGAAGCCTTGGCGTGCAAGTCAAGACACGGCGACCTGGCGCGCTGCTGCCTGTAGACTCTGCGTATCGTGGGATGTCCCTTGTAATCCGGGAGATATGCTTCCCACAGTTGTAACCGACCCCGACACGGGTCAACCGACCTGCGCATGCAAACCCTAGCCCGTCCTCCCCATATAAGGCGGCCTAGGCCTCCGTGCACAGGACAACTCATCTTCATCCTCGCATAATCCACCACAACTAGACGTAGGGTTTTACTCTCCGGAGGCCTGAACCAGTATAAACCCTTGTCTCTGTGTTCCTCGCCGGCGTACTCGCCTAGTTCCGTGTGCATCCCGTGCATAACCACCAACGCTCTTAGGTCCCGATCCTCCATTAGCCTGCAAACCTATAGGGTAACCTCCTAGCGGATCTGTCCAGGTCTCACCCCCTGACAGTTGGCGCGCCAGGTAGGGGTGATCGGGAACTCGCTGTGCAGCATGGTGGCCCAATCTGGTGTCGTCTTCCCGGCGAGCATGGCGGCCTTGCTCGCCGACCCCGTGGAGATCTGCTTTGGATCCTTCACGGTGACTTCTCCTGCTCCGGCAGCCTCGACTCCTCCAGCGACCTCCGAGAAGGTCGTCACGGCGTTCGCCGCTGTCTCTGCTCCCGATCTAGTATCGGAGACCCACCCACCCAGACCCTGTGACCTTGTGCAGGGGATGGAAAGTGTCATCAGCTCGATGAGGGAAACCCTGGAGATCTGCGAACGAGCCCAGCGCTCGACGCAGACTGCGCTACACCACGACACGTTCCCCTTCGGCCTGAAGTCAGCGCCCGGCCTTCGCCTGAGCCAACTTTCCACACCTCCTCAGATCCAATCTGGGCGGTGACCTTCACGCGACTCAAGGCCTGCGCCTCGTGCCCGCCGCGACCCTCTCGACGTGCCCTGCACCTATCACAAGGGTGCGAAGCATACCCTCCGTGGGTGCCGCCTGCGGAAGAAGATCGACAATGAGCTCCCTCACCGAGCTAAGCGACCTACCCAGTCTCCGGACTGCGGGGAGTTCCAGAAGGTCCGGGTTCGCATCTCCCCCAATGACTCAGAGATCGTCTTCCGTCAGGTGATGGTGATCTCCGAGAATGAGCCACCCCGCGCGGGTGCGACCAACTCCGAGGAGGCGGTCCGCATCCAAGCCAACGCTCGCCGCGCTGAGCGACGTGCGGAGGAGCAGCGGCGCGTCTTGCCCTGCGCTCGAGACCTGCGCCTGGAGTTCGAGGAAGCTGGGATCCTGACCTTCAATATCCCCCAGGCCAACCTGGGTGCGGCCATTACCCGACTCCAGCAAGTCCAGACGCCTGAAGCTGAGCAGGCCCTCGCGTACCTCCGCTGCGTCTTCATCAACCCGCCACTCACGTAGTCGATCCCATCGACTTGCACGCAGCCATCTCTCCCCCATCCGGGAGGAGGTCGCTCAGCACAACCCTGAGCAACCCGCCCAGCAGCCCGCTGCTGCCCGCGACCTTCGCGTCAACCTCGACGCCAACAGGCGTGCTCGCGATGCCCGTGGCATCATCGACCAGCGCCACTGAGAGCGCGAGGAGCGCGAGCTCCGCCGCCGCCTGGACTACGACCGCGAGTACGGCGCACCCGGGGGCGTTCACCGCATCATGGAGCGCGAGCTCCGTGATCAACATGAGATTGAGAACCAGCGCCGTGCCAAGTACGACGCCGACCACGGCGACCCCGCCATCATCCAGTCCAACCGGGATCGGCAACCACGTTCCTAGGTTGTCGTCCCCGAGCGCAGCGTCCACTCCGCGCCAAGAGAGGCCGCCCCGGCCAGAGGCTCCGGCGACGACCTTGCCCTCAACGCCTTCCCGGCATTGGATGCCTGCTTCAAGAGGGTGGAGTACCCCGACAACTTCAAGCCCAACATCAAGCCATATGATGGGCGCTCTGATCCTAACATCTGGCTGTCGTCCTACTACGTCACCGTCAAGGCGGCCAGTTGTAGCTTCGACCATATGACGGCCTACTTCCCGCTAGTCATGGGCAAGGCCCCTTCGCTGTGGCTCAACAACCTTGAGCCCGGCTGCATCAAGACTTGGGTCTATCTGTCCCAGGCCTTCACGTCGAACTTCCAAGCGACCTATGATCGCCCTGGAAACGCCTTCAGCTTGGGGCGGGTCGTGCAGAAGCCCAAGGAGCGGCTTCGCGACTACAACACCTAATTCTTCGAGAACCGGAACGAATGCGTTGGCGTCAGGGATGACCAGATCATCGACAGCTACAAGAAAGGCATCAAAGACCGCAAGGTCTTCGAGAAGATCCATGAGGCTGTCCCGACCAACGTCAAGGAGCTCATGGTCATCGTCAACAAGCTGATGGACACAGAAGACGCCCTCCAGAATCAGTTCGACGCTGATAACGCTGGTGCATCTGGCACTACAGCGGATAAACTCTGCAAGCGACCTTCCGAGGTCCTAGCGGCTGAAGGGCGACGAGGTTCGTCCTTCAACCAAGAGGAGTTCGACCTGGCACTCGACAGCATCTGCGGGTTCCACGAGGGGGCCACCCACACTCTCCGCGAGTGCTCCCAGTTCAAGAGGGCCTTCAGCGCCCCCGCGGACCCTAAGCGACCCAGGAACGATGACAAGCGCCGCGACAACCGCCCCTACAACAACAACTACCCTACAACAACAACTACCAACGTGACGATTGGCGAGATCGGCGCGATGACCGCCGCGAGGAGCGATATGATGATCGCTGCGAGCCACCTCGCAGCGACCCACCACGCGCAACCCACCTCCAGCCGCTCCTCGCGACGAGACGAACTTGCCCCAATGGGCCTTTCCAGGCCGCAACCCGCGCGATTAACATGATCATTGGCGGAATCAAGTCCAGCGCCAGTAGGAGGCACTATAGGAAGGACAAGCGCGATGTCCACCTCGTCCACACTCAGCCCATTGTGCCTCTGCGTTGGTCTGAGCAGGCGATTACATTCTCTATGGAGGATCACTGGGTCCACATCCCAGATCCTCGGGTCCTATCCACTCGTTGTTGAGCCCACGGTGGACAGGGTCCTGCTCTCCCAGACCCTGGTCGACGGAGGCAGGGGGCTCAACATCATCTTTGTTGAGACCCTCAAGAAGATGGGCTTCGACTTCGACAAGATGACGAAGTGCGATGAGCCCTTCTATGGCATCGTCCCCGGGAAGGCGGCCTACCCCCTGGGTCGGGTCTCCCTCCCCGTGACTTTTGGTACGGAGGCGAACTTCCACACGGAATACCTCAACTTCGAGGTCGCCAACTTCAAGTCCTCCTACCACGCGATCCTAGGTCGCCCGATGCTGGCCATATTCATGGCCATCCCTGTCACACCCGATTTTCCGAAGAAAACCGAATGCATCTCATATGTGTGACAGGATCTCAATTTCACACATACGATAGACATAATGAGTGTAATAACAAAAATAATGCTCAAAAACATACAAGAAGAGGTTTAATAACTTTTATTACACTCATGGATAGACACGAAAGTCTTTACACGAACATCGATAGCTAAGATGATCCAGCACCATCTTCAACTCCACAGGCATCTGACTGTGGGAAACACATCCTCAGAACTCATCGAAGTCGCTGAAGTACTCTTCTCTAGTGTTCTCCTCTGAACAGCGGGTAAGCAAGGGTGAGCACACTTATGGTTGGAGCTCGGCAAGTGGGGAAAATGCAAGGCTATCAAGGATAGGCTAAGAGTTTGCAGCGGTTAGCATTTTAATGTTGGTCAAATTTTATTAGCAAGCACCTATTTACTAGGTGTAAGTTTATACCATCCCAAAAATTAACTTTAGAAAACATTATCTCAAAACCATATAAAACCATGATTTAATTTCATCTTCAAGTTCACTTATCATGTGTGGGTCCAGGCCGCTCTTCACCGTGAGCACGGCTGATCGATCAGTTTTCACTCTGCAGAGATCGAACACTTTACCCACAATTCGTGTTCCCCATGTTGCCCGGGTTGATCAGACCCTTAAACACTTCCGAGGTGAGTGGCTAGGGGTCCGCTACAAAGCCTTTACAAAGATATGCAAAAGACCAACAACCTGCAACAGTTACAGCAGCGGAGCGGACCATAACCCTCCCTAGTGGTCAGCACCTTAGCAAAGGCTACTGCTGGGTGTTGCGGAACTGGAAATTCCCTGAAGGCTTGCTCTGTGATGGCTTCATCGTCCAGCGTCCAGTTGAAGATTGCTGGGATGAGTTAGGAACATTCTTCTTCACAAAGCGAAACTTTTTGTTAGTTCCACTGCCCGAAGCAAAACCAGCCTGCCTCTTCTTGTCTCTCTGGGCCTTCTTCATAGCATCCTCTTGGGATATAGCCTTGTTTACGAGCTCATGGAAGTTGTTGGGCTCAATCAAGTTCAGCCGTTCGTACAACTCACCATCCAGGCCATCACGGAACCTTTCCATTTTCTTTGCATCGGTATCCACGTGATGTCCACCATACTGGCAAAGGCTATTGAATTTCTGTGCATAGTGATACACAGTGTCGGATCCCTGCCTGAGGGCCAGTAACTCCCTCATCTTTCTATCCATTAATCCCTTAGGAATGTGATGGCTCTTGAACGCTTGCTTGAATTCATCCCAAGTGACAGCATGTCCCTGCTGCATGGTCTTGAAATGATCCCACCACATTAAGGCGTCACCTCGCAGTTGCAGAGCTGCGAAGTTGGCCTTGTTTTCCTCTGAGCAAGGCAGCACAAAGGCAGAGAATTTGGCCTCGATTGCCTTGATCCATGCCTCAGCTTCAAGGGGGTCTTCTGCCTTGGAAAAGGTCGGAGGCTTCATCCCGATGAACTGAGGGTAGGTCGTGACCTGATTTGGCCCCTCATGATTTGCCACATGTGGCGGCCTTTGGTTCAGCTGCTGGGCGATTTGTTGCTGCGTCTGCAGGATCTGGCGCAGCACCTCGGTCTGAGTGGCCATGAATGCCTCCGCCGGCGTCATGGGCGGTGGCGGTGGTAGTTCACCACTGCCCGATGTTCCGAAACCGTTGGGGGAGCTGCGTGTTGGTCCCACCATCTGAAATGCGAGCCTTTGTTAGACACATAGCCATAATCTTGCTTAGAAAGAAATGACAAGTGTAAAACATGCATGACAAAAGCTCATTCGCGCATTCATTCGACATTTGCAGCAACACAGTCACAAGAGTACTTCACATCCAACAGCCTAGTCACCGAGATATTTTCCAAAATTGGTTAGTAGATGTCAAATTTCATACTCCCCAAAGTTGGCATTCCACATTGCGGCGAACTACAACTTCGCATGCCCGAAGAATGCAATTGTGGAAAGCTACCTAGCTGTCCTGGCAGCCGGCCGACACTCACCGAAAATTTCGTAGCTCCCTCTACTCTTATGCAAAAATGCTGAATTTTGGTGAGCGCGGTCATTGCAACACTCCGCACAACTTCGGTATTCCACGCATGCTAAGATTCCGACGTTCAATTGTTCGAAAACTCCCTTTCCTAAGCTGTTTGGACAGCAGCCCGGATTGGATTAAAACTTGCATAACTTCCAATAAGAAAGTGCACGATTGCTGAGATTTAGAGAACACGATCGTCACCAAAATTCCAAACAAGCTTGGTATACAACACCGAACTCGATTCTGATCACAAATTGCTTAAGTATTTCCTTACAACAACATTACGGATAAAGTGTTCACAGAACATTACAAAGGTTCCAAGGTTTGAAAATACCACATTACAACCTGGGTTACACTGCAGTCATGCTGCACAAAAGCATTCTCCTCTGCTCACCTACCACAAACCAACCAAAAGGCTACACACAGGAGCATGACCCATCTTACTACAACACTACGGCAACCTAGTTGCCGACCGAAGCACCACTGCCAGCAGGTGAAGCCGGTGGGGTCGGTAGTGGTGGTCCAGCCTGACTCGCCTGGTCAAGACCAGACTGAGCCTGCTGCTCCTCCGGAGGTGCCTCCACCGGAGGTGGTGGCTGCAGAGCCACAATGGCCTGCAGAGCTGCTACCTGTACCTCAGCCTCCTCTACCTGCTGCTGCATCTCAATGATGTTCTGTAACAGTGTCAACCTCTCGATCTCTCGAGCGTCCACGTCCTCCTCAAGGGTAGTGACCTCTGCCTCTAGGTCTAAGATTCTCTGCAGGCGGTCACCTCTCTCTAACTCCAACTGGAACCTCCTGGCACGCAGTCGGTCGTTCTCCTGCTGAGTCTGGGCGAGGGTGAAGCTCAGCTGCTGGTATGCTGCCGAAAGATTGTGCCAGGCCAGCCGAGCCGACTCCAGTCGCTGGCTGATCATCAGCTGGGTAGTGTTACGCAGGCCCTGGAGTGTGAACACAGCGTCCAGGCAACGCGTTAGCGTCTGCGTGACGTCCAGTGGGACTGCGAGCATCAGTAACTCCTGAAGGTGGTCCACACGGTCCCTCCATGCCGGATCGTGCGGGTTCACCGCCGGAAATAGTCCGAATGGTGACAGTGCTACTACCGTCGGGTTATGGTCGCAGAAATCCGTCAATACCCAGAGGGCAGCCGACTCTAAGGACTCCTGCAGACGAAAACCCCAGTACACCGAGCTCAAGTCGAACCAGTCGGGGTGGTCCGGGTGAGGTGGTACAGTGACAGTCACTCTGCAACGAGGCACGCCCAGGTGCTCTAACTCGAGTACCTCGTAGACGGGCGGAATGGTGTAGCCGGCAGCGCTGAGTGCCTCCCACGCAAGGCGTGGAAAACCCTCCCAGTGCAGTCCGTCTGTACGGACCGAACCATCAGCGCCGTACTCGAGAAACATGGGGGCAGCCATCTGTACAAAAATGTAACGCATGTTAGAACTCAAAAGAGAGCAACATGTCAAATGGTGCAAATTCTGGCAGCTGTGCTACCCCAAAAGAACCGGGCTATACCCCTTCAACTCCGGCCCCCTGTGCTCCTTTCGGATAAGACTGTCAAATAATTCTAGATACCTAATTAATTGGCTAAGCCAGAGCCATATGGACTGTGGTTGCACTATCTTCCTGGGTGGTTCTCCATGTTCCAATTAAAACATATGATCATGATATTAACAAAGCATCATCTTTCACCAAAGTTATCATGATCAACATTCATCATTTTGCAAAGTTTCATTTGAACCATCCCAAGGTATAGCAACTAAGCATTTCTACCCAAAACATTTATTTAAAAGGGTAGTTCAAGGTAATGGGGATAAAATTCTAGTCATATCCTTAAAAAGGTGATTTTCCCATCAATTTATGCATAACAACATTTAAAAGTAAATTTAGTTATCATGCAAGTTGTGTGGGACAAAATAGAGTATGCAAGGGAGGAAATCCACTTGCCTTCCTTGCTTAAACACTGGGGTTCTTCTTCCTTAAAAAGTTGCTCTTGATCTTCGATTGGAAGCTCTGCTCCAACTAGCACGATATCTATGCACACAGCAAAAATCATACAATAAATAAAAATAGTACATCAAACATTACAAAAGACTAAAACAAGCTTCTAAAACTGACGGGCTCGAAGAGACGATCGCGTGGACACCAAGAACGCTTAAAATGGAGCTAAAACGCAAAAGATATGGCTAAAACATGGTTTAGGGGCTAGATTGTGAGAAAACTTGGGCTCCAGAGGCTTTTCTGCAAAAACTAGGGACCTAAACCTAATTACATATAAAAACTGAAGGGTTTTCATGCAAAAGGACAAAGCTTGGACCTCGGATGGAAAACCAAAGAAGTTCAGGGGTTAAAACGGAAAAACCAGGACTTATCTGTAAGGACCTTTGGAGGTGGGAGGGCATTTATGTGATATTAGAATCTGCGGGGTCTTTTCTGCAAAATGACAGAGGCCGCGCAGGGTTGACCGGTATCTGGTCTTTTTGACTCGGGGCGGGGGCGGGCCGATCTGGACCATTGGTCACTGATCGAGCGGCCACGGAGGCCCGCGAGCGGCGCATAGCGGCGCTCGGCCGGCGCGTGGCGGCGGTTCGCCGGAACCTCGCCGGAGCACGGCCGGAAAAGAGCTCCCGGGCTCGGATTGCTACGGGAAAAGCGCCAAAACGAAGAGGAGTGCGAGAGGGGTTCACCTATGGGCTTGGAGAGGAGGATGAAATGCTGGAGAAGGAGATCGGCGACGGGCGGCGGAGCTCCGGCGGTGAGCTTTGGCGGCGGCGCGCTGCGCAAGAGAGAGCGGAGAAGCTCAGGAGAGGTGCGGGAGGATGAGGGGATGATGCCCGCCTTTTATAGGTTAGAGGGGAGGAGAGGAGGAGGCGGCTAGGCGGTGGGCATACCGGCGGCCATTAATGCTCGGTGGTGGACCTCGGTGCGGGGGTTTCGGGAGGAAGAGGAAGGGCGAAGTGGCACATGGGATTGATTGCGGCGCACACACACGCACCTAGTGTAGGGAGGAGAGGAGGCGCGGGAGGGGAGGGCAGCAGGGAACGGCGGCCGGCGCGGCATGGAAGAAGGGGCGGGGGCTGGAGGAGGAAGACGACCCTGACGGGTGGGGTCCGCCCGTCAGCGGTAGAGAGAGGGAGCGAGAGGATGGGCCAGTGGGGCGTAACGGGCTGGGGAAGATGGGCCGGCTAGGCATAACGGGCCAGGGAAGATGGGCCGCGGGAGATGGCAGGCCGGCGGGAAAATGAAAAAAAGAAACGGGCCGCCGGGTGGGGTTGGGCTGAAAACGGGGAAGGGAGAGAGGGAAAGGTTTTTCTTTTGTTTTTTTTCCTTTTTTTCTTTTTCAAACCTTTTTATTTCAAAACTTTTCAAACCTTAAACACTTAAAACCTTTTCAAGTTTTCAAAATTATTTTTAAAAACTTTTTAAACCACACACAACAAACAAAAACAAATGCATACAAAAATGATGCACATTCACTTGAGTATTTCTAAATTCATTAAATATTATTTAATACTTTAAGAGCAAATTTAATTAGTCAAATTATTAAACCCTTAGAAAATGAAATCTAACCTTGTTTCTATTACTTTTATTTGTGATGGAATTTTTAGGGTGTGACAATCCCGCACTACACCTATCTGGTGCTGAAGATGCCGGCTCCACATGGGGTCCTCTCCGTTAAGGGGGACCTCATCGTCTCCTTCAGGTGCAACACACAGGCCCTCGACCTCGCCGCGACCTCCACTGCTGCAGACGCCTCCGCGGTCTTGGTCGCTGAGGCCAAACATGTCGACCCTGTCGACCAATCTGTCCCAGAGCAGAAGCGCACTGAGACCGCGCTAGACGTGGCTCCATCAATGAAGAAGGTCTGCTTCGGCCTTGCCGACCCAGAGAAGACGGTGGTGATTGGCGACGGGCACGACCCCAAATAGGAACTCGCGCTCACCAGCTTCCTCCGGGATAACGCCGACATATTCGCATGGAGTCCATCGGATATGCCAGGTGTCCCCAAGGAGCTGGCTGAGCACGCCTTGGATGTAAGCAAGACGGCCAAGCCTGTCAAGCAGAAGCTTCGCCGCTTTGCGAAAGATCGCAAGGACATCATTAGGGTAGAGCTAATAAAGCTCCTAGCTGCCGGATTTATCCGAGACTGTAAAAACCCGGTTTGGCTCGCCAACCCGGTTCTTGTACCAAAGAAAACCAGTCACTGGTGAATGTGTATCGACTACACCGATCTCAACAGGCACTGCCCCAAAGACCCCTTCCCTCTTCCGCGCATCGACCAGGTCGTGGATTCCACGGCCGGAAGCGTCCTCCTCTGCTTTCTCGACTTCTACTCAGGGTATCACCAGATAGCCCTGAAGGTTTCTGACCAAGACAAGACGGCGTTCATAACGCCCCACGGCATCTACTGCTACACGGCCATGACCTTCGGCCTCAAAAATGTGGGTGCGACCTATCAAAAGGCCATCCAGAAGTGTCTGGCCAGCCAGATCAACAAGAACGTAGAAGCCTACGTCGACGACATGGTCGTCAAGACCACCCACGAGGATAAGCTCATAGCTGACCTCGCGTAGACCTTCGCCAACCTCCGCGTCTACCGCTGGAAACTTAATCCAGAGAAGTGTGTCTTCGGTGTCCCATCTGGCAAGCTCTTAGGCTTCATGGTCAGCAACCGGGGCATCGAGGCCAATCCCACCAAGGTGGATGCTATCCTCTGGATGAAGCAACCTATAGGCAAGAAGGATGTCATGAAGCTCACCGGCATGATGGCGGCCTTAGGCCCATTCATTAGTAAACTTGGCGAAATTCTTCAAGCTGCTAAAAAAGGCGGACAAGTTCGTTTGGACTGAGGAGGCGGACCAAGCTCTGGAGCAACTCAAGACCTTCCTCACGGCACCCCCGGTGATGGTGCCCCCGGCACCTAAGGAGCCCTTACTGCTCTACATCTCGGCGACCACCCATGTGGTCAGCGCCGTTCTAGTGGCTGAGCAGCCTGAAGAGGGGCGACCTTACCCCGTCCAGTGACCTATCTACTACATCAGTGAAGTCCTATTTGATAGCAAGACCAGGTACAGCCAGCCCCAGAAGATGCTCTATGCACTACTAATGACCTCCTGCAAGCTCCGACATTACTTCCAATCGCACAAGATCAAGGTCGTCTCGGCCTACTCCCTTGGCGAGATCCTGCGGAGCCGTGACACCACTGGGCGCATCGTCAAGTGGTCCATCAAGATGGGCGAGTTCGACCTAGAGTTCTTCCCTAGGCAGGCCATCAAGTCCGAGGTCATCGCAGACTTCGTCTCGGAGTGGACAGAGATCCAGCAGCCTCCCCCGTTGGAGTAACCTGAGCACTGGAAAATGTACTTCGATGGTTCCCTGAACCTTGAAGGAGCTGGCGTAGGCATCCTGTTCATCTTACCCAGGGCGACTACCTAAAGTACATCCTGCAGATCCACTACAAGGCGTCCAACAACGATGCCGAGTACAAGGCCCTCATCCACGGGCTACGCATAGCTGTCTCCCTCGGGATCAAGTGCCTCATGGCCTATGGTGATTCCAAGGTCATCATTGACTAAGTCAGCAAAGACTTCGAAGCCAGGAAGGACACGATGGATGCCTACTGCGTTGAGGTGTGCAAGCTCGAGCGTCACTTCGAAGGGCTCGAGTTCCACCACGTCTGCTGCAACAACAATGTCACGGCCGATGTCCTCTCCAAGCTTGACTCAAAGCGAGCACTGGTTCCGGCCGGTGTGTTCGTTCAGGACCTGCGCAAGCTGTCCATCAGGCTCATCCCCGACCCAGAGTCGGCTGATGACAAAGTGACCTCGCCTGGAGGTCGCGAGATCCTCATGATCGACGCAGAAGAAGACTGGCGCCTTGACTTCATCGCCTTCCTCCTCGAACATTGAGTGCCCGAGGATAAGGCGGAGCGCGAAAAGATCACGAGGCGTAGCGCCAACTACATCATCGTCGGCAAGGAACTCTACCGGAGGTCCACCTCCATTGGAGTACTGATGAAGTGCACCCTACGATCTGAGGGCCTCAGGCTCTTGGACGAGATCCACGGTGGCGAGTGTGGCAACCACGCCGCTTCTTCCAACCTGGTGGGCAAGGTCTTCAGGTCTGGCTTCTATAGGCCCACGGCCATGGCTGATGCCCAGGAACTTGTACGTCGATGCAAGGGGTGTCAGTTCTTTGCTAAGCAACAGCATGTCCCGGCTCAGGCCCTGAGGACTATCCCTCTGTCGTGGCCCTTCGCAGTTTGGGGTCTCGACTCTATGGGACCCTTCAAGACCACCCCTGGCGGCTACAAGCACATCATCGTGGCGGTGGATAAGTTCACCAAGTGGATCGAGGTTCGCCCCGTATCTAGCGTCACATCGAAAGAGGCGGCCAAATTCATCGAGGAGATCACCCACCGCTTTGGGGTGCCAAACAGGATCATCACCGACCTTGGCACGGCCTTCATAGGAGGCTTCAAGATAGCATGATCGACGTATACTACTCCTCGGTAGCGCACCCGCGGTGCAACGGCTAGGTTGAACGTGCCAACGGCATGGTCTTACAGGCCGTCAAAGATCGCATCTTCGACGGCTCAGCACCTTACACAACCAGGTGGCTCTCAGAGCTTCCTCACGTCCTCTGGGGTCTCAGGACCCAAGTCAGCTCGGCTACAGGGTACTCACCCTTCTTTCTGGTCTACGGGTCAGAGGCCATCCACCCCACCGACGTGGCCTTCGGTGCTCCTCGCCTCCAGAACTTCGACGAATGAGAAGTAGAGCAGACACCCAGGCTCGACCTTGACAGCATCGAGGAACATCGTATGGTTGCGCTCATACGCCACACCCGCCAGGAGTAGCAGCTACGTCGCTACCACTGTTGACGGTCGAAAATTGCTACTTTTACACCGTCAATATCTGCATAAAACAAATGTAAAAGGATCATCAACACTGGAATAGGGCTTGGTACGGATAATTTCCACAAGTGTTGGTGTTTCTAGCTTTTGTTGCAGGATGCACCGAACTACGTGCCAAATGGTACAGTTGAGACCAAGTAGTCCAATGGCTATTAAAGGACATCATCATAAACATCCTCAAATGCCAATTTGGACCACACCATTGCGACGGGCTCGTCGAGATGACCGAAATGGACATATTATATGCCTACATCGGAGTCCGGATGAGAAAGATATGCACAAGACAAGATATCTTGTGAGCTCGGTGGGACCCACACCAGACCACGTGGCGACGTGTGCCACATTGGATGTCATGTGTCCATGACACCTCATCAATCCATGTGAAGCAACTCCCGACGAATCAGACACCGTCACGTGTGTAGCACAAGGATCCAAGGGCCCACCAAGGACCCAAACCACCTCCAAACTCGGCATGCACCTAGAACCATCATAAGGGCCCACATATTAGTCACCGAGAGAAAGAACAAGCCAGAAGGAGGTGGGCCAGGGTCGGCCGAACCCTTTTTGCCACCATTCGCCATCTGCTTCCACGTGGTGCTTCTTGGTTGATCCCTTGCAACGCCCTGGGGTGGATTGGTGACATGGCGCCCGTTTATTGGCCGAAAGAAGGTCGGTTTGGTTCCTTCCCCTGGAAGCTAGAGAAGAGTGCATTGCAAGATTCCTTGCCACGTGTCACTCTCCTATTGGTAGCACCCAAAGATGGCTGAAAATGTGGAGGCAAATGGTGCCAAAGGCAAGCCTCTCCCTCCTCTATAAATAGGAGGGGAGGGGCTCCATTTTGGAGCACACACTTCTCCTCCTCCTCTTCATTTTGGCTTGGAGCCTCTCTCTTTAGGAGAGGAGAGCTCTTTGTATAGTATTAGTGCTAGGAAGTGAGGTGGGAGGCTTGAGGCCATGTCATGTTCATGACATCTTCCTCAAGAACGATCCTCAGCGGTGCCTTTGTTATTCAACTAGACTAAAGTGAGTATTTCGATATTTCCTATTTAGACTAAAGTCATATGCTTGCTTAGTTGCTTTGTTCTTGTGTTCTTCATTTGTTCTTGGTTTAGAGGCTTGTGTTCTTCGAACACAACCCTTTCGATCCAGTAGACTTAGATCATAAGTTTGCGTCTAGTTTGCCAGCGTGTCTATTAGAGTAAAGTGAAGCTCCTGCATGTTTCTAGTTAGATCAAAGTGCATTCGTGATCTTGCATGAGTGATAGAGCATACCTTGAGCTAGTGCCAGTACCTCCCTCGCGGATACGTAGGAATAGTGAGTGGTGTAGACGAGGTGTCTGGACCATAAGCTACCCTTTGAAGGACACGTATGATCGTAGCGTAGAGGTAGGCCGTAGTGGTGACAGCCTGTTGGACCCTTTGTCAACCCTCTTACGTCGCGTGCCGAGTTGGGCTCGAGCCAGCACAAAGGCCTTGTGCTTGGTGCCCTAAGTGAGTGTTATGCCTGAGAGAACGTAACTAGACTCTGCGCTCGGTCCGAGCAGATCCTTTCTACCTATCCTATCCATCAGAGTTGTGTCCTTGGATCATCCATACTAGAGTAGGAGATAGTGCACATCGTTCCTTGGATTCGATACCTTTGGAATACTCTCCTTCCTTGGGGAAGTGCTATAGCGGTATTTCCGTGCGCTTGCAGTATACCCAGTCGTTCTTATACGCTCCCTCTAGGTGCGCAACTAGTGGTGACATTAAGAAACGCCAACAAGCATTTCTGGCGGCGTTGCCGGGGAACGGTTGTTGTATCTATCTTCGAACCTAGTGGTCCTCGTATTTATCTTTTTCGTTTTCTTCTACCTTCACCCCCTGTTACCCATCGAGATATCCTTTTTCCTTTTGTTCTACCTTTACCCCCGTTACCCTTTGAGATGCCTTCCTGTCAAAGCCTCTCTACCCCTAGGGGCGAGTTCATCTTAGAGCAACCATCAACTTCCTCATCTTGCTGCGAGCTTCGTCCTGACTTTATAGCCATGGTTCGGAATCGACCTTTCTCTAGAGCGATCAGTGATGACCCTAATGTTCATTTAGAGGAGTTCGAGGACTTATGTTCGTGCTTGGTAATTCCAGGCATGACACAGGAAACTTTGAGGTGGAAATTGTTCTCTTTCTCTCTCGTAGATAGAGCAGAGCAATGGTACACCCAGACAACAGAGCATGTGAATAATTGTGGAGAACTACGAGAAAACTTTTGTGACTCATTCTCCCTTTATGAACGCATAGAGCTCTTGCCGTGTGAACTCCTTGACTTTGAGCAATTAGAGGGTGAGTCCATAGGTGCAGCTTGGGCTAGGTTCCTACATCTTATGACATCTAGCCCAGACATGTCTATACCCGATGATATAGCGACGTATACCTTTTATACTCATATAGACATTGAATCTGCACAAGAGCTCAACCTTTTAGCTGGAGGTTCGTTCGAAGACCAAACTCTAGTGGAAAGAAGAGAGATCCTAGAATTCTTCTTAGAAACCTCTTCTTCCCATATTGTTTACAACGAACCCCATCTAGAGTCTGAGTTGGTCCATGGGAGTCTCTCAATAGCCGAATCCGAGCTTTCATTCCCTGAATCCCTTGATTCCTCTGTTGAGCCCTCTCCCGAACCACGAACATCGAAGGAAGAAGAAATTCAACCTTCAGAGTTCTCTTCTCGATTTGAGGATGATCCTTCTTGAAACATCAGTAATACCTCAAATCACTCTTGGCACAAGAAGCCTACGACATCGTTGGACCTTTATAAGGTACTCGATGAAGTTTGGAATCATGGGACGATAGTGGATTGGTCACCTCAGAAGTGTACATCCGAAGAAATTTGGGTTGGCTCGACTTCCACGATCATCCATTGTTCCATGAGAGGAAACACAGTAGATGATGTCCATGACCCTACTGCTGGGGCTTGCATCATACCAGAGTCCCTTTTGGATACTCTAGTGGGTGACATGCCCTTGATCCCGACTGATGGACTTTTCCATAGCCCCAGGTGGCGCTGTGTTTTTCCATGTAAAGGGATTGCTAGGGACGTGCCGATCACCAATGATGACATAGAGGTGCGGTTAGATTTCCACATCTATGACATCATGAATTTTGATCTTCTCCTAGGTTTCCCCTTAGAAAAACTTCTCGATAAATCCCAAGGAAACCCAGAAGAAGAGCTTAGGGAAACCATTTCTGTCCGTGCTGAACCATCTAGACATCCTCTGACAGAACCTTTCCCTAGACCTACGGTATCTCCTTCGCCTCCCGATCCTCCTGACGAACCATTTCCTGTCGAGGCCATGAAGAAGGAATGGCCAGATGGAACGATATGCTTTTCCGAAGCATTTTGGGATAGTACATCCTCTCTGGTTATCCCTTGTTCTGTTAGAGGGGTTGCCGTAGAGGCCCATTGCGACCCCATCATGGAGGTTAACATCATGCCATGGCACTTAGCGGAAACACTTTTAGGAAAAGTTCCGCTAGCACCATCCGACATGCTCCTCGAGACATGTCCCTTTGGGCACGTTCTTGAATGTTGGGGGATCGCAAGTGCCGTGCCGCTTATCATAGGCGAGATCGAGGCTAGCTTAGACTTTCACATCTTCGATGTCCTTGATCTCAATCTTCTCCTAGGCTCCCCTCTAGAGCAGCTCTTCGATATATCTTTAGGGAGCCTAGATGATAAGCTTAGGGGAGTCGCTTCTGCCACTGCTACCCTTTGTCCGGGACATCCTATGGCAAAGCCTCTTCCCCAACAAAACCCGCTCGAGAAGATGACGCATACATCTCCATTCGCATCAGCCGAGCTCGTTCTCATTAAGGCTGTAGAATGTTCTACCCCTCATGAGGATGACTCGGGGGACTCTCTTCACCTTTGTGAAGGCGAACGATCGTCACCACTCTCGACCGAGTTTCAGCCTCTTCCCGCTGGCCCGTATCATGTTGCTTTCGATCATGATCGAGAGTCAACATCGAGCTTCCACGATAACTCTCTTGAGACGGAGAATTCATGGGCTATGGAACCTTTCGAGGCACTGACTCTGGAGTCCGGAGGAAAGGATTCCACGCACGAGCATGGTAGCTTCATTCTTGAGTCACCATACAAACCATGCTCACATCATGTCCCTCTAGAGTCAGACATGTTTAGTGTGCTGAGCACGTACGAGGGCTACAACCACCTTCTGGTCCTCTTTTGCAAAACTTTTGGAAGGTTGATTGTAGATGCATATGTTTATCACAAGCATATCAGATTTCATGTGTGCACTGTGGCACTAACTTGCAGCTAAAGCTTCACTAATACATCAAGGATTGGTGGTGAGACGGGAATGACACCACCAACGATAGCTGCAAGATGAAGTTCCCATGGTCGAGCTTATGACCCTGAATAAACAAAGCACTACCAGGAGATAGCCTGGATTAGCTTAGGCTTTATTTCCTTTTTAGAATAAAAGCAAGAACATGTTTTTAGGGTAAGTTGTCCTTCGGGTATTTTTGGTCACTAACCTTTCAGGTGGAGATTGAAAAGAAAGATGGACAGGTGATGCCTACGAACATGTGAGCCACATCAGCTGCAACACCTATATAAGCTTTGGTGAGGGAACATTTACAAAAGGAAGCTTGATCACCACACACTTGAGTTTTGTTGCCTAGCAATGCAAACTTCAAGTGTGGGGGAGGTATGTGAGCATCCTGAGTAAAGTTCCTCCTCTACCAAATCTTATCCTGGTGTGGCAATGATCAGCTCTTTCATCTTGCCCACTAGCTAGGTAAGTCCTGCTTTTGACATTAAACAAAACCCTTCCGGGAGGTTCCCGAGGTTCACCGTCTTATGCTCATGCTAATGTCCCTTGTTGATGATAGCTTGATCATGCTTTCATGCTCCCTTTATCTTTGTTCATATGCTCTGGTTTGAATGTGTATGATATCCTACATTCATAGATTGTTTTAGATTAAGCATGGTGCTTAGGTTAAAACTGTCTTCTTCAGTCAAAACAAGACATGGTGTCGAGTTTTGATTGATGAACCTTAGAGTTATATTTTCATAGATCTCAGTTGCATATATGCTGACTAAACCCTGCAGAAAATTGTCAAATTTGAATGGGTAAGTCATTGAGCTAAATTCAAATGGGAAGGTAAGTTGAGGTGTCAGATTCATGTTGCACATCATGCAAAGGTGGTACATATGACCTCTCAAAGGTCCAAGGTAAGTATATTCCCCTTCGTATATAATGTGTAACCTTGGTCTAACCCTTCTTGAGTAAATGACATGGTGACAATAAAAAAAACAAAAACAACAAAAATATTTGAATTTGAATAAAGGCTCTATGGTTCCTGAACCAGTAGTCCCTCTTTTGTTTCCACTTTTTGTGAAGAACAAGCACCAGGTTCAACCACTAGTGTGGGGGAGTTCTCTCAAGCTCATCATCATCTCCACTCGAGAACTCCCAGACATGCACAACATCGACTACACCTTCATGACAAGAGCAAGGTAAACTAGAGTGAGTCGGCTGCCCTCTGGTTAGCCGAATCACCACCGGTCTTCCTTGGTCTCTTATCCTTCAGAAGCGATGGTATGTGCACCCTCTACCTCACTCTCCCTTATCCATGAGTTTGTTTGAATTTCAATTCATATCCTTTGTATCAAACTCAGTGGTTGGTGCTATGCTTGCTCTACATGATTCCTGTGGTTGGCTTGCATATGTTTTATTCCTTACTTATCATCTTGATGCTTGTGAACAAATATCATTAGGGAACTCATGCTTATCCAAGTAGTTGACGTTTGTGATATGGTTTGATGATATGATCTTCGCTTTGAATGTTTGAGTACTTGGGAATTTTATTTGAAAAATCATGAAAACCCTTTGCAAAGCTCCTCTTTGATATGCCACTGTCCCACTAGAGCCATATGATGTTCATAGTTGAAAACCTTCTACTCATATGCTGCTTGTTATTGCATTGAGCTTTGTCAAATTCTGTGACCCTTGTGAGAATTCTTTTCATTACTTTCATGATCAAGATTCATGTGCACACCACCTATTTCCCCTTGCTACGCTTCTACACTAGAAGTTAGCATTGTATCCTTCATCCCTTTCATCAAAATAAAGATCCATATGTGGTGTGACATCTCTCTCCAAAAGTATCCTTCAAAAGAGACATGGGCTATGAAAAAAAAGAAAAAAGAGAAACACACATGCTCAAAGCATGATGCAAAAAAAATAGAGAGAGAGAAGAAGAAGAAAGAATAGCCCATGTCCAAAATAAAGGAGAAGTAGGAGAGAGATGAGATCATGCAAAAAGGAGTTCCATAATTTTGATGGTAATAACTAGTGTCCATTCCGGGGCTAGTGTCCACCTTACCATCAACCCACTTTCATCATATATGTATGGTAATATCTAGCACCCATTCCGGGCCTAGTATCCACCTTACCATACTCATCATTCTCATACATTTGACATCTTGATCTGATTGTGTGGTTTGATTTTCTCTGTGGATCCAGTCTTTGACTTTGCAATATGTGTGATACAAGTATGCCTTATCCTTTATCCTACCATGAGCTCCACATATAGCCATCATTAGAAGTAGGGTGAAGAAAGGCAATCTAATGCCTTGGTGAGGACATATACACATTGAGTGATCTGAGAGAATCAAATGAGGAGCTAAGCAAAGGTTTGTTTTGAAAACTTATTGCAAAACCCCAAGTTACTTAGCATGATGAGCAGGAGTGATTTGATTCATGACCGTTCCATTCCTCAACTACCCAAGATAGCATGATAGACACATCAGAGTTCACAAGTACAAGGTATGGTTTGGAATATCTCTTATGCTTGCCTCATACCTTTGGATATCATGTCTCACCTTGACCTGACTCCCTTTACTCGGGACGAGCAAAGGTCAAGTGTGGGGGTGTTGTTGATGGTCGAAAAGTGCTACTTTTACACTGTCAATATCTTCATAAAACAAATGTAAAAGGATCATCAACACTAAATAGGGCTTGATACTGATAGTTTCCACAAGTGTTGGTGTTTCTAGGTTTTGTTGCAGGATGCACCGAACTACGTGCCAAATGGTACAGTTGAGAGCAAGTAGTCCAATGGCTATTAAAGGACATAATCATAAACATCCTCAAATGCCAATTTGGACTGCACCATTACGACGGGCTCGTCGAGACGATCGAAATGGACATATTATATGCCTACATCGGAGTCCGGATCTGAAAGATATGCACAAGACAAGATATCTTGTGAGCTCGGTGGGACCCACACCAGACCACGTGGCGACGTGTGCCACATTGGATGACATGTGTCCATGACACCTCATCAATCCATGTGAAGCAACTCCCGACGAATCAGACACTGCCACGTATGCAGCACAAGGATCAAGGGCCCACCAGGGACCCAAACCACCTCCAAACTCGGCATGCACCTAGAACCGTCATAAGGGCCCACATATCAATCACCCAGAGAAAGAACAAGCCAGAAGGAGGTGGGCCAGGGTCAGCCGAACCCAGGTTCGGCCGAACCCTTTTTGCCACCGTTCGCCATCTGCTTCCACGTGGTGCTTCCTGGTTGATCCCTTGCAACACCCTGGGGTGGATTGGTGACATGGCGCCCGTTTATTGGCCGAAAGAAGGTCGGTTTGGTTCCTTCCCCTGGAAGCTAGAGAAGAGTGCATTGCAATATTCCTTGCCACGTGTCACTCTCCTATTGGTGGCGCCCAAAGATGGCTGAAAATGTGGAGGCAAATGGTGCCGAAGGCAAGCCTCTCCCTCCTCTATAAATAGGAGGGGAGGGGCTCCATTTTGGAGCACACACTTCTCCTCCTCCTCATCATTTTGGCTTGGAGCCTCTCTCTCTTTATGAGAGGAGAGCTCTTTGTATAGGATTAGTGCTAGGAAGTGAGGTGGGAGGCTTGAGGCCATGTCATGTTCATGACATCTTCCTCAAGAATGATCCTCAGCAGTGCCTTTGTTCTTCAACTAGACTAAAGTGAGTATTTCGATATTTCCTATTTAGACTAAAGTCATATGCATGCTTAGTTGCTTTGTTGTTGTGTTCTTCGTTTGTTCTTGGTTTAGAGGCTTGTGTTCTTTGAACACAACCCTTTCGATCCAGTAGACTTAGATCATAAGTTTGCGTCTAGTTTGCCAGTGTGTCTATTAGAGTAAAGTGAAGCTCCTGCATGTTTCTAGTTAGATCAAAGTGCATTCGTGATCTTGCATGAGTGATAGAGCATACCTTGAGCTAGTGCCAGTATCTCCCTCGCGGATTCATAGGAATAGTGAGTGGTGTAGACGAGGTGTCTGGACCATAAGCTACCCTTTGAAGGCCACGTACGATCATAGCGTAGAGGTAGGCTGCAGTGGTGACAGCCTGTTGGACCCTTTGTCAACCCTCTTACGTCGCGTGCCGAGTTGGGCTCGAGCCAGCCCAAAGGCCTTGTGCTTGGTGCCCTAAGCGAGTGTTATGCCTGAGTGAACGTAACTAGACTCTGTGCTCGGTCCGAGCAGATCCTTTCTACCTATCCTATCCATCAGAGTTGTGTCCTTGGATCATCCATACTAGAGTAGGAGATAGTGCACACCGTTCCTTGGATTCGATACCCTTGGAATACTCTCCTTCCTTGGGGAAGTGCTATAGCGGTATTTCCGTGCGCTTGCGGTATACCCAGTCATTCTTATACGCTCCCTCTAGGTGCGCAACTAGTGGTGACATTAAGAAACGCCAACAACCACGACCGCAATGTGCGAGAACGTTCCTTCAACGTCGGCGACCTAGTCTTGCGGTGGATCCAGAACACCAAGGACATGCATAAGCTCTCTGCGCCTTGGGAAGGCGCCTTCATAGTTAAGGAGGTCATTGGACCGGCGACCTATCGCCTCCAATGGGCCAATGGCCAGGGCGTCCTGAACCCCTGGAACATCGAGCACTTACGTCGCTTCTATCCTTAGGAGCTTTGTACCAATAAAAAGCTATGTACTCTATCCTTTGTACTTCGATATATATATAAAAGTTTACCTTTTTGACCTGCTTTTATGAGTTTTTTTAGCTGTTCACCCCTCCCCTTCGACACGCTCGGGGGCTTGGCTTTAAGCTCAGCCCTTCACGCTTGGGGCCTTGGCTTTAAGCTTGGCCCTTCACGCTCGGGGGCTTGGCTTCGCCAACCTAAGGGTCGTTCGACCTGGGGTTTCTACTTTTTTCTTTTACCAGTGTTCCCTTACCACAAATTTTTGTGCTCCTTATAAGTATTCCTAGGTCGTGAGGTTGCTTGACCTTGGGTCCCTGACCCCTCCTCCGCGCGCCGGCTGCACGTAAGCCTCCATGTCGAGCCGTGTAAGTCGGTAAGCCGTTCCTCCACTGAGTTGGGTTAGCGGGGGAAAAGGGTTTCTGCAACTCCGTCACCTTTGCGTTTTTATAAGGAGCATACGAGTCAAATAAGGGATCACACCAACTTAATTAAACATGCCCTTTTCATTCATGCAAGGTTTATCTTACAACAAAAGGGTCCACGACCCATTGGCACTAACTGTCTGCTATGTCCTAAGTTACATTTCCTGGTCTATCTTCTTCATGATTTCATCTGCAGCGGCCTGGATATCTTCGCTACCCACCAGCTGTGACAAGGCAAGCTCCTCCTTGACCTTTTCAAGGTCGAACGATGGCACATGGTGCTTCACCGTGGCCAGCGTGGTAGCAGTGGCGAGCTTCCCGCTGTCTATCAGCAAGGTCTTTATGCGACCTTCCGCGTCCTCCAACTGCGCGACGAGCTCCTGTGGGCCGCCCTCGACCTTCGGGGCGTACACGTCCACAAGGTACTCGGCGGCCTCCTTGAGGTCGTCCAGCTCCTTCTCAAGATTTATAGTCATCTCTTGATGATCAATAAGGGTTTGCATCGCCCGGCCAAGGTCGATCTCTACATCCCTGCGCGCGCCAAATTCATATGCAGCTTTACGAGTGAAGTAAGACTCACTGGCGATGACCTCCTTGTGCTTCTCCTTGAGGATCTTCACCTGCTCTTTGGAGTCCTTGAGGTCCTTCTTAAAGGCAGTCTCCCTCTTCTTGGCATCTGCAACAGTCAAGGTCAGGATGGGTTCACCACGGCGTAAAAGCATAAGGACTAAGGGCATCCTACGACATACCTGCGGCTGCGACCTTCAGATCGTCCTCTGCTTCCTTCGCCTTCAGCTTGGCAGCCTCCAGCTCTTGCT
This sequence comes from Cenchrus fungigraminus, assembly GCA_036936925.1. Classification (NCBI taxonomy): domain Eukaryota; kingdom Viridiplantae; phylum Streptophyta; class Magnoliopsida; order Poales; family Poaceae; genus Cenchrus; species Cenchrus fungigraminus. The sequence goes on along the minus strand of CM072771.1, from coordinate 85,118,334 downwards.
TCAAGGCCTCTATCGCCTTGTCCTTCGAGGTCGCCTCGTCCTTGAGGCGTTGTACCTCCTTCTCGGCCTCAATCTTGGCCTGAAGCACGGCCTCCCGTGTCATGGACTGCTCCGCGTGAAGCTTGGCGCCCTCCGTAAGCAGGTTCGCCCTGCCCTGCGCCCGCTCAGCAAGAGTCTGCACCCACACATTATGAAGAATTGTTAAGTCACGATTCCTAAGGGAATTGAAGACTTAGCCCCAAAGGCAATATTGGCTCACAATGAGTGTCTTGCCGATCGTCTTCGCCGCCTCCGTGATGGTCGCCTGCGCCTTCTTGAAGTCGGCAAGGTCTTTGGCATCGGCGATGACGTCATCCTCCCACGGAGTGCCGGTGTAGAGGCACCGATGCCGCTCGTCCTCCTCGCTTCCACCTCCAGTCTCCGCCAACCTCGTCTCCGGCAGGCTTGATTCGAGCAGGTCTTGCTGTCGCAGGCCTTCCTCCTGCTGAGCGCTCTCGGCAGCAATCTTGGCCGCCGCCGACGATGTTGCCCCCACGGTCTCAGGGACCTTGCTGGTGACGTCCCCGCCTGAGGTCGCCGGCAACTGCCCCACCGACACCTTCTCTATCTTCTGCCCAAAGTCCTCTTGGCTTGAGGCGTTCTTGCTGCTACCCGATGCAGTAGGAGTCCCCCTGCCCAAGGTGCACAAGTTCGTCAGCACTGACGTACTCAACCAGCAGCAAAGATGAAGAACAACATAAAATAAAGCTCAGTAACATACCCGCCGCTGGTCTTCAACTTAAACGACATCGGCCTGGGTGGTGCCCGCTTGGCTTCTTCTGCGACCCTTGGTCGCTCACGCCTTCCGCACTCGGCTTCGGCTGTTGCTCACTTACAACACCAAGCGCGGTGTCATCTCCTCCCGCGGCCGCTATGTCGCCTGATCCCGTGGCGACGTCGTGCGACCGCGCATCGTCCTGCTTCTCGAAGACGACCTCGGTGCTAGTCGTTGCCGTCTCTGACGAGGCAGTGGCGTCCTTCCTCTTGCTCTTCCTCCTCTCCGCTTCAATGGTGGTGGAGATAATCTTGATGCCCTTGTGCGCCAGGATCTTGCCAGCGATAGACCGCGTCCGTTGAGTCATTGGCGCGGAGCTCGCCACGGGCGGATCCTCCTCATCACTACCCCTCACTGTTGAGTCGGAGAGGTAGTTCTCCACTAACTCCGACGGCGGAGCCTGCACGTCCTCCACCGCTCGGACCTTGAAGCTGCGCTAGCCCTCATCTGCGAGGGGAGCCGGGCTCCAGAACAAGCCCTTATGACCCTGCAATAGGCGACCTTCGTCTCAGAAATAGGGAAAGGCAAACTCAATAAAAACAAAGGAATCAAGGTCGATCAGTGACTTACCACTTCGGCGGGCCGCTTGAGAGAGAACGCCTTAGGGCACGTCCGGTTCTAGATCACCCCATTGAAGAGTTCCCTCACTCGCGCCACCATCTCCTGCTTGGAGACCTTGCGCTGCTGTACGCGGGTCGGGTCGGTTTGGCCCCAGTACTCGTAGGCCGGATGCACCCGATCTTGGATCGGTTGCAGCAGCCTTCGGCTGAAGCTGATGGCCACCGCGCCACCTGTCAGCCCTTCCTCCTTGCGCGTCTTGAGGTCGTTCAGCAGCGGCTTGATGGTGTCCATCTCCCGCGACGTCAGCTGGTTGGTCCACTCCGGCACCGGGACCGGCGCGAGCCTCAACCTGGTGGCCAGCGCGGGCTTTGAGTTGTCGATGTAGAACCACCCTCACCTCCAGCCTTGGGTGTTGTCCGGCAGCTCCATGTCGATGTACACCATCTTCATGTGACGGCGTAGCATGAAGCTGACGGCCCCGACGACACCATTTTTCCCTGTCTTCTTCACCTCGAAGAAGTATCGCCACAGGTCGAAGTGTGGCGGTATCCCCAAGTATGCCTCGCACAGGTGGATGAACGAGGAAACTGTGGTGATGGCGTTGGGGACGAGGTGTACCAAGTCGATGCGGTAGAAGTGGAGTGGCCCGCGGAAGAAGTCGCCCGCCGGGACCCCAAATCCGTGCTCGACGTGCACGACGAAGGCGACGGTCTCCCCGGTCCCCTCGGAGGGGAAGGCTTCACCGGCGGTTGGCCTCCAGCCCACCTGCTCCCTGGGCTTCAGCAGCCCGCGCTCCACTAGGCCCTTCAGCTGCGCCTCCGTCACCGACGAGTGCTCCCAAAACTTCTCTGGCGGCGGCGTAAGCTCTAGAGCCATTTCGTCTTCGTCGAAGCTCGTGGATCTACTTCTAAATACCACCAGGGATTTCTGGCACATACGGCGGCGCTGGGCGCGGTGGATCTAAGCACGGTGGCATCAGCGAATCTGTGCGCTAAAGCTCCTGGCGGCAAATCAGAAACCCTAGCTGCGGCGGGGAATGGAAGTGAGTAGGGTCCCCGACCCTTCACTCGGCCTTTTATAACCGGGCCGCATCAGTGCGGTGGGCCGCGGCGCCCCAAACGTCCCTTCCGATTCGGCGGTATTCCCGGCGACCCAACGGATACATCGCCCAACGGCTCTTTCGGCCTAACGGCCACAGGTAGTAACGGCTCGTGCCGTGCGGGAATCCATGCCCGTTGGCTTCCCTCCTAACGGGCTAATGTCCATGGACTCGTTATGCCCTACTTCAAGCCCCTTCCCCATCATTTTCTTCGAGGTCTTTTGGCCTCTTCCGACCTCCGGGTATATGATAACACCTTCACAAGGTCGATAGGTACTACCTCTTGGAAGGTCGCCTCAGCACTCACTATCGGGTTCACACCCCCTGGCTCCTAGGTCCTGCTACCTACTGGATCACCTTAGCTTTCGTGGCTGGTTTATACCAACGGCCCTATGCTTAAAGGCTCCACTGCCCGTTGGCGACCTCCGGGTCAAGTAGCACTTCCCTGAGGTTGCTAAGGTCCTGCTACCTATTACATTGCCTTAATGGCTATACCGACGGCCCCGCGCTTAATGGCTCCACTGCCCGTTGGCGACCTCTTGGTCAAGTAGCACCTCCCTGAGGTCGCTAAGGCCCTGCTGCCTTCTGGGTCGTGTAGACCTAGAGTTTCCAGGCTGACTACCTGCGTTGTGTCACTGCACAACGGCCGTGTCGACCCAGGTCAACACGGGTTCCTTGTCTCTACGAAAGGCCTCCCGTAGGTCGGCGTGCTATTACAGCCCTGCCGGGACCTTGGTATCCGTACCATTGCAGCCTGGGCGCCCTCACAACCACCAAAATCATGATATTCTTCATGTAAAACTGTATTTACAGCTTCATAAGCTACAAGGAGTTTGGCCTTTGGCCAAATTACAAGATACAAAGATCTTAAAGGTCCTGAATTACCTTCCAAAGTGCTCACGACACAATCTACATTAATAAGGCTTGTCGCAAGCTTTCTTCTAGCTTCAGGACCTACTCGACGACCTCTACAACTACTGTGGAGGCAGCTGCCACACAGCCACCTCTACTCGCATACCAACCGGTCTCCTGCGGCACCCAGCATCAAGTCTGAGCTTCCTCGCAAGATTGCAGAAGGTCCGAGCTTTAACACCAACCTCGCCGAGTGGAGCGCAGTACTCACCAGCATCACATCAGGCCTACAAGTGTCAGGGCCGACGATGCAACTGCTGCTTCATACTCCTCCTGGGTTCCTCAGCGGGGCTGGGAGAAGAGGCCAATTGAGTTCTTCGAGCCTCGCAAGTATTCTTCTAACTCCAAGCATGAACTACACCAACCTTACACTTCGGAGGGCGGACACAAGCCCCTGGCATGGCAATATTACTACATTGGATCATCTTGAAACACCTTTGAAGATTGGTACGGTTTGCTTCAAGCCTTGGGTGCCTATTTATACTCCAGCACCTGCCATTGGGTGTTAATCCGCAAGCTAGCTTGTGATATGACCATGCCGACCACACCATCAAGTATGCCGACTACATCAAGTAAGATGGAACAACTGTCAAGTCAAGCTACACCAGCTCATGTCTTCGATGGACCAATTACCCGTAGCCGAGCTAAAAAGCTACAACCAAAGGTACACGTGCTACTTTGTGAAATTCTATTTATTAATGAGAATTATATACTTCCTAAATTGTGCATGTTGCTATTACTCAGATTCACTAAGGAGGATGACAAGAACACGTCAAGATTGAATCAGAGAGAAGAACCACGTCATGTCAGTTCGGCCTGGCAGAACCGTCACGAAGAATCAGTCATATCTTTTGATTCCTAGAAGCTATGAAGGTCCATGAGTACACATTGGAAAGATCTTGAAGTCAACTTTCTAATGACACTAATGCCGAGTGGTTTAGAGCTACCAGTTTGGCAGCCGAGTGGTTTTGGTGCAGACTGATCAGAAGATCAACAGTCAGACTAATGCTCAAGTTCGTGTGCAAAACTGTATCATTCTACAATATTTCGTGATGCATATTATACATGGTGTGAAAGGTTATCAAGTTAGCTTTCCAACGCATCCGGACCCGTGTCTTTTGGATGTTCCTAGTGGGAGTTATGATTAAAACATTGAAGTCCACTCAGAAGGCCAGAAGACGTGCGGGAACTGAAGACCACTTCGTGAATGCTCAAGCCAGTTGGCCTTCCATCTTCCCACGCGGCTCCTTCAGTTCACATCTACCTTAGAGATTTGTTTTTAAGTATAAATACCCCTTATGTGTAAGCCATAAAAAACTTTTGATGAATTGAGATTATTCTAGTGAAATTGCAGCCGAGCTGCCGAGTGTCTTACTCAACCCTTGTTCTTCCTTGTTCTACTTGGACTTGTGAAGAGATCTCTTTGAGATCCACTAGTTCGTGCTTTGCGAGTTTTAATACGGCTGCCTCTCGCCTTGTGTGGATTAGCTCCGGTTGTGGTTCTGCAGTCGTTCGGAGATCGAGTCGAAGTCTTCGTGGTTTCGGTGCCTCTCTCCCCGTCGCTTGGTCGCATCCAACCTTGGCCAGGTATAAAGCTAGTTACCCGCTGTTTCCAGCAAGTTATCCCCACTACTTTTGCAAGTTATCTTGTTCGTGACCTACTGCCGTGAAGATCGGGCCATCTATGTACCGATAGCAGTTCGGTACCTATCAGCTTGTGTGGCATCCTTATCCGCAAGATCACTGTACCCTCGTGGAGCACGAGGTCACTGTTCGCCCGTGGGAGTCATTGGCGCGCTTGTCCCCTACCTGACCACATCCAAGAGCAGCTTTTGTCTTTCGCAGGTGATTGCGACCTGTGCTACGTCTGCAAGCCGGCCCGTGACCGTACAGTGCACGCGTGACTCTGGTTGCCCCAGACTTGTTGCCTGCGGCCCTCTGCAAGATTCTGGAGCCCTTGTCTTCTAGCGTCGACACTACAAGAGCATCTGTTTCCTAAGCAGAAGGTCGTAGGTTCGGATTATTTCTCTTCTTCTTCTTTGGAGCATCAAACCGGCCATCTTGGTCGCTTTACTGCTCGGGGGCTACTACACTAGTGCGTCTTCGACGCCCTATTTTCTTCGGGTCGCCTCGACCTAATGGAAGCCTACTTCCATCACATCTCTACTCGACCTACCCCTGGTAGGCTTGTTGACCTTCCTGAAGGTCGTGGCTGCTACTACAACAATCCTGACTCCGGTCAGGTCAGCGGTTCTACAAGATTTATGCCTCGTCTTCACTTCGACTTCATGGTCCTTCAACCCAGAAGCTCGACGCTCAACTTCGTCCGTGCATCGGAGGGGTTTCTTTTCTTTTTTGATCCCCGTGCACCCTTCACAACCTCGACGGTGCTGCGCCTTGCTACTCTTCGACACAACCTCGCCTCGACCGCTACGCCTACACGTCGATCGGGGGCTTGAGAGACATGGGTACCCATGGGTCCCCACCGGCTAGGGTCCCAGGGGCCCGTGACAAGGCGACCCGACCTACCAGAAGACCCGCCGACCTTACAAGTGGGCCCAGCGACCTAATCAGGATCCCGGAAGACCCGCGAAGCCTTGGTGTGCAAGTCAAGACACGGCGACCTGGCGCGCCGCCGCCTATAGACTCCGCGTATCGCGGGATGTCCCTTTTAATCTGGGAGATATGCTTTCCACAGTTGTAACCGACCCCGACACGGGTCAACCAACCTGCACATGCAAACCCTAGCCCGTCCTCCCCATATAAGGTGGCCTAGGGCTCCGTGCATAGGACAACTCATCTTCATCCTCGCATAATCCACCACAACTGGACGTACGGTTTTACTCTTCGGAGGCCTGAACCAGTATAAACCCTTGTCTCCGTGTCCCTCGCCGCCGTACTCGCCTAGTTCCGTGTGCATCCCGTGCATAACCACCTACGCTCTTAGGTCCCGATCCTCCATTAGCCTGCAAACCTCTAGGGTAACCCCCTAGCGGATCTGTCTAGGTCTCACCCCCTGACACCTTTCGAGCAGCTCTTCGATACATTTTTAGGGAGCCTAGATGATAAGCTTAGGGGAGTCGCTTCTGCCACTACTACCCCTTGTCTGGGACATCCTATGGCGAAGCCTCTTCCCCAGCAAAACCCGCTCGAGAAGATGACGCATACATCTCCGTTCGCATCATCCGAGCCCATTCTCGTTAAGGTGGTAGAATGTTCTACCCCTCATGAGGATGACTCGGGAAACTCTCTTCACCTTTGTGAAGGCAAACGATCATCACCACTCTCGACCGAGTCTCAGCCTCTTCCCGCTGGCCCGTATCATGTTGCTTTCGATCATGGTCGAAAGTCAACATCGAGATTCCACGATGACTCTCTTGAGATGGAGAATTCATGGGCCATGGAATCTTTCGAGGCACTGACTCTGGAGTCCGGAGGAAAGGATTCCACGCATGAGCATGGTAGCTTCATTCTTGATTCACCATACAGACCATGCTCGCATCATGTCCCTCCAGAGTCAGACATGCTTAGTGTGCTGAGCACACATGAGGGCTGCAATCACCTTATGGTCCTCTTGTGTAGAAAGTTAAGAAGGTTGGTTGTAGATGTATATGTCTATCATAAGCATATCAGATTTCGTGTGTGCACTATGGCACAAAACCTTGCAGCTAAAGCTTCACTGATAAATCAAGGATTGGTGGTGAGACGGGAATGACACCGCCAACGATTGCTGCAAGATGAAGTTCCCCTGGTCGAGCTTATGACCTTAAATAAACAAAGCACTCCCAGGAGATAGCCTGGATTAGCTTAGGTTTTATTTCCCTTTTTGAATAAAAGCAAGAGCACATTTTTATGATAAGTTGTCCTTCGGGTATTTTTGGTCACTAACCTTTCAGGTGGAGATTGAAAAGAAAGATGGAGAGGTTATGCCTACGAACATGTGAGCCACATCAGCGACAACACCTAGATAAGTTTTGGTGAGGGAACATTTACAAAAGGAAGCTTGATCACCACACACTTGAGTTTTGTTGCCTAGCAATGCAAGCTGCAAGTGTGCTGGAGGTATGTGAGCATCCTGAGTAAAGTTCCTCCTCTACCAAATCTTATCCTGGTGTGGTGATGATGTCAGCTCTTGCACCTTGCCCACTAGCTAGGTAAGTCCTGCTTTTGACATTAAACAAAGCCCTTCCGGGAGGTTCCCGAGGTTCACCGTGTTATGCTCATGCTTATGTCCCTTGTTGATGATAGCTTGATCATGCTTTTATGCTGATATGCTCTGGTTTGAATGTTTTGAGTACTCACACATTCATAGATTGTTTTAAATTAAGCATGGTGCTTAGGTTAAAATTGTCTTCTTCAGTCAAAACAAGACATGGTGTCGGGTTTTGATTGATGAACCTTAGAGTTATATTTTCATAGATCTTGGTTGCATATATGCTGACTAACCCCTGCAGAAAATTGTCCAATTCGAGTGGGTAAGTCGTTGAGCTAAATTCAACTGGGAAGGTAAGTTGAGGTGTCAGATTCATGTTGCACAACATGCAAAGGTGGTACATATGACCTCTCAAAGGTCCAAGGTAAGTATATTCCACTCTGTGCATGAAGTGTAATCTTGGTCTAACCCTTTCGAGCAAATGACATTATGACAATAAAAATAAAATAAAAACAACAAAAATATTTGAATTTGAATAAAGGTTCTATGGTTCTCGAACCAGTAGAGTCCCTTCTTTGTTTTCATTTGTCATTTGAAGAACAGCACCAGGAACAACCACCAGTGTGGGGGATTTCTCTCAAGCTCATCATCATATCCACTTGAGAAATCCCACACAGGCGCTGCACAACATCGACTATGCCTTCATGGCAAGAGCAAGGTAAACTGGAGTGAGATGGCTGCCCTCTGGTATGCCAAATCACTACTGGTCTCCCTTGATCTCTTATTCTTCAGAAGCGATGGTATGTGCACCTTTTATCTCACTCTATCCTATCCATGAGTTTGATTGAATTTCAATTCATATCCTTTATATCAAACTTAGTGGTTGGTGCTATGCTTGCTCTACTGATGAACCTTATTGTTAATGCATGCATGAATATTGGTTGTAAATGCGGACTAACCCTTGCAGGAATTTTCGAATCCAAATGGGTAAGTCATCGAGTTTGCTTCAAAAGGGAAGGTAAGCCAAGACCTGTAAGTCTTGTTGAGCTAGGTTCATGGTGAATAAAAAACAAAAAAATATGTTTGCTCTCAAATAAAAACTCCCTGGTTCTCGAACCAGTGGAGTCCATCTTTTGTTTCCACTTTTTGTTTGAAGACAGCAACAGGTACATGAACAAGTGTGGGGGAGATCTCCCAACTTATCATCGACAAACACACTTGAAATCTCCCACACAGGTGTTGCACAACATCAACTGTGCTTTCATGACAAAGGACAAGGTAAACTAGACTGAGTAGGCTGCCCCATGGGTCAGCTGATCCACTGCTGGTTCTCCTTGATCCCCATTTCTTCAGAAGTGATGGTATGTACACCCATTATCTCACTCTCCCTGATTCATGATTTTGAATGAGTTTTAATTCTTATCTGATAAATCAATCTCATGGAATCGTGCTCTCTACCTGCTCTACATGCTTCCTATGGTTGGCTTGCATATGTTTTATTCCTTACCTATCATCTTGATGCTTGTGAACAAATATCATTAGGGAACTCATGCTTATCTAAGTAGTTGGCGTTTGCGATATGGTTTGATGATATGATCTTCGCTCTTTATGTTTGAGTGCTTGGGAATTTTTATTTGAAAATCATAAAAACCCGTTGCAAGGCTCCTCTTTAATATGCCACCGTCCTACCAATGCCATATGATGTTTTAGTTGAAAACCTTATACTCATATGCTGCTTGTTATTGCATTGAGCTTTGTCAAATTCTATGACCCTTGTGAGAATTCTTTTCATTACTTTCATGATCAAGATTCATGTGCACACCCACTTTTCCCCTTGCTATGCTTCTACACTGGAAGTTAGCATTGTATCATTTGTCCATTCCTGAAAATAAAGCTCCATATGTGGTGTGACCTCTCCCTCCAAAAGTATCCTTCAAAAAGAGACATGGGCTATGAAAAAAAGAAGAGAAAAGAAAAGAAGAGACACATGCTCAAAGCATGATGAAAAAAAAGAAAGAATGAAAGAAAGAAAGAATAGCCCATGTCCAAAATAAAGGAGAAAAGGGAGAGAGATGGTCATGCAAAAAGGAGTTCCATAACTTTGATGGTAATAACTAGTATCCATTCCAGGGCTAGTGTGCACCTTACCATCACCACATTTTCATCATATATGTATGGTAATATCTAGCACCCATTCCGGGCCTAGTATCCACCTTACCATACTCACCATGTCCATACACGTGCACATTTTGATCTAATTGTATGATTTGATTTTCTCTGTGGATCCAGTCTTTGATTTTGCAATATATGTGATACAAGTATGCCTTATCCTTTATCCTACCCTGAGCTCCACATATAGCCATCATTAGAAGTAGGGTGAAGAAAAGAAATCTAATGCCTTGGTGAGGACATATACACATTGAGCGATTTGAGAGAATCAAAGGAGGAGCTAAGCAAAAGTTTGTTTCGAAAAATTATTGCAACACCCCAAGTTACTTGACATGATGAGCAGGAGTGATTTGATTCGTGACTGTTCCATTCTTCAACTACCCAAGATAGCATGATAGATACTTCAGAGTTCACAAGTACGAGGTATGCTCTGGAATATCTCTTATGCTTGCTTTATACCTTTGGATATCATGTCTCACCTTGATCTGACTCCCTTTACTCGGGACGAGCAAAGGTCAAGTGTGGGGGTGTTGTTGACGGCTGTTAAGTGCTGCTTTTACACCGTCAATCCCTACATAAAATAAATGTAAAAGGATCATCAACACTAGAATAGGGCTTGAAACTGATGATTTCCATAAGTGTTGGTGTTTCTAGCTTTTGTTGCAGGATGCACCGAAATGCGTGCCAAATAGTACAGTTGAGAGCAAGTGATCCAATGGCTATTAAAGGACGTCATCTTAAACATCCTCATATGCCAATTTGGACTACACCATTGCGACGGGCTCGTCGAGATGATCGAAATGGACATATTATATGCCTACATCGGAGTTCGTATGGAGGAGATACACAAAAGACAATACGACGCAATACTGACGTCACTGTGCTACAGTACCATGCAAACAACTGCGCAGACCGAATCAAGAGTGGCCACGTGGCAGTCGGCCATTGGACAGCGCGCGCTGCCGCGGACCGCTGACGCGGGCATGCGCGGGACCCTGCCGGGTGACATGGCGCGACGCCACTGGCCGACAGCTTCCACTGGGGATCGCTGTGCTGGCGTGCGCGCGCGCGGGATTTTCCCGCCGTGCCACGCGTCAGCACGCGAGAGGTCCCCCGGGGATCTACTGACCTGGCGTTGCGCAACACAGAAGCGTGCGGCGGAAGGGGCCCCAGCCAGGACACGCGGCAGCGCGGGTGGGCAAAGCGCGAGGCGGTGCCGCGGTCCGCCCCGGTCCGGCCACCGGTTCACCCGGTTTTCCCATTTTTCCTACCGGTTAAGCGCCAGATTCACCTAGGATTCTCCGGTTCTGCATTGTTTCTGCTGGTTTTCGCCCGGTTCTTCAATGCCACGTGTCACACCATGATTGGAGGCGCCCAGGGAGGCTGCACAAGATGGAGCACAAGGAGCACAAAGGCAAGCCACCCCCTCCTCTATAAATAGGAGGGGAGGGGCTCCCATTTGAGACACATTCATTCTCCCTCTCCTCTCATTCTCTCTTGAAGAGGTGAGTTCTCACCTCTCCCATGAGTTGTGTGTGTGATTAGAGTGCTGGGTGGCATAGGGTGAGGAGTGAATTGATGTCCTCGTGGATGCTTGTTCTTCAGTTAGACCAAAGTGAGTATTTCAGCATTTCTTATTTAAACTATAGTGGACATCATGCATGCTTGAATTGTTCTTGTGTTCTTAGCTCATTCATAAGTTAGAGGCTTGTGTTCTTCATGACACAAGGCTTTGATCCTTTAGAGCTAGTCCAGTAGTTCATATATCTGTTTGATTGCTCTGATCCTGTTTAGCTGAGTAAGTCTGCTGTATCACGTTTGTTTGCATTCATAGCTTTCTTTCTGCTCCGTAGCTTGATGACTAGTATGATTTGATTCCGTTCTCTCTCTAGTTTGTGGTTCTATATTTGTACGGGTTGCTATAGTGTTGTTAGCGGGCTAGCAGACGTAACCGCAGTATAGTAGTTATCTGGGGTACAGACGTGGTGTCTGGGCTCTGGTTATTCTACGAAGACCGCATGCATTTCGCGTAACGATAGAGGTAGGCCGCGGTGGTGTCAGCCTGTTGGACCCTTTTGGAACCCTCTGCGCCTGCGTACCGGTCGGGCCCCGTTGCCGGCACATTGGCCTCTCCCTAAAAAGTTAGGATGGGCTGGCGCCCCACGGGGAGGACTAATAGCGGACAGATCCATCTCGAGAGTTAAGTCCCTTAAGAAAGTGCTTCTCAACCCATATCTATCCCAGCTGGAGTTTGGTGTCCTTGGACCATCTATACTAGAGTAGGAGATAGTGCACATCGTTCCTTGGATTCGATACCCTTGGAATACTCTCCTTCCTTGGGGAAGTGCTACAGCGGTATTTCCGTGCGCTTGCGGTATACCCGGTTGCTCTTATACACTCCCTCTAGGTGTACAACTAGTGGTGACGTTAAGAAACGCCAACAATTTGGCTAGCAGGGTATCGAGGACTTCAGAGTTGCGTTTGGGATCAGAGGTCTAGTTCGTCTCTTCGGAGAAGATTTTTTATCGGCTCCCATTCACTCCCCCATCTCTAGTCGCCATTCTGGTCCTTCAATTGGTATCAAAGCCGGAAACGAATCATTGAGACCATGACCAGTTGAGATCTAAAGATGGCAGAGTACGGGAAGGGTTCGGGTCCTCCCCACATCAATGGGAAGAACTACCAGCTGTGGGAAGCCCGGATGGGCACATTCATGCAAGGAAAGGGTCAGTTGATTTGGGGATCACGGTTGAAGAGAACTATGTCATACCGGAGTCGTTCATCTTGCCCGGGACTAGGGATATGTTCGATGCTAACAACAAGGCTGTAGACTATCTCTATTGTGCTCTCTGTGCATCCGAGTTCAGTAGGGTGTACGGGGAGAATTTGGCACATCGGATATGGAACCAGTTGTGGAATGCCCATGGTGGAAATAGTCAGGTGAAGGCGCGTCGCTTTATGACCTACCAGAGAGAGTACGAGAATTCACTCATCTCCCCCACAAAACAGATAATTTCCAGAAACCAGTGAAATTTGTGAGTACTCTTGGGAATGTGTTTGAGGGAAAGTCAGAGAAGAGAGAGGTGGAGAAACCCAATGAGAACCCACAACCAAAGCCAAAACATGTTCGCTTCCATTGTGAGTATTATGGGAGAGATGGTCACGTTGGTGAGTTTTGCTACAAGAGGAAGAGGGATTATTGTTGCAAAGTTCGTTTGGACTTGCAAGCGGACAAATCCCTCGTCGTAGTTAAGGAACCCTTCTTCCCTTGAGTGCTGAACCCAAGGTATTGAATCCGTGGAACAATATGCAATGTAAAATCAATCTAATAGCCGAGAAACACTTGCTTCTTTAAGAGGTTTCGAATTGCATCTAATCTACTAAGATCAAAGAGGTAGCAAGAGAAAGCATTGAGGTACCGATCTAGAGAGCGTCTAGATCGTGTTTATGTCATCGTTCCGAGCAAGATAAAGAGAGAGTAAAATGAATCTCATTGAAAGCTTCTTTAAATCATGACCTTCGGTCAAACCCCCTAAGTCGCCCCGCCGTACTCGGTGTCAACATCCTGTCACGATGTTCCCCTTTCTTCACTTTCGAATCTTAGAGCACACCCCCAAGGAGTGCGTTGAACCACTTGGTAGATCAGGTATGCACCTCTAGGCACCACAGCTACAAGAACATCCCATGCAAATCTATCTCGAGAATAGATTGAGGAAGAAAACACCCAAGCAAGAACAAGAATTGCAAACAAAGGTACTCGATTGCTAGGAATCAGATCCATTAAAACTCCATCAAAAGTATGAATACATGAATAAGATCCAACCGAGATCCTACCTAGATCTCGATTCACGCCTCCGAAACTCTGACGTGGTCTTCCTTGCAAGGTTCCCACGTCGGCTAGGCAAACCCTAGACGACTAACACGACCCTCCTCTCCGGGGTGGTGTCCCTCAAGCTCCTCTGCTCCTTGATGGCGAATGACTTGATACGTGGCTCGAGGTACAGGGGCTATAAATAGCCTGAGGATCAGCTAGGTCAAAGGGGGCGGCGAACAGGGCCTAGAATGGGCTGGGCCGGCCGGCCTGGGCCCATTTTGGCCCAGTTCGTCCCGGCCTTTCTTTTGGATGGTTCTCGTGACTTCTTGAGTTTTTGTCGAGTTGCATGTGGGCCCTTGACGTCATTTTCCTTGCGGTTTAGATGAGGGGGCTTTGCGTATGAACTCCCGCATCTTCCGTCTAGGTCCTCCGCACTTCTCGGCCTCGCGTTTTAGTCCTTGGTTCATTTGGAGTCATGTTCATCTTGTATCTTGACTTGTCCCGGGGTCTATGATCACCTTGTAAATCCCTTGATAAACTTTACCCGGAAGTCCTTATTTAAGCTCTTGATTCCTGTGTAAACAATAAACTCCAAAAACCATGCACGAGTGCGAACATAACATATAATGGGGTTTAGGATCGTTAGTGTGAATATCAAATCAATACCAACATAGAAGGTAAACAAGTGGCTAGGTTGACGGAAATCGACCGCCAACATCCCCCCATGCTTAAACCTTGCTCGTCCTCGAGTAAGCCTTCTATGGATATCAGCGTTGCCCTTCAATGTTCAAACCCTACACTTGATCAAATCAATACTAACTTTTATCTTTATGGAGGGTAGATATCATTCAAGCTCTTTCCACAAGTACTTGATCAAGCTCTCAAACTTTTAAACAAATCTCGGAAATTTTGAAAAATAAAGAATGAGATAAAGAGAAAATTTGCTTTACCAAGATAAAAAAATAACCATCTTGCACTTGCTCATGTACTCTCATCTTAGTTGTCTCTCAAGCCTACTTGTTCTACTCCTTTCCTCTCTCAAAGTATATGGTGAAAGGCTTTATGTGGAGCTATAGGAAAGTTTTGTCCTACCAAGATATTATACTTGAGATATTATTAAAACAAGACTAGCTTCTCATGGTCTACCGAGACTCGTCAAAAAGGTCATTGGAAAAATAATGTTATCAAGGAGGGGGGAGAGATGAACACACACTTTTAGATAGGTGGACATGTGCAAATGGCAAAGAGTGATCCCAAGGCACAAACGAAGTCCTTGTTATCGGATTGCACATGGTTGGAAAGATGAGTATGGGTCTTGATCTTGAATCCTCTTGAAAACTCAAAAAGCACTAAAACATAGCTAGAGAACCGGGGAGCTTTATTATTATTTCTTTCTTCTTTCTTTCTTTCTTTTTCTCATCATTTTTTTCTTTCTTTCATCATACTTTTTCTCTCTTTTTTTCTTCTCTTTTTTTATTTGCTCCCCTTGAACTCTAAACTATACTAGCACTTCCTTAGCAACCCCCCCATGCTTAGACGTTTGCTCGTCCTCGGGCAAAGAGGTGATAAAAATGCCAAGGTGGGAATTGAAGCTCTCATTTTTTTCTAAGAGAGATACACTCGAAAAATCTTCTAGGGATCATTTTGGAAGTCTCCCTTTCTCACTTGAAGTACCTTCCTTGTATTCTTCTCCAAAATATTCATCCATACTCATATATTGGGTTGTGGTCAAGGAGGTCAACACAAAAAAAGATATATTTCGGTTTTGGTTGGATATCCGGCGAGGTTTGCGAAATTCCTAATGTGGAAACTCACAATGCACGGATAGAAGAGGCTAGCATAAAGAACGATACACAAAAATGGAATGACCAGCTTCTTAGTCTCGAGCAAGAGAAATCAGGCCTTGAATCAATGCACCCAAAAAATAAATCTTGTATATACTAAGGTTTTGCACTCAAGTAAACTTAGGCTTTGGATGGGTAGAGCAAAATACAAGCGGTACTTATGACAAGGTTAGCATAACTTTTTGAGAATAAAAAGGTTCTTTGATTCATTCAAAGTTGAGAGCAACGAAAAAGAACTATGGGACTTGAGTTATCATAACCTCCACACAAGATTAGGCTAGCATTTAATTAAATTTCAGATTCATATTAAAAGAGAGCACTAGCTTAAACATGCATTAATCAAACATAAGATTGAGCAAAGTGGCAACGGTCATCACATATCATCATGGTACAAATTTTCCATCCATATTAAGATCATAAAAGCAATGGTGAAACTTATTCATGATGATGGATAACAAACTACTACTACCACACATGCTGAAATTAAATAAATAGAAGAAAAATACTACGCAAACATAAATGCACACAAGATGAAAATAAAGAAAAAGGAAAAGGAAAAATCAAACCACACTTAAAAAAAGCTCCGTCCCTTCCTTTTTTCTTCACTCCTCATCCGATTGCTCTTGCTGTGTTGGTTGACTTTCATTGAATCCTTGCTCAAAGTATTGTTGCATGGCCCCTCCATGGAATTGATGTGGCGGCACGATTTGAAGACGCCCCAATTGATGGGCGATTCCCGCTGTTCCTTCATGCAAATGGTTGACATGGCTTCGGATCCTCTCAATGTCTTGTTCATTCCTTTGCATATACGCCCCAATAATAGCTGCACTTTGTTGGGGCTGGGGTATACTTGCATAGGGTGCCACAAATGCTTCATTGGGCACAACAAAAGTTGGTGGATAATATGTTGGAGGAGGTGGTGGCATGGCTGCACCACTCCCCCATGCTTGCATTGGCACACTTCCATAGTAGGGTGGTGGTATAGGAATCCCGCCATAAGGTTGATGGTAGGCAGCCCCTCCTTGTTCTTGGGCTGCGGAAGATGATCCTTCCTCTACAATCCTTCCTCTTTTGTTCTTCTTGGCCGGCACGAGCATTCCTTCCTCTAACCAATTCTCTCTCCCTTCAATAAATAATTTCAGCTTCATATTTGGGAGAGGAACATTGACTTTTGCCACCTTGTACCCTCTCTTATCATCTCCACTAATATATTTTCCTTGCTTCATATAATCAATTCCAAGTGAATTTCCCGCAAGTATGAATTTTGGATTCCTTGATATACCCGGCTTCACAGATATTGCTATCATAGAGAGATAGCATCCCGAACAAATTTGTCCACTCCCCGATATTGCCTCACAACACCACCGATTGATCATGATATATGATGGATCATTGGCTTGTCTTGCAATTAACGCCGAATAAAGCCAATTCACTTCCATATCGGTGACCTTGGACTCCTTCATTCTTCCCAAAATCCATTTGCTCATCCAAGAATGAAATATCCGGATGATGGGATTCCGGATGCTATTTCTCTGCCGATTATCTTCCCCTGAAATCATACTCCAAAATCCTTCCAACACACATTCATTAGCATCAACTTGCTCTGGGGCTTCCCTCTGAAAACCGAGCAACTCTCTAATTTGCTCATAAGGAATTATGTGCTCATCATCCTTCAATCAAAATGAGAGGGATGGCACCCCTTCATTAATAACCGGTGCCATGGTCATGAGAATCTCCATGGCAAGCTCCAAATGAAAACTCACTCCTACTCCATCGGAAAATTGCCCCCATCCAAGGTGGTTCATCATTTGATAGATATCTAGATAAAATCCTAATACTTGGAGGGCATCATCATCAAAGTCAACATTGGGCACAACCCTCTTCTCTAGGTGCCCAAGCTTCTCCTCCTCCTCCTCCGACATCAAAAGAAATCCATACTTGCAACGTCGTGGAGTGTATGGTGGTGGAGCAGATGAATGAGTCGAGCGACGAGGTGGAACGGGCGGCTCCTCTGTTCGCCCTTGTAGTTCGGTGAACCACATGGACGAGCTTCGCGTGTCTCTTCTCCCACTAAGGAGCATGGTGTCACTCCTTGATGGCGCCACGTCCTCTTCCATGCTTCGCGGCGACTCAGAGATTGAGTGCCTCCGCGAAGAAATTGTTGATGCCGGCTTCGATGATGACGATTGCGTCTTCCTTCCAAGGACCTTGCCAAAAACCTTCTTCATCTTGTAGTTGCTGCACAAATCACAAACAAACGCTCCCGGGGGTTTCTTGCCGATAGAAATACACTCAAAAGAAGTATATGGAAGAGCAAGGATTGTGACGTATTTCTCTGAATTTTTGGACTCAAGAATAGAGAACGAATTTTTCTAGAGAGTCTCTGAAAGTTTTGGACCGAGAGCTCAAGAACACGAACTAGTAAGCAAGCAAGAGACTCACCTGTGAAAGATGGACGCAGGGGGGCAAATATATAGGCCAGGCCGGCCGGCCTAGGCTGACCGGCCTGGGGTCTCTGCCCCCTGCCTCGGCTCCAGCTTCCTCCCAATTGATGTGTGGTGCATTATGACCTTGTGTCCTTGTGCTCCACGCTGATCCACCGCCCAAACTCTCTCAGCCACTCCTTTTTCTTTCATGGTCAAGTCCTCCATCTTGATCATTTTCTTTGTGTCACTTCCATGCCTCCTTGCCTCCCATGCCATCATTCATAACCTGCAAAAATCAAAGCCATGCTGCCCCCCATGCTTGTCCCATGCATGCCAAATGATACTTGAATGATGATGTGTTCCCGTGATGCATCATGGGTCATTAGAAGTTCAATTAAGCTCAAAACCTTCCCTTGATCATGTTTAGATGCTAATTACTCCTCTAATTTCGAAAATTAAAATTTAACTTAGAGATATTAATGAGTTCAAATGTATTTTTAGAGGAGTTTTTAGGCATCAAAAACATTTGTATGTCGAAACTTTCCGACTACATTGATTTTGGTTACATCGGGATCACTTGCTCTCATTGATTGATAGCGAGCTCCTCCAGCTTGACCGTGGCGGTATGGGTTTAGGTTCTAATTTTGGCTAAACATGAGAAAGATGTTTTGAATGAACAAAAATAAATGGGCTTGGAAAAATTCTAATTCTAGAGAAACCTAGGTTCACGCGAGTCCTAGCATGCGTCAAAGATTAAAAATCATTAAGGAACAACATGGGGCTCTACTCGTGTGTTTTTATGATGTAAAACAAACCAACCTTATCATCATGAGGAGGATGAAAGGTGTGGGTAGGATCTGAATTTTTGGAGTTGGTTTCTCGAAAATAGGCAAATAAATCGTAGGATGGCTCATGTCAAAGGTTTATGTCAAATAAAATCCAAATGGAACATCCGAGCAACTTTAAATGTCTCAAAAATAAGTTCAACCACTTAAAAGTTTATACCAAGTCTTGCGTAGCAAATTCTAAGACCAACTTACTTGAAAATCGGAAATAATCCGGGTTGCCCTCCCGGTGGCTTTATTCTTCATCGGGTTGTCCTCCCGGTAGCTTATTCTTGACTCGATGAACGGGTTGCCTCCCGCCTAGCGTTTCGTTTATAGTCCATGGCTAGACTTCTTGTCTTCTTCACTTCGGATCAACGCTCTTTGCGGGCATTGCAATCTTGGGTACCCACTTCCGCACCATGTTGGGCACGGGCTTATTCTCTGGCCTAGTCATCTTTTTGGTCTTCACAGGCAGCTTTTGTTCTTTGGTCTTGACGGATGCAACGACTTCTTTGATCACCTTCGCTTCCTTCTTCTTGGGCTCCTCTTTCTTTGGCTCTTCGTTTCTAAAACGACGATGAGGTGGAACATATTTAGCATTGATCATGTTGCATACCTCGAAACATGGATGAAACTTGAATATGCTTCGTGTGCCATTGACGTCGAACTTGATCTCCCCCTTGCCAACGTCGATCGTTGCCCCGACGGTCTTGAGGAAGGGCCTCCCTAGGATAAGGGGTGGCTTCTCCCTTTCTCCCATCTCAAGTACCACGATGTCGACGGGAATGAAGTGATCTCCAACTTTCATGGGCACATCTTCAACAATTCCCACGGGATAGCGGATAGAATTGTCGCCCAACTGCAAACACATACCCGTAGGCTCAAGTGGTAAGCGTAGCTTCTCGAACACATCTCTTGGCCTGACACTCATGCTTGCTCCAAGGTCGCATAATGTCTTCTCGAACATGAATGAGCCAATAGAACATGGGATAGTTGGACATCCAGGGTCTCTTTGCTTCTCGGGCCCTTGATTTGCGATGGCGGCACTACATTGTTCGGACATCTTGACATGGTCTGCTCCAAGTGTTTCCATCTCGTACTTGTTTGCAAGTATGTCTTTGAAGTAGCGAGAATATGTAGGAACTTGGAGATCGTCGAATAGCGGCATGTTGATGCTTAACCTGCGCACCACTTCCACAAACTTTTCAAAATGATTATCAATTTTACCTCGAAAGTAGCATGTCTTTAGTGTTGTCATCTTCGTGTCATCACTTGGCATTTCGAATTCCGGCTCCTCGGTAGCAATCTCCGGAATAGTAGTCACTTTCTCCTTAGTGTGATCATCCACTTCAACGGTTGGCTTAGGCTTCCTTGCACCGGTTGGAAATTCGGGATCCTCAGTCTCCTTTCCCGACCGAGTTTGAATAGCCTTTGCCGTCTCGGGACCTTGGGGTTGCCCCGGCAATCTTCCTTCACAAGCGGTTAAGCACCCAGCAAGTTGTCCCACTTGCGTCTCCAATATCTTCATTATGTTGAGCACTTGTTGGTTGGAGCTCCCGACCTCTGTCACCTTGCCATCAATATTCTCCAAGATTTTATCCATAGTCTTGAACTTAGTGACGGTGTCCTTGTTGATCTTTGCTTGCTCATCCATGAAATCCTTCAATTGTATACGAAGAGGCACCGAATTTTGAATAGACAAACTTGCATTAAATTGAGGCCTACCTTGTCCGTAGTGGAAGTTTGGCAAATCTCCTTTTCTCATGTAGTCAAGCACCTTTGCTTCCTCCGGATAATCTCTTTGGACATGGCCGTACTCCCCACATTCTTCACACGTGGATCTTGCTTCGGTGGCCTTCAAGTCTTGCGCGTCCTTCTTTTCTAGCTCCATATTTTCCAACCTTCTCATTAGCAAGTCAATCTTCCCTTCTAGAAGTTCTTGCTTTTCAACCTGCAAAACACATTTAACATTGCCCGTCGGTTGAACCGGAAGTAAGCGTCCGGATGACGCCCATGTATCATTATCCGCAACCTTCTTGAAAAGTGTGAATGCCTCCGTCGGAGTTAGCTCAATAATAGATCCTCCCGCCGATGCGTCGATTACGGTCCTCGCCTTGATAGAACTTTTGAACAAGGTCCTTCTTCAGGAACTTGTGATGTGGCACGGCTCGGGTGTACTCATTAAAATGCTCGAAAGCTTCTGCGATAATCTCCGTAGGATATTGAGCAACAGTGGCAATCTTATTACGCAAGCTTTGAGTCTTACCCGGCGAATAGTACTCCTTCATGAAAGCTCTCATGAATGCTTCCAAATTTTGCACCGTCTCCACCGGTAGAGTCTAGAACCATTGCAAGGCTTTTCCGAGAAGTGAGAATAGGAAAAGTCTTGCCCTCAATTGATTTTGATCTAGCCCTTCCATCATGAACGTCTGACAAAGTTGAATGAATGCTTGGATGTGAAGGTTAGGATCCTCTTTACCGGTGAAAGGTGTATGTTGCACCATGTGGATGGTTGAAGTCTTGATCTCAAACGTCCTCCCGATGTCAGCTAGGTTGAGGATGGGGAGATCACCAAGTTCCGGGATGCAAAGCTCCCCGATCTTCCTCTCTTCTCCCATTGTTGGCGGTTGAGGTTGATCTCTCCTATGACTTGTAGGTGGTGATTCCTTTGGAGATCCCGACGTTCCTTCGTCTCCGGTGTTTGGATCTACAATCCCCAGCTTCCTAGATCGTGCTTCGCGTCTCCCTTGCCTGTAAAGTTTTTCTGGATCATCCACAAAAATTTTCAGTTTGTTGGAGAGGCGGCCATCCATCTCCTGTTAGGGTTAGCGATAAACAAAATATATAAAAGATCTAAAAAGAAAAGAAAACTATAAAAAGGGTTAGTCAAAAACTAGATTAGATTGGTTTTTTAGGATGATCAAAGTTTAGTAGATGCAAAAAGAAAAATAAAAAAGAAACTGAAAATACTTACAAACGAGATATTAGATTGGATCTTAATTACTAGTTTCCCGGCAACGGCGCCAGAAAAAGGGGCTTGTTGACATTTGATTATCGTTCCAAAGTTCGTTTGAACTTGCAAGCGGACAAATCCCTCGTCGTAGTTATGGAACCCTTCTTCCCTTGAGTGGTGAACCCAAGGTATCGAATCCATGGAACAATAAGTAATGTAAAATTAATCTAATAGCCGAGAAACACTTGCTTCTTTAAGTGGTTTCGAATTGCATCTAATCTACTAAGATCAAAGAGGTACCAAGAGAAAGCATTCAGGTACCGATCTAGAGAGGGTCTAGATCGTGTTTATGTTGTCGTTCCGAGCAAGATAAAGAGAGAGTAAAACAAATCTCATTGAAAGCTTCTTCAAATCATGACCTTCGGTCAAACCCCCTAAGTCGCCCCGCCGTACTCGGTGTCAACATCTTGTCACGACGTTCCCCTTTCTTCGCGGTCGAATCTTAGAGCACACCCGCAAGGAGTGCGTTGAACCACTTGGTAGATCGGGTATGCACCTCTAGCCACCGCGGCTACAAAAACATCCCATGCAATCTATCTCGAGAATAGATTGAGGTAGAAAACACCCAAGCAAGAACAAGAATTGCAAACAATGGTACTCGATCGCTAGGATTCGGATCCATTAAAACTCCATCAGAAGTATGAATACATAAATAAGATCCAACCGAGATCCTTCCTTGATCTCGATTCACGCCTCCGGAACTCCGACGTGGTCTTCCTTGCAAGGTTCCCACGTCGGCTAGGCAAACCCTAGACGACTTACACGACCCTCCTCTCCGGGGTGGTGTCCCTCAAGCTCCTCTACTCCTCGGCGCCGAATGACGAATGGCTTGATACGTGGCTCAAGGTACAGGGGCTATAAATAGCCCGAGGATCAGCTAGGTCAAAGGGGGCGGCGAACAGGGCCCAGAATGGGCTGGGCCGGCCGACCTGGGCCCATTCTGGCCCAGTTCGTCCCTGCCTTTCTTCCGGATGCTTCTCGTGACTTCTTGAGTTTTTGTCGAGTTGCATGTGGGCCCTTGACGTCATTTTCCTCACGGTTTAGATGAGGGGTCTTTGCGTATGAACTCCCGCATCTTCCGTCTAGGTCCTCCGCACTTCTCGACCTCACTCTTTTGGTCCTTGGTTCATTTGGAGTCATGTTCATCTTCTATCTTGACTTGTCCCGGGGTCCGTGATCACCTTGTAAATCCCTTGATGAACTTTACCCGGAAGTCCTCATTTAAACTCTTGATTCCTGTGTAAACAATAAACTCCAAAAACCATGCACGAGTGTGAACATAACATATAATGGGGGTTAGGATCGTTAGTGTGAATATCAAATCAATAACAACATAGAAGGTAAACAAGTGGCTAGGTTGACGGAAATCGACCGCCAATAGCCTCGTATGCCACTACCTAGGGGAGAGGCTGTGGTGAGGTCTATACCAGCTTGAGGAGATAGGAGAGTTGTTGATCGGGACCGGGTTGCTGCCAGGAAGGCACCAGTCAGACCAGTGAAGAGCTCCGGTCAGACCAGTGCACCCCGAGAGGTGCTCAGTTTGGTTTTCGAGGCTATTGTGCTGATATATTTGGTTCTGGTGGTCGTGGTACAGGTGGTAGGCAGTTTGAGTCTGGTCATGAGGTATTTGTTGGACATTCTTCATCTCATGGTCGATATGAGGATGGGAGAGGCTGTCACAGCTTTGAGTCTCAGAGGAGGTATGAACAATGCTCTTCCTTTCGTGGTGATCGTACTCCTACAGCGAGACGTGAGGTGGTTCAGTTTAATGGTGGTCGTAGCTTTGGTGGTCGTGATAGGATGGATATCGCTAACCCCACCTTTGAGCAAATGGCTCGACACTGGTTTGACTCTTTTTGTACTAACCCCAGTGTTGAGTCGCTTGGTCATTCTCGTTCTCGTTTTTGATTTGCAGGTGGGAGGCTTGAGGAATGTTTGGCTGTTGGACTCTGGTTGTTCATGACACATGATCGTAGACAGGGGGTGGTTCACAAGACTCATCCTAGTGAGTACCAGGGAGTACATCACTTTTGGGGATAATGGTAAGGGACGAGTTCTAGGTGAAGTTATGGTAAAGGTAAGTAGGAAGGTCTCTCTGAGGCGTGTTGCTCTTGTCAAGTTGCTAGGGTTCAATTTGCTTTCTGTGTCTCAGCTGCTTGATGAGCGGTTTGAGGTTCAGTTTAAGTTGGGTGCGTCTCAGGTGCTTGATTCTCGAGGCAACCTTGCTTGTACGGTCGTTCCCGTGGGTTAGATCTTTCGAGCTGATTTTTCTCAGTCTGATGGTCCTGCACGGTGTTTGGTGGCTGGTTCTTCCGATATGTGGAAGTGGCATAGGCGGTTGGGACACTTGAGCTTTGATTTGCTTTCCCGCTTGAGTGGTCTCGATTTGGTCTGAGGATTGTCGAGGTTGAGGTTTGAGAAGGAGTTGGTTTGTGCGCCTTGTAGGCATGGTAAGACGGTCGCTGCTTCTCATCCACCCCTGACTGCTGTCATGACAGAGCGTCCGACAGACCTGTTGCATGTGGACCTTGTTGGGCCAGCTCGAGTTCGCTCGGTGGGTGGGAAGTGGTATGTCCTGGTTGTGGTGGACGACTATTCTTGCTACGCCTGGGTGTTTTTCTTAGAGGATAAGAGTGAGGCGTTTGATTTTGTTTGAGACTTGATCGTGAGGTTGAAAAAGGAGAGGCATAGGAATACTATTCGAGCAATCTGGAGTGATAATGGCTCTGAGTTCAGGAACTCTTGTTTTGATGCCTTTTGCTGTGATCTTGGTCTTGAGCATCAGTACTTGACTCCTTATGTGCCCCCTCAGAATGGAGTTGTGGAAAGGAAGAACTGTACGTTGTGTGAGATGGCTAGGATGATGCTCGATGAGCACAGGACTCCTAGGAGGTTTTGGGCTGAGGTGGTGAGTACCGCGTGCTATGTGTCGATTGCCATGTACCTCTCTTGGTTTTGATTGTGCAGGTGATGAGGAGATGGCTGAGATGCTCTTTGAGAAGGAATAAGAAGATGGTGATGGAGATGGCGAGGATCGTGTACCTGCTGCGGATCGTGTACTCTCTACTTCCACGACGATGATGACAGTTGATGGCGGGCCTTCTACTTCGACTATGTTGCATCAACAAGTACCACAAGCAAGGATGGAAACTAATGTGGAGGGGGAGGTAGTCTCCAGGAGAGAGGCTCCTAGGCGTGTGCAAGTGGATCATCCCCCCTCGTGGATCGTTGGCGACATCAATGAGAGAACTACATGGTCGAGGGCACGGAATACTTCTCACTTTGCTCACTCCGCAATTGTTGCCTCTTTCGAGCCCAAGGATATTGGACATGCACTTTCTGATGCAAACTGGGTGAATTCCATGCATGAGGAGTTAGAGAATTTTGAGAGAAACCAAGTCTGGGTGTTAGTTGATCCACCGCCAAATTGCCGTCCTATAGGTACCAAGTGGGTGTGGAAGAAGAAGGAAGGTGAGAATGGGATGGTTGTGAGGAATAAGTATAGATTGGTGGCTCAGGGGTTCAACTAGAAAGAGGGTATCAATTATGAGGAGACATTTGCTCCTGTGGCCCGACTGGAGGCAATTCGGATCCTTCTAGCCTTTGCCATGGCTAAAGGGTTCAAGTTGTTCCAGATGGATGTGAAGAGTGCTTTCTTAAATGGGGTGATAGAGGAAGAAGTGTTCGTGAAGCAACCACCGGGGTTTGAGAGTGAGAGATAGCCACACCTTGTGTACAAACTCCAGAGAGCGCTTTATGGGTTGAAGCAGGCACCGAGGGCTTGGTATGGTAGGTTGAGAGGGTTTTTGCTGAGTAAGGTGTTTGTGATGGGCTCTATTGATAAGACCCTGTTTCTCCTTAAGCATGGAAATGACCTATTGATTGTACAGATTTACGTGGATGACATAATCTTTGGTGGCTCCTCTCATAAACTTGTTGACAAGTTTGCAGATGACATGAGCAGGGAATTCGAGATGTCTATGATGGGTGAGCTGCAGTTTTTCTTAGGGCTCCAGATCAAGCAAGTCAAGGACGGGACCTTCGTGCACTAGAGCAAGTACACCAAGGACATGCCCAGGAAGTTCAACATGAATGATGCGAAGCCCATGTCAACACCGATGAGTACGACTACAACTTTGGATGTGGACGAGGATGGTTAACCAGTGGACCAGAAGGAGTACTGGAGCATGATCGGCTCCCTCCTCTACTTGACGTCGACGAGGGCGGACATACAGTTCAGTGTGTGTCTGTGTGCTCGTTTTCAGGCTTCCCCGAGGACTTTACATCAGCAGGCCGTCAAGAGGATTTTCAGGTATTTGCAGTACGCTCCTGAGTTTGGTCTTTGGTATTCTGCCTCCTCGACACTCACACTTCACGGATTTTCTGATGCGGACTTCGCTGGGTGTTGTGTGGAGCACAAGTCTACCTCTAGTTCTTGCCAGTTTCTTGGTTGCTCTTTGGTCTCTTGGTCTTCCCGTAGACAGTCGAGTGTAGCTCAGTCTACCACAGAAGCCGAGTATGTTACAGCCGCTAGTTGTTGTTCCCAGCTACTTTGGATTTCCTATACCATGAGAGACTTTGGTGAGGAGTGCACTCTGATCCCACTTCTTTGTGGTAGCACCAGTGCCTTAAGCATTGCCAAAAATCAAGTGCTCCATTTCAGAACAAAACACATCGAAGTGAGGTACCACTTTCTGAGGGACAATGTTGAGAAGGGAACCATAGTGTTGAGCCATGTACCTACCCAAGACCAAAAAGCTGATATATTCACAAAACCACTTGACGAAGCTACCTTTGCTCATTTATGGGGAGAGCTTGGTGTGTGTTGTCCTTTTTGAGTTGGTCTTTGGGCGCTCACTTTATAGCATATGTATCATACATGTTTACTTTGATGTATAGCATGCATGTTTAAATTCACAGGATAGCCATCTTTGTATCTTGATGTATAGTTCTGCATCTTTGTAAGATAAACATGTTGCATTTGTATCATATGCATTGGTTAGGAATGGCTTCGCCTATGAACTTTGATCCCTATAATATGCTATGTTTGAGCTTGTGGATGTTCTTGATTAATATTTGGGATGATAGGCGATGCTCTTGATAGTTTGGTTGTATATCCATGATGAGATAGCTTATTTTTATCAAAAATGCTAATATGATCTTTCTCATGAGTAGAGGCTTGTATATGCTCTTTATGTGCTTTGAATGGCTATGTCATGCTTAGATTATGTTTGGATGCATGTTTTGATTGGATGGGTCAAGGACCATTTGTCATGTTGGATGTTTAGCCCCTTTTGCACATCTTGGAGAAGCATAAGCTTCTTTTTGCTGCAAAGGCAATTCATGTACCATTAACCAATTAATCTGAGGAAAAAGAAGAAGAAAAAGAAAGAAAAATGAATATGGAGTGAAAAGTGTCCTCCATCATGTCTTTATGCCTTATTTGCTACATTTTGATAAAATGAGTGCTAAATGGTAGCTTTGACTCCATGGCTTTGACATGACATGATTGGCTTGATGGGTGTCCTCCATGATCTCTTAATGAAAATATGTTGTCCTCACATGATCTTTGAGTGATTTAGCTTATTTTGAGATCATTTTGTGCATGTGTAGGACCTTGCTCATGAGAGGAAATTTTGCTCAAAAATGCTAATTTTAACCATAGCTTGACTTTGTGTCTATGCAACTGAACATTCCTGATGGCTATGCTATTTTGAACCTTTGTCAAGTATAATTGGTTCATTTGCTTATTTCTAGCATGTTTTATGGCTCTATGTCCATTTGAGAAGCCTTTAGTTGAAATTTTTGTAGAAATGCCTTGATTCATGCATTGTCAACAAGAGGGAGAAGTTTGTGCATGGAATAGCTTGCTGCATACATTTAGAGAGTTTTGGTGGAGTTTCAGTTGAATTTTGTGCATGTGCATTTCTGAAGTGGCCACCGGTCTGACCGGTGGGGCATACCGGTCTGACCGGTCTGATAGTTTCTTGCAGGTATTGCAACCAGTCTGACCGGTGCCTGGACCGGTCTAACCGGTGTGAGCTGAGGGCTCTGATCTTCCTGGTACGGGGAGAAGTTTCCATGGCTTGGTTCAAGGGGAGTTGCATTTGCTCAGGGCGAGTTGCATGTGTTCAAGGGGAGCTCCCTGTGTCGTCTGAGTTCTTGCTTTAGTTGGTTTTCACCGTGTAAGCTTTGGTGTGCTCTTTGTGAGCTTTGGCGGTTTGTCTCGGTTGTGTTGAGCCGTTGCCCTTGCCTTAGGGGACTGAGACTTTGGATTGCAAGTGATCAAGGGTTTGTGTTGTTTGGTTTTTGGATCACTTGTGTGGCTTGTTTAGTTTGTCTTTTTGTTTTTATTTGTCTTTATGTATTGGTTACGTGTTGTGTCGTAAATGCACTCATCAAGAGGGAGATTGAGGACCAGAGTGTCAGACAGCTGATGGGTGGCCACTCCTTAGTGATGAGTGATTGACAACATTGTGTGGACTGACGCTGTGCTCTATCTTGTAGATGTAGGCTGCGGCTTGATTTGCGTTGGTGCTGGTCAAGAACAAGCGTGAAAGGACTTAGCCTTGCGGGGCCTCCGAGGAGTGAAGGGAAAAGTAGGCTTGGTTCGATGCACCCGGTGGCCAGACGGGATCAAGTGCGAGTCACATGGTGCGAGAAGAGCAAGTCGATGTCGGATAGCAGGTTTGTTGGTTGATTTGAAAGCCAACATCGAGCCGGAGTGGACGTGGTGGCCGAGTCGAGGAGGTCGACGTGGAGGCTGCACCAAGCTCGTGGAGTTTGCAGTGGTTCACCACAAAACCAATGGGTTCCTTGGTTGATCCTCAAAGCCAAGTCCGAGTGGTCGGCGACTCAAGTCTGCACAGAGCCGGTCTGATCGGTGGGCCGGACCAGTCTGACCGGTGGGAGCACCGGTTTGACCAGTGGCGGCCGAGGATCGTCGGGTGACTCGAAGCGCAGGACACACGTCGGGATCGCAGGCTTGGTGTCGAGGCTACGCGAGGTGCAATTGTTGGGCGTACATCTAATGGAAAAGCTGTCAAGTTTCCTAACTTGCCCTTCAAGGGGTTGTATCGCCTAAAGGGCATCTTAGTCATTTACCCCCACCAGAAGACTTTATATATAAACTTGGTGGAAGGGTTGTGGCAGCCATTTCTTAGGCTTTAGGGTTTTCTTTTGCTCTAGGCAATTTCTCTTTTTAGTTTCCTATTTTCTCTAGGACTAGCTTGAGAGCTTCATGGTGAGATCTTTGGAGAGGGTTGGATGCTAGGGAGGCAAGCTAGACCTTGTATGAATCTTTCCTTTGATGTATAGAAGGTTCGGCATGATTTCTCTAGTGTTTTTGGGAGATCAGGGCGTCAGAAGGAGGGAGTTGACTCGCGGGTGGAGTTCATCCCGAGCTGCTCAGGCGGGACCGGTCTGACTGGTGCCTTGGACCGGTCTGACCGGTTCAAGCCTGTTGTGGCTTTTGTCGGGGAGTTCTTCACTAGAGTGTTGGTTGTTCTCGTGGCTTGCTGCTGTCTCAATCTAGTGCAGTTTTGGCCCTTGGAGATCGAGTTCTTGGCGTTTGTGAGTTTCTGAGCCAGACCGGTCTAACCGGTGCAGGGGACCGATCAGACCGATGCAGGGCTCCCAGGGAAAACTCGTATGTTTCTTGGTTAGTTCTTGCTACTTGCTCGCAGAGTGCTTCTGGTGCAAGTTTGTCCATAGAATGTTTCGGTGTATTGGAGTTTTGGCATGGTTTCTCTTGCCTGGCAGGTTTCTGGATTTCTCCCCTTGGTACCACATCCTAGAGTTGCCATCTAGGCTTGCTGGACAAGTTTGGAAAAAATTCAGAGGAGATTGCTCTGGACCGGTCTAACCGGTGCCAGGGACCGGTCTGACCGGTGGAGGTAGTTGCTGCTCGAGTTTGTTTTTCCACTGCGTGTTCGAGTAGCTTGGGTGTGTAGCTAGCTCCTAGGTCCAGTAGCACTTCGGTGGCTACGTGGATTTCTCTAACAGGGTGTCGAGGACTTCGGAGTTGCGTTTGGGATCCTAGGCCTAGTTCGTCTATTCGGAGAAGAATTTTTATCGACTCCCATTCACTCCCCTCTCTCTGGTCGCCATTCTGGTCCTTCAATTCCGCTGTTTAAACTCAATACCTTCTCATGCTTTGAACAATGGTTTGTAATAAAGAAACCCTACCGGATGACTTGGATTAATTCGGATGATGTACTCTGGACTCACCTTCGCGTGACTTGGATTAGAGAACTATGTTATGATTCTTTGTTGTTACACGTGATTTCACTGGGCTTGACCCGACAGATACGACAAAGTACTTATATGTTATTGCTTAAGGGCCTATTGGATGGGTTTAGGCAATAATACAAAATTATTTTGAGCGGGTCTATCACAGCTAGCATCAGTGCGATTAGTATGCACCACAGTTTAATTAACAACCTTAATCACTTGTTTTTGAATAAAACTTGCAAACATTGCTTGTATTTGCAAAATGCGTTGGATCGTTAAGGATGAGAGTAGTCGGAGAGGCCCTAGAAGAATTTTTGGGTACTTTCAGGTGGCTAAGTAAATTATGGTTTATTTATACTAACTTCCAGCACTTCTTAGCCATGTGTTTTATACGTGTGCTGTGCCGCATCACGAGTATGCGAGGGTCGATAGGGCAATCCATTCCACAGATCCTATCTTCTCGGTTGGATGCCCACGTGTTTTATATGTGCGCTTTCCATATGTAAACCATATGAAGGATGGAATGTTCTATTCAAGATGAACATATCATGGGTTGTGATGTCGCCACGTTTTGCCATACGTGTCCATGGTTCCGCATTACGAACACGCGAAGGGGGATACCCTCCATTCAAAAGGGGTGTCTCTCAGGTTGGACGCTGTCCATGCAACGCTAAACGCATGGGTGCCATTTTTATAGTGAATGGTAATATTTGGGGACGCTTTCGTGACGTGCTAGCACGGAAGGTTCTTTTCTTGCAGGTACACTGACCGTGTTTTTGGTAGTTAAGAACGTGTAGTACCGACTAGTTATTATAAGGAGAGATGTATTGATGCCTTGCCACTGACACTAACTCCGATTTTTGGCTTAATTGCCTTATGAGGATGAATAGGCCATTCTTGCATCATTCTAAAAGCTACTAGACTTAAAACTGGTCATAATCCATCTGTTGTGTGCTCTCTAGTTAAGCTATCTTCCTTAAGGATCGTTTGATCTAGTGTGATGTCATGTTGTTTTTCCTGTCTAGTTTCTGCGTCCTTGCTGTTCGAATTTTTCTAGGTTGTTCTAGAAATTCTAGATTATCTATACCAAATATGCTCCATATATAGTCTAGTTGCTGCTGTAAAAATTTCATGATCATAGGTTTTATAAATCTAGAGTTGTGGTCTTTTTAGTAAAGCTCTATTCTGCTGAATTCCTGGGTTACATCAGTCTGATCTTTGATCGTTTTAACCTTCTTCCCATCAGTTTTAGCCTGACCGTTGAATACAAAATTTGTGTCTCATAACCTTACTAAGTTTCTGGTAAAAATTGGAAATTTTTGGGGCAATGGTTTTTAAGTTATGAATTTTTGTTCAGAACTGCCAGATTTGAGCCATGTTGCATGTTATGCTCGTTTCGAGAATTAACATGCGTTGTATTTTTGTACAGATGGCTGCCCCCAAGTTTTTCGAGGTTGATGCTGACGGTACGATCCGTACCAACAGGCTGCACTGGGAGGGCTTTCCCCGCCTTGCGTGGGAAGCACTTAGCGCTTCAGGATACCCCACTCCACCGCTCTACGATGCGTTGGAGTTTGTGGACCTGGGTGTGCCCCGTTGCAGGGTTATCATCACCATACCTCCACACCCGGACCACCCCGGCTGGGCCGACCTGAGTTCAGTGTTCTTTGGCCTTCGTGGGTAGGAGTTAGTGGAGTCAGCCACCTTCGGGTGCTGACTGACTTTTATGACCATAACCCGACAGAGGTGGCCTTGTTGCCGTTTGGGTTGTTTCCAGCAGCAGACCCGCACAACCTTGCTTGGCGGGACCATGTGGGCCACCTAGAGGAGCTTCTCTTGCTTGCTTCTCCGCTGGACACCATGCAGACGTTGACACGGTGCTTGGATGCACTTTACACCCTACAGGCTGTCCGTCACGCTACAATTTCCTAAAGTAAGTGAACGGCAGTTTCCTCAGTTGACAGCCTAAAGCATCAGTAAGTGCTGACCACTTGTCCACTTCAACATTAATAGGAACCAAGAAAGATTTATCAAAATTAAATTTCAGGCATGTAGAAGAGGCAAAGGTTTGTAAAACAAACTTTAGGTAGGCAAGCTGACTTGGGACAGCAGGAAGAATCACCAATGTATCATCAGCATACTGAATAACACTGAAGTCACCCCCAAAATCAGGGCCCAAGGGATGCGAGAAATTCCCTAGCAAGTGTTGACAGTTGTTAAGTACCTCTTTTAGCCATCAATATTCTGAAGAATAAAGGAGCAAAGTGTATTTCTTACATGCGTTTTAGTTAAGAATAATGTAGTTCCACTTGTCCTTGGAAGAATTGTGATTGTAGGAAAACACCCACAAAAAGAGTAAGAATGGTGTCATCTATGAGCAATGTCATGCCACCTCAGCTGAGGAGTGGCTGCCACATGGGATCCATGTGTCAATGCCACATCACTGATCCAAGGGAGACAAGCTCCGGCGAATCAGAAGGTGACACATGGACTCCATGAGGGTAAGAGGGCCCACTCGGGAAGCAAACCGACTCAAAAAGTTGTAC
This sequence comes from Cenchrus fungigraminus, assembly GCA_036936925.1. Taxonomy (NCBI): domain Eukaryota; kingdom Viridiplantae; phylum Streptophyta; class Magnoliopsida; order Poales; family Poaceae; genus Cenchrus; species Cenchrus fungigraminus. The sequence goes on along the minus strand of CM072771.1, from coordinate 85,085,924 downwards.
ACACCAGGAATACATCCAAGGGCCCACATGTCAGCCAGCTGAAGGAAGACGTGGACCAACCGGGCCCAAAGGGGTTCGGCCGAACCGACCTTGGGTCGGCTGATCCGGGCCTTCCACGTGGTGGCTGCTCATTGGTGTATGGCTCAGTTCTCGGGGTGCTTTCGTGGCTTCTCAGTGAACATCAAGGCCTATAAATAGAAGATGCCCATCTCACTTTTGGACACACTGAAGGACCAATTAGGCGACCAGAGAGAGGGGAGTGAATGGGAGCCGATAAAAATTATTCTTCAAGAACTCGGCCTATGTCCCAAAATCAAACCCACGAATCCTACACTCGCTCAAGCCAATCGTCAAGGTTACGTAGTTATAGAGGAACTACTAGCCTTAGGAACGATCCTTGGTTCACCAAGTGAAATCACAAATCAAGGAACAAAAGCAAACCAGGCAACACTGAACCAAGATGGGTCACCCTGACATAGGGGCGGGTCACCCGCCAGCCAACAGAGCCAAACCGGGTCAACCTAACATAGGGGCGCGTCACCCGCCAGCCAACAGAGCCAAACCAGGTCAACCTAACATAGGGGTGGGTCACCCGCCGGTCGGGTCACCCTGACGTAGGGGGCGGGTCACCTTGTGCACCCAGAAAATCAGCAAGCTCACGATCGAATAAAAAATCAAAACCCAATCAAACGACCTCCTAAAATCACGAGATTTTAACCAAGGCTTTGCAGCAACATGAAGAAGCTTCACCCAAAAGATCTCCTCAAAAGATCAAGGAAACTCTACATAACTAAATCGGAAGCAAGAGGAACTTAGGGTCACCCGGCCCCTAAGTCCGGGTCACCCCGGGTAGCCCAGAAAATCGCCCGTGGACATGAACTCAACTTCTGATCCACGGATCTCCAAAACCACTAGATGGATTGAGCCCAAATTTTAGGTAGATGAGAAGTGTCTCTAGGAGATGCTATGCCTAAAATCTTCGAGCCACAAACTTATCCAATCAGCCGGAATCGCAAATCTCGTGCACCCAAGGCACAAACTCGAGTTCATCCAATCCTCACCAAATCAAGACTAATTCCCGATGTTTGAGGGTTCAAGATCATCCACAAAGAGGCACAAGGCACTCACCCATGATCCCCTCAAAGAAATCTAAGAGAAAATAGCCTGTAAATCGACGAACACAGATCGAAACGAAAACCGCCGAAAAAAGCACAAAACCAACTCGGGAAACCAAAGGGAGAGACAACTAGCACAAGAATTCTTCCATACACACATAGGTTAAATTCTTTACAAAGGATAGCAATCCTTCCGCATCCACCCGCTTGAAGATGTGCTCGTGATCGCTTTGGCTAGCCTAGAGAGAAGGAAATGAAAAGCAGTCCAAAGGATAACCCTAGCCATCCACCCCTCTACCTATTTATAATTTCCTCGTCCGGTGGGGTAAATGACCATACTACCCCTACAACTTGAAAGTAAGATACACACCCCTCAGAGGCAGTTTCGTCAAGTAGGTCTTCACTATCAGACGGACACGCATCCACCGCACCCCGCATCCTCTCGATGCAGGCTATGTGATCACGCCGCGTGTCCCCCGCCTCGAAGCTTCCCGACGCTCCTGGATCCTCGTCTCCATCGCGTTGGGCCTTCGGGCTTGGTTTTGAGGCCCAAACCAAGAAACTGTCCTCCGATGGTTTTGTGGCTAAACCACCAAACCCCGCGTACACGGCTCGGTTTCACCACGCTAAGCGTCGAGCCCGCTAAGCCTTTCACCTCCGGCGCCAGACGATCTACTCGGTCTTTCTTCGTTCCTTGACTTGGCCGCCACTAATGCACCGGCTCCATGGACATGACTTCAACTCGCTCTTCTTGCACCATGCGGCTCGCACTTGACCCCATCGGCCACCGGGTCCATCGAACCAAGCCTACTTCTCTCTCCATCACCCGGAGGCCCCCTTAGCATAGACCTTTCACGCTTGTTCTTCACCTGCACCAACACGAGTCAAGCCGCAACCTACACCTGCAATACTAAGCCAAGAAACAGTCCACACAACGTTGTCAATCTCTCATCACTGAGGAGCGACCCTCCACTGGTCTTTGGACGCTCCTGGTCCTCACACAAACAACTTTGCTTCACTTCTTTCTTTTGGTAACAAGGCTACGGAGTAGGCTAGAGTAGTTCTAATTCAGGTTCCAAGTCTTCATTGGGATATAGGTATGAGCTCTCTTGTATTTTTATTTCTTTGTATGACTTTGATCTACTTTGTTTATTAATCTATTTCATATAAAGTAGTGCTTGCATGTTTGAGTGATATGTTCATGTGTTTTTCATCTGCGCATCATTTAGAGGCTTGTGTTCTTAGTGAACACAACCTTTTGATCCAGTTGATAGGTGATTTGAACATGTTTTCCGTGTTTGTTCATAAGTTAGAAGCACATGTTCTTCACGAACATGATCCTTTGATCTTATGGTATAAATGTAAAACATCTCGTATCTGTTTGCATGCATAGCCTCAGTTAGATCGTTAGTTTGCATGATCTTGTTGTATGATGTTCGAGTCCAAGCTACGATTCACGATCAACTGGCAGTTATCTTGTGGCTTCAGACCTGGGTCATAATAGCCCAGGCCGGTCAGGGTCTAGTTGATAATGCAAGCATGGTGCTTGGATTGGAAAGCTACATTAGTTACGAGCTCATCACTGAGGAGCTTTTGCGCTTGTTCTTCACTGCACCAACACGAGTCAAGCCGCAACTTGCACCTACAATACTAAACCCAGCATCAATCCACACAACGTTGTCAATCACTCATCACTAAGGAGCGACCCTCCACAAGTCTTTGCACGCTCCTGGTCCTCACACACACAACTTTGATTCACTTCTTTCATTTGGTTCAAAGGCTAGGGAGTAGGCTAGAGTAGTTCTAATTCAGGTTCCAAGTCTTCATTGGGATCTAGGTACGAGCTCTCTTGTATCTTTATTTCTTTGTATGACTTTGATCTACTTCGTTTATTTATCTATTTCATATAAAGTAATGCTTGCATGTTTGAGTGATATGTTCATGTGTTCTTCATCTGTGCATCATTTAGAGGCTTGTGTTGTTGGTGAACACAACCTTTTGATCCAGTTGATAGGTGATTTGAACATGTTTTCTGTGTTTGTTCATAAGTTAGAAGCTCATGTTCTTCACGAACATGATCCTTTGATCTTATGGTATAGACGTAGGAAATCTCGTATCCGTTTGCATGCATAGCCTCAGTTAGATCTAGTTAGTTTGCATGATCTTGTTGTATGATGTTTGAGTCCAAGCTACGATTCACGATCAAGTGGCCAGTTATCTTGTGGCTTCTGACCTGAGTCATAATAGCCCGGGCTGGTCAGGGTCTAGTAGACAATGCAAGCATGGTGCTTGGATTGGACAACTACGTTGGTTACGAGCACATCACGGAGGAGCTTTCGCGCTTGTTCTCCACCTGCACCAACACGAGTCAAGCCGCAACCTGCACCTGCAATACTAAGGCAAGCATTAGTCCACACAATGTTGTCAATCACTCATCACTAAGGAGCGACCCTCCACTAGTCTTTGGACGCTCCTGGTCCTCACACACACAACTTTGCTTCAATTCTTTCATTTGGTTCAAAGGCTAGGAAGTAGGCTAGAGTAGTTCTAATTCAGGTTCCAAGTCTTCATTGGGATCTAGATATGAGCTGTGTTGTATCTTTATTTCTTTGTATGACTTTGATCTACTTCATTTATTTATCTATTTCATATAAAGTAGTGCTTGCATGTTTGAGTGATATGTTCATGTGTTCTTCATCTGTGCATCATTTAGAGGCTTGTGTTCTTGGTGAACACAACATTTTGATCCAGTTGATAGGTGATTTGAACATGTTTTCTGTGTTTGTTCATAAGTTATAAGCTCGTGTTCTTCACGAACATGATCCTTTGATCTTATGGTATAGACGTAGGAAATCTTGTATCCGTTTGCGTGCATAGCCTCCGTTAGATCTAGTTTGTTTGCATGATCTTGTTGTATGATGTTCGAGTCCAAGCTACGGTTCACGATCAGGTGACCAGTTATCTGGTGGCTTCTGTCCTGGGTAATAATAGCTCGGGCTGGTCAGGGTCTAGTTGACAATGCAAGCATGGTGCTTGGATTGGACAGCTACGTTGGTTTCGAGCTCATCCCACATTTAGATAAAGGTAGGTAGCGGTAGTGACAGCCGTTGGACCCTTTATATTCCTCCACGTTCGGATGTTGCTGTAGGAGTTACGAAAGTTGCAAGAGATTGTTGTATAAAACCATCACGGGGGCTATCTCCCGTAGTACCTGGGTGCTGGACCGATGTTTTCATGCAATGATTGTGTAGACTCTCTAGTAACCTTTGTGTGTTTAGTATATTAGAACCTACAACTAACTCGTATGTTGCTCCCTATGCCGTAGTGTTCCGTTAGAGTAAGCATTGTGTGTCACACTACCCCTATTATATCATTTTCCTTACCCCTGTACTTGAGTGTTACCTCTACTTCTATCTATGATTCATATCCATTGCAACTGTATAAGTCTTGTTATCCGCCATTACCTTCCTTGGATTCGATACCCTTTGGAATACTCTGATGGGCAAATGCTACAATGGTTTATCCGTGCGCTTGCGGATTCATTTGTGATCGTTAGGATTACCACTGTCATTTTTGGCGCCGTTGCTAGGGACACATAAACTTAGTAGCGATGTTGAGAAATGCCAACAAGCATTTCTGACCCCGTTGACGAGGAAGGCACATGATTAACATGACTATACTTTGCATATGTTTATGATCATGATATGTTAGAGCAATTCTGAATGCAGACTATCCTTGATTGTCTTCTTTATCTTTGGATGTTGAAGACAGGTAGTGTTGTTGGCGTTTCTTAATCTCAACACTAGGCGCCATGGTAACGTGAGCGTGTAAGAAACTCCCGGGTACACTGACGAGTGCGAACGAATCAGCAAGCGCACGGATACACCGCTGTAGCACTTCTCCCTAGGAGAATGAGTATTCCCTTCGGGTTACGTTCCTAGGACAGAGAGTAACTAGAGAGGATCTATCCAAGGACACCAGCTTTCGCTGGGATAGGTCGGGATACAAGAAGCACTTCCTTAAGGGACTTAGCTCTCAAGATGTATTTTTGTCAGATATCAGTCGTCCCCGCGGGGCGACAACACTCAGAGGTGCTGTCCTGCGAGCCCAACTTGGTACGCGACGTAAGAGGGTTACAAAGGGTCCAACAGGCTGTCACCACTGCAGCCTACCTCTACGCTACGATCATACGTGGTCTCCGTAGGAAACCCAAGGCCCAGACACCACGACTGTACCCCAGATAAATACAATAGTGCGGCGTATGCTAGCCCGCTAACTACACTATAGCAACCGTATAAATATGGTCCCACGAATAAGGGAAAGATCCGTATCAGATCATGTCATTGAACTGGGAGCAGAAAGGAAGCTATGGATGCAGCTGAACGAGATACAACAAACTTACTTAACTAAATAGGATCAGAGCATGCTAAACAAGTAAATGAACTATGGTTCTAGCTCTAAAGGATCGAAGCCTTGTGTCACGAAGAACACAAGCCTCTAACTTATGAACAAGCCAAGAACACAAGAACAAAGCAACCACGCATGATGTCCACTATAGTCTAAATAAGAAATGCTGAAATACTCACTTTGATCTAAATGAAGAACAAGCATCCACGAGGACATCAACTCACTCCTTACCCCTCCTCTACCTCACACTAATCCTAATCTAGATCTCTCCTCATCACCAATCTACCACAAAGAGGTGAGAATCACCTCTCATGGGCAGAATTGGTGAGAGCCAGGTGTGGTTCGAGGACCGGTGAATGGTCGCTTCCTGGTGTGATGAGTGATTGACAACGTGGTGTGGACTGATTCTTGGCTAAGTATTGCAGGTGCAGGTTGCGGCTTGACTGGTGCAGGTGCAGGTGAAGAACAAGCATGAAAGGTCGTTGCCGGTGAGGCCTCCAGGTGTGGAGAAGACAAGTAGGCTTGGTTCGAGGGACCCGGTGGCCAGTGGGGTCAAGTACGGGCCGCATGGTGGCAAGAACGGCAAGATGAAGTCATGGACGGTTTCTTGGTTGAGCCTCAAAACCAAGGTCGAGCCGGGACTACGTGGGAGCCGAGTCATGAGTGGTGATTGGTGGAGGCTACACCGAGTTCGCGGGGTTTCCGGTGGTTCACCAGAAAACCACTGGGTTCCTTGGTTGATCCACAAAGCCAAGACCGAAGAACCGAAGACGGAGGTGCAGCAGCTCCAGACCGGTCTGACCGGTGGGTCTGACCGGTGGGTACCGGTCTGACCGGTGAGGAGCACCGGTCTGACCGGTGTGCGACGACGCAGTCCGGAATCTTCGAAGCGGAGGACACGCGTCGGGATCGCAAGGCTTGCGTCGAGGCTAAGCAAGTCTGCGGTCGCTGGGCATCCGTCCGATGGTGCGAAGACAAAGACTTCCATTTTCGCCCTCGAGGGGCATGTATCCCTAGTTAGCTAGTAAGGGTATTTTAGTCTTTCGGTTGCCTCCATATAACCCAAGGGGTGAGAGGATGGCAGCCATCTCTTGGAACCCTAGCTCATTTGGTTTTCCTATTTTCCTTCCTATTTTCTTAGGATTTTCGTAGGACTAGCTTGAGAGCTTCATGGTGAGATCTTGTGAGAGGGAAGGATGATCGGGCGGCAAGCTAGACCTTGTATGAACCTCTTTGGTATGTATAGATGATTCGGCGTGGTTCCTCAAGGCTTGGATGTGTCTTTCCCGTTTCTCCTTTTTGGTGATTTTCGGAGCCCTTTCTTGGCGATTTTCTTGGAGTGATTTCGAGGCCTTTCTCTTTGGGATTTGGTGGGGGATGTATGCATGAACCCTTCGTGGTTCTTTACCCTTTGATTCCCCTTCCAAATCCGTGAGCAAAGGGGCTCGATTTTGGGGTTTTCGTGGCTCTAGGGTTAGAGGCGTTCTTGGTGGGATTTCTTCGATTCCTCTTGATTTGACAAGTTTTGGTGGACCAAATCTTGGCTATGGAGTACCCATGAGGTGTTCCTACTATCCCCAAAGTCTTGTGCAAAACTGTGGAGCGGATCGGGAGTTGGATTTGGAGGAGTTGACTCGCGGGCGCTGTTCATCCCGAGCTGCCCAGGCACGACCGGTCTGACCGGTACTCTTGACCGGTCTGACCGGTGCTAGCCCTTGGTGGGTTTTTGTCTCGGGGAACAGCCTTGTCCGTGTGGTTTTGTCCCGTGGTCCTGTTGTTCAGTTCTTGGAGTGTTTGGAGTTGTTTTGCTAGGATTTGTGAGGGGTTCTTCTTCCTCACAGGTTGTGTTTCGTGGTGGTTTTTGTTCCAGGGCCCAGAGGATTCACTGAGGCTTCCTGGAACGTTTGCTGTGCGGCTGCTGTAGCCACCGGCCTGACCGGTTCAGTCCACCAGTCTGACCGGTGTAGCTCAGGCAGCAAGCCGTGCAAGTTTCCGCTGTGGTTTGGTGAGTTTTGACTCGGAAGGTTGAGTGTTGGTTCCTAGGACCAGTAGCACTCCAGTGGCTGCGTGGTCTTGGCCAACTTGGGTAGTTGGGTCGGAGACGTAAGTTGGAAGCCGTGTTCGTCTTGTTGGAGTTCTCATCTCCTTCGAGAAGAATTTTTATCGGCTCCCATTCACTCCCCCCCCTCTCTGGTTCGCCTTATCGGTCCTTCAATTGGTATCAGAGCCGGTTCGGGTTTTTTTTTTGACTCTTACCAGTCTAAGATCCAAAGATGGCGTACCAGGAACGGGGTTCGGGTCCTCCGCACTTCGATGGGAAGAACTACCAGATGTGGCAAAGGCGGATGGCGGCGTTCCTCCGCGGAAAGGGTCAGATCCTTTGGGATGTCACGGTGAACACAGCTTATGTTCATCCGATGAACTTCCTTGCTCCAGGATCAAGGGATATGTTCGAAGCCAACAACAAGGCTGTCGACTACTTGTTTCGTGCTCTGTGTCAGCCTGAATTCGATCGGGTTCAGACAGAGGACTTAGCTTGTAGGATTTGGGAGCAGTTGAAGGATGCTCATGCTGGGAATGCTCAGGTTCAGGCTCGGATGTACGCGACTTACCGGAGAGAGTATGAGAACTTCACTCATCTCCCCGGCGAGTCCGTCGATGCCCTTTTCCAGCGATTTACGGTAGTTGTGAACAACATGAGAGCCAATGTGGACGTCCTCCCATACAATGATCATGATAGAGCCGTGAAGCTCTTGCACTCGTTGGATCGTACCGTATGGGACGGGAAGTTTGAGGCTATTGTTGAGTCCGAGAAGTATGACACCTTGACGGTGAACGAGCTGTTCTCGAAGCTCAAGTCGGCTGAGTTGGACCGTGGTATGACAGCCAAGATCGAGAGCCCGACTGATTCTCATAGTCTCGCTCTCGTTAGTGGCAAAGGAGCTAAGTCTAACGCTAACGCATCCTCCAGGATGTACTCTCTGTCTTCTTTGGTGTCTTTGCCAGATGAGGAGTTCGACGTGCTTGGAGAGGACGAGCTGGCGTTGCTGACCAGGCGGTTCGAGAGGCTGCACGAGAACCGGGTGAACACGAGGAGGACAGCACGGATGTGCTTTCAGTGCGGCAAGCCAGGACACTTCGTTGCCGACTGCCCGGAGAAGACGGAGAACAAGGACGGCTACAGGCACCGATCGAGCAAGGATGGCAAGTACCGATCGAGGCGCGATCACAAGCACAAGAACAAGCACAAGGACGAGCGACGGTCGAGGAAGAAGGATGGCCGCGGCAGGAAGGCCCGAGCAATGGTCGGAGCGAGCGACGTCGACTCCAGCTCCGCCTACTCTTCCTCAAGCTCGAGTAGCAGTGAAGATGAAGGTGATCGGCGCAAGAACAAGAAGTCATCCAGGAACTTGAGCGGGTTGAGCTGCTTCGCGAGAGATGGCTTCTGCGGCATGGCCCGTAGCTCCGGCAGCAAGAAGAGCCACCAGAGTGACTCGGACTCTGACTCCGAGGATGAGGTATGTGATGAGCTCTCTTCTTTGCGCAAGGAGAATGATGAGTTGGTTGACTTGCTTGATAACCGCGATCACATGCTTAGAGAGGCCAAGAAGATGAGGAAAGAGCTTAGGGCCTCACTAGAAGATGCTAGGAACCGTGTGGCTGAGCTAGAAACCCAGAACCTAGATGCTAAGCTTGAGATTGATTCGCTTAAGGCTTCTCCTGTGGTTGCTGATGAGATTGATTGCTGTGATTGCTCTGTGTACCTAGCTGATCTTACTGCTCTTAAGGATAAGCATGCTTCTACTTGTGATGAACTAGATATGCTTAGGGTTGAAGTGGCTGAGCTTAAGTCTAGACCTGCTTTGCTAGGTGCTTGCACTTCTTGCCCTGTTTTGCATGGAAAGATTGATGAGATGCATGCTTACACTGTTTCGCTTGAGGCTAAGTTGAAAGAGCCTATTCCCACTTCTTGCTCTACTTGTGAATTGCATGCGGTTAAGAATTTGGAGCTTGCACATTATGTTGATCGCCTGCAGGATGAAAATGATGAGCTGAGAAAATGTATGAGCTGGTTGTCGGGTCAGGAGCCTCAGCTCGGTATCATGATAGCGGCTTTCAAACGCTATGATGGTCAGGCACTTGGGGCTGACAAGCTTGGAGAGAACTGTGGTGAGGGAGTTGAGAGAGTTGGAGAGATTCCTATCCCACCACCGAACAGACACAAGAACAAGTTTGAGCCCAAGCCCAACCATCTCAGAAACAAACTTGACACTACTCCAGATCCACCCATATTCCCTCAACCAACAAATGATTTTCAGAAACCGGTGAAGTTTGTGAGCCCAAAGGGAGGTGAGGAAGGAGAGAAGAAGGGTGAGAAGCCGAGTGGGCAGCCCCAACCCAAGCCTAAGCCTAAGCCACAGCCCATAAAGTTCCATTGTGGGTATTGTGGGAGAGATGGTCACAAGGATGAGTTTTGCTTCAAGAGGAAGCGTGAGGAGAGAATGGCTAGAGAGTGGGCTAACAAGGACAGGTACCACCCCTCTAATGGTGTACCTGAGCCTCGTATGCAGATGCCCAGGGCCAAGGCGATTGTGAGGACGGTTCCGGCTTGGGGAGACCGGAAGGCTGCAGGTGTTGCTGCTGGCCGAGCCACACCGGTCAGACCGGTGTACTACACCGGTCAGACCGGTGCAGGTCTGGGCAGACAGCGAGTCGGATTTCGTGCTCGTGAGGATGCTCGGTTTGGTTCTGGAGGTCGTGGTTCTGGTGGTTGGTCTGGAAAGTTTGCAGGTGGTCAGTTTGCTAGGCGTTCTCCACCTCGTGCTCAATACGAGGGTGAGAAGAGTCGTAGCTTTGAGATGGAGCGGAGGTACGATCCACGGTTTCCCTTTCGTGGTTTTCGTCCTCCTCCAGCTAGAGAGGGTTGGTTCCCTCGTGGTGGTTATCGTGGTGGTAGCTTTGATAGGCGTGATGATTTGGTTTGTGCTAACCCCACTTTGGAGCAAATGGCTCGGCACTGGTTTTACTCTTTTGGTACTAACCCCAGTGCTGAGTCGTTTGTTCACTCACGTGCTCGCTTTTGAATTTCAGGTGGGAGACTTGAAGAACATTTGGTTGATTGACTCCGGTTGCTCGAGGTATATGACCGGAGACAAGGGGTGGTTCTCAAGTCTCGTCCCGGTGGTGACAAAGAAGTACATCACCTTTGGGGAGAATGGGCGAGGGCGTGTGCTGTCAGAAGGTGAGATTAAGGTAAGTGACAAGATCACTCTCAGGCGTGTTGCTCTTGTTCAATCGCTTGGATACAATTTGCTTTCTGTGTCCCAGTTGTTGGATGAGGGTTTTGAGGTGTTGTTTCGACCTGGTGGTTCTCGGATTTTAGATTCTCGGGGGGATCTTGTTTGCATGGTCGTTCCCGAGGGTCAGGTGTTCCGAGCTGATTTTTCTCAGTCTTCTGGTGTGGAGCGTTGCTTCTTGGCTGGTTCTTCGAGTGAGTTGTGGAAGTGGCATAGGAAGTTGGGTCACTTGAGCTTTGACCTTTTGTCTCGCTTGAGTAAACTCAATTTGGTCCGAGGATTGCCACGATTGAGGTTTGAGAAAGAGTTGGTTTGTGCGCCGTGTAGGCATGCCAAGATGGTAGCCTCTTCTCACCCGCCTCTCACCGATGTGATGACTGAGCGTCCATGCGAGCTGCTCCATATGGACCTTGTTGGCCCAGCTCGTGTGCGATCTGCGGGTGGGAAGTGGTATGTCCTTGTTGTGGTGGACGACTACTCTCGGTATGCGTGGGTGTTCTCTCTTGAGGAGAAGGGGGAGACGTTTGGTTTTGTTCGAGATCTTGTCTTGAGGTTAAGAAACGAGAGGCACGAAGATGCCATACGAGCGATCCGCAGTGACAATGGCTCGGAATTCAAAAACTCTCGCTTCGAAACCTTTTGCCATGACTTGGGTCTTGAACATCAGTTTTCGAGTCTGTATACGCCTCCCCAGAATGGCGTGGTGGAAAGGAAAAACAGGACCTTGTGCGAGATGGCTCGGACGATGCTCGACGAGCATAGGACTCCGAGAAGGTTCTGGGCTGAGGCGGTCAATACCGCGTGCCATGTGTCGAACAGGATCTACCTCAGGGTTCACAAGAAGAAAACCTGTTACGAGTTGATGCACGGTCGCACACCCAAGGTGAGTCACTTCCATGTCTTTGGTTGTAAATGCTTCATTCTGAAGAAAGGGAAGAAGTTGGACAAGTTCGAGGCTAGGTCTGTCGATGGTATTTTCTTTGGTTATGCATCTCATTCTAGAGCATTTCGTGTGCTCAATCTTGAAACTAACCAAATCGTGGAGACTTGCGAGGTAACCTTCGACGAGACACAGCCACGTAGTCAGCTTGTTTTTGAGTGTGCAGGTGACGACGAACTTGGCGAGGAGATCTTTCAGGAGGAGGAGCATGAACATGGAGATGATGAAGATGGCGGTGTGATGCCCGCGGCTGAACATGTACCTACTACTTCGACGACGATCGAGAATGGACCCTCTCCCACACCTACAACGACAAACCCAGATCAAGGCGAAGCTGCTGTTGAGGGGGAGGTAGCATCAAGGCGAGAACCTCCCCGACGAGTGCAAGTGGATCACCCAGCTTCGAGAATCATCGGCGACATGAATGAACGTACTACACGGTCGAGGGTTCGAAACAATTCTCATTTCGCTCATGCTGCTTTTGTTGCCACTTTTGAGCCCAAAGACATTGGACATGCGTTATCTGATCATAATTGGGTTAACTCGATGCATGAGGAGTTGGAGAATTTTGAGAGGAACCAAGTTTGGGTGTTGGTTGACCCTCCCCCAGGGTGTAAGCCGATTGGGACAAAATGGGTGTGGAAAAATAAAGAGGGAGAGAAAGGAGAAGTGGTGAGGAACAAGTCGAGACTTGTTGCTCAGGGGTACAGTCAGAAAGAGGGGATCGACTACGAGGAGACTTTCGCTCCTGTAGCTCGTTTGGAGGCGATCAGGATCCTTCTAGCCTTCTCCGTGGCTAAAGGGTTCAAGTTGTACCAGATGGATGTGAAGAGTGCTTTTCTGAACGGTGTATTGGAGGAAGAGGTGTTTGTGAGGCAACCACCGGGGTTTGAGAGTGAGAAGTACCCTCACCGGGTCTACAAGTTGAGGAAGGCGCTGTATGGGTTGAAGCAGGCGCCTAGAGCTTGGTATGGTAGGTTGAGGGGGTTCCTGTTTGAGAGAGGGTTTGAGATGGGGAAGGTCGACCAGACCTTGTTTCTCCTCAGGCAGGACAGAGATATCCTGATTGTGCAGGTATACGTGGATGATATTGTCTTTGGTGGCTCATCTAACTCTCTTGTTGCAAGGTTTGCAGAAGACATGAGCAGGGAATTTGAGATGAGCATGATGGGCGAGTTGCAGTTCTTCCTCGGGCTACAAAATCAAGCAATCAAAGGAAGGAACATTTGTGCACCAAGCTAAGTACACCAAGGACATTGTGAGGAAGTTCAAGATGGAGGACTCCAAGGCCATGGCGACGCCTATGAGTACGACTACAGTTCTTGATGCGGACGAGGAAGGTGAACACGTGGACCAGAAGGAGTACCGGAGCATGATCGGGTCACTCCTCTACTTGACGGCGACGAGGCCGGACATTCAATTCTCGGTGTGTCTGTGCGCTCGTTTTCAAGCTTCTCCGAGGACTTCGCATCGGCAAGCAGTCAAGCGCATTTTCAGGTATTTGCGACACACTCCCGACTTCGGCCTTTCGTACTCTGCGTCTTCTTCCTTGGCGCTTCATGGATTTTCAGACGCGGATTTTGCCGGGTGTCGGTTGGATAGGAAGTCCACTTCTGGGACTTGCCAGTTCTTGGGTTCTTCTTTGGTATCTTGGTCTTCCCGCAAACAGTCGAGTGTTGCTCAATCCACTACCGAGGCAGAGTATGTGGCCGCAGCTAGCTGTTGCTCTCAGCTCCTTTGGATCACATACACCATGAGTGACTTTGGTGAGGAGTATACCCATGTCCCACTTCAATGTGATAGCACCAGTGCCATAAGCGTTGCAAAGAACCCAGTGCTCCATTCCAAAACCAAGCACATAGAAGTGAGGTATCATTTTCTGAGAGACAACGTAGAGAAAGGGAAGATAGCTTTGATCCATGTACCCACACATGAACAACTAGCCGATATTTTCACCAAACCCCTAGATCAAGCAACTTTCACTCGTTTGCGGGGGGAGCTTGGTGTTTGTTTGATTTCTTGAGTTGGCGTGTGGTAGCTCCTTTGTAGCATATGTATAGCTTTCCTTTGTGCATTTCTTGCATTTGGCATGGCATATGTAGCATGATGTATAGGCATCTTTGTATCTTAGGTTGCATGCATTTTGTATCAAATGCATTGTTTAGGAAAGGCTTCTCCTATACACATTGTTCACCATGGAATGACATATATGTCTTTGTGAGCTAATTTGGTAAGCTATGGTTAGTTTGGCTTAGCTCTTGATAATCTTGGTTTGTATCCATGGTTGATGGCTATGTTTTTGAAAAATTTCATATATATGCTCTCTTGTGAGTAAATGCTTTTACATGATCTTGACATGTTTTAGTGGCTTGGCTATGCTTAATTTGTGGTTGGATAGCTTATTTTGATCATATGGGGCCAAAGGCTCATTTGCCATCATGAATGTTTAGCCCCCATGCTTCATCTTGTGGAGGGGCATAAGTTCCTTTTTGTCGCAAAGACATTTCATGTACCAATTATAAATCTGAATATGAAATGTAAATTACTTGAAAAATGTGCTCCCATGTCATATGTGCTAATTTTAATTTGCTTTGGGTGCTAAATCGTTGCATGATGCCTACCAATGAGAAGTCTCATATATAGAAGTAGGCACATGGCTCGGTGGCTTTGACATGACATGAGGTGCTTGTGGGTGTTTATGATGGTCTTATGCTTAGAATGGTTGTCCTAGCATGAAGTTTGTGTGGCTTTGCCATTTTGACATGTTTTGCTCATGTTTAGGACTTTGCTCATGAGAGGGTAATTTTTCGCAAAATTGCTAAATTCTATCTTAGCTTCGCCCAATGGTTGTGAAACTTGGTGATCATGAAGTTTATGTCTTTACGAAGCTATAGAGTATCTAACTTGCTCGTTTGGACATGTGTAGCATCCTATGTTGAATTTTGTCTATTTGAGAAGCTCTAGGTTGCATTTTTTGCATTTTTGGCTTGATTCATGCATTGTCAACAAGGGGGAGAAGTTTGAGCATGTTTTGGCCTACTGAATGCATTTGGAAGGTTTTCAGGTGGTTTCGAGCTATTTTTGGGCTCTGTTGTGCACCGGTCTGACCGGTTGAGGTCACCGGTCTGACCGGTCAGAGTGCTGGTCCTGTTCGCATGTTGCCCACCGGTCTGACCGGTGGTGTCGACCGGTCTGACCGGTCAGAGCCGAGCTGTTGCAGCTGCTCTGTTTTGTGAAGTGGTTCGCATGCATTTGTCCAGGGGGAGTTGCATCGGTTCAGGGGGAGCTTACATGTGTGCAGGGGGAGCTCTTTGTGCTTTTCGAGCTTTGGTTTGATGGTTTGTGCTCTTTGCTTGAGCATGTTTTGTCTCGGATGTGTCGAGCCGTTGCCCTTGCCTAAGGGGTCCGAGACTTGTCTTCTTCAAGTGATCTTGCTCTTTGCCTTTTCTTTGGCTTTCGATCGCTTGTTGGAGTTTCTTTTAGTCGTTTCTTTTCTTTTCCTTTTCTCTTGGTTACCAAAACGTGTGTGTTGTCAATGCACTCATCAAGGGGGAGATTGAGAGCCAGGTGTGGTTCGAGGACCGGTGGATGGTCGCTTCCTGGTGTGATGAGTGATTGACAACGTGGTGTGGACTGATTCTTGGCTAAGTATTGCAGGTGCAGGTTGCGGCTTGACTGGTGCAGGTGCAGGTGAAGAACAAGCGTGAATGATCGTTGCCGGTGAGGCCTCCAGGTGTGGAGAAGACAAGTAGGCTTGGTTCGAGGGACCCGGTGGCCAGCGGGGTCAAGTGCGGGCCGCATGGTGGCAAGAACGGCAAGATGAAGTCATGGACGGTTTCTTGGTTGAGCCTCAAAACCAAGGTCGAGCCGGGACTACGTGGGAGCCGAGTCATGAGTGGTGATTGGCGGAGGCTACACCGAGTTCGCGGGGTTTCCGGTGGTTCACCAGAAAACCACTGGGTTCCTTGGTTGATCCACAAAGCCAAGACCGAAGAACCGAAGACGGAGGTGCAGCATCTCCAGACCGGTCTGACCGGTGGGTCTGACCGGTGGGTACCGGTCTGACCGGTGAGGAGCACCGGTCTGACCGGTGTGCGACGACGCAGTCCGGAATCTTCGAAGCGGAGGACACGCGTCGGGATCGCAAGGCTTGCGTCGAGGCTAAGCAAGTCTGCGGTCGCTGGGCATCCGTCCGATGGTGCGAAGACAAAGACTTCCATTTTCGCCCTCGAGGGGCATGTATCCCTAGTTAGCTAGTAAGGGTATTTTAGTCTTTCGGTTGCCTCCATATAACCCAAGGGGTGAGAGGATGGCAGCCATCTCTTGGAACCCTAGCTCATTTGGTTTTCCTATTTTCCTTCCTATTTTCTTAGGATTTTCGTAGGACTAGCTTGAGAGCTTCATGGTGAGATCTTGTGAGAGGGAAGGATGATCGGGCGGCAAGCTAGACCTTGTATGAACCTCTTTGGTATGTATAGATGATTCGGCGTGGTTCCTCAAGGCTTGGATGTGTCTTTCCCGTTTCTCCTTTTTGGTGATTTTCGGAGCCCTTTCTTGGCGATTTTCTTGGAGTGATTTCGAGGCCTTTCTCTTTGGGATTTGGTGGGGGATGTATGCATGAACCCTTCGTGGTTCTTTACCCTTTGATTCCCCTTCCAAATCCGTGAGCAAAGGGGCTCGATTTTGGGGTTTTCGTGGCTCTAGGGTTAGAGGCGTTCTTGGTGGGATTTCTTCGATTCCTCTTGATTTGACAAGTTTTGGTGGACCAAATCTTGGCTATGGAGTACCCATGAGGTGTTCCTACTATCCCCAAAGTCTTGTGCAAAACCATGGAGCGGATCGGGAGATCGGGAGTTGGATTTGGAGGAGTTGACTCGCGGGCGCTGTTCATCCCGAGCTGCCCAGGCACGACCGGTCTGACCGGTGCTCTTGACCGGTCTGACCGGTGCTAGCCCTTGGTGGGTTTTTGTCTCGGGGAACAGCCTTGTCCGTGTGGTTTTGTCCCGTGGTCCTGTTGTTCAGTTCTTGGAGTGTTTGGAGTTGTTTTGCTAGGATTTGTGAGGGGTTCTTCTTCCTCACAGGTTGTGTTTCGTGGTGGTTTTTGTTCCAGGGCCCAGAGGATTCACTGAGGCTTCCTGGAACGTTTGCTGTGCGGCTGCTGTAGCCAACGGCCTGACCGGTTCTGTCCACCGGTCTGACCGGTGTCACCGGTCTGACCGGCTCAGTCCATCGGTCTGACCGGTGTAGCTCAGGCAGCAAGCCGTGCAAGTTTCCGCTGTGGTTTGGTGAGTTTTGACTCGGAAGGTTGAGTGTTGGTTCCTAGGACCAGTAGCACTCCAGTGGCTGCGTGGTCTTGGCCAACTTGGGTAGTTGGGTCGGAGACGTAAGTTGGAAGCCGTGTTCGTCTTGTTGGAGTTCTCATCTCCTTCGAGAAGAATTTTTATCGGCTCCCATTCACTCCCCCCCTCTCTGGTTCGCCTTATCGGTCCTTCAATTGGAGAGAGGGAGAAAGAGCTACACAAGAGAAAGTGGAACTTGAGAGCTAGGTGGTGTGTGAGAAATGGAGCCCCTCCCCTCCTATTTATAGACAAGGAGGAGGCTTGCTCCAGGGCTCAAAGTGCCCCTAAACGCCCGAGACTGCAGCAAGGAGCCAATGGGGGAGCAACACGTGGAGGGCCAGGATGAACCGACCCTAGGTCGGTTCGGCCGAACCTAGGGTCGGCCGACCCCCTAGGGCGGTCTCCTGGCCCGTGCTTCCTCTGGCTCGCTTCCATGTGGGCCCTGATGCCTCTCCTCCGTGCATGGCACGTTTCCTGGCGGTTTAGTTGGTAATGTGGGCCCATGGATCCATGTGATGCTGACGTGGCAGCGTGTGATTCATCGAAAGTTCTTCAGATGGATTGGTGACATCATGGATCCAGGAGAATCCATGTGGCAGCCCCTGATTGGCCAACATTTGAGTGCCTTAGATTGGAGTGGAGTGTAAGTACATGAATTCCTCTCATTTCTTGTGCTAAATACCTGCATTCAAGTAGACATCGACACTGGTGGAAAGTATGAGTTTAAGCACCTATTCTAGTGTGGATGTTCAATTCATGCTCAGATTTGCAGGAGTTGACGGCCTTGAAAATGGCAAATATTGACCGTCAACAAGTGTATGACTAGTTTTGACTTACCGCCAAACTTCACAGAAGACCCCAAGTCACTCGTGAGGAAAGCTTGAATTTATTTCGTCTCTCCTCCTCGTACTCATTCGGAAGTCGATCCAGCTTCTTTCGTCACTAAGAAGGCTCTTTGTGATTTCTCAGCCCCATCTGCTGACCAGGTAGTGTATGACTAGTTTTGACTTACCGCCAAACTATCAAGGAAGCAGATATGCTTACTGCCAAAATGGACTTCATAATGAAGAGACTAGACGATTTCACCACTAAGAAGGTTGCCATGACCACCACTACACATGCTATGGACTCCCGCATGACTTGTGAGGTCTGTGGTAACATTGGACATTCTGGAAGTCATTGCCCTGAAACCCATAAGGATGTGATGTACATGAACAACAACAACAATGGTTATCGTCCACAACAAGGAGGCCAACCGTGGAATCAACAACACTCTTACTATGAAGGAGGTAACCAAGGTAATACTTTCAACCCCAATACCCTTCTTGGAAAGATCTTGTTTATGGGCAAGCTAAGATCAATGAGAATGTTAACAAAAAGATAGCTGCCTATGATAAAACTTTGGAGAGCCATAACATTAAAATTGATGGTCTTTCTTCTGCTCTTAAGAACTAGCTGAGTTTTAACAAAATGCTAGAAACCCAATTAGCTCAATTAGCTACTTTGGTTCCCTCTACTGAAAACAGGAAGATTCCGGGGCAACCGGTGTCTTCTGGTGAGAATGTTAGCGTAGTGTCCACCAGATGGAGTAAGCCATCTTGGCGGGCATATGTTCGTAACTATGCATGGAGGCCCATATATCAAATTCAAGATCCATGAGAGGAATCAACAGTACTTCAAAGCAAAGACCCAGGGTACCCAGCTATCCCTTGCACTATATACTATTAGAAGATCAAGCACGCTCTTTGTGACCTTGGTGCAAGTGTCAACCTCATGTCCAAGGCCATGTTTGAACAATTGGGTTATTCTGCTCTTTCCCCAACCATGATGCAAGTTCAACTTGCTAACTCATCAATCTGGTATCCAGAGGGGGTAATTGAGAGCCTATTGGTGAATGCCAAGGGTTCTCATGTCTTTGTGGATTTTGTGGTCCTTGATATGCAAGATGATTATGAAATGCCGCTCATTCTTGGGCGACCATTTCTTAGTGATTTCAGGGCGAGAATGGATGTTGGAACTGGAAGTATCCGATTCCACATCAGGAGAAGGAACTTGTCGTTCAAATTTCAAGCAAGATAAGAGCAATGCTATATAGTGTAGAATTATGTTGAGAAGCTTGGGGGAAAAATGGAGTCACAACCCCAACCAAAGAAACCTTCGACTACACTGGCAAAACCAAAAAAAAACAAAGAAAGTGTGGCAGAAGGTAGAGAAGGCATCACCATCCACTTCTCAGGAATGGGATGTTGAATGGTATTGGCTACCGAGAGGAGTCTTGCTCGTCGAGCTTTAAACAGTGGAACCTTTCTACCAAAAGGTAAAATAGATATTTATCTCATATTTCCCTTTCCAAAATTTTATTTTAGTTTCAAAATGCATGTTTGAATTTTTCCAACCCCATTTGCATGCTAGATTTTTCTAGCCATTTTCTCTTTTCAAATAAAATCCTGAAAATAATTTCTGAGTTAGAAAACCCTTGAAAAAACATTTGGGCATTTTATTTAGCAAACTTTGTTCGGTGCACCAAGGTATATCACCACATAGCCGTTGGTGACACACCTACTAAAGGGGGCCAGCACCAGGCCCACAGCTAGGTCGGCCGAACCTGGGTTCAGCCGAACCCTGGCAACGGTCAAGTGGGCCCAGCTTTTGCTAATGGCTCTTAGCTGTTGAGCAACGGCTACCCCGTGGTGTGCTGCCCCTTTGCTCTATAAATTGGACCTGAGAGGGGGTGTTCTTCACCCATTCGCCCATTTTCATCGCACTCCCCCTCTCTACTCTTAGCTCTCGTAGTTTTCTTGGATTTCTTGCTCAAGGTTGAAGTGTCAAACACTCTCTCTATTGTGTTGCTGCAAGAATTGATTGGTGGTGAAGCAAGCTCGGTAAGAATTTCATTCAGTTTTACTAATCCATCACCGAGTTGCTCTTTTGGTCCATTTATTGTGCTAGCATGAGTTGGGCCTCCGGTCTCTATCGGAGGGTGACACGCTCATCCCATTCGCGGGGTAGTGCGAGCTCCTCCGAGCCGACACCGTGCCCATCTTTGATGGACTATGAGAAAGAAGAGCAAGCAGGAGGAGAGGAGCAAGCCATCCCGAAAGCTGTGGATCCGACGCCAATGATGCCATCTGTGTCGACTTGAAGGGTGAGTGAGAGAACCAAGCCTACGCCATCCTCCAGAATTGGTCTTCGGCCACACCAAGGACTTTGACTCGACCCTCCTGGAGAGGATAGGTATGGATTCTGAATTCGCTAATATTTGGCATGCTCTAGGTTTGAAGGAGTTTATTTCGGTTTCCAAACTAGGATCTAGGCCCCTCACCATCTAGTTCCTTTGCTCTCTTCGAGACAAGGTGACTAGTATTAGATTATGGTTTTTTGGGGTAGAGTACCAGTTATCTTGGAAGGATCTTAGTCGCCACCTCGGTTCTAGTCCTTGTGTTTTTTCTCTTAGCAAGGCTTGCAAGGGTTTCGTTCATGATGCTTTCTGGAATGAGATCTCTTGTCTAGTGGTTAGCAGCACGTTCACACCTCGGTGCACCAATATTCAGGACCCGACTCTTCGGTTGATGCACAAGTGGATCGCCATTACTCTCTTTCCATAAGAGGATGTTCGACCCGTGCGCACCGATAGGTTGATCCTTTTATATGCCATAGTCCGCAATATTAAGGTCTCTCTGGTCAAGGCTATGATTAGGCAGTGGATGATGAACTTTGAGATGATGGGTCCTATTGAGTGTATGTCTTTGATTACTCGTATTGTCTCAAGGTTAGGGATCTTGAGGGGAAGGCCATGGCTTTCATTCTGGGTGACTGAAGCCTCATCGACGAGGCATACTTGATTCAGGGACATATACATAAGAGGGGTCCGAATGATTCCTTGACTTTCTTCTTTCTGGATTATACAAATGAGATCCTGTTACCTAACTCGGGGTTCCGGTTGTATAATTCTCGGGCACTGACCATTCCCCTAGTTGCACAAGAGGAAGCCCGCCGTGCTAGTGTTTCTGGTGACAGGGTTACTAGCAGCGTGTCGAGGAGAGCAAACATGCAGCAGTTCCTGCCACAGCCGCAACAGCCGCAACCTACTACGCCTCCACCGCCGGCAGGATGGGCTCCGACGGGGTACATGTCTGGGTTACACCTAGATATGCTCCTGGTTGGAACCAGCCCACCTACCAGTAGGGGACGAGTAGTTCGGCTTGGCCTAGCGCTGCTAGTGGTGCTTGGACCACAGCCGCACCAGCTAGCTCCAGCTCTGGAGGTGGCCCTTTGTCGACCGCTAGACATTTCTCGTCAGCTTCTGCTAGAGATGCATATCTCTCGCAAAAGATGGGAGAGCTCACCGTCCAGGTCACGGGTGTGGAGGAGTTGTTGAACACCCACATCCAGTCCACTCAGGATTGGCAGCAATAGACTGGTGAGAGGATCGACACCATCCAGCAGAGGCAGCAGCAGCAGATGGAGGAGCAGAGGGCTTTCTACTCGTACATGGGGTACAACCCCTATGCACAACAATGAGCTTGAAGCTAGCTTGGGGGAGGACCCCCACCTTGAGGTAACTTCTATCTTCATTTGTTTTCAGAGTATGCATGCGAAAAACACAAAAAATCTAAAAAATTAAAAAGACCAAAAATATTTATTTGCTTCCATCAATTTGCTTTGTTTAGATATGTGCATTAAGAATGTTTTTGTTTCCATGGCTGAAATGATGAATAGTTGCTCTTTTTACTCTTCTCATATGTCTTGCTTACAACTTAGTTTCCTACTTGAGTTTTGAGTGTGTTGGCTTGTATGATTAAACCTCGCGTGAAACTTGTGGGTAGCAAAAAGCATGATCCATGCTTAGGTTGTTGTGTGATATGATATGGTAGAATAGAGTTGCTATGATCCTGTTCCAAGTGATGCTCTATTTCTGGAGTTTTTCTTTTTGGCAAATATTAAAATGACGAGTTCCTCAATGATGAACATTTCCTATCCAGAGCCATATGTAGACTCTAGCACATGTTTAGCTTCCACATACACAGCTTGTTCTCTCATTGAGCTTTGTCAAATTGTTGTGACCCTTGTAAAAGACTCATCATGCTCCTATGATCAAGATCACATACACATTCCATCCCATGCTAAACTTCTACATTGGAAGTTAGCAACCATCATTTCATCCATCCATTCATCCACAAAATAAAGCTTCGTTACATGATTTGTCCCTCTCCAAAAATATTCAAAAGAGACTTTGGGGTATTGAAAAAAAAGAAAAGATGCTCAAGGCATGGTGAAAAAAAGAGAAGAGAGAAGAAGAGATAGCCCCCAGTCTCAAAATATCCTAAAAGGAGAGGATGAATTCATGCAAAAAGGAGTTCCCATAAAGTAGATGGTAATAACTAGTGTCTGTTCCAGGGCTAGTGTCCACCTTACCATCAGTCCATATCCATCATATATGGTAATAACTAGAACCCATTCCGGGCCTAGTGTACACCTTACCATGGTCACTATACACACATGCACATCTTGATCAAGTGGTGTGATTTGTCTTTTACCAAGGATCTGGTTTTTGACTTAGTAACGTATGAGGAACAGGTATGCCACATTTCTTCCCTACCTACAAAACCACATATAAGCATATTAGGAGTAGGTTGTGAAAGAATGGCAATCCAACACCTTGGTGAGGAAACATACACATTGAGCGATCCAAGAGTATCATTTGAGGAACTCTGATTTCTTTTTGAAGATTTGCAAAACCCTTCGGATTGATAGCTGATCAAGGTACGAGTAATTAGTAGCTTCTATATAACCATTCTGTTTTTCAACCGCCCAAGGTAGGTAAAAGCTATATGCCCCATATCAATCAGGCGAAAGGTATGATTAATGCCAACTTGCTCAATTCTTGATAAGGTACCTTGATGTATGTTTGACATAGGTTAAGAGTACAACATCGTAGCAACTCCTGATCAGCCAACCTAAGTCTCTAGTGTCTTGCTCGGGACGAGCAAGTGGCAAGTTTGGGGGAGTTGTTGATGGCTATTAAGTACCTCTTTTAGCCGTCAATATTCTCAAGAGTAAAGGAGCAAAGTGCATTTCTTACACGCATTTTAGTTAAGAATAATGTAATTCCACTTATCCTTGGAAGAATTGTGATTGCAAGAAAACACCCACAAAAAGAGTAAGAATGGTGTCATCTATGAGCAATGTCATGCCACCTCAGCTGAGGAGTGGCTGCCACATGGGATCCATGTGTCAATGCCGCGTCACTGATCCAAGGGAGACAAGCTCCGGCGAATCAGAAGGCGACACGTGGACTGCATGAGGATAAGAGGGCCCACTCAGGAAGCAAATTGACTTAAAAAGTTATACACACCTGGAATACACCCAAGGGCCCACATGTCAGTAAGCTAGAGGAAGACGTGGACCAGCCGGGCCCATAGGGGTTCGGCCGAACCGACCTTGGGTCGGCTGATCCTGGCCTTCCATGTGGTGACTGCTCATTGGTCCAAGGCTCAGTTCCCGGGGTGCTTTCGCAACTTCTTAGTGAACCTCAAGGCCTATAAATAGAAGATGCCCATCCCACTTTTATACACACACAACTTTGCTTCACTTCTTTCATTTGGTTCCAAGGCTAGGGAGTAGGCTGGAGTAGTTCTAATTCAGGTTCCAAGTCTTCATTGGGATCTAGGTATGAGCTCTCTTGTATATTTATTTCTTTGTATGACTTTGATCTACTTCGTTTATTTATCTATTTCATATAAAGTAGTGCTTGAATGTTTGAGTGGTATGTTCATGTATTCTTCATTTGTTCATCATTTAGAGTCTTGTGTTCTTGGTGAACACAACCTTTTGATCCAGTTGATAGATGATTTGAACATGTTTTCTGTGTTTGTTCATAAGTTAGAAGCTCGTGTTCTTCACGAACACGATCCTTTGATCTTGTGGTATAGACGTAGGAAATCTCGTATCCGTTTGCGTTCCTAGCCTCAATAAGATCTAGTTAGTTTGCACGATCTTGTTGTATGATGTTCGAGTCCAAGATACGATTCACGATCAAGTGGCTAGTTATCTGGTGGCTTCTGACCTGGGTCATAATATCCTGGGCCGGTCAGGGTCTAGTTGACAATGCAAGCATGGTGTTTGGATTGGAAAGCTGCATTGGTTACGAGCTCATCCCATATTTAGATAGAGGTAGGCCGCGGTAGTGATAGCCGTTGGACCCTTTGTATTCCTTCTCGTTCGGATGTTGCTGTAGGAGTTGTCAAAGTAGCAAGCGATTGCCGTATAAAACCGGCACAGGGGCTATCTCCCATAGTACTTGGGTGCTGGACTGATGTTTTCATGCAATGTTTGTGTAGACTCTCTAGTATCGCTGACCTTTGTGTGTTTAGTACATTAGAACCTAGAACTAACTCGTATGTTGCTCAACATGTCGTAGTGTTCTGTTAGAGTAAGCATTGTGTGTCACACTACCCTTATCATATCATTATCCTTACCCCTGTACTTGAGTGTTACCTCTACTTCTATCTATGATTCATATTCACTGCAAAATTGTAAGTCTTGTTATCCGCCGTTGCCTTCCTTGGATTCGATACCCTTTGGAATACTCCGATGGGGAAATGCTACAATTGTTTATCCGTGCGCTTGCGGATTCATTTGTGATTGTTAGGATTACTACTATCATTTCTAGCATCGTTGCTAGGGACACATAAACTTAGTAGCGATGTTAAGAAATGCCAACAACAAGGCTTCAACATTAATAACTGATTGCAACAGGTCAGCACCAAGAACAAACAAAAGAGGTGATAAAGGATCCCCCTACCTCACCCCCTCTTGCGTTTGAATTGCTTTCCTGAAATGCCATTCAGAAGGACAGAAGAGGAGCCAGAAGTCAAGATGGCTCTGATCCAAGACATCCATTTATCAGAGAAACCCTTGTGTTTCATAACTTCTAGAATAACTTCAGGCTCAATTTTGTCAAAAGCTTTTTCAAAATCCAACTTGAGAAAAACTATTTCCCTTTTCGATTTGCGACAAATATGCAAGAATTAGAAAGCCCAAGCTAGGAAATCTTTGATAGTTCTCCCTTTGATGAATCCATACTGAATGGCATGAACAACTCTTAGAATCACACTCTGCAGTCTGTTAGCCAACAACTTGGTGAGGATTTTGAGTGAATAGTTCAGCAAAGAGATAGGCCTGAAATCATTAACAGACGGAGGGTTGTCTTTTTTTGGAATCAGAGTTATGGAGGAGCCATTAATGCTTTCCAGATTCAAATTACCACAAGCAAAATCATTACACAGTCTGACAATGACATCCTTTATTATAGGCCAGCATTTCTTGAAAAAAGCCCCATTAAAACCATCAGGCCCAGGAGCATGATCAAAGGGCATTTCTTTCAAAACCGCAAGAATCTCTTCCATAGAAAAGGGTCATCTAAAATTGGTAGTTCAGAAGACTGGATTAACTAGAAAGCTCATATAAAATCTCAAAAAATTCAGAAACACCCTGTATCCTTGTTTGATGCCAAAGCTAGCCAGATTTTTTTTATCATGATCAGTGACTGTAGAGCCATCATCTTGGGTGAGAGAAGCAATAAAATTCATTCTCAGAGAATAGGTGGCCATGGCTTGAAACAAACTTTTTTTTGACAACGGGCATGAAACAGACTTGTGTTTTCATCTCCAAACTTCACCCATCTAGCGGTGTTCCTTTGTTTCCAATAAATTCTCTTAGCCTCAACCAAATTCCCAAGGTGTTGTTTAACCAGTCTTCTGAAGGCACCTTCAAGAGTGCTGAGGGGCCTTTGATCTTTCAGGCCATCCAAGAGGGCAAGCAGAAAATTATAATTGTTAATCAACTTTCTTAGCTTAGAAAGCTCCTTGCTCCAATGCTTCGAACCAACTCTACTTGTAAAATGTCAATTTGTAAAAATGTAATGTGGATAATTAAAAATGTGTTGGAGAATAGCCCTTGGTAAAATACCATGTGAGTCATTTGAAATAAAACATGTGGACAATGATAAAAAAACATACACAGATGCAAACCAACTAGTAACATGAGGCAAACTGTAAGTGCAATCAAGCCCCTATGTGGGTTTTGGTGATGTCGACCACACAATTAAAGGACTAATGAGCTTTTAAGTTTAAGTGACAGGTGATCATTACATCATTGGTGCAAAAGAGAAAGAGGAGACACCTCATTCAAAAGGAAAGGCTTCCTATGGCTCAAGATAAAGGTTTAATTCATTTTCTATTTTGAATTTGAGTATAGGACAAGCTGTACTATCAAGAGGGATACTAATAGTCGTTTGGGTGAAAAGCAAGTGCATACAAAACATCTCAAACAAACTTCTACCTAGCCACAAAAAGGTCCTATCAGCTTGCTGTTTTGCTCCTCCACTTGCAGATCTCAGAGGCTCCAAGTTTTTCCCAGGTGGTTCCAGACTTTACTCTGACAGCCTGCTGATTTCTGTGCTTCACTCCAGTTCGTGGAAGTTCCGGAAAATTCCTGGAAGTTCTGGACTTTGAATCAGATTGTTCCAGATCTGGATATGAGAGAATTTATACTCCCTTCTCTCCCAACGGTCACCCCCTTCTTCTCTGAGCTTCAGACAGACACTATTGCTTCTCTCTCACCCTTGCATTGACTCCCACCAACTTGAATCCAAATCCAACCCTTGCATTCAAGTCTTGAGTGATGCCTTGTGAGAAAGAGCTAATCCAAACTCCCTCTTGTGTTCTTGTGCACTTGGTGAAACCCTAGCTTACTTGGTGAATCTTTTACTCTTGGATTTCGAATCCTAGATGGCTAGAGGTTGCTTGGGAGCTTCCAATCTTCGTGTGGCAGGCCCAAGAAGTTTGTATTACCCCTTTGTGCTTAGTGGAACCCTCCGCCTATTGCCTTGGTGATAGGTGTGAGAGAGGAGTGGATTGAAATAGATCCCAAAGCCTTTGTGACTACCTCAACAACGTGAATGTAGGCGAGCATTTGTGGCGAGCTGAACCATAGGATCAATCTGTGTCTTGTGATCCTTACTTTCATATACATCTTGCTTGCTTGTTCTTGGTTGCTACCTCTATATCTATTAGGGTTTGCTCTGGATCTACTTGTTCCTTGTGCTCTAAGGTTGTTTGTGAGTTTAGATCTTAAATTCATAGTCTTGCCAACCTATCTCTTGTTCTAAATCTATTTTATAACCCATTATCCGCATCAGATCTTGTGCCGGTTTCATTCTTGGAAGCTCGAGGAAAATTTGATGTCTGTGTATTTTCCCGAAGGTTCCAAGGCATTTCCCAGATGTTCTGGTGTCTGACAGTGTGTTGGGAAGAAAAGTTTAAAATTGTTTTGCAGGCCTATCCCTCTAGGCCACTTGTCTTGCTTCTTTCAATTGGTATGAGAGCCGGTTGCCTCGTTTAGCACTTAACGGTGTGAGGATATGGCAAGTGGGGAAGAGAGGCCCGAAGAAGAAGAAGAGTTTGAGGACATCCCCGATAGGGATCACACTGATGCATCCGAGGTAGAAATGGAGTCCACCTTTGCTCGTGAGAAGCTAGACAAGCTAAAGCATGCTATGAAGGAGACCTCCAAGGAGGACAACAAGAAAAGCAAGAAAGCAGAGAAGAAGAAAGAGAAGAAGGAAGAAAAGAAGAAAGAAGAGAAGAAGAAAGAGAAGAAGAAAGAAGAAAAGAGAAGAAAGAAGAAGGAACCATCACCTCCTCCATCATTATCATCATCATCATCATCATCATCTTCTCGTGAGAATGGAGATGGGGATGATGAGTACTATGGTACAAGAATGCCCAAGAGAACACTCAAGCCAAAGCCTAAGCCCAAGAAGTCTTATGGAAGTGTATCCTTTAACTATGATTCTTTGAACACATCTTTTAATGATATCTTCACCGTGCCCATTGGCAAACTACCTCAATTTGATGGAACTAACTTTGCCAAATGGAAGCACTTGATGAAAGCTTACCTAACCGACATGCATTTGGAGTTGTGGAATATTGTGTGTATAGGCTTTGAAGATACTGAAGATGATGAGAAGCTCACACCTCTTGATTGCCACAACATAAAAAGAAATACCCAAGCCACAAGTATTCTCCTAAGCTTTTTGAGTGCTCAAGAGTACAATAGAGTGAATGGCTTGGAGATTGCTAAGGAGATATGGGACACCCTTCTCAATGCTCATGAAGGGGTTGACAAGGTAAAGAAATCCAAGACTAGCATCTTGATGGCTAAGATCAACCATTTCTCTATCATGGAAGGAGAAGGACCACAAGAAATGTTTGATAGATTGATGGTCATAGTTGGAGAGATTAGATGTTTGGGTGGTGATGAATTGGATGA
Source organism: Cenchrus fungigraminus (assembly GCA_036936925.1). Lineage (NCBI taxonomy): Eukaryota > Viridiplantae > Streptophyta > Magnoliopsida > Poales > Poaceae > Cenchrus > Cenchrus fungigraminus. Next base: position 85,057,492 of record CM072771.1, on the reverse strand, counting down.
TCATTATGTGGTGAAGGTGATGTTGGAAGCATTTGCTCCTAGGAACTCCACTCTAGTCACCTTGATTAGAGAGAAGAAAAGATTTGAGGAATTCTCACCAAATGATGTTCTTGGAAGAATTCTCACATATGAGCTCATGGAGATGGAAATGCAACAAAAGAAAAAAAATTTGGAGAGCTAGAAGCTAAGATGAACAACTTTAAGGTCAAGGATGTTGTTCTCCAAGCAAACAAGTCAAGCAAGCCCTCTACTTCATCTAGACCATCCGAGTCCAAGTCAAAGAAGGTTGAAGTAGAGAGCTCCACAAGTGACTCAAGTGAATATGAGGATGAAGGTCCTCAAGTTAACATTGGGGTGTGGCCCTATTCATGAGGAGATATAGAAAAGGCTTGAAGAAGCAAGGTTACAAGTTCTCCAAGAGAAAGTACCCCAACAAGCAAAAGAGGACGTGCTACAATTGTGGAAGCACGGAGCACTTCATTGCGGATTGCCCAAATGAGAAGAAAGAGGGGAAATATAACAAGAACAAGGGGAACTACAAGAAGGACCAAAAGACATATCACAAGAAGAAGAGATATGGTGGAGAATCCCACATTGGTCATGAATGGAATTCTGGTGATGAAAGGTCAAATGATGAAGAGGAGAAGAAGGTTGCAACCATTATCGTCAAGAACTCTTCCTCTACATCAAGGCTATTCAACAACTTGACGGATGATGAAGGAAGCTCAACCATTCATTGCCTTATGGCCAAGGGTGAGAAGGTAAAACCTAAATCCAAACCCTCTCCTCCACCTAGTGATAGCTTGGACATAGACTCTACTGATGAATCTAGTGATGAGGAAATTGATAAATTGGTTAGTAAAATGGATAAAAAGTCTAGAGCTTTCATGGGCAAAATGGTAGAAGAACTAGAGAAAGCTCAAGATGTGCTTGCATCGGAGAGGAGTGAGCTTGAGGCCTTGCGCTTGGAAGTTGACCAAGCCATGGGTGTCATTACTACTCTCAAGGAAGACCTTAGTGACTCACAAGCTCAATGTAATTCTCTCAAGTCGAGGAATGAAGAGCTTGAGGAGCAATATAGTCTCCTTTGGAGTAGTAGCTCACATCCTTCGAAAGCAAAGGGTGACTCTAGTGCTTCTACTAGCAAGGGATGTGAAAGATGCTATAATCTTGAAGTGAATGCTTATGCTACTAACCTTGCAAATATGGAAACAATAAAGAAGGAAATTGCTAGGCTCACCTCAATAATAGCTATGGGATATGTGAGTGATGAGAACAAGAAAAGAAAAGCAAGTTGAAGAGAGGTAGAAGTCCTCCCACCAAGAGAGATGAATTTGGTTACATTAAAGGTGGAAGGATCAATGATAGGAACATCATCAAGGGCAAGGAATGCCTCAAGTTTGAGAGCAAGGGTCATTTGTTTGCCCAAACTGCGGAAGTTCCGGGTTCTGACTGCGGAAGTCCCGGTGTCTGGAAGGCAAAGGCTGCTCAAACTGCGGAGGTTCCGCGCTCCAAGAGCGGAAGTTCCGAGAACTCATTGAATAGAGCACTGAAGAAGAACAAGACTCAACCTAAACCTATTCCCAAGGTCACTAACCCTTCCATGTAGGTCAAGAACAATCCTATCATACCTAAAAGGAACAAGTTTGCTCATAAGACCAAGGCTCACACATCCATCGACATTCACCCTAGCTATGTGTTAAGATGCAACAACCTTGGTGAAGTTGTTGCAATGTATGTTGGAAACTAGTCCAACATATATGTGAAAAGATCTCTATGGGTTCCTAAGATTTTGGTTGCTAATGTTGAAGGCCCCAAGTCAAATTGGGGACCTAAAAGAAGGAACTAAACTTGTTTTGTAGGCATACTCCTCCGGTGGATCAATTTGGGTGCTTGATAGTGGATGTATACATCATATGACTGGAGAGAAGAGTATGTTCTCCTCATACCTCCACATAGAAGGACCAAAAGAGAGAATTGCTTATGAAGGAGACACTGGAGGAGAAGTTGTTGGTTTAGGTGATATTCCTATCTCTCATAAACATTCAATTACAAATGTTTTACATGTTGTTCCGTTGGGTTACAATCTATTATCTGTCTCTCAACTTAGTGAGATTGCTTTTGATTATCACTTTTCGGATAAGGATTTGTCCATCATAAGAAGGGAGGATTCCTCTATTGTCCTTACAGGTCGCTTGAAGGGTAGGCTTTACCTAGTTGATCTCAACAAAAGTAAAGTTCAACCTAAGACTTGTCTAGTGGCAAAATCTAGCATTGGTTGGCTATGGCATCACTGACTAGTCCATGTTGGCATGAGAAACTTGGCCAAACTTTTGAAAGATGAGCACATCCTTGGACTAACGAATGTTCATTTTGAGAAAGATAGGATACGCAAGGCATGCCAAGCCGGCAAACAAGTCTTGCTAATAATTGGTAAAAAGCCCAAGGTGTCTTACTTTAGAGTATTTGGGTGCAAGTGTTTCATTCTAAACAAAAAGCCCTGAAGCTCTAAGATCACACCACAAGTTGGTGAAGGTTTTCTTCTTTGTTATGGTCCAAATGAGCATGCCTACTGAGTTTTCAATCTAACCACCGAAAGGATTGAAATCGCAGTAGATGTGACGTTTGATGAATCTAACGGCTCTCAAGTGGAGCAAGTTGATCTAAATGTTGTAGGAAAAGAGAAGCCACCTTGTGAAGCAATCAAGCAAATGATCATTGGTGATGTTAGACCAGTTGAAGAACAAGAAGAAGACGAACAACAACTCCAAGCTTCAACACCAATCAAAGGGCCAGATGCTCTGGGTTCTGCAGAAGTGCAGGCCCCGGAGGTTCTGCAGAATTCCTCGGAGGTTCCGGAAAATGCTGCAGGAACTGAACCTCCGGGAATTTCTCTAGAGGTTCCGAGGTCTGGGAATTCAGCAACACATAACACTGTGAATGAGGATATTGATCAGTAAGAGGATGTTCATCAAGGTGTACCTGAGCCTCAAGCTGACGATAATGATGAAGACCAACCCCTACATCAACCACTTGGGCCATAACATCCACGTGTGCATCAAACTACACAATAGGATCACCTTGTTGACAATATCCTTGGGAGCTAAAGGAGATGGGTGACAATTTTTGTGCATTTTACTTGTTTGTTTTCTCTCTTGAACCTATCAAGGTAGAGCAAGCTCTTGAGGATCCGGATTGGGTGATGGCTATGCAAGAAGAGTTGAACAAATTTTAGAGAAATCAAGTGTGGGAGTTGGTGGAAAGACCCAATACCAACATCATTAGCACCAAGTGGGTCTTCCGGAACAAGCAAGATGAGTTTAGCATTGTCATTAGGAACAAAGCAAGATTGGTTGCTCAAGGGTACACTCAAGTGGAAGGGTTAGACTTTGGAGAAACATATGCACCGGTAGCAAGATTTGAAGCAATTCAGTATCTTCTTGCCTTTGCTGCCCATCATGACTTCAAGATATATCAAATGGATGTCAAGGGTGCATTTCTCAATGGACCACTCTCCGAGCTAGTCTATGTGGAGCAACCACCAGGCTTTGAAGACCCAAAGCGTCCTAATCATGTGTACAAGCTCCATAAGGCACTCTATGGGAGCTCTATAACTCTATAATTTTCAAATATCAGTAGCAGGAAGAACACGAATCGGTTCACGAGAGGAGAAAGGCAGATGGCGGCGGAGGCTTTTCCCTTCGGACGACCACTAGGGTTCCCCCTCGACACCTCGACGCGAGCATTCTGGCGAGCTTGCTTGGAGCCACGATTTCCCATCGAGAGGCTAAAGAGAGAAACCATCCTTCTGAAGGATGCATCGATTCGATTCGCATGGAGATCTGGGGTTTCGCGGTGAGAGTAGGGTGGGTCGTCGATGGAGCCCTCTCCGAAGAGGACGCCACCGGTAAGGAACACGGTGGCTGGCAGGCCATCGTGGGACCCCCATCAAGTGGGTTTCGGCCTGAACCAAAAAAGCTGCCAGAGGTATGCTCACCTCCCCTGGTAACCGTGAGTGGAGGGGTGCTCGACAGATGTCCATCGGAGAGGACACGTGGCGCGCATTCGGAGGAGAAGGGCGGCAGTGAGTTTCACCAGGAAGGTGATGGCACCAACGATTTCACCTCGCTAAGCCAGCAGGGTGGACATCGATCCCATATCCCTAATTCATTCCCCAAGCAGCTGCAAGTTTCGGAGGAGTCAACAAACCCAAGATCGACAGAGAAATTCCCCCGCTCATCCAGCAACCCGAGTTATCAAGCTTGAAGGACCAGATTGGTTGACCAAAGAGGGGGAGTGAATGGGATCCGATAAAAAATTCTTCTCCAAAGAGATAGCTTCTCTAGGAAGATGAACACAACCTAAATCCCGAAATCACCTCTGACTCCAAATCCTCGGATTTGCCAGGATCACATAGTCACTGGAGTACTACTGATCCTAGGAACAAAAACTACACTTCCAACCAAAGCTACTAGGACCAAATCACAACGGAAACCTCGAAAACCATTTTGCCCAGCAAGGGTGGTCAAACCGCATAGGGAGCAGTTATACTGCTGAAGGACCGCTAAGGCGACCAGAGAGGGGGGGGTAAATGGGAGCCGATAAAAAATTCTCCGATGAGAACCTCGACCTATGCCCTGGTTTCACTTCCAAAGCGATCCCACAGACAACCTTGCCAAGATCATGTAGCCATGGAAAGTGCTACTGATCCTAGGAGGAAGTTCTCGTCCACAACCAAAAACACTCAACACCATTGTAGAAAATCTGCACAAGGTTGTTGCCTAGGCTACACTGGTCAAACCGATGGGGTGCACCGGTCAGACCTATGCACCAGTCAGGCCGATGTGCGGCACCGGTTAAGCTGGTGTCTCCAGCAACCACACAGAAACGCTCCAGAAAGCCTCAATGAGATCTCTTGGCCCTAGAACAAAAAACCACCTCAATACTAGGAAGCAACCTCCACAAGAATATTCTCCAATCGAGGCAAACGAACACGAATCTTGCCAAGAACTGACCCTGGGAAACTAAAAACAATTCCGGCCGAACAACAGTTCACCCGGGGTAAAAACCCACAAAGGCTTGCATCGGTCTGACCGGTGTGGGGCACCGGTCTGACCGGTCACGCCTGGACTGCTTGGGATGAACTCCACCCGCGGGTCAACTCTACAAATCAAATCCACCGATCTCCCGATTCGCTCCACGGTTTCAAGAAAGACTTTGCAGAAGGTAGGAACACCTCATGGGTGAACTCTTTCTCGAATTTCAACTCCCAAAACCCTCTAGAAAAGGAGGAATCACAAATCTTGGACTAACACCTCAAGAACACAACAAACTCTGAAAACCACCAAATCGAAGGCCTTCCCGGGAGTTTGTGGGCACAAGATCACCAAGCAAAGAGCCATAAGGGACTCATATGTGATCCCCACAACCAAACTCATAAGGAAACCCCTTAAAATCTGACGAACGAAAAATCCCAAGAAAAGGCTCCGAAAATCCATAAAGGAAAAAGCCATGGGATTCACAAGCAAATCAAAGGGGACACAAATATGAACTCCAAATCTTCCATACATACCGAGGACAGAGTCTTTACAAATAGGCTAGCAACCTCCCAACATCCTTCCCACTTTGGATTTGCAATAGAGCACTAGCTAGCCTATGGAAAACTAGAGAAGGGGAAAAACAAGAGTCCACGTGCAAAGAGTCCAGGAGAGATGGCTGCCATCCACCCCAAGTTAAGCTTATATAGGTGGAGGCCTAATGCCTAAACTACCCCTAGTGCATAAAAGAAGATACACATCCACCAAGGGCAATTTGGGTAACTTCATCGAATTTCCATCAGACGGATGCACATCGACCCCAGCCCCGCTTCATCTCCACGCAAGTCTTGCGATCATGTCGTGTGTCCTCCACTTTGAAGCTTCTGGACGCCCACGACCACCACTGGTCAGACCGGTGCTCTCCACCAGTCAGATCGGTCCACCGATCAGACCTGTCCACTGGTCATATCGTTCTAGTCCACCGGACAGATTGGTCTGGTGCAGTCTCGTCGCGCTCTGGTCCGTCGGTCTTGGCTTTAAGGATCAACGAAGAAACCCGACGGTTTTGTGGCCAAACCACTGCAAACCCCGCGTACAAGCCACGACATCCACGCCAAAGCCTCGGGCCTGCCAAGCCTTTCTCCTCCGGCTCCCGGATGGTCTACTCGGACTTGCCCCATTCAATGACTTGGCTGCCACCTTGCACAGGCACCTTGTTCACGACTTCGTCTTGCTCTTCTTGCCACCATGTGGCCCTCACTTGATCCCGCTTGCACTCTAGTCTCTCGAACCAAGCCTACTTGTCTCTCCACTCATTTGGTCACACAGACATAGACCTTTCGCGCTTGTTCTTCACCTGCACAACACAAATCAAGTCGCAACCTGCACCTGTAATACTGAGCCAAGAGTCAGTCCACACCACATTGTCAATCACTCATCACTAAGGAGTGACCATCCATTAGTCGTCGGACCACACAGGTCCTCTATCTCCCGCTTGATGAGTGCATTGACAACACACACAATCACTATCATAAGATAAAAAGTGAAGGACCGAATAAACGACCAGAGAGGGGGGCAGTGCATGGGAGCCAATAAAAATTCTTCACACAAAGAACTCGGCTTATGCAACAAAATCACAACCAAGGGTTTCCACACTAGCTTGCCAAGGTCACGTAGTCATGTTGACGTTTGATTATCGTTGCAAAGTTCGTTTGGACTTGCAAGCAGACAAATCCCTCGTCGTAGTTAAGGAACCCTTCTTCCCTTGAGTGGTAAACCCAAGGTATCAAATACATGGAACATTATGTACTGTAAAATCAATCTAATAACTGAGAAAGACTTGCTTCTTTGAAAGGTTTCAAATTGCATCTAATCTACTAAGATCAAAAGAGGTAGCAAGAGAAAGCATTGAGGTACCGATCTAGAAAGGGGTCTAGATCGAGTTTATGTTGTCGTTCTGAGCAAGATAAAAGAGAGAGTAAAACGAATCTCATTGAAAGCTTCTTTAAATCGTGACCTTCGGTCAAACCCCCTAAGTCGCCCCGCCGTACTTGGTGTCAACATCCTGTCACGATGTTCCCCTTTCTTCGCGGTCGAATCTTAGAGCACACCCGCAAGGAGTGCGTTGAACTACTTGGTAGATCGGGTATGCACCTCTAGCCACCGCGGCTACAAGAACATCCCATGCAATCTATCTCGAGAATAGATTGAGGAGGAAAACACCTAAGCAAGAACAAGAATTGCAAACGAAAGTACTTGATCGCTAAGAATCGGATGCATGAAAACTCCATCAAAAGTATGTATACATGAATAAGATCCAACCGGGATCCTACCTTGATCTTGATTCACGCCTCCGGAACTCCGACGTGGTCTTCCTTGCAAGGTTCCCACGTCGGCTAGGCGAACCCTAGACGACTAACACGACCCTCCTCTCCGGGGTGGTGTCCCTCAAGCTCCTCTGCTCCTCGGCGGCGAATGACGAATTGCTTGATACGTGGCTCGGGATACCGAGGCTATAAATAGCCCGAGGATCAGCTAGGCCAAAGGGGGCAGCGAACAGGGCCCAGAATGGGCTGGGCCGGCCGGCCCCAGGCCGGCCGACCTAGGCCCATCTTGGCCCTGTTCGGCGCCGCCTTTCTTCCGGATGCTTCTCGCGACTTCTTGAGTTTTTGCCGAGTTGCATGTGGGCCTTTGACTTCATTTTCCTCGCAGTTTAGATGAGGGGGCTTTGCGAATGAACTCCCACATCTTCCATCTAGGTCCTCCGCACTTCTCGGCTTCACGCTTCAGTCCTCGGCTTGTTTGGAGTCATGTTCATCTTGTATCTTGACTTGTCCCGGGGTCCATGATCACCTTGTAAATCCCTTGATGAACTTTACCCAGAAGTCCTCATTTAAGCTCTTGATTCCTGTGTACAACAAACTCCAAAAAATGTGCACGAGTGCAAACATAGCATATAATGGGGGTTAGGATCGTTAGTGTGAATATCAAATCAATACCAACATAGAAGGTAAACAAGTGGCTAGGTTGATGGAAATCGACCGCTAACATCCCCCATGCTTAAACCTTGCTCGTCCTCGAGTAAGCCTTCTATGGATATCAGCGTTGCCCTTCGATGTTCAAACCCTACACTTGATCATACATGAGAAAACATAATGCTCTCTAGTTTTATATTCATTAAAGTTCCATAATCTACTAACTTTTATCTTTATGAAGGGTAGATATCATTCAAGTTCTTTCCACAAGTACTTGATCAAGCTCTCAAATTTGAAAAATAAAGAATGAGATAAAGAGAAAAATTGCTTTACCAAGATAAAAAATAACCATCTTACACTTTGCTCATGAACTCTCATTTCACTTGTCTCTCAAGCCTACTTGTTCTACTCCTTTCCTCTCTACAAGTATATGGTGGAAAGCTTTATGTGGAGCTATAGGAAAGTTTAGTCCTACCAAGATATTATAGTTGAGATATTATTAAAACAAGACTAGCTTCTCATGGTCTTACCGAGACTCGTCAAAAAGGTCATTGGAAAAAATAATGTTATCAAAGAGGGGGGAGAGATGAACACACACTTTTAGATAGGTGGACATGTGCAAATGGCAAAGAATGATCCCAAGGCACAAATGAAGTCCTCGTTATCGGATTGCACATGGTTGGAAAGATGAGTATGGGCCTTGATCTTGAATCCTCTTGAAAACTCAAAAAGTACTAAAATAGCTAGAGAACCGGGGTGCTTTATTATTATTTTTTCTATTTTTTTTTCATTCATCATTTTTTTCTTTCATCATACTTTTTCTCTTCTTTTCCTTTTTTTCTTCTTTTCTCTATTTTTTTATTTGCTCCCCTTGGACTCCAGACCATACTAGCACTTCCTTGGCAACCCCCCATGCTTAGATGTTTGCTCGTCCTCAGGCAAAAGAGGTGATAAATATGCCAAGGTGGGAATTGAAGCTCTCATTTTTTTCTAAGAGAGAGACACTCGAAAAATCTTCTAGGGATCCTTTTGGAAGTTTCCCTTTCTCACTCAAAGTACTTTTCTTGTAATCTTCTCCATAATATTCATCCATACTCATGTATTGGGTTATGGTCAAGGAGGTGAACACAAAAAAGATATATTTGGGTTTTGGTTGGATATTCAGCGAGGTTTGCGAAATTCCCAATGTGGAAACTCACAATGCACGGATAAAAAGGCTAGCATAAAGAACGATACACAAAAATGGAATGACTAGCTTCTTAGTCTCAGGCCAGAGAAATCAGGCCTTGAATCAATGCACCCAAAAATAAATCTTGTATATACTAAGGTTTTGCACTCAAGTAAACTTAGGCTTTGGATGGGTAGAGCAAAATGCAAGCGGTACTCGTGACAAGGTTAGCATAACTTTTTGAGAATAAAAAGGTTCTTTGATTCATCCAAAGTTGAGAGCAATGAAAAGAACTATGGGACTTGAGTTATCATAACCTCCACACAAGATTAGGTTAGCATTTAATTAAATTTCAGATTCATGTTAAAAGAGAGCACTAGCTTAAACATGCATAAAACAAGCATAAGATTGAGCAAAGCGGCAATCATCATCACATATCAACATGGTACAGATTTTCCATCCATATTAAGATCATAAAGCACTGGTGAAACTTATTCATGGTGATGGATAACAAACTACTACTACCACATATGCTGAAAATAAATAAAAACAAGAAAAATACTACGCAAACATAAACGCACACAAGATGAAAAATAAAGAAAAGGAAAAGAAAAAATCAAACCACACTTAAAAACTCTGTCCCTTTTTTCTTTCTTCATTCTTCATCCGATTGTCCTTGCTCCGTTGGTTGGTTTTCATTGAATCCTTGCTCATAGTATTGTTGCATGGCCCCTCCATGAAATTGATGAGGTGGCACGAGTTCAAGACATCCCAATTGATGGGTGATTCCCGCCGTTCCTTCATGCCAATGGTTGACATGGCTTCGGATCCTCTCGATGTCTTGTTCGTTCCTTTGCATATATGCCCCAATAATGGCCGCACTTTGTTGGGGTTGGGGCATGCTTGCATAAGGTGCCACAAATGATTCATTGGGCACAACAAAAGTTGGTGGAAAATATGTTGGAGGAGGTGGTGGCATGGCTGCACCACTCCCCCATGCTTGCATTGGTACACTTCCGTAGTGAGGTGGTGGCATAGTGTTGACGGCTGTTAAGTGCCTACTTTAGCCGTCAATATACTCATGAATAAAGGAGCATAAGGCATTTCTTACACGTATTTAGTTAAGAATAATGTAGTTCTACTTGTCCTTGGAGATTATTTGATTGCAGGAAAATAAGCAAGAAAAGAGTGCCAAACTCACCTTCTATGGTCCATGCCACATCACCTCATCCTAGGTGGGCTGCCAACAAGGATGCCATGCATGCAAACCTGCCAACTAGAGAGCTATGCATGCATGCCATGCAAACAATCCAAGTGAAGCCACCCCTGACGAATCAGAGTGTGACACATGGACTTCACATGGATCCATGGGCCCACAAAAGGCAAGCAAACCACGCCAAAACAGGGTGGACACCGGGAACCGACCTAAGGACCCACAGGGCAGCCTCCAGGAGGAAGCACACCCCGAGTGGGGCCCACAGGGGGTCGACCGACCCCACAGGTCGGCCGAACCGACCTTGTGGCCGCCACTCAGGTGGTTCCACGTGGTGGTTCCCTATTGGTCCTAGGCGCCTTCCCCGGGGTGTTTGCCTCCATTCTTCGCCGGTGCACGGGCCTATAAATAGAAGGAGAGGGGGCTCACTTATGGGATATCCACACTTGCAACACCTCTCTCACTTTTAGTCTCAAGGCTAGGAGGTAGGCTAGAGTAGTTCTAATTCAAGTTCTAAGTCTACTTTGGGATCTAGGTATGAGTTGTCTTGTATCTTATTTCATTTGTATGACTTTGATCTAGTTCAGTTATTTATCTATTTCATATAAAGTTGTGTTAGTATGCATGAGTGATTTGTTCATGTGTTCTTCACCTATTCATCATTTAGAGGCTCCTGTTCTTGATGAACAAGGCCTTTCGATCCACTTGACGGGTGACTTTCACATGTTTCTGGTGTTTGTTCATAAGTTAGAGGCTCGTGTTCTTCGCGAACACGACCCTTTGATCCAGTTGAACAGACATAGAAAACACGAATCCGTTTGTTTACTTAACCTGGTTTGATCTGATTAGATGACATGATTGCGTTGTATGAAGTCTGTGCTTGAGCTACGGTACTCGGTGTAATTGGCTAGTTTATCTGGTGGCTTGACCTGGGTCACAATAGCTCGGGCCGGTCAAGTCCGGCTAACAACGTAAGCATGGTGCTTGGGTTGCGTAGCTACCTTACTTATGAGTTTATCCCACGGTTTGTCTTGGGGTAGGCCACGGTAGTGACAGCCGTTGGTCCTCTGAAATCCCCCACGTCCGGATAAGCTGTAGGAGTCTAAAATATAACAACCGGAGTTGTGCAGAAGCAACGCGGGAGGTTATCTCCCCGTAGTACCTGGGTGCTCAAGTCAATGTTCTTCAACGCTAGTGTATCTAACTCGTTCCTACCAGCTTTATGTGTATAGTACATAAGAACCTAGAACTAACTCGTGTGTCGCCTCCTATGCCTAGGACCCTTTAGAGAGAGAGTGAGTGTGTGTGTGACCACACTACCCCCATTATCATATCTTTACCCCTGCACTTGAGTGTCTGGTTTGTTTCCGTCTATGATCTATACTCATTGCAATAGAGTTGATCTTGTCATTCCGCCAATGCCTTCCTTGGATTCGATACCCTTTGGAATACTCCTTTGGGGAAATGCTATAATGGTACTTCCGTGTGCTTGCGGATCTTTGTAAATGTTAAGATTTACCAACCAACATTTCTGGTGCTATTACCAGGATGGGTTCCAAACCTGTTCTTAGGTGATTGCGTTAAGAAATGTCAACAAGCATTTCTGGCGCTGTTGCTAGGGAAGGCTTAAGGATGACATATCAACACTTTGCATATGTTTATAATCATGACAGGAATAAAACAGTTCTCAATGCAGGCTAACTTGGATTGTCTTCTTTGTCTATTGATGATGAAGATAGGTAGTGCATGACTGGTTTTGACTTGCCATCGAATTTTACTGAAGATCCTGAGTCACTCGTAAGGAAGGCACGAAATCATTTCGGCTCTCCTTCTCGTGAACATTCAGAAGGCTTCCTTTGTGCCATCCGCATCAACTTCCATGGCCAACCCTGTCGAGAAGACTCTTCGTGAGTATTCTGCTCCCTCTGCTGACCAGGTGCCGATAGGCCCCATGATCAACACTGGGAATGGAAACTTCGAGATCAAGACTAGCTTAATTACGATGGTACAGGCTAGCCCATTATGTGGCAAGCCTAATGAAGACGCGAGCGCCCACCTGCAGTAGTTCCTGGAACTATGCAGTACCTTCACTATACGAGGAGTGGAGGAAGATGCTATTCGTCTGCGACTGTTTCCCTTCTCCCTCTTGGGAAAGGCAAAGCAGTGGTTTTATGCTAACCGTGCAGAGATTAACACTTGGGCAAAGTGCTCCGCAGCATTCCTCGCGAAGTTCTTTCCGTTGGGCAAAACCAATGTCCTTCGGGGGCGAATTTCAAGTTTTTAGCAGACAGCAAATGAGACTATCCCCGAAGCTTGGGAGAGACTCTAGGAGTACATCTTGGCTTGTCCTCATCATGGGATGGACAACTGGCTTATTCTTCAGAGTTTCTATAATGGGCTGACTCCGACAGCCCGAGGCCATATTGATGCTGCAGCCGGAGGGGCTTTCTTCTCTCTTACTATCACTGAAGCTACTACACTGATAGAGAAGATGGTTACGAATCAAGGGTGGAGTGATGATCGACTCCAGCCACGTCAAAGGGGTACACATACCGTCAAGGAAGCGGATATGTTTCATGCCAAGATGGACCTAATGATGAAGAGAATGGATGATCTAGCCAATGAGAAGGCTGCCATGGCCACCACTACTCAAGCTATGGATGCTCGCATGACTTGCGAAGTCTGTGGTAATACTGGGCATTCAGGGAATTACTGCCCTACTACTCAGGAGGATGTGATGTACATGAACGGCAATAACAACGGTTATGGTCCACAAGGAGGTCAAACGTGGAATCAATCGTGCCCTTATTATCAAGGAGGTAATGAAGGTAATTCTTTCAACCCAAACCAACCTTCCTTGAAAGATCTAGTCTTTGGGCAAGCTAAGATTAATAAAGCCTTTAATAAGAAAACAGCTGCCTATGATAAGGCTTTTGAGAGCCTTAATGTTAAAATTGATAGCCTTTCGTCTGCTCTTAAGAACCAGTTGAGCTTTAATAAGATGATAGAAAACCAGTTGGCTCAGTTAGCTGCCTTGGTTCCCTCTGCTGAAGACGGGAAGATTCCGGGGCAACCTGTGTCCTCCTGTGAAAATGTTTGTGTAGTGTCCACCAGATGGGGTAAGCATTCTAGGTGGGCACAAACCACTGACTATGAAGGGAAGCCTATACAGCAGGTACTTGACCCATGGGAATCTTCAATAATCACACACAAGAAAGATCCTGGTTATCCAGCTATCACCTGCAAGATATACTACCAGAAGATTAAGCATGCTCTTTGTGACCTTGGTGCAAGTGTTAACCTTATGTCCAAGGCCATGTTTGAACAATTGGGGTATCCAGCTCTAACTCCAACTGCGACAGCCGTCCAACTTGCTGATGCATCGATCCGATATCTAGAGGGGATCATAGAGAATTTATTGGTATTCGTCCAAGGTTCATGCATCTTTGCGGATTTCGTGGTCCTTGATATGCAAGATGATGAGGGAATGCCTCTCATTCTTGGGAGACCGTTCCTGAGTGACGCCAACGCAAGGATCAATGTGGGAGCCGGAACGATCCGATTCTGCATTGAGAAGAGGAACTTGATGTTCTGATTTCAAACACCAAAAGAGAAATGCTATACACTGCAGGGCCAAAATGAGCAATCAGGGGCATGGACGGAGCCACAGCCCCCGCGACTTCCCACCACTCCCACAAAGCCTAAGAAAACAAGAAGGGTGTGGCGGGAAATACAGAAGTCATCTCCATCAATTTCTCGGGAATGGGGTGACGAGTGGAATTGATCGCCGAGAAAAGTCTCGCTCTCAGACTTAAAAAGATGAGTCCTTTTTGCCAAAAGGTAAAATTGGTATTTATCTCATATTTCCCTTCCAAAGTTTTATTTGATTTTTCCAAATACATATTTGATTTTTCCAACCTTGCATCTGCATGCTAGATTTTTCTAGCCAATTTCCCTTTTCAAATAAAATTCTAAAAATAATTTCTTGAGTGGAAAATCAAAGAATAATTTTTCGAGCAACATTTTGGGCGAATCTGGACCTAGACATCTGGGCAGGACATCAGGTAGCCGTTAGAGAGCCGTTGCAAAAAGTTGGAAGCAGGCGGGCCCGGTAGGGGGTCGACGGACCCCAGGGGTCGGCCGACCCTGGCCAACGGTCATGTGGGCCCCGCCTCTTCCAACGGCTCCTAGCCATTGCCCTTGTCCTCTACCCTGGTGCCTGGCTCGGTTGCCTATAAATAGAAGGGGGATTGAGGGGTTTCTTCACCCATTCATTCATTTCCATCACCCTCTCTCCCTCTTTGCTCTTGCTCTTTGGTTTTCTTGGATTTCTTGCTCAAGTGGAAGTGTCAAGCACTCTCTCCAATTTGTCGCTGAATATTGAATATTGGTGGAGCAAGCTCGGAAAGGAATTCATTTCGATTTCACTAACCCATCACCGAGTTGCTCATGTTGTCCCATTGTTGTGCAAGATGAGTTGGATTGCCGGTGCGTACCGGAAGGTGACCCGCTCACGCCGTTCTAGAGACGGAGAGGGCTCGTCTCACCACTCCGGAGCTACACCAAGTCCAATATTAACCGACCGTGAAGAAGAGGAAGAGGAAGAGCTACCTACGCCACGAGCCGAAGGGGTAATCAACACCGATGCCGCCTTCATCGACTTGAGGGACGACCGGGAGAGACAGGCCTATGCTCTCATCAAGGATCTGAGTCTTCGCCAACACCAAGGAGTTCGACTCGGCCCTTCTCAAGAAAACAGGTATGGACTCCGAGTTCGATTCCATTTGGCATGCTCTTGGTTGGGAGAACTTTGTTCCGGTGTGGGAGATCGGTTCTAGGCCTCTCACCATTCAGTTCCTCTGTACTCTTCGGGAGGATGAGGCCGGTATTACGTTTCATTTCCATGGAACGTCGTATCGAGTCTCATGGCATGATCTTAGTTGTGCTCTAGGTTTTCATCGTCGTTGTGCTATTTCTCTCGATCAAGCTTGCAGTGATTTTACTCGAGATAGTTTTTGGGAAGAGATCTCTGGTCGGCCTGTCCGTGGCAAGTTAGCACCTCGGTGCAACGATATCTTGCATCCTACTCTCCGACTGTGGCACAAGTGGCTCGCCATCACTCTCTTTCCAAGGGATGACGTTCGACCCGTGCGCACAGACGAGATGAGGATATTATACGCCGCGGTCAGATGAATCAGAATCGCCCCAGTGCAAGCTATGATTCGGCAGTGGTTGACAACTTTTAGGATGACGGGATCTATTGAGTGTACGTCCCTGATCACACGTATCATTTCGGGTCTTAGGATTTCACTAGGGGATGACGTTCCCTACATTGATTCTCCCCGGACCATGATAGATGAGGCGTATCTGATTCAAGGACATACTCTTAAAAAGGGCCTGGATGATTCCTCGGTTTTCTTTTACCCTGGCCACGCAAACCAGATTCGGTTACCTAACCCGGATTTCCATTTGTACGGCCAAGGGCCACTGACCGTTCCTCTTGAGGAACCTTGTCGTTCTAGTGTTTCTGGAGATAGGGTCAGTAGGAGTGCATCGAGGAGGGCAGCGACAGCACAGCAACCACCACAACATCCGCCGCCACAGCCATCACCGCAGCCGTCACCTCAGCCACAGCTACAGCCTACACCACCGTTGTCTGGCGCATGGGCCTCGGCCGGGTACATGTCTGGAGTTACATCCGGATATGCCCCTGGTTGGGACCAACCCATGAGTCAGTCGGGTGCGAGTAGCTCGACGTGGGCTAGTGCAGGGAGTGGCGAGTGGGTTCGGCCCGCCGGTGCTACCTACGGAGACTCGTCTTCATCGTCCGAGTTGCGCTCGTCATCTTGTGGGGCCACCCTCACTCAACAGATGAGCGAGCTCAACATCCGTGTCGGTACCATGGAGGAGACCATGCACCAGCAGGCTGAGTCCACTCAGGACTGGCAGCGTATGACGGGCGGGAGGATTCACACCATGGTGCAGAGACAGCTGCGGCAGATAGAGGAGCAGAGGGCTTACTACGCGTGGTTGGGATACCACCCTCCACAGCAGTGAGCCTGAAGCTAGCTTGGGGGAGGACCCCCTTTCTGAGGTAACTTGTATCTTTTATTGTTTTCAGAACCCCATATGCTAAAAACACATAAAAATCTGAAAAAAAAGTTAAAAGGACAAAAAATATTTATTTGCTTTCTTAAAATTAGTTTGTTTTCATATGCGCGGTAAGAGTGTTCTTATTCTCCATGGTTGAAATGATGAATAGTTGCTCTGTTTATTCCTCTTGTATGCCTCGTTTACAACTTAGTATCCTATCCAAGTTTTGAGTTTGTTGGCTAGTATGATCGAACCTGAGCTTGAAATTTGTGGGTAGCAAAAAGCATGATCTTTGCCTAAGTTGTTGCGAGGTATGATATGGTATAATAGAGTTGCCATGAGCTAGTACTAAGTGATGTTTGATATCCAGAGTTTTCCTTTGAAAAATGTTAAAATGATAAGTTCCTCAATGATAAGAAATTCCTATCCAAGGCCATATGTAGATTTTAGCTTATGTTAAACCTCCACATATGCTACCTGATTTCTTCATTGAGTTTTGTCGAATTGTTGTGACCCTCGGCGAGTAACTTGTCATACTCCTGTGATCAAGATCACGTACACACCACCATATGCGAAACTTCTGCACTGGAAGTTAGCAATCATCATTTCATCCATTCCCATCCATTCCACAGAATAAAGCTCCGCGCATGTTCCATGATTACTCTCCCTCCAAAAATATTTAGCATGGGCTATGGGCTATGTAAAAAACATGCTCAAGGGCATGCATAAAAAAAAGAAAGAATAAAGAGACATAGCCCAAGTCTCAAAAATTTCGAAAAGGAGGAGAGTAAAATCATGCAAAGAGGAGTTCATTATCCATCCACCATACATACACTTTTGCACATCTTGATCAGGGTGTATGACTTGTTCTCCCAAGGATCCGGTTTTTGACTCGACAATACATGAGAAACAGGTATGCCACATGGTTTCCCTACCTATAGCTCCACATATCAGCTTATTAGGAGTAGGTAGTGAAAGAAGGCAAATCAAAGCCTTGGTGAGGAATCATACACATTGAGCGATCCGAGAGTATCATTTGAGGAACTTTGATTTCTTTTTGAAAAACCTGCAAAACCTCCGGATTGATAACTGATCAAGGTACATGTGATTATTAATCTTTATACAACCATTCTATCTTTCAACCGCCCAAGGCAGGTGAAGCTACATGCCCCATATCAATCAAGTGAAAGGTAAGATCAATGCCAACTTCTTCAACTCTTGATAGAGTACCTAGCTGTATCTTGTTATACATTAGGGATACAACATCGTAGCAACTCCTGATCAACCAACCTAAGTCCTTAATCTCTTGCTCGGGACGAGCAAGAGGCTAGCTTGGGGGAGTTGTTGACGGCTGTTAAGTGCCTACTTTAGCCGTCAATATACTCATGAATAAAGGAGCATAAGGCATTTCTTACACGTATTTAGTTAAGAATAATGTAGTTCCACTTATCCTTGGAGATTATTTGATTGCAGGAAAATAAGAAAGAAAAGAGTGCCAAACTCACCTTCTATGGTCCATGCCACATCACCTCATCCTAGGTGGGCTGCCAACAAGGATGCCATGCATGCAAACCTGCCAACTAGGGAGCCATGCATGCATGCCATGCAAGCAATCCAAGTGAAGCAACCCCTGACGAATCAGACTGTGACACGTGGACTTCACATGGATCCATGGGCCCACAAAGGCAAGCAAACCACGCCAAAACAGGGTGGACACCGGGAACTGACCTAAGGACCCACAGGGCAGCCTCCAGGAGGAAGCACACCCCGAGTGGGGCCCACAGGGGATCGGCCGACCCCACAGGTCGGCCGAACCGATCTTGTGGCCGCCACTTAGGGGCTTCCACGTGGTGGTTCCCTATTGGTCCTAGGCGCCTTCCCCGGGGTGTTTGCCTCCATTCTTCGCCAGTGCACGGGCCTATAAATAGAAGGAGAGGGGGCTCACTTATGGGATATCCACACTTGCAATACCTCTCTCACTTTTAGTCTCAAGGCTAGGAGGTAGGCTAGAGTAGTTCTAATTCAGGTTCCAAGTCTACTTTGGGATCTATGTATGAGTTGACTTGTATCTTATTTCATTTGTATGACGTTGATCTACTTCAGTTATTTCTCTATTAAATATAAAGTTGTGATAGTATGCTTGAGTGATTTGGTCATGTGTTCTTCACCTGTTCATCATTTAGAGGCTCCTGTTCTTGATGAACAAGGCCTTTCGATCCAGTTGATGGGTGACTTTCACATGTTTCTGGTGTTTGTTCATAAGTTAGAGGCTCGTGTTCTTCGCGAACACGACCCTTTGATCCAGTTGAACAAACATAGGAAAACACGAATCCGTTTGTGTACTTAACGTGGTTTGATCTGATTAGATGACATGATTGCGTTGTATGAAGTCTGTGCTTGAGCTACGGTACTCAGTGTAATTGGCTGGTTTATCTGGTGGCTTGACCTGGGTCACAATAGCCCGGGCCGGTCAAGTCCGGCTAACAACGTAAGCATGGTGCTTGGGTTGCGTAGCTACCTTACTTATGAGTTTATCCCACGGTTTGTCTTGGGGTAGGCCATGGTAGTGACAGCCGTTGGTCCTCTGAAATCCCCCACGTTCGGATAAGCTGTAGGAGTCTAAAATATAACAACCGGAGTTGTGCAGAAGCAACGCGGGAAGTTATCTCCCTGTGGTACCTGGGTGCTCAAGTCAATGTTCTTCAACGCTAGTGTATCTAACTCGTTCCTACCAGCTTTATGTGTATAGTACATAAGAACCTAGAACTAACTCGTGTGTCGCCTCCTATGCCTAGACCCTTTAGAGAGAGTGAGTGTGTGTGTGATCACACTACCCCCATTATCATATCTTTACCCCTGCACTTGAGTGTCTGGTTTGTTTCCGTCTATGATCTATACTCATTGCAATAGAGTTGATCTTGTCATTCCGCCAATGCCTTCCTTGGATTCGATACCCTTTGGAATACTCCTTTGGGGAAATGCTACAATGGTACTTCCGTGCGCTTGCGGATCTCTGTAAACGTTAAGATTTACCAACCAGCATTTATGGCGCTATTACCAGAATGGGTTCCAAACCTGTTCTTAGGTGATTGCGTTAAGAAATGTCAACACATAGGAATTCCGCCATAGGGTTGATGGTAGGCCGCTCCTCCTTGCTCTTGGGCTGCGGAGGATGAACCTTCTTCTATGATTCTTCCCCTCTTGTTCTTCTTGGCCGGTACTAGAATTCCTTCTTCTAACCAATTCTCTCTCCCTTCAATAAATAATTTCAGCTTCATGTTGGGGAGAAGAACATTGACTTTCGCCACCTTGTACCCTCTATTCTCATCTCCACTAATATATTTTCCTTGCTTCATATAATCAATTCCAAGTGAATTTCCCGCAAGGATGAATTTTGGATTTCTTGTAATACACGGCTACACAGAAATTGCTATCATAGTGAGATAGCATCCCGAACCAATTTGTCCACTCCCCGATATTACCTCACAACACCACCGATTGATCATGATATATGACGGATCAATGGCTTGTCTTGCAATCAACGCCGAATAAAGCCAATTAACTTCCATATCGGTAACTTTGGACTCCTTCATCCTTCCTTAAATCCTTTTGCTCATCCAAGAATCAAATATCTGGATGATGGGATTCCGAATGCTATTTCTTTGCCGGTTATCTTCCCCTAAAATCATGCTCCGAAATCCTTCCAACACACTTTCACTAGCAATAACTTGCTCCGAGGCTTCCCTCTGAAAACCGAGCAACTCTCTAATTTGCTCATTAGAAACTATGTGCTCATCATCCTTCAATCGAAATGAGAGGGATGGCACCCCTTCATTAATAACCAGTGCCATGGTCATGAGAATTTCCATGGCAAGATCCAAATGGAAACTCACTCCTACTCCATCGGAAAATTGCCCCCATCCAAGGTGGTTCATCATTTGATAGATATCCGGGGCAAATCCCAATTCTTGGAGAGCATCATCATCAAAGTCAACATTGGGCACAACCGTCTTCTCTAGGCGCCCAAGCCTCTCCTCCACCTCCGACATCATAAGAAATCCATACTTGCAACACCGCGGAGTGTATGGTGGTGGAGCGGATGAACGAGTCGAACGACGAGGTGGAACGGGTGGCTCCTCCGTTCGCCCTTGCGGTTCGGTGTACCGCATAGATGAGCTTCGGGTGTTCCTTCCACTAAGGAGCATGGTGTCGCTCCTTGATGGTGCCACGTCCTCTTCCATGCTTCGCGGCGACTCGGAGATCGAGTGCCTCCGCGAAGAACTTGTTGATGCCGGCTTTGATGATGATGATTGCGTCTTCCTCCCAAGAACCTTGCCAAAGACCTTCTTCATCTTGTAGTTGCTGCACAAATTACAAACAAACTCTCCCGGGGGTTTCTCACCGGTAGAAATACACACAAAAGAAGTATATGGAAGAGCAAAGTTTGTGATGCAATTCTCTGAATTTTTGGACTCAAGAGAGGAGAACGAATTTTTCTGGGGAGTTTCTGGAGGTTCTCGACTGAGAGCTCAAGAACACGAACTAATAAGCAAGCAAGAGACTCACCTGTGAAAGATGGAGGCAGGGGGGCGAAAATATAGGGCAGGCCGGCTGGCCTAGGCCGACCGGCCTGGGGTCCCTGCCCCTTGCCTCGGCTCCAGCTTTCTCCCACTTGATGTTTGTTGCATTATGACCTTGTGTCCTCGTGCTCCATGCTGATCCACCACCCAAACTCTCTCAGCCATTCCTTTTTCTTTCATGGTCAAGTCCTCATCTTGATCATTTCCTTTGTGTCACTTCCATGCCTCCTTGCCTCCCATGTTATCATTTATAACCTGCAAAAATCAAAGCAATGATGCCCCCCATGCTTGTCCCATGCATGCCAAAAGATTCTTGAATGATGATGTATTCCCGTGATGCATCATGGGTCATTAGAGGTTTAATTAAGCTCAAAACCTTCCCATGATCATGTTTAGATGCTAATCACTCCTCTAATTTTGAAAATTAAAAATTAATTCAGAGATATCAATGAGTTCAAATGTATTTTTAGAGGAGTTTTTTTAGGCATCAAAAACATTTGTAAGTTGAAACTTTCCGACTTCATTGATTTTGGTTACACCGGGATCACTTGCTTCCATTAATTGATAGCAAGCTCCTCCGGCTTGACCGTGGGGGTATGGGTTTAGGTTCTAATTTTTTCTAAATATGAGAGAGATGTTTTGAATGAACAAAAACAAATGAGGCTTGGAAAAATTCTAATTCTAGGGAAACCTAAGTTCACGCGAGTCCTAGCATGCGTCAAAGATTAAAAATCATTAGGAAACAACGCAGGGCTCTACTCGTGTGTTTTTGTGATGTAAAACAAACCAACCTTGTCATCATGAGGAGGATGAAAGGTGTGGGTCGGTTCTGAATGTTTGGAATTGGTTTCTCGAAAAGAGGCAAATAAATTGTAGGATGGCTCATGTCAAAGTTTTATGTCAAATAAAATCCAAATGAAACATCCGAGCAACTTCAATGTCTCAAAAATAAGTTCAACCACTTAAGAGTTTATACCAAGTCTTGCGTAGCAAATTCTAAGACCAACTTACTTGAAAATCGGAAATAATCCGGGTTGCCCTCCCGGCAGCTTTATTCTTCATCGGGTTGTCCTCCCGGTAGCTTATTCTTGACGAACGGGTTGCCTCCCACCAAGTGCTACGTTTATAGTCCATGGCTAGACTTCTTGTATTCTTCACTTCGGATCAACGCTCTTTGCTGGTGTTGCAATCTTGGGTACCCACTTCCGCACCATCTTGGGCACGGGCTTATTCTCCGGCCTAGTCATCTTTTTGGTCTTCACAGGCAGCTTTTGTTCTTTGGTCTTGACGGATGCAACGACTTCTTTGATCACTTTCGCTTCCTTCATCTTGGGCTCCTCTTTCTTCCTTGGCTCTTCCTTACTAAAACGACGATGAGGACATATTTAGCATTGATCATGTTGCATACCTCGAAACGTGGACGAAACTTGAATATGCTTCGTGTGCCATTGACGTCAAACTTAATCTCCCCCTTGCCAATGTCGATCGTTGCCCCGACGGTCTTGAGGAAGGGCCTCCCTAGGATGAGGGGCGGCTTCTCCCTTTCTCCCATCTCAAGTACCACGAAGTCGACGGGAATGAAGTGATCTCCAACTTTCACAGGCACATCTTCGACAATTCCCACGGGATAGCGGATAGAGTTGTCGCCCAACTCTAAACACATACCCGTAGGCTCAAGTGGTAAGCGTAGCTTCTCGAACACATCTCTTGGCATGACACTCACGCTTGCTCCAATCGCATAATGCCTTCTCGAATGTGAATGAACCAATAGAACATGGGATTGTTGGACATCTAGGGTCTCTTTGCTTCTCGGGCCCTTGATTTGCGATGACGGCACTACATTGTTCGGACATCTTGACATGGTCTGCTCCAAGTGTTGCCATCTCATACTTGTTCGCAAGTATGTCTTTGAATTAGCGAGAATATGTAGGAACTTGGAGAGCGTCCAATAGCGGCATGTTGATGCTTAACCTGCGCACCACTTCCACAAACTTTTCAAAACGATTATCAATTTTACCTCGAAAGTAGCGTGTCTTTAGTGTTGTCATCTTTGTGTCATCACTTGGCACTTCAAATTCCGGCTCTTCGGTAGCAATCTCCGGAATAGTAGTCACTTTCTCCTTAGTGTGATCATCCGCTTCAATGGTTGGCTTAGGCTTCCTTGCACCAGCTGGAAGTTTGGGGTCCTCAGTCTCCTTTCCCGACCGAGTTTGAATAGCCTTTGCCGTCTCGGGACCTTGGGGCTGCCGAGAAGGGCAATCTTCCTTCACTAGCGGTTAAGCACTGGCAAGTTGTCCCACTTGCGTCTCCAATATCTTCATTATGTTGAGCACTTGTTGGTTGGAGCTCCCAACCTCCGTCACCTTGCCATCAATATTCTCCAAGATTTTATCCATGGCCTTGAACTTAGTGACGGTGTCCTTGTTGATCTTTGCTTGCTCGTCCATGAAATCCTTCAATTGTATACGAAGAGGCACCAAATGTTGAATAGACGAACTTGCATTAAATTGAGGTCTACCTTGCCCGTAGCGGAAGTTCGGCAAATCTCCTTTTCTCATGTAGTCAAGCACCTTTGCTTCCTTCGGACAATCTCTTTGGACATGGCCGTACTCCCCACATTCTTCACATGTGGATCTTGCTTCGGCGGCCTTCAAGTCTTGGGCGGCCTTCTTTTCTAGCTCCATCTTTTCCAATCTTCTCATGAGCGAGTCAATCTTCCCTTCTAGAAGATCTTCCTTTTCAACCTGCAAAACACCTTTAACATTGCACGTTGGTTGAACTGGAAGTAGACGTCCCGATGACACCCATGTATCATTATCCGCAACCTTCTTGAAAAGAGTGAATGCCTCTGTCGGAGTTAGCTCAATAATAGATCCTCCCGCCGATGCGTCAATTACGGTCCTTGATGCTAGATTGAGACCTTGATAGAACTTTTGAACAAGGTCTTCCTTCGGGAACTTGTGATGTGGCACGGATCAGGTGTACTCATTAAAACGCTCAAAAGCTTCCGCGATAGTCTCCGTAGGATATTGAGCAAAAGTAGCAATCTTATTACGCAAGCTTTGAGTCTTACCCGGCGAATAATATTCCTTCATGAAAGCTCTCATCAATGCTTCCCAATTTTGCACCGTCTCCACCGGTAGAGTGTAGAACCATTGCAAGGCTTTTCCGAGAAGTGAGAACGGAAAGAGTCTTGCCCTCAATTGATTTTCATCCAGTCCTTCCACCGTGAATGTCTGACAAAGTAGAATGAATGCTTGGATGTGAAGGTTAGGATCCTCTTTACCGGTGAAAGGTGTATGTTGCACCATGCGGATGGTTGAAGTCTTGGTCTCAAACGGCCTTCCGATGTCGTCTAGGTTGAGGATGGGTAAATCACCAAGCTCCGGGATGCAAAGCTCCCTGATCTTCCTTTCCTCTCCCATTGGTGGCGGTTGAGGTTGATCTCTCGGACTTGTAGGTGGTGATTCTTTCTTCGGACTTGTAGGTGGAGATTCCTTCGGAGATCCTGATGTTCCTTCGTCTCCGGTGTTTGGATCTACAATCCCCAGCTTCCTAGATCGTGCTTCGCGTCTCCCTTGCCTGTAAAGTTTTTCTGGATTATCTACAAAATTTTTTGGTTTGTTGGACAGGTGGCCGTCCATCTCCTTTTAGGGTTAGCGATAAACAAAATATACAAAGGATCTAAAAAGAAAAGAAAACTATAAAAAGGGTTAGTCAAAAACTAGATTAGATTGGTTTTTGAGGATGATCGAAGTTTAGTAGATGCAAAAGAAAAATAAAAAAGAAACTGAAAATACTTACAAACGAGATATTAGATTGGATCTTAATAACTTGTTCCCCGGCAACAGCGCTAGAAAAAGGGGCTTGTTGACGTTTGATTATCGTTGCAAAGTTCGTTTGGACTTGCAAGTGGACAAATCCCTCGTCGTAGTTAAGGAATCCTTCTTCCCTTGAGTGGTGAACCCAAGGTATCGAATCCGTGGAATATTATGTAATGTAAAATCAATCTAATAACCGAGAAACACTTACTTCTTTGAAAGGTTTCGAATTGCATCTAATATACTAAGATCAAAAGAGGTAGCAAGAGAAAGCATTGAGGTACCGATCTAGAAAGGGGTCTAAATCGAGTTTATGTTGTCGTTTCGAGCAAGATAAAAGAGAGAGTAAAACGAATCTCATTGAAAGCTTCTTTAAATCGTGACCTTCAGTCAAACCCCCTAAGTCGCCCCGCCGTACTCGGTGTCAACATCCTGTCACGATGTTCCCCTTTCTTCGCAGTCAAATCTTAGAGCACACCCGCAAGGAGTGCGTTGAACTACTTGGTAGATCGGATATGCACCTCTAGCCACTGCGGCTACAAGAACATCCCATGCAATCTATCTTGAGAATAGATTGAGGAGGAAAACACCCAAGCAAGAACAAGAATTGCAAACGAAAGTACTTTGAGAGCCATGTGTGGTTCGAGGACCGGTGGATGGTCGCTTCCTGGTGTGATGAGTGATTGACAACGTGGTGTGGACTAATTCTTGGCTAAGTATTGCAGGTGCAGGTTGCAGCTTGACTGGTGTTGGTGCAGGTGAAGAACAAGTGCGAAAGGTCGTTGCCGGTGAGGCCTCTAGGTGTGGAGAAGACAAGTAGGCTTGGTTCGAGGGACCCGGTGGCCAGCGGGGTCAAGTGCGGGCCGCATGGTGGCAAGAACGGCAAGATGAAGTCATGGACGGTTTCTTGGTTAAGCCTCAAAACCAAGGTCGAGCCGGGACTACGTGGGAGCCGAGTCATGAGTAGTGATTGGCGGAGGCTACACCGAGTTCGCGGGGTTTCCGGTGGTTCACCGGAAAACCACTGGGTTCCTTGGTTGATCCACAAAGCCAAGACCGAAGAACCGAAGACGGAGGTGCAGCAGCATCGGACCGGTCTGACCGGTGGGTCTGACCGGTGTGCGACGACGCAGTCCGGAATCTTCGAAGCGGAGGACACGCGTCGGGATCGCAAGGCTTGCGTCGAGGCTAAGCAAGTTTGCGGTTGCTGGGCATCCGTCCGATGGAGCGAAGACAAAGATTTCCGAATTCGCCCTTGAGGGGCATGTATCCCTAGTTAGCTAGTAAGGGTATTTTCGTCTTTCGGTTGCCTCCATATAACCCAAGTGGTGAGAGGATGGCAGCCAACTCTTGGAACCCTAGCTCATTTGGTTTTCCTATTTTCTTTTCCTATTTTCCTTAGGATTTTCATAGGACTAGCTTGAGAGCTTCATGGTGAGATCTTGTGAGATGGAAGGATGATCGGGCGGCAAGCTAGACCTTGTATGAACCTCTTTGGTATGTATAAATGATTCGGCGTGGTTCCTCAAGGCTTGGATGTGTCTTTCAGTTTGTCCTTTTTGGTGAGTTTCGGAGCCTTTTCTTGGCGTTTTTCTTGGAGCGATTTCGAGACCTTTCTCTTTGGGATTTGGTAGGGAATGTATGCATGAACCCCTTGTGGTTCTTTTCCCTTTGATTCCCCTCCCAAATCCGTGAGTAAAGGGGCTCGATTTTGGGGTTTTCATGGCTCTAGGGTTAGAGGTGTTCTTGGTGGAAATCCTTCGATTCCTCTTGATTCAACGAGTTTTGGTGGACCATAACTTGGCTATGGAGTGCCCATGAGGTGTTCCTACTATCCCCAAAGTTTTGTGCGAATCCGTGGAGCGAATCGGGAGATCGGGAGTTGGATTTGAGGGAGTTGACCCGCGGGCGCTGTTCATCCAGAGCTGCCCAGGTGTGACCGGTCTGACCGGTGCTCTTGACCGGTCTGACAGGTGCAAGCCCCTGGTGGGTTTTTGTCTCGGGGAACTACTATGTTCGTGTGGTTGTGCCCCGTGGTCCTGCTGGTCAGTTCTTGGCTTGTTTGGAGTTGGTTTGCTAGGTTTTGTGAGGGGTTTTCCTTCCTTGCAGTTGGTGTTTTGGTGGTGGTTTTTGTTCCAGGGCCTAGAGGAGTCACTGAGGCTTCCTGGAATGTTGCTGTGCTTCTGCTGTTTGCCACCGGCCTGACCGGCAGGGTCCACCGGTCTGACCGGCAGGAGCCATCGGTCTGACCGGTGTGGCACAGACAGCAGGCTGCTCAGTTTTCCGCTGTGCGTTTGGGGTGTTTGGTTAAGTTGTTGGTTCCTAGGACCAGTAGCACTCCAGTGGCTACGTTGTCTTGACCAACTTGGGTAGTTGAGTCGGAGAAGTGTTTCGGAAGCCGTGTTCGTCTTGTTGGAGTTCCCATCTCCTTCGAGAAGAATTTTTATCGGCTCCCATTCACTCCCCCCTCTCTGTTTTGCCTAATCGGTCCTTCAATTGGTATCAGAGCCGGTTCGGGTCTTCATTGACTCTTACCAGTGTAAGATCCAAAGATGGCGTACCAGGAATGGGGTTCGGGTCCTCCGCACTTTGATGGGAAGAACTACCAGATGTGGCAGAGGCGGATGGCGGCGTTCCTCCGCAGAAAGGGTCAGATCCTTTGGGACGTTACGGTGAACACAGCTTATGTTCATCTGATTAACTTCCTTGCTCCAGGATCGAGGGATATGTTCGACGCCAACAACAAGGCGGTCGACTACTTGTTTCGTGCTCTGTGTCAGCTCGAATTCGATCGGGTTCAGACAGAGGACTTAGCTTGTAGGATTTGGGAGCAGTTGAAGGATGCTTATGCTGGGAATGCTCAGGTTCAGGCTCGGATGTACGCGACTTACCGGAGAGAGTACGAGAACTTCACTCATCTCCCCGGCGAGTCCGTCGATGCCCTTTTCCAGCGGTTTACGGTCGTGGTGAACAACATGAGAGCCAATGTGGCCGTGCTCCCATACGATGATCATGATAGAGCCGTGAAGCTCTTGCACTCATTGGATCGTACCGTATGGGACGAAAAGGTCGAGGCTATCCTTGAGTCCGAGAAGTATGACACCCTGACCGTGAACGAGCTGTTTTCGAAGCTCAAGTCAGCTGAGTTGGACCGTGGTATGACAGCCAAGATTGAGAGCCCGACTGACTCTCATAGTCTTGCTCTCGTCGGTGGCAAAGGAGCTAAGTCTAACGCTAACGCATCGTTCAGGATGTACTCTCTCTCTTCTTTGATGTCTTTGCCAGATGAGGAGTTTGACGTGCTTGGAGAGGACGAGCTGGCGTTGCTGACCAGGCGGTTCGAGAGGTTGCACGAGAATCGGGTGAACACGAGGAGGACAGCACGGACGTGCTTTCAGTGCGGCAAGCCAGGACACTTCGTCACCGACTGCCCGGAGAAGACAGAGAACAAGGACAGCTACAAGGACGGCTACAAGGACAGCTACAGGCACCGGTCGAGCAAGGATGGCAAGTACCAATCAAGGCGCGATCACAAGCACAAGAACAAGCACAAGGACGAGCGACGGTCGAGGAAGAAGGACGGCCGCGGCAGGAAGGCCCGAGCGATGGTCGGAGCGAGAACAAGAAGGCGTCCAAGAACTTGAGCGGGTTGAGCTGCTTCGCGGGAGATGGCTTCTGCGGCATCGATCGTAGCTCCGGCAGCAAGAAGAGTCACCAGAGCGACTCGGACTCCGACTCCGAGGATGAGGTATGTGATGAGCTCTCTTCTTTGCGCAAAGAGAATGAGGAGTTGGTTGACTTGCTTGATAACCGCGATGACATGCTTAGAGAGGCCAAGAAGATGAGGAAAGAGCTTAGGGCCTCACTAGAAGATGCTAGGAACCGTGTGGCTGAGCTAGAAACCCAGAACCTAGATGCTAAGCTTGAGATTGATTCGCTTAAGGCTTCTCCTGTGGTTTCTGATGAGATTGATTGCTATGATTGCTCTGTGTACCTAGCTGATCTTACTGCTCTTAAGGATAAGCATGCCTCTACTTGTGATGAACTAGATGTGCTGAGGGTTGAAGTGGCTGAGCTTAAGTCTAGACCTCCTTTGCTAGGTGCTTGCACTTCTTGCCCTGTTTTGCATTGAAAGATTGATGAGATGCATGCTTACACTATTTCGCTTGAGGCTAAGTTGAAAGAGCCTATTCCCACTTCTTGCTCTACTTGTGAATTGCATGCGGTTAAGAATTTGGAGCTTGCGCATTATGTTGATCGCTTGCAGGATGAGAATGATAAGCTGAGGAAATGTATGAGTTGGTTGTCGGGTCAGGAGCCTCAGCTTGGTATCATGATAGCGGCTTTCAAACGCTGTGATGGTCAGGCACTTGGGGCTGACAAGCTTGGAGAGAACAGTGGTGAGGGAGTTGAGAGAGTTGAAGAGATCCCTATCCCACCACCAAACAGACACAAGAACAAGTTTGAGCCCAAGCCTAACCATCTCAGAAACAAACTTGACACTACTCCAGATCCACCCATATTCCCTCACCCAACAAATGATTTCCAAATACCGGTGAAGTTTGTGAGCCCAAAGGGATGTGAGGAAGGAGAGAAGAAGGGTAAGAAACCGAGTGAGCAGCCCCAACCCAAGCCTAAGCCTAAGCCACAGCCCATGAAGTTCCATTGTGGGTATTGTGGGAGAGATGGTCACAAGGATGAGTTTTGCTTCAAGAGGAAGCGTGAGGAGAGAATGGCTAGAGAGTGGGCTAACAAGGACAGGTACCACCCCTCTAATGGTGTACCTGAGCCTCGTATGCAGATGCCCAGGGCTAAGGTGATTGTGAGGACGGTTCCGGCTTGGGGAGGCCGGAAGGTAGCAGGTGGTGCTGCTGGCCGAGCTACACCGGTCAGACCGGTGCACTACACCGGTCAGACCGGTGCAGGTCTAGACAGACAGCGGTCTGGTTTTCGTGCTCGTGAGGATGCTCGGTTTGGTTCAGGTGGTCGTGGTTCAGGTGGTTGGTATGGAAAGTCAGCAGGTGGTCAGTTTGCTAGACGTTCTCCACCTCGTGCTCAATAGGAGGGTGGGAAGAGTCGTAGCTTTGAGATGGAGAGGAGGAACGGTCCACGGTTTTCCTTTCGTGGCTTTCGTTCTCCTCCAGCTAGAGAGGGTTGGTTCCCTCGTAGTGGTTACCGTGGTGGTGTTCGTGGTGGTAGCTTTGATAGGCGTGAGGATTTGGTTTGTGCTAACCCCACTTTGGAGCAAATGGCTCGGCACTGGTTTTACTCTTTTGGTACTAACCCCAGTGCTGAGTCGTTTGTTCACTCACGTGCTCGCTTTTGAATTTCAGGTGGGAGACTTGAGGAACGTTTGGTTGATTGACTCCGGTTGCTCGAGGCATATGACCGGGGACAAGGGGTGGTTCTCAAGTCTCGTCCCGGTGGTGTCCAGGACATACATCACCTTTTGGGGACAATGGGCGAGGGCGTGTGCTATCAGAAGGTGAGATCAAGGTAAGTGACAAGGTCACTCTCAGGCGTGTTGCTCTTGTTCAATCGCTCGGGTTCAATTTGCTTTCCGTGTCCCAGCTTTTGGATGAGGGTTTTGAGGTGTTGTTTCGGCCTGGTGGTTCTCGTATTTTGGATTCTCGAGGGGACCTAGTTTGTATGGTCGTTCCCGAGGGTCAAGTGTTTCGAGCTGATTTTTCTCAGTCTTCTGGTGTGGAGCGTTGCTTTTTGGCTGGTTCTTCGAGTGAGCTGTGGAAGTGGCATAGGAAGTTGTAACACCCTGAAATTTGAAAATTTCAGGATGTTAATAGGAAAAATAATTAATCAACGATTTTCTCATAATTTTAAAATTTTACCAACAATTATTCTCTTTACAGGAAATTTAGTATAGGAAAAACCAATTGCTTGTTTTTACAAATTAAACAAAATAAATATGTATGTGTGTTGTACTTATTTTGGTACGCTTTTGTTTTGTTTGTTTGTGTGTAGTTTTAAAAGTTTATAAAATTTTGTCAAAAAGTTTGGAAAATTTTGAATAGGGTTTGTAGTGTTAAAAATTTGAAAAAGAGTTTGAAAAGAAAAAAAAAGGAAAACCCAAACCCCTTCCTCCCCTTCCCCTTTCTCCTTTCGGCCTAGTTGGCCCGCCTCTTTTCCTCAGCCCGCAGGCCAATCAGGCCGCCGGCCTCCTTTCTCTCTCTCTCCTCACCCACGCGCCTGCGGCCCAGTTTCAGCACGTGCGGCCCAACTACCTCCCCGCCGGCCCGTGAAGCAGCCCAGCCGGCCTTTCTTCTCCCGGCCCAACTTTTCTTCTCCTCAGCCCGCAAAGCCGAGCAGGCCGCCGGCCTCCTTTCTTCCTCTCTCCCGCTTGCGGCCCAGCGCCAGCACGCGCGGCCCACCGAGCGTTCGCCGGCCCAACCTTTCCCCTTCTCCCTTTTCTTTTTCTTTCAGCCGCTGACGTGTGGGGCCCGGGCGTCAGGGTCTTCCCCTACCTCCCGCTGCGGGTCAGCCGCGCCCCTTGATGGCCGCCGGCCGTTACCGGCCGCATCCCCCGCGCCCCCGCCTTCAAACACCTCCATGAAGCCGCAGTGAAGCCCGGCCTTCATTCTCCCCCATCAATCCGGCAGTTTCCCCCTTAATCTTCTCCCCCCTCTTGATTGGCAATCAAGGCCGAATGGCCATTGATGGCCATTGCCGTCGGGAGCCGTTCCCCCTCCCTCCCCCTCTTTATAAACTCGTTATCGAGCCCTGCCTCAGCCTTTCCTTCCCCTTCCGCACTCATACACGCCCCGCACCTCTCCTCCCTCGCGCACACGTCGTCTTCTTCTCGGACAAAGCGTCGAGCTCCGCCGATCGATCTCCGCCGCCGGGCCATTGCCGGCGCCCTCCGAAGCCCTCCTCGTCGTCGGTGAAGTACTCTGGTCCCTCCCATCATGTTTCTTCTTCGCTCCCGATGCTCAATCGAGCTTCAATTTGACTGGCAGGGTCCCCATCCTCGCTGTTCGAGCGCCGCCGCCGTCGTCTTCCACCTCCGTCCGCCGGCGCCGATCTCCTTCAGTGCCGCATCCCCGTCGCTCTCTCCTTCACCAGCCCGCCTTTGAGTGGTGAGAAAGCTATCCCCCACCTCCTTTTCGTTTTCCCCGAGCCGCACCTAGCGCCGCCGCTCGCCGTCCGTCCCCATGGACGCCGTGCCTCGGCCGCTACCCGAATCACTCGTGTGAGCTCATGTTTGGGTTCGCCGTTGCTCTAGCTACGCGTAGATGCAATCCCCGTGCAAAACCGTGGCCGGGAGCATATTTTGGCCATCTCCGGCGAGATCTCCGGCGAAGCGCCACCGTGCGCCGCCCGTCTCCAGCGACCGCACTACCGCTCATCGCCTACACGTCACCGCAGCCGCAGATCGCGAGACCAACGGCCATGATCGCGTACCTCTTCGCGATCTGTAACCGGTCCACCGTGGACCAGTGGACCAAGTCCACCGCCCGGTCCATGGCTTCGTCAGCAGCCACGTCAGCCGCTCCGGCCAATCAGAGCTCGCCACGTGGTGATGCGTCAACAAAACCACCCCGTCAGCCGCAGTTTTGCAATAACGCCCCTGTGGTTTCCCTTTTCACAAGCCGGTCCTTCCACCTATTAGAATCCTTACACATAAGTCCCTGTTTTTATGATCTAGCCCCTGAACTTCCTAGATTCTTCCACCAGAGGTCCTTTTCACTCCTTTTTGCATATAAACCCCTCTGTTTATATGTATAATTATGTTTTAGTCCCTGGTTTCTTGCAGATAAGCCCCTGAAGCCTAAGTTTTCTCACAATCTAGCCCCTGGAAGCCCTGTTTCTTCACAGAAAAGCCCCTGAACCTTGTTTTAGCCATATCTTTTGCATCTTTTATCCGTTTTAAGCGTTCTTGGTGTCCACGCGACCGTCTTTTCAAGCCCGTCAGTTTTAGAACCTTGTTTTGGCTGTATCTTTTACGTTTTAGCTCCGTTTCCACCGTTTCAAGTTGCGTTAGGTTCATATCAACTCAAACTACGTGTTAGTGCCAATGTTGAACATGTTCTTTGTTTTATAATTTGTTTAAATATTAAATATGATTAAATCCTTATGTACATGCTTTTCTAATTAAAATCTAAATAGAGTTTAACACGTGTTTTCATAAGAAACTTAATATGATTAATACTTATTTAAATATTTCTTTCAATTCAAAGCTAATTAGATGTATACCTCGGTTTTCATAATCAAACTTAAATTGACTAATGATTATGCAATTTGCCTTCTAATAAAAAGCAACATAGCCTATATCTCGAGTTTTCATAATTAAATGTTAACTTGATTAATATGAACATAAATATGTTTTTGAGTTATAATTTGATTAGTTCAACTCGAAATATAAAGATAAACGCCTAGATGCCTTTACATGCTTCTTTCAAATTAAAAGTTTAATTTGCATAATTCATACTTGAATATTTATAAATAAAATTGGACTAAGTTTACATCGGCTTTTAAATTTAAAGTAACTTGCTTAATTGTAAATAGGGTATTTCTCTGAAATAACCTATGCATATGATTTTACTTAATTAAAATATACCAAGCACATAGCTAGCTCTTGTATGTGATCATCCAAATCTCCCGATAGTTCCGAGTGTTTTTGCGTTCGCGGTCCTAGAGCCAAACCTTGTCCTCTTTTAAAGCTTTTCATGCTTGGTGTATTGTTCTTAGTTGTTTTTGTTTGTCTGCTTTGCATGTGTTGTGCTCGATGTTTGCTTCGAGTAGAAGATCGAGCTGTTGATCGGAAGTCCGGAAGTTTCAAGAGAGCAAGAGCATAAGAGTAGCTTTGTGTTGAGAAAGGCAAGTGGACTTCTCCCCCTGCATATTCTATTTTGTCCCACACAACTTGCATGATAACTAAGTTTACATTTAAATGTTGCTATGCATAAACTTGATGGGAAATCACCTTTTTAAGGACATACTAGATTTCGTCCCTATTCCCTTGAACACCCTGGTTTAAATAAATGTTTTTTGGGTAGAATATGCTTAGTCGCTTAACATGGGATGGTTGAAATGGATCTTTATAAAATGTTGATCATGATAACTTTGGTGATAAATGTGGTTAATTACAAGATCATATGATTTAATTGGAACATGGAGAACCACCCAGGAAAACAGTGCAACCACAAGACATATGGCTCTGTCTTGGCTAATTAATTAGGGAAGTCTTGTGTGGCTATTAGCCTTAGTAGCTTGGGGTACGGAGGAATGCTTTTATGACGCTTCCACTCTGGACAGGTTTTGGAACAGAAGTGCTCTTCTAGGCTGACCTGGTCCGAGGGTAGAAGGAGGGTACGAAAGATAGCCTCTAGGACATGCTACTATGGACTAATACACATAGGAGGACTCTTTGTAAAGGCCTCGTAGCGTCCCTATGCAACCACACCTCGGAAGTGTGGTATTGTGCCTACTTTTGCACAGCATTGTTGGGCTCAAAGTTCTTCAGAACTTTTACGTGACTTGTGGTGAAAGTGTACAACCTCTGTAGAGTGAAAACTGATCGATCAGCCGTGCTCACGGTCAAGAGTGGCCTGGACCCTCACATGATAATCAAACATAAAGATGGAATTAAATCGTGGTTTTCATGTGGTTTTGAGATGAGATGCTTTTCTAAATGTTTAAGTGGGTTGGTATGAACTTACATCTAGTAACTAGGGGTTTGTTAATTAAAACTTGACCAACATTAAAATGCTAACCGCTGCAAAACCTTAGCCTATCCTTGATAGCCTTGCATCTTCCCCCACTTGCTGAGCTCCAACCATAAGTGTGCTCACCCTTGCTAAACCGCTGTTCAGAGAAGAAGAAGAAGGTGTATGATGTCTAGAAGATGGTGCTAGGCGTACGCAACTCCCAGTCGATTGCCTGTGAAGTTTGGAGCCTTTGTTTCCCAGGATTCCGCTGTAAATCTCTGATAATCTCTCTTTCATTACGTGATATTATTTCTGTTATTCACTATGATGTCACTATATGTATGAAACTAGATCCTGGCATACATATAGGTAGCACTTGGTTTTCTTCGGAAAATCGGGTGTGACAGAAGTTGGGTCACTTGAGCTTTGACCTTTTGTCTCGCTTGAGTAAACTCAATTTGGTTCAAGGATTGCCACGATTGAGGTTTGAGAAAGAGTTGGTTTGTGCACCGTGTAGGCATGCCAAGATGGTAGCCTCTTCTCACCCACCTCTCACTGATGTGATGACTGAGCGTCCATGCGAGCTGCTCCATATGGACCTTGTTGGCCCAGCTCGTGTGCGATCTGCGGATGGGAAGTGGTATGTCCTTGTTGTGGTGGACGACTACTCTCGGTATGCGTGGGTGTTCTTTCTTGAGGAGAAAGGGGAGACGTTTGGTTTTGTTCGAGATCTTGTCTTGAGGTTAAGAAACGAGAGGCACGGAGATGCCATACGAGCGATCCGCAGTGACAATGGCTCAGAATTCAAAAACTCTCGCTTCGAAACCTTTTGCCATGACTTGGGTCTAGAACACCAGTTTTCGAGTCCGTATACGCCTCCCCAGAACGGCGTGGTGGAAAGGAAAAATAGGACCTTGTGCGAGATGGCTCGGACGATGCTCAACGAGCATAGGACTCCGAGAAGGTTCTGGGCTGAGGCGGTCAATACCGCGTGCTATGTGTCGAACAGGATCTACCTCAGGGTTCACAAGAAGAAAACCTGTTACGAGTTGATGCACGGTCGCACACCCAAGGTGAGTCACTTCCATGTCTTTGGTTGTAAATGCTTCATTTTGAAGAAAGGGAAGAAGTTAGACAAGTTCGAGGCTAGGTCTGTCGATGGCAATTTCTTTGGTTACGCATCTCATTCTAGAGCATTTCGTGTGCTCAATCTTGAAACTTACCAAATCATGGAGACTTGCGAGGTAACCTTCGACGAGACACAGCCACGTAGTCAGCTTGTTTTTGAGTGTGCAGGTGACGACGAACTTGGTGAGGAGATCTTTCAGGAGGAGGAGCATGAACATGGAGATGATGAAGATGGCGGTGTGGTGCCCGCGGCTGAACATGTACCTACTACTTCGACGACGATCGAGAACGGGCCCTCTCCCACACCTACAATGACAAACCCAGATCAAGGCGAAGCTGCTGTTGAGGGGGAGGTAGCATCAAGGCGAGAACCTCCCCGGCGAGTGCAAGTGGATCACCCAGCTTCGAGAATCATCGGCGACATGAATGAACGTACTACACGGTCGAGGGTTCGGAACAATTCTCATTTTGCTCATGCTACTTTTGTTGCCACCTTTGAGCCCAAAGACATTGGACACGCGCTATCTAATCATAATTGGGTTAATTCAATGCATGAGGAGTTGGAGAATTTTGAGAGGAACCAAGTTTGGGTGTTGGTTGACCCTCCCCCAGGGTGTAAGCCGATTGGGACAAAATGGGTGTGGAAGAACAAAGAGGGAGAGAAAGGAGAAGTGGTGAGAAACAAGTCAAGGCTTGTTGCTCAAGAGTATAGTCAGAAAGAGGGGATCGACTACGAGGAGACTTTTGCTCCCATAGCTCGTTTGGAGGCGATTAGGATCCTTCTAGCCTTTTCCGTGGCTAAAGGGTTCAAGTTGCACAAAATGGATGTGAAGAGTGCTTTCCTGAACGGTGTCTTGGAGGAAGAAGTGTATATGAGGCAACCACCGGGGTTTGAGAGTGAGAAGTACCCCCACCGGGTGTACAAGTTGAGGAAGGCGCTATGTGGGTTGAAGCAGGCGCCTAGAGCTTGGTATGGTAGGTTGAGGGGGTTTCTGTTTGAGAGAGGGTTTGAGATGGGGAAGGTCGATCAGACCTTGTTTCTCCTCAGGAAGGGCAAAGATATCTTGATTGTGCAGGTGTACGTGGATGATATTGTCTTTGGTGACTCGTCTAACTCTCTTGTTGCAAGGTTTGCAGAAGACATGAGCAGGGAATTTGAGATGAGCATGATGGGTGAGTTGCAGTTCTTCCTTGGGCTTCAGATCAAGCAATCAAAGGAAGGAACATTTGTGCATCAAGCCAAGTACACCAAGGACATTGTGAGGAAGTTCAAGATGGAGGACTCCAAGGCCATGGCGACGCCTATGAGTACGACTACAGCTCTTGATGCGGACGAGGAAGGTGAGCATGTGGACCAGAAGGAGTACCGGAGTATGATCGGGTCACTCCTTTACTTGACGGCGACGAGGCTGGACATCCAGTTCTCGGTATGTCTGTGCGCTCGTTTTCAAGCGTCTCCAAGGACTTCGCATCGGCAAGCGGTCAAGCGCATTTTCAGGTATTTGCGACACACTCCTGACTTCGGCCTTTGGTACTCTGCGTCTTCTTCTTTAGCGCTTCAAGGTTTTTCAGACGCGGATTTTGCCGGGTGTCGGTTGGATAGGAAGTCCAGTTCTGGGACTTGCCAGTTCTTGGGTTCTTCTTTGGTGTCTTGGTCTTCCCGCAAATAGTCGAGTGTTGCTCAATCCACTACCGAGGCAGAGTATGTGGCCGCAGCTAGTTGTTGCTCTCAGCTCCTTTGGATCACATACACCATGAGTGACTTTGGTGAGGAGTATACCCATGTCCCACTTCAATGTGACAGCACCAGTGCCATAAGCGTTGCAAAGAACCCAGTGCTCCATTCCAAAACCAAGCACATAGAAGTGAGGTATCATTTCCTGAGAGACAATGTAGAGAAAGGGAAGATAGCCTTGATTCATGTACCTACACATGACCAACTAGCCGATATTTTCACCAAACCCCTAGATCAAGCAACTTTCACTCGTTTGCGGGGGGAGCTTGGTGTTTGTTTGATTTCTTGAGTTGGGTGTGTGGGAGCTCCTTTGTAGCATATGTATAGCTTTCCTTTGTGCATTTTTTGCATTTGGCATGGCATATGCAGCATGATGTATAGGCATCTTTGTATCTTAGGTTGCATGCATTTTGTATCATATGCATTGTGTAGGAAAAGCTTCTCCTATATACATTGTTCACCATGGAATGATATGTATGTCTTTGTGAGTTAGTTTGGTAAGCTATGGTTAGTTTGGCTTAGCTCTTGATAATCTTGGTTTATATCCATGGTTGATGGCTATGTTTTTGAAAAATGTCACATGTATGCTCTCTTGTGAGTAAATGCCTTTATATGATCTTGACATGTTTTAGTGGCTTGGCTTTGCTTAATTTGTGGTTGGATAGCTTATTTTGATCATTTGGGGCCAAAGGCTCATTTGCCATCATGAATGTTTAGCCCCCATGCTTGATCTTGTGGAGGGGCATAAGTTCCTTTTTGTCGCAAAGACATTTCATGTACCAATTTCAAATCTGAAAATGAAATGTAAATTTCTTGGAAAATGTGCTCCCATGTCATATGTGCTAATTTTAATTTGCTTTGGGTGCTAAACCGTTGCATGATGCCTACCAATGAGAAGTCTCTTATATAGAAGTAGGCACATGGCTCGGTGGCTTGGACATGACATGAGGTGCTTGTGGGTGTTTATGATGGTCTTATGCTTAGAATGGTTGTCCTATGATGAAGTTTGTGTGGCTTTGCCATTTTGATATGTTTTGCTCATGTTTAGGACTTTGCTCATGAGAGGGTAAATTTTCGCAAAATTGCTCAATTCTATCTTAGCTTCATCCAATGGTTGTGAAACTTGGTGATCATGAAGTTGATGTCATTACGAAGCTATAGAGTATCTAACTTGCTCATTTGGACTTGTGTAGCATCCTATGTTGAATTTTGTCTATTTGAGAAGCTCTAGGTTGCATTTTTGCATTTTTGGCTTGATTCATGCATTGTCAACAAGGGGGAGAAGTTTGAGCATGTTTTGGCCTACTGAATGCATCTAGAAGGTTTTCAGGTGTTTTCGAGCCATTTCTAGGCTCTGTTGTGCACCGGTCTGACCGGTTGAGGTCACCGGTCTAACCGGTCAGAGTGCTGGTCCTGTTCACATGTTGAGCACCGGTCTGACCGGTGGTGTCGATCGGTCTGACCGGTCAGAGCTGAGCTGATGCAGCTGCTCTGTTTCGTCAAGTGGTTTGCATGCATTCGTCCAGGGGGAGTTGCATTGGTTCAGGGGGAGCTTGCATGTGTGCAGGGGGAGCTCTTTGTGGTTTTCGAGCTTTGGATTGGTGGTTTGTGCTCTTTGCTTGAGCATGTTTTGTCTCGGATGTGTCGAGCCGTTGCCCTTGCCTAAGGGGTTCGAGACTTGTCTTCTTCAAGTGATCTTGCTCTTTGCCTTTCTTTGGCTTTCGATCGCTTGTTGGAGTTTCTTTTAGTCGTTTCTTTTCTTTTCCTTTTCTCTTGGTTACCAAAACGTGTGTGTTGTCAATGCACTCATCAAGGGGGAGATTGAGAGCCATGTGTGGTTCGAGGACTGGTGGATGGTCGCTTCCTGGTGTGATGAGTGATTGACAACGTGGTGTGGACTAATTCTTGGCTAAGTATTGCAGGTGCAGGTTGCGGCTTGACTAGTGTTGGTGCAGGTGAAGAACAAGCGCGAAAGGTCGTTGCCGGTGAGGCCTCCAGGTGTGGAGAAGACAAGTAGGCTTGGTTCGAGGGAACCGGTGGCCAGCGGGGTCAAGTGCGGGCCGCATGGTGGCAAGAACGGCAAGATGAAGTCATGGACGGTTTCTTGGTTAAGCCTCAAAACCAAGGTCGAGCCGGGACTACGTGGGAGCCGAGTCATGAGTGGTGATTGGCGGAGGCTACACCGAGTTCGCGGGGTTTCTGGTGGTTCACCAGAAAACCACTGGGTTCCTTGGTTGATCCACAAAGCCAAGACCGAAGAACCGAAGACGGAGGTGCAGTAGCATCAGACCGGTCTGACCGGTGGGTCTGACCGGTGTGCGACGACGCAGTCTGGAATCTTCGAAGCGGAGGACACGCGTTGGGATCACAAGGCCTGCGTTGAGGCTAAGCAAGTTTGCGGTCGCTGGGCATCTGTCCGATGGAGCGAAGACAAAATTTCCGAATTCGCCCTTGAGGGGCATGTATCCCTAGTTAGCTAGTAAGGGTATTTTCGTCTTTCGGTTGCCTCCATATAACCCTAGTGGTGAGAGGATGGCAGCCAACTCTTGGAACCCTAGCTCATTGGGTTTTCCTATTTTCTTTTCCTATTTTCCTTAGGATTTTCATAGGACTAGCTTGAGAACTTCATGGTGAGATCTTGTGAGAGGCAAGGATGATCGGGCGGCAAGCTAGACCTTGTACGAACCTCTTTGGTATGTATAGATGATTCGGCGTGGTTCCTCAAGGCTTGGATGTGTCTTTCCCGTTTGTCCTTTTTGGTGAGTTTCGGAGCCTTTTCTTGGCATTTTTCTTGGAGCAATTTCGAGACCTTTCTCTTTGGGATTTGGTAGGGAATGTATGCATGAACCCCTTGTGGTTCTTTTCCCTTTGATTCCCCTCCCAAATCCGTGAATAAAGGGGCTCGATTTTGGGGTTTTCTTGGCTCTAGGGTTAGAGGTGTTCTTGGCGGAAATCCTTCGATTCCTCTTGATTCAATGAGTTTTGGTGGACCATAACTTGGCTATGTAGTGCCCATGAGGTGTTCCTACTATCCCCAAAGTCTTGTGCGAATCCGTGGAGCGAATCGGGAGCTTGGGAGTTGGATTTGAGGGAGTTGACCCGCGGGCGCTGTTCATCCCGAGCTGCCCAGGTGTGACCAGTCTGATCGGTGCTCTTGACCGGTCTGACCGGTGCAAGCCCCTGGTGGGTTTTTGTCTCGGGGAACTGCTGTGTTCGTGTGGTTGTGCCCTGTGGTCCTGCTGGTCAGTTCTTGGCTTGTTTGGAGTTGGTTTGCTAGGTTTTGTGAGGGGTTTTCCTTCCTTGCAGGTTGTGTTTTGGTGGTGGTTTTTGTTCCAGGGCCTAAAGGAGTCACTGAGGCTTCCTGGAACGTTGCTGTGCTTCTGTTGTTTGCCACCGGCCTGACCGGCAGGGTCCACCGGTCTGACCGGTGCCATCGGTCTGACCGGCAGGAGCCATCGGTCTGACCGGTGTGGCACAGACAGCAGGCTGCTCAGTTTTCCGCTGTGCGTTTGGGGTGTTTGGTTGAGTTGTTGGTTCCTAGGACCAGTAGCACTCCAGTGGCTACGTTGTCTTGACCAACTTGGGTAGGTGAGTCAGAGAAGTGTTTCGGAAGCCATATTCGTCTTGTTGGAGTTCCCATCTCCTTCGAGAAGAATTTTTAACGGCTCCCATTCACTCCCCCCCCTCTGGTTCGCCTAATCAGTCCTTCATACTTGATCGCTAAGAATCAGATCCATTAAAACTCCATCAAAAGTATGTATACATGAATAAGATCCAACCGGGATCCTACCTTGATCTTGATTCACGCCTCAGGAACTCCGACGTGGTCTTCCTTGCAAGGATCCCACGTCGGCTAGGTGAACCCTAGACGACTAACACGACCCTCCTCTCCGGGGTGGTGTCCCTCAAGCTCCTCTGCTCCTCGGCAGCGAATGACGAATTGCTTGATACGTGGCTCGGGGTACTGGGGCTATAAATAGCCCGAGGATCAGCTTGGTCAAAGGGGGCAGCGAACAGGGCCCAGAATGTGATGGGCCAGCCTGGGCCGGCCGGCCTAGGTCCATCCTGGCCCAGTTCGGCACCGCCTTTCTTCTGGATGCTTCTCGTGACTTCTTGAGTTTTTGCCGAGTTGCATGTGGGCCCTTGACGTCATATTCCTCGCGGTTTAGATGAGGGGGCTTTGCGAATGAACTCCCGCATCTTCCATCTACGTCCTCCGCACTTCTCGGCTTCATGCTTCAGTCCTCGGCTTGTTTGGAGTCATGTTCATCTTGTATCTTGACTTGTCCCGGGGTCCATGATCACCTTGTAAATCTCTTGATGAACTTTACCCGGAAGTCCTCATTTTAGCTCTTGATTCCTGTGTAAACAACAAACTCCAAAAATCATGCATGAGTGCGAACATAGCATATAATGAGGGTTAGGATCGTTAGTGTGAATATCAAATCAATACCAACATAGAAGGTAAACAAGTGGCTCGGTTGACGGAAATCGACCGCCAACAAGTCACAACGGACCTACCAACCCTAGGAACAAGTCCCAACTCAACCCGAAGCGGAAGCACAACTCAAAGAGCAAAGGACTTGGGCAATCTGCGAAGCACCGGGCGGACTGTCCATGGGAGCTAGGTGGACCGTCCGCGAAGGGGGCGCGGACCGTCCGTGAGGACACTGCGGACTGTCCGAAAAAGCTACCCGAACCTCTAGTAGTGCACTGAGAAAAATGAACCGTCCGTGATTGTGGGACATGGGTACCCGTGGGTCCTCACCGACCAGTCTCACTACCATCCCCGACAAGTGGGTCCGGCCCACCAGAAGACCAATCGACCTGACAGTGGGCCCAATAGACCTGGTCTATGGCCCAAACGACCTCCTGAAGACCTTATCCGGAACAACTACAAGACTTGGAGTGCAAGACAAGACAGCGGTGGATCCGACAAGCAGTCCGGGATGTATGGAAATAGTTGTAATCAACTAGACTTAGGTCTCCTGGTCGTAACCGACCAGGAGTCTGGGCGCCGACCTTGTCCGCTGGCCAATATAAGGCGGACAGGGCGAACCCATTGTAAACACGCAATCCTCAAGCAATCTACACCAACAACTGGACGTAGGGTTTTACTCTCCGGAGGCCTGAACCAGTATAAACTCGCTGTGTTCCGTGTGCTTTCGCATAACCATCAAGCGCTTAGCTCTAGATCACCCCCATCCGAATCTAAACCACCGGGGTTGACCCCCTTGTGGACTGTGCTGATCTAAACCTCCAACAGTGATGGCAAAATAGACATATTCCACGATCTGTGAGAAACTTTGTCTTACCTTCGCTGACTGACCTCAAAGCCGCGTCAGTGTTGGCGGCCAAACACTTCTGCTCAGCCAGCTCATCAGTGAGCTTCTTCTTCTCATCCTTGAGCTTCTGCTTCTCGAGGGCAGCCTCCCTCTTCACCCGTTGGAGCTTTTGGTCCAATTGGTGTGCCTCCAGCGTCACAGCTGCAGCACCTCGGCACAAGTCTGCCCAAGCCTTGGCTCGAGTGGCCATCCTCTGCAAAGACCAAAATAAAATTGTTAGCTGGCTAGCAATAAAATAAAGACCTTCCTGTATCCACTGCGATAACAGTGACCTCTTACCCCGAAAGCCTCCGATAGGCTGACGATGGAGCCCTTGATCACCTTGGTGTCTTCATAGTCGTCGAGGATATCATCCTTGAAGGGCGTGCTGTTCCAGTCCAAATCTTTGGCCTGGTACGTCTCATACTCAGGCCAATAACCGGCCGAACCTTGTTCCCCCGGCGCGGCTGTTCCTTGGCGTGGTGGCGGCTCGAGCTGTGATTGATCTGCCGCAACGTCGTGAGCCTCCTGCAAAGGCTGTACGCTAATCGGCTTCGAATCCAACACGACCTCTGGGCTCTTGGGGGGCGGAGCTGAACTTCCAACTCCTTCATCGACCTTTGAGGTCGTAGCCGGCGGAGTGGAGCTTTGGGCTCCCGTATTGACCTCCTATGTCGAAGCTTTCAAGATCGACACACTTGGAGATGATGTTGTCGACCTGCACAAATCAGTTTGTCAGCACTCAAGCACACAAAAGTACAGAGCAAAAGAAGGTCGTCAGATCTACTTACTTCGCAATTGACTTGCGGTGTATCTTCAATGCCTTGGGGGGAGGTCTTGGAGGTACCTGCGACTGAATCCCAGATTCAGCCAGGTACTTCTCCTTGATCTTCTGTAGGTCTTCCTATGTGAACTTCATCACCTCCTCCTTGCCACGTTTGGACTCGGGACTAAGGTCCTTGGCCTCAATCTCCTCGTCCACATCTTCGGAGTCCTCGTCCGCGGCGGCCTCCATGTCCTTCTCCTGCTGCTCAGGCGGCAGGGTGGAGCTCTTGCCCCTCTTGCGCTTCTTCTTGGCGCTCTCAAACTTACCCGTCTTGGTGGCCTCCACCTTTGATTGCGCGATCTTGCTAGCAGCCTGCCGCGTTTGGCGGGTCTGCCGGCTCGCGCTCTGTGCGATCACTTGCACGTCTTCCCCATCCGCCTCAAATGATAAGTCAGATAGGTACTTGTCCACCAGCTGGGCTGGTGGCTATTGGACATCTTCCAACAACCTTATCTTCCTCCGTGCCTCCTCGCCTTCGGGCAGCGGCGAGGGGCACCATGACGCAGTGACAAGTGCCTACACAATGAAGAAAACAAGGCAAATTTTTATTAGCGAGGTCAACCTCCTAATAATCGTGACAAGAATGATGACATCAAGATTTAGCGACTCACATAATCTGCTAGATGCTTCAGCGAATGCACCTTCGGGCAGGTCTTGTTGCGGATCACCCCGCAAACAGCTCCTTCACCTGGGCGACTATCTCCTCCTTGGAGACCTTCCT
Organism: Cenchrus fungigraminus; assembly: GCA_036936925.1. Lineage (NCBI taxonomy): Eukaryota > Viridiplantae > Streptophyta > Magnoliopsida > Poales > Poaceae > Cenchrus > Cenchrus fungigraminus. Next base: position 85,013,210 of record CM072771.1, on the reverse strand, counting down.
GTTGGCCTCACGGGTCGGGTCTGTCTGACCCTAGTACTTGTAGGCTGGATGCACCTGATCCTTGATCAGCTAGATCAGGCAATGACTAAAGCTGATCGCCACTGCACTTCCCGTCAGGCCGGCCTCCTTGAGCTTGGCGATCTTGGCGAGAAGAGGTGCAATCTCCTCCTTATCGTGGGACGTCAACGTAAGATCCCATTCAGGGACCATTGTTGGCCCGAATCCAGTGCGCTTCAGGAGCTCCGGCTTATGGGTCGCTACGTAGAGCCACTCTGACTTCCAGCCAGAGTTGCTGTCTGGCAGCTCCATGTCTATATAATCTACCTTACGACCTGTTCTAAGGTAGAAGCCTGCGCTACCTACGACTAGCGACTTCCCAGGTCGCTTAACATGGAAGAAATGCCGCCACAAATTGAAATGTGGTAGTATGCCTAAATAGGCCACGCACATATGCATGAAAGCAGAAACAGTCAAGATGGAGTTAGGGACAAGGTGTACCAGCTCCAGGCGATAGTAGTGTAGCAGCCCCCTGAAGAAATCTCCAGCGGGGATGTTGAAGCCGCGCTCGAAGTAGGAGGCGAAGACGACCTACTCGGTGACGTCCTCCGAAGGGAACTCGTGGCCGGTGGGCGCCTTCCACTCCACCTCTGCCTTGGGCCTTAGCAGCCCGCGCTCCACCAGCGCCACGATGCAGGCCTCTGTCATCTCCGACGGGACCCACTGCTTCTCCGTTGCAGGGATCTACTCCGGCACCATCTCCTCTTCTTCTTCGACGAACCCTTGCGATCTGCTCCTACCGACACAGAGGGTCTTCACGCGCATACGGCGGCGGCGGTGGTGGTGCGGCGTGTGGTGGCGAGCTCTGGCTCCAGCTGCAGCGGCACGAGGAGTTCGAGCTGCGGCAGCAAAATGGGAAACCCTAGAGCTGCAGGTCCGATAGAGTGCGATGGGGTCTGCCCCCACACGCCACGACCTCTAAATAGGCCTCTGCGGCCCAACAGACCGTTCCTGGGTCGGCGTGCCCAACGGCTCTATGCCAACGGGTCGCTGAGCCCAATGGCTATTTGTCGCAGATCATTTTTTTCCACCTCTAACGGCTATTTTTCAACGAATGGCTGTGCCAGCGGCTAGACGCTAATCTGCTACGGTATTTTAGCAAATTTATTGCGACTCCTACGTTGGTGGCCTATCAGGTCGTCAAGACCTCTGAGGACCAGGTATGTCCGAGGACCAGTAGAGGGTCGCTCCTTAGTGATGAGTGATTGACAACGTTGTGTGGACTGATGCTTGGCTGAGTGTGCAGGTACAGGTTGCGGCTTGACTCGTGTCGGTGCAGGTGAAGAACAAGCGCGAAAGGCCTTAGCTTTGGCGGCCTCCGGGTGATGGAGTGGCAAGTAGGCTTGGTTCGATGGACCTGGTGGCCGATGGGGTCAAGTGCGAGCCGTGCGGTGCAAGACTGGCGGCCTGAAGTCGTGAATATGGGACAGTGCAAGGTAGCGGATCGAGCCCGAAGCTTGCACGCGGGGTTTGTTGGTTTGCCCACAAAACCATCGGTGGACGGTTTCTTGGTTTGGGCCTCAAAACCAAGCTCGGAGGCCCGAGGTGACGGAGACGGTGATCCGGGAGCTTCGGGAAGCTTCGAGGCGGAGGGCACATGGCGTGATTGCAGGGTTTGCGTCGAGGTGAAGCGAAGCCGCGGTGGAAGCGTGTCCGTCCAATGAAGACTTGACCAAAATGCCCCTGAGGGGTTGTATCTTTATTTCAAGTTGTAGGGGTAGCGTGGTCATTTACCTCCCTCCGATGGACTTCGTATAAATAGCAGAGAGGTGGATGGCATCTCTCTCTCTTGGACTCTAGGTTTTCCTCCCCCGGTAGGTTGCTCTGAATTGCTTCTTTTTCCTCTGTATTCCTTTGGCGAGATTCTTGTATAGATTCTGACCTCTGGATGTATGGAAGCATTCGGCGTTGCGGTGATCTCCTAGTCCTCTGTGATTTTCGTGTCATTTTCGGGGCTATTTTTGGGGAGTTTCGTTCTTCGCTCGATTCGGGGATTTGAGGTCGTTTTCCTTCGGATTTCTTTGAGGAGATGATGGGTGGATGCCTTGTGCATCTATGTGTGTGATCGTGACTCCTCAAACGCTGGGAAAGCCTTCGATTCGTGAGTTTTTGGCCGGAGTTCAAGTTCTTGGTGGTAGTTCGTGTGATCCGCGATTCCCGGCGATTTAGTGGCTTAGAGGTCGAGATTTTTGGGGCATAGCTTCCTCTTGTGTTGCTTATCATCTCCCCCAAATCCTGTCTCAAGAGCTTTTGGCGTTAGGGAGATCCGGTGATGGATTTGGAGAGTTGACCTCGCGGGGTCGGGCTGTTTCTGCTCTGTCCGCGTGTCGCGGACTGTCCGCTCGAGCGTCGCGGACTGTCCGCGTGGAGCGTGTTCGTTAGAGTTCGTCGCGTGTTCTTCAACGCTCGCGTTTTGATCCGTTGGATTTAGTTTTTGGTGTTGCAGGCAGTTCGCGGACTGTCTGCGTAGTCCTTGCGGACTGTCCGCGTGGCTAGGATTTCGTCTGGGGTGGCTCGAAGTTTGTTTGGGGTGTCCAGGGATTTTGGCCGGACTGTCCGCCAGAGGTGGCCGGACTGTCCGCGAGGTCACGGACCGTCCGTGGTGCTTGCCTGGACTGTCCGAATTTCCTCAGTGTAGCACTGTTAGCTCGGGGTCCTTTTTCGGACTGTCCGCCGGGGGTTCACGGACTGTCCGCCGTACCCGTCCGGACTATCCGGCCCTGGACTTCGTAGTTTCGGCTAAGTCTTTTGGTTCTTGCTTTGGTGCTTCCGCTCTTTGCTCATAGGCTTGTGAGTTATTCTTCTAGGCTTGTGTGTGCCTTGTTTGGAGTTTCCTTTGTGTGCGCGAGTACTTGGAGTGGCAATGGGGTATAGGCCGAGTTCGACCATCGGGAAGAATTTTTATCGGCTCCCATTCACTCCCCCCCCTCTCTGGTCGCCCTTTTCGGTCCTTCAATTGGTATTAGAGCCGGTTACAGATCTTCTTGATTCTAACCAGTCTAAGATCCAAAGATGGGCGATTACGGCAAGGGGTCGGGTCCTCCGCACTTTGATGGCAAGAATTACCTGATGTGGGAGAGGCGCATGGGCGTGTTTTTACGAGGGAATGGAACTCTTATCTGGGAGGTCACTCAGAATCCTCATTATGTCGTCCTAGATAGTTTTCTGCTTCCAAGATCGCGGGACATGTGTGAGGCCAACAGCAAGGCTGTTGATTACTTATTCCGTGCTCTCTGTGCCTCGGAATTCGAGCGAGTGTATGGAGAGAATGTGGCCGAAAAGATTTGGCTCAAGTTGAGAAATGCTCATGTTGGCAATGCCCAAGTGCAAGCCCGTTTGTTTTCCACATACCGGAGAGAGTACGAGAACTTCACTCATCTCCCCGGTGAGTCGACCGATGCTATGTTTCAGCGCTTCACTAGCATAGTCAACAACATGAGGGCCAATGTGACAGTGCTCCCATACACGGATCATGATCAAGCTATCAAGCTTTTGCATGCCCTGGATAGATCTGTGTGGAGTGCCAAGGTCGAGGCCATTGAGGAGTCGAGCGTGTATGATACGCTGACGCTGGACGAGTTGTTCTCCAAGCTCAGGTCTTCAGAGGTTGATCGTGACTTGAGAGCCAAGAGCGAGAGCCCCACTGATCCTCATAGTTTGGCTCTTGTCTCAGGATCAAGGTCTAACACTAATTCTGGTGGTTTCTCTTTGTCTTGTCTTGTGTCTTTGCCAGATGAGGACTTTGAGGTGCTGAGCGAGGATGATCTCGCTTTGTTGCGCAAGAGGTTTGGGCGCATGTACGAGAACCGCAAGAATGCAAGGCGGAGCTCGGGGATGTGCTATCGATGCGGGAAGCACGGGCACTTCATCGCCGAATGCCCTGAAGCCATGGAGATCAAGAACGACTACAAGGGAAGCCCAAGCACGACTACAACAAGCACCGCTCCCGGAACGACTACAAGGACAAGCACAAGGACAAGGGCGAGAGAAGGCACAAGAAGAGTGGTGGCTACAAGAAGAAGACCGCTCGAGCGATGGTGGCCGGAGCGAGCGACATCGACTCAACATCAAGCGATGCCTCTTCCGACTCGAGGAGTGAGGAAGAGCAAGAGAAGCGCAAGGACAAGCGGCACACGGGCAAGAACTTTACCGGCCTAAGCTTCGTCGCACAAGGAGGCTTTTGCGGCATGGTGCACTCCAAGAAGGGTGGGAAGCATAGCTCGGATTCGAATTCCGACTCCGATGAAGAGGTACGACAAGATCCCAACTTCTTGCTATAGGAGAATGCTAGGCTCAATGAGTTGCTTGATAACCGTGATGATGTGCTTACAAAGACCAACAAGGAGAAGAGGGAATTTAGGTCTTTGTTGGGTGATGCTAAGGATAAGATAGCCGAGCTTGAATCCTTGCTTGTGGATGCTAGAAATGAGATAGGATCTTTGAAGTCTGCTCCTGTGGTGTCTGATGAGATGGATTGTGGTGATTGCTCAGTTTTTCTTGCTGATTTGACTGCTCTCAAGGAGAAGCATGCCTCTACTTTGGAGGAACTATATGTGGTTAGGATTGAGTGTGATGAATTGAAATCTAGGCCAGCTTTACTAGGTGCTTGTACCTCATGTCCTGTTTTGCATGCTAGGCTAGATGAATCTCACACTAGAATAGTTTCTCTTGAGGCGGCATTGAAAGCTCCTCTTCCTACATCATGTTCAACCTGTGAAATGCATGCTTTGAAAAATATGGAACTTGGACACTATGTTGATCGTCTGCAGGATGAAAATGATGAATTGAGAAAAATGATGGGGTGGTTGTCTGGGCATGAGCCTCAATTGAGTTTGATGTTGGCTCAGTTTAAGAGGTTTGATGGTCAGGCGTTGGGGGCTGACAAGTGTGGTGAGAAGAGTGGTGAGGGAGAAGAGAAAGCTGGAGAGATTCCTATTCCACCACATACCACACCAATGAACAAATTTGCACCCAAGCCAAACCACCTCAGAAACAAGCTAGACACAACACCAGATCCACCAGTGTTCCCCCACAAAGCTGAGAACTACCAAAAACCCATCAAGTTTGTGAGCACCCAGGGGAGTGTCTTTGATGGGAAGTCAGGAGAGAAAGCTGGAGAGAAGCTTGTAGCGAAGCCACAGCCTAAGCTAGTGCTGATCCGCTTCTATTGTGAGTATTGTGGGAGGGATGGGCATAAGGATGAGTTCTGTTTCCGAAGGAAGAGGGATGAAAGGTTTGCTAGGGAGATGGCAAACAAGGACAGGTACCACCTTGCTCGTGGTGTGCCTGAGCCTCGTAGAGGGCCTCTACCTAGGGGTGAGGTGTACGTGCGTACAGTTCCCACTCGTGGAGGTGGAGGTGGAGGTGATTTCCCTCAGAGAGATAGGCGTGTTGGGTTTGGGCGTAGTGAGTTGGCTCTGCATGCTCCTTCTCGTGACCGTTACGAGTTTGGGAGGCACAATCGGAGCTTTGGGTCTCAGATGGACTACGGGCCACATTTTCCCCCTCGTGGTACGTGTACTCCTCCAGTGAGATGTGACAGGTCCTTTGGTGGTAGGCGTGAGAGGGCTCCGCCTAGAGGTTTCAGTAGGATGGACTTGGCTAACCCTTCTTTTGAGCAAATGGCTCGACACTGGTTTGACTCTTTCGGAACTAACCCTAGTGTTGAGTCGCTTGCTCATTCTCGTTCTCGTTTTTGATTGCAGGTGGGAGGCTTGGAGGACTTTTGGTTGATCTACTCAGGTTGCTCATGACACATGACCGGAGATCATGGGTGGTTCTCCAGCCTCATCCCGGTGAGTACGAGGGAGTACATCACTTTTGGGGACAATGGGAGAGGATGAGTGCTTGCTGAAGGTATGGTGAAGGCGAGTAGCGAGGTGACCTTAAGAAGTGTGGCCCTGGTCAAGTCACTTGGTTTTAACCTGTTGTCAGTATCTCAATTACTGGACGAAGGTTTGAGGTTTGTTTTAAGTCGAGCGCTTCTCGTGTGCTTGATTCTCGAGGCGATCTTGTCTGTACGATCGTCCACGAGGGTCAAATCTTTCGTGCCGATTTTTCCCAGTCTGTTGGTCCTCCTCGATGCTTTGTTGCTGGCGTTTCGGCCGAGATTTGGAAATGGCATAGGAGGTTGGGACACTTGAGCTTTGAGTTGCTTTCCCGCTTGAGTGGTCTTGACCTTGTCCGAGGATTGCCTAAGTTGAAATTTGAGAAGGATTTGGTTTGTGCTTCTTGTCGGCATGGAAAGATGGTTGCTGCTTCTCACGCCCCTCTGACTGCGGTCATAACCGAGCGACCTTGTGAGCTGTTGCACATGGATTTGGTTGGGCCAGCTCGTGTTCGCTCTGCGGGTGGGAAGTGGTATGTTCTTGTGGTTGTTGATGATTTTTCGAGGTACTCTTGGGTTTTCTTTTTGGAGGATAAGTGCGAGACATTTGGCTTTGTTCAGGACTTGATCTTGAGGTTGAAGAATGAGAGACATGGTGATGCCATTCGACCTTTACGCAGTGACAATGGCACAGAGTTTAAAACTCTCATTTCGATGCGTTTTGCAGTGATCTTGGTCTCGATCATCAGTACTCTTCTCCATACGTCGCTTGCCAGAATGGCGTAGTGGAGAGGAAGAACCGAACCCTTTGTGAGATGGCCAGGACGATGCTCGATGAGCATATGACTCATAGGCGTTTCTGGGCCGAGGCGGTCAATACCGCTTGCTATGTCTCAAATCGCATCTTCCTTCGTGCCTTTAAGAAGAAGACCTCTTATGAGCTGATGCCAACTGTGACAGAACCGCCCAAATTAATTCCATATTATTGCCTAAACCAGTCCATTTGGTCATTAAGCAATAATACAGAAGTAACTTGTCACCTCTGCCGGGTCAAGCCCGGTAAATCACTTTAACCAGGATCGAAGAATTGTACATTAAAACTCACACGACGGCGAGTCCAGAGTTAAATATTTCACAAAATATTACACCAGGCTCCATAAGGTTTTAATATTACAAACCAAGTCCTTTGCATAATGTAAATAGTTCAGAGTTTGAAACACAGCAGAAATATAATACTAAACGTCATAGGTAACCTCATAGGAGGCCATCCATGACGTCACTAAGCACTGTCATCCTCCCACTCCACTTCCCAACCGGGTGGGAGAGAACCAGGCCACGGAAAACCATCATCATTCACATCACCTGAAAACAACAACAACAGCAAGGCTGAGTATACTAATACTCAGCAAGACTTAACCGGCGGGTGATGGAAAATCACCAACTCTCTAGACATGCAAGGCTTTTTTGCTAGTGGGTTGTTTTGCTGAAAAGCAACAAAGAGTAGGTCCTTACTTTCAAGCTTTAGCTCAAAATTCTAGTTGATTAACCATTACTAAGTAAGCAACTATTGCAAGCATAAGTAGTGCAAATAATTTAGCATATATCCAAATTGAATCTCAATTCCATCATTAAGGGACATAGAGTGTATGGTTAGGCAATCTCGGGTAACGGTGAGAGGCTGACGATCGATCGATTATTAACCTTGCAAGGGAAACCTAAACACACAGAAGAATGCATACCCCAAGAATAACAACTAAAACCAAAGGGGGGTGGGGTATGCACCAACCAGGTGGTTCCCAACCATCCTCGACTCAGGATCCATTTCTATAGTCTTTGGTACATGGTGGTTGGTTTGGCCTCGCCTCCCCAACCCCACACATGCACCACTCTGTTGCAAGCAGAGGGGACTCTTCCCAAGATTAGTGGGCATAGATCCGTTACCAGATCAAGAAGGTACTAGGCTTACCAGTCCCATTCCTGACAAATGTTTAGTACGTTCAAACACTTAACCACAGACCTACTGGCCGGAGCCGGTCCCATGCTCTTACCACGTGAGCATATCCATTTAACAAATCTTATGATTCCAACATAAGAGACCTATAGCTCGCGAGTGACGAACATCACTCGACTTTTACCGTGTCCTTAGAGCATGGCAACTAGCGACCTATCAGGCCAGTATTTGAACATAGGAACCTAGGATCATGCATCTAGGGTTTCAATTCAACTCCTGAACCGTAAATGCACAAACATTGCATATCATAATTGTAAAAGTTAGAAAACTGGGTTATGCTCCAGGGCTTGCCTTCACTAGCACAGTTAGTGATGAAGTCTTCCGAACTTTGGTTCGGGTCTTGCTGCACTTCCACCACGTTCACTTCTCCTTCCGCAAGATCTCCCTCGGATTCCGGCACTAACTCGTAGTTTCCATCCGGAAGTTCTACACGACATGCATATGCATTAACTTAATGTATTTATAAATGAGGGGTGAGAACATGGCTTGGGATTAAAGGGTAAACGTGGGGTGTATGGGTGACCACATTCACCTGGATAAGAATATATCCAGCATACTCTTCCTATCAAAGATAGGGGTATGGGTGCGGGGTTTAGCTCTTTATTTGATGGTGATTGTGTGCACATCTGTATTAATTAATTAATTTTTATTCACCAAAATATGGGGTGCTGTTCATGGTGTGATTTGGTGAAGCTCATCCAAAAGATTTGAAAAGAAAACAAAGATGATTTCTATTTTCTTTTCATTTCTTGAATTAAGCTTGATTTATTTCAAAAATTTCATTCTGCAAGAAATACATACAAGATGACCATGAAACTTTGCAGGGAGGCACAACATGCTACACATGAGCTACTGCCAAAAATTTAGATCAATCCAAGTTGTAGATCTAGCATGAAAAATACAACTAGATTTATTCATTAAAAACAAGAATAAATCATACAAAAATAAATATACCACAAATTGAGCTAGAAATTCATGTGGAAGCACAAAACACATAATCATGAAGAGATATGCACTTACTCAGCAAAGGAAATTTAAATTAATTAAAATTTATGAAAGGAAGTTAAATTTGTGCTAAATTTATTTGACCCTATAAAACATGACGAAAACATCTCTATTATTTATCATGGGTGCAAAATCATGAATCAGGAGCATAGAAAAAAGATTGGATCCAAAAGCTCAACAGATTAATTAACACAAATCAGAAACAGGAACAATGCTGAAAAAAACTTTAATTCATAATTAAAGATCTACTCAATAACTTTGTGCCAAAATTTAACCAGAAGACCAACATGACATGGAAAACAACATATCCAAAATTGAGCTTCAGATCATGCATAGAATTTGAATTATTTCAGATCTACTCAAAAAGGTAAATTCAAAATTATTTAAAAACTACTCAGAAATTTGAAAACTCCCTTTGTAGAAAAGTTAGGGTTCTTCACAAGGATTCCAGAACAGTTGAGTGTACATTTTTACGATTTTTCTATGAATTGTAATGAATTTTACAAGATCCAGGAGAATTAAAAACAAAAGGAAGAAACTCTTTTGCCGCAAGGTCCCTGGACAGATTTTGTTTTTCACAGATGTGCCCTCGGTTTTACACAGAAGCCCCTACTTTTACGTTTTTAACCCTGGGAAGATTTGGGATCTCGCAATGTGGTCCCTTGGCCACAGGGGCGGCGGTTCTGGCCGGACTCCGGCGAGAGGACGGCCGGACTTGGCCGGGGAAGCGGCCGGGGGCGTCAGCGTGCTTACCTAGGGTCGATCTGTGGCCGGCGCGTAGGTCGGGGGAGGACCGGTGAGGTGCGGCGGCGACAGGGTGAGGCGGCGGCCGCTGCGGGCTTCACTCCGGTGAGTAGGGCGGCGGCGGTGAGCAACACGCGGCCGTGCAAGCTTTAGGGGGTGCGTGTGGTGGTGCTTGGCCACTCAGGCAGGCGCGGGGTGGCTCGGAGGGTGTGGCTCGGAGGTGAGGCGCCAATGGCGGTGGCGGAGCAGTACTAGTGGGGCACGGGTCGGCGGAGCTGGGCAATGTGCGGCCGAAGGAGCTGCACTGAGGTCGTGTGGTGATTCTAGCGTGCTCAGGCAGGCTTGAGGAGGTCTGGACGGGGAAGCTCCATGGCGGCGCTCTGATGGCGGGCGGGCGGAGCGGTGGATGCGGAGTAGGGGCGGTGGCGTTGCGTGGCAGGCTTGGCCCTTCTTATAGGCAGCAGCATGGGGGAAAACGGCGCGAGGCCTGGGCTCAGCACGGACGCGCACGGGGGACAAACAAGGCGCGCGCAAGCGCGGCCAGCAGTGGTGCAGGGAGCGCCCGGCGCGGCGCGGCCGGGCGGCACCCTAGCGCGGGCCATCCGGGCAGCAGCACCTCGGGGAGGGTCATCTGGGGGTGGCGCAAGTTTTGGCATAGGTGGGGCCCAGCGGGCTGCACGTGGCACGGACGCCGGGGTAGACGGCGGGGCCCGGCGCGCGCGCACGACGCGCTGCGCGACGCGCGGGAGCGCGCGGCCAGGGCGCCAGCCTAGAAACGTTCGAGGTAGCCCTGTTTGACTGCAGCTAGTTTCAAAATTTGAACTGCGCAGCAAAAACTCCAAAAACAAAAGTTGTTCATGGCATAACCCTCTCAAACTTTTGTAAAGGCCGACCTATGCAAAACTTCACGGATTTTGCACCAAAATGGCTTGAAGTTCCTATTTTTCTTAGCTAGATCAAGGTGCAGCTCTGAACTTTGACCAAATTTTTTAGTGCCTTCCACTTCGAATCTCCAATGCCGCCAATTGAATGAAATGTGTCCCACGTAAAGATGAACAACTTTCATATTGGTCGATTTTGAAGTTGTTATATGAAAAGTGGAGAACACGCTAGATCATCAGAGAAAGGTATAGAGTTCTAGGGGTTTGACCTAGGTTTTGAGGGGTTTGACTTGGTGTTAGGGGTTTGACCAAGTCAACAATGTTAAGTAACATGCTTAGCCTTGTTAATGAGGGTGATCACTGTTGCTTAAACATCAGGGATGTTACAGCATGGTCGACAACCCAAGGTGAGTCACTTTAGAGCTTTTGGTTGCAAGTGTTTCATTCTGAAGAAGGGCAAGTTGGATAAGTTTGAGTCTAGATGTTCGGATGGGATTTTCCTTGGTTATGCGATTCATTCGTGAGAATATCGTGTGCTCAATCTTGACACTAACCGAATCATGGAGACTTGCGAGGTTACCTTCGACGAGACACAACCATGTAGCTCTTCTTCTTTTGAGTGTGCAGGTGACGAGGAGATTGGCGCGAGGATCTTTGAGGATGAGAAGGATGGAGATGGAGACGAGGACGATGATGATGGTGGTGCTCCAGTGGCTGATCGTGTACACACTACTTCCACTACTACGACGACGATCGAGGATGGACCATCCCCTACACCCACTACGACTGAGGCTGTTCGAGTGGAGGCTGCTGCTGAGGGGGAGATTGTGTCTAGGCTAGAGGCTCCCAGGCGTGTACAAGTGGATCACCCACCGACAACGATCATATGTGACCTTCATGAACGCACTACACGGTCGAGGTCAAGGAACACTTCTCGTTTCTCTCACTCTGCTTTTGTCGCTTCTTTTGAGCCCAAAGATATTCGACACGCTTTGTCTTATGAGAATTGGGTGAATTCCACGCATGAGGAGTTAGAGAACTTTGAGAGAAACCAAGTCTGGGTGTTAGTCGATCCACCACCAAATTGTCGTCCCATAGGTACCAAGTGGGTGTGGAAGAATAAAGAGGGTGAAAATGGGTTGGTGGACAGAAACAAGTCGACGTTGGTGGCTCAGGGGTTCAACCAGAAAGAGGGCATAGACTATGAGGAGACATTTGCTCTTATGGCCCGTTTGGAGGCAATTAGGATCCTTCTAGCCTTTGCCATGGCTAAAGGGTTCAAGTTGTACCAAATGGATGTCAAGACTGCTTTCTTGAATGGGGTGATAGAGGAAGAAGTGTATGTGAGGCAACCCCCGGGGTTTGAGAGTGAAAAATACCCACACCGTGTATACAAACTCCAGAGAGCGCTCTATGGGTTGAAATAGGCACCTAGAGCTTGGTATGGCAGGTTGAGAGAGTTTTTGCTGAGTAAGGGGTTTGTGATGGGCACAGTTGATAAGACCTTGTTTCTCCTTAAGCATGGGAATGACCTTTTGATTGTTCAGATATACGTGGATGACATAATCTTTGGTGGCTCTTCTCATGATCTTGTTGCCAGATTTGCAGATGACACGAGCAGGGAATTTGAGATGTCCATGATGTGCGAGCTGTAGTTTTTCTTAGGCCTCCAGATCAAGCAGTGCAAGGACAGGACGTTTGTACATCAGGCGAAGTACACCAGGGACATGGTGAAGAAGTTTGGCAAGAATGACTCCAAGCCGCTAACTACACCGATGAGTACCACTACGGCTTTGGACGCGGACGAGGATGGCGAACCCGTGGACCAGAAGGAGTACCAGAGCAAGATCGGCTCCCTCCTCTACTTGACAGCGATGAGGCCGGACATACAGTTTAGTGTGTGTCTGTGTGCTCGTTTTCAGGCTTCACCGAGGACTTCACATTGGCAGGCCGTCAAGCGGATTTTCAGGTACTTGAACTACACTCCTGAGTTTGGTCTTTGGTATTCTACCTCCTTGACACTCAGACTTCACGTGTACTCCGATGCTGATTTTGCTGGCTATCTACCTCTGGGTGTTGTCAGTTCCTTGGTTCTTCTTTGGTCTCTTGGTCATCTCGCAAGCAATCCAGTGTAGCCCAGTCCACTACAGAGGCCGAGTATGTAGCTGCTGCTAGTTGTTGTTCCCAGCTGCTTTGGATGACCTACACCATGAGTGATTTTGGTGAGGAGTGCTCCCAGGTTCCACTTTTCTGTGACAGCACCAGTGCCATAAGTATAGCCAAAAACCCTGTCCTCCACTCCAAAATGAAACACATAGAAGTGAGGTACCATTTTCTGAGGGACAATGTTGAGAAGGGAAACATATCTTTGTCCTATGTCCCTACCCAAGATCAGCTAGCCGACATTTTCACCAAACCACTTGACCAAGTCACTTTTACTTGCTTGCGGGGTGAACATGGGGTGTGCTTTCCTTTCTAGCTGAGTCTTGGAGCTTCACATGTATATATGTGTCATATGTTCTTTTTGTTGCATTTCATACATCCATTTTACTTTCTGTACAAAACCTGGTAGGATAGCCATCTTTCGATCACTTGTGCTAGGAAAAGCTTCTCTTATATACTTTGATCACTGATGTGCTATGTATGAGGTATGTGCATGTGTGGTAAATTGTGGATGTGAATGCTATGCTCTTGATGGTTTTTGCCATATATTTGTGTTGAGATAGCTTTCTTTTTATGAAAATGCTAAATTGATGTCTCTCATGAGTAAATGCTTGTCTATGCTCAATTTGTGCTTAAATGCCTATATCATGTTTAGTTTGTGCTTGAGAATCATGTTCTCCTTGCTTGGGGTCAAAGACCTTTTTGTCATTGTAAATGTTTAGCCCTTTTGCTTGCTTAGGGAGGAGCATAAGCTTCTTTTTGCCGCAAAGGCATTTCATGTACCATGTTTAAACTTGAAAATGAAATTGGTGTATGAATCGCCTTGTGCTTGAAAAATGAGCTCTAAGTCATGTCTCTATGTTTTGAAATTCATATCTTGGGTGCTAAACCGTAGCATGTTGTCTACCATGAGAAGTCTCATTTTAAGAAGTAGACACATGGCTCGGTGGCTTTAACATGACTTGAGTAGCTTATGGGCGTTTATAATGATCTTGTGATGAGAATATGTGATCTTGCATAAACTTTGGATGATCTAGTGTATTTGTGCTCAAATTGCCATGGATAGGGTCTTGCTCATGAGATGAATGTTTCTTTGTGAAAATTGCTTAAAATTGCTGTTAGCCATGTCACATGCTTATATGTCTCTACCTTCTTGATGGCAATGTGCTAATTACACCATGTCTACCTTGCTTGCTCTATGTCTCATTTGTATCATTTTGTTGGGCTCTTTGTATATTTGAGAAGCTTGGTAGATTGTATATTTGCTTTGACATGCATTTTTCATGAAAAACAAGGGGAAGAAGTTTCATATACCTTGATTCATGCATTGTCAACAAGGGGGAGAATGTGTATAATAAGAGGAGAAGTTTCATGCACTTTGGGAGATTTTGTGGAAAATTGGTGTGCATTTGTGAGATGTTGCATGTGAGGAGAAAAATTGAGACGAAGAGGTTGCATTTGCTCAGGGGGAGTTTGCATATGTGCAGGGGGAGCTCTTTTGTTTTGTGCCTGAGTTTTGTGCTTTGTGATATGCTCTTTGAGAGCTTTGGTTTGTCTCGGCTGTGTCGAGTCGTTGCCCTTGTCTTAGGGGGCCGAGACTTGGTCTAGCGAGTGATCTTGTTTTCGCTTGTTCTGTGGCTTTGGATCACTTGTTGGAGGTTGTGTTCGTGACTGTTTTTCTTTTCTTTTTCTCTATGTGGTTACTATGGGTGTTGTCAATGCACTCATCAAGGGGGAGATTGAGGACCAGGTGTGTCCGAGGACCAGTGGAGGGTCGCTCCTTAGTGATGAGTGATTGACAACGTTGTGTGGACTGATGCTTGGCTGAGTGTGCAGGTACAGGTTGCGGCTTGACTCGTGTCGGTGCAGGTGAAGAACAAGCACGAAAGGCCTTAGCTGTAGCGGCCTCCGGGTGATGGAGTGGCAAGTAGGCTTGGTTCGATGGACCCGATGGCCGATGGGGTCAAGTGCGAGCCGTGCGGTGCAAGACTGGCGGGCTGAAGTCGTGAACATGGGCCGGTGCAAGGTAGCGGATCGAGCCCGAACCTTGCACGCGGGCTTTGTTGGTTTGCCCACAAAACCATCGGTGGACAGTTTCTTGGTTTGGGCCTCAAAACCAAGACCGGAGGCCCGAGGCGACGGAGACGGTGATCCGGGAGCTTCGGGAAGCTTCGAGGCGGAGGGCACGTGGCGTGATCGCGGGGTTTGCGTCGAGGTGAAGCGAAGCCGCGGTGGAAGCGTGTCCGTCCGATGAAGACTTGACCAAAATGCCCCTGAGGGGTTGTATCTTAATTTCAAGTTGTAGGGGTAGCGTGGTCATTTACCTCCCTCCGATGGACTTCGTATAAATAGCGGAGAGGTGGATGGCATCTCTCTCTCTTGGACTCTAGGTTTTCCTCCCCGGGTAGATTGCTCTGAACTACTTCTTTTTCCTCTGTATTCCTTAGGCTAGATTCTTGTATAGACTCTGACCTCTGGATGTAAGGAAGCATTCGGCGTTGCGGTGATCTCCTAGTCCTCTGTGATTTTTGTGTCATTTTCGGGGCTATTTTTGGGGAGTTTTGTTCTTCGCTCGATTCGGGGATTTGAGGTCGTTTTCCTTCGGATTTCTTTGAGGAGATCATGGGTGGATGCCTTGTGCATCTTTGTGTGTGATCTTGACTCCTCAAACGCCGGGGAAAGCCTTCGATTCGTGAGTTTTTGGCCGGAGTTCAAGTTCTTGGTGGTAGTTCGTGTGATCCGCGATTCCCGGCAATTTAGTGCCTTAGAGGTCGAGATTTTTGGGGCATAGCTTCCTCTTGTGTTGCTTACCATCTCCCCCAAATCTTGTCTCAAGAGCTTTTGGCGTTAGGGAGATCCGTTGATGGATTTGGAGAGTTGACCTCGCGGGGTCGGGCTGTTTCTGCTCTGTCCGCGTGTCGCGGACTGTCCGCTCGAGCGTCGCGGACTGTCCGCGTGGAGTGTGTTTGTCAGAGTTCGTCGCGTGTTCTTCAGCACTCGCGTTTTGATCCGTTGGATTTAGTTTTTGGTGTTGCAGGCAGTTCGCGAACTGTCCGCGTAGTCCTTGCGGACTTTCCGCGTGGCTCGGATTTCGTCTGGGGTGGCTCAAAGTTTGTCTGCGGTGTCCAGGGATTTTGGCCGGACTGTCCGCTAGAGGTGGCCGGACTGTCCGTGAGGTCACGGACCGTCCGCGGTGCTTGCCCGGACTGTCCGAATTTCCTCGGTGCAGCACTGTTAGCTCGGGGTCCTTTCTCGGACTGTCCGCTGGGGGTTCACGGACTATCCGCCGTACTCGCGGACTGTCCGCCGTACCCGTCCGGACTGTCCGGCCTGGACTTCGCAGTTTCGGCTGAGTCTTTTGGTTCTTGCTTTGGTGTTTCCGCTCTTTGCTCCTAGGCTTGTGAGTTGTTCTTCTAGGCTTGTGTGCGCCTTGTTTGGAGCTTCCTTTGTGTGCACGAGTACTTGGAGTGGCAATCGGGGTATAGGCCGAGTTCGACCTTCGGGAAGAATTTTTATCGGCTCCCATTCACTCCCCCCTCTCTGGTCGCCCTTTTCGGTCCTTCAACCTCTCTCATGGTCGGTGGGACATCATCTGCTATCAGGTCATCCCGATATCGTCCACGACCTGCCCGAGGTCGGTGGACCTCCCAATAGCGTATCTGACCTTCTTGAGGTCGTTGAACACTTGGAAGACATCACAGTAGGTCGTAGGGGATTCATTTCCTCTATGAACAACGTTACACATGATTTGATAGAAGAGAGTGAACTTTACATATGTGACTCGTTGTCTACATGGTCGTCATAAGCCCGATCTGCTCCTTGACCAGTTACACGATACAAACTAGATCATCCCCATAATGGGCATGATTGAAGACCTGACCTACCTAGAGCGAATCTTGCCATGCTTTCTGCTATAGCAGGGCACATCGCAAGTTTTCTTCTAGCTTCCAGGCCTTCGTGGAGACCTCTCGGGGATCGGTGGCCTGACGCTGCTCTTAGCAAGTCGTTTAGGGCCCCCGACTTGGGCATGCAGATGTGTTCTTCACCCACCATGCTGGCGATCCAGATCGCACATGGAGCACTGTTTGTTGTTGCAAACAATGTTGCACGTTTTCATCTGGCTTCTGGATATGGATGGAGACCTCGGGGCGCAAGATGGGAGAATTATGTTCTTATTATTGATTCTTCCCTCTTGAATCCTTCCACCTCACCGAGGGGGCCCTCTTTGGTGCAAGGGAAAACACACATCGCGGTACTCCACACTTTGCAAGTATTCTTCCTAGTTTCTATATCTTCTTTCTCCTACATTCTGGTGGACGGATGCATGCCCATGGCATGATATCTTGGCTATAATGGGACTTCATGATCTACTCTACGGCGATGGCTTTGCCTCTGGGCATTTGCTCTATTTATAGATGAGTTCCGCACTCAGTCGACCTCCACACTGTATACATGTGACCCCGGTTACTGTGTGCATGTGAGGCCTCCTCTGGTGTTTTCCCCGACACATGACGACGAAGCTAGGTGTCTCGCACCTGGTGCAATGTGCACTGCTCGCATGTGAGCTCCCGCCAATTTCACCGCCCGTGACCTGCACAGTACGTGCCTTTGCCAGACTTTGTCCGCTGCGCTCGGACAATTGCTTTTTGTTAGATGCGATTTTTGTCATGTGCTGAGTGAGATGGTTGGCGACCTCATGCTACTTTGCGCTATTGCTAACGTGAACCTACAGTTCACCTCCTCAACTAGCCTGACTCTACGTCAGATGACCCAGTCACCACATTGTCTTGTACCTGCTAGTTCTACAACATCTTCAAGTTTACGACCTGCTACGACCTCATCCAATGACATTCGCACCCACTACGGCTCTGCGTCTTATTTGCACCCTCTGTGGCTCTGCGTCCTGGTGCACCCGCTACGGCTCTGCACGTAAACGAACCTTGTACCAAATAGCCTATATTTCTGTTTCCTGAGCAGAATGGTCGTAGGTTCGATTGAAGACCTTCCTGAGGTAGGTGTGCCTCGCTGCTATGCCAGATTCGTCTGGGTGCCTGGAGTCAAAATCAACCACGTCTACGATATTCTACGATATTCGACGGGCCTCCTGAAGGTCGGTGTGCCCGGTACCTTGGTCGGCAATGCCTCGGTACCATGGCTCCGCTGGATAATTGGCAACTATGCTGGTTATCTGGGCACCAAAATGGCCTTTCCGGAGGTCGGTGTGCCACAGTTCCCAGGTCCTTCAATACCTTGGTACTGTTGTGGCCCTACCAACCTAGTTGGGCGCCATAGATGCGTGACTTTCCGCAGGTTGGTGTGTGTTTCTAGCCCTACCAGCCCGTTCTAGACACCATTGGAATGCTTGCTTTAAGGAATGAAGGCCTCCCTGTGGGGTGCACGCCAAACTGGCCCTGCCAAGTACCTCCGGGTGCTTGGGCGCTCTTAGCGTGAGACCTTCTTGAGGTCGGCATGTCTCGAGTGGCTCTGCCAGACTCTTGGCAGCCATGCAAGATATATGGGTGTCTCTACAACTGACCCTCTTCGAGTACAACGACAATCCCTTCTTCACAGCCACGACCAGGATTACTTCTTCTTTTTTGGACCATCAAAGCAGTCTTGCTGCCTGTTGACGGCTGTTAAGTGCTACTTTTACACCATTAATACCTGCATAAAATAAATGTAAAAGGATCATCAACACTAGAATAGGGCTTGACACTGATAGTTTCCACAAGTGTTGGTGTTTCTAGCTTTTGTTGCAGGATGCACCGAAATGTGTGCCAAATGGTACAGTTGAGAGCAAGCGATCCAATGGCTATTAAAGGACGTCATCAGAAATAACCTCAAATACCAATTTGGACTGTGCCATTGCGACGGGCTCGTCAAGACGATCGAAATGGACATATTATTCGCCTACTTCGGAGCTCAAATGCAAAAGATATGAAATAGGCAAATAAACAAAGGAGTGATGACGTCAGCTGCGACCCACAGCTTTTCCCACAGTACCCTATTCGCATGCGGTTCAGCGCAGAGCTGCCACGTGGCAGGCCCTGGTTGGGCATTCGACTTCTCCCACGATTCCCCGCATGCAGGCGCACATGCGCTGCGAGCAGCGGCGGCAGGCAGAGCCACGTGGCACGCGCCGGTTGGTGTGCAGCCACTGCCCCGGATCACTCCAGGGGAGCACGCGATTCACCAGGCAGGGCGACGTGTCCGGCATAGATTGGTCTGCAGGCATGTGGATCCCGCCTCAGTTGGTCTGCGCGCACGCGGAATCGTCTGCAGGACGGAGCACCCGGGCCGAGGCACGTGTCGCGTGGAGAAAGGTTGCGGGGCAAGGCGGTGGTGCGGGCCACGGGATTTTCCTCGGTTCGCTGCCTAAGCCACGGTCCGCCCGCTAGTCCGGCCCTGTTGCTTCCTTTTTAATAGCGGTTCTGCGGCCAGAAGCAAAGGGATGTCCGGTTCTTTACTGGAATATCCGGTTTAGGTCCGGTTTTCACCTGCCACATGTCACTCTCCTATAGGACGCTCCCAGGAAGCTGCACAAGAGTGGAGGCCAACACCCCTCTGGTCAAACCACTCCCTCCTCTATAAATAGGAGGGGAGGGGCTCCATTTTGAGACACATTCCTTCTCCTTCTCCTCTCATTCTCTCTTGGAGAGATGAGTTCTCACCTCTCCCATGAGTTGTGTGTGTGATTAGAGTGCTGGGTGGCATAAGGTGAGGAGTGACTTGATGTCCTCGTGGATGCTCGTTCTTCATTTAGATCAAAGTGAGTATTTCAGCATTTCTTATTTAGACTATAGTGGACATCATGCATACTTGATTTGTTCTTGTGTTCTTAGCTCGTTCATAAGTTAGAGGCTTGTGTTCTTCGTAACACAAGGCTTTGATCCTTTAGAGCTAGTTCCTTAGTTCATATATCTGTTTGCATGCTCTGATCCTATTTAGCTGATTAAGTCTGTTGTATCTCGTTAGTTTGCATCCATAGCTTTCTTTCTGCTCCGTAGCTCGATGACTAGTATGATTTGATTCCGTTCTCTCTCTAGTTCATGGTTCCGTATTTATACAGGTTGCTCTAGTGTTGTTAGCGGGTCAACAGACGTAACCGCACTATAGTAGTTATCTGGGGTACAGACGTGGTGTCTGGGCTCTGGTTATCCTATGAAGACCGCATGCATTTCGCGTAATGATAGAGGTAGGTCGCAGTGGTGACAGCCTGTTGGACCCTTTGGAACCCTCCGCGCCTGCGTACCGGTCGGGCTCTGTTGCCAGTACATTGGCATCTCCCTAAAAAGATAGGATGGGCTGGCGCCCCACGGGGAGGACTAATAGCGGACAGATCCATCTTGAGAGCTAAGTCCCTTAAGAAAGTGCTTCTCAACCCATATCTATCCCAGCTGGAGTTTGGTGTCCTTGGACCATCTATAGTAGAGTAGGAGATAGTGCACATCGTTCCTTGGACTCGATACCCTTGGAATACTCTCCTTCCTTGGGGAAGTGCTACAACGGTATTTTCGTGCGCTTGCGGTATACCCAGTTGTTCTTATAGGCTCCCTCTAGGTGCGCAACTAGTGGTGACGTTAAGAAACACCAACAAGCATTTCTGGTACCGTTGCTGGGGAACGGTTGTTGTATCTATCTTCGAACCTAGTGATCCTCGTATTTATCTTTTTCGTTTTCTTCTACCTTAACCCCCGTTACCCATCGAGATATCCTTTTTGTTTCTTTTCTTCTACATTTACCCCCGTTACCCATGGTGAAGCTTTCCTGTAAAAGCATCACTACCCCCAGGGATGAGCTCCCAGAGCCACCGCCTTCTGTACGACTTTTTCTCACATCCGGCTGTGAGCCCCTCCCTACGACTATCGATGTCGTTCGATGCACTATCTTCTCTGGTCTATCGAGCGAGAACCCATATTGCCATCTTCGTGACTTTGAGAACTTGTGTTCTCTTATCTACACTATGGGTATGACTTTGGATACATTCAAGTGGAAGTTGTTTCCCTACTCTCTTGTAGGGAAGGTGGAGCAATGGTACACATATACCGTAGGTAGTGCGAACGATAGTTGGGGAGAGCTTAGAGACAAGTTTTGTCTTGAGTTCTTCCCTCCTTCTCGTGTTGCTGCTCTACGGGAAGATATCCATTGTTTTCAACAGAAAGAGAAGGAAACGATACACATGGCCTGGTCTAGACTTACACGCTTAGTGTATTCTGGACCTCCCTTGTTAATGACTGATTCTCAGTTGCTCCGCAAATTTTTTGATGGTCTCGACAAAAGGTCTGTCTGTCGTCTCGACTTCGAAAAACCATTTCTTGAAAGGGAACCGGCTAAAGGTATGGATTTCTTGAACTCCTACGTCGAAGTCGATACCGTATCCTACCAAGAGGAATCCGGGTCGAGCCATGAGAGTCCCTCAACATCTAAGTCCGAGCCTTCATCTTCTGAATCCCAAGACTTGTCTGTTGAGCCCTCTCCTGAACCCCGAACACCAAAGGAAGAAGAAATTCAACCTTCGGAATTCACTTGCAAATTCGAGGATGACCCATCTAGAAATCCTTCAGACACCTCGAATTCAGTTGATGCCCAATTAGGAGGGAACCTCATTCTGTCTACACCGATCATTCTAGAAATCTTTTGACAGAACCTTCCCTTAGGCTTGCGGTGCCACCTCTACCTCCTGATTCTCCTGACGAAGCATATCCTAAGGAGGTCGTGAGGGAGGAATGGTCAGAGGGAGTGACACGATTTTCCGAAGCAATTTGGAATAGTTCACCTTCTCTGGTTGTCCCTTGCTCTATTAGAAGCACTGTCATAGAGGCCCATTGTAACCCTATCATGGAGGTTAACATTTTGCCGTGGCACATAGCGGAAACTCTTTTGGGCAGAATCCCGCTAGCATCATCCGACATGCTCCTCAAGACCTGTCCGTTTGGACGTGTTCTTGAATGTCGGGGGATTGCAGGTGCCGTGCCACTTATCATAGACGGGATCAAGGCTAGCTTAGACTTTCACATCTTCCATGTCCTTGATCTCGATCTTCTCCTAGGCTCCCCTCTAGAGCAACTCTTCGATACATCTTTAGGGAGCCTAGATGATAAGCTTAGGGAAATCACTTCTGCCACTGTTACCCCTTTTCCGGGACATCCTATGGCAAAGCCTCTTCCCCAGCAAAACCCGCTCGAGAAGATGACGCATACATCTCCGTTCGCATCATCCGAGCTTGTTCTCATTGAGGTTGTAGGATGTTCTACCCCTCATGAGGATGACTCGGGAGACTCTCTTCACCTCTGTGAAGGCGAACGATCGTCACCACTCTCGACCGAGTTTCAGCTTCTTCCCGCTGGCCCTTATCATGTTGCTTCCGATTATGATTGAGAGTCAACATCGAGCTTCCACGATGACTCTCTCGGGATGGAGAATTCATGGGCCATGGAACCTTTCGAGGCACTGACTTTGGAGTCCAGAGGAAAGGATTCCACACACGAGCATGGTAGATTCATTCTTGATTCACCATACAGACCATGCTCACATCATGTCCCTCTAGAGTCAGACATACTTAGTGCACTGAGCACACATGAGGGCTGCAATCACCTTATGATCCTCCTTTGTAGAAAGTTCAAAAAGTTGGTTGTAGATGTATATGTCTATCATAAGCATATCAGATTTCGTGTGTGCACTATGGCACTAACCTTGTAGCTAAAGCTTCACTGATACATCAAGGATTGGTGGTGAGACGGGAATGACACCACCAACGATCGCTGCAAGATGAAGTTCCCATGGTCGAGGTTATGACCTTAAATAAACAAAGCACTATCAGGAGATAGCCTGGATTAGCATAGCTTTTATTTCCCTTTTTCAAATAAAAGCAAGAACATGTTTTAGGATAAGTTGTCCTTCGTATATTTTTTTGGTCGCTAACCTTTCAGGTGGAGATTGAAAAGAAAGATGTACAGATGATGCCTACGAACATGTGAGCTACATCAGATACAACACCTAGATAATCTTTGGTGAAGGAACATTTACAAAAGGAAGCTTGATCATCACACACTTGAGTTTTGTTGCCCAGCAATGCAAACTTCAAGTGTGGGGGAGGTATGTGAGCATCCTGAGTAAAGTTCCTCCTCTACCAAATCTTATCCCGGTGTGGCGATGGTGTAAGCTCTTGCATCTTGCCCACTAGCCAGGTAAGTCCTGCTTTTGACGTGAAACAAAGCCCTTCCGGGAGGTTCCCGAGGTTCGCCGTCTTTTGCTCATGGTTATGCCTCTTTTGATGAATAGCTTGATCATGCATGCATGCTTCCTTTATCTTTGTCCGTATGCTCTGGTTTGAATGCTTATGTCCTGGATGTGCATTCATAGATCGTTTTAAATTAAGCATGGTGCTTAGGTTAAAACTGTCTTCTTCAGCCAAAACAAGACATGGTGTCGAGTTTGATTGATGAACCTTAGAGTTATATTTCCATAGATCTTGGTTGCATATATGCTGACTAACCTCTGCAAAAAATTGTCAAATTTGAATGGGTAAGTCATTGAGCTAAATTCATATGGGAAGGTAAGTTGAGGTGTCAGATTCATGTTGCACAACATGAAAAGGTGGCACATATGACCTCTCAAGGGTCCAAGGTAAGTATATTCCCCTTTGTGCATGAAGTGTAATCTTGGTCTAACCCTTTTGGGCAAATGACATGGTGACAATAAAAATAAAATAAAAACAACAAAAATATTTGAATTTGAATAAAGGGTTCTGTGGTTCTCAAACTAGTAGAGTCCCTCCTTTGTTTTCATTTGTCAATTGAAGAATAGCACCAGGTTCAACCACTAGTGTGGGGGATTTCTCTCAAGCTCATCATCGACATTTCCACTCGAGAACCCCCACACAGGCGCTACACAACATCGACTACGCCTTCATGACAAGAGCAAGGTAAACTAGAGTGAGCCAGCTGCCTTATGGTTAGCCAAATCACCACTGGTCTCCTTTGATCTCTTATCCTTCAGAAGCGATGGTATGTGCACCCTCTATCTCACTCCCCGCCGAATCTAAACCACCGGGGTTGACCCCCCTTTGGACTGTGCGGATCTAAACCTCTGACAGTGATGGACCCGCGGACCGTCTGCCTCGTCACGGACCGTCCGACACTCTAGTACGGACCGTCCGCAAACTTCTTGCACTGAAAACCAACCGACTCAACGGATCGAACGAAAGGCACACAAGAACACACGAAGAACACGACAAACACCTGGGCTGTCTGCTCCTCACGGACCGTCCGCACAGGCCTCACGGACTGTACGCCAGGCGCGAATAGAACAGCCCGAGCCCGACCCTTTGAAGGTCAACTCTTCCTTCCGTTTGCCCGATCTCCCGAATCAACCAATGGATTGCAACCAAAACATAGGGGAAGATGAAGCGTCTCTAGGAGATGCTATCCCTACGAAATCTTGGCCTCAAACCAACTAAAACAAGAGGAATTGAGATCCTACGAAAGCACCTCCATGAACACAGGTTCCACTAAGAATTCGCAAATCGAAGGGTTTTCCCAGCGTTTGAGGGGTCAAGATCATACCCAAAGATGCACAGGACATCCACCCATGATCCCCTCAAAGAAATTCGAGGAAAAACACTCTCATGTCGACGAATCAAGTGAAGAACAAAAGCACCCAACAATAGCTCAGAAAAAGACACGAAAATCACAAAGAGCTAAGAGAGGGAAGGAATCACTACGCTGAATGCTTCCATACATCCAGAGGTCAGAGTCTATACAAGAATCTAGCCTAAGGAAATACTGGGAAAAGAAGCAGTTCGGGATGATTAACCCTAGCCATCCTCTTCTACCTTCTATTTTTACTTAGTTTCCTGGAGGTGGCAAATGACCTTACTACCCCTAGTGCATAAATGTAAGATACACACCCCTCAGGGGCATTTTGGTCCAAGACATGGATATTCGCATTTTGGTCCAAGACATGTAAGATACGCATCGAACGGACACGCTTCCACCACGGACTCGCTTAGCCTCGATGCAAGCCCCGCGATCATGTCACGTGCCCCCCGCCTCGAAGCTTCCCGACGCTCCCGGATCACCATCTCCGTCGTGTTGGGCCTCCAGCCTTGGTTTTGAGGCCCAAACCAAGAAACCGTCCACCGATTGTTTTGTGGTCAAACCACCAAACCCCGAGTGCAAGCTACGGTCTCGAACCGCTACCTTGCATTGGCCCATGTCCATGACTTCAACTTTCTCCTCTTGCACCGCACGGCTTGCACTTGACCCCATCGGCCACTGGGTCCATCGAACCAAGCCTACTTGCCTATCCATCACCCAGACACCTCCACGGCATAGACCTTTCGCGCTTGTTCTTCATCTGCACCAACACGAGTCAAGCCGCAACATGCACCTGCAATACTGAGCCAAGTATCAGTCCATACAACGTTGTCAATCACTCATCACTGAAGAGCGACCCACCACTGGTCTTCAGATGCTCCTGGTCCTCAATCTCCCTCTTGATGAGTGCATTGACAACACCCATAGTAACCAACTCAGAGAAAAAGGAAAAGAAAACAACCATGAACACAAACCTCCAACAAGTGATCCAAAGCTAAAGAACTAACAAAAAACATGATCACTCGCCAGACCAAGTCTCGGCCCCCTAAGGCTAGGGCAACAGCTCAACACAACCAAGACAAACAAAGCTCTCCACAAAGAGCACACCACAAAACACAAAACTCAGGCAAACCAAAGGAGCTCTCCCTACACATATGCAAACTCCCCCTAAGCAAATGCATTTTTCCACAAATTTCTCCCCAACATGCAAAATCTCACAATTTCTCCACAAAGTCTCCCCCTTGTTGACAATGCATGAATCAAGCTACCATGAAGGTGCACAAATGCATGTCAAAGCATATACAAGCTACCAAGCTTCTCAGATATACAAAGAGCACAACAAAATGCTACAAAAGAGACATAGCGCAAGCAAAGTAGACATGGTGTAGTTAGTGCATTGCCATCAAGAAGGTAGAGACATAGATACATGTGACATGGCAAAAAGCATTTTTAAGCAATTTTCACAAAGAGAAATTCATCTCATGAGCAAAACCCTATCCATGGTCAATTTGAGTAAAAATGAACTAGATCACACAAAGCTCATACAAGATCACAAGTTCTCATCACAAGATCATAGTAAACACCCATAAGCTACTATATGTCATGTCAAAGCCACCTAGCCATGTGTCTACTTCTAATAGAGACTTCTCATGGTAGACATCATTCAATGGTTTAGCACCCAAGATATATACATCAAAGCATAAAGACATGATTGTGAGCACATTTTTCAAAGCATAGACATTTCATAAACCAATTTCATTTTCAAGTATGGTACATGAAATGTCTTTGCAGCAAAAAGAAGCTTATGCTTCTCCACAAGTGAACATATGGGCTAAACATTCACCATGACAAATGGGTATTTGACCCCAAGTGAAAAGAGCATGATACTCAAGCACTGGCTAAGCATGATATAGACATTTGAGCACAAAGATAGCATGAAAAATTATCTACTCATGTGTAAAGCATTTTTAGCATTTTCACAAAAAGAAGCTATCTCATCATGAACATATGACAATACCATCAAGAGCATAGCATTCACATCACCATTCCCAAAGCATAAACACATCTCACATATAACACATCATAGTGATCAAACTATATAAGCGAAGCTCATCCTAACAAATATGATACAAAGATGGCTATCCTACCATGTTTTGGTACAAAAATGAAAATGCATACATGCAATGCAACAAATGATACATATATCACATATATACATGAGAAGCTCCAAGATCCAGCTAAAAAGGGATACACACTCCAAGTTCACCTCATAAGCGTGTGAAGGTTACTTGGTCAAGTGGTTTAGTGAAGATGTCGGCTAGCTGATCTTGGGTAGTTACATAGGACAAGGAAATGTTCCCTTTCTAAACATTGTCCCTCAGAAAATGATATCTCACTTCGATGTGTTTAGTCTTGGAGTGAAGGACTGGATTTTTGGCTACATTTATAGCACTAGTGCTGTCACAAAAGAGTGGAACCTGGGAGCACTCCTCACCAAAGTCGCTCATATTGTAGGTCATCCATAGGAGCTGGGAACAACAACTGGTTGCAGCAACATACTCGGCCTCTGTAGTGGACTGGGCTACACTGGATTGCTTGCGAGATGACCAAGAGACCAAAGAAGAACCAAGAAACTGGCAACAACCCGAGGTAGACTTGTGATCCAAACAACACCCAAAAATCAACATCGGAGTATCCATGAAGTCTGAGTGTCGAGGAGGCAGAATACCAAAGACCAAACTCAAGAGTGTAGTTCAAGTACCTGAAAATCTTCTTGACGGCCTGCCGATGTGAAGTCCTCGGTGAAGCCTAAAAACGAGTGCACAAACACAGACTGAACTGTATGCTCGGCCTCGTTGACGTCAAGTAGAGGAGGGAGCCGATCATACTCCTGTAGTCCTTCTGGTCCACAGGTTCACCACCTTCATCCGCATTTAAAGCCGTAGTGGTACACATCAGTGTAGTCAGCGGCTTGGAGTCGTTCATGCCGAATTTCTTCACTATGTCCTTGGTGTACTTTGCCTGGTGGACAAAGGTCCCGTCCTTGACTTGCTTGATCTGGAGCCCTAGGAAAAACTAAAGCTCACCCATCATAGACATCTCAAATTCCCTACTCATGTCATCTGCAAATCTGGCAACAAGGTCATGAGAGGAGCCACCAAAGATTATGTCATCCATGTAAATCTGAACAATCAACAGGTCATTTCCATGCTGAAGGAGAAACAGAGTCTTATCAATTGTGCCCATCACAAACCCCTTACTCAGCAAAAACCCTCTCAACCTGCCATACCAAGCCCTCGGACCTATTTCAACCCATATATCGCTCTCTGGAGTTTGTACACATGGTGTGGGTATTTCTCACTCTCAAACCCCGGGGGTTGCCTCACATACACTTCTTCCTCTAATACCCCATTCAAGAAAGCACTCTTCACATCCATCTGGAACAACTTGAACCCTTTAGCCACAGCAAAAGCTAGAAGGATCCGAATTGCCTCCAGACAGGCCACATGATCAAATGTCTCCTCATAATCTATACCCTCTTTCTGGTTGAACCCCTGAGCCACCAATCTCGACTTATTCCTCACAACCATCCCATTCTCACTTTCCTTGTTCTTCCACACCCACTTGGTACCTATAGGACAGAAATTTGGTGGTGGATCAACTAACACCCAGACTTCACCCAGTTCGCATTAGAAAGTGCGTGTCGAATATCTTTAGGCTCAAACGAGGCAACAAATGCAGAGTGAGCAAAGTGAGAAGTATTTCGTGACCTCGACCGTGTAGTGCGCTCATGAAGGTCACCTATGATCGTCGATGGTGGGTGATCCACCTGTACGTGCCAGGGAGCCTCTCACCTGGACACAACCTCCCCCTCAGCTGCAACCTTCACTCGAACAGCCTCAGTTGTCGTAGGCGTAGGGGATGGACCATCCTCGATCGTCATCATCGTAGTGGAAGTAGCATGTGCATGATCAGCCGCGGGAGCATCGCCACCATCATCATCTTCTTCTCCATCTCCATCCTTCTCATCCTCAAAGATCTTCTCACCAACTTTATCGTCACCTGCACACTCAAAGACAGAAGAGCTACATGGTTGTGTCTTGTCGAAGGTTACCTCGCAAGTCTCCATTATTCGATTAGTGTCAAGATTGACCACACGATATGCTCTAGAGTGAAAAGCATAACCGAGAAAAAACCATCGGAACACCTAGCCTCAAACTTATCTAGCTTGCCCTTCTTCAGAATAAAGCACTTGCAACCAAAGGCTCTAAAGTAACTCACCTTGGGTTTCCAACATTGCATCAGCTCATGGCTTTGAGGATCAACCAAGGAACCCAGTGGCTTTCTTGTGCACCACTGCAAACCCCGTGAGCTTGGTGCAGCCTCCGTGCCGAGCTCCTCGACTTGGCTGCCACGTTCGCTCCGGCTCGATGTTGGCTTTCGGATCAACCAACGAACCCGCTATCATCTGACTTCAACTTTCTCTTCTCGCACCATGTGACTCGCACTTGATCCCGACTGGCCACTGGGTCCATTGAACCAAGCCTACTTGTCCCTCCAGTCCTTCGGAGGCCCCGCAAGGCTAAGACCTTTCGCACTTGTTCTTCACCTGCACCAACGAACATCAAGACGCAGCCTACATCCACAAGATAGAGCATAGGGTCAGTCCGCACAATGTTGTCAATCACTCATCACTAGAGAGTGGCCAACCACTAGCCATCGGACACTCTGGTCCTCACCGGTGAAGTTCTTGCTCGTGTGCTGCTTGTCTTTACGCCGATCTTGCTCTTCCTCGCTGCTCGAACCGGCTGAAGAGTCACTTGAAGTGGAGTAGATGTCGCTCGCTCCGGCAACCATCGCTCGAGCCATCTTCTTCTTGTACACACCGCTCTTCCTTGGCCTTCTCTCACCCTTGTCCTTGCACTTGTCCTTGTAGTCATTCTGGGAGCGGTGCTTGTTGTTGTAGTTGTGCTTGGACTTGCCCTTGTAGTCGTTCTTGATCTCCATGGCTTCTGGACACTCGGCGATGAAATGTCCGTGCTTCCCGCACCAATAGCACATCCCCGAGCTCCTCCTCGCATTCTTGAGGTTCTCATACATCCGTCCAAACCTCTTGCTCAACAACGCGAGATCCTCCTCGCTCAGCACCTCAAAGTCCTCATCTGGCATGGAACAAGACAAGACAAGGAAAACTGCATAGTAGTTGGGTTAGAGTTAGTCCTCGATCCTGAGACGAGCCAAACTATGAGGATCAGTGAGGCTCTCGCTCTTGGGTCTCAAGCCACGATCAACCTCCGAAGACTTGAGCTTAGAAAATAGCTCATCCACCGTCAGGTTCTCATACACACCCGACTCCAAGATGGCCTCGACCTTGGCACTCCACACGGATCTGTCAAGTGAATGCAAGAGCTTGATAGCTCTATCATGATCCGTATATGGGAGCACCGTCACATTGGCCCTCATGTTGTTCACAATACATGTGAAGCGCTGGAACATCACATCAATCGACTCACCAGGGAGATGGGTGATATTCTCGTACTCTCTCCGGTGAGTGGCAAACAAGTGAGCCTGCACCTGAGCGTTCCCAACATGAGCATTCCTTAGTTTTAGCCAAATCTTTCCGACCACATCCTCTTGGTACAATCGATCAAACTCTGAGGCACAGAGAGCACGGAACAAGTAATCCACGGCCTTGCTGTTGGCCTCAAACATGTCCCGAGCACCTGGATGGATGAAATTGTCTGGAATGACATAGTTTGCATTTTACGTCACTTCCCAGATCAATTGTCCTTTCCCACGCAAAAACGCGCCCATGCACCTCTCCCACATTTGGTAATTCTTGCCATCGAAGTGTGGAGGACCCGACCCCTTTTCGTAGTGGCCCATCTTTGTATCTTAGACTGGTTAGAATCACGAAGATCTGTAACCAGCTCTGATACCAATTGAAAGACCGAATAGGCGACCAGAGAGGGGGGGAGTGAATGGGAGCTGATAAAAATTCTTCCCAAGAAGAACTCGGCTCATGCCCCAAAATCACAACCAAGGCTTTCCACACTAGCTTGTCAAGGTCACGTAGTCACAACAGACCTACCAACCCTAGGAACAAGTCCCAACTCAACTCGAATCGGAAGAACAACTCAAAGAGCAAAGGACTTGGGCAATCTGCGAAGCACAGGGCAGACTGTCCGTGGGAGCCGGGCAGACTGTCCGCGAAGGGGGCGCGGACCGTCCGCGAGGACATGGTGGACTGTCCGAAAATGCTACCCGAACCTCCAGTAGTGCACTAAGAAAAATGGACCGTTCTTGATGGACCCACGGACCGTCCGCCTCATCACGGACCGTCTGACACTCTAGTATGGACCGTCCGCAAACTTCTTGCACCGAAAAAGAACTGACTCAACGGATCGAATGAAAGGCACGCACGAACACACGAAGAACATGACGAACACCTGGGTTGTCTGCTCCGCGCGCACCATCCACACAAGCCTCACGGACCATCCGCCAGGCGCGGACAGAACAGCCCGAGCCCGACCCTTTGAAGGTCAACACTTCCTTACCTTTGCCCGATCTCCCGAATCAACTAATGGATTGCAACCAAAACATAGGGGAAGATGAAGTGTCTCTTGGAGATGCTATCCCTACGAAATCTTGGCCTCAAACCAACTAAAACAAGAGGAATCGAGATCCTACGAAAACACCTCCATGAACTCGGGTTCCACTAAGAATTCGCAAATCGAAGGGTTTTCCCGACGTTTGAGGGGTCAAGATCATACCCATAGATGCACAAGACATCCAACCATGATCCCCTCAAAGAAATCTGAGGAAAAACGCCCTCAAATCGACGAATCAAGCGAAGAACAAAAGCACCCAAAAATAGCTCCGAAAAAGACACGAAAATCACAAAGAGCTAAGAGAGGGAAGGAATCACAACACCGAATGCTTCCATACATCCCAGAGGTCAGAGTCTATACAAATATCTAGCCTAAGGAAATACTTGGAAAAGAAGCAGTCTGGGAGGATTAACCCTAACCATCCTCCTCTACCTTCAATTAATACTTCGTCTCCTGGAGGTGGCAAATGACCTTACTACCCCTAGTGCATAAATGTAAGATACACACCCCTAATTGACAGTTTGGTCCAAGACATGAATATTCCCATCGAACGGATACGCTTCCACCACGGACTCGCTTAGCCTCGACGCAAGCACCGTGATCACGTCACGTGCCCCCACCTCGAAGCTTCCCGACGCTCCCGGATCACCGTCGCTGTCGCGTTAGGTCTTCGGCCTTGGTTTTGAGGCCCAAACCAAGAAACCGTCCACCAATGGTTTTGTGGTCAAACCACCAAACCCCGTGTGCAAGCTTCGGCCTCGAACCGCTACCTTGCACCGGCCCATGTCCAAGACTTCAACTTGCTCCTCTTGCACCGCACGGCTTGCACTTGATCGATCGGCCATCGGGTCCATCGAACGAAGCCTACTTGCCTCTCCATCACCTGGAGGCCTCCACGGCATTGTCCTTTTGCGATTGTTCTTCACCTGCACCAACACGATTCAAGCCGCAACCTGCACCTGCAATACTGAGCCAAGTATCAGTCCACACAACATTGTCAATCACTCATCACTGAGGAGCGACCCACCACTGGTCTTCGGACGCTCCTGGTCCTCAAAAAGTAAAAAACAAAAGAAATGAACAAAAATTCAAACAAGCGATCGAAAGCCGAACCAAAGGCGAAAACAAGATCACTTGAATGACAAAGTCTCGGTCCCCTTAGGCTAGAGCAATAGCTCGACACAACCGAGACAAAACAAGGTTCACCACAAAGGAGCGAACACAAGCAAACCAAGAAAACCCCCTGCAACAATGCATGTAAAACAGAGGTTTGCATGTAAAACATCTGCACAACAATGCATGTAAAACAATGCAAGAAAACCACCACAAAGGTTTGCCATAAAACAGAGAAGCTCAACAGCCCGACTCTGACCGGTCAGACCGGTGACCAACACCGGTCAGACTGATGCCCAACATCTGCACAGGAAATTGCCACACCGATTGCCACACCGATCAGACCAGTGACCCTACACCAGTCAGGCCGGTGACCAACCGAGCCCAGAATTTGCTCGAAACCTCCTAAAAATGCTCTAAATGCATCAATAAGTACTTTTCCTTCACAAACTTCTCCCCCTTGTTGACAATGCATGAATCAAGATATAATTTGGAAAAATTCAACTACTAGCTTCTCAAATAGACAAAGAGCAGTATAAAATGCTACAAAAAATAATGAGCAAGCAAGATAGTCCATAGTTCCAGAAAAGCATAGCCTACGTGATGGTAAAGTTATAGATCCATATGACAAAGCTATCATCAATCTGAGCAATTTTGCAAAAAAATTCTAGATTTTAGAGGGACCAGCACAACCAGTTCACCAGAGGATCCTCGAAATCTTGGGGCCGGCACTAGATGCCCGCTGAGTCGGTGAGTCCCGTTTGGGCGGCGGTGCTGACGGCGTCGTTGGAGGTCGGTGACGCAACTTGGAGTTGTGCGGTGTTGACGGGCTGCATGGGGTAGCCAACACGCAAGCACGGTCGATCGACGGAGTTCGACGTCTCGATTCGTAGTCTGTGTACTCCGTTTCCTGTACGTAGATGTTGCCCAATTGCTGTAACAATCGGCGACAACGTAGATGTTGCTGGTGACCATGAGGTCGGTTTTGCCTCCATCCGGTGCTCGATGGCCGTAGGGCAAGTCGGTGATGTGAAGAATCGTGCATGCATCGTCGGCGAGTCGACTGCGCGTGGCTGGCGTGCACGTGTAGATGATGTCTCAGTCCTGGAAATGAGAATAACTCGAACAGATCTGCCCAAGTGTTAAAGCAATTAGCAATCAATGGAAAATTGTCGGATGGAATAATAAAGAAGGAAAACTGGAAACCAAGAGATGACGTGTTCCCTATTTCACGCATATCGTAGAAGGAATATTGGATGACGGTGGCCTAGATGGACACAGCATCATGGGGCTTCATTCGTGAACATGATCCACGAAATCTTGACCGAGTTGCAAAGATGCATCTCGGGGACGGAGTTTTGCAGGGTCGGTGCTCTGCAGCTCTGACCCGCTCCTACACCGTCGTTGTTGCTGATGAGATTGTTGGGTGGGTGGGCGGATATGAAAGAATTTTTGGTTCTCCATCTGCAAAATGGAGATGTCGACCTCGCGATTATATCGGAGGGTGCTAGCAAGTAGGTCACCGCAAGGAAAGCCTTCGTGCCATCGCCAAAGATGATGCCAGGTCCAGCTTTCGTGCTGCACGAAGAGCTCCTGATCACTCCTACCTAACGCGCCAACTGTCAGGGGTTGAGACCTGCATAGATCCACAAGGGGGTTCCTAAGTGGTTTGCAGGTGATGAGCAATCTAGGAACTAAGAGCACGAATGGATATGCAAGGATGCACACGGAATCAGCGAGACACGGGACACAAAGATTTATACTGGTTCAAGCTTCCGAAGAGTAAAATCCTATGTCCAGTTGGTAATGTTGTATTGCTTGGTGGCAACATGAAAACCCTGGAACAAGGAAAGCGTCGGTCGGTCTGCCCTCAGGGGCGCCCCAGGCCGCCTTATATTGGCTGATGACCTTGGGGTACAAGTCAGTTTTCATCTATCCTAGTAGGTTATAATATGGAAGGATTATCCGAGTCGCCTTTATCCGTCTAGACTGTCTCGACTTGCACGCCAAGCTGTCTTCTCTCTCATCTTTGGGCCCACCCGTTAGGTCGGCAGGTCATCTAGCAGGTTGGGCTTGTTGACACTATTTTTTAGCATGGGTCAAAGTGGTGAACTCTGCAGAAGGAAGGAGCAGGAGCAATCGACCGATCGGTGACCTGCCGATGGAGGAGCAGTCAATCAGCCCGCCGGTAGTCAGTATGATAGATCGGTCGATCAAAGGGAGAAGCAGCAATAAGAGAATACGCCAAGGACGGATATGGTGGAGGCGGGTCAACAGTCAATTGGTGTCGGGTCAAAGTGAGTTTAGGAAGTTCGACTCTTGCACGAGTCGTTTTTAGTAGCTTTATTTTCTTTAGATGCATGTAAACATTGCCGTAATCGGCTAGGAGTCCGGTTGTCCTCAGGACATAAATAGCAACGCTGTGTGGTCGGAAAAACTATACACACCATAATCAAACAAACTGCCTCCGGGCAAATCTTTACAATTCTTGCATCTATTTTACTACATCTACTTTCGGCGACTTCGCCATCACATTTTCACTTTTCGAGCGTCATGCTTCGAGTTCGTCGGGCTGCATCATTCGACCTCTGGCTAGCTTGTAAGTGTCATTTTATCGAATAACCCTAGATTTTAACCTCCGAGTGCATCGCTGTGGTTTCGTCTAGTTCTATATTCATAATTTACTAATATCAGTTAGATCTACAGGTTTTTGTACTGATTCTTGTAGTTTTAGCTTTTATCACCCTATCACACTCGTGAATAAGCTAAATCAGCTGCTTTACTACTTGTTTATCTATTTATTATTAAAAAACCGATTCAGATCTATTCTCGAGTCTTACCACACGGTGCCAATCGAGTTGCTCACATCAGCTCGGCGACGCTTACATCATCATGAATGACAGGTTCATTTCTTAACATACTTGCACTTTGGCTACTTTCTAGCCTGCCCTCTGCTTCGTATCGGCCGATTTGGCAGTTATGTTTTCTGAAGACACATCGGTTCTCTAGCCGATCTTATTGAATTTACTATTTTCCCTTGTCTTCCTTGTCAATCAACAGGTCAGATTGACTAGCACGCCTCGCACCGTCCGAGGAGTCACGTGTGTTGCTGCACAGAGGTAACGTCCTATTTTCGCGTCAACACACTTTTGGCACGCCCGGTGGGACACGACAATGTATACTACGACTACTTCTACTACTACTGCTCCTGTCAGCACTTCAGGAATTCAAGTAACTTATGATGTCGATAAGGACAACATTCAGGAAGTTACTGAATATCAACTCCAAGGAGAACTCAATGTTGAATATGATGCATTCATGGCACAATACAGCAAATTATGCTTGGCGTCCTTTGGTAAAACCAGGAATGGAGTCATCAAAAAAGCACCTCTCCCAGGGCCAAAGCAAATCACTTTCACGGCAGATCCTGCAGGATCACAAGAGATGATGAATGAAGCTATGCACAGATCCCTCATAGATCAGTCACCTGTCTTTGTAAATACTTTGCAAAATTGTCTCGTGAAGACTTTGAAGGAAGGTTTAAACCAAGGGTTTGTGGGACCAGCTTACCATCAGCCTTATGGTAAAGCCCCTGTCTTTGCATCATCTAAACAGTCGGTTATCAATCAGATTGGGGAGGTTTCACTACCAGAAGCAACTTTTCATTCATCAACTTCTCAAATTGCTTTACCAGGAAACGAGAATCTGAATCCTTCTGCCTCAAGATAGGTTCAGTATGCAGAAGAAGGAGATCCAGATCAGAAAGTTATTAGATATCCTCAGGATCTTTTTGCAAATGTCCCATATGTTTGAGCCAGAACCTAGAATGAATGCAGATTCAATAGTGCACCCATGTCTTATAGAGTAGTGTTTGGAGATACTCCTGGAACCATGCATATGGATAGGGATGGAGTAACATTTGTTTATTTCAACCATAAGACTAAGGCATTCGAGAGGCTTAATATTGATCCAAAACATGCTCATATGGTGCGACCATTGGATTTCGAAGAAAAGGTGCGCATTCCACAGCAGACTTCGGCTTCACAACCAACTTCTACTCAGGTCATGCAGTGTTCTCCTATACTTCATCGTCCATCGACTACGCAACAAATCACAACTTACCCTGTACAAAGTTCTCCCATGACTCAACATATTCCAGCTATGCAGCCGATTACGAGCTATCCTGTACAGAGTACTCCCATGATGCAGCATCCATGGGCTATGCAGCTGATCATGGCTCAAGCTCAAACTATTACACCTGTAGCTCAGAGATTGCCACCTCAGCAGACAAGGATGGAAAGTCAACATGTGCCTCAACAAACACATCCATCTGTGTGGCAAGCACTACAGGGAATTATAAATCAATTAGCCAGATCATGGCAATTGGATTCAAATTAGTCACCTAGTCCAACAACTAGGTAGCCCACCACTCCGACACAAATAGCTCATGGGCCTATAGTTGGACAAACGAGTACTCCTCAGGTAGGATAAAGACCATCGACAGAACTGCCTAATCAATACCAAGAGAATCATCAGGAGCAGCCTCCACAAAGTCCATCGGCTGGTTTTCAACCAATTGAACAGATATCTGCTCAAATTAGGTCATACCTGAAGGAGGATATGGCAGATCAAATTACAAAAACACTTCAAACCCACTTTGGGATTAAGCCAAAGCAGCAAGCCTACATGTACACGACTCCATATCCATCTGCTTATGATCAGATCCTGTTTCTCCGAAGGTTCAAAGTGCCTGACTTCACCAAGTTCTCTGGTCAAGATGATACTTCAACAATGGAGCACGTCACCCGGTTCATCATACAATGTGGAGAAGCAGGGAGCAATGACGCCCTCAGGGTACGGTTGTTTTCATCATCATTATTAGGACCGACATTCCCATGGTTTACTTCACTTCTGGCCAATTCCATTGTCAAGTGGGCTGATTTGGAGAAACAATTCCCCAGCTATTTCTTTGTCGGCATCCATGAGATGAAGATCACAGACCTGACCAGGCTGAAGCAGAGGAATGATGAAACAATTGTTATCTTCGTACAAAGGTTCAGGGAAGTTAGGAACAAGTGTTACAGATTGACCCTAGGAGATAAGCAATTGGCTGGATTGACATTTCAAGGGCTCTTACCATTAATCAAAGAGAAATATGCATCACAAGAGTTTGAGAGCCTTAGCTAGTTGGTGAGCCAGATAAATTAGGAAGCTGCAAGACCTTATGAGCCGAGAAGGAACTTTTAGAAAAAGGTGACATATGTGGATTACTCTGATTCCGAAAGAGATGAGGCCAAAATTGGACTAGCAGAGTGGGTCAAGACTAAGAAACCTGTCTATTGTCCCTTCGGCAAGAAAGAGTCAGAGAAATTCGGTTTTGATGTGACCAAAGCTGATAAGATATTAGATCTGTTGCTGTAACAAGGGCAAATCAAGCTCTCTCAGTTCCACAGCCTACCATCAACAGAGGAGCTCAAAAAGATGAGATAATGCAAATGGCATAATGCCACATCTCATGATACCAATGACTGCAAAGTGTTCCGGCAACAGATCCAGACAGCAAATGAGCAAGGAAGGCTAAAGTTTGAAACACCTACCAAGAGTGAAAAGCCGATGAAGATTGATCAGCATCCTTTCCCCACGAACATGGATGAGGTGTCTAGCAAAGTTGCACCACAAACCAAGTTGCTGACATCTGAATCGGCTCAAAATAAAGGAGCTGTTGATCCAAGAGTACAAGAAACCGCTGCTATTGTCAAAGGAAAAGGGTTGCTAAAAGATGAAGAAGATTCAAGACCATCACGTCAGCCTGTCACATCTCACATGCTGCTCAACAAGTTTCAGAAACAGCAAGAGAGGGCACGAGAAAGAGAAGAGTGGGCTCAATGCAATGTAGGATATTGGAGGTGTCCGTTCTTCAAATATTGCTAGTTAGAAGGGATTAAGCTCCCAACTGCTGAAAATTGCCCAGAGTGCAATGGAGCTTACAATAATGGTAATTCATCCAAAAGACCTTGCTTCGATGACAAGAGGCCAACCATCAGAGATCATCATGAGTATGACAATCGGCGGATCTCAGTGCATCAAAGACTGGGGGGGGGGGCAAGGCCAGTGTCCACGATCGGCTGGGGGGCGAAGTCAAAGATGGCCCATCCAACCGCAATCGGCTGGGGCAGTTGGTCGATGCAAGGGTCCCTGATGAGGATATTATGTGTCGTGCACCTGAGCGCCGACGTAATCTACAATTGGATGATGAGAAACCAATCAAACCACAACATGAAGTCAAGATGCAGCCACGTTGGTGTTCGTATGGTTTGGCTAAGTCTTAGAAGAGGAGAGTCCAACGGTTACGTCAACTCGAGCAACACGTAGAAGAAGAGAGACATGTGTTGGACAAAAAGAAGGTTCGGTCTCAAGTGTGGCATCCTAAGCCAAGGGACGATGATGATGAGAACAATGGACTAGCAGCAAGAATAAACATGGTGTTCATGCTGCCAAAAGAGTTCATGGCTTCATATGCTTCAGATTTGTTCGACGAAGAACAGGGATTGGCACAATTGACATTAGAACCCACACTGGCGTCCTTTGAAAAGCCAAAAGAAGAGAACAGGCGACACTTGAAAGCATTATATCTTAAAGAATTTATCAATGGGAAGCCAGTCACCAGGCTATTGGTAGATAGAGGAGCAGTGGTCAATCTGATGCTATACGCCATGCTTCGCAAGATTGGGAAATCAGATGAAGACTTGACCCAGATGGACAAGATGCTAATAGACTTTGAAGGCAATGTTTTTTCTCTCCAGCTTAAGGAGCAATCTGCATGGACCTCACAATCGGTAGCAAGAGTCTTCCAACCACGTTCTTCGTCATCAAAGGGAGATAATTGTACAATCTATTGCTAGGACAAGACTGGATCCATGCCAACTGTTGCATATCGTCCACCATGTGCCAGTGCATCATCCAATGGATTGGAGATTTGGTAGAAGTGGTCCAGGGAGAAAGCTCTTATACTGTAGCTGCTGCAGAGGCATAAGAGTGGAACTTTAAACAAGCAAGATGCATATCAGGGAGGATCTGGGAAACAAAATACCTCAAGATGTATGACTTTAAGCTACAGCCGGTTCAAGCAGTCGGCTCTGACAAACCGTCTTAATGGATCAGTTCATTGAAGATGAAGGAAAGCTCGGGCACGGGTTCATGTCGGTCGATGAGTTAGAAAAAATAGATGTTGGAGATGGTAGTAAACCAAGGCCGACTTACATCAACGCCAAGCTAGATCCTGAATACAGAGCTGCGTTGATTGCATTTTTGAGGGAATTCAAAGATTGTTTTGCTTTGGAATATTATGAGATGCCCGGTTTAGACCGATCAATTGCTAAACATCAGTTGCCTATAAAACCTAGTTATCGTCCTTTTCAGCAACACCCTATACCATGCAATCCAAAGATTTATCCCAACATAAAAGCTGAGATAACAAAGCTACTCGAAGCTAGATTTATTCGGTAATGTCGATATGCATAGTGGATTTCTAATATAGTTCCTGTATATAAGAAAAATGGCAAGCTACGTGTGTGCATTGATTTGAGGGACTTGAACAAAGCGACGCTGATGGATGGCTATTTGATGCCAGTGGCCAAATCATTGGTGAATCCTACTGCAGGACACAAGATCATTAGCTTCATGGACGGTAATGCTGGTTATAACCAAATTTTTATGGTTGTAGAAGATATTTTGAAAAAAACTTTCAGTTGTCCTGGCCACGTCAGCCTTTATGAGTGGATTGTCATGACCTTGGTTTGAAAAATGCTGGAGCTACATATCAAAGGGATATGAATTATATTTTCCACGTGCTCATCGGCAAGATAGTTGAAATTTACATCGATGATGTGGTAGTCAAGTCAATGGGCTACAAAGAGCATCTGGCCGATTTATGCAAGACACTAGAGTGCATAAGAAAGCATGGTTTGAAAATGAACCCTAATAAATGTGCCTTTGGTGTATCTGCTGGTCAATTTCTAGGTTTCTTGATAATGAAAGAGTGATTGAAATTTTTCAGAAATCAATTAGTGCAATTGACAAGATAACAGCAACAACAAACAAAAAGGAGCTTCAGTCATTAATCAGCACGATCAGTTTCATCCGGAGGTTTATCTCTAATCTATCTGGAAGAATTCAGCCGTTTACTCCACTATTGAAGCTCAAGGCCGATCAAAAGTTTACATGGTGAGAAGAACAGCAGAAGGCTTTGGATAATATCAAGCAATATTTAAAATATCCTCTTGTCCTGATGCCTCAAGATGAGAAGCCGTTTAGATTATATCTATCGGCTGATGAGAAGGGAATTGGATCGGCCCTCGTACAAGAGTTCGAAGAAAAAGAGTGTGTCGTTTACTTTGTGAGCAGACGACTCCTAGATGCAGAAACAAGATACTCAGCAGTGGAAAGATTGTGCTTGAGCCTATACTTTTCCTGCACAAAGTTGAGGCCATACTTATTATCAGCCAAGTGTATTGTTGTCTGCAAAGATGATGTGGTCAAGTATATGCTATTCTTGCCAATCTTGAAAGGAAGAATCGGGAAGTGGATTTTAGCCTTATCAGAATTTGACTTGACCTATGAATCAGCCAAAGCAATAAAGGGACAAGTGATGGCCGACCTAGTTGCACAACATTGTGGACCAGAGATATCAATTGTTGAACCAGTTCCTTGGATAATGTTCTTTGATGGATCATCATGTGGAGTAGGAGCTGGCATTGGGATCGTCCTCATCTTGCCTCGGGGGCAAGCTATGTCTTCTCTATTTCTATTGAGAAGACTTCAACGAATAACCAAGTTGAGTACCAGGTTGTGCTAAAAGGGATAAAGCTACTTCGAGAAGTCAACACCGAGGTGGTTGAGATATTTGGGGATTCTATGCTTGTGATAAATCAGTTAATTGGAGAATACGAGTGCAAAGACGATATCTCAAGAATTTATCATGAAGAGTGCCTTCAATTGCTCAGGGAATTCAAGGGTGAAGCTCAAACATGTGCCTAAACACCACAACAAAGAAGCCAATCGGCTAGCTCAAAGCGCTTCAGGCTATCGAGCGATTCTTGCTTTAGATTTACCAGCTGATGACTGGAGAAAAAAATAATTGATTATTTACAAGATCCATCGAAGAAGGTCAGCAAATAAGGCCGTTAAGTATGTACTGTTAGAAGGTGAATTGTACTATCGGACCATTGATGGGGTTTTGCTTAAATGCCTTGGTGAAGAAAAAGCAAAAACTTTAAAGGGTGAAATCCATGAAGGAGTATGCGGGGCCTACCAATCAGCATTCAAAATGAAGTGGATGATTAAAACAATAGCTACTACTGGCCGATGATTCTGGAAGATTGCTTCAAGTATTACAAAGGATGTCAAGATTGCTAGAAGTTTGGAAGCGTGCAGAGGGTCTCAGCATCAGCTATGAACCCAATAATTAAACCATGGCCATTCAGAGGACGGACAATTGATTTCATTGGTCAAATATTCCCTCCATCCAGTAAAGGTCATAAGTTCGTATTAATAGGTACTAATTATTTCACAAAGTGGGTTGAAGTAATCCCAATCAAGATTGTGACATCAAGCAATGTGATCAAGTTCGTAAAGGCGCATATTGTATATCGGTTTTGTATTCCTTAGACTATTACTACTGATCAAGAGGGTCAATTCACTTCAGGAGAATTTGAGGAATATGCAAACGCATTGGGGATCAAATTACTAAACTCTTCTCTGTATTATGCTCAAGCCAATGGTCAAGCAGAAGCTGCTAACAAAGGCATCATCAAGTTGATCAAGCGCAAGATTGGTGAGAACACTAGGCGATGGAATATGGTACTCAATGAGCCATTATGGGCATACAGGATGGCCTGTCACGGTTGTTGACGGCTGTTAAGTACCTACTTTAGCCATCAATATACTTATGAATATAGGAGCATAAGGCATTACTTACACGTATTTAGTTAAGAATAATGTAGTTCCACTTGTCCTTGGAGATTATTTGATTGCAGGAAAATAAGCAGGAAAGAGTGACAAACTCACCTTCTATGGTCCATGCTACATAACCTCATCCTAGGTGGGCTGCCAACAAGGATGCCATGCATGCACACCTGCCAACAAGGGAGCCATGCATGCATGCCACGCAAGCAATCCAAGTGAAGCAACCCCTGACGAATCAGAGTGTGACACGTGGACGTCACATGGATCCATGGGCCCACAAAGGCATGCAAATCGCACCAAAACAGGGTGGACACCGGGAACCAACCTAAGGACCCACGGGACAGCCACCAGGAGAAAGCACAAGCCAGGGGGGCCCACCAGGGGGTCGGCCGACCCCACAGGTCGGCCGAACCGACCCTTGCTCGACCTATCCTATGCTTCCACGTGGTGCTTCCCTATTGGTCCTAGGCGCCATTCCCGGGGTGTTTGCATCCATTCCTCGCCGATGCCCGGGCCTATAAATAGAACGAGAGGGGGCAAACTTATGAGACATCCATACTTGCAACACCTCTCTCACTTTTAGTCTCAAGGCTATGAGGTAGGCTAGAGTAGTTCTAATTCAGGTTCCAAGTCTACTTTGGGATCTAGGTATGAGTTCTCTTGTATCTTATTTCATTTGTCTGACTTTGATCTACTTCAGTTATTCAGCTATTTCATATAAAGTTGTGTTAGTATAGATGAGTGATTTGTTCTTGTGTTCTTCACCTGTTCATCATTTAGAGGCTCCTGTTCTTGATGAACAAGGCCTTTCGATCCACTTGACGGGTGACTTTCACATGTTTCTGGTGTTTGTTCATAAGTTAGAGGCTCGTGTTCTTTGCGAACACGACCCTTTGATCCAGTTGAACAGACATAGGAAAACACGAATCCATTTGTGTACATAACCTGGTTTGATCTAATTAGATGACACGACTGCGTTGTATGAAGTCTGTGCTTAAGCTACGGTACTCGGTGTAATTGGCTGGTTTATCTGGTGGCTTGACCTGGGTCACAATAGCCCGGCCTGGTCAAGTTCGGCTAACAACGTAAGCATGGTGCTTGGGTTGAGTAGCTACCTTACTTATGAGCTTATCCCATGGTTTGTCTTGGGGTAGGCCGCGGTTGTGACAGCCGTTGGTCCCTCTGAAATCCCCCACGTTCGGATAAGCTGTAGGAGTCTAAAATCTAACAACCGGAGTTGTGCGGAAGCAACGCGGGAGGTTAGCTCCCCGTGGTACCTGGGTGCTTAAGTCAATGTTCTTCAACGCTAGTGTATCTAACTCGTTCCTACCAGCTTTATGTGTATAGTACATAAGAACCTAGAACTAACTTATATGTTGCCTCCTATGCCTAGGACCCTTAGAGAGAGAGTGAGTGTGTGTGTGATCACACTACACCTATTATCATTATCTTACCCCTGCACTTGAGTGTCCGATTTATTTCCGTCTATGATCTATACTCATTGCAATAGTGTTGAGCTTGTCAATCCACTAATGCCTTCCTTGGATTCGATACCCTTTGGAATACTCCTTTGGGGAAATGCTACAATGGTACTTCCTTGTGCTTGCGGACTCCTGTAACGTTAAGAATTACCAACCAGCATTTCTAGCGCTGTTACCAGGATGGGTTCCAAACTCGTTCTTAGGTGATTGCGTTAAGAAATGTCAACAAGCATTTCTGGCACCGTTGCCGGGGAAGGCTTAAGGATGACATATCGACACTTTGCATGTGTTTATAATCATGACAGGAATAGAACAGTTCTCAATGCAGGCTAACTTGGATTGTCTTCTTTGTCTATTGATGATGAAGACAGGTAGTGTATGACTGGTTTCGATTTACCGCCGAATTTTACGGAAGATCCTGAATCACTCGTAAGGAAGGCACGAACTCATTTCGGCTCTCCTTTGCGTGAACATTCGGAAGTCGATCCATCTTCCTTTGTGCCATCCGCATCAACTTCCATGGCCAACCCTGTCGAGAAGACTGTCCGCGAGTACTCCGATCCCTCTGCTGACCAGGTGCCGACAGGCCCTGTGATCAACACTGGGACTGGAAACTTCGAGATCAAGACTGGCTTAATCACAATGGTACAAGCTAGCCCATTCTGTGGCAAGCCTAATGAAGATGTGAGAGCCCACCTGCAGCAGTTCCTGGAACTGTGCAGTACCTTCACTATACGAGGAGTGGAGGAAGATGCTATTCGTCTACGACTGTTTCCCTCCTCACTCCTGGGAAAGGCGAAGCAGTGGTTCTATGCTAACCGTGCAGAGATTAACACTTGGGCAAAGTGCTCTGCAGCATTCCTTGCGAAGTTCTTTCCGTTGGGCAAAACCAATGTCCTTCGGGGGCGAATTTCAAGTTTCCAGGAAGCGGCAAATGAGACTATCCCAGAAGCTTGGAATAGGCTCCAGGAGTACATCCTGGCATGTCCTCATCATGGGATGGACAACTAGCTTATTCTTCGGAGTTTCTATAATGGGCTGACTCCGACAGCCCGAGGCCATATTGATGCTGCAGCTGGAGGGTGTTGGTATTTCTTAATGTCACCACTATGGCGCCGGGTTAGTGTGAGCGTGTAAGAATCACCCGGGTATACTGACGGGTGCGAACGAATCCGCAAGCGGACGAATACACCATTGTACCACTTCACCTCAGGAGTATTCCCA
Organism: Cenchrus fungigraminus; assembly: GCA_036936925.1. Taxonomy (NCBI): domain Eukaryota; kingdom Viridiplantae; phylum Streptophyta; class Magnoliopsida; order Poales; family Poaceae; genus Cenchrus; species Cenchrus fungigraminus. Next base: position 84,968,533 of record CM072771.1, on the reverse strand, counting down.
AGGGTATCGAATCTAAGGAACAGTGTGCACTACCTTCTATCCTAGACGAACGGTCCAAGGACACCAAGCCCCTAGTTAAGGTTGAGAGATGATGAGGCGCTTCCTATGAATACTGATCCCAGCGGAGAAGAGCAGGCAATTATGCTCGCTTCGGACACCGGCCCCTCCTGGCTATAACAGTTGGTTCACGGCAAATGGTTGCCTACATGCTGTATCCGAACGTGGGGGATTTCAGAGGGTCCAACGGCTGTCACTACCGCGGCCTAACCCAAGATAAACCGTGGGATACAGGGCAAACGAAGGATAACCCGTAGTCTAGACACCACGTCTACACCACCGATTACTACTATAGCACGACTACGTCTGAGCTCCCGTAGTAACACTATAGCACCCCGTATAAATACGGAGCAACGAACCCGCGAGCTTCGAGCTAATCTCACTTACCACAGGATCACACAGATGATAGGAAGAACGAATTCCAGTGTATTAATGTACTCCAACAAGATCTAACGAGATAATTCACACAAACGGAATGCAAACTTATGCAATTGTAACAAAAGATCAAAGGGTCATGTTCGTGAAGAACATGAGCCTCTAACTTATGAACAAACACAAAAGCGTGAGTAACTTGTTCGTCAACTAGATCGAGGAAGCGCGTTCATGAAGAACACAGGCCTCTAAAAGATGAACGAACGAAGAACTCAAGAACATATCAGTCATGCATGAATAACACTTTAGTCTAATTGGAAAATACAAGAATACTTACTTTGCTCTAATTGAAGAACATGACACCCTCACCAACACCGCACTCTACCTAGCACCTACTCTCACCCACATGGATCAACTCATTTGATCCATGAGAGATCACATGAGAGAGGAAACAAGTGTTTCTAAAGAGGAGGAGAAGAATGGGATGCCTCTATTCTAGCCCCCTCTCCTCATATTTATAGGCCAAGGGAGGTAGGAGGCTTGTGCATCTGCCTTGGGCGCCTCCAATAGCATGTGGACACGTGGCAAGGCAAAACCGGACCAGAACCGTGGAGAACCATGAAGAACCGGAGCATCCGAGGCAATCTGCGCTGAAAACCGGTACTACAAACGAGCAACAGGGGCGGATCAGGCGGGCGGACCAGCGAACCGGCGGCGGACTGGCCGCGAACCACGGCATCGCCTCGCTGCCTTGCCTCCGCGCGTGGCACGTGTCCGGCCCGGGGTTCCTTCCCGCGGACGCCTCCGCCCGCGCCAACGGCGCATCGCCACGCGTCCCCGACCGGGCGAACCGCGCGGACACACGCGCCCCGCAGCGCGATCCGCGTCGCCCACCCTCGGCCGCTCAGATGTTGCCGCGTGGCCAGGCTGAGTGGTCCCACGCGTGCCGCGTTGCTAATCCGTGGTGACAGCGAGCGGCCAACCGGGCATTGCCACGTGGCCCAGGCGGGGGTCCACGCGTGGCAGTGCTGACGGCGAGTGCCGATGCGTGTGCCTGCGAGCGTTGACCTGTGTGGGGTACAGCAGCCAATGAGGCCACACCACATGGCATGCATGTGCACGTAGATCGGTTGACTAGGGCCCCATGCTGACGTCAGCGTTGCGTCATATTTTATCTTTTCCATATCTTGCACATATGAACTCCGATGTAGGCATATAATATGTCCATTTCGATCGTCTCGACGAGCCCGTCGCAATGGTGCAGTCCAAATTGGGATTTGAGGTTGTTTATGATGACGTCCTTTAATAGCCATTGGACTTCTTGCTCTCAATTGTACCGTTTGGCACGCATTTCAGTGCATCCTGCAACAAAAGCTAGAAACACCAACACCTGTGGAAATCATCAGTATCAAGCCCTATTCTAGTGTTGGTGATCCTTTTACATTTATTTTATGCAGGTATTGACGGTGTAAAAGTAGCACTTAACAGCCGTCAACAGAGGGGCCTTCTTCTCTCTTACTATTACTGAAGCTACTACATTGATTGAGAAGATGGTTACCAATCAAGGGTGGAGTGATGATCGACTCCAGCCACGTCAAAGGGGTACACATACCGTCAAGGAAGCGGATATGTTGCACGCCAAGATAGACCTAATGATGAAGAGAATGGATGATCTAGGCAATGAGAAGGCCGCCATGGCCACCACTACTCAAGCTATGCATGCTCGCATGACTTGCGAAGTCTGTGGTAATACTGGGCATTCAGGGAATTACTGCCCTGCTACTCAGGAGGATGTGATGTACATGAACGGCAACAACAACAATTATCGTCCACAAGGAGGTCAAACGTGGAATCAATCGCACCCTTATTATCAAGGAGGTAATCAAGGTAATTCTTTCAACCCAAACCAACCTTCCTTGAATGATCTAGTCTTTGGGCAAGTTAAGATTAATGAAGGCTTTAATAAGAAAACAACTGCCTATGATAAGGCTTTTCAGAGCCTTAATATTAAAGTTGATAGCCTTTCTTCTGCTCTTAAGGACCAGTTGAGCTTTAATAAGATGATAGAATCCTAGTTGGCTCAATTAGTCGCTATGGTTCCACCAGTTGAAAATGCAAAGGCGGTAGTCACGAGAGGGGGTAAGACCACTCGTGATTCGCCCTATCCTAACCATGCAGGAACAAAGAAAAACACAAGAGGGGATGAAGAGCCCAGTGGAGAACCACTTGGCATGAGGGAGCCCTCACAAGCAAGAGCACCTGAAGACAGGGCAGACAAGCCTGAGTTTATTGAAACAAATTTACTACCATTCCCTCAGCGAAACAGGAAGACAACAGTGGATGAGCAATTCACTCGTTTCATGGACATGATTCAAAAGGTATATATCAATGTTCCACTCCTCGAGGCAATGCGTGTACCCACGTATGCACGTTTCCTCAAGGATATCCTCACCAAGAAGCGAGCTCTACCCATCTCGGAGGTGGTAAAGCTCACAGAAGAGTGTAGCGCAGCTATACTCAATCGTCTTCCAGAGAAGAAGAAGGATCCAGGGTGCCCCACGATCACATGCACAATTGGAACACAGATATTCGACCATGCCCTCTGTGATCTTGGCGCCAGTGTTAGCGTCATGCCAAAGGTAGTCTTCGACCAACTCAACTATACGGAATTATCTCCAACTACCTTGCAGGTGCAGCTAGCCGATTCATCAGTCCGGCATCCAACAGGGATAGCTGAGGACATCCCGGTGAAGGTCCGAGATTGCTTCATTCCAGTGGACTTTGTGGTGCTTGACATGGACATTGGCAATGAAGTACCACTCATTTTGGGACGTCCATTCCTGAGCACGGCTGATGCACAAATTGATGTTGGCGCTGGAGTAATTTGTCTCCACATCAATGGCAAAGAAGAAAGGTTTGAATTCCGCCCACGTAAGGAACAATGCTCAATGGTTGAAGGCACACCAGGGACGGGCATTCCTGCCCAAGGAAGTGAATCTACGCAACCACAAGTGGACAGCCTCATTGCCTTTATGAAGAATTTCTAGAAGCAAGAGCAAGAGCAAATGAGTGCAGAACAGAAACCATATTGGAAATCTAAGTCCCAGTCCAAGGAACCACTCCCCGCACTTCGTATACCACAGAAAACCAAGAAAGTGTGGAAAAGAGTGGGCAGGGAGCCGACTTCCTCGTCTCCAAGAGCGGCTGACCCTACACTAAGGTAAGTAATGTGGGAGATAGTCTGGCTCTAGAAGACTTAAAACAAAAGAGCCCTTCGCCGACAGGTAAGATCGGTAAGTTATCCTATTCAATAAAAGTTCTGACCTCTAAAAAGAGTCAAGATATCCTTGCTCCATTCTGTTCGCGCTCTGTCGAAATAGGAGCTCATAGGTGAACTCCATCTGGACAACTCCCTTGAGTCTAAACTGTACAAGAGACAACTGCGATAGCTGAAGGAGCAGAGGGCTTACTACATGTGGTGGGATACCACCCTCCGCAACAGTGAACCTAAAGCTAGCTTCGGGGAGGACCCCCATTCTGAGGTAACTTGTATCTTCTATTATTTTCAGAACCCCATATGCTAAAAACACATAAAAATCTGAAAAGTTAAAAAGGCCAAAAATATTTATTTGCTTTCTTAAATTAGTTTGTTTTCATATGCGCGTAAGAGTGTTCTTATTCTCCATGGTTGAAATGATGAATAGTTGCTCTGTTTATTCCTCTTGTATGCCTTGTTTACAACTTAGTACCCTATCCAAGTTTTGAGTTTGTTGGCTAGTATGATCGAACCTGAGCTTGAAATTTGTGGGTAGCAAAAAGCATGATCTTTGCCTAAGTTGTTGCGAGGTATGATATGGTATAATAGAGTTGCTATGAGCTAGTACTAAGTGAAGTTTGATATTCGGAGTTTTCTTTTGAAAAATGTTAAAATGATAAGTTCCTCAATGATAAGAAATTCCTATCCAAGGCCATATGTAGATCTTAGCTTCTGTTAACCTCCACATATGCTACCTGATTTCTTCATTGAGTCTTGTCGAATTGTTGTGACCCTCGGCGAGTAAACTTGTCATTGCTCCTATGATCAAGATCACGTACACACCACCATATGCGAAACTTCTACACTCGAAGTTAGCAACCATCATTTCATCCACCCCCCATCCATTCCACAAAATAAAGCTCCGCGCATGTTCTATGATTACTCTCCCTCCAAAAATATTCAGCAAGGACTATGGGCTATGATCATAAAAAAAAGAAAGAAAGAGAAAGAATAAAGAGACATAGCCCAAGTCTCAAGAATTTCGAAAAGGGGGAGAGTAAAATCATGCAAATAGGAGTTCATTATCCATCCACCATACACACACTTTTGCACATCTTGATCAGGGTGTATGACTTGTTCTCCCAAGGATCCGGTTTTTGACTCGACAATACATGAGAAACAGGTATGCCACATGTTTTCCCTACCTATAGCTCCATATATCAGATTATTAGAAGTAGGTAGTGAAAGAAGGCAAAACCATACCTTGGTGAGGAATCATACACATTGAGCGATCCGAGAGTATCATTTGAGGAACTTTGATTTCTTTTTGAAAAACCTGCAAAACCTCCGGATTGATAACTGATCAAAGTACATGTGATTGGTAATCTTTATACAACCATTCTATCTTTCAACCGCCCAAGGTAGGTAAAGCTACATGCCCCATATCAATCGAGTGTAAGGTAAGATCAATGCCAACTTTTTCAATCCTTGATAGAGTACCTAGCTGTATCTTGTTATACATTAGGAATACAACATCGTAGCAACTCCTGATCAACCAACCTAAGTCCTTAGTCTCTTGCTTGGGATGAGCAAGAGGCTAGCTTGGGGGAGTTGTTGACGGCTGTTAAGTGCCTACTTTAGCCATCAATATACTCATGAATATAGGAGCATAAGGCATTTCTTACACGTATTTAGTTAAGAATAATGTAGTTCCACTTGTCCTTGGAGATTATTTGATTGCAGGAAAATAAGTAGGAAAAGAGTGACAAACTCACCTTCTATGGTCCATGTCACATCACCTCATCCTAGGTGGGCTGCCAACAAGGATGCCATGCATGCACACCTGCCAACAAGGGAGCCATACATGCATGCCAAGCAAGCAATCCAAGTGAAGCAACCCCCGACAAATCAGAGCGTGACATGTGGATGTCACATGGATCCATGGGCCCACAAAGGCATGCAAATCGCGCCAAAACAAGGTGGACACCGGGAACCGACCTAAGGACCCACGGGATAGCCACCAGGAGAAAGCACAAGCCATGGGGGCCCACCAGGGGATCGGCCGACCCCACAGGTCGGTCGAACCAACCCTGGCTCGGCCTGTCCTGTGCTTCCACGTGGTGCTTCCCTATTGGTCCTAGGCACCATTCCCGGGGTGTTTGCATTCATTCCTCGCCGGTGCCCGGGCCTATAAATAGAAGGAGAGGGGGCTCACTTATGAGACATCCACACTTGCAACACCTCTCTCACTTTTAGTCTCAAGGCTAGGAGGTAGGCTAGAGTAGTTCCAATTCAGGTTCCAAGTCTACTTTGGGATCTAGGTATGAGTTCTCTTGTATCTTATTTCATTTGTATGACTTTGATCTACTTCAGTTATTCAGCTATTTCATATAAAGTTGTGTTATTATACATGAGTGATTTGTTCATGTGTTCTTCACCTGTTCATCATTTAGAGGCTCCTGTTCTTGATGGACAAGGCCTTTCGATCCACTTGACGGGTGACTTTCACATGTTTCTGGTGTTTGTTCATAAGTTATAGGCTCGTGTTCTTTGTGAACACGACCCTTTGATCCAGTTGAACAGACATAGGAAAACACGAATCCGTTTGTGTACATAACCTGGTTTGATCTAATTAGATGACATGACTGCGTTGTATGAAGTCTGTGCTTAAGCTACGGTACTCAGTGTAATTAGCTGGTTTATCTGGTGGCTTGACCTGGGTCACAATAGCTCGGGCCGGTCAAGTCTGGCTAACAACGTAAGCATGGTGCTTGGGTTGCGTAGCTACCTTACTTATGAGCTTATCCCATGATTTGTCTTGGGGTAGGCCGCGGTAGTGACAGCCGTTGGTCCCTCTGAAATCCCCCACGTTCGGATAAGCTGTAGGAGTCTAAAATCTAACAACCGGAGTTGTGCGGAAGCAACGGGGGAGGTTAGCTCCCCGTGGTACCTGGGTGCTTAAGTCAATGTTCTTCAACGCTAGTGTATCTAACTCGTTCCTACCAGCTTTATGTGTATAGTACATAAGAACCTAGAACTAACTTGTATGTTGCCTCCTATGCCTAGGACCCTTAGAGAGAGAGAGAGAGAGAGTGTGTGTGTGATCGCACTACCCCTATTATCATTATCTTACCCCTGCACTTGAGTGTTTGATTTATTTCCGTCTATGATCTATACTCATTGCAATAGTGTTGAGCTTGTAAATCCACCAATGCCTTCCTTGGATTGGATGCCCTTTGGAATACTCCTTTGGGGAAATGCTACAATGGTACTTCCGTGTGCTTGCGGACTCTTGTAACGTTAAGAATTACCAACTAGCATTTCTGGCGCTGTTACCAGGATGGGTTCCAAACCCGTTCTTAGGTGATTACGTTAAGAAATGTCAACAACGGTGCAACAAAGGTATCTCCTAATTAACTCGTGTATGGTCACACTGCAGTTTTGCCTAGGGAACTTAAGACAGGATCCAGAATGGTGTCTTTGCAAGATCAACTATCGGCTGATGACTATTCGGCCATGATGAAGGAAGAGTTAGAAGATCTAGTTAGGAATCGCCTGAGGCTTTGGCTAACATTGAGAAAAACAAAACGAGAATAGCCAGATGGTATGACAAGAGGGTCAAGGTAAAGGACTTTGCCCAAGGAGATCTTGTTTGGAAGCTTATCCTCCCAATCGGCTCCAAAGACCCAAAATACGGGAAGTGGTCACTGTTGGCAGTCGATTTCTGTCAACCTAGCCACATGTTTACCTTCTATGTTGGTATTAATTTGTTATTCACACTAACGATCTAACCCTGATTATATGTCAAGTTCGCACTCACATGTGGTTTTTGGAGTTTATTGTTTACACAGGAATCAAGAGCTTAAATGAGGACTTCCAGGTAAAGTTCATCAAGGGTTTTACAAGGTGATTACGGACCCCGGGACAAGTCAAGATACAAGATGAACATGACTCCAAATGAACCAAGGACTAAAGCGTGAAACTGAGAAGTGCTAAGGACCTAGACGGAAGATGCAGGAGTTCATACGCCAAGCACCCTTGTCTAAACCGCAAGGAAAATGACGTCAAGGATCCACATGCAACTCAGCAAAAAGTTCAGGAAGTCGCGAGAAGCAACACGGAGGAAACCGGGGCCGAACTGGGCTAAATTGGGCCCAGGCCGGTCGGCCTAGGCTGACCGGCCCAGCCCACTTTGGGCCCGGTTCGGCACCCCCTTTGACCTAGCTGTTCCTCGGGTTATTTATAGCCCCCGTGCCTCGAGCCACGCAAGAAGCAATTCATCATCCGCCGCCGAGGAGCAGAGAAGAGAGGGACACCCTTCCGGAGAGGAGAGGGTCGAGATGGTTTACTAGGGTTTCCCTAGCCGACGTGGCAACCTTGCATGGAAGACCACATCGGAGTTCTAGAAGCTAAGGATCAAGATCAAGGTAGTATCCTGGTGGTGATCTTGTCGATGTACTATACTTCATGTTGAATTTGCAAGATTGAATCCGATTTCTAGCGATCAAGTGCTTTCTCTTCTACTTTGTCTTTGCTTGGGTTTTCTTATTCTCCAATCTAGTCCGGATAGAGTGCATAGGGTGTTCTTGTAGCCATGGTGGCTAGAGGTGCATACCTGACCTACCGAGTGTTTTCAACACGTTCCTTGTGAACGTGCTCTTAGGTTCACCTACACAATAAGCGGGACATCGTGACAGGATGTTGACCACGTGTACGGTAGGTGCCTTTGAGGGTTGGAATGGAAGCCATGATTTAAAGAGGCTTTTAATGAGATTCGTCCGCTTTATTCTTCTTGGTTTTGGAACTTCAACAAAAGACCCGATCCAATCTCTAGATTGGTTTTACCTCCTCTTTCTCTTGCTACCTCTAGTGTTTAGTAGATTAGAAGTGTTTTCATGGTTCTTCCTTACATGAGATGCAAAAACCCCTTTCAAGATCAAAGTGTTTTCCGCTTATTAGATTGGATCTACCATTACACATTGTTCTACGGATTCGATACCTTGGGTTCACCACTCAAGGGAAGAAGGGTCCCTTGACTACGACGAGGGATTTGTCCGCTTGCAAGTCTAAACAAACTTTGCAACAATAATCAAACGTCAACAAGCCCCTTTTTCTGGCACCGTTGTCGGGGAACAAGTAATCAAGATTCAATCTAGTGTTGCGTTTGTGAATATTTTCAGTTTTTCTCTTGATTTTTTTGCATCTCTTGATTTTGATCATCCTCAATAAAAAAATCAATCTAATCTAGGGTTTTGCTAAACCCTAGCTTTCTTTTAGCTTTTGTATATGTTTGGCTAACCCTAATGGGAGGTGGACGGCTACATATCCAACAAAAAACATATATTTTGTGGATGGTCTAGAAAAATTTTGCAGGCAAAGGTGACGTGCAACCCGAAGATCTAAAGAGGAGGCCGGACATCATCGGAATCTCCATGAGAAACTCCACATACAAGATCAAAAGGAGATCAACCTCATCCTCCACTCATCCTAGGGAGATCGTTCCTCAAGACCGTCGGAGCAACAATCGACGATGGCAAGGGGGAGATCATGTGATGGCGAGAGGATTGCATTCAAGTTAACCACGATTCAAGGTATGTAATGTGGTTAATATAAAACACATTCTACCTCATCATTACATAGGAAGAGAGGATCCAAAGGAGAATAAAGTGGAGACACAAAAGTTGTTGCATCCGTCAAGACCAAGAATCAACGCCCGCCTGTGAAGACCAAAAAGATGACTAAGCCGAAGAATAAACCTACACCAAGCCAAGGATGGTGTAGAAGTGGGGTCCCCACGATTGCAACACCCACAAAGAGCGTTGATCTGAAGTGAAGAATAGAAGAAGTCTAGTTATAGACTATAAACGAAGCGCTTTGCGGGAGGCAACCCGTTCGTCGAGTCAAGAATAAGCTACCAGGAGGACAACCCGTTGAAGAGTCAAGCTACCGGGAGGGCAACCCGGAAGATTTCCAAATTTCAAGTGAGTCTTAGAATTTGCTACGCAAAACATTTTATTAACTCTTAAGTGGTTGAACAAGTTTCAGAGAACCTTTTATTTGCTCGGTCGTTTTATTTGGATATTTCGATCATAAACCAATGACATGAGCCATCCCATGATTTATTTGCCTCTTTTCGAGAAGCTAGAACCAAAAATTCAGATTCTATCCAAGCCTTTCATCCTCTCCATGATGTTAAGGTTGGCTAGTTTTTCATGTTAAAAACACACGAGTAGAGCCTTGCTATGTTCCTTAATGGTTTCTAATCTTTGACGCATGGCCGGACTTGTGTGAACCTTGATTTTTGGTTTCTTTCAACTTGACATCCTTTGGTTTCTCTAGAATTAGAATTTTTCTAAGCCCATTGAATTTATTTTTATTCAAAATCTTTCTCTCATGTTTGGACAAAATTAGAACCTAAACCTATGCCCCCACGGTCAAGTTGGAGGAGCTTGCTATCAATTAATGAAAGCAATCGATCCCGGTGGAACCAAAATAAATTTTACAATTGTTTCGGATGCCTAATCTCCTCTAATGATATATTTGGACTCATCGCTAGCACTATGTTAATTTTTAAATTTTCAAAATTAGAGGAGTAATTAGCATCTAAACTTGATTAAAGGGAAGGTTTTTGAGCTTGATGAACATATAGTGGTCCATGATGCATCTTGGGAAAGCATCAATCGTTTGGCATCTTGGGCATTTGCAAAAGGACAAGCATGGGGGAAGCAAGGGCTTTGTTTTGCAGGAAATTATTGGAAGCACATGAGGCAAGGGAGCAAAGAAGTGAAACAAAGCAAAATAATGGAGGTGGAACTCTAAATCATGCAAGCAAAGAAGTGGTTGTGAACGTTTGGGCGATGGAATCTCATGGGTCATGCGGTAAGTATTTTATCCATTTGTTAATTCGTGTTCTTGAGTTCATAGCCCAATTGTTCGAGAAACAACCTACTCGTGCACCTCAAACTTCACCCTAACAATAATAAACTCTGCCATCCATATTCTTTTTTCGTGTGTATTTCCACTGGCAAGAAACCCCCGGGGGAGTTGTTTGTGACTTTGTGCAGCAAGGAATGATGAGAGAGATCATGAACATCATCCTCGAAAGGAAGACACGATCATCATCGTTGGAGTCATCATCAAGCTCTTCGAGGAGGCACTTGGTCTCCGAGTCTCCCCGAAGCATGGAGGAAGACGTGGCACCACCAAGGAGTGGCACGGTGCCCCTTGGTGGCATAAGGAGTACATGAAGCTCGTCCATGCAGTACACCAAACCTCAAGGACACACGGAGGAGCCACTCGTTCCACCACGATGCTCAACTCGTTCATCCACTCCACCACCATACACTCCGAGGCATTCCAATGGATTCATCATAAAGACGGAGAAGGAGGAGGAGAGGCTTGTTTGTCTTGAGAGGAGGCTTGCCAAATGTTGACTTCAATGACTCCCTCCAAGTGTAAGATTCTACTCAGATATCAAATCTTGAGCAACCTTGGATGGGTGGGATTCTTCAATGGAGTTGGTGTGACTACTCACAAGGAGCTTGCCTTGGAAATTCTTATACATTGGCACCGGTCCTTAATGAAGCGGTGTCATGCCTCTCATTCCGCCTTGAAGATAAAGAGCAACTAGTTCCTTATGGATATATTGGAGAACTACTCGATTACAAGAAGGAAGCCCCGGAGCAAGTTGATGTCCAAGAAAATATGTTAGAAGAATTTTTGGGAATGATTTCGGAGAAGATAACAAGGAACCTAAAATTTCTCCTTGTCGGGATTTCTTTGGAATCGAGTACATGAAGCAAGGAAAATTTATTAGTGGAGATGAGAGGAGAAGGTACACGTTGACAAAGATTAATGTTCCTCTTCCCAACATGAGGTCGAGATTGAATGAAGACAAAATTGGTTAGAGGAAGGATTTCTTGTACCGGCAAAGAAGATCAAGAACGAGGTAAGTCAACGTGTCAATTAAAATTTTAAGACTAATGTTTTGTGGAGATTTGTTTGTTCAAGTAATAGGAATTGGAAGCAATCACGATGCCCCGAAATCACAAGATCTTCAACATCTTCGAAGTCTGTTCGCATAAAGTTTTGCACAGTTTCATGGGAAGAACAGCAGGATATCTTTAGATATTTAGAAGCCCCACGAAGTTACGCTTCCAATGAGTCAAGAATCAAATCGATCGGAGGTTCCTACAAGCGGATATGGCCGAATCACCGATGATTGCACGTCCTGAATCTGGACAGCAAGCAAAGCTGAAGTGAAACAGCCATAACTCCCTCATTTGGACTCCGATTAAGATGGATGAGTACCCGTTGGAAAGGTAATTTTATGAATTTTTCAATAGAATCATATTTTGGTATATGTTCTGTTATGTATACAGGGGGAAATCCAAGTAAGAGGCAGCTGCAATATGATGAGAACAAGATGGCGAAGGTGAGGACGACAACAACGAAGAGGAGCTTAGGGAATGCTTCCATTAGACCACTCATGAAGAAATTCAGAGGCTTGGAACAAAACAAAGACCCCTGGAGCATTGGAAAATGACGACACGAGTTGGCGGCATCCGATGTAAGGAGATGTTTGAAGTAGACCACAATGGACTACACACATAAGACAACATCCAAGGGCGCATATATTTTTTGGGCTCTCACATGAAGGATCATGGAACTACATGAAGACATTTAAGACATGTGTGAAGCCCCGCAAATAAAAGAAAAATTGTGGGATAGGGATCATCCTCCGCGGCCCAAGACGAAGGAGAAGCTCAAGATAATGAACAACCGCATGGAGGGATTCCGATGCCATCACCATATGGAGGAAGTATGCCAATGCAAGCATGGGGGAGTGGGGCAGCCACGCCACCACATCCTCCACCATACACGGTTCCTAACAAAGTTTTCATGGCACCCCTCCAAACCAATGCAAGTCAAATGGAAGAAGGGACCGCAAACATTGCCTATCAAATTGGTCGCCTTCGCATATCACCGCCGGAATAATTTCGAGGAGGATCGGCGCAACCATGCTACAAGCAAGGTCATCAATATCAACCACCGTAAGATGAAGAATGAAGAAGGAGGAAGAAAAAGAAATGCTTTCAACTTCGGTTCGATTTTCCCCTTCCTTTTCTTCATTTTCAGCTTTTATGCAAATTTGTGTGTGCGTAGCATTTTCTGTTTTTATTTATTTTCAGCATGTGTGTTAGTAGTAGTGCTTGCTTTAAATCAACATGAATAGTGTTTTCCACCAAGTTTATCACCTTTAGTGAAGATAATAAGTTGATGCCATGTTGATATATGATGAAAGTTGCCGCTTTGCTCATCTTTGTGCTTGTTTTATGCATGATTAAGCTAGTGCTCTCTATAAATGCAAATCTGAAATTTAATTAAATGCTAGCCTAATCTTGTGTGGAGGTTATGATAAATCAAGTCCCATAGTTCTTTTTTGTTGATCTCAACTTTGAATGAATCAAAAAACCTTTTTATTCTCAAAAAGTTATGCTAACCTTGTCATGAGTACCGCTTGCATTTTGCTCTACCCATCCAAAGCCCAAACTTACTTGAGTGCGAAACAATAGTATATAAAAGATTTATTTTTGGATGCATTAATTCAAGGCCTGATTTCTCTGGCCCGAGACTAAGAAGCAGGTCATTCCGTTTTTGCGTATCGTTCTTTATGCTAGCCTTTCTATCCGTGTATTGTGAATTTCCACATTGGGAATTTTGCAAACCTCGCCGGATATCCAACCACAAAACCTAAATATATCTTTTTTGTGTACACCTCCTTGACCACAACCCAATATATGAGTATGGATGAGTATTTTGGAGAAGATTAGAAGGAAGGTACTTCAAGTGAGTAAGGGAGACTTCCAAAAGGATCCCTAGGAGATTTTTCGTGTATCTCTCTTTAAGAAAATATGAGAGCTTCAATTCCCACCTTGGCACATTATCACCTCTTTTGCCTGAGGACGAGCAAACGTCTAAGCATGGGGGGGTTGCCAAGGAAGTACTAGTATAGTCTAGAGTTCAAGGGGAGCAAATAAAAAAAAAAGAAAAAAAAGAGAGAGAAAAAGTATGATGAAAGAAAAAAAATGATGATGATACAGAAGAAAAAGTATGATGAGAAAAAGAAAGAAAGAATAAATAAATAAATATAATAAAGCTCCCCGGTTTTCTAGCTATGTTTAGTGTTTTTTGAGTTTTCAAGAGGATTCAAGATCAAGACCCATACTCATCTTTCCAACCATGTGCAATCCGATAACGAGGACTTCGTTTGTGCCTCGGGATCACTCTTTGCCATTTGCACATGTCCACCTATCTCAAAAGTGTGTGTATTTTTCTCTCCCCCCTCCTTGATAACATTATTTTTCTAATGACCTTTTTGACGAGTCTCGGTAAGACCATGAGAAGCTAGTCTTGTTTTAATAATATCTCAACTATAATATCTTGGTAGGACTAAACTTTCCTATAGATCCATATAAAGCTTTCCACCATATACTTTGAGAGAGGAAAGGAGTAGAACAAGTAGGCTTAAGAGACTTGATAAGATGAGAGTACATGAGCAAAGTGCAAGATGGTTATTTTTGATCTTCGTAAAGTAATTTTTCTCTTTATCTCATTCTTTATTTTTCAAATTTTCTAAGATTTGTTTAAAAGTTTGAGAGCATGATCAAGTACTTGTGGAAAGAGCTTGAATGATATCTACCCTCCATAAAGATAAAAGTTAGCACATTATGGAACTTTAATGAATATAAATTTAGAGAGCATTATGTTTTCTCATGTATGATCAAGTGCAGGGTGTGAACATTGAAAGGCAATGCTGATATCCATAGAAGGCTTACTCGAGGACGAGCAAGGTTTAAGCATGGGGGGATGTTGGCGGTCGATTTCCGTCAACCTAGCCACATGTTTACCTTCTATGTTGGTATTAATTTGTTATTCACACTAACGATCCTAACCCTGATTATATGTCAAGTTCGCACTCGCATGTGGTTTTTGGAGTTTATTGTTTACACAGGAATCAAGAGCTTAAATGAGGACTTCCGGGTAAAGTTCATCAAGGGTTTTACAAGGTGATTACGGACCCCGGGACAAGTCAAGATACAAGATGAACATGACTCCAAATGAACCAAGGACTAAAGCATGAAGCCGAGAAGTGCTGAGGACCTAGACGGAAGATGCAGGAGTTCATACGCCAAGCACCCTTGTCTAAACCGCAAGGAAAATGACGTCAAGGACCCACATGCAACTCGGCAAAAAAGTTAGGAAGTCGCGAGAAGCAACACGGAGGAAGTCGGGGCCGAATTGGGCCCAGACCGACCGGCCCAGGCCGACCGGCCCAGCCCACTTTGGGCCCGGTTCGGCGCCCCCTTTGACCTAGGTGTTCCTCGGGTTATTTATAGCCCCCGTGCCTCGAGCCACGCAAGAAGCAATTCGTCATCCGCCGCCGAGGAGCAGAGAAGAGAGGGACACCCTTCCGGAGAGGAGAGGGTCGAGATGGTTGACTAGGGTTTCCCTAGCCGACGTGGGAACCTTGCATGGAAGACCACGTCGGAGTTCTAGAAGCTAAGGATCAAGATCAATGTAGGATCCCGGTGGTGATCTTGTCCATGTACTATACTTCATGTTGAATTTGCAAGATTGAATCCAATTTCTAGCGATCAAGTGTTTTCTCTTCTACTTTGTCTTCGCTTGGGTTTTCTTATTCTCCAATCTATTCTGGATAGATTGCATAGGGTGTTCTTGTAGCCATGGTGGCTAGAGGTGCATACCTGACCTACCGAGTGTTTTCAACACGTTCCTCGTGAACGTGCTCTTAGGTTCAGCTACACAATAAGCGGGACATCGTGACAGGATGTTGACCACGTGTACGGTAGGTGCCTTTGAGGGTTGGAATAGAAGCCACGATTTAAAGAGGCTTTTAATGAGATTCGTTTGCTTTATTCTTCTTGGTTTTGGAACTTCAACAAAAGACCCGATCCAATCTCTAGATTGGTTATACCTCCTCTTTCTCTTGCTACCTCCAGTGTTTAGTAGATTAAATGTGTTTTCATGGTTCTTCCTTAGATTAGATGCAAAAACCCCTTTCAAGATCAAAGTGTTTTCCGCTTATTAGATTGGATCTTGCATTACACATTGTTCCACGGATTCGATACCTTGGGTTCAGCACTCAAGGGAAGAAGGGTCCCTTGACTACGACGAGGGATTTGTCCGCTTGCAAGTCCAAACGAACTTTGCAAAGATAATCAAACGTCAACAGTCACCAACTTGGGAAGGTCCCTATCGAGTCAGCCGATGTGTGCCAGACAACACGTATACCTTGGAGATGTTGGAAGGAGAACAGTTCGCAAGGGCTTTAAATAGAAAATACTTGAAGAGATATTACCCAAGCATATGGGTGGATGCCGAAGCCGATTGCTACTTCGTGCTGTTCGGCCGATTGTAGTTTCGAGCTGTAGCCGATTTTAATGAATCGACTCTTGAGTAAAAAATTAGATAGCTGATATTGTGGTCCAAAAAATGTAAAGCCGATCTATCTAACCGATTATATTTTTCGGTTTCCTATTTCGAATATGGCCGATGTAAAAGTCACCCTTAGAACAAAAAATATGAATAGATATATATTTCTTCATCTCTGATACATGGTGATGTTACAATTTCGAAGAGTACATGATGATAAATCAGAAAAATACATGACAGCTGGTTGTGTTCATAATGTTCAGATGAACTGCAATATTATTCAAAAACAAGGGCGAATACAAGGAAAAGCAGATACTAAAAAGCAAAAGGAAGCGCAAGTTTGACGAGATAGATCGCCAGATTCTGTGACCTTTCCTCACAACTCGCCGGCAAACAAGACACATGCTTGTTCTTCTTTCTCATGCTAAGGGGGCATGCCTACTCTCCTCCACCAGCTGATGCACCCAAGACGTGTCACAAGGGTTCTTCTAGCTGTTGAACCTCCTGGCTTCACAAAATGAGGCTAGAGAGAGGGGCATACCCTATACTATATCACATGAATTCTTCTAGCCATCGAGAAATTAGAAGGAAGGAAGAGAGGCGAAAAGCAGAAGCTGGCAACCTATTAGTGGATATCGGGTTTATTTATAGCCCAAGCACTAGGAAGAGATAAGGATGAAGAGGAGCTGGAAAGATGGAAAGAGAAGCACCAGATCCGGTCAAGAAGGAAACATGCGCCCTGTGAATGACTCGGCCTTCAATGGCTGACATTGATTCAGGGATGCATTTCCCGAAATGGGGCCAGCTCCCGTATATTAAATTATTAGGAAATTCCCTATGTTCACAAACTGCGGAACATACATCAAGATTGGTTTTCTCTCAAAGTTGCATACAGAGACTACAATCTTCATAGCATCATTGAGAAGAAAAGCCATTTCAAGCAAAAGCTTATTAACAAGCAATAGTAATTATCTCTTCCTAGAAGCTCTTTTGGAGGGAAATGCCTCTCATTCCTAAAACCAAAGACAACCAATACATTCATCGGGTAAAATTACTATGACTATGATGAACCTGTGGAAGATCCCCTTGGGCAGAGGGATGCATTTTATAAGGGGAAGAAGACAGAAAGGATAATTCAGAGTCACATGGTAAAAAGACATCAGGCAGTATTAGAAGATCATATGCATTCAGAGAGTATCGAAGGAATTGAAATCAAGATCATAGTTCATTCATTGAAAAGATGACACTACCAATTACATAAAAGTGAAAGTCGATTGCATCGTCTGATAATACAATACATTAGAGATTAAGCATATTCTTTGCTTTATCAAGTTCTACCCTGACTAGAGCGATTTCCTCATCTACACAATTCAGTTATTGAAGAAGGTGATTTCTCCTTGCTTCTAAAGCTTTGAGTTTCTTCTCGTCATTGGAAATTACGAGATGAAGACCTTGTTCTTGCCTCGACGACAGCGCCTGCCGATTCGCACTAAAGGCGTTGATGCTCGTCAAGACTCTCTCTACATCATCACGATTGGGGGACTAACAGAAGAACAAAGGAAAACATCTGCAAAATCCAAATAAAGGAGTGACATAAAACCAACTTGGTTCACAGAAGAAGAAGAAGAAGAAGAAGAAGAAGAAGAAGAAGAAGAAGAAGAAGAAGAAGAAGAAGAAGAAGAAGAAGAAGAAGAAGAAGAAGAAGAAGAAGAAGAAGAAGAAGAAGAAGAAGAAGAAGAAGACATTGTTCAAGAGAATGGATGAGGAAAGACAGAAGAGTTCATATTTATAGGCTGATTAGGAATGTTCAGTCAAAGCAATAAAAGAGGAGCGTTGGGAGCTGGCAGAAAAATTAAACCAGTTACAAGTTCCAAGCACTGATACAAGTCTGAAATTGTAGAAAAATATAATATTGGAGCTACACTATTCCTAGGAAATGAATTGCATTAATAGCATCCACGCGGAGTTCATCCACTTCAGCTATCTCCCTACGATTGACATCGGCTGAACCTGAGATCGGTCGTTCCTCTCTATGAATGGCATGGATTTTCCTGACGTTGATTGACTTCTTGCGCTCCATGCCGCTAATTGTTCCTGGGAGATCTGCCAACTTTTTCTTTACTTGAGATAAATCTTCATCAAGTTGCCTTAACTCTTCAAGAAGGCTTATGCGTCTCTGCTCTAGTTGATCAATGCTAGAAATAATGTCAGGACAAGAGTTGGCTAAAGCTTGAATTTGATCATTCAGAATGATTAACTTAGAGTTAAGACCCTCTCGGCTTTTAGCTAGCATCTCCTAACAAGATCTTTTTTCTAGCCGACTCTAAGCTCGTTCTACCCGAAGTTCTTGGCTTTCTATAAAGGCTATTGGATGCAGCTTCTTTACAACATCGGCATGCAGTTGTCCTCTGATCATCTTAAAGATTTCTCTGATCGGCCAAGCATCTTGGACAAGTTGGCCAATATCTTGATTAAGCAAGGGCAGCATGTCTTGAATCCTAGTTCGAACATTGTCGGGAAGCGGACCCAGGGATAGTACTTGAGAAGAGCTGTTGTTGGCGGTCGATTTCCGTCAACCAAGAGCACTTGTTACACTTTGGTTTGAGCTTTGAATTATAACTAACCCGCCACTAGGCATACTAATGATGTAACAAGTTCACGCTTGCATGTGGTTTTTGGAGTATGTTGTTTATGCAGGATTTAAGCGCCTAAATGAGGAGTTCCGGGTAGAGTTCATCGAGCACTTTATGAGAAGATCACGAAGCCCGGCACAAGTCAAGACACAAAGTGAACATGGCTCCAAATGACCTGAGGACCGAAGCATGAAGCCGTGAAACTCCGAGGACCTAAACAGAAGATGCGGGAGTTCGCACGCCAAGTACCCTTATCCAAACCGCGGGGAAAACGACGTCAAGGACCCACATGAAGTTCGGCAAATATTCAAGAAGACACG
Organism: Cenchrus fungigraminus; assembly: GCA_036936925.1. Classification (NCBI taxonomy): domain Eukaryota; kingdom Viridiplantae; phylum Streptophyta; class Magnoliopsida; order Poales; family Poaceae; genus Cenchrus; species Cenchrus fungigraminus. The sequence goes on along the minus strand of CM072771.1, from coordinate 84,949,439 downwards.
AGAAGTGTCGGGGAGCAAAACGGGACCGAACCAGACCGAAAAGGGCCTAGGCCGGCCGGCCCACCCCTTTTTCGTGCCGGTTCGTGTCCCCCTTTGACCTAGATGCTCCTCGGTGTATTTATATCCCCTGGCTCCGACAGCCGCCACATCAATCCACTAGAATTTGGCGAAACCTAGAAGCAAGCACCGGAGGGAGACGACCGCGGCCATGAGTCCTTGAAGCTGTCTAGGAGATGGCCTAGGCCGACCCTAGCCGCCATGGCCGCCCTGCGTTGTTGTGGCATGGCGGAGTTCCAGAGCTACATGTTCATCATCTTAGGTATGATCTCGGTGGTGATGGTGTAATACATACTTTCAATGTGAAATCTTGTCATTCGATCTATTAGGGATTCCATGTCTCCATCTATACTTTTTACCTATCATGAATGTGATTTAATCCTTAGTCTAATGCTAGGTTAGACTGTACAGCATGCTCTACGTAATCGTGTGAAGGACCGAATAGGCGACCAGAGAGGCGGGGAGTGAATGGGAGCCGATAAAAAATTCTTCCCAAAGGATGAACTCGGCCTATACCCCGATTGCCACTCCGATCACTCGCACACACCAAAGAAGCTCTAGACTAGGCACACAAAAGCCCACAAGACCTAGAGACAAGCAACAAAGCAAAGAGCGGAAGCACAAGATAAGAAACAAAGGGACTTAGCCAAATCTGCGAGGTCCAGGGCGGACTGTCCGGCAGTACGGGCGGACTGTCTGCGGGGAGGGGGCGGACTGTCTGCACGACCCTCGCGGACTGTCCGAAATTGCGGACAGAACCTCCAGAAGCGCTCCCCAAAAAATCGGACCATCCGCGAGGGACCCGTGGACTGTCCGGCCCTTCACGGACCGTCTGACACTCGAGTACGGACCGTCCACAAACTCCGTGCAACCAAAAACACCCGAGGCAACGGATCCAAACACGGGTACACAAGAACTCGCGAAGAACACGACAAACAACTGAGCTGTCAGGGCCCTTGCGGACTGTCCGCCGGCCACTTGCGGACTATCCGCACCGCTCGGATAGAAGCAGAAATAGCCCGCGCGTGAGGTCAACTCCTGCAAGCCATCACCGGATCTCCCAAACCACTTGAGCTCTTGAGACAAGATTTGGAGGATATGAGAAGCGTCACTAGGTGAAGCTATGCCTTAAAAATATCGACCTCTAACTCACTAAATGACCAGGAATCGTGGATCACATAAACAACCTCCAAGAACTCAGGTTCCTCCAAGAACTCGCGAATCGAAGGGATTTCCCGGCGTTTGAGGGGTCAAGATCACACCCAAAGATGCACAAGGCATCCACCCATGACTCCCTCAAATAAATCCGAGGAAAAACACCCTCTAATCAACGAATCGAGCGAAGAACAAAAGCCCCCAAAAATGGCTCTTAAAAAGACACGAAAATCACAAAGAGCTAAAAAAGGGAAGGAATCACAACGTCGAATGCTTCCATACATCCAGAGGTCAGAGTCTGTACAAGAGTCTAGCCTAAGCAAATACTAGGAAAAGAAACAGTCCAGAGCGAGTCCAGAGCTAGAGAGGGAGAGATGCCATCCACCTCTCCGCTATATATATGAAGTTCACCGGAGGAGGCAAATGACCACGCTACCCCTACAACTTAAACTTGAGATACACACCCCTCAGGGGCATTTTGGTCAAGTCTTCGGATATTCCCATCGAGCGGACACACTTCCACCACTAACTTGCTTAGCCTCGACGCAAACCCCGCGATCACGCCATGTGCCCCCCACCTCGAAACTTCCCGACGCTCCCGGATCACCATCTACGTCGCATCGGGTCTCCGGCCTTGGTTTTGAGGCCCAAATCAAGAAACCCTCCACCGATGGTTTTGTGGGCAAACCACCAAACCCCGCGTGCAAGCTTCGGCCTCGAACCGCTACCTTGCACCGGCCCATGTCCATGACTTCCACTTGCTCTTGTTGCACCACACGACTCGCACTTGACCCCATCGGCCACCGGGTCTATCAGACCAAGCCTACTTGCCTCTCCATCACCCGGAGGCCAAACGGCTAAGGCCTTTCGCGCTTGTTCTTCACCTGCAACAACACGAGTCAAACCGCAACCTGTACCTGCACACTGAGCCAAGCATCAGTCCACACAACATTGTCAATCACTCATCACTAAAGAGCGACCCTCCACTGGTCTTCAGACACACCTGGTCCTCAATCTCCCCCCTGATGAGTGCATTGACAACACCCATAGTAACCAACACAGAGAAAAAAACAAAACAACCACGAACACAAACCTCCAACAAGTGATCCAAAGCCAAAGGACAAGCGAAAAACAAGATCACTTGCCAGACCAAGTCTCGGCCCCCTAAGGCAAGGGCAACGGCTCAACACAGCCGAGACAAACAAAGCTCCCAAAGAGCACTCCACAAAGCACAAAACTCAGGCAGACCAAAGGAGCTCCCCCTGCACATATGCAAACTCCCCCTGAGCAAATGCAATCTTTTCTCAAATTTTTCTCCCCACATGGAAAATCTCACAATTTCTCCCGCTTCCATATAGATTCTCCCCCTTGTTGAAAATGCATGAATCAAGGTACCATGAAAGTGCACAAATGCATGTCAATCTACCAAGCTTCTCAGATATACAAAGAGCACAACAAAATGCTACAAATGAGACATAGAGCAAGCAAAATAGACATGTTGTAGTTAGCACATTGCCATAAAGAAGGTAGAAACATAGATACATGTGACATGGCCAAAAGCAATTTTAAGCAAGTTTTACAAATCAAATTCATCTCATGAGCAAAGCCCTATCCATGGTCAATTTGAGAAAAAATGAGCAAGATCACACAAAGCTCATACAAGATCACAAGTTCTCATCACAAGATCATAGCAAACGCCCATAAGCTACTACATGTCATGTCAAAACCACCGAGCCATGTGTCTACTTCTTAAAATGAGACTTCTCATGGTAGACATCATGAAACGGTTTAGCACCCAAGATATATACATGAAAGCATAAAGACATGATTATGAGCACATTTTTCAAGCATAAGGCGATTCATAGACCAATTTCATTTTCAAATTTAAGCATGGTACATGAAATGACTTTGCGGCAAAAAGAAGCTTGTGCTCCTCCACAAGTGAACATATGGGCTAAACATTCAACATGACAAATGGGTCTTTGACCCCAAGCGAAAAAAGCATGATACTCAAGCACAAACTGAGCATGATTTAGGCATTTGAGCATGAAAAAGAATCTACTCATGAGTGAAGCATTTTTAGCATTTTCACCAAAAAGGAAGCTATCTCATCATGAACATATGATAATACCATCAAGAGCATAGCGTTCACATCACCATTCCCAAAGCATGCACATATCCACATATAGCACATCATAGTGATCAACGTATATAAGAGAAGCTCATCCTACCACAAATGATCCAAAGATGGCTATCCTACCATGTTTTGTACAAAAATGAAAATACATGCAATGCAATGCCACAAATGATACATATATCACATATATAAATAAGAAGCTCTAAGATCCAGCTAAAAAGGGAAACACACTCCAAGTTCACCTTGCAAGCATGTGAAGGTAACTAGGTCAAGTGGTTTAGTGAATGTGTCGGCTAGCTGATCTTGGGTAGGTACATTGGACAAAGAAATGTTCATTTTCTCAATATTGTCCCTCAGAAAATGATATCTCACTTCGATGTGTTTACTCTTGGAGTGAAGGACTGGGTTTTTGGCTACACTTATGGCACTGGTGCTGTCACAAAAGAGTGGAACCTTGGAGCACTCCTCACCAAAATCGCTCATAGTGTAGGTCATCCATAGGAGCTCGGAACAACAACTGGCTGTAGCAACATACTCGGCCTCTGTAATGGACTGGGCTACACTAGATTGCTTGCGAGACGACCAAGAGACCAAAGAAGATCCAAGAAACTGGCAACAACCTGAGGTAGACTTGTGGTCCAAACGACACCCAGCAAAATCAGTATCGGAGAATCTGTGAAGTCTGAGTGTCGACGAGGCAGAATACCAAAGACCAAACTCAGGAGATAGTTCAAGAACATGAAAATCCTCTTGACGGCCTGTCGATGTGAAGTCCTCGATGAAGCCTGAAAACAAGCACACAGACACACACTGAACTGTATATCCAGCCTCGTTGCCGTCAAGTAGAGGAGGGAGCCGATCATGCTTCGGTACTCCTCTGGTCCACGGGTTCACCATCCTCAATCGTATCCAAAGCCGTAGTGGTACTCATCGGTGTAGTCAGTGGCTTGGAGTCGTTCATGCCAAACTTCTTCACCATATCCTTGGTGTACTTGGCCTGATGTACAAACATCTCATCCTTGCACTACTTGATCTGGAGTCCTAGGAAAAACTGCAGCTCGCCCATCATAGACATCTCAAATTCCCTGCTCATGTCATCTGCAAATCTGGCAACAAGATCATGAGAAGAGCCACCAAAGATTATGTCATCCATGTAAATCTGAACAATCAACAGGTCATTTCCATGCTTAAGGAGAAACAGGGTCTTATCAACTGTGCCCATCACAAACCCCTTGCTCAGTAAAAATCCTCTCAACCTACCATACCAAGCTCTCAGTGTCTGTTTCAACCCATAAAGCGCTCTCTGGAGTTTGTATACACGGTGTGGGTATCTCTCACTCTCAAACCCCGGGGGTTGCCTCACATACACTTGTGACGCCCTAGGTTTTTGTCAGATGGTGAGATCTAGATAGCCCACGGGGGTGTTAATCCCTGTGGTTTAGTTGTTCGGCGAGGTGGAATCTAAGGCTAAGAACTCGAAGGTTGTGCAAGAGCACACGGAACACAGAGAACACGGCGAGTTTATACTGGTTCGGGCCTCCGGAGAGTAAAACCCTACGTCCAGTTGTTGGCATAGATTGCTTGAGTATTGCGTATTGGTACAAGGGGTCGCCCTGCCCGCCTTATATTGGCCAGCGGACAAGGTCGGTTCCCAGACTCCAGGTCGGATACGACCAGGAGACCTAAATCTAGCTGACTACGACATTTGCCATATCCGTCGATCTGCTTTGGTCGAAATCCACCGATGTCTTGTCTTGTTCGCCAAGTCTTGAAGTCGTTCCGGATGAGGTCGTCTAGAGAATCTTCTGGAAGGTCTTCAGGAGGTCGTGTGGGCCGCCAACTAGGTCGGTTGGGCCCACTGACTGGTCGGCGGGTCTTCTGGTAGGCCGGACCCACTTGTCGGGGACGGCCGTGAGCCTGGTCGGTGGGGACCCAGGGGTACCCATGTCTCACAAGCCCCCGAGCGAGGTGTATGCGCAGCGATCTTAGAAAGGTCACGACGGAGTCGTGGAGCTATCGAGAGGTCGAGTAGCTTGCACGTCGGTCAAAAAGAACAAATCAGCTTAGCAGCCGACCTGTCTGAAGTCTTTGCCGAACGAAGGGAGGTCGAGTGCGACCTATAGGAAGCAGGCTTCTGATAGATCGAAACGACGATGAAAAAATTTCAGAGGGCATCAAGGATGCACTCATAGAGTAGTATCTGAGCATCGTGGCGGGCAGGATGGCCGATATGATGATCCAAAAAAGAAAGAGGAGAAAGAAGGTAGGTCGAGTAACGACGTGATGAGAAACAGGTTTCCCAACAGGTTGGTATGACGAGGGAATCAAGAGGGCGTCGAAGACGCTCTCGTAGAGTAGTCCCCGAGCATTGAAACAGGCAACGTGGCTGGTTTGATGCTCAAAAAAGAGAAGAAAAGCTGAGTCATGGTCTTGGTTGAACGGAGTGTAGAGACACCCAGATCTCCCAGCATGGCTGCAAGGAGTCTGGCAGGGCCAACCTCGTGGAGGCCTTGTAGGCATGCCGACCTCGAAGAGGCCTCAAATCAATAATGCCTAGTATCCGAGGATACCCAGCAGGATCTTGAAACGCACGTCGCATGAAGAAGTCATCTATGGTGGTCGAAACGATCGACGATGAAGCTGTTGAAAAATATTGATCTTGAACATATGGAGTGTAGAGACACCCAGATATCCTGCATAGCTGCAAAGAGTCTGGCAGAGCCACCCGAGGCATGCCGACCTCAAGAAGGTCTCAAGTCTATAGCGCCCAAGCACCCGGAAGCACTTGGCAGGGCCGTCAGGCGCGCACCCCACAGGGAGGCCTTCGTTCCTGATGTAAAACTCCTGGGTGTCCAGAGCAGACTGGCAGGGCTACAAGAGCACACCGACCTCGGAAGGTCACGCATCCAGGGCGCCCAACTAGGTTGGCAGAACCGTAGACATACCGAGGTATTGCAAGACCTAAGTATTAAGGCGCGCCGACCTCAGGAAGGTCGTTTTGGTGTCCAGACGACCAACATAGCTGCCAGTCGTCCAGTGGAGCCATGGTACTGAGGTGTTGACGACCTCAGCAATAGGCACACCGACCATGGGGGCCCGACGAAAATCGTAGATCTCCATGATGCTTCTGATCTCCAGGCGCCCAGAAGGATCTGGCAGAGCAGTGAGGCACGCCTACCCCGGAAGGTCTTCAATCGAACCTACAACCATTCTGCTTAGGAAACAAAAATATAGGCTGATTGGAATAGGTCCATTTACGTGCAGAGCCATAGCGGGTGCACCAGGACGCAGAGCCTAGCGGGTGCAAATAAAAGACATCAGGTCGTAGAGGAAGGTCGTCGTATGGGTCTTAGTTAGGCGCTGGGCCTTCTGACACATGGTCAGGTTTTGTCATGTACCGTTGACTGCAGGATCACGGGTCAACAGTGGTCGGAGATTCCCTTGCCGCCCGGAAACCGACAAACTACCCACGAATAGAGGGGGGTACTGTAGCCATGTGACTCTGCGGCGGGCTCAGGCATCATTGATGCACTAGCGACAAAAGACGTCGCGAGACAGGAAATAAAGTCATCACCTTTAATCGCGCACATGTCTGCAGGCCCTCTGGACCATGTGGCGACAGTGTCATCACTCAGCCACCTACCCGAGGTCTGGCTTCGGCTATAAATAGCGCCGTGAGACTGAAGGAAGCAAGCATCGAGCATTGTTGAGCTATGAAGCCGCAGGGTAGTTTCGAAGCTATGCCATGGGCATGTGTTCGTCCACCAGATTGTAGATTGCTGTGTTTGTAGAAGCTTGGAGCTAGGAGAACTCTCGCGAAATGTAGGCAGCACCCCCACTCTTTGTACCGTGTCTCTGCATGGTACCAGGTAGAGTTTGGAGGTGATGCTGTACCAGCTCGAGGTGCAGCTGGGTGTCGCTGGTGAGCATCGGGTGCTCGTCGGGGGTCAGAATCCCGCGCCGAAGAGCAAGCTCGTATCTGCATTCCAATAGTCGGGGCCGAACGTGCCCTGCTACGTGTGACGTCCGACAGCTATCTCCCGCAAGGCTGCCATCAAGGTCCTGGTGCTAGGAGAAATCTCACGACATGCTCTGCTTCGGCAAAGTAGGTCGCACAGATTGCTCTGGGTAGACCAGGTCTTGTAGTATGTTTATTTTTTATTCCGGGTTCTGGATCTAGTGAGGTCGCAGGCGACTTGTGTACCTTCGGACGACCCGTGTAATGTTCGCTCTCTTCTGTCATGTATTTGGTCGTTTTGACAAAATGATTTGTCAAAGACCTAAATTGATATGATTTGGGGGCTTATTGACCTTGTGAGGATCGAAATATTGTCATCGGGATGACCTAGAGACGTTGCTGTGACTGACGACCTAAACTTGGAGCTTAGGTCGTTACTCATTCTTTTGGCGAAAAATCCGGTGTGATCTTCTCGCGAGATTATCGGAACAGAGCTGTTGCGGTGAGCACCGTACGGCGGAAGGAGCCGCAACGGGCGGACCCGGTGGACCCCCCTATAAATAGAATATCGAGGGTCGGGGTTGACCACACTCATCGCCTTCCTCCTCCCGTCGCTATCGCCGCCACCGCGCCGTAGCCTTGCGCTCGCTTTCCTTACGCGCGCCTCCATCCCATCGCCGGCTCCAGCCATCCGCGTGCTAGCGCCGCCGCCCGCGCCGTTCGTTGCTGCGCATGCGCATCAAGACCTTGTGTACTTTCAGATCCAGATCCAAACCTAGTGCAGAAATGGTGGCGGAAGCTGTCCCCATCCCGGACCCACGCACTGTGTGGGTGCGGTCGACGATGACGGAGGCCAAGATCCAATCCTTGGTGGACCGTGGGCTGCTGAGGCCGAAGGAGGAGGTGGAGTGGAAGGCGGTGGTGGGAGAGGAGTTCCTGACCGAGGACGTGAAGGAGCAGGTCGTCTTCGCGTCGTGCTTTGAGCGTGGCTTCAACCTCCCCGTGGGTGACTTCTTCCGGGGTCTTCTCTACTACTACAAGCTGGAGCTAGTACATCTCATTCCCAACTCCATCACTGTAGTATCGACCTTCATCCACTTCTGTGAGGCATATCTGGGGATATCGCCTCACTTTCTTCTTTGGAGGCACCTGTTCTGTGTGAAGAGTACTGGCAAGAGGTCTGGGCCAGTGGGGGCTGTAATGTTCTGCTTGAGGTCGGGCCTCAAGTCAGAGTGGATAGACAGTGATCTCCCCGACAACACTGCTGGGTGGAGGTCGGAGTGGTTCTACATCGCCGACCAGCTGCCGGCCCTTCCGCGTCGTTCTGGCCACAAGCCCGTGAAGATTTCTGAATGGGACTTGGGGCTGTCTTCTCGTGAAGCTGATGACATCAAGGAGGTCCTGGAGCTGGTCCAGGACCTGAAGAACCGGGGTGTGACAGGGGGTTCGGTCGCCAGGTCATTTTGCCGGCGGCTGATTTAGCCGATCAAGGATCGGGTCCACCCCGCGTATGAATACTGGGGGCAGTCAGACCCCACTAGTGAGGTGAACCGCAAGGTCTCCAAGGAGGAGATGGCGGCCAGGGTGTCCCAGATCTACTCTGGGAAGGTGAAGATCAAGAAGTGCCCCAAGGCACATTCGCTGAAGAGGCCGGCTGACCCGGTAAGTCCTGGGACTATTTTAGGTCGCTTTACTCCGTTTGTAGATTTACGTCGTTTTACCCTTTTGGTCGTTGGTTGTTGCAGGATCGTGAATGTCAGTTTTGGTGCCCTGCACCTCTTCGCGAAGGCGAGCAGCACCGGCAGAAGCTGAGGTCAGACAAGTACCAACCTCCGGCAGCCTGGCTGCTGGAGTATTACGAGTCCGACTCGTCGGTGGAGGCCGATGAGGACACCGACATTGAGGTCGGTGGCGACGCCGGGACCGGCCCAGAGGCGGGTAGTGCCGCGAAGCCCAGGCGCAAGACCAGGGCGGCGGTAGCGAAGCAGTCAGTCTCGACGGCTGCTGTTAAGGTCACCGCGGTAAAGGCCGCGGAGAAGAAGAAGAGGAAGAGGAAGACAAGTCCACCGCCGGCGGTTGAGACGCCGGTGATTCCTACGCCTCCGTCCAGGGAGGTCGAATCTGATGAAGAAGAAGATGAAGCCACCGGTCGTAGAAGAATGATCGGTGAGGAGGTCGTTGAGCCCCGCAGCCAAGAGGCAGCGGGAGTTGGCGCAGAAGACGACGGAGGATGCCCTCCATCAAGGATTGGAGGCGCAGCGAGCTGTCGCTGCTACGCAGGCAAAGATGCCTGTTTTGAATAGGCCGCGCATTTTTAGGCCGAAGCCTCGAGTCCCGACCATCACGAGGTAAGGTCTTGAACACTCGATATCTCTAACTCATTGTTGCCGTGTTTTTTATGCTTGTTTGTGTGTGGTGGACTATGTAGGTCGGTTGCGGAGCCTCAGCGCGCCCTGGGCGCTCAGGCTTCGCCTTCCCGCACGAGGTCGCCCGACCCTAAGGTCGTGGCGCAGTCATTGGTTGACGATGCGAGAACGGTGACCCCGCCACCGGCTGCTGATGAAAGGGGGGCGACTCCGCCGCCGGCTACAGACTCAAGGACGACGACTCCGCCGGCTGCAGATGATGCGGGAGCAGGAGGTGCCGTGGGGGACATCGGAACGTCGGCTTCTCCGTGGGTCATTGACGTGGATCCCATCAGCGCGAGGCCTGGTGGGATGGAGAAAGACCTGGTCAAGGATCAGGCCCAGATTGACCAAGCGCCGAAAGGTCCGGGGACGTCTGGCGCACAGGTACCTGATTCTTCTCCGTCGAGCCCGAGGTTGCCACGACGAGAGATTGACTGGAATAATACCCCTTGGCAGGAGGACATCTTTGACGACAATGAAGATATGCAGGTTGTGCGGACCGGCATTATAACCATCAACGTTGCACTGATGGTGAGTTTGTCTCTGATGTTTTTTCTGACGATGTGTTGTTGAGTTGTTACTGACGAGGTGTTGTGTTATACCAGGCGCTAGCAGATCGTGCGAAGAGCCGGATCGACCTGCTGAATAACGCTGAGACAACGCAGCGGCGGGTTACTGAACTTGAGCAAGAGCTCAAACAGGTCCGCAAGGCGGCGGCCGTAGAGAAGAAGAAGCTCGAGGACGAGCTCGCCGAGGAAAAGCGCAAGACCCAGGAGGCCAATGCGCAGTTCAATGCTGTGAGCATAGGTAAGGTCAAGACTTTATGTTGTTAATCCTCTTGTAGAGCTGAGGTCTTTGTGTTGAGTATCAATTTTGTTGGATATTTTGCAGACTTCCGCAAGCGTGAGGAGGACCTCAACAACGATATAAAGAACACCAAGGAAAAGGTCCAGTCCTTGGAGGTGACGCTTTGTGAGGTCGAGGCTGGGGGCCAAGAGCTCAAGCGGGCGATGAAAGAAGCTGCTGACAGTGAGTATGCCGTATCTCAAAAGCTGGCTTATGAGAAATGAGCTCGGCAAGACCTTGAGGTCAATCTTGAGGTGGCTTTGAAGTCATTGCAGAATGACCAAGTAACCATTGCAGGATATGAGGTGGAGCTGAACGACCTGAAGGGCGCCGCCAATTACGCTATGGACTGCATAGCGGTGCCGGTTGAAGGGGGGGAGGCCAAGTCTGTTGTTGATCGTCTCATAGAGACCCCTGACAGACTCCTCACGTTGCTGAAGGCGACGAGCTTGGCGGTAGCTACTGATGCGCTGGTGAGGGTGAAGTCGCACTACCCCGATGTTGACATGGCCAAGGTCAAGGGGGGTACTGATGTTGAAAAAGACCTCGCAGCCCTGGAGCTGGAAGTTCAAGATGCCGCCATGGAAGTGGCGAACTCCTTGGACTATGAAGGTGATGACAGCGGGCAGTAGTCTTGGACTGAGAGCTGTACCTCCTCCTCTTCTCTGTTGTGTAAACAATGCTTCTTGATGAATATTTTGTTATGCCTAAGTGAAGTACTTGCCTTGTGCCTGCGCGAGCTTGGTAGTCTTGTAGATGATGACGTGTTGTTTCTTGCCTCGCTGACCACTACTCACGGAGAGGCTGGCTTACCGACCTCCACCGCTCAGCGTGGAGGCTTACGTGAGGTCGGCGTGCGAGGAGGAGTCTAGGACTCAGGTCTGGCGACCTTATCGACCAAGCATGCTCGCAGCGACAGAGGGCGCATACTCATTAGGGACGATGTCCTCAGGTCGAACGACCCTTAGGTTGGCTTTGAGCCAAGCCCCCGAGCATGTCGAGGGGGAGGAGTAGGTGAAAATTATAACCCTCAGGTTTTACGACCCATGTGTTGGCTTTAGCCAAGCCCCCGAGCGTGTCGAGGGGGAGGGTTGATGACACGAGAGAGGAGAAGGTAGGGCTCGGCACACAGCAGATGACTGCTTGAACTAATATTTATTTAATCTGAAAAAGGTAAAAAGGAAAACATAGCTGTAATTAAAAACTATTCTACGGGTAGAATCGTCGTAGATGTTCCACGTTCCAAGGGTTTGGCACTCCTTGCCCGTCACCCCATTGGAGGCGATATGTGGATGGACTGATGACTTCGGTGATGATAAAAGGTCCTTCCCAGGGGGCAGAAAGCTTGTGCATGGCATCGGTCTTCTGAATGCGCCTGAGGACGAGGTCGCCAACGTTGAAGGAAGTTTCCCTAATGTTGCGATCGTAATACCGACGAAGTTGTTGGTCGTGACGAGCTTGTCTCATGACGGCAGCTAGCCTCTGTTTTTCAAGGCTATCTAGGTCAACTTGACGTGTTTGCTCGGCTTCTCCTTCCTCGTAGAATTGGATGCATGGAGCTCCAAAGGCGACGTCGGTGGGTAATATGGCTTCTGATTCGTAGACCAAAAAGAAGGGTGAAAAGCTCGTGGCGGAGCTGACTTGGGTCCTTAGACCCCAAATCACGTGTGGTAGCTCGACTAACCACCGGGTGGCGTAGTTTGAGGCATCGTCAAAGATACGATCTTTGATAGCCTGAAGGACCATGCCATTGGCACGCTCGACCTGGCCGTTGCACCGAGGGTGGGCGACCGAGGAATAGTAAATGTCGATGGTGTTGTCCTGACAAGAATCCCAAAAGGCAGAGCCGGTAAAGGTTGTGCCCAGGTCGGTGATGATCCTGTTAGGTACACCGAAGCGGTGTGTTATGTCTTGCATGAATTTTGCTGCTTCTTCCGATGTTACTTTCGCAACAGGTCGGACTTCAATCCACTTGGTGAATTTGTCGATGGCTACTAGTATGAACCTGTATCTGCCTGGGGCCGTTCAGAACAGTCCTACTGAGTCGAGACCCCACATGGCAAAGGGCCATGATGGAGGAATTGTGCACAGGGCCTGTGCTGGCAGGTGCTGCTGTTTGGCAAAGAATTGGCATCCTTTGCACCTCTTTACGAGGTCTTTTGTGTCGGTCATGGCCGTGGGCTAGTAGAATCCAGATCGGTACGCCTTACCGACCAGTTTGGCAGATGCTGCGTGGCAGCCACATTTGCCGCTGTGGATCTCAGCCAGGAGCTGTAGACCTTCTGATAGCAAGATGCACTTCATCAAGACGCCTGTGGAGGCGGCTTTTCTGTAGAGGTCGGTACCAATCATGACATAGTTGGCACTTCGTCGTGTGATACGCTCACGTTCTGCTTTGTCTTCTGGAACGAGTTGGTCGAGTATGAAGTCTATGAAAGGCTTGCGCCAATCATCTTCTTTTTCTGTCATCAGCACGTCGCGGGGGGGTGCTGACGCTTGTTCGTGTTGAGGTGAATCTGGACTGTCTGGGTCCAGTAGCTTGATTGAAGGCTTGCGTAGGTCTTGGACGAACACGCCTGCCGGGACTAGAGCTCGTCGAGAGCCTAGTTTGGAGAGTACATCGGCTGCTACGTTGTTGTTTCGTGGTACGTGCTGAAACTCAATCCCTTCGAAGTGGCCTTCGAGTTTGCGAATCTCAGCACAGTAGGCATCCATTGTGTCTTTGATGCAGTCCCACTCCTTGTTAACTTGCTCGATGACGACCTTGGAATCGCCAAAAGCTAGTAGTCGCTTGATGCCAAGGGACACTGCTATACGGAGTCCGTGAATCAGGGCTTCGTACTCCGCTCCATTGTTGGAGGCCTTGTAGTGTATCTGCAGGACGTACTTGAGCTGTTCCCCCTGAGGAGAGATGAGTAATACGCCTGCACCTGCGCCTTCAAGGTTTAGGGCACCATCGAAGTACATTATCCAATGTTCAGGCCGCTCCTTGGGAGGGGGCATCTGGATCTCTGTCCACTCGGACACAAAGTCCGCGAGGATCTGTGACTTGATTGCTTGCCGAGGGCAAAACTCGATGTCAAACTCTCCAAGCTCGACCGACCATTTGACGATGCGGCCGTTGGCGTCACGATTGCGGATGATTTCTCCTAATGGAAACGATGATGGGACCGTGATCTTGTGGGCTTGGAAGTAATGACGAAGCTTTCTCGACGTAATTAGGAGTGCGTAGAGCAACTTCTGAGGCTGTGAGTAACGTGTCTTAGCGTCGGCCAGGACCTCACTCACGTAATACACAGGTCATTGAACAGGATAGGCCTGCCCTTTTTCTTCTCGTTCAGCGACGAGAACCGTGCTGACCACATTAGTGGTGGCAGAGATGTAAAGGAGGAGTGTTTCTCCCGGAACTGGTGGTGTCATAACTGGTGGTGTCGTCAAGGATTCCTTGAGAGCTTCAAACGCCTTTTGTGCCTCGTCGTCCCACACGAACTTGTCTGCCTTCTTCAATAGCTTGAAGAAGGGTAAGCCTTTCTCGCCGAGCTTGTTGATGAAACGACCTAGAGCCGCCATCATCCCTGTAAGCTTCATGACATCTTTTTTGCTAGATGGCTTGGCCATGTTGCGTATAGCGTCGACCTTCGCAGGGTTGGCTTCAATGCCTCGATGCCCGACCATGAAGCCCAGGAGCAATCCGGAGGGTACACCGAAGACACACTTGGTCGGGTTGAGCTTCCATTGGAACTCCCGTAGATTGGCGAAGGTTTCAGTGAGGTCGGCGATGAGCTGATCTTCCTCGGTAGTCTTGATGACCACATCGTCTACGTAGGCTTCGACGTTCTTCCCGATCTGTGACTTCAGGCACTTCTGAATTGCCTTCTGATATGTTGCTCCAGCGTTTTTTAGGCCAAAAGTCATGACCTTGTAGCAGTAGATGCCATGGGGCGTTATGAACGTTGTTTCGTCTTCGTCGTCGGGGTGCAGGGCTATCTGGTGATATCCCTAGTAGCAGTCGAGGAAGCAGAGTAGAACGCTACCAGCCGTGGAGTCCACGACCTGGTCAATGCGAGGAAGAGGGAAGGGATCTTTCGGGCAGTGCTTGTTGAGATCGGTGTAATCGATACACATCCTTAATCCACCAGTTTTCTTTGGTACAAGGACCGGGTTTGAGAGCCAAACCGGGTGTTTACACGCTCTGATAAATCCTGCAGCTAAGAGCTTACAGACTTCTACTTCTATGGCCTGCTTTCTATCTTTTGCAAATCGCCGGAGCTTTTGCTTGATAGGTCGTGCAGTCTTGTTTACTTCAAGTGCGTGCTCAGCCAGCCTCCTGGGGACACCGAGCATGTCGGAAGGGCTCCATGCGAAGATGTCAGCATTGTTCTTGAGGAAACTGGTGAGCGCGAGTTCCTATTTGGGGTCGAGGTTGGCCCCGATGACCACTTCCTTGGATGCGTCGGGCAGGCCGAGGCAAACCTTCTTTACAGCTGGACTTGGGTCCAAAGCTGTGCTTGTGCGCTTCTGCTCTGGCACGTCCAGAGTGGTTTGGTCGATCTTGGCAGCCTGGGCGACCATGACCGTTGCTGCAGCTTTGACTGCGGAGTCTTTGGAGAGCTCGACGGTGGCGCTCTTGCAGTTGTAGGAGACCATGATGTCCCCGAGGACGGAAAGGATTCCGTTTGGTGTCGGCATCTTCATGATGAGGTAGGTGCGATGAGGTATGGCCATGAATTTGGCCAGCATAGGTCAGCCGAGGATGGCATGGTAGGAGGAGCGGAAGTCCGCGACCTCAAACGTTAAGTACTCCGTGCGGAAGTTCTCCTTTGTGCCGAAGGTAACCGGCAAGCATACACGACCAATGTGGTATGCAGCCTTGCCGGGTACAACCCCTTAAAAGGGTTCGTCGCAGGCGGTCATCTTGTTGAAGTCGAAGTCCATCTTTCTGAGCGTCTCTGTGAAGATGATGTTCACGCTGCTGCCCCCATCAATGAGGGTCTTAGGCAGGAACACCCCGTCGACTATGGGGTTAACGACTAGCGGGTAGGTCCCGGGGTCAGGTATGTGGACCCAATGATCTTTCCTGGAGAAAGTAATTGGGAACTCCGACCAACGTAGAGGTTCTGGAGTTTCAGTGTTGACGTGCCCGATCTCCCTTGCGTTCGATCGGAGCTGCCTGTTGCTTTTGGTCGCTTGGCGACCACCGACGATGAAGTTGATCTCTCGGTTGGCTGATTGAAACGCACCATTAGGGTTGCCCCCTTTAGGTGGTGGTGGTGGAGAGCACTCCTTGTGGTTGTTGTCGTTGTGGTTGTGGTCGTCCTGGCGACGTCGATCATCATGCCGATCATCTCGGCGGTCATTGCACTGGTCATCACGGCGATCACCCCTTCGGTCGTCACGCCTATCGTTGCGGTTGTCGTCATGACGATCGTTGCGACGGTAGTTGTCACGTCTGTCATCGCGGCGGTAGTCGCGGCGATGATCACGTCGATCCCTGTTGTCGTTCCGACGGTAGGGTCTGCGGTCACGGTAATCACGTCGATCAGGTCGACGGTTACGGTTGTCGAAACGCCGGTCACCGTTCTGGTCGTCATTGTTGTCGCTCTTGGCCTTCTTTGATTCGGAGGGTACCCCAAGGGCACGCTTCAGCTGCTCGCACTCCCTCATGGTATGTTTGGCGTCGCGATGGAACTGACATTGGTCGTCCATGACCATGTTGAAGTCACCCTCGAGGAAGGTGGAAGGTTTTGGTGGATCTGCCATGTAAGCTTCGCCAGATCGCTTGCGCGACCTGTTTCCTCCATCATCGTGATCCTCTCCATTGAAGTCGTGCATCACCGCGTCATGAGTGTCGACTAGCTTATCGACGTAAGCCATGAGGTCAGCGATGGTGTGAGCGTCAGCTTCATGGATCTTCTCGAAGAGCTTGATGTTGGTGACTCCCTTCTTGTAGTAGGCGATGAAGTCCTTGTCTTTGACACCCGCGAGGGTGTTGCGGTTCTCGAAGTAGCGGTTGGTGTACACCCGAAGAGTTTCGTCGCGTCTCATCCGCACTTTGGCGAGGTGATGAGTGTTACCAGGTCGGTTATAGGTCACCTGGTAATTGGTCGTGAAGAGCCGAGACAATGTTGCCCAAGAGGTGATGCACTCTACTGAGAGATTGTCGAGCCACAGGAGTGGCGCCTTGCCCATCACAAGGGGGAAGTATCCCGCCATGTGGTCTTCGTTGCCTCCAGAAGCGCATGCTGCGATGCTGTACATTTTGAGCCATATACTTGGGTCGGAGCGACCGTCATATTTCTCGATAGCTGGCTTGAAGTCTTTGGGGTATCTGATCGTCCGGAGACGTCGTGAGAACGCAGGGAAGTTGTTGACCGCACCCGGGCTTGCTGACGGGGCGTAGGTCGTCGGGATGACGTAGAGGTCATCGGGAGGGCCGTTGTCTTGGTCGTACTGGGCGCGTCGTAGAAGTTCTTGGTCATGCATGTTCCGCAGCTCTGTTGCTTGGACGGGGTTGTTGGCATCAAGGGCGTCGGGGACCCCATGATCGCGGTCGTAGTTAGCACGTTGTGCTATCTCCACTTCGTCTCTTATACGTCGACGCTGACTTCCTTCAGCGTGGTTAGCTTGCACCGGTGAAGGTTGTGCTCCGGTGTTTTGCCTTGGGTTTGCGGCGGCGTTTTGCCTTGGGTGTTGGCAGCATTAGCTGCATTATTGGCGACATTACCTGCAGCATTGGCAGTGGCATTGACTGGAAGGTTGGCTGCAGCATTGGCAGCAGGGTTGGCAGCAGGGTTAGCTCCAGCGTTGGCGGCGGGATTGGCCGGTTGCATTACTTCGTTTTCACCTCGTCCCTCTTCAGCTACTGGCTCAAGGGGACCGTTGCTACGACGTCGTTGGCGAGGATGTTCCGATCTACTCCTGGAGTAGGAACTTGCTGCCGATCTACTGTATCCAGGGCCTCTTTCTTCAATCTGAGCGGCGGTGACGCGGACATTAGCTTGGAGACGTCGTATTGTGGGAGTATCCACAAGCTGGTTTAGTGCAGCAAGAGCGGCTCCCAAGTTGGTTTGAGGAGAGTTGTAAACGTCGAGGCCATCCCGCTCAAAGTCCCTCAGGAGGTCTCTGGCACGCAGGCGGTTTGCACAAGGTTCATGCTGCCGATGGTTTGCTGGTGCTGCAGGTGCTTGCGCCCCGATGTTGTCGTTGCCTTGCCCAGCATTGGCTGCGTGTTGACCTGCGGCTGGAGCAGCTGCAGCGAGTTCTTGTTGCCTACGAGCAGCTCTGTCGGCGTTGGCATTCTCGCGCTCCACGCGTTGTTCATCTGTTTCTCCATCTTGAGGTGGTACATCCGCAGAGACGACCAAGACCTCACGATCTAGGGTCTCGAGCTCTTCTCCCGGATAGTTCGGGGAGATAGTTGTGCGGGCGATCTGGAACGCGAGGCGGTCCGCAGACGGCTCTCGGTTCATCTGGCGGCGATGGGCCGCAGTAAGAGGTCGTCGAAGCTTCTTGAGGACACGGCACTGGCGAGCTGTGTGTTTGGGATTCTCGTGGATAGGGCAGGGTTCGTCGAGGTGACTCCTGCGATTTCCACGATCTGGTGTCTTGGGTCTAGATTCGATCTGGATCTTGCGTTTCATGTAGCGGGATGCTATGTGAGCTGCGTTCCGCAAGCCAAGAGGCATGCTGGATGATGATGAGGTCCTGCGAGGGTGTTTGACGCGTTCGCAGATTTTGATCGTGTCGGAGAGCATGCCTTCAACACGATCGATCCCCGCGATCAGGTCGCTAGGAGTGGGTGGGTGGGATTCCGTCAACAGATCTGTCCCGATCTGTTGGTCGGAGGTGACCGCGTTGCTCTCGATGACGAGGCAGGCGGCTGGAGCGGTGGGTTTCGCCGGCATGGAGCCGAAGCAGATGTCGACGGGATTGGCGAGGATGTCCGCCATGCTCTCCGGGAAGATGACGCCGTTGGTCGAAGCCATCGAGTTGCATGAAGAACCTTGATTCGCCACTACCTGGCGCGCCAACTGTCAGATGGTGAGATCTAGACAGCCCACGGGGGTGTTAATCCCTGTGGTTTAGTTGTTCGGCGAGGTGGAATCTAAGGCTAAGAACTCGAAGGTTGTGCAAGAGCACACGGAACACAGAGAACACGGCGAGTTTATACTGGTTCGGGCCTCCAGAGAGTAAAACCCTACGTCCAGTTGTTGGCGTAGATTGCTTGAGGATTGCGTATTGGTACAAGGGGTCGCCCTACCCGCCTTATATTAGGGTTAACTTAATGCTAATGACTGGTCAACCAAGTCAAACACGTTGACTTTGGTCAAACACTGGTCAACCTGTGTCATCACCTTGAAAACCTAGCCAACAAACCCTAACAATCAACCCTTGGTCAAAGCTTAGTCAAACCATGGTCAAAACCCCTTTAAACCCCTTTGACCCCTACACTCTACCTATAAGTTTTGTCACGTTCTCCAAATTTCACCTAAACACTTCAAATTCTGCCAATACAAAAGTTGTTCAGTTTTTCAAGGGACACAACTTTGCTTTTGGGTGGCATGTCAAATTTGGAGTGGAAAGTAGTGAAAAACTTTGGTCAACATCTACAAACACTATTCATTAGCGCTGAGAAAATCTTGATTTTTGCCTGCTATTTATGCTCGATCCATTGATCAAAAGCCCATTCGGCCTTTGCGAAAGTTGTAGAGGGATCACAGATCTACAGCTTTATAAATTAGGCCTCGACGCACTTCTATAGCGAAATCTGGAGATCGATCGGGTTAAACAGAGCCACACCGAACAAAACCTGCGCCGAAACGCGTCCCCGCGCACAACGCCGTCACGCCGCGCCACGTCAGACGCCGGGTGCGCACACGCCGAGGTGCTCCTCCGCGTGCAAGCGCTGGGCCCACGTCTACACCGACGTCCGCGCCCAGTTCTCCACAGCCACACGCCGAGCTCCTGCAGGCCGCGCCACGCTGACCATCGCCGCCCCTCCTATCGCGTCGCCACCGTACGCGCCCCCACGTAGGACGCCATGGCGCCTCGGTCCTGTGGTCAAGTAATGGTCGTTAAGTCATCGTCGACCCGCCCTTTATAAGCTCCGAGCGCCCATGCACATGCACATGCACACACCACCGCTGCCCTGCAGTCGTCGCCGTGTCCGCCATGGATGCCGCACGGTGAACTCCACCTCCCGGACCCGGAACCCACCGCTTGATCCTACTGCTACCTCCACAAGCACCTGTTGTAGCTCACCGAAGCCCCGCCTTGCCCCGACCGACTTGTGGTTCGCCGGAATCAAGCTTGCCGCGACCGCCGCCGCCTGGCATCGCCGAGCACCCTCACCGGCCACTTCCCCGACCCGTGCGAGCCCCGGGATCGACCCATAGGTGAGCAAGGGGTACTCCCCCGCCCTTTCCCAGCCAAGTCCGGCGGTCCTCACCGCCGGCGAGCCTCCCCTGCACCGCCGAGGACCATCGTGTAACGATTGAAGTTTTTCCAGGGTCTCGTAGTAAATGTCGAGGGCATATGTGTGAATAGAAAAACCGAGTCGAGGGCCTGAATATAAATAGATTCTTCCTTCCTTTTCATGTTTGGCCAGATCTTTGAAAAATCACAGAAAATCATAGAACAATCAGAAAAATGTAAAACCAGTTTTGCTGGTTTCCTTGTGAGTAGATCTACATCTTTTAGAAAGGTTGTATATACTTTTGATGAGTAGATTTTGAATGAAAATTCCAACTCTGTTTGTATGTGTTTGTTCATAACTTGAGTTTTACTTCTGTGCGGAGGTTGATCTTTGGATATGTTGTTAGTCATGACTAGTATAGGCCATGTCTAAATTGTTGCATCAAGTTACTGAGTGAATCCCTAGTTATGATTTATTTTGTATTTATGCTAGATCTGTAGATATATTTTTGTACAGATTCATGTGAATGCTTTCTGTGGCTCATCTTGTGGATATCATCTTGTTATGCATAGATGTGCTCTGTATAAGAACTGTCTATATATCTATTTCTGAATGATGCTTGTTTATGAAGTTAAATCTATAGCTCAGTTTCTATTACTCCAGTGATGCTTATCTTCGGGATAGATGAAGTTCATGCCATGTGTGTGCTGTCATAGAAAGTTGGGCTACAGTTTAGTCATATATTTCTCTGTATAAATACTTTGTGAATAACTAGGCTGAAAATGGTTATTTTTGTGTAGCACGATAGAATTAGTTTCTAGAAATAAATTTTGGTGTGTAGCCTAGTATTAGTCCCCAAAGGCTTTGTGTAAATTTTGAGCTCCAGTGCATGAGCAGTTTTCTCTATATTAAATATTCTAGCTTTTGCAAGGAATAAATTGTCATATTTTCATGCTCAGTGTATAGCTCTGTTTGCTATGAAATTTTAGCAGTAGCTCTGTTGTAGTACAGTGTGCTTGTACAAAAGTTTTCACAGTAAGATACTGCATGGTTTTACCAGAAAGATCTTTGGAAGAAACTAAGTATATTAATAAGAGAAATAAAGAAATCGATTCTTTATAGACTTGTGTGTATTTCACCGTAGGAAATGCTACTGTTGGACCCCTGGAAAATAACTTGGTGGTTTGTGAAGTGTTTCTAATTTATTGGTATAAATGTGCACACAATCATTATGAAAATAATAATTAATAAATGATTGCTTGATTTATCATTATGGAAGACTATGCTGAATATATTCTTGTCTAGATGAATGTGGTCAACATGACACCCTATGCTTGTCATGTGATGTTTGCATTTATTTTATTCACATTCACCAATTAATTCTTGCACATGCATCCTACGTGTAGAACCTTCTGATGGTAGATACGAGTTTGTCACGGAACAAGGTGACAGACCGTTCGAGAGAGAAGTGAACTACGTGGAAGTGCAACAAGACCCGAACCAAAGTTCAGAAGACTTTTCTATTAACTTGCTAGTGAAGGCAAGTCCCGGTTTATCATTCACCTATGTGTTTCCTTTTTAAATTTCTGAAGTTATGTTTGGTTATCTATGTGCATTTAAGTTCAGGAGTTAAATGGAAACCCTAGATGCATGATCCATAAGTACCTACGATTCCTTTACTAGTACGCTAGGTCGCTAGTTGCTATGCACTAAGGACCCGGTACAAGTCGAGTGATGTACTTCGCTCGCAAGAATAGGTTCTTATGTTGGAATCATAAGATTTGATAAAATGGATTGCTCATGTGGTAAGCGCATGGGATTTTGGTCTCCGATCAAGTGGTTAAGAAATTAAGCGTTTGAACGTACTAAACATTTGTCGGAAATGGGTACGGTAAGCCTAGTACCTGAATGATGCGGCGGGAACTTTAGGCTACTAATCTTGGGTTGCGGCCCTAGGCTGGCTACCTGTGGTGCATGTGTGACCCTGGACGCTAGTGTGAGGCGTGCCAGCTAGCCTTGTACCTAGGACTGTGGCATCAGATCCTAATCTGAGGAATGACGAGAACCGTTTGGTTGAATGCACTCGTTGTGAGTGTTCTCTCCCGTATGTTTATGTCCACCTTGCAAGGTTATTAATCGATCGATCGTCGGCCTCTCACCGTTATCTGAGAGTGCTTAATTATCTGGCCATGATAATCCCTCTATGATGAAATATGTTGATAAACTTGATATTGGTTTAAATTTTTTGCACAACTTATGCTTGTATTAGTTGCTTATCTAGTAATGATTTAATCTACTAGAACTTGAGCTAAAATATTGAAAGTAAGGATTAACTCCTTAGTAGCTTTTTGGCAAAACAAACCCACTAGCCAAAAGCCACGCATAATTATAAGTTAAGTCTTAAATTTTAGACGGGTAAGCCTTGATAAGTATTAGTATACTCAGCCTTGCTATAAATGTGGTTTTCAGGTGATAATGTTTGGCCGGGTGAAATCCCACCTGACTGGGAGCTGGAATGGGTGGATGACGAAGAATAATGGTGTTAGGTGGCCTCCCATGATGCCAAGTTATCGTTAGTTTAATTTCGCTGTGTTTTAAACTCTGAACCATGGTTTATCATATTATGAACTATGATTTGTAATAGCTGACCCTACGAGGAAGATTAGTCTTACATTGTAAGGTACTTTGGACTCTCCTTCATGGGAGTTTTAATGTATGCGTGTTCGATTCTCTGTGTGTTGATTCAAGTGATTTACTGGGCTTTGACCCGGCAACACTCAATGGGATAATTCTTTATTATCACTTAATGACCAAAGTGGATTGGTTTAGGTGATAGTACGGACTTATCTCGGGTGGGGTTGTTACAGTTGGTACTAGAGCATCCGTATACACTAGAGTAATTAGTTTAATACTAATAACATTATTTATAATTAAAACTTGCCCAGATTGATTGGATTTTGAAAATATGTTGGATCGTTAAGGAATGATTAGACCGAAAGGCCCTAGAGGGAATTTTTGGGTTCTTTTATGGTGGCTAAGTATTTATGGTTTATTTATGCTAACTTCCAGCACTTCTTAAGCCACGTGTTTCATACGTGTGTTGTGCTGCATCACGAGTATGCGAGGGTTGATAGGGCAATCCATTGATGTGCACGTGTTTTATATGTGTGCTACCGTATGCAAGTCATACGAAGGATGCGATGTTCTATTCAAGATGAACATGTCATGGGTTGTGATGTCGCCACATTTTGCCAAACGTGTGCATGATTCCGCATTACGAACATGTGAAGGGGTACACCCTCCATTCAAAAGGGGCGTGTCTCAGGTTGGACGCCGTCCATGCGGTGCAAAATGCATGGGTACCATTTCTATAGTGAATGGTAATGTATATGGACGCTTCCGTGACGTGCTGGCATGGAAGGTTCTCTTCTGCAGGTACACTAACCACATTTCGTACGATCGTTATGTGACCAAAGTGTAGCTCCGACTAGTTATTATATGGAGAAAAGTATATAAGCCTTGCCACCGGCACTAACTTCGATTTTTGGCTTGATCGCCGTGTGAGGTCGTATGTGACACTGTTTGCATCATACTAAAAATTGTTGAACCCTAAAATTTTGCAATCATACATGTTTGTATGCTCTCTAGGTGCTCCCTTGCTATCTTGATGTTTTAATATAGATTTCATGTATAGCTTGCTTGTTGCTTAAGTCGTCAAGTCGATGCATCCGTTTTCTTAATTTTTACCCCCTGGTTTAAAAATAGTGACTAGCTGATCTATACCAAAGTTCCTTTATATCTAATCTAGTTTGTGCTGCCAAAATCTCATGGTCATATTTCCTATAGATCTCAAGTTATGCCCAAAATAGTGACACCCTGTCATGCTGTTTTTCCTGGGTACCTCACTTTGAACTTGTACCTTTAGAGCACCTCCCAAATCTTTTAGGTCAACCTTTGAATACCAAAAATGTGCCTCATAACCTTGCTAAGTTGCTACAAAAATGTGAGAATTTTTGGGGCTGTAGTTTCTGAGTTATGAATTTTTGTTCACAACTAACACAACTTTATGCCGTTTGTATGTCATGCTCGTATGAGTTTAGGCATACTATGTTCCTTTGTATAGATGGCTACCCCAATCTTACCCATAGGAGGATCCGAATTGTTCCTTGGTATCTACCTAAGGATTTGATGAGAGGTAGAATCCTTAGTGTGGTTTTTGCATGCAACTCACTTTTATAGCTATAAGAATCTATCCTTGTGCACATTCTTTCATCAGAATACTTACATTCGTCATTCTATCCAGATGTCCAACTCCGGATCCATAACCGCTAATGTGCAGGCGTGGACTCACTTGAACTACCTCGAGGAGGGTGGATTTCCTGCACTTCTGTGGGACACCCTGAAGGACTTTGGATACACCACGTATCCAGGGTACATGGGACGTGAGTTCATGACCTCGGGACAAATCCTTTTTTGGGAAGTAGAGGTGAAAATTCCCACTTGCCCAATAAATCCCAATTGGGAAACATGGGAATGTAAAGCCCAAGGCTTGACTCTGCCTAGCATCGTACAAAAGGCTGCTCTTGAAGCTCTCACCACCTTTTGTGGGAAGCATTCTGCCTCGGTAGCTGGTACTATAGCCAAGGTGGTTCCCATAGGAGCAGAACACCCTGGACAATGGGTGGAACGTGAAGCTTTCCTCCCCGCTGAAGGCAATGCTCACTATAATCCTGATCTTGTTACCTCAGTCCATTTCTCCAAAGCCATGTATGACACCTATCAATTGATGGTTGGAGAAAGTGTTTTCTATAGACAACAAATTTATAGGCAGCAAGTTAAGGAAGGGAAGGATACCACACAAGAATTGGAAGAAGCCCGAGCACAGATAGCTACTCTCAAGAAAAGAAGACGCAAGGATAAGGCAAGAATGCGTGAAATGGGTCAAACCATTCTCGAGGAGAATTTTATGTTACAACACAACGACCAGTATATGTTTGATCTGGAGAATCAACTGGAAGCTGCAGCAGCACCACCTGTCGTTCCTAGACCCGAAGAGGAAGAAAATCCAGAGGACACTTAGGGAGAGTCTGGAGTAGAGTCTGGACCTGCCTCACCTTGAGCTTGCTTCACTTTAAGTGGGTTGAATATGAGAAGGTGAAGCTAAGGCTAGTAATTCCAGTGGACGCCAATATACTTGTAATAGAGTGAGGAGGTGTCTGAGTGTTGTAGTAAAAGGACATACTCTAGGATTATGCAGCCGCTTTTGGATGGTTTTTGTGGTAGGCTGACCTAGAAGTACACTTTGCACAGCTAGACTGCATTGTAACCCCTTGTGCTATGTTGTGGTAATTCCGAACTCGGTATCGATGTAATGTTATGGATGAAACCTTATCGCAGTATCCTGACGGCTGAGTGAATGACACTGTTTGGATCAATTCTAGAATCAAGTTGCATACCAAAGTCAAACTATGTGAAAGATTTTATCTCTAACCGAGAATGAGAGTTTTTGGTTAAACATTCTGGAGTACTCGGATTTTTCTTCGATTAAGATCTCCTCACCGTGCTTCCATTTGATCTCACCAACCTTGAGCTTCTATCTTTAGCTTGCTCACAAAAATGTTCGAATAAATAAAATGTGGATAAAGAGCATCCAAAGTCTTTTAAGTTGTAGGATCATCATCATCTCTTGCATGTGTTGCACCCTTAATGAATCACTCACGAGCATAATCATGCATTGCACAACATATGCATGGTAACCATTGGAGGACTAACATGCACATGTAGTAGGATATCAACCTTTCTACCCTATCCCCATTTTGATCGATAACGTTGTTATTCCGTGACCAAAGGTGCCACGACGGAACCTAGGGTATCATGTGTGCTGCAGCCATGTGATTACCATTAGGTGCGCGCTAGGTATCTTGTTTATAAGAATGCAACGCACCGCAAAGTTTTATTCCCCAACTTTACGTTGTTTCCCCTGTTCGACTGTCTTAAAAAGGTAAAACATGTCATGCTAACCTTGTATCATGAGCACCATATATCATGAACATGTACATTGTGCATTCATAAACATGCGCATCATGCCACACACAGCATGCACCCATCAGGTGCATCTCGCATTATGCATCATGCCATATGCACAAGCATCATATGCTCATCCGCATGTGCATTCTACTTCATGCACCACGTCATGAGCATCAACATGTGCACCACTCCATTGTTGCACCACGTATCCCACATGCCTTAGTCGCAAAATCATATGTTCTTTTGGTACATCATCACCAAATTAAGAAAATCATTGCATCAGTAGTGTAAGAAATGATGTCATCAAAACTCATAAATTAAGTATCCTGTGAGCAAGCATCTTCGTAAAATTTCCATCCTTTCCAAAATCGTTGTCATCTGATAACCGTGAATAACTCCTTGCAACCGCTCTCTATGACTAAATTATCCTTTAGTATTGTTATGGACCTGACCTCAAATCCAGATGCTGGAAACTGAGGATCAGGTGTGTCCGAAGACCAGTGGAGGGTCGCTCCTTAGTGATGAGTGATTGACAACATTGTGTGGACTGATGCTTGGCTAAGTGTGCAGGTACAGGTTGCGACTTGACTCGTGTCGGTGCAGGTGAAGAACAAGCGCGAAAGGCCTTAGCCGTGGCGGCCTCCGGGTGATGGAGTCGCAAGTAGGCTTGGTTCGATGGACCCGGTGGCCGATGGGGTCAAGTGCGAGCCGTGCGGTGCAAGACTGGCGGGCTGAAGTCGTGAACATGGGCCGGTGCAAAGTAGAGGATGGAGCCCGAAGCTTGCACGCGGGGTTTGGTGGTTTGCCCACAAAACCATCAGGTGGAAGGTTTCTTGGTTTGGGCCACAAAACCAAGCCCGGAGGCCCGAAGCGACAGAGACGGTGATCCGGGAGCTTCGGGAAGCTTCGAGGCGGAGGGCACGTGGCGTGATCGCGGGGTTTGCGTTGATGTGAAGCGAAGCCGCGTTGGAAGCGTGTCCGTCCGATGAAGACTTGACCAAAATACCCCTTAGGGGTTGTATCTTCATTTAAGCAGTAGGGGTAGCGTGGTCATTTACCTCCCTCCGATGGACTTCGTATAAATAGCGGAAAGGTGGATGGCATCTCTCTCTCTTGGACTCTAGAGCTTTCTCCCATGGTAGATTTCTCTGAACTGCTTCTTTTCCCTTTGGATTCCTTAGGCTAGAATCTTGTACAGACTCTATCCTCTAGATGTATGGAAGCATTCGGCGTTGCAGTGATCTCCTAGTCCCTTGTGATTTTCGTGTTATTTTCGGGGTTATTTTTGGGGGGTTTCGTTCTTCGCTCGATTCGTGATTTTGGAGGTGTTTCTTCTTGGATTTCTTTGAGGGGATCATGGGTGGATGCCTTGCACATCTTTGTGTGTGATCTTGACCCCTCAAACGCCGTGGAGAGCCTTCGATTCGTGCGTTTTTGGTTGAAGCCTGAGTTCATGGTGGTGGTTCGTGTGATCCGCGATTCCCGTTGATTTAGTGGCTTAGGAGTCGAGATTTTTGGGGCATAGCTTCCTTTTGTTTTACTTATCTTCTCCCCCAAATCTTGTCTCGAGAGCTTTAACCGTTTGGGAGATCCGGTGATGGAAAGGTGGAGTTGACTCCCGAGCTCGAGCATTTTTCTGCTCTGTCCACACCTGGCGGACGGTCCGCGAGGCCCGTGCGGACGGTCCGCGAGGCTCTGGCAGCGTTGGTGTTCTTCGTGTTCTTTGCGTGTTCTTGAGTGTCTTTTGTTTGATCCGTTCAGCCGGTTGGTTTTTGGTGCGCGAAGTTCGCGGACGGTCCATACTCAAGTGCCGGACGGTTCGTGATGAGCCGGCCGGTCCGTTTTTCTCGGTGCGCCCCTGGAGGTTCAGGTGGCTTTTACGAACAGTCCGCAGTGACCTTCCGGACAGTCCGCGCCCTCCACGCGGACGGTCCGCCCGGTGACCCCGGACAGTCCGCCAGGGACTTCGCAGCAGTGCCTAAGTCCTTTGATTCTTGCTTTGGTGCTTCCGCTCTTTGCTCCTCGACTTGTCTCTTGTTCTTCTAGGCTTGTGTGTGCCTTGTTTGGAGCTTCCTTTGTGTGCGCAAGTACTTGGAGTGGCAATCGGGACACAAGCCCAGTTCGACCTTTGGGAAGAATTTTTATCGGCTCCCATTCACTCCCCCCTCTCTGGTCGCCCGATTCGGTCCTTGAATTGGTATCAGAGCCGGTTACAGATCTTCGTGATTCTAACCAGTCTAAGATCCAAAGATGGGCGATTACGGCAAGGGGTCGGGTCCTCCGCACTTTGATGGCAAGAATTACCCGATGTGGGAGAGGCGCATGGGCTTGTTTTTGCGAGGGAAGGGAACTCTTATTTGGGAGGTCACTCAAAATGATCAATATGTCATCCCAGATAGTTTTCTGCTTCCAGGATCGCGGGACATGTTTGAGGCCAACAGCAAGGCCGTTGATTACTTGTTCCGTGCTCTCTGTACCTCGGAGTTCGAGCGAGTGTACGGAGAGAATGTGGCCGGAAAGATATGGCTCAAGTTGAGAAATGGTCATGTTGGCAATGCCCAAGTGCAAGCCCGTTTGTTTTCCACTTACTGGAGAGAGTACGAGAACTTCACTCATCTCCCCGGTGAGTCGACCGATGCTATGTTTCGGCGTTTCACTAGCATTGTCAACAACATGAGGGCTAATGTGACAGTGCTCCCATACACAGATCATGATCAAGCTATCAAGCTTTTGCATGCCCTGGATAGGTCTGTGTGGAGTGCCAAGGTCGAGGCCATTGAGGAGTCGAGCGTGTATGATACGCTAACGCTGGATGAGCTGTTTTCCAAGCTCAGGTCTTTAGAGGTTGATCGTGGCTTGAGAGCCAAGAGCAAGAGCCCCACTGATCCTCATAGTTTGGCTCTTGTCTCGGGATCAAGGTCTAACGCTAACCCTGGTGGTTTCACTTTATCTTGTCTTGTGTCTTTGTCAGATGAGGATTTTGAGGTGCTGAGTGAGGACGATCTCGCCTTGTTGAGCAAGAGGTTTGGGCGGATGTACGAGAACCGCAAGAATGCAAGGCGGAGCTCGGGGGTGTGCTATCAGTGCGGGAAGCACGAGCACTTCATCGCCGAATGCCCTGAAGCCATGGAGATCAAGAACGACTACAAGGGCAAGCCCAAGCACGACTACAACAAGCACCGGTCCCGGAACGACTACAAGGGCGAGAGGAGGCACAAGAAGGGTGGTGGCTACAAGAAGAAGACCGCTCGAGCAATGGTGGCCGGAGCGAGCGACATCGACTCGACATCAAGTGATGCTTCCTCCGACTCGAGCAGCGAGGATGAGCAAGAGAAGGCAAGGACAAGCGGCACGCGGGTAAGAACTTCACCGGCCTAAGCTTCGTCACACAAGGAGGCTTTTGCGGCATGGCGCACTCCAAGAAGGGTGTGAAGCACAGCTCAGACTCGAACTCCGACTCCGATCAAGAGGTACGACAAGATCCCAACTTCTTGCTAGAGGAGAATCCTAGGCTCAATGAGTTGCTTGATAACCGTGATGATGTGCTTAGAAAGACCAACAAGGAGAAGAGGGAATTTAGGTCTTTGTTGGGTGATGCTAAGGACAAGGTAGCCTAGCTTGAATCCTTGCTTGTGAATGCTAGGAATGAGATAGTCGCTTTGAAGTCTGCTCCTGTGGTGTCGGATGAGATTGATTGTGGTGATTGTTTAGTTTTTGTTGCTGATTTGACTGCCCTCAAGGAGAAGCATGCCTCTAATTTGGAGGAATTAGATGTGGTTAGGATTGAGTGTGATGAGTTGAAGTCTAGGCCAGCTTTACTAGGTGCTTGTACCTCATGTCCTGTTTTGCATGCTAGGCTAGATGAGTCTCACACTAGAATTGTTTCCCTTGAGGCGGCATTGAAAGCTCCTCTTCCTACATCATGTTCAACATGTGAAATGCATGCTTTGAAAAACATGGAACTTGCACACTGTGTTGATCGTCTGCAGGATGAAAATGATGAGTTGAGAAAAATGATGGGGTGGTTGTCTGGGCATGAGCCACAATTGAGTTTGATGTTGGCTCAGTTCAAGAGGTTTGATGGTCAGGTGTTGGGAGCTGACAAGTATGGCGAGAAGAGTGGTGAGGGAGAAGAGAAAGCTGAAGAGATTCCCATTCCACCACATACCACACCCATGAACAAATTTGCACCCAAGCCAAACCATCTCAGAAACAAGCTGGACACAACCCCAGATCCTCCAGTGTTTCCCCACAAATTTGAAAACTACCAGAAACCCATCAAGTTTGTGAGCACCCAGGGGAGTGTCTTTGATGGGAAGACAGGAGAGAAAGATGGAGAGAAGCTTGTAGAGAAGCCACAGCCTAAGCCAGTGCCAATCCGCTTCCATTGTGAGTATTGTGGCAGGGATGGGCATAAGGATGAGTTCTGTTTCCGGAGAAAGAGGGATGAGAGGTTTGCTAGGGAGATGGCAAACAAGGATAGGTACCACCTTGCTCGTGGTGTGCCTGAGCCTCGTAGAGGGCCTCTGCCTAGGGGTGAGGTGTATGTGCGTACAGTTCCCACTCGTGGAGGTGGAGGTGGAGGTGTGTTCCCTTAGAGAGACAGGCGTGTTGGGTTTGGGCGTGGTGAGTTGGCTCGACGTGCTCCTTCTCGTGACCGTTACGAGTTTGGGAGGCACGATCGGAGCTTTGGGTCTCAGATGGACTATGGGCCACGTTTTCCTCCTTGTGGTGCGCGTACTCCTCCAGTGAGACGTGATAGGTCCTTTGGTGGTAGGCGTGAGAGGGCTTCGCCTAGAGGTTTTGGGAGGATGGATTTTGCTAACCCTTCTTTTGAGC
This sequence comes from Cenchrus fungigraminus, assembly GCA_036936925.1. NCBI lineage: Eukaryota > Viridiplantae > Streptophyta > Magnoliopsida > Poales > Poaceae > Cenchrus > Cenchrus fungigraminus. Next base: position 84,918,597 of record CM072771.1, on the reverse strand, counting down.
AAATGGCTCAACACTGGTTTGACTCTTTTGGTACTAACCCCAGTGTTGAGTCGCTTGCTCATTCTCGTCCTTGTTTTTGATTGCAGGTGGGAGGCTTGGAGAACTTTTGGTTGATCGACTCTGATTGCTCAAGACACATGACCGGAGATCGTAGGTGGTTCTCCAGCCTCACCCCGGTGAGTACGAGGGAGTACATCACTTTCAGGGACAATGGGAGAGGACGAGTGCTAGCTGAAGGTATGGTGAAGGTAAGTAGCAAGGTGACCTTAAGAAGTGTGGCCCTGGTCAAGTCACTTGGTTTTAACCTGTTGTCAGTATCTCAATTACTTGACGAAGGTTTTGAGGTTCGTTTTAAGTTGGGTGCTTCTCGTGTGCTTGATTCTCGAGGCGATCTTGTCTGTACGATCGTCCCCGAGGGTCAAATCTTTCGTGCCGATTTTTCCCAGTCTTTTGGTCCTCCTTGATGCTTTGTTGCTGGTTTTTCGGTCGAGCTTTGGAAATGGTATAGGAGGTTGGGACACTTGAGCTTTGAGTTGCTTTCCTGCTTGAGTGGTCTTGATCTTGTTCGAGGATTGCCTAAGTTGAAATTCGAGAAGGATTTGGTTTGTGCTTCTTCTCGGCATGGAAAGATGGTTACCGCTTCTCACGCCCCTCTGACTTCTGTCATGACCGAGCGACCTTGTGAGTTGTTGCACATGGATTTGGTTGGGCCAGCTCGTGTTCGCTCTGCTGGTGGGAAGTGGTATGTTCTTGTGGTTGTTGATGATTTTTCGAGGTACTCTTGGGTTTTCTTTTTGGAGGATAAGAGTGAGACACTTGGCTTTGTTCGGGACTTGATCTTGAGGTTGAAGAATGAGAGACATCGAGATGCCATTCGAGCTATACGCAGTGACAATGGCACGGAGTTTAAGAACTCTCATTTTGATGCCTTTTGCAGTGATTTTGGTCTCGATCATCAGTACTCTTCTCCATACATCGCTTTCCAGAATGGCGTTGTGGAGAGGAAGAACCGGACCCTTTGTGAGATGGCCAGGATGATGCCCGATGAGCATAGGACTCCTAGGTGTTTCTGGGCCGAGGCGGTCAATACCGCTTGCTATGTCTCAAATCGCATCTTCCTTCGTGCTTTCAAGAAGAAGACCTCTTATGAGCTGATGCATGGCCGACAACCCAAGGTGAGTCACTTTAGAGCTTTTGGCTGCAAGTGTTTCATTCTGAAGAAGGGCAAGTTGGATAAGTTTGAGTCTAGATGTTCGGATGGGATTTTCCTTGGTTATGCGATTCACTCTAGAGCATATCGTGTGCTCAATCTTGACACTAACCGAATCATGGAGACTTGCGAGGTAACCTTCGACGAGACACAGCCATGTAGCTCTTCTGCTTTTGAGTGTGCAGGTGACGATGAGATTGGAGCGAGAATCTTTGAAGATGAGAAGGATGGAGATGGAGACGACGACGATGATGATGGTGGTGCTCCCGTGGCTGATCGTGTACACGCTACTTCCACTACTACGACAACGATCGAGGACGGACCATCCCCTACACCCACTACGATTGAGGCTGTTCGAGTGGAGGCTGCAGCTGAGGGGGAGGTTGTGTCCAGGTGTGAGGCTCCCCGGCGAGTACAAGTTGATCACCCACCGTTGACCATCATTGGTGACATTCATGAACGCACTACACAGTCGAGGTCAAGGAACACTTCTCATTTCGCTCATTCTACCTTTGTTGTGTCGTTTGAGCCCAAAGATATTCGACACGCTTTGTCTGACGAGAATTGGGTGAATTCCATGCATGAGGAGTTGGAAAACTTTGAGAGAAACCAAGTCTGGGTGTTAGTCGATCCACCGCCAAATTGCCGTCCCATAGGTACCAAGTGGGTGTGGAAGAACAAAGAGGGTGAGAATGGGATGGTTGTGAGAAACAAGTCGAGGTTGGTGGCTCAGGGGTTCAACCAGAAAGAGGGGATAGACTATGAGGAGACATTTGCTCCTGTGGCCCGTTTGGAGGCAATTAGGATCCTTCTAGCCTTTGCCGTGGCTAAAGGGTTCAAGTTGTACCAAATGGATGTCAAGAGTGCTTTCTTGAATGGGGTGATAGAGGAAGAAGTGTATGTGAGGCAACCCCCAGGGTTTGAGAGTGAAAAATACCCACACCGTGTATACAAACTCCAGAGAGCGCTTTATGGGTTCAAACAGGCACCTAGATCTTGGTATGGTAGGTTGAGAGGCTTTTTGCTGAGTAAGGGGTTTGTGATGGGCACAGTTGATAAGACCCTATTCCTCCTTAAGCATGGGAATGACCTTTTGATTGTTCAGATATACGTGGATGACATAATCTTTGGTGGCTCTTCTCATGATCTTGTTGCCAGATTTGCAGATGACATGAGCAGGGAATTTGAGATGTCCATGATGGGCGAGCTGCAGTTTTTCTTGGGTCTCCATTTCAAGCACTGCAAAGACGGGACCTTTGTACATCAGGCTAAGTACACTAGGGACATGGTAAAGAAGTTTGGCATGAACGACTCCAAGCCGCTGACTACACCGATGAGTACCACTACGGCTTTGGACGCAGACGAGGACGGCGAACCCGTGGACCAGAAGGAGTACCGGAGCATGATCGGCTCCCTCCTCTACTTGACGGTGACGAGGCCGGACATATAGTTCAGTGTGTGTCTGTGTGCTCGTTTTCAGGCTTCACCGAGGACTTCACATCTGCAGGCTGTCAAGTGGATTTTCAGGTACTTGAACTACACTCCTGAGTTTGGTCTTTGGTACTCTGCCTCCTCGACACTCAGACTTCATGGGTTTTCTGATGCAGATTTCGCTGGGTGTCAATTGGACCGCAAGTCTACTTCTGGGTGTTGTCAGTTCCTTGGTTCTTCTTTGGTCTCTTGGTCATCTCGCAAGCAATCGAGTGTAGCCCAGTCCACCACCGAGGTTGAGTATGTAGCTGATGCTAGTTGTTGTTCCCGGTTGCTTTGGATGACATATACCATGAGTGATTTTGGAGAGGAGTGTTCCTAGGTTCCACTTTTCTGTGACAGCACCAGTGCCATAAGCGTAGCCAAAAAATCCCGTCCTCCACTCCAAAACAAAACACATAGAAGTGAGGTACCACTTCCTGAGAGACAATGTCGAGAAGGGAAACATAACTTTGTCCTATGTCCCTACCCAAGACCAGCTAGCTGACATTTTCACCAAACCGCTTGACCAAGTCACTTTCACTCGCTTGCGGGGTGAGCTTGGGGTGTGTTTTCCTTTATAGCTGGGTCTTGGAGCTTCTCATGTATATATGTGTCATATGTTCATTTTGTTGCATTTCATACATGCATTTTACCTTCTATACAAAACCTGGTAGGATAGCCATCTTTGGATCACTTGAGCTAGGATTGAGCTTCTCTTACATACACTGATCGCTGATGTGCTATTTGTGAGACTTGTGCATGTTTGGTAAATTGTGGATGTGAATGCTATGCTCTTGATGGTTTTGCCATATATTTGTGTTGAGATAGCTTTCTTTTGATGAAAATGCTAAAATTGTGTCTCTCATGAGTAGATGCTTGTCTATGTTCAATTTGTGCTTAAATGCCTATATTATGTTTAGTTTGTGCTTGAGAATCATGTTCTTTTTGCTTGGGGTCAAAGACCTTTCGGTCATTGTAAATGTTTAGCCCTTTTGCTTGCTTGGGGAGGAGCATAAGCTTCTTTTTGCAGCAAAGGCACTTCATGTACCATGTTTAAACTTGAAAATGAAATTGGTGTATGAATTGCCTTATGCTTGAAAAATGAGCTCCTAATCATGTTTTTATGGTTTGATATTCATATCTTGGGTGCTAAACCGTAGCATGCTTGTCTACCATGAGAAGTCTCATTTTAAGAAGTAGACACATGGCTCGGTGGCTTTAACATGACTTGAGTAGCTTGTGGGCGTTTATAATGATCTTGTGATGAGAATTTGTGATCTTGTATAAACTTTGGATGATCTAGTGTATTTATGTTCAAATTGGTATAGAGAGAGCCTTGCTCATGAGATGACTATTTCTTTGTGAAAATTGCTTAAAATTGCTTTTGGCCATGTCACATGCTTATATGTCTCTACCTTCTTGATGGCAATGTGCTAGATACAACATGTCTACTTTGCTTGCTCTATGTCTCACTTGTAGCATTTTGTTGTGCTCTTTGTATATTTGAGAAGCTTGGTAGATTGTATATGTGCCTTGACATGCATTTTTCATGAAAACACGGGGAAGAGTTTCATATACCTTGATTCATGCATTGTCAACAAGGGGGAGAGTTTTGTATGATATGGGGAGAACTCATGCATTGGGAGTTTTTGTGGAAATTTGGTATGCATTTGTGAGTTATGGCATGTGAGGAGAAAAATTGAGAAGAAGAGGTTGCATTTGCTCAGGGGGAGTTTGCATATGTGCAGGGGAGCTCCTTTGATTTTCCTGAGTTTTGTGCTTTGTGATGTGCTCTTTGAGAGCTTTGTTTTGTCTCAGCTGTGTCGAGCCGTTACCCTTGTCTTAGGGGGCCGAGACTTGGATTGGCAAGTGATCGAGTTTCGCTTGTTCTTTGGCTTTGGATCACTTGCTTGGGAGGTTTGTGTTCGTGGTTGTTTTCTTTTCTTTTTCTCTATGTGATTTCTATGGGTGTTGTCAATGCACTCATCAAGGGGGAGATTGAGGACCAAGTGTGTCCGAAGACCAGTGGAGGGTTGCTCCTTAGTGATGAGTGATTGACAATGTTGTGTGGATTGTTGCTTGGCTAAGTGTGCAGGTACAGGTTGCGACTTGACTCGTGTCGGTGCAGGTGAAGAACAAGCACGAAAGGCCTTAGCCGTGGCGGCCTCCGGGTGATGGAGTGGCAAGTAGGCTTGGTTCGATGGACCCGGTGGCCGATGGGGTCAAGTGCGAGCCGTGCGGTGCAAGACTGGCGGGCTGAAGTCGTGAACATGGGCCGGTGCAAGGTAGCGGATGGAGCCCGAAGCTTGCACGCGGGGTTTGGTGGTTTGCCCACAAAACCATCATGTGGAAGGTTTCTTGGTTTGGGCCGCAAAACCAAGCCCGGAGGCCCGAAGCGATGGAGACGGTGATCCAGGAGCTTCGGGAAGCTTCGAGGCGGAGGGCACGTGGCGTGATCGCGGGGTTTGCGTTGACGTGAAGCGAAGCCGCGGTGGAAGTGTGTCCGTCCGATGAAGATTTGACCAAAATACTCCTGAGGGGTTGTATCTTCATTTAAGCAGTAGGGGTAGTGTGGTCATTTACCTCCCTCTGATGGACTTCGTATAAATAGCGGAGAGGTGGATGGCATCTCTCTCTCTTGGACTCTAGGGCTTTCTCCCCCGGTAGATTTCTCTGAACTACTTCTTTTCCCTCTGGATTCCTTAGGCTAGACTCTTGTACAGACTCTGTCCTCTGGATGTATGGAAGCATTCGGCATTGCGGTGATCTCCTAGTCCCTTGTGATTTTTGTGTCATTTTCGGGGTTATTTTTGGGGGGGGTTCGTTCTTCGCTCGATTCGTGATTTTGGAGGCGTTTCTTCTCGAATTTCTTTGAGGGGATCATGGGTGGATGCCTTGCGCATCTTTGTGTGTGATCTTGTCCCCTCAAACGTCGTGGAGAGCCTTCGATTCGTGCGTTTTTGGTTGGAGCCCGAGTTCATGGTGGTTGTTCGTGTGATCCATGATTCCCGGTGATTTAGTGGCTTAGGAGTCGAGATTTTTGGGGCATAGCTTCCTCTTGTGTTGCTTATCTTCTCTCCCAAATGTTGTCTCAAGAGCTTTAGCCGTTTGGGAGATCCGGTGATGGAAAGGTGGAGTTGACTCCCGAGCTCGAGCATTTTTCTGCTCTATCCGCACCTGGCGGACGGTCCGCGAGGCCCGTGCGGATGGTCCGCGAGGCTCTGGCAGCGTTGGTGTTCTTCGTGTTATTCGCGTGTTCTTGAGTGTCTTTCGTTCGATCCGTTGAGCCGGTTGGTTTTTGGTGCGCGAAGTTCGCGGACGGTCCGTACTCAAGTGCCGGACGGTCCGTGACGAGCCGGACGGTCCGCGGGTCCATCACGGACGGTCCGTTTTTCTCGGTGCACCCCTGGAGGTTTGAGTGGCTTTTACGGACAGTCCGCAGTGACCTTCCGGACAGTCCGCGCCCTCCACGCGTACGGTCCACCCGGTCACCCCAGAGAGTCCGCCAGGGACTTCGCAGCAGTGCCTAAGTCCTTTGATTCTAGCTTTAGTGCTTCCGGTCTTTGCTCCTAGGCTTGTCTCTTGTTCTTCTAGGCTTGTGTGTGCCTTGTTTGGAGCTTCCTTTGTGTGCGCGAGTACTTGGAGTGGCAATCGGGACATAAGCCGAGTTCGACCTTTGGGAAGAATTTTTATCGGCTCCCATTCACTCCCCCCTCTCTGGTCGCCCGATTCGGTCCTTCAGAAACCCTTATCCATCGTCGCCCCTCTAATTGCTCTTCTGAAATAAATTCAAGAATCATAGTAAACAAACATGACAAACATTGTTTACTAGCCTTCCTTTTCTTCATCAAAATCACTATGGAACTTGTCAATATGATCCCCTTCATCCAATCCCAACGATCTCTGAGCAGCAATTCAAATCAACTGGCTAAGTGGGAGGAGAAGGAGTAGAGTTTTCCTAAGCAGTCAAAGTTCTCTAAAAGTCAATGATAGGAGAGTTTTCCAACACTCCTCAATCTATGATCTATTGATCGTACCCTCCAAATATTAGGAATGAAAAGACCAACTAACGAAGGACAAAGTAGAGTCTCTGGCAAAATTCTCTTCACGACAATCTCAAACCTTGATGGTGGACATCCTGAGCTCTTCCTATTCTCTACGTCATCACGATCGTTCTTCGGACTGTTGAATTTCATCATTTTCCGCGCCACGAACGCACGACGCCGTAGCGTCGCCCTGCCATCAATTTTCCGCAGCCGCGATCACGTTGTCGAACTCTCTCGGGCCGAACACTATCAAGACACATGTCGTCGCCACAGGATCACTCTGCCACTCCCTGTCGCAGATGATCTTGGACGACTTTGCAATTCCGCGACGGCATAAAAGGGAAGCCCTTCCTCAATACCGCCATTTCCAAATCTCGCCTCCCAGTTGAGTTCGACATCACCGTCGCTCTTCCTTTCTCCCCGGCTGTTCTTTAGCAAACCGCTATCAGCTCATCTCGGCCAGCTACTCCGATCTCCGTCGAGCAAGCTTCTCCTCCGCCTTCTTCGATGACACCAAGAAGAAGCTCGGAAGTAGGTCAGAAGAAGAACCCAAGCCTACACCGTCAACCATGGCTTCGTTCCTGGAGGTGTTCGAGTCACTTCGCTGGACGCTGGTGGGGATGTACCTCTGCATCGCAGGCGGAATATGTCTGCTCTTAGTTTTTCATGTACACATTCATCGCCCGCTTCCTCATGAGGGGCGTTGAGGCAGTGAGCAGAGATGTAAAAATTTAGATTTATGGTTGTTGTTGTCTGATCTCGAAAAACTTGCTAGGAATGAGCGTTTGCTGTACATATTCTACTTGTTAATGTTTATAAGCAAGTTTCTGAATATGTGTTTAATGAAAACTCAATCTTTTAGATGGTGGGCCCGACACGCAATATCCCCAATAATTTCGGTGAACTGAGTGGTAGCGATATACAACCGCCACCTCCCATGACAATACCAGAAGGTTTCATAGCTGCCCAGGCAGAAGTGATATGCCAAATCCTCTAGATGCAGCAGCAAATCTTTCAGATGCTACAACCGCAATCTACCATTAGTGCCATTTCAGATAGACCAAAATTGGTCACAGAGACCATGAATGCTACCGGAGCAAAGCCAGAGAAACCTCGACCCTATGAGTATAGATCACTCCAAGTACCTATCCAAGTTGATATAGGTACCATTGCTGGTGCGATTCAGATGTTGGGAGAACAGAATGCAGTGCTTAGTCAGGTCGTGCACAATGTTATCCATGGTCTTTATAAAGGGCTGTCTCAAATGAGTTTAACTGCCAGCTTCACTCAGTCGTTGTCTACATGGGTGGCCGAACAGGCCCGTTTCTGCCATCTATTGGTGGGTCATATGAATCAGGGTCAATTCAACACCTCCGACTCTCTTATACCGCCATCAAAAATACATATGGATCTTAGGAAGGAAGAGAGAAGGAGTGGAAATCCCAAACAAAGTTTGCCTGGATTGGATTTGAGTGAATGGGAAATTATCTGCACCAAGTTCGAGCCATGTGCTAGAAAGCAGAGCAACAAAACTCAGCAGACCCCAAATTCTGATGCACTCCCGCCTCCACGCGATCATAATAATCGCCTTTGTTACAATTGTAGACAATGTGGCCATATGGCCAGAGAGTGCTTAGAACCTCCACAGGACCAGAATGAATGGAATGAGAAGAAGAAGTGCAAGAGACAACTCACCCAAGCCAAGAAGAGCAGAGCCAAAATCACAACTACGGTTGACTTTTCGGAAGGAACAATGGAACCACAGGTACATCCCTTTTGACACCGCTATTCCCCTATCCTTGTTTAAAACTGCAAATCTCGGGACGAGATTCTTTTTAACGGGGGTAGGCTGTGACGCCCCAGGTTTTCAATTAGGGTTAACTTAACGCTAATGACTAGTCAACCAAGTCAAACACGTTGACTTTGGTCAAACACTGGTCAACCTGGGTCATCACCTCGAAAACCTAGCCAACAAACCCTAACAATCAAGCCTTGGTCAAAGCTTAGTCAAACCATGGTCAAAACCCCTTTAAACCCCTTTGACCTCTACAATCTACCTAGAACTTTTGCCACGTTCTCCAAATTTTACCTAAACACTTCAAATTCTACCAATACAAAAGTTGTTTAGTTTTTCAAGGGACACAACTTTGCTTTTGGGTGGCATGTCAAATTTGGAGTGGAAAATAGTGAAAAACTTTGGTCAACGTCTGCAGGCACTATTCATTAGTGCTGAGAAAATCCAGATTTTTGCCTGCTGTTTATGCTCAATCCATTGATCAAACCCCCTATCGGCATTTGTGAAAGTTGTAGAGGTATCACAGATCTACAACTTTGTTAATTGGGCCTTAGTGCACTTCTATAGCGAAATCTGGAGATCGATCGGGTCAAATAGAGCCACACCGAACAAAACCTGCGCCGGAACGCGTCCCCGCGCACGACGCCGTCGCGCCACGTCAGACGCCGGGTGCGTGCACGTCGAGGTGCCCCTTTGCCCGTCGGTCTGTGCGCCATGCTCCTCCCCGTGCGAGCGTTGGGCCCACGTTCGCACCGATGTCCGCGCCCAGTCCTCCACCGCCACGCGCCGAGCTCCTGCAGGCCGCGCCGTGGCAACCATCACCGCCCCTCCTATCGCTTCGCCGTCGTACGCTCCCCCACGTAGCATGCCATGCCACCTCGGTCCTGTGGTAAAGTCATGGTCGTCAAGTCATCGTCGACCCGCCCTTTATAAGCTCCGAGGGCCCATGCGCGCGCACACACCGCCGCTGCCCTGCCGTCGCTGCTGTGTCCGCCATGGATGCCGCACGGTGAACTCCACCTCCCGGACCCGGAAGCCACTGCCTGAGCCTGCTGCTACCTCCACAAGCACCCATTGTAGCTCACCGAAGCCCCGCCTTGCCCCGGCCGACTTGTGGTTCGCCGGAATCAAGCTTGTCACGGCCGCCGCCACCTGGCGTTGCCTAGCGCCCTCACCGGCGACTTCCCCGACCCGTGCAAGCCCCGGGATCAACCCATAGGTGAGCAAGGGGTACTCCCCCACCCTTTCCCGGCCAAATCCGGCGCTCCTCACCGCCGGCGAGCCTCCCCTGTGAAGGACCGAATCGGGCGACCAGAGAGGGGGGAGTGAATGGGAGCCGATAAAAATTCTTCCCAAAGGTCGAACTCGGCTTATGTCCCGATTGCCACTCCAAGTACTCGCGCACACAAAGGAAGCTCCAAACAAGGCACACACAAGCCTAGAAGAACAAGAGACAAGCCTAGGTGCAAAGAGCGGAAGCACCAAAGCAAGAACCAAAGGACTTAGGCACTGCTGCGAAGTCCCTGGCAGACTGTTCGGGGTGACCGGGTGGACCGTCCGCGTGGAGGGCACGGACTATCCGTGAGGTCACTGCGGACTGTCCGTAAAAGCCACCCGAACCTCCAGGGGTGCACCGAGAAAAACAGACCGTCCGTGATGGACCCGCGGACCGTCCGGCTCGTCACGGACCGTCCGGCACTTGAGTACGGACCGTTCGCGAACTTTGCGTACCAAAAACCAACTGGCTCAACGGATCGAACGAAAGACGCTCAAGAACACGCGAAGAACACGAAGAATAGCTCGCGGACCGTCCGCACGGAGGCCGCGGACTGTCCGCCAGGTGCGAACAGAGCAGAAAAACGCCCGACCTCGGGAGTCAACTCCACCTTTCCATCACCGGATCTCCCAAACGATTGAAGCTCTTGAGACAAGATTTTAGGGAGATGAAAAGCGTCACACAAGGATGCTATGCCCCGGAAATCTCGACCTCTAACTCCCTAAATCAACAGGAATCGCGGATCACATGAACCACCACCATGAACTCGGGCACCAACCAAAAACGCACGAATCGAAGGCTCTCCACGGCGTTTGAGGGGTCAAGATCACACATAAAGATGCGCAAGGCATCCACACATGATCCCCTCAAAGAAATCCGTGAAGAAACGCCCCCAAAATCACGAATCGAGCGAAGAATGAACCCCCCCAAAAATAGCCCCGAAAATGACACGAAAATCACAAGGGACTAGGAGATCACCGCAACACCGAATGCTTCCATACATCCAGAGGTCAGAGTCTGTACAAGAGTCTAGCCTAAGGAATCCAGAGGAACAAGAAGCAGTTCAGAGAAATCTACCGGGGGAGAAAGCCCTAGAGTCCAAGAGAGAGAGATGCCATCCACCTCTCCGCTATTTATACGAAGTCCATCGGAGGGAGGTAAATGACCACGCTACCCCTACTACTTAAATGAAGATACATCCCCTCAGGGGCATTTTGGTCAAGTCTTCATCGGACGGACACGCTTCCACCGCGGCTTCGCTTCACATCGACGCAAACCCCGCGATCACGCCATGTGCCCTCCGCCTCGAAGCTTCCCGAAGCTCCCGGATCACCGTCTCCGTTGCCTCGGGCCTCCGGGCTTGGTTTTGAGGCCCAAACCAAGAAACCGTCCACCGATGGTTTTGTGGGCAAACCACCAAACCCCACGTGCAAGCTTCGGGCTCCATCCGCTACCTTGCATCGGCCCATGTTCACGACTTCAGCCCGCCAGTCCTGCACCGCACGGCTCGCACTTGACCCCATCAGCCACCGGGTCCATCGAACCAAGCCTACTTGCCTCTCCATCACCCGGAGGCCGCCACGGCTAAGGCCTTTCGTGCTTGTTCTTCACCTCCACCGACACGAGTCAAGCCCCAACCTGTACCTGCACACTTAGCCAAGCATCAGTCCACACAACGTTGTCAATCACTCATCACTAAGGATCGACCCTCCACTAGTCTTCGGACACACCTGGTCCTCACCCTGCACCGCCGAGGACCATCGTGTAACAATTGAAGTTTTTCTAGGGTCCCGTAGTAAATGTCGAGGGCATATGTGTGAATAGAAAAACTGAGTCGAGGGCCTAACTGTAAATAGATTCTTCCTTCCTTTTCATGTTTTGCCAGATCCATGAAAAATCATAGAAAATCATAGAAAAATCGAAAAAAATGTAAAACCAATTTTGCAGGTTTCCGTGTGAGTAGATCTACATCTTTTAGAAAGGCTATATATACTTTTGATGAGTAGATTTTGAATGAAAATTCCAACTTAGTTTGTATGTGTTTGTTCATAACTTGAGTTTTACTTCTGTGCTGAGGTTGATCTTTGGATATGTTGTTAGTCATGACGAGTATAGGCTGTGTCAAAATGTTTGCACAAAGTTACTGAGTGAATTTTTAGTTATGATTTATTTTGTATTTATGCTAGATCTGTATATATATTTTTGTACAGGCTCATGTGAATGCTTTCTATGGCTCATCTTGTGGATATCATCTTGTTATGCTTAGATGTGCTCCTGGTAAATTTATCATGTATTTAAGAACTGTCTATATATCTGTTTCAGAATGATGCTTGTTTATGAAGTTAAATCTATAGCTTAGTTTCTGTTGCTCCAGTGATGCTTATCTTTGTGAAAGATGAAGTTCATGCCATGTTTGTGTTGTAATAGAAAGTTGGGCTACAGTTTTGTCATATATTTCTCTATATAAATATTTTGTGAATAACTAGGCTGAAAATGGTTATTTTTGTGTAGCATGATAGAATTAGTTTCTAGAGCTTAATTTTTGTGTGTAGCCTAGTACTAGTCCCTAGAGGCTCTGTGTAAATTTTGAGCTCCAGTGCATGAGTAGTTTTCTCTGTATTAAATATTCTTGCTTTTGCTAGGAATAAATTGTCGTATTTTTCATGCTCAGGATATAGCTCTGTTTGCTATGAAATTTTAGTAGTAGCTCTATTGTAGAACAGTGTGCTTGTACAAAAATTTTCACTATAAGATACTGCATGGTTTTACCAAAAAGATCTTTGGAAGAAACTAAGTATATTAAAAAGAGAAATAAAGAAATCACTTCTTTGTAGACTTGTGTGTATTTCACCTTAGGAAATGCTACTGTTGGACCCCTGAAAAATAACTTGGTGGTTTGTGAAGTGTTTCTAATTTATTTGTATAAATGTGCACACAATGATTATCAAAATAATAATTAATAAATGATTGCTTGATTTATCTTTATGGAAGAGTATGCTGAATATATTCTTGTCTAGATGAATGTGGTCAACATGACACCCTATGCTTGTCATGTGATGTTTGTGTTTATTTTATTCACATTCACCAATTAATTCTTGCACATGCATCCTACGTGTAGAACCTTCTGACGGTAGATACGAGTTCGTCCCGGAACAAGGTGACAGACCGTTCGAGAGAGAAGTGGACTACATGGAAGTGCAACAAGACCCGAACCAAAGTTCGGAAGACTTTTCTACTAACTTGCTAGTGAAGGCAAGCCCCGGTTTATCATTCACATATGTGTTTCCTTTTTAAATTTCTGAAGTTATGTTTGGTTATCTATGTGCATTTAAGTTCAGGAGTTGAATGGAAACCCTAGATGCATGATCCATAAGAACCTATGATTCCTTTACAAGTATGCTAGGTCACTAGTTGCTATGCACTAAGGACCTGGTACAAGTCGAGTGATGTACTTCGCTCGCAAGAATAGGTTCTTATGTTGGAATTATAAGATTTGATAAAATGGATTGCTCATGTGGTAAGAGCATGGGATTTTGGGCTCCGGCCTAGTGGTTAAGAAATTAAGCGTTTGAATGTACTAAACATTTGTCAGAAATAGGTACGGTAAGCCTAGTACCTGAATGATGCGGTGCGGGAACTTTAGGCTACTATCTTGGGTTGCAGCCCCAGGCTGGCTACCTATGGTGCATGTGTGACGCTGGACGCTAGTGTGAGGCGTGCCAGCTAGCCTTGTACCTAGGACTGTGGCATCAGATCCTAATCCGAGGAATGACGAGAACCGTTTGGTTGAATGCACTCATTGTGAGTGTTTTCTCCCGTATGTTTAGGTTCACCTTGCAAGGTTATTAATCGATTGATCGTCGGCCTCTCACCGTTATCCGAGAGTGCTTAATTATTTGGCCATGATAATCCCTCTATGATGAAATGTTGATAAACTTGATATTTGTTTAAATTGTTTGCACACCTTATCCTTGTATTAGTTGCTTATCTAGTAATGATTTAATCTACTAGAACTTGAGCTAAAATATTGAAAGTGAGGATTAACTCGTTAGTAGCTTTTTGGCAAAACAAACCCACTAGCCAAAAGCCAAGCATGATTAGAAGTTAAGTCTTTTATTTTAGACGGGTAAGCCTTGCTAAGTATTAGTCACGACAAAGGCTAAAAGGATCCTAGTCGCCTCTATCACCTTATTCAAGAAAACACTCTTCACATCCATCTGGAACAACTTGAACCCTTTAGCCACGACAAAGGCTAGAAGGATCCTAATCGCCTCCAGACAGGCCACAAGAGCAAATGTCTCCTCATAATCTATACCCTCTTTCTGGTTGAACCCCTGAGCCACCAACCTCGACATGTTTCTCACAACCATCCCATTCTCACCTTCCTTGTTCTTCCACACCCACTTGGTACCTATAGGACGGAAATTTGGCGCTGGATCAACTAGTACCCAGACCTGGTTTCTCTCAAAATTCTCTAACTCTTCATGCATGAAATTCACCTAGTTCGCATCAGACAAAGTGTCTCGAATATCTTTGGGCTCAAACAAGGCAAGAAATGCAGAGTGAGCAAAGTGTGAAGTATTTTGTGACCTCGACCGCGTAGTGCATTCATGAAGGTCACCTATGACCGTCGATGGTGGGTGATCCACCTGTACACGCCGGGGAGCCTCTTGCCTAGACATAACCTCCCCCTCAGCAGCAGCCTCCACTCGAACAGCCTCTGTCATCATTGGCGTAGGGGATGGACCATCCTCGATCGTCGTCATCATAGTGGAAGTAGCATGTACACGATCAGTCGCGGGAGCATCACCACCATCATCGTCCTCATCTCCATCTCCATCCTTCGCTGTCGTACAGACATCCCTGGGCCCACTACACAGGTGGGTACTAGGACCGACTACTCCATGGGCCCCTGGGACTACCCGACTTGGGCTACACAGTACCTGCTGGCGTGGAGCGTAAGGCTTACAGAGGATTAGTACTCGGTTAGGAAGCTAGACATGTCCGGATCCATGTAGAAGTACTCCTAGCCGTACACGATTAGTACTCCTCTGGCAAACCGACTTGTAACCCTGCCTCCCGGACTATATAAGGCGAGGCAGGGACCCCTATCTCATCATCCGCATCATCTCGTAAACACACCCAATCAATCCAGAGCTACACAGCATACAGGACGTAGGGTATTACGCACCTAGCGGCCCGAACCTGTCTAAATTGTGTGCCGCATGTCTCTCCTTCGAGTTCCCGATCTCGACGAGGCCACAAACGTCTACCTCGGGTACTCCCCTTGGTAGGTTGCCGGGTTAAAACACCGACAGCTGGCGCGCCAGGTAGGGGATCTCGCCGAAGATCTCATGGTGAACTCGACGGCTTCAATCGTCATCAGGCCAACCGCCGCTTTCAACCGCGGTGACACCTTCGTCTTCGGCGCCTGGGTCTACACCGCTGATGGCGCTGGATCGTTCCAGCGCTACCTCACCATGACCCCAGACCCGGAGACCGGACTCGTGACGCTTCCCGAAGCCATCATGGGTCCACTTGTCGAAAAATTCGGTGAATTTTCGCTCTGCAACCAAGTCGCCAACTTCGAGATTGGATCCGACTCCAACTCGAACTCGACGTCGCCATGGATCGAACCATGCGAGCCGGCTTCTGAGCCATCGTGTGAAACGGTCCTCCTCCACGAGCACTTCCCGTACGGCCTCTGCAACTCTAGCAGGGCCCACGCGGAAAGCCCTCGTCGCACGTCGGGCCGGCAAGGAGATTGTCTCCGAGTACTCCTCGGACTCCAACGCCGTACCCGGCTACAACTCGGACTCCTCCTATGAGTTCGATTTCGGCTCGGACCCAATTGAGTCCGAGTCCAAGCTCAACGCAACCGAGGAGCCGTTGTCAGGTCCTGCCGCCAGCTTGGTCATTACATCTACTCCCGCCGGCAGATTCGTCTACTGGCCCGACTGCAAGCCCGCAGACCTGACTGACGACAACTCACGCTGCGTCGCCTACCTCGAGACACTCCCCTTCCAGGAGGGGATCCCGCTGGCTCCAAACGAAGATGAGCACACCCCCACCGAGGTGGCAACTACCGACTCCGGCCTCTGTACTCCTGACCGTGAAGTCTTCATGGCGGCCGGGGAAACTGGAACCTTAGGAAGCCTGCCCGATCGGTACCTCGACGACATTTCGAACTATTGACACCATTTTTTGGAAAAACAGGTCAAAGAGGAATAAGGAGAAATAGCCGATGAAAAACAAAGTACAATCGGCCGATTGAAGGGAGAGACAGACGGTCAGCACGGATCGCCTATGGTCAAAGGGATTCAACCCTGACGGTGGGCCAGCTGGTCAAAGCAATTGGCCGATGGTCAGATAGAAGATCGGCCGATGGAGGAAAGAAGAGGCGGTATTCAAAAGAAATACGCCAAAAGGAAAGCATGGTGGAGGCGGGTCAGTCCACGATTGACAACGGGTCAAGAGTCGGTTCTTAGAAGGTCTTTGACTCCTGCGAGAGTCCTTTTCTATTTTTAGTAGTTTTTGTCTTTAGATGCAAGTAAGCAGTGCCGTGATCGGCTAGGAGTCGAGTTTGTCCTCAGGACATAAATAGAGACCCTGCGTGGTCGAAAAATCTATACACGCCAATATCAAACAAACCGCCTCCGGGCAAACTCTTTACTTTTACTGCATCTACTTTACAGCATCTACTTTTCGGTGACTTCGCCATTGCGTTTTTCTCTTTTCTACAACGCCGTACTTCGAGTTCGTCGGGCTGCATCAACTGATCTCCGGCAAGCTTGTGAGTACCATTTTACCGAATAATCCTAGGCTTTAACCTCCGGGCGCATCGCTGAGGTTTCGTCTAGTTCTTTATTCACTCCTTACCGATATTAGCTGGATCTACAAGTTTTCGTACCAAATTCTTGCAGTTTTAGCTATTATCATTATCATCCACTCGATCTAGATCCTATCGGCTTTCAACACCGCAGCCGATTCCGACCTACTCGAGCGTTGACGTCACGATCAGCCGATCCAGCCGATCGCATCCGCGCTTCGGTCGCTTTCGAGCCGGCCGATCTCGCTTTTCCCGTATCGGCCGATTGGCTGGTACACGTGTCGCTGAAAGGCCATCGGTTCTCTAGCCGATCCCTAATATTTTCCATTGTCAATCAACAGGTCAGATTGGCTGGCACGCCTCGCTACAGGCCGGGGAGTCACGTGTGTCGCGCGCAAGGGTGACGTCCTACTTTTGCATCAACACACTTTTGGCACGCCCGGTGGGACACGAAAAAGTCAACAATGACGAAGCCTACGAAGACTGGTCCATCTGAAGTCGATCCGGACAACGTTCAACCCATCACCAAGGATCAGCTGAAAGATTCAGACAAAGCCAAGCTCGAGGCTCACATGAAGCATTATGAAGAGCTTTGTTTGGCATCATACAGTCAGACTAAAAGTGGTGTTTTCAAGAAGAATCCTTTGCCAACACCGATGCAAGTCACCTTCTCAGCTGATCCTGAAGGACTTAAAGACATGATGACCAAGGCTATGCATCGAACAATGATTGATCAATCCAAGGTATTCGCAAATACAATTTAGAATGCCATAATTGATGCACTCAAGCAAGGAGCAGAGGCAGGATATCTGGGACCTGCATACTTTCAACCAAGGCGTACTCCTTCTGTGTTCCAGCAAGGCCAATCGGCTATACCGCCGATTGATGATCCAACAGCAAAAGCTACACCATCTCCACAAGCTACCACCAGTTCTTCATCGGACTCTCAGACGATTCAGAATCAAAGTGGTGATGGTAAAGATAAAGATTTTGCTGTCACAACACCAGTGCAATCTGTCGTCCAGGATCAGGTGCTTCCAGTGTAGAATCAGCAAAAATATCCTGTGATGAGAGATCAAGATGGGAAGCTTGCAGGATGGGACTTACCTCGTGATCACTTTGAGACTAACATCTCAAACTTCTTTGAGCCTGTGCCTGAGGAAGTCCCAGAAGTAAAATACCCACAGTCTTACCAAGCTACATTTGGAGGTACTCCAGGGACTGTGCACATGAATGGGGAAGGAGTGGTGTTCGTTTACTTCAATCATGGGAGCAAGAACTTTGAAAGAGTCAAGATTAGTCCAGCACATGCTCACATGGTCATACCAACAGAGAAAAGGGCTCCTATTCCACCTCAGAGGCCAAATCCCACTCCACCTCAGAGATCGGCTCAACAGCCGATGCTCGGGATGCCTGTGCAAACTGCTCCACTACAGCAGCCAACGCTGGGAATGCCCATACAGACTGCCCCATTACAGCAATCAACGTCAATGCAAGCTGTCTTAACCCCAGCCAATACGGTGGCACATATAAGATCGTCGCCTCATCAGCCGATCAACCAAGGAGCAGCAGGGCAGCCAGTGTTTCCACAGGTGGATTCAACGCAATTGCTGCAAACATTTCTAAATCAATTGGCTATTTCAAACCAGTTGAATACGCAGCAACCAACCCCATCGGCTAGTCAGCCGATTGAACAGGCTACACCTATTACAGGTCATTCAAACACTCAAGGTTCTACTGAGGCAAGGACAGTTCCAGATCCAAAGACAAGAATCTTAGAAGAACGACCTCCAGAAACTCCAGCTGAGATACAAGCAATTGAGCAAGTGGCTACAGAGTTGAAATCTCATGTGAAGCAGGAGTTAATCGACCACTTTTCAGAGATGCTACTGAAGCAATATGGGATAAAACCCAAGCAGCAATCCTGCATGTACAGGACACCGTATCCCTCTGGCTATGATCAGATACCGTTCCCTCCAAGATTTAAAGTGCCAGATTTCACCAAGTTCTCTGGGCAAGATGAAACATCCACTATGGAGCATATCACTCAATTTATCATCCAATGTGGAGAAGCAGGGAACGTTGATGCACTAAGGATACGTCTGTTCTCTTCATCTCTGTTAGGGCCAGCATTCTCATGGTTCACCTCACTGCTAGCTAATTCCATCATCAAGTGGTCTGATCTGGAACAGCAGTTCCATAATTACTTCTTCTCTGGCATCAACGAGATGAAGATCACTGATCTGACCAGACTCAAGCAAAGGAACGATGAAACAGTAGCTGGATTCGTTCAAAGATTCAGAGAGGTCAGAAATAAGTGCTATAGTCTGAACTTGGGAGACAAGCAACTAGCTGAGTTGGCTTTCCAAGGTCTCTTGCCGACTTTGAGGGAGAAATATACATCACATGATTTTGAAAGCCTCAGCTAGTTAGTCAGTCGGATGAGTCAAGAAACTGCAAAGTCCTATGAGCCTAGAAGGAACTTTCAGAAGAAGGTGTCGTATGTGGACTACTCTGACTCAGAAAATGAAGACAACATGATAGGGCTTGCAGAATGGGTCAAAGGCAAGAAGACAATGTCCTGTCCTTTTGGCAAGAAAGAGCCAGAGAAATTCGGCTTTGATATCACTAAGGCCGATAAGATATTTGATCTGTTGCTTCAGCAAGGACAGATTAAACTCTCCCAGTTCCATACCATACCATCTGCAGAAGAGCTGAAGAGGATGAAGTATTGCAAGTGTCACAATGCAACATCGCACGATACCAATGATTGCAAGAACTTCAGACAACAGATCCAATCAGCTATTGAGCAAGGGAGGCTTAAATTTGAAACTCCTACCAAAGCTGAAAAGCCGATGAAGATTGATCAGCACCCCTTCCCAGCTAACACAAAGTGTCTAGCAAAGACACGTCACGAGTTAAGTTGCTGACATCTGATTCGGCTCAAAATAAAGGAGTCGTCGATCCCAAAGTACAAGTAACCGCTACCGATGTCAAAGGAAAAGGATTACTACTTGGAGAAGGAGAATCAAAGCCACGCCGACCCGTCACGTCACAAATGTTGATCAACAAGTTCCAGCGCCGACAAGAGAAGGCAAAGGAAAGAGAGGAGTGGGCACGGCGTAATGAAGGACATTGGAGATGTCCGTTCTTCAAGTACTGTTGGGAAGAAGGAATCAAGCTGCCGACGGCAGAAAACTGTCCAGAGTGCAACGGAGCTTACAATAATGGCAACTCATCCAAAAGGGTTTGCTTCGATGACAGAAGACCTGCAGCCAAGGATCACCGTGGATTCAACAATCAACGAATCTCGGTTCACGATCGGCTGGGGGGCAAAGCCAGCGTCCACGATTGGCTGGGGGGCAAAGCCAGCGTCCACGATCGGCTAGGGGGCAAGGCCAGCGTTCATGATCGGCTGGAAAGCCGAGTCAATGAAGAGTCAAACAATCGGCTGGAAGAGATGGACGATTTACTGGTACCTGATGAAGACATCATGTGCTGAGCTCCTGAACGTCGACGCACATTACAACTGGATGACGAAGGATCAAGCCAGACACGTAAGAAGCCCAATCCGCAGTGGTGTCCAGATGGCTTGACCAAGTCCCAGAAGAGAAGAGTCCAGCACCTACGTTAGTTAGAACAGAATGAAGAAGCAGAGAGACATGTGCTGGACAAGAAGAAGGTTCGGTCTAAAGTTTGGTGCCCAAAGCCTAAGGTCGATGGTGAGGAAGATGACAAACCTCAAGCTGATATAAACATGGTTGTCTTCCTACCAAAAGAGTTCATGGCTCCAGTTGATTCGGATATGTCCGATGAAGAACTTGGCATGGCTCAATTGACGCTGGAACCTAGACAAGCTATCTTTGAGAAGCCAGAAGACGAGAAGAGACAATACTTGAAGGCTCTATTTCTCAAAGGATTTGTCAATGGGAAACCAGTCACCAGGATGCTAGTAGATGGAGGAGCAGCAGTCAACCTGATGCCGTACACCATGCTGCGCAAGATTGGGAAGTCTGATGAAGATTTGACCCAAACTGACATGATGTTGGTGGACTTTGAAGGCAACGTCTCTCCGGCTCAAGGAGCAATCTGCGTGGAGCTCACCATCGGCACAGCTACAGAAGCACAAGGATGGACTTATGATCGAGTAAGCTGCATATCTGGAAAAGTAAGGGATACCAAGTATCTCAAAGTGTTTGATTTCGGACTAAAGCCGGTTCAAGCAGTCGGCTCTGATAATGAGACTTAATGGATCAATTCATTGAAGACGAAAGGAAGCTTGGGTTCAGAGTCACAGCAGCCGATGGATTGGTTGCCCAAGTCTACAAGCAGTTATGTAAGCCGATTGTCTTATCGTGCCTATCGGCCGATTGAGTTTTTGAGCTACAGCCGATTGCAAATGTAATTATAGAATAGCCAATATCTGTAAAGAATCGCCTTTAGTGCAAAAAATGTAAAACCGATGTACAAAATCAATATATTCGGTTATAGCCGATACATATATCGCCTTCAGAACAAAATATATATATCTCTTCTGCTTTGGATTACAACTCAGATCTACAGATTACATATGTTCTCAAGAGGTTACAAGAAGGGCGTTGTCCTAACTCCCAGTGTGATGAGGATATTGAATTGATGAATGGGAGAAAGACACACGCGAAGAGGAAACGAAAAGATTAAGATCTTCAATCTTCCGCCGGAAGGAGCCCGATGGCCATTCCTTTTGCACGCTTTTCCTCTGATAAATGTGTAGCAAGACACCCTACCTGTGTTCTCCCTCCAAAGCCAGATCCTCACAAGGATTCTTCTAGCTATGGCGCCTCCTGGCTTTTCAAAAGGAGGCAAAGAAGAAGAGAGGCCACTACACTACTTCACAAGAATTCTTCTAGCTATAAAAGAGAGAAAAGGAATAATCATACAGCAGGAGTCTGTAATCTATCTGAGTTAGTTGTGCCATGGCCGATGAAGAGTGAGTTCTTCCCATCAAGCTTCAGGCCTATTTATAGCCCCAAGATGCAGAGAAGATAACTACAAGAAGGAATTAAAAAAGGGAAATGAAGAGTATCCGATGCAGTCAAAGCAAGAACAGTTTCCTCGTGAAAGTCTCAGGCTGGACAGTGGGCAGACATGCAGTGATACGTTTCCCAAAATTCAGGGACTGGCTTTGAAGGAGAATTAAATAATTATTCGTGACCCTACTCTGTACTCCAGAAGAGGAGACTATCAAGATTCCCCTCTGTCTAAATTTCTAGCAACGACGACAAGCTTTGATGCCTCATTAAGGCACAAGAAATCTTCAAAGAGAAATTTGTCAAGGAGTGGAGATAGCTACATTTTCCTGAAGGCACTCTAAAAGAGATTTGCCTCTTATTCCTAATGGGAAATCGGTCTGGTTCATAGTCAGAGGATTATGGTGCTGCATGGAGTGGGCTACCATTTTATAGTGGAGAAATTGAGCCAGAACGTAAAAGCAGTACCTACAAATACAGGTGGAAATTCATTGCTGAAAGATGGTGCTTAAAGATAAATATCTAGGGGTGGTGGTTTTCATTCATAAAAGGCAGATAACATCAGCTGATAGTACATCAGAGTTTAAAGGAGGCTTTTGGCCTTATCTAACTCTATCCTAGTTTGTGCTATCTCTTTGCCTACGCGGTCCAGTTCTTGAAGAAGAGCTGTCCTCCTGGCTTCAAGGACCTCCAACTTCTCCTCCTTGTTGGCAATCACCAGACGGAGACCACGTTCTTGTCTAGACGGATGGTTCGGCCGATTTGCACCAAAGGCGTTGATGTTTGAGACGATCCTTTCCACAGCATCACGATTTGGAGACTAAGGAAAGAAGAAACGTCAAGGAAAGGAATCGTGAACACAAGAAAAAAGAAAAAAGGAACCAACCTGATTCACAGAAGAGAAGAAGAAGCCATCACGAAAGGAAGATGACAGTTCTAAAAAACTAAAAGGAAGCTAGTATTATATAAAGGCCGATTGAAACGTTCGGTCAAAGCATTCAATGTGGAGCGTTGGAAGTTGGCCAAGAAAAGGCCAAACACAGTTCATAAAGTTACAAATAAAGTTTAAACCAAGCCTAAAGAATGGATGGCATCGATGAGATCCAGGCGCAGCTGTCAACCACTTCTATCTCCTGACGATCGGCATCGGCTGAACTAGGAATCGGCTGCTCCTGTTCACGAAGGGTCTGGGCTTGCTGTGCAATGGAATCCCTCCGTTCTTGCATAATAGATATGGTGCCTGGGAGATCGGCCAGTTTCTGCTCTTCAGCTGTCAAGTCTTGATCGATCTGACTAAGCTCCTTCATCAGTTCAGCACGACGCCTCTTCAAATGATCAATGCTACCGACAATATCAGAACGAGAGGATGTCAGGAGTTCAATTCTATTGTCAAGATCGGCCATGCTGTGGTCCAACTTCTCCCTGTCCTGAGTAAGTTGCTCTTGACGTCTCCTCTCCTCCAGCCGATCTTGAGCTTCTTGGACTATGAGCTGCCGATTCTCGATAAAAGCAACCTGGAGCATCTTCGCCTTAAGGTCCCTGGGTAACTGGCCCTGGATTTGCTTGAAGATAGCCCTGATCGGCTCGGCATCTTGTACAAGTTGATTGATATCCCGGTTTAGCAGCGGAAGCACTTCTATCAGCTTATCTTTCACGTCATCAGGGAGAACGGTTACTAATCCACTCCGAGCGATAAGAGATGAGGTTGATGGAACTTGTAGAGAAAGTGTGGATAAGCAAAAGAAAGCTGAAAAAGAAGTTTAAAGAAACCAGGAGGTTTACCTCTACAGCAGAAGTCGTCGCTCGAGTTTGGGCAGTTGGGTTTTCAGTCAATAATGGTTCAGAGACTTCAATAATCGGCAGCTGTGGTTGGTCGCCGATATTCTGCTGGGAATCATCCAAAGGCTTGTCTTGGGTCTCAATCGGCGCTTCAACCACATCCTGAACAAAGACAAAGGATTGAACAAGGGAAAATAGGAGAAAAAACATTAATAAGAATCCTACCTCAATTGGGTCTTCAATGTGAGGGTCAGCTCGTGCAGGAGAACTTTGAAGTTGGTCAGCAGAAGCATCAACCCTTTGATGGGTTCCAGACTGGTCAACATCATCAACCGGGGCTTCTCCCAAAACCTTTTCTTGACCAAGATCAGCAGTCGTGGCTTGTTGACCAGTTAATCCCGAAGACTGCACAAAAGAGGATGATCAATCAAAGTTACAGAAAGAGAAGAAAAAAGGCTGAAAGTCAGTACCTGGAAAGCACTTGCCAATACTCCTGCCATGTCCGAGACATTGATAACCTTAGTGGCAATCCTCTTCTTTGTTCTACGAGCAAGAACCTTGTTGGTCACACCCTTCCTCTTAAGCGTTGACAGAGGTAGATTGTCTGGAGCAGGATGAATCCTGGGACCCTGCATAATTGAAGAGATCGAAGGAGCTTTATGGCCGATATATGGTGCCCGTCTTGGTGGCCAATATTGAATTAGCTCGTCACTTCTGCTGACAACAGGAGGCTTGGTAGTTTCGGGCTGAAAAGGGAAAGAAGGATATAACAAATCTGGATATAGTCAAGCAATGCATAAAGTAAACAGATGAAGGAAGAACCTCATCAGCCGACGCCACATAATCAGGGTCCACTTGCTCACAATAGATTCTCGGAGAGACGCAGAAAAGGTGATCACACCATTCTGCCCACAAAACATTAAAGAGAGGGGAAGAGAAGCCAGAAAATCTCCAGGAATCAAGATTAATAGTAGCAGAGTCAGGAACCCTGTCCAAAAGGCACTGATAACAAGTGCCACTAGGAATAACCTCCGTGGTCTGATCAAATCAGAGAAGTAAAGGCCAATTGGCAATTGGCCAAACCCCAGCTGACGTGCACGTACTGAGGGGTTATAAAATTCATAGGTGGCTATTTGATCCTTTCCAAAGACACAAGAGGGAAGGAGCCCCGGTTTGATGATTTCCACAAAGGCAATCCTGTCTTCATCATCCTTATGGATATCATCGAAGTTGAATGTGGTCTCGAAGTGGGGTTCATCGTCTTTATATGCAAACCAGATGATAGAATTTGAGTTGAAGCCGAGGTAAAAACTTCTAAAGTGCTCTGCTATGCGAGAAGGGGTTCTTTTGTGTCCTGGGAAGGCAGAGACAGCTTCTCCAAAATTCATACATCGGCGCCTCACGATTTGGACACCGTTTGGTTGATCTCCTGGAAAAGTCTTGGTAAAAATGTTCTGCTCCAACCTATCTCGGAGATGAAGGTTCAGCCACATATTTATGAACCACCAGGGACCTCCCGGAGTACCTATGGAGAATTGGTTGACAGGCTGACTGCTACTTGATGAAGGAGGTGGTAAACTGCACCTAAAAGATATTTTCCAAGAGGGATATGATTGCCGGCAGCCAACCGCTCAGCCACTATCTGGTAATTAGCGGTAGGGCCAAAAGTTTTGCCACAGAAGACAAATTTCTCAAGCCACATATTCAGGAAAGCAACATGTTCCCTCTGTCCCACGGTTCCTTCTTTCTTGTGCTCAGCGATATAGCCAGACCATCCACCTATGCCCTTGGTCTTCAACTGATAAGAGAGTTTGTCATTACGGTGGCTGAAAAGGGTATCTGGGGAGGAAATATCTAGACCAGTCAGCACGAGGACATCGGACAGGGTTGGAGCCATTGGCCCATGGCCGAACAAGAAAGCATTGAGTGCATCAGACCAAAAATAAGAAGCAGCTATCAAAAGAGACTCATTCCGAGACATCTCAGACAAAGATAAAGCGATGCATTGACTAATTTTGTACTGTTCCCAAGACCCCTTGTTCTTCGCAGAAATCCTGAGATACCAATCTCTCCACCCTTTGACATAACCTGTCCAGGACCTAAAACAGCTATCCCAATCGGCCAAATTCAAAGAAGCATGCTTAAAGGGAATTCGGCCTGTTTCAAAGTTGATCGTCTCGATGGGGTTGATATCACCCATTGGTCCAAGAAAGGTGAGCCCGGGCTTATCATCGACAGGGATGGTGAGATGGGATCTAAGTTCCTGAAGAGATGAAATCTAAGCTTCAGGCAAGGAAAGACGGCGGTATTTGAAGACGAATAACAACAAAAGATTGAAGGAAATACCAGAGGAACTGAAGAAAGAGATGCCTTCGGAGGTGCAGAAGCAGAGCCAGAACCTCCAGCGGAGCTTGAGGACGCCATGGATCAGCAAGAGTTTTGGAGCTTAGGGTTCGTCGCTTGAAGGTTTGAGCTGCTGGAACAACAAGATTTTGGGGAGGAAAAAGAACCAAGGCAGTCGTATTTATGACCTTGAAGATTTGTTGAGCTTCTGCGGCCGACTTCGAATCAATAGAGATAACGGATTCGAGGAAATTTTAGAGCAAAAGATTATTTACTCCGAAACTGGGGGGCATGTGTTGACACCGTTTTTCGGAAAAACAGGTCAAAGAGGAATAAGGAGAAATAGCCGATGAAAAACAAAGTACAATCGGCCGATTGAAGGGAGAGAAAGACGGTCAGCACGGATCGCCGATGGTCAAAGGGATTCAACCCTGACGGTGGGCCAGCTGGTCAAAGCGATCGGCCGATGGTCAGATAGAAGATCGGCCGATGGAGGAAAGAAGAGGCGGTATTCAAAAGAAATACGCCAAAAGGAAAGCATGGTGGAGGCGGGTCAGTCCACGATTGACAACGGGTCAAGAGTCGGTTCTTAGAAGGTCTTTCACTCCTACGAGAGTCCTTTTCTATTTTTATTAGTTTTTGTCTTTAGATGCAAGTAAGCAGTGCCGTGATCGGCTAGGAGTCGAGTTTATCCTCAGGACATAAATAGCGACCCTGCGTGGTCGGAAAATCTGTACACACCAATATCAAACAAACCACCTCCGGGCAAACCCTTTACTTTTACTGCATCTACTTTACAGCATCTACCTTTACAGCATCTACTTTTCAGCGACTTCGCCATTGCATTTTTCTCTTTTCTACAACGCCGTACTTCGAGTTCGTCGGGCTGCATCAACTGATCTCCGGCAAGCTTGTGAGTACCATTTTACCGAATAATCCTAGGCTTTAACCTCTGGGCGCATCGCTGAGGTTTCGTCTAGTTCTTCATTCACCCCTTACCGATATTAGCTGGATCTACAAGTTTTCGTACCAAATTCTTGTAGTTTTAGCTATTATCATTATCATCCGCTCGATCTGGATCCTATCGGCTTTCAACACCGCAGCCGATTCCGACCTACTCGAGCGCTGACGTCACGATCGGCCGATCCAGCCGATCGCATCCGCGCTTCGGTCGCTTTCGAGCCGGCCGATCTCGCTTTTCCCGTATCGGCCGATTGGCTGGTACACGTGTCGCTAAAAGGCCATCGGTTCTCTAGCCGATCCCTAATATTTTCCATTGTCAATCAACAGGTCAGATTGGCTGGCACGCCTCGCTATAGACCGGGGAGTCACGTGTGTCGCGCGCAAGGGTGACGTCCTACTTTTGCGTCAACATGAACGATGAAGAATCAGCCAATGCACCCCCCAATGAGACTACCGAAGACAAGAACGCTCGGCGCGACCGCAACAGGATGCGGGCCGATCGACGCCGACGCCTCCGGGAAGCTCTCCCCATCCGGAACATCAATGAGGCTCTGGATCAAGTCCCCAACTGAGTGCACACTACCCCTGAGCAATGCCTCATGTCTATCACCACGATAGCACGGCAGGCCCAGGGGCATCGTGCAGGTGACGTCATCGCCAAGCTTGCTGAGGACGCCTACTTCATGCGGGTCAACAACAGAGTTAGTCCCGCTGGAAACCACGAAGCCACTAGTCGCAGCCGCACCCCAGCAGATAGCGGACGCAACCGTGTCCGTGGCGAACACCAACCAAGACCCAACCACTCTAGAACCTCTGTGGGAGGACCCTCGCATGGTGGCCACAGCGGTGGGGGAGGTGGCGGCGGGGGCAGCAGTGGCGGTAGTTCCTCCCATGGCGACGGCAGAAGAACTGGTGGCGGCGGCAACCGTGGAGGCCGAGGCCATGCGAACAGCCACGCCACCGGCTATACTCACGGTGGCTATGACGCCCGCCACAAGATCAACGAGATCCGCCGTGCCAAGAAAGCTACTGAAGTCAGCGACAGCGACGGCTTCCCCGCCTACTCTGCACGACTTCGCGATTTGCTTCTCCCCGAGAAATTCAAGCCTCTCGGAATCACCAAGTACGACGCCAAGCAAGACCCAGTTCAGTGGCTCAGGTGCTATGCCCTATCCATCGAAAACGCTCGTGGCAACAATGACACGAAGTGCCTCTACTTCCCCTTCTATCAGGATCAGGCTCCACTCACTTGGCTCGAGTCACTCGACAAGAACTCGATCGACCTGTGGGACCAGCTGAAGGCTCAGTTCACCAGCAACTTCGTGGGCGCCATGGGACGCTCGGGTACTCGCATGGATCTGGCGATGGTCAAACAGGAACAAGGCGAGACGCTCTGCCAGTACATGTGACGCTTTTTCGACAAGCGCGCAACCGTAGTCGACGTCACCGACAAAGAAGTCATCGACCTCTTCCAAGACAGGCTCTACCACCGTCGCACCTTCGAAGACTTCGGTCACCGCCGCTCGAGTTCCATCACCAAGCTCAAGGACATGATCACCTCATGGGCCGACGAAGAGGACAAGGCGAACGCCAAGTACGACTCCATTCGCGGCAAGAACAAGAACAACATGGGTGGCAACAACACCAACAAGGACCAAGGGGGTCGCAACAACAACTACTCGGGTCCTAACCGCAAGCGCAAGCCAGACAACACAGTCGTGGCTATACAGCGCCCTGCGAAGGACAACTCCAAAAAGACCTCCGGCGACTTCAAAGACTTGCTCAAAGAGAAGTGCCCGTGGCATCTGGATGACAATCACACCACCGATCAGTGCTACCAACTCCGGCGAGCACTCAAGGATATTCCCGAGCCACGGCCTCCTCACGACAAGAAAGGCAAGAAAAAAGTCAACGAAGGCAATGGCGACTTCCAGGAACCTGACAAGACGGTGAATGTCCTGTTCGGCGGACTACCCACCAAGCGGTCCCAAAAGCTCACTCTACGGGAAGTCTTGAGCATTGAACCAGCGGTACCAACACCTCTAAGGTGGTCGGAGGTACCCATCACCTTCTCGCGCACGGATCAATGGACAAGCTTCTCTGAGCCAGGACATTTCCCACTGGTCTTGAAACCAGTAGTCGCGGGCTCCAAACTCAACAAGGTACTCATCGACGGCGGGAGCGGACTCAATGTCCTCTTCACCAAGACCTTGAAGAAGATGAAGCTCGACATCACCGACATGCTTACCAAGAGCACGTCGCCTTTTTACGGCATCGTCCCGGGTAACACGGCTATTCCACTTGGCTCAGTGGTCCTGTCAGTTACCTTCGGGGAGACGAGGGAGAACTACCGCACCGAGTACATCAAGTTCGAGGTTGCGGACTTCGAAACCTCCTACCATGCCATCCTCGGCAGACCAACGATCGCCAAGTTCATGGCGGTCCTTCACTACACCTACTTGGTACTCAAAATGCGAAGTCCTGCTGGAGTACTCGTGCTGCAAGGGGACTTAAAAGCCTCTTATGACTGCGACACCGAAGCCGTGGAACTCGCAGCCACTAATCAAGTACCCAATGCAATGATGGAGATCTTCGCTGCCTCCAAGAAGCTTGCCGCAACTGAACTCGAGATACCCGAGAAGACTGACACCGCGAACAAGCCTCAACCGACAGAGGAAGTGCAGGTGAAAGCCATCGACCTCGGGACGGGCGACAGCAGCAAGACTACCATGATCGGCGCGGGGCTCGACCCGAAATAGGAAGACGCGCTCGTCAGCTTCCTTCGGGCTAACCGAGACATCTTCGCGTGGAAGCTAGCGGACATGCCAGGGGTGCCTAGGAGGCTGATCGAGCAATCACTCAACGTCGACCCTAAAGCTAGGCCCAAGCGACAACATCTCCACCGCTTCACTGATGATCGACGGGACGCCATCAAGAAGGAACTCGCCAAACTACTCGCAGCTGGCTTCATCCGTGAAGTCTTCCATCCTGAGTGGCTCGCCAACCCTATCCTCGTCCGCAAGAAGAACACGAACGAGTGGAGGATGTGCGTCGACTACATCGACCTCAACAAGCACTGCCCCAAGGACCCCTTCGGGTTGCCGCGGATTGATCAAGTCATCGACTCCACGGCGGGCTGTGACCTGCTCTGCTTCCTCGACTGCTACTCCGGCTACCACCAGATTGCTATCAAGGAAGAAGACTAGGAGAAGACCGCGTTCATCACCCCGTTCGGCGCTTACTGCTACACGACAATGTCGTTCGGGTTGAAGAACGCTGGCGCCACCTACCAGTGAGCTATCCAGGCCTGCTTCAAGAAGCAGCTCAACAAGAATGTCGAAGCCTATGTGGATGATGTGGTCGTCAAGACCAGGAACTCCGACACGCTTATCGCCGACCTTGAAGAGACCTTCGCATCCTTGCGAGAGTACCAGTGGAAGCTCAACCCCAACAAGTGCGTCTTCAGCGTACCATCTGGGAAACTACTCGGCTTCATCATCAGCCATCGCGGCATCGAAGCCAACCCCGAGAAGATCTCCGCCATCACCAATATGAAAGCTCCAACCTGCATCAAGGATGTCCAGAAGCTGACCGGGTGTATGGCGGCCCTGAACAGATTCATCTCGAAGCTTGGAGAATGGGGACTACCCTTCTTCAAACTACTCAAGCACCAAGAGAAGTTTGTGTGGACCGAGGAGTCTGATCAAGCTCTAACGCAGCTCAAAGACTTCTTGTCAAAGCCACCGGTCCTCACGGCTCCTCGCAAAAAGGAGCAGCTACTGCTCTGCCTCGCTGCGACTTCTCATGTGGTCAGTACTGCCATCGTAGTCGAGCGGCAGGAAGAAGGCCACGCCTACCCAGTCCAGCGACCAGTCTACTTTGTCAGCGAGGTTCTGTCAGAGTCCAAGGCACGGTACCAGCTGGTCCAGAAACTACTCTATGCAGTACTCATCACCTCGCGGAAGCTACGACACTACTTCCAGGAGTACTCGATCGTCGTCATCACCGACTACCTGCTCGGTGACATACTTCGCAACCAAGATGCTACTGGAAGAATCTCTAAATGGGCGGTCGAACTTGGCGCCCTCAACATCGACTTCAGGCCCCGCACAGCTATCAAGTCCCAGGCACTAGTCGACTTCATGGCAGAGTGGCGGGAGAATCAGCTACCAACTCCAACAGAGCGACCAGAGCATTGGGTGATGTACTTCGACGGCTCACTCAAACTCGATGGCACGGGTGCAGGGGTACTCCTGATTTCTCCAAAGGGCGAACAACTCAAGTACGTCCTGCAGATCTTCTGGAAGGTCTCAAACAATGAAGCCGAGTACGAGGCCCTACTGCACGGGCTCCGCCTCGCAATCTCATTAGGCATCAAGCGGCTACTAGTCTACGGCGACTCCGCAGTGGTCATCAACCAAGTCAACAAGTCTTGGGATCGCAACAAGGAGAACATGAACACCTACTATCTGGAAGTCCGCAAGCTCGAGAACAAGTTCTATGGTCTCGAGTTCCATCATGTCGTCCGCGACAACAACGTTGCAGCGGACGTCCTGTCGAAGCTTGGTTCTACTCGCGCACAAGCACCCATCGGAGTCTTCGTCCATGAGCTTCACGCGCCATCCATCTCGGAGCCGGCGCCAAGGACCACTGACCCTGTGCCACCGCAGCTCGGTCAGGAGGTCCTAATCATCGACGTGGACTGGAGACAACCCTTCATCGACTACATCCGCGAGCAGAAGGTTCCCTCCGATAAGAACATGGCCGAACAACTCGTCCGCCGAGCCAAGACCTACGTACTCGTCGGAGACAAGCTCTATAGGCGGGGTGCCACTTCTGGAGTACTCATGAAGTGCATACCTCGGGATGAAGGCAAGGACATCTTGGAGGAGATCCACAAGGGCGTCTGAGGCAACCACGCGTCTTCTCGAACGCTGGTGAGCAAAGCCTTGCGATGAGCCTTCTACTGGCCCACAGCTCTGGCCGACGCTGAAGAACTCGTTAGAAAGTGCCAAGGATGTCAGTTCTTCGCCAAGCAGCAACACGTCCCGGCCTACAAGCTAGTTACCATACCACCAACCTGGCCCTTTGCCTACTAGGGGCTCGACATGATTGGGCCTCTGCCAACTGCGCCAGGAGGATTCAACAGAGTCTTGGTGGCCATCGACAAGTTCACTAAGTGGATCGAGGTCAAGCCGGTCACCTACCCAAAGGTCGATAGAGTACTCGACTTCTTGGATGAACTCGTGCATCGCTACAGGCTACCCCATCACATCATCACAGACTTGGGTTCCAATTTCAACAATCACCAGTTCTGGGAGTACAGTGAGAATAGTGGGATCGATGTCCGGTACGTCTCAGTCGCCCACCCGCGCGCCAACGGACAAGTAGAGTGCGCCAACGAGATGGTACTCGACACCCTCAAGAAGCGATTGCACGACGCAGCTAACACCAAAGGAGGCAAGTGGATTAAGGAACTACCCAACGCACTCTGGGGGCTTCGTACTCAACCTACCAAGCCAACAGGGCAGTCGCCCTACTTCCTGGTCTACGGCTCCGAAGCTATTCTACCCGCCGACGTGATGTGGGAATCCCCGGCAGTAGAACAATACGACGAAGGCATCTCAGAAGACAGTAGACGGGTTGATATTGATAGCCTCGAAGAAGCCCGTTGCGCTGCTCTCGTCCAGTCAGCAAGGTACCTAGAGGGTATCCGTCGCTATCATGATCGCAACATCAAGGAACGCTCCTTCAACGTCGACGATCTAGTCCTCCGTCGTATCCAGAACACGGACGGACTACACAAGCTCAGCTCGCCATGGGAAGGTCCCTTCTCAGTCTCCAAGGTGACCGGACCTGGCTCATATCGCCTCCAAACACTTGAAGGCGACGACATCAACAACTCGTGGAACGTCGACCAGCTGTGTCGCTTCTACGCGTAGTCGCTCGACTACTCATTTATGGGTCCAAGTCTACACGGCTACTCACGGACTCTTTGCTGTAAGCGGCCACTCGGTCCTAGCACTAGTCTACGGACTACTCTTCTCCAAAATCCAGCGTCAACGGCTACTAACGGATTTTGGGCTGCTCAGAGCAGAAGGACTCTGGCGGCGGTCTACAGACCATGTACCCTAGATCCAGCCTATACGGCTACTAACGGATCTTCAGCAGTAAGCGGCTCAAGGGCCCTAGCACCACTTAGCCGTAGGCAGCCTACGGGTCCTGGCGACTACTCATCTATAAACGGCTCTGACCATCCAGGTGTACTTCTTCATCAGTAGTAAAGCTTGATTCTACTCAACTTGTTTACTGTGCCTTCCAACTAGGCAGAATCTACCGAGTACTACTACTCACCACATCTCCCACGGCCTGGTACACCGCACACTTCGCTGCAAGTGGCGGCAACGAGTACTCATTACAACACAAGCAGTGGGCGAACTTCATTGATATTTCAAACAAGTCTCTAACTACTTTGTTTGTCTTACATCAACTACTCTAAGCTACCTCTACAGGTACATCTATTGGAGATTCAGCTTCTCTGCCACCTGCTCCGCGATGGGCGCCATCTCTTCCAGGAGAGTCTTGTACTGCTCATCAGAACAGTTCGCCGCAAGACCACCAGCTACCACATCCACCGGTGCCTTTGGGAAGTACGACTTCATGTATGCCAGCACCTGGTTCGGGATAGATTTCGCCAGATGTTTGACGTATGTCGCCAAGCGCTCGGGGGCTTCCTTCAGCCTGTCTACTAGAGGGGCTATCTTGGGTCCGCCCGGATGTGGCACCAGCAGCCTCGCGATGGGCAGCGCGGCTTCTTCCAGTTCCTTCAGCTGACCTCGAAGCTTCTCGCAGTCTTCATTGAACTTCTGCAGAGATTTATAACAATTGACAAGGTCACGGTTTGAGGCTTCACGAAGCTTCATGTGCTTGATACACTCATGGCGCAACTGAGCGTACTCATGTTCAAGTACCTCTCTCTTGTCGGTTTCGCGGTACACGACGTTCTTGAGGTCCGTCTCAGATGCCTTCAGCTGGTCAACCTTTGCCTCAAGATTTGCAGACAACTAGTCACAATGACAGACTACTCACAAGTCCTACAATAAGTACTCAGCGACTTTGGCGGAAGACATACCTTTGTTCTTCTGGTGCAATGACTTGTTCTTCCGGATCAAGTCGTCCCTCTTCGCCTGCATCTCCTGTACTTCATTATGGTACTGGGCGAAGGCGCCGTCATGTTTGGATTGGAGCAACGCTGAATGCTTCTTCGACTTGTCCAGCTCCTTCTCCAAGGCTTCGGCGCGGAGGACCATGTCACCATACCCCTTCAGAAGATCGGTCTTTTGACGGGATCACTCCACCAAGCCCTGCGCAAGACACAGCAGCTAATCATTACTCAATATTCAGAAGGCAAGTGAACTCAAGGTATTCGCAGCATACCTTGATTCAGTTCTCTGTCCGGCGCAGCGACTCCATGCCCAGCGACACAAAGGCCGGGTCAATGAGATCATCGTTCAGCAACTCAAGACCTCCGCGGCTCGAAGATCTTGTCTCTGGCATGGGCGACGAGCGAAGCGGCGCAGCCTCTTCTATCACCGCCTCGCGGACGACGACGTCAGTACTCGCCTCGGGTTGCGGATCAACCCACTCTTCCGCGCTCGGCTCAGGGGCTACCATAGTCCCCGGCTCGGGGGCTGTTTTTGTCGCCGCCTCAACAACCGGCTCCGTGGACTCCGTCTCCACAGCAGCCGTCTCCATGGCTACCGCCTCAGGGATCGTAGCTCCCTCGGCTTGTGCTCCTGTCAGGATCAATTCAACAAGTCAGACAATGGCTACGACTACTGTTCATAATTACTACTCGCGGTGGTTGGATGTGTACCTTCAACCAGAGTAACCTCTTTAAGCATCGGCTCCACTGCGGCTCCAGCGTGAGGTGGTGGCGTGGGTTCGCGCACCTCTGCCGAACGGTCTTCTCCATCGGCTGGAGTGCTGGCCTCCCCACCATCCCACGACAAGTCCGTGGATTTTCTGCATCACGAAGTGTTCAGTCAACCACATAAAGTTTGTCGACTACACGACTACTCGAGAGTTCAGAGAACTTACAGAATTGACCGCACCACGGTCACGGTCGGAGCACCCAGTATACTAGCGATATCAACTATGCCAGCTTCGCTTGTAGCTCCGACCTCCACATGGGTCTCCTCTGGCTGCTCCACAGTCGCAGCCGGATGTGGGTCTTGGGCTTCTTCAGCTGACGCCTGCGGTTCCGCGGAACCAGCCTGCTGTTGCGCCCCCTCTGGCACGACATCTTCAGTTGCCGGAGGCGGGCTAATGCTCCTTTCAGCTGCCGCCCCCACTGTCTCCCAGACATCCTCATCACCCTGATCAACGGGATCCGAGGAGGGGATGTCCTGCAGCCATACAAGTCATATTGTCAGCAACAGACTACTTATCGGTAGTACTCGACTACACTAGTCGTGCTAGTCACCTCCGGCCTGGCGTCCTCTGACAGCTTCAATTTCTTCACGGCGTGTTTCCGCGCCACATTGCGCGGCTTCCTAGGCGGCGCCGGCAAGCTAGCCTCCAGGCTAGATGGCTTCTCAATGACCGGGATGTTCGGCATCCCAGCTCGGCCGAACCTTGAGCGGAGCTGGAACCGCTATTGCAGCGTCTTTTCATCCTCGTCATCGGAGCTGTCTTCAATAACGACGGCATCGTCGCCTTCACCGACTTCGCGACGCTCCTTCGCTTTGGTTTCCCCCTTCCCCTGCGCTTGTCCCTCAAGTCGCGGAGGAGAGGGTGGGGTGGATACGTACTTCTGCACATAGTCCTACAACATCAAGCAGGCATGAGATGACTACTTCAAGCCAATTAGTACTCGGGGGCTTATGTCACGACTACTGACCCGGTTTGGCGGCCGTGCCGCGGAGTACTCTGGCACCGGGCACGGTGTGTACGGGGGCATATCCTTGAAGATCTTGCCCAGTCTCTCGATGATGACATCATCGTCAATTTCTTCGCCGGGCATCCGGGACGTATCTTCGTCGCCGGTGTAATGGTACCCGAGGGTGTCTCGCGCCATCAGTGGCTGCACCTTCCTCTTCATGAAACTGAAGGCCACATGTTCGGCCCTCAGTCTGGCTTCCCGCAAGGCCTTGATCTTGTTCAGCAGCGGGGGTAGTTGAATACCCTCCTGCATGGTGGGCTCCGTGTTCCACCACGGCGCATGCTTCGGTTGACGCCCGCTCGGCTTCGGCAGCTCGGGGTGGTGGTTGGTGATATAAAACCACCTCGCATTCCAGTCCTGGTTGGAATCGATGAGCTTGTACGGCAGGTACTGGCCGGCGGTGTCTTCACGCATCTGAATCCCAGTGCCTCCGACTACTCACGGGACATCAGTGCTCGGTTGCGGCTTCACCCGAAAGAATTTCTGGAACAAGATCCAGTGGGGCTTAATCCCCACAAAAGCTTCGCAGAAATGCACAAAGATGGAAGTGTCGAAGATTCCGTTGGGGTTGAGGTTGAGGTACTCGATACCGTAATACCTGAGCATCCCCTTGAAGAAGTCGCTGGCTGGCAGCGCGAGTCCACACTCCACGAACCGTGTGATCATCGGGATCTCGTCCAGATTCTACTCCATCGGGTACGGGTCTCCAGTGGTGGTGCGCCAAAAATCAATCTCCTTCTCACGGAGGAATCCGCTATTGACCAAGGGGAGGAGGTCCTCGGTATTCAACTTCGCCTTCTTCCACTCCTTTGCCGGATTGGGGCGAGGAGAGGCAGGCGGCGATGACAACGACTGGCCGACATCTCCGGCCTCATCGCGGCTCCTTTTCTTCGACGCGCCGGTCTTCGAGCTTTTCGCCGGGGAAGCCTTCATCCTCCAAGTTACGGGTGTCTTCACTCGCATTCGCTCGGGGGCTACGGAGGTGGGCGGACTGCGGCGGCGGGCGCAAGAAGATCTAATCTACGCTCGCGGCGGTGGTGGCAGCAGAGGAGCAGAGGGGGTAATCTCTCAGATCTAATCTGTGGGAATGCTGTCGTTGGGAGTAAAAAAACCCTAAGGGTTTCACCGTCTATTTATAAGCCGCCGGGCGGCTTAGTTCCAGACGGGCAGATAAGCGCCAGACGGGTGACTCAGCGGCGGCAGCCTGACCTTTCACATTCCAGTACTCGACGCTCTCAGTCTCGGGGGCTCGACTACGTCCGACGGATTCAGTGGGCTACATCAGATCCAGATCCCACTCAGGACACATTCTACAGTCAAGATGACCCTTCAATTCGAGCGAAAGTACTCGACTCAAGGCTCGGGGGCTCCGTGCCACGTGTCCTTCGATTTTTTCTCCGGATTCTTCAGGATAAGATTGGCAGAACTTCAGATTGACCCTCAGATTGAATCTGCGATTCGACCTAAGGCTCGGGGTCTAGATTCCATATGGAATGCGATTCTCCAAATCGCATTTTCCATATGGTTCTTCATCAAGACAACACGAGTACTATTGAAGACCTTCGAGAGAAGCACTCGGGGATGCTTGGGAACTACTCGAGAAGACTTCAAGACTACTCAAAGATTAGCTGGAGTACCTTCCAGCCTCGGGATGATTCAAGCATTCTTGAGGACTTTCGGCTTGTGGAATTTGGGGACGCTCAAGGACTACTCGCCAAGGCCGTCAAGACTACTCAAAGACATCCTGCTCGACTACAAAGTACTCGGGGGCTTGTCGTACGGACATCCCTGGGCCCACTACACAGGTGGGTACTGGGACTGACTACTCCGTGGGCCCCTGGGACTACCCGACTTGGGCTACAAGGCACCTGCTGGCGTGGAGCGCAAGGCTTACAGAGGATTAGTACTCGGTTAGGAAGCTAGACATGTCCGGATCCATGTTGAAGTACTCCTAGCCGTACACGACTAGTACTCCTCTGGCAAACCGACTTATAACCCTGCCTCCCGGACTATATAAGGCGAGGCAAGGACCCCTATCTCATCATCCGCATCATCTTTTAAACACACCAAATCAATCCAGAGCTACGCAGCATACAGGACGTAGGGTATTACGCACCTAGCGGCCCGAACCTATCTAAATTGTGTGCCGCGTGTCTCTCCTTCGAGTTCCTGATCTCGGCGAGGCCACAAACGTCTACCTCGGGTACTCCCCTTAGTAGGTTGCTGGGTTAAAACACCGACATTCGCATCTTCAAAGATATTCTCGCCAACTTCATCGTCACCTGCACACTCAAAAGCAGAAGAACTACATGGCTGTGTCTCGTCGAAGGTTGCCTCGCAAGTCTCCATGATTCGGTTAGTGTCAATATTGAGCACACGATATGCTCTAGAGTGAATCGCATAACCGAAAAAAATACCATCCGAACACCTAGCCTCAAACTTACCAAGCTTGCCCTTCTTCAGAATGAAGCACTTGCAACCAAAAGCACGAAAGTGACTCACCTTGGGTTTTCGCCCATGCTGAAGGACCAGAATGGCGACTAGAGAGGGGGGGAGTGAATGGGAGCCGATAAAAATTCTTCTCCAAAGAGTAGAAGTCGGCCTATGGTCCCAAATGCACTCCGGAGTCCGCAACACCTCGCTAGCCAAATCCACACTTAGCCTCTCACACACAGGGTGAAACCGGTCAGACCGGTTTGGCAATCCGGTGAGACCGGTTTTGCCCAGAAATCCCCCAAAGATCAACAAGGCCAAAACCCAAGCAAACGAAATCTGAACGCGACGAAACTTGGACAAGAGAACTTCTTAGACAGAGAACAACGTACCTGCCAAAAATCTCCCCGAATGGCCATTTTGACCAAAACCGGTCAGACCGGTTTCCCAAACCGGCCAGACCGGTTTCGCCCAGACAGACGAGGAAAACGCAGCCCGCGGAAACCACCTCTTCTTCCAACCAACCGATCTCCCGATTCACCCAACGGATTGCAACCAAACTTCGGGGGAAGGTGGATTACCTCTCGGGCAACCTCTATCTCAAAGGATCCAACCCGAAATGCATCCAAAGGGGAGGAATCGAAAGTCAACAGCCAAGAACACCTTTTCCCGAGTTCATCC
The DNA here is from genome assembly GCA_036936925.1 of Cenchrus fungigraminus. Classification (NCBI taxonomy): domain Eukaryota; kingdom Viridiplantae; phylum Streptophyta; class Magnoliopsida; order Poales; family Poaceae; genus Cenchrus; species Cenchrus fungigraminus. The sequence goes on along the minus strand of CM072771.1, from coordinate 84,879,816 downwards.
AAAAACCACCAAATCCAAGGGATTCCGGGGAGTTTGTGAGGCGAAGATCACCAAGCAAAGGTACCCAAGGTACTCATAAGTGATCCCCACAAACAAAACCCAAAGGAAACACCCTCAAATCCTCTCCACGAAAATCCAAAGAAAAGGCTCCGAAAATCACCGAAAAAGAGAAACGGGATGAACACGAAGAACGCTTGAGGAACCATGTCGAATCTTCTATACATACCATGAAAGGTTCATACAAGGTCTAGCATCCGCCCGTACATCCATTCCTCTCACAAGATCTCACCATGAAGCTCTCATGCTAGCCTAAGGAGAAAATAGGAAGCTAAAAGAGAAATTGCAAAACCTAAATGAAAACCCTAGAGTCCAAGAGATAGCTGCGACAACCCTTCCTCTCGGTTTATATATGAGGTCCTCCGGTGGGGGTTAATGACTAGAATGCCCTCTAGGTGATACAACCCCTCGAAGGGCATATTTGGAAATTTGACAGCCTTTCCATCGGACGGACGCCCAGCAATCACACCTCGCGTAGCCTCGACGCCAAGCATGCGATCCCGACGCGTGTCCTCCGCTTCGACGACTTCCGGCCGCGCCATGACCAAACCGGTCAGACCGGTTCTGGTGCCTTGGCCGCACCGGAACCTCAGGTCGGCTTTCTGGAGCAACCGACGAACCCAGCGATCTTTTGGCGAACCACTGTAAACCCCGCGAGGTTGGTGCAGCCTCCACGCCGAGCTCCTTGACATGGCCGCCATGTCTGCTCCAGCTCCGTGTAGGCTTTCGGATCAACCAACGAACCCGTTATCCGACTTCGACTTGCTGCTCTCGCACCGTGTGACTCGCACTCGATGTCGTCTGGCCACCGGGTCCATCGAACCAAGCCTACTTGTCCATCCAGTCCTTCGGAGGCCCCGCAAGGTTAAGACCTTTCGCGCTTGTTCTTCACCTGCACCAACGCACATCAAGCCGCAGCCTACATCCGCAAGATAGAGCACAGCGTCAGTCCATACAACGTTGTCAATCACTCATCACTAGAGAGTGGCCAACCACTAGCCATAGGACACTCTGGTCCTCAATCTCCCCCTTGATGAGTGCATTGACAACACACCACATAATCATAGACATAAAGAAAAGTAAGAACGAAAGACAAACAAAAACCTCCAAACAAGTGATCCACAAACCAAACAACACAAACTCTGATCACTTGCAATCCAAGTCTCGGTCCCCTAAGGCAAGGGCAACGGCTCAACACAACCGAGACAAACACCACCAAAAGCTCTCAAAGAGCAAAGCAAAGCTCACATGGAGCAAACCAACCAATGCAAGAACTCAGACAACTCTGGGAGCTCCCCCTGGACACATGCAGCTCCCCCTGAGCAAGTGCAACTCCCCCTGAACCAATGCATGCAAACATACCGAGCATCAGCAGCCAAACTGGTCAGACCGGATTTCCAAACCGGTCAAACCGGTTTCTGACCAACTTCCAAAACCGGTCCCCAAACCGGTCCGACCGGTTTCCCGACCGGTTTTCTTGTCAGAAAAAAAATGCTCCAATGCAGCCCGAAAATGCATGAAAACCTTCTAAATGCTTCCAGAAAACTTTTCCATGCCCAAACTTCTCCCCCTTGTTGACAATGCATGAATCAAGGCATTTCTACGAAAATTTCAACTAAAGGCTTCTCAAATGGACATAGAGCCATAAAATGTGCTAGGAGCAAGCAAATGGACTACTTAGAGTTGACAAAGGTCCAAAATAGCACAGCCATCAAGAATGTTCAGTTGCATACACACAAGTTCAAGCTATGGTAAAAAGTAGCATTTTTGCGAAAAATTTCCCTCTCCTGAGCAAAGACCTAAACATGAGCAAAACATACCAAAGTGAATCTAAATCACACAAACTTCATGCTAGGTCACATATCCTTGATACAAGATCATTATGAACACCCATAAGCATCTCATGTCATGTTAAAGCCACCGAGCCATGTGTCTACTTCTTAAAATGATACTTCTTATGGTAGACAACATGCAACGGTTTAGCACCCATATTAAATTCAGTTTAAAGCATTTATGACATGGAACAAGTGAGAGCATAACTTCAAGCACAAGCATTTCATACCAATTTCTTTTTTCATATTTAAGCACAAAATGGTACATGAAGTGCCTTTGCGGCAAAAAGAAGCTTATGCTCCCCCACAAGGTAACACATGGGCTAAACATTCATAATGACACATGGGTCTTTGACCCCAAGTGAAAAGCACATGATATCCAACCATGAATTAAGTATGATATAAACCACCAAAGCACACTAAGATCATGCAAAGCCTTATACTCACAAGAGAGATCCTATCTAGCATTTTGATAAAAGTAAGCTATCTCATTATGGATATACAACCAAACTATCAAGAGCATAGCTTATCATCCCAAATATCAATCAAGCACATCCACAAGCTCAATCATAGCATATTATAGGGATCAATGTACATAGGAGAAGCCATTCCTAACCAAATGCATATGATACAAATGCAACATGCTTAACTTACAAAGATGCAAAACTATACATCAAGATACAAAGATGGCTACTCTATGAAATTAAACATGCATGCTATACATCAAAGTAAACATGTATGATACATATGCTACAAAGTGAGCTCCCAAAGACCAACTCAAAAAGGACAACACACACCAAGCTCTCCCCGTAAACGAGCAAAGGTAGCTTGGTCAAGTGGTTTTGTGAATATGTCGGCTTTTTGGTCTTGGGTAGATACATGGCTCAACACTATGGTGCCCTTCTCAACATTATCCCTCGGAAAGTGGTACCTCACTTCGATGTGTTTTGTTCTGGAATGGAGCACTGGGTTTTTGGCAACGCTTATGGCACTGGTGCTATCACAAAGAAGTGGGATCTGAGTGCACTCCTCACCAAAGTCTCTCATGGTATAGGAAATCCAAAGCAGCTGGGAACAACAACTAGCGGTTGCAACATACTCGGCTTCAGTGGTAGACTGAGCTACAATCGACTGTTTACGGAAAGACCAAGAAACCAAAGAGGAACCAAGAAACTGACAAGAACCAGAGGTAGACTTGCGCTCCACACGACACCCAGCAAAGTCAGCATCGGAGAATCCGTGAAGTGTGAGTGTCGAAGAGGTAGAATACCAAAGACCAAACTTAGGAGCATATTACAAATACCTGAAAATCCTCTTGACGGCCTGCCGATGTGAAGTCCTCAGGGAAGCCTGAAAACGAGCACACAGACACACACTGAACTGTATGTCCGACCTCATCGCCGTCAAGTAGAGGAGGGAGCCGATCATGCTCCGGTACTCCTTCTGGTCCACTGGTTCACCTTCCTCGTCGGCATCCAAAGTTGTAGTCGTACTCATCGGTGTTGACATGGGCTTCGCATCATTCATGTTGAACTTCCTCAGCATGTCCTTGGTGTACTTGCTCTGGTGCACAAAAGTCCCATCCTTGACCTGCTTGATCTGTAGCCCCAAGAAAAATTGCAGCTCGCCCATCATAGACATTTCAAATTCCCTGCTCATGTCATCTGCAAACTTGGCAACAAGATCGTGACAGGAGCCACCAAAGATTATATCATCCACGTAAATCTGAACAATTAAAAGGTCATTCCCATGCTTAAGGAGAAACAGGGTCTTATCAACTGTGCCCATCACAAACCCCTTACTCAGCAAGAACCCTCTCAACCTGCCATACCAAGCCCTCGGCGCCTGTTTCAACCCATAGAGCGCCCTCTGGAGTTTATACACACGGTGTGGGTACCTCTCACTCTCAAACCCCGGTGGCTGCTTCACATACACTTCTTCCTCTATCACCCCATTTAAGAACGTACTCTTCACATCCATCTGGAACAACTTGAACCCTTTAGCCACGGCAAAGGCTAGAAGGATCCGAATCGCCTCCAGTCGGGCCACCGGAGCAAATGTCTCCTCATAATCTATACCCTCTTTCTGATTAAACCCCTGAGCCACCAACCTCGATTTGTTTCTCACAACCATCCCATCCTCACCTTCTTTGTTTTTCCACACCCATTTGGTACCTATGGGACGGCAATTTGGAGGTGGATTGACTAACACCCAGACTTGGTTTCTCTCAAAGTTCTCCAACTCCTCATGCATGGAATTCACCCAGTTTGCATCAGAAAGAGCGTGTCCAATATCTTTGGGCTCGAAAGAAGCAACAAAAGCAGAGTGAGCGAAGTGAGAAGTATTGCGTGACCTCGACCGTGTTGTTCTCTCGTTCATGTCTCCAATGATCTTTGAAGGAGGGTAAACCACTTGTACACGCCTAGGAGCCTCTCGCCTGGAGACTTCCTCCACCTCCACATCTGCTTCCATCCTTGCTTGCTGTACATGTTGAGGCGTCGTAGTCGAAGTAGAAGGCCCGCCATCAACTGTAGTCGTCGTCGTGGAAGTAGTATGTACACGATCCACAGCAGGTACACGATCCTCGCCATCACCATCACCATCTTCTTCTTCCTCCTAAAAGAGCGTCTCGGCAATCTCCTCGTCACCTGCACAATCAAAGCCAAGAGAGCTACATGGCACTGTCTCGTCGAAGGTCACCTCGCAAGTCTCCATGATTTTGTTAGTCTCAAGGTTAAGCACCCTATAAGCTCTAGAATGGTTTGCATATCCAAAGAAAATACCATCACTAGATCTAGCCTCAAACTTATCAAGCTTTCCCTTCTTGAGAATAAAACATTTGCAACCAAAGCCTCGAAAGTGACTCACCTTAGGAGCTCTACCATGCATAAGCTCATAGCACGTCTTTTTCTTGAATGCTCGGAGAAAGATCCTGTTCAACACATGGCACGCGGTGCTCACCGCCTCAGCCCAATACCTCCTAGGAGTCATGTGCTCATCAAGCATCGTCCTAGCCATCTCACACAACGTCCGGTTCTTCCGTTCCACAACTCCATTCTGAGGGGGAACATAAGGAGTTGAGTACTGATGCTCAAGACCAAGATCACAGCAAAAGGCATCAAAACGAGAGTTCCTGAACTCAGAGCCATTATCACTGCGGATTGCTCGAATAGTGTTCCCATGCTCTCATTTTTCAACCTCACGATCAAGTCTCGAACAAAACCGAAAGCTTCACTCTTATCCTCCAAGAAAAACACCCAGGCATAGCGAGAGTAGTCGTCCACCACAACCAGGACATACCACTTCCCACCCACCGAGCGAACTCGAGCTGGCCCAACAAGGTCCATATGCAACAGCTCTGTCGGACGCTCTGTCATGACAGCAGTCAGGGGTGGATGAGAAGCAGTGACCATCTTACCATGCCTACAAGACACACAAACCAACTCCTTCTCAAACCTCAACCTCAGCAATCCTTGGACCAAATCTAGACCACTCAAGCGGGAAAGCAGATCAAAGCTCAAGTGTCCCAACCGCCTATGCCACTTCCACAAATCAGGAGAACCAGCCACTAAACACCGTGCGGGACCATCGGACTGAGAGAAATCAGCTCGAAAGATCTAACCCTCGGGGATAACCATACAAACATGGTCACCTCGAGAATCAAGCACCTCAGACGCACCCAACTTAAACCGAACTTCAAACCCCTCATCAAGTAGCTGAGACACAGAAAGCAAATTGAACCCCATCGACTTGACTAGAGCAACACGCCTCAGAGACACCTTCCTGCTTACCTTCACCATTCCTTCACCAAGAACTCATCCCTTACCATTATCCCCAAAAGTGATGTACTCCCTGGTACTCACTGGGTTGAGGCTTGTGAACCACCCCCTATCTCCGGTCATGTGTCGTGAACAACCGGAGTCGAACAGCCAAACGTTCCTCAAGCCTCCCACCTGTACATCAAAAACGAGGACGAAAGTGAGCAGACGACTCAACACTGGGGTTAGTGCAAAAGGAATCAAACCAGTGTCGAGCAATTTGCTCAAAAGATGGGTTAGCAACATCCATTCTACCATATCCACCAAAGCTACGACCCCTACCAAACTGAACCACCTCACGTCTCGCTGGAGGAGCACGATCACCACGAAAGGAAGAGCGTGGCCCGTACCTCCTCTGAGACTCAAAGCTGCGATGACCTCTCCCATCCTCATATCGACCATGAGATGGAGAACGTCCAGCAAACAACCCACGACCAGACTCAAACTATCTACCACCTGCACCATGACCAACTGAACCAACTCCACGGCCACGAAACTCAACACCAGCACCTCTCTGGGCAGAACCGGTCTGACCGGTTTCCCTAACCGGTCTGACCGGTTTCCCCCTGCCAGCAACACGGTCTCGATCTGCTACTCTCTGACTTCCCCAAGCTGGTATAGATCTCACCACAGCCTCTCTCCTGGGTAGTGGCATACGAGGCTCAGGTACACCATGAGTAGGGTGGTAGTCCTTGTTTGCCTACTCCTTCGCCAACCTCTCATCCCTCTTCCTCTTATAGCAAAACTCACCAACATGACCTTCCTTGCCACAATACTCACAACGGAATCTGACTTGCTTTGGCTTTGGCTGTGGGTTCTCAACTAGTTTATCTTCCTCTTTCTTCTCACCCTTCCTCTCAAACACGTTTCCCTTGTCGCTCACAAACTTGATGGGTTTTTGATAGTTTTCTGTTTTGTGGGGGAAAATGGGTGGATCGGGAGTGGTGTCAAGCTTGTTTCTCAAGTGGTTAGGCTTGGGAGCGAATTTGTTCATTGGGGTTGTTTGTGGTGGAATAGGAATCTCTCCAACTTTCTCTCCCTTCTCCCCACTGCTCTCACCAACCTTGTCAGAGCCCAACGCCTGACCATCAAACCTCTTAAATTCAGCCATCATTAAGCTCAATTGTGGCTCATGCCCAGACAACCAACTCATTAGCTTTCTCAGTTCGTCATTTTCATCTTGCAAGCGATCAACATAGTGAGCAAGTTCCATATTTTTCAAAGCATGCATTTCACATGTATAACAAGAGGTAGGAATAGGTACTTTCAACTCTGCCTCTAAGGAAACAATCCTAGCATGTGCATCATCCAATTTACCATGCAACATAGGGCAAGATTTACACGCACCAAGGAAACTTGATCTAGCTTTCAACTCAATCAATTCAACCCTAGCCACATCTAGTTCCTCAACAGTGAGGGCATGCTTCTCTTTCAGGGCAGTCAAGTCAGACAAGAAAACTGAACAATCATTGCAATCAACTTCATCGGTAACAACAAGAGCAGGTTTCAAAGCATCCATAGCAAGTATGTCATCCAAATGCCTAGCCTCTAACTCAGCTACTTTCTCCCTAGCTTCCTCAAGCGAGGCTCTAAGCTCTTTTCTCATTTTCTTAGCATCCCTAAGCACACTATCCCTATTATCAAGCAGTTCATTCAGAGTGGCATTTTCCTCGAGCAAGGAGTCAAGGATAGGTGATGGTACCTCATCCTTGTAGTCGGAATCCGAGTCCTCTTTGCCGCTCTTCTTGCTCCCTGAACTGTGTGCCATGCCGCAGAATCCGCTCGTCACCATGATGCTCAACCCGGTGAAGTTCTTGCTTGAATGCTTCTTGTTCTTGTGTCTTCCACGGTCTTCATCTTCACTACTCGAGCTTGACGTGGTGTAGCAGGAGGAAGAGGTGTCCACGTCGCTCGCACCGGCAACCATTGCTCTCGACTTGTTCTTGTGGTAGCCGCCCTTCTTCTTGCCCTTGTACTCGTCCCAACTCTTGTACTTGGAGTTGTGGTTCCGGGATCGATGCTTGTACTCGGCCTGCTTGTACTCGTTCCTCGGGCGATGCTTGTATTCTTGCTTGTACTTGGGTTTCTTGTGCTCGATCTTGTTCTCATCTGCTTCTGGGCACTCGGCGAAGAAGTGTCCATGCTTCCCACACTTGTAGCACGTCCCCGAGTTCCTCCTGAAGTTCTTCCTGTTCTCGTTCAGGCGCCCGAACCGCTTGGTCAGCAAAGCAAGATCCTCATCATCCAAAGCTTCAAATCCTCATCTGGCAAAGACACAAGAGCAGACAAAGAGAACATCCTAGAGGATTGATTAGAGTTAGTTCTCGGTCCAGTCACAAGCGCAAGGCTATCATCAGCAGGACCCTTGCCCTTCTTGGCTCTTAGGTCTTGGTCCACCTCGGACGACTTGAGCTTAGAGAATAGCTCGTCCACCGTCAGGGTCTCATACACACTGGACTCCTGAATAGCCTCAACCTTCGCTCCCCATACATCAAGATCCAACGCGTGTAAGAACTTGATAGCTCTATCATGATCATCGTATGGAAGCTCGGTGATGTTGGCTCTCATATTGTTCACAATCAGCATGAAGCGCTCGAACATGGCATCCACAGACTCTCCGGGGAGGTGAGTGAAGTTCTCATACTCTCTCCGGTAGGTCATAAAGTGACGCGCCTTCACCTGATTATTCCCACCATGTGCATTTCTCAGCTGAGTCCATATCCGATTTGCCAACTTCTCTCCATACACCCTACTGAATTCAGATGCACAAAGAGCACGATAGAGATAGTCCACTGCCTTGTTGTTGGCTTCGAACATATCCCTACTCCCAGGCAACAAGAACATCTCCGGTATGACATAGTTCTCGTCAACCGTGACATCCCAAATCAGCTGAGACTTTCCACGCATGAACGCGCCCATCCGGGCTTCCCACATCTGGTAGTTCTTCCCATCGAAGTGGGGAGGACCCGAACCCTTCCCATAATCCGCCATCTTCGGATCTCAACTGGTCAAGGTCTCGATGATCCGTATCCGGCTCTGATACCAATTGAAGGACCAGAATGGCGACCAGAGAGGGGGGGAGTGAATGGGAGCCTATAAAAATTCTTCTCCAAAGAGTAGAACTCGGCCTATGGTCCCAAACGTAACTCCTGAGTCCTCAACACCTCGCTAGCCAAATCCACACAGCCACTGAAGTGCTGCTAGACCTAGGAACTAGCACACCACCGAAAACACTCAAGAACGCAGCGGAAAACAACTCGAGCAAAACCCCAGATCCAAACCGGTCAGACCGGATACTTGAACCGGTCAAACTGGTTTTCCAACACTTAGCCTCTTACACACAGGGTGAAACCGGTCAGACCGGTTTGGCAATTCGGTGAGACCGGTTTTGCCCAGAAATCCCCCAAAGATCAACGAGGCCAAAACCCAAGCAAACGAACTCCGAACGCGACGAAACTTGGACTAGAGAACTTCTTAGACAGAGAACAATGCACCCGCCAAAAATATCCCCGAATGGCCACTTTGACCAAAACCGGTCAGACCGGTTTCCCAAACCGGTCAGGCCGGTTTCGCCTAGACAGACAAGGAAAACGCAGCCCGCGGAAACCATCTCTTCTTCCAACCAACCGATCTCCCGATTCACCCAACAGATTGCAACCAAACTTCGGGGGAAGGTGGATTACCTCTTAGGCAACCTCTATCTCAAAGGATCCATCCCGAAATGCATCCAAAGGGGAGGAATCGAAAGTCAACCGCCAAGAACACCTTTTCCCGAGTTCATCCAAAAACCACCAAATCCAAGGGATTCTGGGGAGTTTGTGAGGCGAAGATCACCAAGCAAAGGTACCCAAGGTACTCATACGTGATCCCCACAAACAAAACCCAAAGGAAACACCCTCAAATCCTCTCCACGAAAATCCAAAGAAAAGGCTCTGAAAATCACTGAAAAAGAGAAACGGGATGAACACAAAGAACGCTTGAGGAACCACGCCGAATCTTCTATACATACCATGAAAGGTTCATACAAGGTCTAGCATCCGCCCGTACATCCATCCCTCTCACAAGATCTCACCATGAAGCTCTCATGCTAGCCTAAGGAGAAAATAGGAAGCTAAAAGAGAAATTGCAAAACCTAAATGAAAACCATAGAGTCCAAGAGATAGCTGCCACAACCCTTCCACTCAGTTTATATATGAGGTCCTTCGGTGGGGGTTAATGACTAGAATGCCCTCTAGGTGATACAACCCCTCGAAGGGCATATTTGGAAATTTGACAGCCTTTCCATCGGACGGACGCTCAGCAATCACACCTCGCGTAGCCTCGACGCCAAGCATGCGATCCCGACACGTGTCCTCGGCTTCGACGACTTCCGGCCGCGCCATGACCAAACCGGTCAGACCGGTTTCCCAAACTGGTCAGACCGGTTCTGGTGCCTTGGCCGCACTGGAACCTCAGATCGGCTTTCCAGAGCAACTGACGAACCCAACGAACTTTTGGCGAACCGCTGCAAACCCCGTGAGCTTGGTGCAGCCTCCACGCCGAGCTCCTCGACTTGGCCGCCACGTTCGCTCCGGCTCCGTGTTGGCTTTCGGATTAACCAACGAACCCGCTATCCGACTTCGACTTGCTCCTCTCGCACCGTGTGACTCGCACTCGATATCGTCTGGCCACCGGGTCCATCGAACCAAGCCTACTTGTCTCTCCAGTCCTTCGGAGGCCCCGCAAGGCTAAGACCTTTCACGCTTGTTCTTCACCTGCACCAACGCACATCAAGCCGCAGCCTACTTCCACAAGATAGAGCACAGCGTCAGTCCATACAACGTTGTTAATCACTCATCACTAGACAGTGGCCAACCACTAGCCATCGGACACTCTGGTCCTCACATGCATCAGCTCATACGAAGTCATCTTCTTGAAAACACGAAGGACAATTGAAGGACCGAATAGGCGACTGTTGACGGCTGTTAAGTGCCTACTTTAGCCGTTAATATACTCATGAATAATGGAGCATAAGGCATTTCTTACACGTATTTAGTTAAGAATAATGTAGTTCCACTTGTCCTTGGAGATTATTTGATTGCAGGAAAATAAGCAGGAAAAGAGTGACAAACTCACCTTCTATGGTCCATGCCACATCACCTCATCCTAGGTGGGCTGCCAACAAGGATGTCATGCATGCACGCCATGCAAGCAATCCAAGTGAAGCAACCCCCGACGAATCAGAGTGTGACACGTGGACATCACATGGATCCATGGGCCCACAAAGGCATGCAAACCGCGCCAAAACAGGGTGGACACCGGGAACCGACCTAAGGACCCACGGGACAGCCTCCTGGAGGAAGCACACTTTGAGTGGGGCCCACAGGGGGCCAGCCGACCCCACAGGTCGGTCGAACCGACCTTGTGGCCGCCACTCAGGGGCTTCCACGTGGTGTCTCCCCATTGGTCCTAGGCGCCATCCCCGGGGTGTTTGCATCCATTCCTCGCTGGTGCTCGGGCCTATAAATAGAAGGAGAGGGGGCTCACTTATGAACCATCCACACTTGCAACACCTCTCTCACTTTTAGTCTCAAGGCTAGGAGGTAGGCTAGAGTAGTTCTAATTCAGGTTCCAAGTCTACTTTGGGATCTAGGTATGAGTTCTCTTGTATCTTATTTCATTTGTATGACTTTGATCTACTTCAGCTATTTATCTATTTCATATAAAGTTGTGTTAGTATACATGAGTGATTTGTTCATGTGTTCTTCACCTGTTCATCATTTAGAGGCTCCTGTTCTTGATGAACAAGGCCTTTCGATCCACTTGACGGGTGACTTTCACATGTTTCTGTTGTTTGTTCATAAGTTAGAGGCTCGTGTTCTTCGCGAACACGACCCTTTGATCCAGTTGAACAGACATAGGAAAATACGAATATGTTTGTGTACCTAACCTAGTTTGATCTAATTAGATGACATGACTGCGTTGTATGAAGTCTATGCTTGAGCTACAGTACTCGGTGTAATTGGCTGGTTTATCTGGTGGCTTGACCTGGGTCACAATAGCCCGGGTCGGTCAAGTCCGGCTAACAACGTAAGCATGGTACTTGGGTTGCATAGCTACCTTACTTATGAGTTTATCCCACGGTTCATCTTGGGGTAGGCCGCGGTAGTGACAGCCGTTGGTCCCTCTGAAATCCCCCACGTTCGGATAAGCTGTAGGAGTCTAAAATATAACAACCGGAGTTGTGCGGAAGAAACGCGGGAAGTTATCTCCCCGTGGTACCTAGGTGCTTAAGTCAATGTTTTTCTTCAACGCTAGTGTATCTAACTCGTTCCTACCAGCTTTATATGTATAGTACATAAGAACCTAGAACTAACTCGTATGTCCCTCCTATGCCTAGGACCCCTTAGAGAGAGAGTGAGTGTGTGTGTGTGATCACACTACCCCTATTATCGTATTTTACCCCTGCACTTGAGTGTCTAGTTTATTTCCGTCTATGATCTATACTCATTTGCAATGGAGTTGATCTTGTCATTCCGCCAATGCCTTCCTTGGATTCGATACCCTTTGGAATACTCCTTTGGGGAAATGCTACAATGGTACTTCCATGTGCTTGCGGACTCCTGTAATGTTAAGAATTACCAACCAGCATTTCTGGCACTGTTACCAGGATGGGTTCCAAACCTGTTCTTAGGTGATTGCGTTAAGAAATGTCAACAAGCATTTCTGGCGCCGTTGTCGGGGATGGCTAAAGGGTGACATATCAACATTTTGCATATGTTTATAATCATGACAGGAATAAAACAGTTCATTGATGATGAAGACAGGTAGTGCATGACTGGTTTCGACTTACCATCGAATTTTACTGAAGATCCTGAGTCACTCGTAAGGAAGGCACGAACTCATTTCGACTCTCCTTTGCGTGAACGTTCGGAAGTCGATCCAGCTTCCTTTGTGCCATCCGCATCAACTTCCATGGCCAACCCTGTCGAGAAGACTCTCCGTAAGTACTCCGCTCCCTCTGCTGACCAGGTGCCGACAGGCCCTGTGATCAACACTGGGAATGGAAACTTCGAGATCAAGACTGGCTTAATTACGATGGTACAGGCTAGCCCATTCTGTGGCAAGCCTAATGAAGACGCGAGCGTCCACCTGCAGTAGTTCCTGGAACTGTGTAGTACCTTCACTATATGAGGAGTGGAGGAAGATGCTATCTGTCTGCGACTGTTTCCCTTCTCCCTCTTGGGAAAGGCGAAGCAGTGGTTCGTGCAGAGATTAACACTTGGGCAAAGTGCTCTGCAGCATTCCTCGTGAATTTCTTTCCGTTGGGCAAAACCAATGTCCTTCGGGGGTGAATTTCGAGTTTCCAGCAAGCGGCAAATGAGACTATCCCGGAAGCTTGGGAGAGACTCCAGGAGTACATCCTGGCTTGTCCTTATCATGGGATGGACAACTGGCTTATTCTTCAGAGTTTCTATAATGGGCTGACTCCGATAGCCCAAGGCCATATTGATGCTGCAGCTGGAGGGGCATTCTTCTCTCTTACTATCACTGAAGCTACTACACTGATTGAGAAGATGGTTACCAATCAAGGGTGGAGTGATGATCGACTCCAGCCACGTCAAAGGGGTACACATACCGTCAAGGAAGCGGATATGTTGCACGCCAAGATGGACCTAATGATGAAGAGAATGGATGATCTAGCCAATGAGAAGGCCGCCATGGCCACCACTACTCAAGCTATGAATGCTCGCATGACTTGCGAAGTCTGTGGTAATACTAGGCATTCAGGGAATTACTGCCCTACTACTCAGGAGGATGTGATGTACATGAACGGCAACAACAACGGTTATCGTCCACAAGGAGGTCAAACGTGGAATCAATCGTGCCCTTATTATCAAGGAGGTAATTAAGGTAATTCTTTCAACCCAAACCAACCTTCCTTGAAAGATCTAGTCTTTGGGCAAGCTAAGATTAATGAAGGCTTTAATAAGAAAACAACTGCCTATGATAAGGCTTTTGAGAGCCTTAATGTTAAAATTGATAGCCTTTCTTCTACCCTTAAAGACCAGTTGAGCTTTAATAAGATGATAGAAAACCAGTTGGCTCAGCTAGTTGCTTCAGTTCCACCAATTGAAAATGCAAAAGCGGTAGTCACGAGAGGGGGTAAGACCACTCGCGATCTGCCTTATCCTAACCAATGCAGGAACAAGGAAAAGCACAAGAGGGGATGAAGAGCTCAGTGGAGAACCACTTGGCATGAGGGAGCCCTCACAAGCAAGAGCATCTAAAGACAGGGCAGATAAACCTGAGTTTATTGAAACAAATTTATTGCCATTCCCTCAGCAAAACAGGAAGACAACAGTGGATGAGCAATTCACTTGTTTCGTGGACATGATTCAAAAGGTATATATCAATGTTCCACTCCTCAAGGCAATGTGTGTACCCACGTACGCACGTTACCTCAAGGATATCCTCACCAAGAAGCGAGCTCTACCCATCTCGGAGGTGGTAAAGCTCACAGAAGAGTGTAGCGCAGCTATACTCAATCGTCTTCCAGAAAAGAAGAAGGACCCAGGGTGCCCCACGATCACATGCACATTTGGAACACAGAGATTCGACCATGCTCTCTGTGATCTTGGTGCCAGTGTTAGCGTCATGCCAAAGGTAGTTTTCGACCAACTCAATTATACGGAATTATCTCCAACTACTTTGCAGCTGCAGCTAGCCGATTCTTCATTCCGGTATCCAGCGGGGATAGCCGAGGACATTCCGGTGAAGGTCCGAGACTGCTTCATTCCAGTGGACTTTCTGGTACTTGACATGGACATTGGTAATGAAGTACCACTCATTCTGGGACGACCATTCCTGAGCACGACCGATGCACAAATTGATGTTGGCGCTGGAGTAATCCGTCTCCACGTCAATGGCAAGGAAGAAAGGTTTGAATTCCGCCCATGTAAGAAACAATGCTCAATGGTTGAGGGCACACCAGGAACGGGCATTCCTACCCAAAGAAGTGAAACTACGCAACCACAAGTGGACAGCCTCATTGCCTTTATGAAGAATTTTTGGAAGCAAGATCAAGAGCAAATGACTGCAGGACAAAAATCATATTGGAAATCCAAGTCCCAGTCCAGGGCACCACTTCCCGCACCGCGTAAACCACAGATGACCAAGAAGGTGTGGAAAAGAGTGGACAGGGAGCCGACTCCCTCGTCTCCAAGAGCGGCTGACCCTACACTAAGGTAAGTAATGTGGGAGATAGTCTGGCTCTGGAAGACTTAAAACAAAAGAGCCCTCCGCCGATAGGTAAGATCGGTAAGTTATCCTATTCAATAAAAGTTCTGACCTCTAAAAAGAATCAAGATATCCTTGCTCCATTCTGTTCGTGCTTTGTCGAAACACGAGCTCACAGGTGAACTCCATCCGGACAACTCCCTTGAGTCTAAGCTGTACTAGAGACAGTTGCGACAGCTGGAGGAGCAGAGGACTTACTACGCGTGGATGGGATACCACCCTCCACAGCAGTGAGTCTGAAGCTAGCTTGGGGGAGGACCCCCATTCTGAGGTAACTTGTATCTTCTATTATTTTCAGAACCCCATATGCTAAAACACATAAAAATCTGAAAAAGTTAAAAAGACCAAAAATATTTATTTGCTTTCTTAAATTAGTTTGTTTCCATATGCGTGGTAAGAGTGTTCTTATTCTCCATGGTTGAAATGATGAATAGTTGCTCTGTTTATTCCTCTTGTATGCCTTGTTACAACTTAGTATCCTATCCAAGTTTTGAGTTTGTTGGCTAGTATGATCGAACCTGAGCTTGAAATTTGTGGGTAGCAAAAAGCATGATCTTTGCCTAAGTTGTTGCGAGGTAAGATATGGTATAATAGAGTTGCTATGAGCTAGTACTAAGTGATGTTTGATATCCGGAGTTTTCTTTTGAAAAATGATAAAATGATAAGTTCCTCAATGATAAGAAATTCCTATCCAAGGCCATATGTAGATTTTAGTTTCTGTTAAACCTCCAAATATGCTACCTGATATCTTCATTGAGTCCCGTCGAATTATTGTGACCCTCGGCGAGTAAACTTGTCATACTCAAATGATCAAGATCACGTACACACCACCATATGCGAAACTTCTACACTAGAAGTTAGCAACCATCATTTCATCCATTTCCCATCCATTCCACAAAATAAAGCTCCGTGCATGTTCCATGATTACTCTCCCTCCAAAAATATTCAGCAAGGACTTTGGGCTATGTAAAAAAAAGAAGAAGCATGCTCAAGGGCATGCATAAAAAAAGAGAGGGAATAAAGAGACATAGCCTAAGTCTCAAAATTTTCAAAAAGAAGGAGAGTAAAATCATGCAAAATAGGAGTTCATCATCCATCCACCATACACACACATTTGCACATCTTGATTAGGGTGTATGACTTGTTCTCCTAAGGATCCGGTTTTCGACTCGACAATACATGAGAAACAGGTATGCCACATGTTTTCCCTACCTACAGCTCCACATATCAGCTTATTAGGAGTAGGAAGTGAAAGAAGGCAAATCAAAGCCTTGGTGAGGAATCATACACATTGAGCGATCCGAGAGTATCATTTAAGGAACTTTGATTTCTTTTTGAAAAAAACTGCAAAACCTCCAGATTGATAACTGATCAAGGTACATGTGATTAGTAATCTTTATACAACCATTCTATCTTTCAACCGCCCAAGGCAGGTGAAGCTACATGCCCCATATCAATCGAGTGTAAGGTAAGATCAATGCCAACTTCTTCAACTCTGGATACAGTACCTAGCTGTATCTTGTTATACATTAGGAATACAACATCGTAGCAACTCCTGATCAACCAACCTAAGTCCTTGATCTCTTGCTCGTCCCGAGCAAGAGGCTAGCTTGGGGGAGTTGTTGACGGTTGTTAAGTGCCTACTTTAGCCGTCAATATACTCATGAATAAAGGAGCATAAGGCATTTCTTACACGTTTTTAGTTAAGAATAATGTAGTTCCACTTGTCCTTGGAGATTATTTGATTGCAGGAAAATAAGCAGGAAAAGAGTGACAAACTCACCTTCTATGGTCCATGCCACATCACCTCATCCTAGGTGGGCTGCCAACAAGGATGCCATGCATGCACGCCATGCAAGCAATCCAAGTGAAGCAACCCCCGACGAATTAGAGTGTGACACGTGGACATCACATGGATCCATGGGCCCACAAAGGCATGCAAACCACGCCAAAACAGGGTGGACACCGGGAACCGACCTAAGGACCCACGGGACAGCCTCCAGGAGCAAGCACACCCCGAGTGGGGCCCACAGGGGGTCGGCCGACCCCACAGGTCGGCCGAATCAACCTTGTGGCCGTCACTCAGGGGCTTCCACGTGGTGTCTCCCCATTGGTCCTAGGCGCCATCCCCGGGGTGTTTGCATCCATTCCTCGCTGGTGCTCGGGCCTATAAATAGAAGGAGAGGGGGCTCACTTATGAACCATCCACACTTGTAACACCTCTCTCACTTTTAGTCTCAAGGCTAGGTGGTAGGCTAGAGTAGTTCTAATTCAGGTTCCAAGTCTACTTTGGGATCTAGTTATGAGTTCTCTTGTATCTTATTTCATTTGTATGACTTTGATCTACTTCAGCTATTTATCTATTTCATATAATGTTGTGTTAGTATACATGAGTGATTTGTTCATGTGTTCTTCACCTGTTCATCATTTAGAGGCTCCTGTTCTTGATGAACAAGGCCTTTCGATCCACTTGACGGGTGACTTTCACATGTTTCTGTTGTTTGTTCATAAGTTAGAGGCTCGTGTTCTTCGCGAACACGACCCTTTGATCCAGTTGAACAGACATAGGAAAATATGAATATGTTTGTGTACATAACCTGGTTTGATCTAATTAGATGACATGACTGCGTTGTATGAAGTCTGTGCTTGAGCTACGGTACTCAGTGTAATTGGCTGGTTTATCTGGTGGCTTGACCTGGGTCACAATAGCCCGGGCCGGTCAAGTCCGGCTAACAACGTAAGCATGGTGCTTGGGTTGCATAGCTACCATACTTATGAGTTTATCCCACGGTTTATCTTGGGGTAGGCCGCGGTAGTGACAGCCGTTGGTCCCTCTGAAATCCCCCACGTTCGGATAAGCTGTAGGAGTCTAAAATATAACAACCGGAGTTGTGCGGAAGCAACGCGGGAGGTTATCTCCCCGTGGTACGTGGGTGCTTAAGTCAATGTTCTTCAACGCTAGTGTATCTAACTCGTTCCTACCAGCTTTATATGTATAATACATAAGAACCTAGAACTAACTCGTATGTCCCTCCTATGCCTAGGACCCCTTAGAGAGAGAGAGTGAGTGTGTGTGTGTGTGATCACACTACCCCCATTATCATATTTTACCCCTGCACTTGAGTGTCTGGTTTATTTCCGTCTATGATCTATACTCATTTGCAATAGAGTTGATCTTGTCATTCCGCCAATGCCTTCCTTGTATTCGATACCCTTTGGAATACTCCTTTGGGGAAATGCTAGAACGGTACTTCCGTGCGCTTGCGGACTCCTGTAACGTTAAGAATTACCAACCAGCATTTCTGGTGATGTTACCAGGATGGGTTCCAAACCTGCTCTTAGGTGATTGCATTAAGAAATGTCAACAGCGACCAGAGAGGGGGGAGTGAATGAGAGCCGATAAAAATTCTTCTGTAAGGATGAACCCAGCCTATACCCCAATTGCCACTCCGATGACTCGCACACACCAAAGTTGCTCTAGACTAGGCACACACAAGCCTACAAGTCCTAGAGACAAGCCATGAATCAAAGAGCGGAAGCACTAGACAAGAATCGAAGGAAAAGAAGCAAGTCTGCAATAGACCAGGAGGACAGTCCGGGTTGTACAAGCGGACTGTCCAGACGGCCTGGGCGGACTGTCCGCTCAGCTTCTGGGGACAGTCCGAAATTGTGGACAAAACCTTCAATAGCGCACCCCAAAAAATTGGACTGTCCGCGAGGGACCCACAGACTGTCCGGCCCTTCATGGACTGTCCGACACTCGAGTATGGACCGTCTGCAAACTCTGTGCAACTAAAAACTCCAGGGGCAATGGATTGAAACACGACCATGCAAGAACTTGCGAAGAACACGACGAATAGCAGAACTGTCAGGCAACACGCGGACTGTCCGCCAATGCCGTGTGGAAAGTCCGCCCGGTGCGTACAGAGCAGAAAACGGCCGCACGCGAAAGGTCAACCCCACCAAGTCATCACCGGATCTCCCATACCACTTGAGCTCTTGAGACAAGATTAGGGGCAGAAGAGAAGTGTCACTAGGTGAAGCTATGCCCCAAAAATCTCGACCTCTAACTCACTAAAACGATGGGAATCGCGGATCACATGAACAACCTCCAAGAACTCGGGTTCTTCCAAGAACTCACGAATCGAAGGGATTTCCCAGCGTTTGAGGGGTCAAGATCACACCCAAAGATGCACAAGGCATCCACCCATGATCCCCTCAAAGAAATCCATGGAAAAATGCCCTCAAATTAACGAATCGAGCGAAGAACAAAACACCCAAAAATAGCTCTGAAAATGACATGAAAATCACAAGGAACTAAGAGAGGGAAATCATCACAACGCTGAATGCTTCCATACATCCAGAGGTCAGAGTCTATACAAGAATCTACCCCAAGGAAATACTGGGAAAAGAAGCAGTCCAGAGCGATCTACTGGGGGAGGAAACCCTAGAGCCAGAGAGAGAGAGAGAGAGATGTCATCCACCTCTCCGCTATATATATGAAGTCCACCAGAGGAGGCAAATGACCATGCTACCCCTACAACTTAAACTTAAGATACACACCCCTCCGGGGCATTTTGGTCAAGTCTTCGGATATTCCCATCGAGCGGACACACTTCCACCGCGGACTTGCTTAGCCTCGACGCAAACCCCGCGATCATGCCACGTGCCCCCCGCCTCAAAGCTTCCCGATGCTCCCGGATCATCGTCTCCGTCGTGTTGGCCCTCCGGCCTTGGTTTTGAGGCCCAAACCAAGAAACCCTCCACCGATGGTTTTGTGGGCAAACCACCAAACCCCGCGTGCAAGCTTCGGCCTCGAACCGCTACCTTGCACTGGCCCATGTCCACGACTTCAACTTGCTCCTCTAGCACCGCACGGCTCACACTTGACCCCATCGGCCACTGGGTCCATCGAACCAAGCCTACTTGCCTCTCTATCACCCGGAGGCCACCACGGCTAAGGCCTTTCGCGCTTGTTCTTCACCTACACCAACACGAGTCAAGCCACAACCTGTACCTGCACACTGAGCCAAGCATCAGTCCACACAACATTGTCAATCACTCATCACTAAGGAGCGACCCTCCACTGGTCCTCGGACACACCTGGTCCTGAATCTCCCCCTTGATGAGTGCATTGACAACACCCATAGTAACCAACACAGAGAAAAAGGAAAAGAAAACAACCACGAACACAAACCTCCAACAAGTGATCCAAAGCCAAAGAACAAGCAAAAACAAGATCACTTGCCAGACCAAGTCTCGGCCCCCTAAGGCAAGGGCAACGGCTCAACATAGCCGAGACAAACAAAGCTCACAAAGAGGAAACCACAAACCTCAAAACTCAGGCAAACCAAAGGAGCTCGCCCTGCATATATGCAAACTCCCCCTGAGCAAATGCAATCATTTCTCTATTTTTCTCCCCACATGCAAAATCTCCACAAACTCTCCCCTTTGCATACCGATTCTCCCCTTGTTGACAATGCATGAATCAAGCTACCATGAAAGTGCACACATGCATGTCAAAGCATATACAATCTACCACGCTTCACAGATATACAAAGAGCACAACAAAATGCTACAAGTGAGACATAGAGCAAGCAAGGTAGACATGGTGAAGTTAGCGCATTGCCATCAAGAAAGTAGAGACATAGATACATGTGACATGGCCAAAAGCATTTTAAGCAATTTTTACAAACAAAAATTCATGTCATGAGCAAGGCCCTATCCATGGTCAATTTGTGCAAAAAACTAGAACATACAAAGCTCATACAAGATCACAAGTTCTCATCACAAGATCATAGCAAACACCCATAAGCTACTACATGTCATGTCAAAGCCACCGAGCCATGTGTCTACTTCTTAAAATGAGACTTCTCATGGTAGACATCATGCAACGGTTTAGCACCTAAGATATATATATATATAAGCATAAAGACATGATTATGATCACATTTTTCAAGCATAAGGCAATTCCGTGATGCCCCAGGTTTTCAAGTAGTGTTAATTAACGCTAATGACCTGGTCAACCCAAGTCAAACACCTTGGCTTGGTCAAACCTTTGGTCAACTTGGGTCATCACCCCAAAACCCTAAACAAGGTGAACTTTAGTTTCTAATTCACACAAGTGATACCTTGGACATACAAGTGATACCTTTAGTTTCTAATTCACACAAGTGATACCTTGGACACCCCTAGCACACTTGGTCAAAACCCCCAACCCCTTAGTCAAACCCCTAATGTCACACCCTTCTCTGGAACTTTTGCCATGTTCTCCAAAAACTTCCATAGCACTCAAATTTCCACCAATATAAAAGTTGTGCAGAATTTCAAGGGACATAACTTTGCTTTTGGGTGGACTTGGAGATTTTGAAGTTTTATTGGTCAAAATCTTGGTCGAAATCCCTGTGCACTGTTTTCTGGGGCCGAGAAAACCGCCGTGTTGGCGTGCATTTCATGCTCTGTGCTTTGATCAAAAGGTGGGTAAGCTTTGCAAAAATTGTTCATCTATAGCTGCTCTACAAGTTTGGTATTCAAAGATTGTAGAGTTTAGGTCAAGTTTGTGGTGAATTTTGGCTTCAAAGTACCTTAACTGGATTTTTATCAGCGCTCTAGACACAGAGCGGCGCGACGTCACGTCGGCGCCCGCGCCGATCGGCGCTGGGAACTTTCCCGCGCCACGGTCCCACTGGGCCCGGACGCCGAGGGGCGCGTCCGCGCACGCGCGGTGGGACCCACTTCCGCTCGGTCACGTAGTCCCTATCCGTGGACGCCACGCGCCGCGCGCGCACGGGGCGGCCGCACCGACCAACCGCGCCGACTGCCACTCGCTCACCATGCCGCCTCACATCATTGGTGGTGTCGTGGTCATCAAGTCGTCGCCGTGCCCTTATAAAACACCCCAGTCCTTACGCGGACACCATCATCGTTGTCGCCACAGGCCGCCGCCGTCCGCCATTGGTGCCCCACGGCGAGCTCCCTCCTCCAGACCACACCACCACGCCCTGAGCTTTCTGACGTTGTGACACACCCCCACAGAATTTTCCAGCGTCGTTTGTTGCCCAGGACGAGCCTCCAGTTCACCGGCGCCCAATCCTCTATGGCCGTCGCCGCCTGGCACCGTCGTGCGTGCTTGCCGGTGCCGTCCCCGCCTCAACTCTAGCCACCAACAGTCCCGTGGTGAGCTCCTAGTCGCGCTCCACCCTTCCCCCGGCTGTTTCCGCCGCCGGTCTCACCAGAATCCGGTCGGCCGCGCCGCCCCTTTCCCCCAGGGACCCAGTTGCAGAGTCGGTTTTCCTTTCGGGGGCCTGGCTGTTAAATTTTGGACCCAGGCATAAAGTGGAGGGTATGGTTGTGAAGAGGAGAATATTTCCAGGGACGTCCATGCAAATAGATTCTTAGTTTCTTTTGAATAGATCCAGTGCCTTTGAAAAATCGTAGAAAACCACAGAAAATCAAAAAAATGCAAAAGTAATTTTGTTGGTTTCCTCAAGAATAGACCTACATCTTTTAGAAAGGTTGTCTACAATTTTATGAGTAGTTTTTGAATTAAAATTCAAACTCAATTTGAATGTGTTTGTTCATAACTTGGAAAGTACTCCTGTGCTGAGCTTGATTTTTGGATATGTTGTTAGTCATTACTAGTATAAGCTAAATCTAAGTTTTTGCATAAAGTTACTGAGTGAATCTTTAGTTATGATCTATTTTGTATTTATGCTAGATCTGTGTAAATGATTTGAGTAGCTTCGTGTGAATAGTTTTTGTAGCTCATCTTGTGGCTACTGTCTTGTTATGACTGGTTGCACCTCTGGTGATTTTATCACGCTTTTATGAACTGTCTATGTATATGTTTCTGAGTTATGCTTGTGCATAGGGTAAATTTCATAAGTTCATATTCTGATGATCCAGTGATGCTCATCTTTGGGCTAGGTGATGTTTGTGCCATCTTTATGCTGTAGAAGAAAGTTGGGCAACAACGTAGTTATGTATGTCCCTGTATAAATTCTTGGTGCATAGCTAGGCTGAAAATGGTTTTTTTTTGTGTTGCTGGATAGAAATAGTTTCTGGAGCTAATTTTTGGTGTGTAGCCTAGTTATATTCTAGAGAGCCTCTGTGCAAAATTTGAGCTCCAGTGCATGAGCAGTTTCCCTGTAATAATAGTTCTTGCTTTTGCTAGTTGTAAATTGTCGTATTTTTCATGCTTAGGATATGGCTCGGTTTGCTATGAATTTTTGGCAGTAGCTCTCAGTTTGCTATGAATTTTTGGTAGTAGCTCTGATGTTACACTGTGTGCATGCACAATAATTCCCACTGTGATATCCTACATGGTTTAAACAGAATGATTTTTTAGAAGGAATCAAGTGTTATAAAAAGATAAATGAAGAAATCAATCTTTTAAGGACTTAGGTGTGTTTTCACCTTAAGATATACCCCTGGAAATTCACTTTAAACCAACATGGTTCTTTTGTGAAGAAAAATAAATGTATCTAAATAAATATGCACACAATCATCATCAAAATAAATATTAATAAATGGTTGCTTACTTGTCTTTATGGAAGAGTATGCTGAATATATCCTTATCTAGGTGAATGTGGTCAACTTCACACCCTATGCTTGTCATGTGCTGTTGTGTTTAATTAATTTACATTCACCAACTAATTCCTGCATATGCATCCTATGTGTAGAAGTCCCTGACGGTAGCTACACGCTCATGCTGGCAGACGAGGACGAGGGAGTAGGAGGAGACGTGCACTTCGTGACCGTAGATCAAGACCCGGATCAAAGTCCGGATGTTTGTCTGACTGCTTGTGCCAACGAAGGCAAGCCCCGGTTCATCATTAACCTATGCATTTCTTTTTGAACTTCTGAATTTATCTTTGATTATCTTTGAGCATTTACGTTCAGGAGTTGAATTGAAACCCTAGTTGCATGATTCCTTAAGTACCTATTGTCAGGGGGTGAGACCTGGACAGATCCGCTAGGGGGTTACCCTAGAGGTTTGCAGGTTAATGGAGAGGATCGAGACCTAACAGCGTAGGTGGTAGTCCACGTGGTGAACTCGGAACTAGGCGAGTATGGCGATGAACACGGAGAGACAAGGGTTTATACTGGTTCAGGCTTCCGAAGAGTAAAACCCTACGTCCAGTTGTGGTGGATTATGCGAGAGGATGAAGATGTCCCCTTGAATGGAGCCCTAGGCCGCCTTATATGGGGAGTACGGACTAGGGTTTCCATTCATGGTCGGTGGACCCATATCTGGGTCGGTTACAATCTGGGAAGCTATCCTTCTGGATTACAAGGAGTATCTCGTGATACACAGACCTACAGGAGGCGGCGCGCCGCATCCTACTATCTTGACTTGCACGCCAAGTCCTACGGATCCTCCGGGATCTTGATAAGGTCGCCCGGAGTCTTCAGAGTCTAGGATAAGGTCGTTGGGCCAACTTTGCAGCTCGGCGGGGCTTCTAGAAGGTCGGGTCCACTTGTCAGGGACCCCTCGGACCTTGGCCGGTGGGGACCCATGGATACCCATGTCTCTCAAGCCCCCGATCGACGTGTAGGCGCAGTGGCCGAGGTGAGGTTGTGTCGAAGAGTAGCGAAGGTGCGGCACCGTCGAGGTCGTGAAGGTTGCATGGGGATCCAAAAAAGAAAAACCCCTCCGATGTGCACACGAAGTTGAACATCGAGCTCCTGGGACGAAGGGCCAGAAGGTCGAAGTGAAGACAAGGCGTCGACCTTGAAGAACCGTCGACCTGACCTGGGTCAGGTGTAACGAAGTAACTGCCGCGACCTTCATAAAGGTCGCCATGCCCACCGCAGGTAGATCAAGCAGAGAAGCAGTGGAAGTAAGCTTCCAGTAGGTTGAGGTGACCTGGGGAAAATAGGGCGTCGCAAGACGCACTAGTGTAGTAGCCCCTGAGTAGTAAAGCGACCAGAATGGCCGGTTTGATGCTCCGAAGAAGAAAAAATAAATGACCGAACCTACAGCCTTCTGCTCAGGAAAACAGAACTGTGCTTTGTGAGACCAATCCAATAAGACAAAAGCTCCAGAATCTTGCAGAAGTCATCAGACACCATGGCTGACATGACCTGAGTCATGGGCGCACTGTACGGTCACGGGTCGGCTCCCAGACGGAGCACAGGTCGCTATCACCCGCAAGAGACAAAAACGCTCCAGAATCTTGCAGTCAGGTAGGGGAAAGGTGCGCCAATGCCTCCTACGGGCAAACAGTGACCTTGTGTCCCATGAGGGTATAGTTGTCTTGAAGATAAGGACGCCGCGCAAGTTGGCTTGTGGATAAGATGAAAGGGCAGGTGCTAGGGGTATAAATAGGCACCCATACCTTGAAGCAAACCATCCAGATTTCGAAGGAGAGCCATGGCGAAGCTGCATAGTAATATTTCCATGCTAGGGACTTATGTCCGTACACCAGAGCATAGAGTCGGTGTAGTTCATGCTTGAAGCTAGAAGAATGCTTGCGAAGCTCGAAGAACTCGATCAACCTCTTCTCCCGGGCCCACCGAGGAATCCAGGTGGAGCATGGAGCAGTACATGCATCACCGGGCCTTACACGCTAAGGCCTGATGTGATGCTGGTGAACACAATGCTCTACCCAGCGAGGCTGGTGTTGAAGCTTGTTCCATTTGGAATCTTGTGGTGAAGCTCAGACTTGATGCTGGGTACTACAGGAAACCTGCTGGAGCTCGAGTAGAGGTGGCTGTGTGGCAGCTGCCTCTACAGTGGCTGTAGAGGTCTTCAGATAGGTCCTGAAGCTAGGAGAAAGCTTGCGACGCGCCTTATTAGTGTAGACTGTCGTAGGCACTATATAGAGTAGCTCAGGGCCATAAATGTCTTTGTATCTTGTAATTTGGCCAAGGGCCGAATTCCTTGTAGCGTACGAAGCTTGTAAATACACATTTATATGATAAATGTCAGGTCCAAAGCAGATGTAGAGGTATCCGGGCGACCATGGTATGGCTACCAATGTCCCAGCGGGGCTGCGATAGCACGCCGACCTTCGGGAGGCCTTAAGTAGAGACAGAAAGCCCGTGTCAACCTGGATCGACACGACTGTTGTGCAGTGACACAACGCAGGTCGTCGGCCTGAAAGTCATAGGTCTAGGTGACCTAGAAGGCAGTGAAGCCTTAGCGACCTCAGGGAGGAGCCGTGATCATGACCAGGAGGCCACCAACGGGCAGTGGAGCCATTAAGCACAGAGCCGTCGGTATAAACCAGTCGTATAGGCTAAGGCGGTCTAGTAGGCAGCAGGGCCTAGGAGCCGGGGTGTGAACCTGCCGTTGCAGGCTGAGGTGACCTATCAAGCAGTGGTGCCTTGTCGACCTTGCGAAGAGAATGCGATGGACCCGAAGGTCGTCCAGAGATCAAGAGACCTTGAAGAAAATGTCAATTATAATGGGGTATGGGGGCTTGGAGTAGGGCATAATGAGTCTATGGACGCCAAGCCGTTGAGCGGAGAGCCATCGGGCATAGATTCCCGCACAGCATGAGCCGTTACTGCCTGTGACCGTTAGGCCGAAAGAGCCGTTGGGTGATAAATCTGTTGGGTCGCCGAGTATTTCGCCGAACCTTTAGAGACATTGGGACGCCGCGGCCCATATCGCCATTGCGGCCTAGTTATAAAAGGCCGAGTGAAGGGCTGAGGACCCCACTCGCTTCCATTTCCACGCAGGCTTTAGAGTTTCACCACCGCTATTTAGAATCTTCCGTGTGAATCTGCCGGCGCGCCGCACTCAGATCTACTACGCCGCGCGCCGCCGTATGCGCACGAAGTCCCTAGTGGTCTTTAGAGCTAGATCCACCAGCTTTGAGGAAGAAGAGATGGCCCCCGAGCTTGCGCCCATGCCGGAGAGCATCTGGGAGCCCTCGACGGTGACCGAGGAGCAGCTCCAAGGTCTTATGGAGCGGGGGCCGCTGAAGCCCAAGGAGCAAGTAGGCTGGAGGCCGGCCGCCGGCGAGGCCTTCCCCTCCGAGGGGACCGGAGAGACGGTGGCCTTCGTCGCGCATGTGGAGCACGGATTCGAATTTCCAGCGGGTGACTTCTTCCGTGGGCTCCTCCACTACTACAGGATTGACCTGGTACATCTCGTCCCCAACACCATCACCACGATCTCCTCCTTCATCCACCTGTGCGAGGCGTACCTGGGGATACCGCCACACTTCAACCTGTGGTGGTACTTCTTCGAGCTGAAGAAGACGGGGAAGAAGGAGATCGTCGGGTGCGTCGGCTTCATGCTACGTCGCCACATGAAGTCGGTGTACATCGAGATGGTTTTGCCGGACAACACCCAGTTCTGGTGGCGAGGGTGGTTCTACATCAACAACCCGAAGCCGACGCTGGCGACCAGGTCGGGGCTCGTGCCGGTCTCGGTGCCGGAGTGGAACAACCAACTGATGTCGCGGGAGGCCGACACCATCAAGCCGCTACTGGAGGACCTACCGGCGCTGAAGGCGGGAGGGCTGACGGGCGGCGCGGTGGCTATCAGCTTCAGCCGGAGGCTCCTACAACTGATCCAAAATCGGGTGCATCCGGCCTACGAGTACTGGGGCCAGGCTGACCCGACCCGCGTGGCGCAGTGCAAGGTCTCCAAGGAGGAGATGGTGGCGCGGGTGAGGGAGCTGTTCAGTGGGGTGATACGAAACCGGACATGCCCCAAGGCATTCTGCCTGAAGCGCCCCACCGAGGCTGTAAGTCGCTCGTTGCTGATCGACCTTGATTCTTTTGGTTATGTTTGCTGTTTGCTGGTACATGATGAAGGTCACCTAATGCAGGGTCGCGAGGGCATGTACTGGAGCTCAGCTCCCCTCCCTGACGAGGGTGAGCGGAGCTTCAAGGTCCGGGCTACGGAGGACATCGAGGTACCTCCGCAGCAGTACATCAACGACTACCTCTCTGACTCGTCAATGGGGGGTAGTGATGATGAAGACCCCCCGCGGGAAGTTCTGCGCTAATGACTCGGCGCTCGCGGCAGGTCGCCAGTAAGATGCCGGTGATTAAGGCCGCCAAAGTCGTAGCTGCCACCATCGAGGCGGAGAAAAAGAACCAGAGGAAGAGGAGGGACACCACTGCGTCGTCGGAGACGGCGACGGTCAGCGTCGAGGTCGTCACCGGCGCAGGCGAGGATGATGACACGGGTTCGCATGACGCCGGCGCAGGCTCAATCGATAGGCCGGCCGTGCAGGAAGACGAGACCCCCTTCGGGTTATGGACGAACAGCGCCTGAAGCCAAGTGCTGAGGGCGTTAGCGACCAAGCGTCGCAGAAGAAGCAGAGGCGAGTGCCGCCCAAGCCTATAAAGCTTAGGTTGAAATTCGGGGGTAGGTGCGTCGCCAATCTTGATCCTTGTTTGCTCGACCTTGAGGCTTTCTGTGTATGTTACTGACAAGTTTCATGCTGCGGACAGGGGGACCCCAGCCGCATCAGATAGTGCCAAAAATGCCTCAGGCCAGGAGGCCTTTGGGCATAAGCCGGAGAAGGCGCCAGTGGGGCAGTCGCCGGCGACCTCGGCCGGGGACGTTTCAAGCAAGGCCCCTGGGACCATTGGGGCGGCATCATCAGCGGCGGCCAAGGTCGCTGCTGATAGCGCTCAAAGGGGGAAAGGTCTTCAGCAAGAGGATCCGCCCGAGTCGGACCCGCCGCAGACGCAGGAAGCGGAGGCCGAAGGAGGGAGCAGACCTGGCGACAGGGACAGGTGCCTCTACTCTGGCACCCCGTGGGAAGAGGACATCCTAACTGAGTTCCGGGAAGCATCGAAGACGATCGATAGGACACTCATCGTCAGTTTTAGTTTCGCCCAGGCGCTAGATCTTCAATTTGCTCTGATAGCTTGGTCTGATGACCTTTGACCTTGTGTTGGTGCAGTCGCTCACCGCGTGAGCACAGGGCAAGGCGAACCTGCTAAAGGAGGGCACCAAGCTGCATGCATAGGTGGATCACGGCCTGGGAGGCCGTGCTGCAAGCTAGGATTGTCCCCTGGTGGGCCCTGAAGACGTCCTGGTTGCCACGAAGAAATTAGATCTCTGAAATGTAACTTAGCATGTAACAGACTGTTAGTGCAGATGGGTCATGGACCCTTTTGATGTAGGAAAAACCTTGCATGAATGAAAAGGTCATGTTTAATTAACGACTGTAATCCCTTATTTGCTCAGATACTTATTATAAGAATACAAAAGTAATGGAGCTACAAAACCTTTCCCTCCGCTGACCCAACTCAGTGGAGGAACGGCTTACCGACTACACGGCTCAGCGAGGAGGCTTACGTGCAGCCGGCGCACAGAGGAGGGTCTTGGACCCGAGGTCTCGTAACCACATGACTTAAGAACTCTTACAACGGGTATAAAAGTTGTAGTAAGGGAAAACACTTGCAAGAGAAAAGGTAAAACCCCCCAGGTCGAACAACCCTTAGGTTGGCAAAGCCAAGCCCCCGAGCGTGACGGGCCTGGCTTAACACCAAGCCCCCGAGCGCGTCGGGTCCGGCTTGAAACCAAGCCCCCGAGCGTGTCGAGGGGGAGGGGTGAACAAAAAAGTAAATAGAGACCCGAAAAGTAGGTCGACAGGAAAACTTCCGAAAAGGGAATTTTATATATATATTGTTGTTGAATTACAAGGGATAGAGTACATAGCTTTTATTGCGATACAAGGCTCCTAAGGATAGAAGTGACGTAAGTGCTCGATGTTCCAAGGGTTCAGGACAACCTGGCCATCGGCCCATTGGAGGCAATAGGTCGTCGGTCCAATGACCTCCTTAACTATGAAAGGGTCTTCCGAAGGTGCAGAGAGCTTGTGCATGTCCTTGGTGTTCTGGATCCGTCGCAGGACTAGGTCGCCAACGTTGAAGGAACATTCCCACACGTTGCGGTCCTGATAGCGACGTAGCTGATGCTCGTGTCAGGTGTGGCGCATGAGCGCGGCCACACGATGTTCTTCGATGCTATCAAGGTCGAGCCTGCGTGTTTGCTCCACTTCTCCTTCGTCGAAGTGCTGGATGCGAGGACCTCCGAAGGCAACATCGGTGAGGAGGATGGCCTCTGACCTGTAGACCAAGAAGAAGGGGGAGTATCCTGTAGCCGAGCTGACCTGGGTCCGGAGATCCCAGATGATGTGAGGGAGCTCTGCGAGCCACCTGGTTGCGTAAGGCGATGAGCCATCGAAGATGCGATCCTTGATGGCTTGCAGTACCATGCCATTAGCCCGCTCGACCTGGCCGTTGCACCGTGGGTGCGCCACTGAGGAGTAGTATCGTCGATCAGGTTGTCTTGGCAAAAGTCCCAGAAATCAACTCTTGTGAAGGCTGTGCCAAGGTCGGTGACAATCCTGTTGGGTACCCCGAAGCAGTGGGTGATCTCCTCGATGAACTTGGCTGCCTCTTTCGACGTGACGCTGGATACAGAACAGACCTCGATCCACTTGGTGAATTTGTCCACTGCCACGATGATGTGCTTGTACCCGCCAGGGGCGGTCTTGAAATGTCCCACAGAGTCAAGGCTCCACACTGCGAAGGGCCGGGATGGAGGGATGGTCCTTAGGAGCTGAGCTGGGACGTGCTGCTGCTTGGTGAAGAATTGGCACCCCTTGCATCGACGAACAAGTTCCTATGCATCGACCATGGCGGTAGGCCAATAGAAGTCGAACCTGAAGACCTTGCCCACAAGGTTGGCCGAGGCAGCGTGGTTGCCACACTCGCCACCGTGGATTTCATCTAGGAGCCTGAGGCCCTCAGATCGCAGGATGCACTTCATCAAAACCCTGGTGGAGGCGGACCTCCGGTAGAGCTCTGTGTCGATGACGACGTAGTTGGCACTACGCCTCATAATCTTTTCGCGCTCCGCCTTCTCCTAAGGTACTCGATATTCAAGGAGGAAAGTGAGGAAGTCGAGGCACCAGTCGTCCTCTGCCTCGGTCATGAGGACATCGCGACCACCCGGTGGGGTCGCTTCATCATCTGGTGACTCTGGGTCGGGGAGAAGTTTGATAGTCGGCTTGTGTAGGTCCTGGACGAACACACCAGCCGGCACCAGCACATGCTTGGAGCTGAGCTTGGAGAGGACGTCAGCCGCCATGTTGTTGTTGTGACATATGTGGTGGAACTCGAGTCCCACGAAGTGACGCTCGATCTTGCGCACCTCGGCGTAGTAGGCATCCATTGTATCCTTTCTGGCTTCAGAGTCCTTGCTGACTTGGTCGATGACGACATTGGAATCGTCGTAGGCCATTAGGCGCTTGATCCCTAGGGAGATGGCGATGCGTAGCCCATGAATGAGGGCTTCGTACTCGGTGCCATTGTTAGTCGCCTTGTAGTGGATTTGCAGGACGTACTTCAGGTAGTCGCCCTGGGGGAGATGAACAGTATGCCTGCGCCGGCCTCTTCGATGTTCAGGGAACCGTCGAAGTAATCTTCCAATGCTCAGGTCGCTCCGAAGGTGCAGGCTGCTGGGTCTCTATCCACTCCGAGACGAAGTCTGCAATGACCTGGGATTTGATGGCCTGCCTGGGGCAGAACTCTAGGTCGAACTCGCCTAGCTCGATAGACCACTTGACGATGCATCCAGTGGTCTTGCGGCTGCGCAGGATCTCGCCGAGGGGGAAGGCCGAAACTACCTTGATCTTATGCGACTGGAAGTAATGCCGGAGCTTGCGGGAGGTGACGAGTAAGGCGTAGAGCATCTTCTGAGGTTGGGTGTACCTCATCTTGCTGTCTGACAGGACCTTGCTGACGTAGTAGATAGGTCGCTGGACATGGTAGGGTCTACCCTCTTCAGTTCGCTCAGCCACCAGAACTGAGCTGACCACTTGGGTGGTCGCAGAGATGTACAGCAGTAGTGTTTCCTTGGGTGCTGGGGGCACCATCACCGAAGGTGACATAAGGAAGGCCTTGAGTTGCTCCAGGGCTTGGTCCGCCTCTTCGGTCCAGTTGAACTTGTCCGCCTTCTTTAGCAGCTTGAAGAAGGGAGGCCTTTCTCTCCAAGTTTGCTAATGAATCGACCTAGGGCCGCCATCATGCCAGTAAGCTTCATGACATCCTTCTTCCCAGTAGGTCGCTTCATCCTGCGGATGGCATCCACCGTGGTGGGGTTCGCCTCGATGCCCTAGTTGCTAACCATGAAGGCCAGGAGCTTGCCGGACGGGATACCGAAGACGTATTTCTCTGGATTAAGCTTCCAGCGATAGCATCGGAGGTTGGCGAAGGTCTCTGCGAGGTCAGCTATGAGCTTATCCTCTTCGGTAGTCTTGACGACCACATCGTCGACGTAGGCTTCTACATTTTTGCCGATCTAGCGCTCCAGACACTTCTGGATGGCCTTCTGGTAGGTCGCGCCGGCATCCTTGAGGACAAAGGTCATGGCCGTGTAGCAATAGATGCCATGAGGCGTTATGAATGCCGTTTTATCTTGGTCAGAGACCTTCAGGGCTACCTGGTGATACCCTGAGTAGCAGTCGAGAAAGCATAGGAGGACGCTTCCGGCCGTGGAGTCCAGACCTGGTCGATGCGCGGAAGAGGGAAGGGGTCTTTAGGGTAGTGCCTGTTGAGATCAGTGTAGTCGATACACATTCTCCATTGACCGGTTTTCTTGGGTACAAGCACCAGGTTGGCGAGCCAAATCAGATTTTTTTACACTCTCGGATAAATCCGACAGCTAGGAGCTTTATTATTTCTACCCTAATGACGTCCTTGCGATCTTTTGCAAAGCAGCGAAGCTTCTGCTTGACAAGCTTGGCCGTCTTGCTTCCATCCAAGGAGTGCTCAGCCAGCTCCCTGGGGACACCCGGCATATCTAATGGACTCCATGCGAATATATCCGCGTTATCCCGAAGGAAACTGGTGAGCGCAAGTTCCTATTTCTCGTCGAGGCTGTTGCCGATCACCATCGTCTTCTCTGCATCAGCAAGGCCGAGGCAGACCTTTTTCGTGGAGGACGCAGCGTCCAGGGCGGTGTCGGTGCGCTTCTGCTCCGGGACAGCTAGGTCGCTCGGATCGACCTTCTGGGCCTCGGTGACCAAGACTGCGTTGGCATCGACGCAGGCGGAGGTCGCGGCGAGGTCGAGTGCCTTCGAGTTGCACTTGAAGGAGATGATGAGGTCCCCCAGGACGGAGAGGACCCCATTTGGAGCAGGCATCTTCAACACCAAGTAGGTGTAGTGCAGGATGGCCATGAACCTAGCCAGCATCGGGCGACCTAGGATCGCATGGTAGGAGGACTTGAAGTTGGCGACCTCAAAGTTGAGGTACTCCATGCGGAAGTTGGCCTCCATATCGAAGGTGACCGGGAGGGAGACCCGATCCAGGGGGTTGGCCGCCTTTCCAGGGACGATGTCGTAGAAGGGCTCATCGCACTCCGTGAGCTTGTCGAAGTCGAAGTTCATCTTCTTGATGGTCTCAACGAAGATGATGTTGAGCCCGCTCCCCCCATCGATCAGGGTCTAGGAGAGCAAGGCCCCATCCACCGTGGGCTCGACGATGAGTGGGTAGGACCTAGAATCTGGGATGTGGACCCTGTGATCAGCTCTGGAGAACGTGATCGCCTTCTCAGACCAACGCAGAGGTGAAGTTGGCTGAGTGTGGACGAGGTGGACCTCGCGCTTGTCCTTGTGGTAGCACCTCTTGCTGATGTTGCACTTGAGGCCCCCAACGATCATGTTGATCGTGCGGGTTGTGGCCTGGAAAGGCCCGTTGGGGTTGCCTGTTGGAGGTGGAGGTGGTAGGTTGCCCGCGTCGCGAGGGGGTTCTGGAGGTGGGTCGCTGCGAGAGCTGTCGCGGCGATCGTCACGTCAGTTGTTGTGAGGGTCCCGGTTGTCGTGGTCGTCGCGCCAGTCCCGCTGGTCGTCGCGGCGGTAGTTGTTGCTATAGCAGCAGTTGTCACGGCGACCGCCATCGTTCCTAGGTCGCTTAGGGTCCACGGTGGTGTTGAAGACCCTCTTGAACTGTGAGCACTCACGGAGAGTATGGGTAGATCCCTTGTGGAACCCGCAGAGGCTGTCGAGCGCCGCGTCGAACTCCTCCTGGTTGAAGGTCGAAGCACGACGTCCGTCAGCTGCTAGGACCTCGGAAGATCGCTTGCGAAGCTTGGACACGGGGTCTGCTGCGGCGCCAGATGGCCAGGGGCGTCAGCGTCCAATTGGTTCTGCAGCGCCTCTTCTGTGTCCATAAGCTTGTTGATGACGTTCATCAGCTCCTTGATGGTGGTGGCGCCGGATTCATGGATCTTCTCAAAGAGCTTGCGATCTTTGATGCCCTTCTTGTAGCTTTCAACGATCGGGTTGTCCCTGACACCAACGCACTCGTTGCAGTTCTCGAAGAACCGGTTGTTGTAGTCTCAGAGCCGCTCCTTGGGCTTCATGACGACCCTCCCAAGGCTGAAGGCATTTCCAGGGTGATCATAGGTCACCTGGAAGTTGGAGGTAAAGGCCTGGGATAGGTCAGCCCAGGTCTTGATACTGCCTGGCTCGAGGCTGTTGAGCCATAGCGAGGGGGCCTTGCCCATGACCAGCAGGAAGTAGGCCGCCATGTGGTCGAAGTTGCCGTCGGCCGCCTTGATGGTGACGTAGTAGATCGACAGCCATATGTTGGGGTCCAAGCCTGTCGTACTCCTTGATGTTGGGCTTGAAGTTCTCCGAGTAGTCCACCGTCTTGAAACGGGGAGCCAGCGCCGAGAAGGTGGTGACAGCTAGGTCATCACCAGTGCCTCTGGCCGGAGCAGCTTCTCTGGGTGCGGAGTGGACGCTGCGCTCCGGGCCGATCCTGGTTGCCCTGGGTGACCCCTGGGTCGCCATGCTTGGCGTCGTAGAGGGCACATCGCCAGTTCTCGATGTCGTGGCGGTCGCGCTGCTCGCGCTCCATGATGCGGTGGACGGCACCAGGGGGGCCGTACTCGTGATTGTACTCCGCGTGATGGCGAAGTTCGCACTCCTCGTGCTCGCGGTGGCGCTGGTTGATGTAGCCACGCACATCGTGGGTGCGCCTGTTGGCGTCGAGGTTGACACGAAGGTCGCCGACATTGGCAGCAGCAGGCTGCTGGGCGGGTTGCTCGGGGTTGTGCTGGGCAACCTCCTCCCGAACGGGAGAGAGGTGGGAGCGCTAAGGTCGATGGGATCGACTGCGTGAGTGGCGCGTTGATGAAGACGTAGCAACCTTAGAGGCCGTGCTCTTTTCCTCCACCAGTGTGTTGGTGACCCGGAGGTACGCAATGGCCTGCTCAGCTTCAGGCGTCAGCGGAGCTTACTGGAGTCGGGTGATGGCGGCACCCAGGGTGGCCTGAGGGCTATTGAACGTCGGGATCTCAGCTTCCTCAAACTCCACGCGTAGGTCCCGAGCGCAGGGGAGGGGCGCACGGCGTTGTTCGTCCGCACGTCGTTGGGCACGCAGGGCATTGCCTTGGATGCGGGCCGCTTCCTCGGAGTTGGTCGCGCCCACACGGGGTGGCTCGTTCTCGGAGACCATGAGCACTTCGCAGAAGACGATGTCCAAGTCGTTGGGGGAGACTCGAACACGGACCTTCGGGAACTCACCACAGTTCGGAGACTGGGTAGGTCGTTTGGTATGGCGGGGGAGCTCTTGGTCGATCTTCTTCCGCAGGTGGCACCCGCGGAGGGTGTGCTTTGCGCCCTTGTGATAGGTGCAGAGCACGTCGAGAGGGTCACGCCGGGTGCGAGGTGCAGGCCTTAGGTCGCCAGATGACCTCTGCCTAGATTGGATCTGGGAGGGCGTGGAGAGCTGACTGAGTCGAAGGCCAGTCGCAGACTTCAAGCCGAAGGGAAACGTATCGTGGCGTAGCGCCATTTGCGCCGAGCGTTGAGCTCGCTCGCAGATCTCCAAGGTTGCCTTTATCGTGCTGATGACGTTGTCCATACCTTGAACAAGGTCATAGGGTCCGGGCGGGTGGGTCTCCGATACTAGATCGGAAACGGGGGTGGCGACGGGCGTCGTCACGACCTGCTCCGTGGTTGCTAGAGAAGTTGCGACTGCCGGAGTAGGAGAGGTCGCCGTGAAGGATCCAAAGGAGATCTCCACGGGGTTGGCGAGGATTGCCACCATGCTCGCCGGAAAGACGACACCAGATCGGGCCACCATGCTGCACAGCGAGTTCCCGATCGCCCCTACCTGGCGTGCCAACTGTCAGGGGGTGAGACCTGGACAGATCCGCTAGGGGGTTACCCTAGAGGTTTGCAGGTTAATGGAAAGGAACGAGACCTAAGAGTGTAGGTGGTAGTCCACATGGCGAACTCGGAACTAGGCGAGTATGGCGATGAACACGGAGAGACAAGGGTTTAGACTGGTTCAGGCCTCCGAAGAGTAAAACCCTACGTCCAGTTGTGGTGGATTATGCGAGAGGATGAAGATGTCCCCTTGAATGGAGCCCTAGGCCGCCTTATATGGGGAGGACGGACTAGGGTTTCCATTCAAGGTCGGTGGACCAATATCTGGGTCGGTTACAATCTGGGAAGATATCCTTCCGCATTACAAGGAGTATCCCGTGATACTCGAACCTACAGGCGGCGGCGCACCGCGCCCTACTGTCTTGACTTGCACGCCAAGTCCTGCGGATTTTCCGGGATCTTGATAAGGTCGCCCGGAGTCTTCGGAGTCACGGATAAGGTCGATGGGCCCACTTTGCAGGTCGGCGGGGCTTCTAGAAGGTCGGGTCCACTTGTCAGGGACCCCTGGGACCCTGGCCAGTTGGGACCCATGGGTACCTTTGTCTCTAACCTATGATCTTTTACTAGTATGCTAGGTCGCTAGTTGCTATGCACTAAGGACCCGGTACAAGTCGAGTGATGTACTTCGCTCGCGAGAATAGGTTCTTATGTTGGAATCATAAGATTGGTTAAACTTGATTGCTCACATGGTAAGAGCATGGGATTCTGGGCTCCGGTCCAGTGGTCAAGAGATTAAGCATTTGAACGTACTAAATATTTGTCGGAAATGGGTATGGTAAGCCTAGTACCTGAATGATGCAGTGCGGGAACTTTGCGCTACTAATCTTGGGTTGCGGCCCCAGGCTAGCTACCTGTGGTGCATGAGTGATTCTGGATGCTAGTGTGAGGCGTGCTAGATAGCCTTGTACCTAGGATTGTGGCATCCGATCCTAATCCGAGGAATGACGAGAACCGCCTGGCTGAATGAACTCTCTGTGAGAGCATTCTCCCATATGTTTAGGTCCACCTTGCAAGGTTATTAATCGATCGATCGTCGGCCTCTCACCGTTATCCGAGAGTGCTTAATTATCTGACCATGGTAATCCCTTTATGATGTAATATTGATAAACTTGATGTTTGATTAAATTGTTTTGCACAAATCATGCTTGCAATAGTTGCTTATCTAGTAATGAATTAATCTACTAGAACTTGAGCTAAAATATTAAAAGTAAGGATTAACTCCTTAGTAGCTTTTTGGCAAAACAAACCCACTAGCCAAAAGCCTTGAATGGTTAGAGGTTAAGTCTTTTATTTTAGACAGGTAAGCCTTGATGAGTATTAGTATACTCAGTCTTGCTATAAATGTTGCTTTCAGGTGATAATATTTGGCCTGGTGAAATTCCACCTGGCTGGGAGCTGGAATGGGTGGATGATGAAGAGTGATGGTGTCATGGGTGGCCTCCCATGATGCCAAGTTATCATTTAGTTATTTCCGCTATCTTTTAAACTCTAAGCCATTTACTTTTCATGTCAAGAACAATGATTTGTAATAATTTGACCCTACGGGGAAGTTTGGATTAATTTGTAAGGTACTCTAGACGCTCCTTCATGAGAGTTTTAATGTATGTGTGTTCGATCCTCTATGTATTGTACAAGTGATTTACTGGGCTTGACCCGGCAACACTCAACGAGATGGTTCTTTATTATCGCTTAATGACCAAATGGAGTGGTTTAGGCAATATTACGGAATTATCCTGGATGGGGTTGTCACAAATTCATAGACCAATTTCATTTTCAAATTTAAGCATGGTACATGAAATAGCTTTACGGCAAAAAGAAGCTTATGCTCCTCCACAAGTGAACATATGGGCTAAACATTTGCCATGACAAATGGGTCTTTGACCCCAAGCGAAAAGAGCATGATACTCAAGCACAAACTAAGCATGATATAGGCATTTGAGCATAAATTGAGCATGAAAAAGTATCTACTCATGAGTGAAGCATTTTTAGCATTTTCACAAAAAGGAAGCTATCTCATCATGAACTTATGACAATACCTTCAAGAGCATAGCATTCACATCACCATTCCCAAAGCATACACATATCTCACATATGGCACATCATAGTGATCAAAGTATATAAGAGAAGCTCATCCTACCACAAATGATCAAAAGATGGCTATCCTACCATGTTTTGTACAAAAAGTAAAATGCATGCATGGAATGCGACAAATGATACATATATCACATATACACATGAGAAGCTCCAAGATCCAGCTAAAAAGGGAAACTCACTCCAAGTTCACCTCGCAAGCATGTGAAGGTAACTTGGTCAAGTGCTTTAGTGAATTTGTCAGCTAGCTGATCTTGGGTAGGTACATAGGACAAGAAAATGTTCCCTTTCTCAACATTGTCCCTCAGAAAATGATATCTCACTTTGATGTGTTTAGTCTTGGAGTGAAGGACTGGGTTTTTGGCTACACTTATGGCACTGGTGTTGTCACAAAAGAGTGGAACCTGGGAGCACTCCTCACCAAAATTGCTCAAAGTGTAGGTCATCCATAGGAGCTTGGAATAACAACTGGCTGCAGCAACATACTCGGCTTCTGTAGTGGACTGGGCTACACTAGATTGCTTGTGAGACGACCAACAGACCAAAGAAAAACCAAGAAACTGGCAACAACTCGAGGTAGACTTGCGATCCAAACGACACCTAGCAAAATCAGCATCAGAGAATCCGTGAAGTCTGAGTGTCGAGGAGGCAGAATACCAAAGACCAAACTCAGGAGTGTAGTTCAAATACCTGAAAATCCTCTTGACAGCCTGCCGATGTGAAGTCCTCGGTGAAGCCTGAAAACAAGCGCACAGACAGACACTGAACTGTATGTCCGGCCTCGTCGCCGTCAAGTTGAGGAGGGAGCCGATCATGCTCCTGTACTCCTTCTAGTCCACGGGTTCGCCATCTTCATCTGCATCCAATGCCGTAGTGGTACCCATCGGTGTAGTCAGCGCCTTGGAGTCGTTCATGCCAAACTTCTTCACCATGTCCTTGGTGTACTTCGCCTGATGTACAAACATCCCGTCCTTGCACTGCTTGATCTGGAGCCCTAGGAAAACCACAGCTCACCCATCATAGACATCTCAAATTCCCTGCTCATGTCATCTGCAAATCTGGCAACAAGATCATGAGAAGAGCCACCAAAGATTATGTCATCCGCATAAATCTGAACAATTAACAGGTCATTTCCATGCTTAAGGAGAAACAGGGTCTTATCATTTGTGCCCATCACAAACCCCTTGCTCAGCAAAAACCTCTCAACCTGCCATACCAAGCTCGACCGTGTAGTGTGTTCATGAAGGTCACCTATGATCGTAGATGGTGGGTGATCCACATGTACACGCCGGGGAGCCTCTCGCCTGGACACAACCTCCCCCTCAGCAGTAGTCTCCACTCGAGCAGCCTCTGTCATCGTAGGCGTAGAGGACGGACCATCCTCAATCATCATCGTCGTAGTGGAAGTAGCGTGTACAGGATCAGCCGTGGGAGCATCACCACCATCATCATCCTCTTCTCCATCTCCATCCTTCTCATCCTCAAAAATCTTCTCGCCAATTTCCTCGTCACCTGCACACTCAAAAGCAGAAGAACTACATGGTTGTGTCTCGTCGAAAGATACCTCGCAAGTCTTCATGATTCAGTTAGTGTCAAGATTTAGCACACGAAATGCTCTAGAGTGAATCGCATAACTGAGAAAAATACCATCCGAACATCTAGCCTCAAACTTGTCAAACTTGCCCTTCTTCAGAATGAAGCACTTGCAACAGAAAGCATGAAAGTGACTCACCTTGGGTTTCCGTCCATGCATCAGCTCAGACGAAGTCATCTTCTTAAAAGCACGAAGGAAAATGCGATTCAACACATAGCAAGCGGTATTGACCGCCTCAGCCCAGAAACGCCTAGGAGTCCTATGCTCATCAAGCATCATCATAGCCATCTCACAAAGGGTTCCGTTCTTCCTCTCCACTACGCCATTCTGGCAAGCGACGTATGGAGAAGAATACTGATGGTCGCCACTCAAGCGGGAAAGCAACTCAAAGCTCAAGTGTCCTAGCCTCCTATGCCACTTCCAAAGCTCGGCCGAAACGCCAGCAACAAAGCATCGAGGAGGACCAATAGGCTGGGAAAAATTGGCACGAAATATTTGACCATCGGGGATGATCGTACAAACAAGATCGCCTCGAGAATCAAGCACACGAGAAGCACCCAACTTAAAACAAACCTCAAAACCCTCGTCAAGCAACTAGGATTCTGACAACAGGTTAAAACCAAGTGACTTGACCAAAGCCACACTCTTCAAGGTCACCTTGCTACTCACCTTCACCATACCTTTAGCGAGCACTCGTCCTCTCCCATTGTCCCCGAAAGTGATGTACTCCCTCGTACTCACCGGGGTGAGGCTGGAGAACCACCCACGATCTCCGGTCATGTGACGTGAACAACTGGAGTCGATCAACCAAAAGTCCTCCAAGCCTCCCACCTGCAAATCAAAAACGAGAACGAGAATGAGCAAGCGACTCAACATTGGGGTTAGTACCAAAAGAGTTAAACCAGCGTCGAGCCATTTGCTCAAAAGAAGGGTTAGCAAAATCCATCCTACCAAAGCCTCTAGGCGGAGCCCTCTCATGCCTACCACCGAAGAACCTGTCACGTCTCACCGAAGGGGAACGCGCACCACGAGGGGGAAAATGTGGCCCGTAGTCCCTCTGAGAACCAAAACTACGATCGTGCCTGCCAAACTCATAACGGTCACAAGCAGGAGCACGTCCAGCAAACTCACCATGCCCAAACCCAACACGCCTATCTCTCTGAGGAAAACTATCTCCACCACCACAAGTGGGAACCGTGCGCACAAACCCATCACCTCGAGGTAGAGGCCCTCTGCGAGGCTCAGGCACACCATGAGAAGGGTGGTACATGTCCTTATTTGCCATCTCTCTAATAAACCTCTCATCCCTTCTCCTCTTGAAAAAGAACTCATCCTTATGACCATCCCGCCCATAATACTCACAATGGAAGAAGATTGGTTGTGGCTTAGGCTGTGGTTTCTCTGTGGGCTTCTCAACAGTTTTCTCTCCTGACTTCTCCCCCAAAAACATTCCCCTGAGTGCTCACAAACTTGATGGGTTTCTGGTAGTTTTCTGTCTTGTGGGGGAACACTGGTGGATCTGGGGTTGTGTCAAGCTTGTTTCTGAGGTGGTTTCGCTTGGGTGCATACTTGTTCAAGGGTATGGTGTGTGATGGGATAGGAATCTCTCCAACTTTCTCTTCTCCCTCACCACTCTTCTCACCACTCTACCCAGCCCCCAACGCCTGACCATCAAACCTCTTAAACTCAGCCAACATCAAACTCAGCTGAGGCTCATGCCCAGACAACCAACCCATCAATTTCCTCAACACATCATTCTCATCCTGCAAATGGTCAACATAATGCGCAAGTTCCATGTTTTTCACAGCATGCATTTCATAGGTAGAGCATGATGTAGGAATAGGAGCTTTCAATGTAGCCTCAAGAGAAACTATCATGTTATGAGATCCATCTAGCCTAGCATGCAACACAGGACAAGAAGTGCAAGCACCTAACAAAGAAGGTCTAGATTTCAACTCATCAAGCTCAATCCTAAGCACATCTAGTTCCTCAAGAGTTTAGGCATGCTTCTCCTTGAGAGCAGTCAAGTCAGCCAGGAAAACATTGCAATCACCACAATCAACCTCATCAGAAACAACAGGAGCAGCTTTCAAAGAGTCTATCTCAGTTCTAGCATCAACAAGCAAAGACTCAAGCTCAACT
This sequence comes from Cenchrus fungigraminus, assembly GCA_036936925.1. Taxonomy (NCBI): domain Eukaryota; kingdom Viridiplantae; phylum Streptophyta; class Magnoliopsida; order Poales; family Poaceae; genus Cenchrus; species Cenchrus fungigraminus. The sequence continues at coordinate 84,837,836 of CM072771.1, read as the reverse complement.
ATCTTGTCCTTAGCATCACCTAGCAAAGATCGAAACTCTCTCTTCTCCTTGTTTTTCTTCCTAAGCACATCATCACAGTTATCAAGCAACTCATTCAGCCTAGCATTCTCCTCTAGCAAGAAGTTGGGATAATGACGTACCTCTTCCTCGGAGTCGGAGTTCGAATCCGAGCTATGCTTCCCACCCTTCTTGGAGTGCACCATGCCGCAAAACCCGCCTTGCATGACGAAGCTGAGGCCGGTGAAGTTCTTGCCTGTGTGCCGCTTGTCCTTGCACCGATCTTGCTCTTCATCACTCCTCGAACCGGAGGAGGAGTCACACAAAGTGGAGTTGATGTCGCTTGCTTCGACGACCATCGCTCGAGCCGTCTTCTTCTTGTACCCGCTGCTCTTCCTTGGCCTTCTCTCGCCCTTGTCCTTGCGCTTGTCCTTGTAGTCGTTCCGGGAGCGGTCCTTGTTGTAGTCGTGCTTGGGCTTGCCCTTGTAGTCGTTCTTGATCTCCATGGCTTCAGGGCACTTCGTGATGAAATGCCCGTGCTTCCCACACGGATAGCACATCCCCGAGATCCTCCTCGCATTCTTGCGGTTCTCGTACATCCGCCCAAACCTCTTGCTCAACAAGGCGATATCCTCCTCGCTCAGCACCTCAAACTCCTCATCTGTCATGGACACAAGACAAGACAAGGAAAACTACATGGCAGCAGGATTAGCATTAGTCCTCGATCCTGAGACAAGAGCCAAACTATGAGGATCAGTGGGGCTTTCGCTATTGGCTAACAAGCCACGATCAACCTCCGAAGACTTGAGCTTAGAAAATAGCTCATCCACCGTCAGGGTCTCATACACGCTCGACTCCTCAATGGCCTCGACCTTGGCACTCCACACGGATCTGTCAAGTGAGTGCAAGAGCTTGATAGCTCGATCATGATCCATGTATGGGAGCATTGTCACATTGGCCCTCATGTTGTTCACAATACAGGTGAAGCGTTGGAACATCACATCAATCGACTCACCGGGGAGATGAGTGAAGTTCTCGTACTCTCTCTGGTGAGTGGCAAACAAACGAGCGTGCACCTGAGCATTCCCAACACGAGCATTCTTAAGCTTCAGCCTAATCTTTTCGGTCACATCCTCTCCGTACACTCGATCAAACTCTGAGGCACAAAGAGCACGGAATAAGTAATCAACAGCCTTGCTGTTGGCTTCAAACATGTCCTGCGATCTTGGAAGGAGGAAACTATCAGGAATGACATAATGAGGATTTTGAGTCACTTCCCATATCAGTGTCCCCTTCCCACTCAAAAACGCGCCCATGCGCCTCTCCCACATCTGTTAATTCTTGCCATCGAAGTGCAAAGGACCCGACCCCTTATCATAGTCGCCCATCTTTGGATCTTAGACTGGTTAGAATGACGAAGATCCGTAACCGGCTCTGATACCAATTGAAGGACCGAATAGGCGACCAGAGAGGGGGGCAGTGAATGGGAGCCAATAAAAATTCTTCCCGAAGGATGAACTCAACCTATACCCCAATTGCCACTCCGATCACTCACACACACCAAAGTTGCTCTAGACTAGGCACATGCAATCCTACAAGTCCTAGAGACAAGCCATGAATCAAAGAGCGGAAGCACTAGACAAGAATCGAAGGAAAAGAAGCAAGTCTGCAACAGACCAGACGGACAGTCTGGGTTGTACGGGCGGACTGTCCGAACGGCCTGGGCGGACAGTCCGCTCAGCCTATGCGGATTGTCTGAAATTGCGGACAGAACCTCTAGTAGCGCACACCAAAAAAACGGATTGTCCGCGAGGGACCCGCGGACTATCCGCCCCTTCACGGACTGTCCGGCACTCGAGTACGGACCGTCCGCAAACTCCTTGCAACTAAAAGCTCCTGGGGCAACAGATCGAAACACGACCACGGAAGAACTCGCGAAGAATGCGACGAACAGCAGAAATGTCAGGCAACACACAGACAGTCCACCAATGCCATGCAGACAGTCTGCCCGTTGCGTACAGAGTAGAAAACAGCCACACGCGAAAGGTCAACCCCACCAAGTCATCACCGGATCTCCCAAACCACTTGAGCTCTTGAGACAAGATTTGGGGGAGAAGAGAAGTGTCACTAGGTGAAGCTATGCCCCAAAAATCTCAACTTCTAACTCACTAAACCGACGGGAGTCGCGGATCACATGAACAACCTCCAAGAACTCAGGTTCTTCCAAGAACTCGCGAATCGAAGGGATTTCCCGGTGTTTGAGGGGTCAAGATCACACCTAAACATGCACAAGGCATACACCCATGATCCCCTCAAAGAAATCCGACAGAAAACGCCCTCAAATCAACGAATCTAGCGAAGAACGAAACACCCCAAAAATAACTCCGAAAATGACACAAAAATCACAAAGAGTTAGGAGATCACCGCAACGCCGAATGCTTCCAAACATCCAGAGGTCAGAGTCTATACAAGAATCTAGCCTAAGGAAAGCAGAGGAAAAGAAGCAGTCCAGAGCGATCAACCGGGGGAGGAAACCCTAGAGTCAAAGAGAGAGAGATGCCATCCACCTCTCCGCTATTTATACGAAGTCCACCGGAGGAGGCAAATGACCATGCTACCCCTACAACTTGAAATGAAGATACACACCCCTCAGGGGCAATATGGTCAAGTCTTCATCGAGCGGACACGCATCCACCGCGGACTTGCTTAGCCTCGACGCAAGCCCCGCGATCACGCCACGTGCCCCCCGCCTCGAAGCTTCCCGACGCTCCCGGATCACCGTCTCTGTCGCATCGAGCCTCCGAACTTGGTTTTGAGGCCCAAACCAAGAAACCCTCCACTGATGGTTTTGTGGCCAAACCACCAAACCTCGCGTGCAAGCTTCGGCCTCGAACCGCTACCTTGCACCAGCCTATGTCCACGACTTCAACTTGCTCGTCTAGCACCGCACGGCTCACACTTGACCCCATCGGCCACCGGGTCCATCGAACCAAGCCTACTTGCCTCTCCGTCACCCGGAGGCCACCACGGCTAAGGCCTTTTGCACTTGTTCGTCACCTGCACCAACACTTGTCAGGCCGCAAAATGTACCTGCACACTAAGCCAAGCATCAGTCCACACAATGTTGTCAATCACTCATCACTAAGGAGCGACCCTCCACTGGTCCTCGGACACACCTAGTCCTCAAAAATGCAATTCGACACATAGCAAGCGGTATTAACCGCCTCTGTCCAAAAATGCCTAGGAGTCCTATGCTCATCAAGGATCGTCCTAGCCATCTCACAAAGGGTCTGGTTCTTCCTCTCCACTACGCCATTCTGGCAAGCAAGGTATGGAGAAGAATACTGATGGTCGAGACCAAGATCACTGCAAAAGATATCAAAATGAGAGTTCCTGAATTCTGTGCCATTGTCACTGTGTATACCTCGAATGGCATCCCCATGTCTCTCATTCTTCAACCTCAAGATCAAGTCCCGGACAAAGCCAAATGTCTCGCTTTTATCCTCCAAAAAGAAAGCCCAAGAGTACCTCGAGAAATCATCAACCACAACTAACACATACCACTTCCCACCCATAGAGTGAACACAAGCTAGGCCAACCAAATCCATGCGCAACAGCTCACAAGGTCGCTTAGTCATGACCATAGTCAGAGGGGCGTGAGAAGCAGCAACCATTTTTCCATGCCGACACGGAGCACAAACCAAATCCTTCAATTTCAACTTTGGCAATCCTCGGTCTAGGTCTAAACCACACAAGCGGGAAAGCAACTCAAAGCTCAAGTGTCCTAGCCTCCTATGCCACTTCCATAGCTCAGCCGAAAGCTAGCAACAAAGCATTGAGGAGGACCAACAGACTGGGAAAAATCGGCACAAAAGATTTGACCCTCGGGGACGATCGTACGGACAAGATCGCCTCGAGAATCAAGCACACGAGAAGTGCCCAACTTAAAACGAACCTCAAAACCCTCATCAAGCATCTGGGATACTGACAACAGGTTAAAACCAAGTGACTTGACCAAAGCCACACTCTTTAAGGTCACCTTGCTACTCACCTTCACCATACCTTCAGCAAGCACTCGTCCTCTCCCATTGTCCCCGAAACTCATGTACTCCGTCGTACTCACCGGGGTGAGGCTAGAGAACCACCCACGATCTTCGGTCATGTGGTGCGAATAACCGGAGTCGATCAACCAAAAGTCCTCCAAGCCTCCCACCTGCAAATCAAAAACAGGAACGAGAATGAGAAAGCGACTCAACACTGGGGTTAGTACCAAAAGAGTTAAACCAGTGTCGAGCCATTTGCTCAAAAGAAGTGTTAGCAAAATCCATCCTATCAAAGCCTCTAGGCGGAGCCCCCTCATGCCTACCACCGAAGAACCTGTCACATCTCACTGGAGGGGAACGCGCACCACGAGGGGGAAAACGTGGCCCGTAGTCCCTCTGAGAACCAAACTGCGATCGTGCCTCCCAAACTTATAACGGTCACGAGCAGGAGCACGTCCAGCACACTCACCTCGCCCAAACCCAACACTCCTATCTCTCTGAGGAAAATCACCACCACCCCGAGTGGGAACCGTACGCACAAACCCATCACCTCGAGGTAAAGGCCCTCTAAGAGGCTCAGGCACACCATGAGAAGGGTGGTACCTGTCCTTGTATGTCATCTCCCAAGCAAACCTCTCATCCTTTCTCCTCCTGACACAAAACTCATCCTTACGGCCATCCCTCCCACAATACTCACAATGGAAGCGGATTGGCTGTGGCTTTGGCTGTGGTTTCTCTGTAGGCTTCTCAACAGCTTTCTCTCCTGGCTTCTCCCCAAACAGATTCCCTGTGTGCTCACAAACTTTGTGGGTTTCTAGTAGTTTTCTATCTTGTGGGGGGACACTGGTGGATCTGAGGTTGTGTCTACCATGTTTCTGAGGTGGTTTGGCTTGGGTGCATACTTGTTCATTGGTATGGTGTGTGATGAGATAGGAATCTCTCCAACTTCCTCTTCTCCCTCACCACTCTTCTCACCACTCTTCCCAGCCCCTAACGCCTGACCATCAAACCTCTTAAACTCAACCAACATCAAACTCAGCTGAGGCTCATGCCTAGAAAATCAACTCATCAATTTCCTCAACAAATCATTCTCATCCTGCAAACGGTCAACATAAGTTCCATGTTTTTCAATGCATGCATTTCACAGGTAGAGCATAATGTAGGAATACGAGCTTTCAAAGCTGCCTCAAGAGAAACTATTCTATCATGAGATTCATCTAGCCTAGCATGCAACACAAGACAAGAAGTGCAAGCACCTAACAAAGCAGGTCTATATTTTATCTCATAAAGCTCAATCCTAAGCAATTCTATTTCCTCAACCTTGGAGGCATGCTTCTCCTTGAGAGTAGTCAAGTCAGCCAGAAAAACATTGCAATCACCACAATCAACCTCATCAGAAACAACAGGAGCAGCTTTCAAAAAGTCTATCTCAGTTCTAGCATCAACAAACAAAGACTCAAGCTCAACTATCTTGTCCTTAGCATCACCTAGCAAAGACTGAAACTATCTCTTCTCCTTGTTGGTCTTCCTAAGCACATCATCACAGTTATCAAGCAACTCATTCATCCTAGCATTCTCCTCTAGTAAGAAGTTGGGATCTTGTCATACCTCTTCCTCGGAGTCGGAGTTCAAATCCGAGCTATGCTTCCATGCTTCTTGGAGTTGTGTGCCATGCCACAGAAACCACCTTGTGCGACGAAGCTGAGGCCGGTGAAGTTCTTGCCTGTGTGCCGCTTGTCCTTGCACCGATCTTGCTCTTCCTCACTGCTCGAACCGGATGAGGAGTGAATTTAAGTGGAGTCGATGTCGCTCTCCCCGGCAATCATCGCTCGAGCTGTCTTCTTCTTGTACTCGCTGCTCTTCCATAGCCTTCTCTCGCCCTTGTCCTTGCGCTTGTCCTTGTAGTCGTTCTGGGAGCGGTGCTTGTTGTAGTCATGCTTGGGCTTGCCCTTGTAATCATTCTTGATCTCCATGGCTTCCGGACACTCGGCGATGAAATGGTCGTGCTTCCCACACCGATAGCACATCCCCGAGCTCCTCCTCGCATTCTTGCGGTTCTCGTACATCCGCCCAAACCTCTTGCTCAACAAGGTGAGATCCTACTCGCTCAGCACCTCAAAGTCCTCATCTAGCATGGACACAAGACAAGACAAGGAAAACTGCATGCAAGCAGGATTAGCATTAGTCCTCGATCCTAAGATAAGAGCCATAATATGAGGATCAGTGGGGCTCTCGCTATTGGCTCTCAAGCCACGATCAACCTCCGAAGACTTGAGCTTAGAAAACAACTCATCCACCATCAGGGTCTCATACACACTTGACTCCTCAATGGCCTCGACCTTGGCACTCCACACGGATCTGTCAAATGAGTGCAAGAGCTTGATAGCTCGATCATGATCCGTGTATGGGAGCACTGTCACATTGGCCCTCATGTTGTTCACAATACAGGTGAAGCACTGGAACATCACATCAATCGACTCACCGGGGAGATGAGTGAAGTTCTCGTACTCTCTCTCTGGGGAGTGGCAAACAAACGAACCTGCACCTGAGCATTCCCAACATGAGCATTCTTAAGCTTCAGCCAAATCTTTCCGGCCACATCCTCTCAGTACACTCGATCCAACTCTGAGGCACAAAGAGCACAGAACAAGTAATCCACGGCCTTGCTGTTGGCCTCAAACATGTCCCGCGATCCTGGAAGGAGGAAACTATCAGGAATGACATAATGAGGATTTTGAGTCACTTCCCAGATCAGTGTCCCCTTCCCACACAAAAATGCGCCCATGCGCCTCTCCCAAATCTAGTAATTCTTGCCATCGAAGTGCGGAGGACTCGACCCCTTACCGTAGTCGCCCATCTTTGGATCATAGACTGGTTAGAATCCCAAAGATCCATAACCGGCTCTGATACCAATTGAAGGACCGAATAGGCGACTAGAGAGGGGGGGAGTAAATGGGAGCCGATAAAAAATTCTTCCCAAAGTATGAACTCGGCCTATACCCTAATTGCCACTCTGATCACTCACACACACCGAAGAAGCTCTAGACTAGGCACACACATGCCCATAAGATCTAGAGACAAGCCCCAAAGAAAAGAGCGGAAGCACAAGACAAGAAACAAAGGGACTTAGCCAAATCTGCTAAGTCCTGGGCGGACTGTCTGGCAGGACTGGTGGACTGTCCGCGGGGAGGGGGCGGACTGTTCACACGACCCTCGCGGATTGTCTGAAATTGCGGACAGAACATCCAGAAGGGCACCCCGAAAAATCAGACCGTCCATGAGGGACCCACGGACTGTCCGGCCCTTCATGGACCGTCCGGCACTCGAGTACGGACCGTCCGCAAACTCCGTGCAACCAAAAACACCTAAGGCAACGGATCGAACCACGGGTACATAAGAACTTGTGAAGAACACGATGAACACCTGAGCTGTCAGGGCCCTTGCGGACTGTCCGCCGGCCACTGACAGACTATCCGCATGGCTCGGGCAGAAGCAGAAATAGCCCACACGCGAGGTCAACTCCTCCAAACCATCATCGGATCTCCCAAACCACTTGATCTCTTGAGAAAAGATTTGGGGGAGATGAGAAGCGTCACTAGGTGAAGCTATGCCCCAAAAATCTCGATCTCTAACTCACTAAATCACCAGGAATCGCGGATCACATGAACAACCTCCAAGAACTCGGGTTCCTCCAAGAACTCACGAATCAAAGGGATTTCCTGGCGTTTGAGGGGTCAAAATCACACCCAAAGATGCACAAGGCATCCACCCATGATCTCGTCAAATAAATCCGAGAAAAAACACCCTCTAATCAACGAATCGAGCGAAGAACAAAAGCACCCAAAAATAACTCCGAAAAAGACACGAAAATGTCAAAGAGCTAAGAAAGGGAAGGAATCACAACGCCGAATGCTTCCATACATCCAGAGGTCAGAGTCTGTACAAGAGTCTAGCCCAAGGAAATACTAGGAAAAGAAGCAGTCCAGAGCGAGTCCAGAGCCAGAGAGGGAGAGATGCCATCCACCTGTCCGCTATATATATGAAGTTCACCGGAGGAGGCAAATGACCACGCTACCCCTACAACTTAAACTTAAGATACACACCCCTCAGAGGCATTTTGGTCAAGTCTTCGGATATTCCTATCGAGCGGACACTCTTCCACCGTGGACTTGCTTAGCCTCAACGCAAGCCCCGTGATCACACCATGTGCCCCCCGGCTCGAAGCTTCCCGACGCTGCTGGATCACCATCTCCATTGCATCGGGCCTCCGGCCTTGGTTTTGAGGCCCAAACCAAGAAACCATCCATCGACGGATTTGTGGGCAAACCACCAAACCCCGTGTGCAAGCTTCAGCCTCAAACTGCTACCTTGCACCGGCCCATGTCCATGACTTCAACTTGCTCTTGTTGCACTGCACAGCTTGCACTTGACCCCATCGGCCACCAGGTCCATCGAACCAAGTCTACTTGCCTCTCCATCACTCGGAGGCCACCACGGCTAAGGCCTTTCGCGCTTGTTCTTCACCTGCACCAACACGAGTCAAACTGCAACCTGTACCTGCACACTGAGCCAAGCATTAGTCCACACAATGTTGTCAATCACTCATCACTAAGGAGCGACCCTCCACTGGTCTTTGGACACACCTGGTCCTCATCGTGGCGATTAGATTTAACATGTCGACCCTTCATGGTTTGTAGACACATTCATGTTTGAGCGTGCCCCTAGATTGCCCGCTTCATTAAGGGTGCACCGTAACAGGACGATACCCCCGAAAGAGCGGATGTCTTCGGGAAGTAGGCTAGAGGTAGGAGTTTAAGGATGCTAGTAGATGAGATGCTCGATTCGTTGCTCGTTTGCCGGAACTTCAACTAGAAGGTGCTAGGCCTAGTTACCCCTTCAGTGGAGCTTTACCTTAGCCGATGTTCTTGGGTGTGATCAACCTATACACTTCATGAATGTCTCTTTAAATGTTACCTTTATATGCAATCGATGCTTCATGTTAGGTTATATTGACTAGATAAGGTAGGGAACCTTAGCGGTTTGCTTCCGATCCACGGATTCGATAACCTTGGGTAATACTAAAGGGGAAAAGTGCTACAATGATTCGTAAGGGACGCTGAATCTTGACGCGTTTTTAGACCGTCAACAAGCCCTTTTTCTGGCGCCATTGCCGGGGATCGGCAACTCGAACCCTAGGGTGATCTACCTTTCTATTTGAATAACCCTAATTTTTATTATTGCATATATGCTTGTTTTCTTGTTTGTGTCCTTGAAAGTAGGTGAAAAGCTTGACACAAGAGGTTCGAAGAGTTCTCTACACCTACATTCCAGCCAACTTGAAGATTCGCTCTTTAGTGGTAGGTGCTAACTTTTGTTAGTGGCCCATCATCCGCTATCGAGCCCACACCCTACACGAGAGATGATAAACAAGGTAAGTCAACGTGTCAATTAAATTTTCAAGACTAATGTTTTGTGGAGATTTGTTAGATCAAGCAATAGGTATTGGAAGCAATCACGATGCCCCCAAGATCACAAGATCGAGCTCATCAACATCTTCGAAATTTCTGTTCGCATCAAGTTTTGCACAGCCTCATGGGAAGAACAACAGACTATCTTTGGATATTTAGAAGCCCCACGAAGTTACACTTCCAACAAGTCAAGAATCAAGTCAATTGGAGGTTCCTACAAGCGGATATAGCCGAATCACCGATGGTTGCACGTCCTGAAAATTTCTGGACAACAGGCAAAGCTGAAGTGAAACAGCCATAACTCCCTCATATGGACTCCGATTAAGATGAATGAGTACCCGTTGGAAAGGTAATTTCATAAACCCTTCAATAGAATTGTATTTTGGTATATGTTCTGTTATGTATACAGGGGAAAATCCACGAAGAAGAGGCAGCAGCAACACGATGAGAACAAGAGAGTGGAGATGAGGACGACAACAACGAAGAGAAGTTTGGGCAACGCTTTCATTAGACCACACATGAAAAAATCAGAAGCTTAGAACCAAGCAAAGACCCATTGAGAATTGTCAAATAAAGGCACAACTTGGCAACATCCGGCGCACGAAGATGTTTGAAGAAGACCACGAAGGATTACACACAAAGGACGACATCCAATGGCGCGGATACTTTGGGCTCTCACACGAAGGATCATGGAGCTACATGAAGACATTTAAGACATGTGTGAAGCCCCACAAACAAGTGAAGAGGAGTGATCCTACACAAAGCAACCTTGACGACATGTGGCACGAAGGAAGGAATTGAGAAAAGCCTACGCGAGCCACCTCTGATCGTCAAGGATTGTTCGCTTTCAACTCCGGAGGACCACTCATGATGAAAAGCTCGAAGGCTAAGGTAACATTAAACTCTCAAGGTATTTTTGGAGATGATATCTTTCTTTTGAAATATTTATGTTCATATCCAATAGTATGATTTGATTCTATGCCTTGCACCTTTGATAATCATGATAGGCTAGAATTTCTTGAGAATGATAAAGAGACTATGTTGTGCTTAAACTTTGTTAATTCATTGCCTAATGAACCTATGCCTAATGAGAGCCTTAGTGCTGAGCAAGAAACTTATGATACCTTTAATCACAACATGCTTTGTTCATCCAATTTAAATTGTGGTTATGGTTGCACATGTTTTCTTTACAACTTGCAAATCTTGGACTTGCTTTGTGCTTGGTCAAGCTCGTGACCTTAAAAGAGCGTGTGTCAGGGAAAAACCCGAGTTTCACTAACCATGCAGGTCATTAAACCTTAATCAAGAGGAGAGAAGCCATGCCCCAAAGAAATTGCAAGCTCGTGCATTGCCTTCCCCGAATCTCGAGTGCGGACGTCGCTGTTTTCATCAGTTTTGAGCACCCGATCAGATATGTAGAAGAATGCAAAAGTTGAAAATCAGAAGCTCCATCAAGTGCCAATTCCAACGCCTTCAAGATCGATGAATTTGAACACCTGTACAAGGAGACATGGCAAAAACATTAGGCACTGCGCAGTCTGAAATCAGATTTGGACAGATTGCAGCGTTGGAGTAAAATGGGTGTAACTCACTCGATCGAAGTCCGTTGGGGGTCAACAAAGACTTGATAGAAAGAAAATTTCATGCGCCACGCATCAGAGAAATTGTTTGCTACATGGTCTGATCTGGACAGTGAGGAAAATCCGTGAAAAGAGAGGCAGTGACGAAGAGCAAATGAGAAGGAGGGGATGATGATGCAAGAGACGATCGGGCAAGCCTCTCATCAAGAAAAATGATCGTGTCAAGCATGGAGAGTGGATCAAAGCTGCATGGACATCTTCAAATCTTACATGAAGGACCATGGCTTCGCGACAACAAGAAGGTACGTAAGAAAGTCGAGTTCTATGACTCTAAATGAAGCGCTTTGCGGGAGGCAATCCGTTTTCTTTTGTTTATATATATATATAAATAATATGACCGTCTACATTGTGATCTTAAACTGAACCATCAAGTAACATTGTACCAGTGCTCTAATAAATTCCACAACACCATGTTGTATGATCTAATTTTTATTGAGGGGGCACTTTGTTCTTTATCTTGGAAAACTTGTAGACCCTTTTGTGTGCCTATTAGTGTTTAGAGTCTTTTTCTTTTGTGTCTTTTTAAAAGAGAAATATGAAGTTTGGTACAACCCCATGATTCTAAACTTATGGCTAGTTAATTTATGGTAACTCTTGCATTTAGACAACCACCATTTCATGTCATTATTGTTGATCCATGTCATATTGCATTGCATGCTTTGTTTTGATCTAACTTTTTGCCACCCAACCTAAGCTTTCCTATAGCCCCCACCAAAAACCCGTAGCCAACAAGGATAGGGTTGACTTGTGTTGATTGGCTTGCACCATTCCGGTTGGCCAAGCTCACCTCTATCCCTTGTTCTAACTAAAAACTTTAACTAGCCCTCCTATGACAAAATCTATCACACCTTTAGCCTTCCTAAAACCATAGGTTTGTTTTTCATAAAAAGACTCTTAGCACCACCTTAGATAGAATTTATATACTTGACTCTCAGTTGGCGTTTCACCACCACTGGTGCACTAGCGTGAGCGTGTAAGAAACTCCTGGGTACACTGATGAGTGCGAACGAATCCTCAAGCACACGGATACACCGTTGAAGCACTTCTCCCTAGGATAATGAGTATTCCCACAGGGTTTCGTTCCTAGGATGGGAGAGTAACCAGACGAGGGTCTACCCAAGGACACCTAGCTACTACTGCGATAGGCAGGGTGTGAGAAGTACTTTCTTGAGGAGCTTAACTCTCGAGATGGATCTGTCCGCTATTAGTCCTCTCCGTGGAGCGCCAACCCATCCTAGCTTTTTAGGGCTAGGCCAATGTTCTGGCAACGGGGCTCTACTCGGTACACAGGCACGAAGGGTTTCAAATGGTCCAACAAGCTGTCACCACTACGGCCTACCTCTATCGTTACGCGAATGCACTTGGTATTCGTAGGATAACCAAAGTCCAGACACCACGTCTGCACTCCTGATAACTGCTATAGCACAGTTACGTCTGTCGACCCGCTAACAACACTATAGCAACCCGTATAGATACAGGACTGCGAACTAGAGAGAACGGCTCAGATCATACGAGTCATCAAGTTACGGAGCAGCAAGAAAGGTTTGGATGCGAACGAGATACAACAAACTTACTCAGCTAAACAGGATCAAAGCATGCAAACAGATATTTGAAGTAATACACTAGCTCAAAAGGATAGAAGCCTTGTGTCACGAAGAACACAAGCCTCTAACCTATGAATGAGCCAAGAACACAAGAACATATCATTCATGCATGATGTCCACTATAGTCTAAATAAGAAATGTCGAATACTCACTTTGGTATAAATGAAGAACAATGCACCCATGAGGACATCACCTCACTCCTCACTCCTACTCTATCTACCAACTAATTCTAGTCTAGATCTCTTCTCAACCCCATTCTACCACATAGAGGTGAGAGTCACCTCACATGGGCAGAATTAGAGAGAGGGAGAGAGAACTTGCTCCGAGGCTCCAAGTGCTCCAAAACACCTCGGGATGCAACCAAGAACCAATGGGCAAACGACACGTGGAAGGAGGGGATCAACCGACCCTAGGTCAGTTCGGTCGATCCTAGGGTCGGCCGAAACCCTCGGCTGGCCATCTGACCTTTGCTTCCTCTGAGTGACTTCCATGTGGGCCCTGATGCTTATCCCCCATGCATGCCAAGTTTCCTGGCGGTTTGGTTAGCAAAGTGGTCCCATGGATCCATGTGATGCTGACGTGGCAGCGTGTGATTCGTTGAGAGCTCTTCACATGGATTGGTGACATCATGGATCCAGGGGAATCCATGTGGTAGCCCCTCATTTTCCAGAGCCTAAGTGCCTTGGATTGGAGTCGAATGAATGTGTATGGATTCTTCCCATTTCCTACGCTAAATACCTGCATTCGAATAGACATCGACACTGGTGGAAAGTATTAGTTTAAGCTCCTATTCTAGTGTGGATGTGCATTTCATGCTCCAATTTGCAGGAGTTGACAGCCATGAAAATGGTACTTACCAGCCGTCAACAACACCCCCACACTTGTCCTTTGCTCGTCCCGAGTGAAGGGGAAACAAAGCCAAGTGGGTCATGAATACCAAAGAGTTAAGAGAAACATAAGAGATATTTCAAGTCATACCTTGCTCTTGTGAACCTTTGTGGATTGGCTATCATGTCTCTTCGGGTGATTGAAAAGTAGAACAGCTGTGAATCAAGTCACTTATGCACCTGATGATAAACACCTTGGGGTTTTGTAAGTTTTTTCATAAACAAAGCTCTTGGCAGCTTCCTCATTTGATTCTCCCAGATCACTCAATGTGTATATGTCCTCACCAAGGCATTAGATTGCCTTTCTTCACCCTACTTCTAATGATGGCTATATGTGGAGCTCAGGGTAGGATAAAAGATAAAGAATACTTGTATCACATATATTGCAAAGTCAAAAACTGGATCCAATACAGAAAATCAAATCATACAGTCAGATCAAGATGTGCACTGGTATGGATATGGTGAGTATGGTAAGGTGGATACTAGGCCCGGAATGGGTGCTAGATATTACCATACATATATGATGAAAACTATGGTGATGGTATGGTGGACACTAGTCCCGGAGTAGGTACTAGTTATTACCATCTGAAATGCGGGAAATGATTAACTCCTTTGCATGAGTCTCTCTCTCTTTTACTTGGGAGGGCATGGCTACCCTTCTTTAGGTGGACCTTCATGTGTCCATTTTTCTCAATAGGGGACCTTCATGTGTCCCGATTTTTTTTTCAGACAGCCATGCCTCTTTATAAAAGACTCGAGAGGAGAGAACATCAATGCTTATGGCAGAGTTTAAATCATGGATGGGTGTACAATGTTGATCTCCAGGGTAGAGATTAGGCAAGGGCAATGATGGTGGTGGTGTGCACGTACATCTTGATCATGAAAGTAATGAAAAGAATTCTCACAGGGGTCATAAAATTTGACAAAGCTCAAAGTAATAACAAGCAGCATATGAGTATAAGGTTTTCAACTGTAAACATCATATGGCTTTGGTAGGATGGTGGCATATCAAAGAGGAGCCTTTCCAAGAGGTTTTGTGTTTTCAAAAACAAATAACCCAAGAGAGCTTAGTCACCAGAGCAACAGATCATATCATCAAGCCATATCATACTCATCAATTACTTAGATGAACATGCTTTTCCTTAAGACGGTTATGGGTTCACAAGCATTAAGATAGATAACGAGGAAAAAAACATATGTGAGTCTACTCAGGCATCAAGTAAGGTTGGTGATCTTAGCATCAACATTCGAGTCTTAATTCATACGAGATAAACAATTATGGCTTATAAAACTCAGAAATGAGAGAGCAAGTTGTCGAGATGCAAACCGACATTGTGCATAGAGGTTGAACCGTGAGAGGCTCTCCACAGGAGCGAGCTCGTGCGGGTCCCATTCAGGTTCTCTGTAAGTGATTGATCGTCTAGCGCGGAGTGCTCACAGTGGGTACGTGAGAATGCGTCGTGCCTGCTTCGGGAGAGTCGTGGCTCTCCCGTGGCTCTCCCCCACACTATCTCGAACCTAGATGTCCTTCTATAACAAATGACCAAAGTGATAACACAAATGTGGCTTGACCGGGTTACATGACCGGTGAGCCATCTTTATTCAAATCCAAATGTTCTAATTTAAAAAAAATTATTAGGCTCTTACAATCATGATAGGAAATAAATGAATGGAAGTGAAATAAATAAACTGAATGAAAGGGAAATAACCTAGACCTAGACTAGCGCCTAATGGAACTAAAATTGGGGCGAATCCCCACTACTCGGCATCAAAAAGATCTGTGTGTCCTGTAGCCTAGAAAAGTCGCCACATCTTCGCACAGAGGCCGCGACGAAGGTCACGCACATCATCATGCAACTCAGCCAAGTCCACCTTCTGCTCTGAAAAGGCAGCCCTCAGCTTCTCGTTGCTAGCTTCCAAGTCCTTCATAAGTGGAGTCAGCTTGGCCACTTAGGAGAGCTTGGGGAGTTGCTCGGCCACCCGAGTCTTCTCCCTAGACCTCCTAGTGTAGGACAGTAGTGGTAGTCCGTCATCCAGGTCAAGATCTTCATCCTCTTCTGGTAGGACAGGTGCTGGACGTGTTCAGGAGCCTTCTCCTTAGGTGGCGCCGGCCTTATGGTGACTAGTGGCTGTGACGACTGAGCGGTCTGTGTTGCACTCATCTGCCCCTAGCTAGCAATGATCCAAGCACGCTAGGTTGTGGTGGGGGCGTGAACAGCATACCCTTGGGGCGAAGTTGAGCCGTCGTCAGCCTGCCATACGGGCTGGCTGCCCATCCCCTATGCCTCTTTCAAGGCGAGGCAGAGCGCCTGAATGGTGGTGTGCTCGGAATCCTCCCGCCTAGCGGGATGGAGGTGAGCGAAGCAACCTCCAGCATGCCGGCTACCATCGCAAGGTCTCCTGCAGGGGCGGTAGTGATGGAGGGGCTACCCCCTGCCCCGGGACCGGTGGACGAGGTGGAGCCGTTGAAAGGAACGACGCTCTTTCCGGCCATGGCTTCGGCGATGGGTTAAATAAGGTGAGGTGGAGGAGATGTGTTCTGCATGACTCGAAACTCGTCATGCGGCAGGGAAAAGGTTTCTGGAGGAGCAAGAGATGCACATGCGAAAGAAGGAAGGAGGCGGCGGCACACCGACTTCGACCGAACCTGGGTTTGGCCAGCCCCAGGTAGGCCCCTCTGGTCCTCCCCCTTCGCGTGTGGGCTCAAACAGGCTTCAAGGCCACAAGCCCACGTGGATGCCCCGAGATGGAAAGGTTGGCTTTGGCTAAAGCTAGGATAAGGTTGGGGTTGAATAATCAACCTCTACTTTATAAAAACTTTGGCTAAGCCACTAGTATAACCATAGGTATTCCAGGGGAACTCACCTCGACAACATACCTGGTCCATCACAAGTGTAGAAGCCACTATGGGGATCGTGAAGTGTTCACCGTGTTGCCACGATGGTGTTGTCTTCTGTGGTCCTTTGCCTTACTCCTATCTCTGATAATTTCTTTCTCCTGCATGGTTAGTGCTCACAAGATACCCGAAGGATAATTCTTCTTAGGGAAACGAAATAAATAAGACCCAAGAATATCAGAATGCGGGTGTCTCATGATCTTCTATCTCAACTCGTGGTCATCTCTCTTGCAGATAGTGTGATGTGATGATACGCTCTGATCTACAAGGTTAGTGCATATACAAACACGAGTCCAAGAGATAACAAAGTTGAAAGCAAGCATGATCATCCTAGAGAGCTGAAGCAGCTCTGAGGTGGTCATGGGACTCGAGAGCTATAGCACTGGGGTAGCAGAACTCGGAGATAAAAGGATCGAGCACTGAGGCTAGTGCTCTCTCATCAGGAACTAATCTACGAGTGACCTCAAGCTCAGAAAGACACTCAGCCTCCTAAAGAGGGTAGAGCATAAACTCCAACGGCTGGTGTGCATTCAAGAACCAGAGTTAGGGTGAACA
This sequence comes from Cenchrus fungigraminus, assembly GCA_036936925.1. Classification (NCBI taxonomy): domain Eukaryota; kingdom Viridiplantae; phylum Streptophyta; class Magnoliopsida; order Poales; family Poaceae; genus Cenchrus; species Cenchrus fungigraminus. The sequence goes on along the minus strand of CM072771.1, from coordinate 84,820,746 downwards.
ACGAGATTTAACTTGCTCTTGCCTTAGGCAGAGGGTCTGATGTTCTCATCAGAATGATGAAACATCCTGAGGTCTGGCCTAAGCTTCCAATGGGAGGCTATGGATAAGCTGGAAAGTGCAACTTCCATTGGGCATTGATCAAGTCAAGCATAAGGTATGAGGTTAAGCTTCTCTTGATCGATCGGCATCGATCGATAGGCTTAAGATAAAAAGTGAATGCACTCCATTCGATCGGTAAGTGATCATGCTCCTTCAGTCTAACGAATGAATCTGATGGGTTATAAAGCAGAGACCGATGTCTTGGTTTATATGTAACTTCAGTGCAAGGAACTTCAGCTCAAACCGCCACATAGGAACATGATAAGCCTCACGTACCCTCCTTAGGAGATGGTAATTAGGTTCAAACCAGTCATCCTGGTCGGGAATGATCATTCTTCCCCCAACCACTCTCTCTATCCTCCCGCGAGACAGAGTCTCGGGGAGAAGGTCTAAGAAGATGCACAAGAGGAGAACCCGAGGGTAGATTTCGTGCTAAGAAATCTTTCCATTAGACTCCTGCTATTCAGGAACGGCACCTTCAGCCAGAGCTCAGAAAGAGTGGATATGAAATCTTGGGCTTAGCTAATGATAGATCTAGCTGGCTCAACATTTCCTCTGGTGGGTACCTCATTGACCGGGATGCAAGGGGAGCTGAAATCCCGAAGATTCTCCATGATCTCTTTTCCCTCAACAGCGTCCAAGTACACAAAGGAGCCTCCGGAGAGAGCATTAAGCCTCATGAAATCATCCTACCGCAATCCAAACCAGAAGTGCTGGAGCAGCATCCAATCGGGAATGTAGAAGACTGGGCAATCTTCCACCGCAGAGGCAAAACGATTCCATGCCATTCCTAGCGATTCCTCCTCACATTGCTTGAAACTGAGAATCTTGGCCCTCAACGAGATGACACATCGTATTGGGAAGAATTAGGAGCAGAAAGCTACCATCAAACTTTCCCAAGTAAGGTAGTCTCTACCAGAACAACGGTGCCAATCATGTGCTTTCCCAGAGAGGGATAGCGGGAAAAACTCCCTTTTCCGAGCATCCGGTGATTCTCCGATTTTACCCTGAGTTTCAATAAGATGCTCGTAATCTCTCACATGCTTAAAGGGGTTCTCATGAATTAACCCTGAGAAGGATAAGTCCTGAATTAGCTTCATGAGAGAGGGGTGAAGCCGACAGTCAGATGTAAAAATGGGTCTTGACAAAGATGGCTCTGAGGGTTCACTCCTCGAAGGTGGAAGGTGTTTACAAGGATAACCTTCCATGGATAACAGGGGTAAAGGTAGAAGTAAAAGAAATGAAAAAGGTATCTCGAAGGGTAACAGGGGTGAAGGTAGAATAAAATGAAAAAAAGATAAATACGAGGATAGACGGGTTCGAAAGGTTAACAACAGTCGTCCCCGGCAACGGTGCCAGAAATGCTTGTTGGCGTTTCTTAACATCACCACCACTGGCGCACAAGCATGAGCGTGTAAGAAACTCCCAGGTACATTGACGAGTGTGAACGAATCCGCAAGCGCACAGATACACCATTGTAGCACTTCTCCCTAGGAGAATCAGTATTCCCACAGGGTTCCGTTCCTAGGACGGGAGAGTAACCGGATGAGGGTCTACCCAAGGACACCTAGCTACTACTGAGATAGGCAGGGTGTGAGAAGTACTTTCTTGAGGAGCTTAACTCTCGTGATGGATCTGTCCGCTATTAGTCCTCTCCGTGGAGCGCCAACCCATCCTAGCTTTTTAGGGCTAGGCCAATGTTCTGGCAACGGGGTTCTACTCGGTACACAAGCGCGGAGGGTTTCAAATGGTCCAACAGGCTGTCACCACTGCGACCTACCTCTATCATTACGCGAATGCACTTGGTATTCGTAGGATAACCCGAGTCCAGACACCACGTCTGCACTCCCGATAATTGCTATAGCACGGTTACGTCTGTCGACCCGCTAACAACACTATAACAACCCGTATAGATACGGGACTACGAACTAGAGAGAGAACGGCTCAGATCATACTAGTCATCAAGTTATGGAGCAGCAAGAAAGATTTGGATGCGAACGAGATACAACAAACTTACTCAGCTAAACAGGATCAAAGCATGCAAACAGATATTTGAACTGATACACTAGCTCTAAAGGATCGAAGCCTTGTGTCACGAAGAACACAAGCCTCTAAACTATGAACGAACCAAGAACACAAGAACATATCATTCATGCATGATGTCCACTATAGTCTAAATAAGAAATGTTGAATACTCACTTTGGTCTAAATGAAGAACAATGCACCCATGAGGACATCAACTCACTCCTCACTCCTACTCTATCTACCAACTAATCCTAGTCTAGATCTCTTCTCAACCCCATTCTACCACATAGAGGTGAGAGTCACCTCACATGGGCAGAATTAGAGAGAGGGAGAGAGAGCTACATAAGAGAGAAGTGGAAACTTGAGATCTTGGAAGTGTGTGTGAAATGAGGCCCCTCCCCTTCTATTTATAGGCAAGGGGGTGGCTTGCTCCGAGGCTCCAAGTGCTCCAAAACACCCCGGGATGCAGCCAAGAACCAATGGGCAAACGACATGTGGAAGGAGGGGATCAACCGACTCTAGGTTGGTTCGGCCGATCCTAGGGTCGGCCGAAACCCTCAGCTGGCCATCTGGCCTGTGCTTCCTCTGAGTGACTTCCATGTGGGCCTTGATGCTTATCCCCCGTGCATGCCAAGTTTCCTATCGGTTTGGTTAGCAAAGTGGGCCCATGGATCCATGTGATGCTGACGTGGCAGCGTGTGATTCGTTGAGAGCTCTTCACATGGATTGGTGACATCATGGATCCAGGGGAATCCATGCGGCAGCCCCTCATTGGCCAGAACCTGAGTGCCTTGGATTGGAGTGGAATTAATGTGTATGGATTCTTCCCATTTCCTATGCTAAATACTTGCATTCGAATAGACATCGACACTGGTGGAAAGTATTAGTTTAAGCTCCTATTCTAGTGTGGATGTGCATTTCATGCTCCAATTTGCTGGAGTTGACGGCCATGAAAATGGTACTTAACAGCCATCAACACTCCCTCTCTTCAAAACTCTTATTTGAGACAAAAATATAGAATACCCATAACCTACCCTTAAACCTTGTTAGTTTGGTTGCTCGATTCTTTTCAATGGGTGATTTTCTTGATGACAACGCTTACTTTGTATGAAGTGAAGGCCAATCTTTGTCCTTTGCTTATTGTGGACCATATCGGAAGTCTTTCAAACCTTGCTAATGTTTGCTTGTGCTAACTCTTTGCATTTGCATTTTGCATCCCCCTCATTGTCATCTTCCGCCTTATGTTAGCTTGGGACTTTTTGTGAAACTTTATGATGAATGCTTTTATATGTATGCTTCGCGGGCATTTTAATTTTGTAATCTTGTGTAAACATGGTGTTTAGACATTATTGGAGACCCACATCATTCAGTTTTATATATTGCATTGGTTGGTTTATAAACTTTGCAATGCGCCCTACTTATCTTACACTATAAAGAATTGTTAATTTTGGGATAAGCATGGTATTTTGACCTTGATTAATAAATCTTTATGGCAATGGAGAAGTTTGGCAACCACTTTGTAATCGTGGAGCTTAGAATTTGGTGTAAACATTGTTTTGTTTTTATACCATCCTATCATTTGCATACACACTTGCACTCACGTACACCCATTAGGTTCTTAACTTTTCTTTCGCTAGATTAACTATGCCACAAGTTAAGATCTTAGGGGATGTCTTTGGTTTGTCGGTATAGAGTGAGTATTCCAGACCATCAGCTCAGGGGTACCTTGTGCTTTAGAGTTGTTTTGCAGACATAGCGAATCACTCCCATGAGTTTGTGATAAAAGATGAAGTTAAGATTGTCAACGCCTCCAAAATTCTGAAAGAAACACCGCTGTCTTCGTCAAGATTGAGCACATGTTCAGAGATGTACAAAAGAGGAAATTGAGTATCAGGAGCTCCACTAGGTCTTCTTTCCAACGCATCGAGATTCAACATTTTAGGAGACCCGTGTAAGGAGTTACAACCAAATCTTTGGACGTCACATGTTCTGAAATCAGCCCGGGACAGTTTTGCATTGATGGAGTAAAAAGGGCGTAACTCTCTTGTTCGGAGTCCGATTGGGGTGGATGACCACTCGTTGGAAAGATAATTTCAAGAAATTTACAATGGAGCAATGGCTCAGTACATGTTCTGTTCTGGAAGTTGAAGAAAAATTCGTGGAAGTTGAAGCAGCGATAAAGGAGAACATGGAAGGAGGTGAAGACGAGTTGAGAAACAATTGGGACTAAGGCTTGTGACAAAGGGTGGACGTTGAAGGACGATCAAGGAAACAAAAGTGAAGAGTACGATGATGATCACCACATATGGCAGTAGGACTACAAAAATTACAAGATGGTTCATCATTTTCCATGCCTAGCAACATGCTAAGCATGGGGGAGGACTTGGTGGACATAAGAAGACCGCATGGGGTACAAGGATCACGGTTGCCATGGGTTGCTAATTTTCTTGTTCCATGTTAAGCACAATGCTTAAGCATGGGGGAGGCTACGCTACACTTCAAGCATCAAAGGACGGTAACAATTCCTCAACCCTCTTTTTGTCCTTGTCTTTCTATATGTCTGTTCATATGTATATACTTTCCATAACCTTAGATGCAACCTTTGTATATCTCACTATAGAATAACATGGCTACTAGGAATACAACCTAGATTTGTTTTTGTTTTTAATAATAATCACCGTTACCTTGTGCTCACCATAATGATATCTTGTATGCCCTTGCCTATTGATATATGATGATTGTTGCCACTTTGCTCATTCTTGTGCTTGGTTTGTATATGATTAAGCTAGTGCTCTCTTTAATATGATCTGAACATTAAATTAATGCTAGCCAAATCTTTCGTGGAGGTTATGTTAACTAGAGACCCATAGTATTTTTTGTTGCTCTCATTTTTGAATGAACCAAAGATCATTTGTTTTGTTCTTAAAAGATATGCTAACCTTGTCTTTAATACCACTTGCATTTTGCTCAACCTATCCAAAGCCTTATATTCATTGAGTGCAAAAACCTTAGTTTACAAGATTTATTTTTGGGTGCATTGATTCAAGGCTTGATTTCTCTGGCCCGAGACTAAGAAGCTGGTCATTCCGTTTTTCGTATCTATCTTTATGCTAGCCTTTTCTATCCGTGTATTGTAAGTTTCCACATCGGGAATTTTGCAAACCTCGCCGGATATCCACCCACAAGCCCAAAATATCTTTTTGTGTATACCTCCTTGACCACAACCCAAAACTTTGAGTATGGATGAATATTTCGAACAAGATTACAAGGAAGGTGCCGCCAATTGGAGTAAAATTTTGGGAGACCTCCATTGATGGATCCCTAGAAGGTTTCAAGTATCTCTCTTCAAGAAAATACAAGAATTTCAGCACTTACCTTGGTGCAATCATCACCTCTTTGCTCGAGGACAAGCAACGTCTAAGCATGGGGGGTTGCCAAGCAAGTACTAGTGTAGTTAGAGTTCAAGGGGAGTAAAAAAAGAGAAAAGTGATGAAAGAAACAAAAAAATAATAAAGAGGAAAAAATATGATGAGAAAAGCAAGAAAAGAAAAAAAAGAAGAAGGAAAAAAAGAGAGAGAGAAGAAAAAAAAATAAAGCTCCCTGGTTCTCTAGCTACGTTTGGAGAGTTCAAAAGGACTTCGTTTGTGCCTCGGGATCACTCTTTGCCATTTGCACATGTCCACCTATCTCAAAGTGTGTGTATTTTTCTCTCCCCCCTCCTTGGAACATTATTTTCCAATGACCTTTTTGACGAGTCTCGGTAAGTCCATGTCCATGAGAAGCTTGTCTTGTTTTGATAATATCTCAACTATAATATCTTGGTAGGACTAAACTTTCCCATAACTGCATATAAAGCCTTCCACCAAATATTTGAGAGAGGAAAGAAGTAGTCCTAGTAGGCTTGAGAGACAAGATAAGATGAGAGTTCATGAGCAAGATGCAAGGAGGTTTATTATTGATCTTGGTAAAGTAATATTTCTTCATCCCGCTCTTTATTTTCAAAATTTCTGAGATTTGTTCAAAATTGAGGGCATGATTAATTACTTGTGGAAAGAACTTAAATGATATCTACCCTCCATAGAGATGAAAGATTGTTACCTTATGGAACTTTAAATGTAAACTTCGAGAGCATTATTGTTTTCTCATGTATGATCAAGTGCAGGGTATGAACATTGAAAGGCAATACTGACATCCATTAAAGGCTTACTCAAGGACGAGCAAGATTTAAGCATGGGGTTGTGTTGGCGGTCGATTTCCGTCAACCAAGAGCACTTGTTACACTTTGGTTTGAGCTTTGAATTATAACTAACCCGCCACTAGGCATACTAATGATGTAACAAGTTTACGCTTGCATGTGGTTTTTGGAGTATGTTGTTTACGCAAGATTTAAGCACCTAAATGAGGACTTCCGAGTTGAGTTCATCGAGCACTTTATGAGAAGATCATGAAGCCCGGCACAAGTCAAGACACAAAGTGAACATGACTCCAAATGACCCGAGGACCGAAGCATTAAGCTGTGAAACTCTGAGGACCTAAACAGAAGATGCGGGAGTTCGCGCACCAAGTACCCTTATCCAAACCGTGGGGAAAACGACGTCAAGGACCCACATGAAATTCGGCAAATATTCAAGAAGACACGAGAAGCGTCGGGGAGCAAAACGGGGCCGAACCGGGCCGAAAAGGGCCTAGGCCGGCCGGCCCACCCCTTTTTCCTGCCGGTTCGCGTCCCCCTTTGACCTAGATGCTCCTCGGTGTATTTATATCCCCTGCCTCCGACAGCCGCGACATCCATCCACCAGAATTCGGTGAAACCTAGAAGCAAGCACCGGAGGGAGACGATGGTGGCCGCGAGTCCTCTAAGTTGTCTAGAAGATGGCCTAGGCTGACCCTAGCCGCCATGGCCGCCCTGCGTGGTTGTGCCATGGCGGAGTTCCGGAGCTATGTGTTCATCATCTTAGGTATGATCTCGGTGGTGATGGTGTAATACATACTTTCAATGTGACCATGATAATCTCGTCATTCGATCTATTAGCGATTCCATGTCTTTGTCTATACTTTTTACCTATCATGAATGTGATTTAATCCTTAGTCTAATGCTAGGTTAGACTATACAGCATGCTCTATGTAATCGTGGTGATTAGATTTAACATGTGACCCTTCATGGTTTGTAGACACATTCATGTTTGAGCGTGCCCCTAGATTCCCCCACTTCATTAAGGGTGCACTGTGATAGGATGATACCCCTGAAAGAGCAGATGTCTTCGGGAAGTAGGCCGGAGGTAGAAGTTTAAGGATGCTAGTAGATGAGATGCTCGATTCATTGCTCGTTTGCCGGAACTTCAACTAGAAGGCGCTAGGCCTAGTTACCCCTTCGGTGGAGCTTTACCTTAGCCGATGTTCTTGGGTGTGATCAACCTATACACTTCATGAATATCTCTTTAAAGGTTACCTTTATATGCAATCAATGCTTCATGTTAGGTTACATTGACTAGATAAGGTAGGGAGAACCTTAGCGGTTTGCTTTCGATCAACGGATTCGTAAGGGATGGTGAATCTTGATGTGTTGTTAGACTGTCAATAGCTGCCGTCATCTTGAATCTGCAGATATGAATGCAGTAAGGGTGTTGTTTCAACAATTAACCTAAAAAGAAAGGAGGAAATATACTTTTGCTCAACAGAAAGATTCAGATGGATTTTGCTCAACAGACAGAGGAAGCATTAACCCGAGGATCGGCCGATTCAGATGGATTTTGCTCAACAGAAAGATGTTGGCTCTGATCAGCTATGTTTGAAGCTTCCTCTGTCTGATGTTCTACTTCAGACTGGCTGATTGTTCTTGTCAGTGGAGGGGTTCTCTATATTAGGCTCCAAATTTTCTTCAGAAACTATTGGAGGTGTTTCTGTCCTTGTTTGGTGAGACACATCGGCAAATACTTTAGATTTCTTTTTCACCTGAGCTGGTGCTTTGCTGATTGAGAACTTCCTGGGCAAGGCCTTCATCTTCAAAGATGGGACTGAAGCAATTGTTGGAGCTGGGCCAGGTGTAACTGAGGAAATCCCAGGAGCATGATAACCAAGATATGGGCGATCTCATGGGGGAAGGTACTTGATCGGCTTGCCACTCCTGCTTAAAATTGGTGGTTCAATAGTACCAAATTGAGATGAAAAAGAAAAATATGAAACAAGAGTGACAGTAGTATGAAAATGAATTGACAAAGAAAATTACCTCGTTCAAAGGAACCTGATAGTTTTCATCAAGTTTTTGGTAGTAAACATAAGGGGCCACGCAAAATAAGTGATCACTCCACTCAACCCACTAATTCTTGAAGATTGGAGAGGTGAAAGATGAGGACATGTGTGGTCCGAGGACCGGTGGATGGTCGCTCCTTGGTGATGAGTGATTGACAATGTTGTGTGGACTGACTCTTGGCCTAGTATTGCAGGTGCAGGTTGCCGCTTGATTCACGTGGTGCAGGTGAAGAACAAGCGTGAAAGGTCTATGTCTGTGTGACCTCCCAGGAGCGGAGAGACAAGTAGGCTTCGTTCGAGGTACCCGGTGGCCGACGGGATCAAGTGCAGGTCGTACATTGGCAACAAGAGCAAGACGACATCGAGAGGGATGGAGCCGGTGCAAGGTAGCAGCTAACAACTGAAGCTTGCACACGGGGTTTGCAGTGGTTTGGCCACAAAACCACTGGTTACTTGGCTGAGCCTCAAAGCAAAGACCGAAGACTCGACGGGGCGAGTCAGCCTGCCTGGGCCGGTCTGACTGCCTGGTCAGGGCGGTCTGACCGCCTGGCCGGGGTGTGACTAGGGGCAGGGTGGTCTAACCGCCTACGAGGGGCGGTCTGACCGCGTGGTCCGCAACGCATCGAGAAGCTTCGAAGCGGAGGACACGTGGCAGGATCGCAAGGCTTGCGCGGAGTCGAAGCGGCTTGCGGTCTGCGGGTGTCCGTCCGATGGAGATATCGACCAGAGTTCCCAAAGTGCCCTTGGTGGGCGTATATCTTAAGTTAACTAAGTAGGGGTAGTTTGGTCATTCGGTGCCCTCCATATAAACTCACTTGAGGGGAGATGGCAGCCAACTCTTGGAACCTTAGTTCATTTTCTCTTCCTCTTTTATTTTCCCTAGGCTAGCTTGACAGCTTCATGAGAGATCTTGAGAGAGGGATGGATGTTCAGGTGGCTTGCTAGACCTTGCATAAACCTTTCATGGCATGTATAGAAGCTTCGGCGTGGTTCATCTTGTCTCTCTTTGTCTCCCGGTGTTTTCCCTTTTGGTGATTTTCAGAGCTATTTTGGAGGATTTTCGTGGTGGCTTGTTTGAGGGGTTTCTTGGAGGGATTCTTGTTGGGTGTCACACATGAGGTCTTTGTGCCTCTTTTCTTGGTGATTTTGCCCCAGCAATCTCTCGGGAAGACCTTCGATTTATGTGGTTTTCGGAGTTCCTCGAGTTCATGACATAGAGCCATTCGTTTCGTGATTCCTCTTGATTGGGTGAGTTTCGATAGATATCCTTTGGTGGAGAGGTCGTCCAGGAGGTGACCCAGTTATCCCTGAAGTTTCACCGCAATCTGTGGGGTGAATCGGGAGATCGGGTGATGGGAAGTTGAGAGTTGACCCGCGGCCAGGTTTCTGGAGGGGAGGCAGTCTGACCGCCCAGGGTATGCGGTCTGACCGCCCTATTGTGTTTCAAGAGGAAAGTTTGGTTTTCCGGGGGATTTCTCTACTAGCTTGTTTCCCTTGATCAGAGGAGTCTACAGGCGAAATCTTGGGTCGATTCGAGGTCGTGAGCTTCGTTTGGTGGTTGAGGGAATTCTCCAGGCCTAGGCAGTCTGACCGCCCTGTCCATGCGGTCTGACAGCCCCTGGCAGAGGTTTTTCCTCAGTTGATTTCCACTGTGGTGTGTGCGTGTTTGAGTTGTTTGGTGGTGAGGTTTGTTCCTAGGATCAGTAGCACTCCAGTGGCTACGTGATCTTAGCAAATGTGCGGATAGAGTGGAGAAAGTGATTTTGGGATCAAGGTCGTGTTCATCTTGTTAGAGGAGTCATCTCTCTCGAGAAGAATTTTTATCAGCTCCCATTCACTCCCCCCCCCCCCTCTCTGGTCGCCCAATCCAGTCCTTCAAAAGATAAGTTGTTCCAACCATCCAGATCCATAATCGATGAGTCTAGGTTCAGATACTTCAGCCGATCGAAGTGAATTCTGTCAGGTATTACCTCTCTGGGTTTGATCAAATCCTTGAAGTATAAGCCAATAGGCAATTGGCCAAAACCCAATTGACGAGCTGTTGAAGAAGGGTTATGAAACTCATATGATGGGGGTGACTGCCAAAGAAGTTTGAGGGAAGAAGACATGGCCTGATGATATGCTCGAAGAGGATTCTGTTATGATCATCACTGGTAACATCTTCAAATCTGAAAATTGACTCAAAATTGTTGTCAGGATCCTTGCATGCGAACCAGATGATGGTGTTACTTTTAAGGCCGTGATAAAAACCTCTGAAGAACCTAGTTATGTGAGATAGATCTCTCTTTTTGTCTAGGAAAACAGAGGTTGCTTCCCCGAAATTCAGGCACCGACGGGTTTCTAGCACTGCACTGTCTAGTTGGTCCCTTGGGAAGACAGAATTGTAAATATTCTGATCCAAAATATCACAGAAGTGGAGATTCAGCCAGAGATTGACAAGTCACCAAGGACCACCTGTACTTCTTATCGGATGCCCTGTTGACAAATTAACTGCCACCCGGTGAAGGAGATCATAAACAGCCCGCAAGAAGATGCTTTCCCAAAGGAAATTTGGTTCCAGTGTTTAGCATCTTAGCCATACTTCGATATTTGGTAGTAGGGCCAACAGTCTTTCCATAGAATATGAATTTGTCCAACCACATATTCAGAAAAGCGACGTGTTCCCTGGATTGAACAGAGCCAATCTAGCATCGAGAATCTTTGGTTTTTAGATTAAAGGTGGGGCAGTGTCTCGAAAAGTGTAGTCAGAAGAAGAAATATCCAAGTCGGTCAACAAAACGACATCGGCTAAAGTAGGTGTCATCGGCCCATGACCAAAAAGGAAAGCATTTAATGAGGACATGGCTCCCATGCATATGTCCATGAGTGGTGCATGGATTGAAGAAGAAGGAGTCCAACAAGGCTTTCTAAGTCAAGAGGGAGGTCCGAGGCTAATCCGGTTCGAGTCCCCAAGGTGGAGGCCCAAAGCAACACAAGTTCGAGCCCAGTTCGGAGTCCAGGAGTAGCACTAACCAAAAATGATGCTTCGGTCACATACGGAGACCGTTTTGGACGTTCTTCATAAGGCTGGAGCCAGAATTTAATAGAGCGTCTAATAGCACCGGTCTCAGGCCCAAATTCATTCAGACTCAACGGGAATCGTCGAAACAACTTGACGTCCAGAATCTGCCAAGCTGCTGCGTCACCAGTTTGTCGAGCCTTTAACCCAAGTTGTGGGTACCCCACCCCTGGTCGCCCCTAACCCTAGAACACCCCTCCTCTAATAAACTCAGTAGCCGCCGCCTTAGAAACTTGGGTTTTGTTTGAGTTTTTGTTTCCCTTCGATTCGAGGAACAGACTATCTTCATAGCCACTGTAACGCCGAGTTCTTTTGCTGTAAATCAGGGCCCCGTTCTTGTACGTCACCACTGTGTCGATTAGTCCTTTTGTGATCAGAACTTGAACCCCATACTCTTTTGGTTCAATTCATATTTGCAATTATCAGATTGCGTGTTTATCCTTTCTTGCTTGTGTTCTCGATTCGCTTGCAGGGAAAGCCTTCGTGGTGAGGTCAATCAAGTTGTGCTTGGTTGATAACCAATGGAGCAGTGGTGTAACGGTTACGGGGTCCGAATCGTGTGTTGATTCGAAACCAAGATCGTCAACGTCGAGTCTCCACCAATCGACTTATCCTATACCTTCCGGAAGATCGGGCCATCGCCTATCATTTGGTATCAGAGCTCCAGGTTCCCCGCGAGGTATTATCGTGTGCCCTTTAGATTCAATCTAGTTTTCTTTACCTATAGTCCACAGAAAAGCCCTACAAAAATATTTCTGCTGTCCTATAACCACTCTTGTTCCCCACAATTTTTCTTTTCAGTTTGCTTTTCTGAATTGTAGTCCCTCGTGTAGTTGTCGTGTTCGTTGTGTCTAGGTGTTGTCTTTGATCTGATTTGAGTCAAGTCATCGTGTCTCTGTGTAGTGCTATTTAGCCTTTTGGTTTTGTTTCTTAAGTTGGGCTACGTGTTAGTGTGTGAAGAAAAAATATATTCCAATCTATTCGTGGCTACACTCGTTACTTTTGTATCAAGGAAAGTTCCAGCTACCTTGAAATATATCAGAGGGAGATAATTGCATCGTCAAATATTTAGAAAGTTTGCAAATCAGATTGCTTTTGTCTGCTACATCCAGAGAGAATTCAATTTTTTTCTCTGTAATCTACCTAACGAAGGCTGCATAAATCCTGGACAGCAACCTTCCCTGCCCAATACCCAGGTTTTGTGGTGCACTGCTTGGTGGATAGTCTGCATTGTAGCTTTTATTGCAGCGTTTTCTGAGTAAAAAAGAAAGTAAAAGGTAAAAGGTGCAAAAACAAAAGCCGCACTGAAAAAATCAAAAGTAAAAGGCAAGAAGTGCAAACAAAAAAGCCACACACAAAAAATGCAAAGAGGTGCTAAAAAAAAGTAAAAGCCGCACCAAAAAGAAGTGAAAGAAAAGAAGAAGAACAAAATTCAGAAGTGCTTGCATCCTTTTGAGTCCTTGTGGTGAGTCGTATTGTTGCTTGCTTGAACTAGGTCCAGGACGAGTCTAGGCTGGTGACATAGACTAGCTTGGGACTATTTTTCGGTCTTGCAATTCTGAATTGAATTATTGATATTCCTTGCTACCATATTGAGCCTACCCAAAACTCCACATATATACTTCTATCAGCACAGGTTCACCTTGCAACTGTTACACCCGAGCTCGACAACAGATTGTACCGCCCTGTTGGCTTTGATAAGAACACTTGCAAGACGGTGGTAAGCCGCTTGAGATATTGCATTCCACTTCCACCACCACCCAGTAGTTGCTAGTTGATAGGGATAATACTTTTGTGTTGTCTTTTTCTGTCTTCTAGCCATGACAGGTTCTTCATATCCACCAACATACAATGGTGTGGGTTCTGATGCATACATGGAGTGGGAAATTGCCATAGAAGAAATTTTTGCTACTCGTTTTATGTGTCCAAGGAGGAAGGTAAAAAATGCAGCTAGTGTTTTGTGACACTCAGCTTTAACTTGGTGGGAGTCTTTAAATAATTCTGATAAACCTCAAACTTGGAATGATATGAAAATTCTTATAAGAGAAACTTTTGTTCATCCACCTCCTACATTAAATTCATATGATGAGGTGACAAATTTAGAGGATCAGCCCATTGTTGTATTGCTTGGTCCACGTAACCTTTTGCAAGATGCTGACCACAAGCACGAGGGCAAGGATGACATGGAAGAAAACAAGGAGCTCACATCCTCGTGTGAAAATTCAGAACCATCACTTCACAATGCACCTAATACTCCTACTGACATCACAGGTAATGTCCATGGTGCTACTCTGACAAAAGATGAGAATTGTCTTAATGTGCTGAATTTTTCCACAAACCATGCTATGATAGGGCGATTTTTAGTGGAACCTTCTCCTGATTTATCTTTGTCACATGGTGATTTGCTTGATGTTTCTTGTGACAAAAATGAATTGTGTGCCAATTCTTCAGTTTTACATGCTAATGCTGAAAATAAACATGCTATGCATATCACTAGTAAAAATGATGAGCTAAAATTGTTGTCTTCTTTACATACTTTGGGTTACATTGAATTTGATGATTTGTGTAATCTAAATTGTTTAGAAGAGAGAATTTTTGCATATGCTGATTTGCCATGGTTGTCTAGACATTCATATCATGTTATGGGAAAATATAATAACAAAGAGCAATATATGATACATCTGGTTTACATTTGTACAAATCTGAATTCTCCATTTGTTGTGCAAGATTGTGATCGATTAGAGGGCAATCATCATACAAACATATTCACATGCTCCTCTAGTGGTTTTGTTTTTAAGAAAAAGGTTCACTCCCGAGAAAGGAAGCATTGTTGTTTACTACCATCTATTCCTGCATTGTCGTTTGTTGGTACTAGTCTTTTGCAAGATGGTGTTGACGTACAATGTGTGCCTTCCGATCAAGAAGTTTGCATGCTTGCAGAATTTTTCATACAAGATGACACACTAGAAAATTAGAAACAAGGTTTTGTCTCTCTTCACAATTATTTCAGTTCCATTTGTTTTCGCAAACCTATTCTCTTTTGTGCTTTGCAGGATTGGTTTCGAGTACAATCGACGCCGAGGACGGTTTTTCGTCAAGAAGGGGTGGATTATGAGGGCATGGCGCCCATGCATATGTCCATGAGTGGTGCATGGATTGAAGAAGGAGTCCAACAAGGTTTTCTAAGTCAAGAGGGAGGTCCGAGGCTAATCCGGTTCGAGTCCCCAAGGTGGAGGCCCAAAGCAACACAAGTTCGAGCCCAGTTCAGAGTCCAGGAGCAGCACTCACCAAAAAAGATGCCCTGGTCGCATACGGAGTCCGTTTTGGACGTTCTTGATATGGCTGGAACCAGAATTTCATAGAGCTTCCAATGGCACCAGTCTCAGGCCCAAATTCGTTTGGAGTCAACAGAAATCATCGAAACAAGTTGACATCCAGAATCTGCCAAGCTACTGCGTCACCAGTTTGTCGGGCCTTTAACCCTAGTTGTGGGCGCCCCACCCCTGGTCGCCCCGAACCCTAGAACGCCCCTCCTCTAATAAACTCAGTAGCTGCCACCTTAGAAACTTAGGTTTTGTTTGAGTTTTTATTTCCCTTCGATTCGAGGAACAGACTATATTCATAGCCACTGTAATGCCGAGTTCTTTTGCTGTGAATCAGGGCATCCATTCTTGTTCGTCTCCACTGTGTTGATTAGTCCTTTTGTGATCAGAACTTGAACCTCATACTCTTTTGCTTCAATTCATATTTGCAATTATCAGATTGCGTGTTTATCCTTTCTTGCTTGTGTTCTCGATTCACTTGCGGGGGAAACCTTCGTGGCGAGGTCAATCAAGTTGTGCTTGGTTGATAAACAACGGAGCAGTGGTGTAACGGTTGCGGGGTCCGAATCATGTGTTGATTCGAAGCCAAGATCGTCAACATCGAGTGTCCACCAATTGACTTATCCTCTACCTTCCGGAAGATCGGGCCATCGCCTATCAGCATTCAGAGCATTCGACCAAAAATATGAGTCAGCTATAATCAAAGATTCAGTTTTGGCCATATAGGACAAGAAAAGGGTCATACATTGGCTAATGTTGTTTGCTTCCCAATGACTTCTACAATTTTCCGCAATCCTGCAGTACCAGGTTTTCCATCCTTGGGTATAACTAGTCCAAGTTCTGAAGGCATCTTTCCAATCAGTCAAATCCATGGTGGCATACTTGAAGGGAATTCTACAGGTCCCAAAATTAATCAATACTGTAGGATCAAGATCTCCCATTGGACCGAGAAAGATGAATCTAGGCTTATCGTTAACCGGGATTGTGATGTGGTTCCTAAGCTCCTACAACAAGAGAAAAAACAAATATAAGATGTAAATACAAGCAACGGTCTCGGAAATCGACGGGAAAGAAAAGGGGAGATCTTGAAATACCTGATGAATCGAAGAAAGAGTCGCTACGAGAACAATTGCGGAGGTATTTTGATGGTCGCCGCCGGCGGAGCTTGAAGAAGCCATGATTCAGCAGGGGAATCACAAGCTTAGGGTTCGGCTCGCTTGAAGCTTGAGGAACTGTGAAAAACAGCAAAGATAGGGGAAGCCGATCCAAAAGGGTTGATTTTATAGGTCGCCCCCTAAGAAGTTTGGGAATAGATCCACTAATCAGATGCAAATTGGATATCGAACTCGAGGGAGTTTCGGAGCAAAAGATATTTGCTCCAAAACTGGGGCCATGTGTTGACACCATTTTTAGCATGAGTCAAAGAGGAAGACGATGAACACCGCAGAATGATGGAGCAGGAGCGATCGGCCGATTGGGGACCAGCCGATGGAGGAGCAGTCAATCAGCCCGCCGATAGTTAGTATGACAGATCGGCCGATCAAAGGGAGAAGCAGCAATCAGAGAATACGCCAAGGACGGATATGGCGGAGGCGGGTCAACAGTCAGTTGGTGTTGGGTCAGAGTCAGTTTAGCAAGTTCGACTCTTGCGTGAGTCATTTTTATTTTTGGTAGCTTTGTTTTCTTTAGATGCAAGTAAACATTGCCGTAGTCGGTTAGGAGGCAGATTGTCCTTAGGACATAAATAGCGACCCTGTTGTTGTGGTAAAAAACCTTCCCCTAAGAGGGGCCAACACTCATGGGAAAGAAAGACAAGTGGGAGAGAACCAAGCCAAGTGAGGAGGGGGGAGCCCCCCCCCAACCCTCTTGGGTTGCTTATATAGCTGAGGAGTGGGGTGGCATTTTAGCCCCCAAGCCCCTGGTGGGTACAAAAATTACAACTGAGCCCCTATTTTGTACAAATGGGCTGAATAGGGGGTGCCTAAAGAATTATTTTCCCCAACAGTAGCCCCTCAGCTACTTTGGTTTGGACGGTACAACAAAGCGAAGTAGTTGAAAACAAGGGGAAAGCCTAGGCACACCCTACTTCGACCCCGAGGACACGCCCTCAGGACCATCCGCTCGTACATCTCGCTAAAAACTCCATTCTGAAAACCCAGCAGGACAAAACAGAATGGAGGAAAGAGCACGTACACCTCGTGGATTTACACATATACATTCATCAGCTAACCCAACTAATGTCATCTTTGATCTTTATTTGACGATGAAAAGTTTCTTTGGTGATTGCATCGGCTTCGTTGCTCCCGCTGAAAAAGGTCTTCTCCCTTCGGTTTTGCTTTATCCTCCCGCAGTTGTTCCTTCCGTGTACTCAGTGTAGACGAAGTAGAGGATAGTGTGATGCCTTCTTCGTCCTCCCGAAGCTCTTGGGTCTTCATTCATACGCATCGGGCAAGATGGGTGAATTGGTCCTCCAAGATCCATCCATAGCACCCTTGGCCGATGCTTGTGGCGAAGACTGTATGTCATGGAAGTAGTAGAGCGGTCGTTGTAGATTAACGTTGATGTTGATGCGAAGAAGAAGCTGTTGATTGCAAGGATAATGTATTTGTCGGTGGTAGAGACAGAATCTTCCATATAGCCTCTTCGCATGAGGTATTTAACAGGAGCAGCATTGAAGTCCATTATGATAACCCGATGAGCCGTATAGAAATGTCCAAAGAGCCATATAGATTGGACCGAAGAGTTGATGCTAAAATGCCCGAAGAACCATATAGAGGTAGCCAAAGAGTCGGTGCTAAAATACCGGGGGCACCTGGGCCGAAGAGCCAATTCTGAAATACCGGAGGCACTTGTGCCGAAGAGCCATATGGTGTTGAATACTCGAAGAGCCAATACTGAAATTGCCAATACTGAAATAGCCAACAAACTCAACTAGAAACTCATTATTCTTAGAAAAATTGATTGCGACATAGTGTCAATCTTGGAAAAGTTTTTTAAGACAGGGGACAACTTCCGAAACAACAGGTTCTCGTGCTACGAAATTAGTGAACATGTAACTTGGATTTAAATAACATAAATCATGCATAGAAGGTAGCTAGCCTTCTCAAAGTGACTCCTTAGTTCAACTCCGATTTCATTTCCACTCGAGTTTTAAGTGCTTCGCGCATTCACCGCCGAAGGCTTTTATTTACCTGAGGTGGCTCATTGCCCCTACCTCGCATTTTGCTTCCCGCATTCACCACCGAAGGCTTTTATTTACCCAAGGTGGCTCGTCGGCCCTGCCTCGCAATTTGCTTCGCGCATTCACCACCGAAGGCTTCTTTGCTTGTGATAAAGCGGATGATTTTGCGACCACGCTGTTTAACGAGTGGACTTGTCCCTACGGTTTTCCCGAGGGGCTTCGCGCATTGGCCGCCGAAGACTTCTTCTTCTTCTTTTTTCCGACTCCTGGAACTTGAGCCTTAGGTGAATCATTTACGTTTTGCATTTCTCAAAGCTAAACGTAAATGTTCACCTAACTTTTTAAATATTTTCGTTCCCCTGTGCCGAAAGTGACAACTCCGAATTATTTGAGTTGCGTCACTTTGGTCTTTCAGATGCATACCGATGATTTGGATAGTAAGTGTAGAGATGCTCATTGCAGATATATCTGAAAAATAATGTGTGAACAAAGCGGAAATGCGTATATGAAATTGTTGTCACAAAACAAAGTCCAAACCAGTCGAAAAAGTAAAGTCTATCTTCGCTAGCTCGTTTATGTGTGTCCGTGCTCAGGTTATGGGTTTCTGAGATTGCTGGTACAACAAGCAACTGTTGGTTTGGCTTACGAAGAGCTATTATGGGTTGTGTTGTAACTTTAAGATGAGTTCTCCAGTTTTTCCAAGTGAACCGAAGGTCTCCGCCTAGCTGGTCGATGGTGTTGTTATCGAGCGTAGGTAGCAAAATGAAGAAAGAAACTACATTAAAGATAAGTGCAGGGAATAAAATTTAAACAAAGCAAAAATCCATGTACAGTTTTTCTGCTAGCCGTTTTTAGTATTTAGCCAACTTAGCTAATCTATCTACTACACTCCTCCGTAGTGAAAAGGGATCATGCAAAAAACAACTTTGTGGAAGGCACATAGAACGAAGCTTGGTAGCAATTGCCGGTACGCACAGCCCCCGAAGACACTGCTAGCTTACCAGCTAGCTGTGTTGGTCCGCGATGACAATTCACGGTTGTACTTGTTAGGATTTGATAACCACTTTGGTTCCATTTTGTTGTCTTTTTTTTGTAAGAATAAGTAGTATTAAACTCTGATTTGTGAACAGCCAACCGAAGCTATCTTTCATGTAACAAAAGCTTATGAGTTTTTAAGCGAAAACGAAGATTAGCATGCCGAAATCCTGACTTTTGGTGCTGGACCCGGATTTCAGTAAACTCCCATTTTTCAATTGCATGGGAAACCAAGTGCAATTTACACCGGAAAGAAAAGTACAACAGTAAGTACTTTGGTATAGTGTACTCACATTCGAAGTCCGTTCTTAGGCTAGAAACTTGGAAAGCCGATGATGGAAATAGATTTGGGCCGGTGCGTGTCGATGTGCCTTGCGATTGCGAGCTGACTGAGACTGCGAGACCCGAAAAGATTACTTATACATCTTGCTGCATCCAGCCTCCGAAGATAAATAATTTAGCGTCATGGATGATGTGGCATTTAGAATTCTTCGAGCTAAATTCTTCTGGTACAAGGTCTTTCCGTGCGCTGAGTGTAACTGCGCATCTAAATTCTGAAAATCCCCAACAACTGTCTTGACCGAAGCCCTGTTTGCAAAAGTGGAACCAACTTGGTGGATCGAAACTACCCGGGAAAGACCGAGAGCTCCTTTCGATAATTCACTCCAAGAGAAAATTTATATTTGGAGCAAAGAGTTGATAAATTTTTTTCAATTACTTATTATTATTATTATTATTATTATTATTATTATTATTATTATTATTATTATTATTATTATTATTGTATTTGCATGCAAACCAAAAGTGCAAGTAAAACTATGCGCGGAGCAATATTAAATACTGAAACCAATAAGTTGAGTGCCTTGTTACTGGTGTTTTTCCTATGAAACAAAATGATCGCAGGTTAAACTTTTTGGCGAAAGCTTTTTGCTGATCCCGTCAGCGAAGGAAATACAGATAATTTTGAGCCGTAAGAGAACTCTTTTTTCATGTAGGTTTTCTTTTTGCATGGAAGCAAATATGACTCGTCATGCTGATCGTAACTGGCAAGCCGTTAGCTAGCCGAAGAGGTGGAACCCATCTATCCAAAACTTCCTCTTCGGTGCAAGTTAAAAACATGCAGATTTTACTTGTCCATTATGCACTTGTTAACCGATGAGGAAACAAAACTGGACGAAGCAAACTGTGACCAAGAATTGAAGACCGAAGCAGTTTTAACAACCCATATTAAGGTCTTGACAAAGACAAAATATAAGAATATTAAACTTGAACGACTGAATTGCATTTATCAAAATTACATTTGCCGAATTGCCACTAAATGTAAGCATATATCTTAAAGTACGGTTAAAGAAAATCAGTTTCGGCGTGTAGCTAAATATAGTTAAATCATCAAACCCCGAAAGGTCCTATGGATTACAACATGAGGGTCTAAGTGATGTGTTTGCAGGGCCAAATTTTCTAGCTTAGAAACAAATACCACTTTGTTGGGCCGAGACTGGCCGGACTTGTTGATTGCAGAGCCTCTTCGCTTGACCCCGACATGATGTTCCTCCTGAATCAGCAATGATCTCCAAAATGAACCCCAAAGACATTTATACCCATGACCACCAAACCGAGCTCCGAAGGGTAACATTCAATCTCGTGAAATCCCACCGAGATGAATCCAAGTGTGAAAATTTTGTCGAAATAATTCGTGTATCTACTTGATAGCGTGATACTCTTAAACTCATTGGCCCAAAATGATTTGGAACTAACAAAGTGTTACATCCAATCATTTTGCAATACCATGATATGGATAATTATCTTATCTGCAAAATCTGGTGAGCTAGGACAAGCATATATATTTCTTGACAAGTGACTAATAAGCAAATCGTTTGCGCATAGCTAAGATTAATAAATAATAAATAAACTAAAATTATTACCTAAAATGCTTATGCATGCGCGCTTCATGTGCTAACTTTACTCAGAAAAAAGAAATTGTTAAGTTACTGGCATGTCGTAAAATGTATATCTTAACACTGCCCATTGATCTTTCACAAATCCAAGCAACGAGCGATTAATTGTACGCGATAAAGAACTGAAACTGACTAACATTGTTACCCATTATTAAGAAACAGAGGTGCTTTCCTAGTGACCATACTGTAGCTCACAAAACAGTATTTTGTAGCTGCGATCCAGAACCGAAAATAAATTGTGCAATGGAAAGATGTGTTTTTTTTTTCTTTTAGCGGCACAAAACCCAACTGTCTTTTCCAACCAGCTGGCAACAACAATTCCATTGTGAAAAAAGGAAATTTCATGCTGCCCATTACAACGTTAAGATATGCGAAGATCTAAAGACAATATGCAAACAAGCAACCGCTTATCTCGTTCACGAACAGTTTGACATGCTCCGGCGTGCCATCTAAATAAAAGTTAAACCTACTGCTAGGATGCTAGTACACTAATTAGCATACACCTTGGTGAAACATTTCAAGTTCGAAACATAAAATGCTCAACACTGAAAATATATGGATGGTGTTGTGTTATCAACAAACGAACTGTGTTCTTTCATTATAAATAAAAGGCGAAATGTATAGAAACAACAAAAAAGGCTGATGCACAGGTGGTTAGCGCAGGCTGTGCTAAGTCTTTGATAAGCTACCCGAAGCAAAATCAAATTAGCAAGCCCAGTCTCTCTTTTTTTTAATACGAAAAATGCAAAGCAATGGGGTGTGATCGAAGGGGTAGACGAGTTATAACAAACATTTGGACCAAACAACCTCACATTACTGCCGCCGAAACTAGTACCCATTAAGCCATATTTCAGACTTGTTTATTTATTTACAGAAAACCAAGCTGATGGTAAAGGGAAAAATTAACAGCTCCTTTTACAGCCTGAAACAGTAAACATTGCTAAAATCCAGGATAATATAGATATCTGACATGATTTAAGATCAGATGTACAGATGGTCTATTTTCCTAGCCTTGTGTCCTGCAGGTACAGGTTCAAATGTAATATGCTTGCAGCAAAATCAAAACATGATTCACGAAGTGCTTAACAATATGCCAAAGGAAAATGTCATTTATACAAAACGAAGTAGTGCAAAGGGTGGTGCCAAGTCGTACCTTCGCGCGGAGAGGTGTCATGAGATGCTTCATTGAGCCCCGTTCTGAAGGTGACTCTTAGATGTCCCGATATGATAAGTGATTTGCCGATTGTATTTTATCCGCATGGGCCAGGACTGATCTGGCTCCATTGATCCCATTGCATGATTACCCACTTTGACCAAACAATGAACCCCGTAACGAAAATCCAACAATTGAATATGGTGACCAAAGAACCATGATGCAATAATCGAAGAGCCATAAGGCAGTAACCGAAGAGCGGTATGGCTGTCCTTGAACTCCAGCTTAGTTGTACCATTAAAATCAGCGGGAAATCCACTGATTCAAAGATTAAATCCTAGATGAGGTAAACTAACAAGGGCCGAAGAGTGAGAACCTGCAGTCTACTACTGGTTTGCAATTTTACAGTAAAAACATATATGACATGTAAGAGGATGTTACAGCAAATCTTATTACAACCAATGTATTATATTTGCATCATGCTAATTTGTAAAGGAACAATAATCATGCTAACTTTTCCAGCAAGGGAAAAGTGTTGTCTGCTTACCAGTAACCCAGAAAAATAATGCTATGAAACATCATAAAAAAGGGTGCAGCAAGACCTTGGAACTGCCATATTTTTTCTTTGATTTGAGTAATTAGAACATAATTTTTACTTTGTAGCACCTACGTCTGCAAAATTGTAGCACTATACACTCAAGCAGTAAGTCAAATCAGAAAGTCAATTACACTCCGAAACGAAGCTTGTCTAAATAAGCAGCAGAGCACCATCTTGTCAACCTTATATGAACCAATAACGACTCGACGATTTGAGATGGAAATTAGGCCAGTAACTATGGCTAATGCTACTAACATAGTGAACCATGAACAAGTGATGGAATTAACACTAGAATTAAAATAATAACCAAGACCTTCCACAAACCAGATGGATTTCAACGATTATCTCCGTGGCCTAGCTCTCAGATCTTGAGAAGTACGCGTACCTTGATTTCTGCTATGGGATTGACTTGTCGATGCTAGCAACACCTAAGTCCAGCTGCCCAGTGATCCCTAAGCTGTGGCGGCGGCCGGATGAGTCGATGCCATGAGGTGCCGGTGCAGGCTGCGGGGGGCGCAGATTAGGAGGCGCCCGCTCAAGGATTGGATCTGAGCGAGTTGGTGGCAGCGCGGTTGTTTTCCTTGCGCGGAGGGGCGGCAACGCGAGAGGAAGATGGGATCCCTCAGGCTTCCCTGGGTGACGGCGCGCTGCGCAGGAAGTGGGGGCGACCTAGGGCAGGAGATTGGCGGTGGATCTGAGGGAAGGGTGGCGGCGTGGCTGGCGGCGATGCGGGGGAAAGAGCCGACCCGAGGGAGAGGGCGGCGCGGTGCGAGACGTCCGAGGACGGCGGCGGCCGGAGCGGGCTGCGCGGGTTATGACTCGCGCGCCCTGCTCGACTGGGTAGCGGCGGCGCTGGGAAAGAACCGTGTGGCTCTGGTTTTGCCGATTGAAGAATATCACGATGGAAACTTAGCTGCGCGTCTCAAGTACAGATAAAAAACCGTGTGCATCCAAATAACAAACGGTCGCGGCTCTACTGGCTAGCCCAGCCTGCGCCGAATCTCCTAGGAGTGGGGAGACCGCGGTTCGAACCCCACTCCGAGCACTGCTAAAATCACGATTCACGCGGGTAGCCATCCCCTCCCACCTCGAGCCACCGCAAACGCGTGCGCGCTCCCAAGGAAGGCGGCGGCGAGACCTTCGCCAGGTGGTTTGGTGCGGGCGTCTTGCGTGGTGAGGAAGCTCGGCACCCATGGCTGCGGAATCGCGGTGGGGCGCGGTGACGACACGGCGGGGCCGCGGACGAGGAGCTCGGGAGGAGGAAGGAGTTGGTGTGCGGTGGTGGCTTCTTCCGGCAGCGGTGGCGGCAGGATCGGTCTCACCGGAGAAGGGCTTCAGGCGCTAGATCCACGGCCATGGCGGGCTGATCTAGTTTCCCAGAGCCCGGATCTGCGCGTGCGACGGCGGCGGCGGCTTCGTGCGGCGGAACGGCGGTGGGGGAGGTTGGCGTGGCGGCACCGTCGGGTCTCACCGGAGAAGGGCTTCGGGCGCTAGATCCGCGGCCATGGCGGGCTGATCTAGTTTCCCAGAGCCCGGATCTGGGCGTGCGACGGCGGCGGCGGCGGCTTCGTGCGGCGGAACGGCGGACGGCGGTGGGGGAGGTTGGCAACACCGGTGCTCTTGTCTTCGGCGGTGCCTTCGTGCGGTGGAACGGCGGACGGCGGTGAGGGAGGTTGGCAACACCGGTGCTCTTGTCTTCGGCGGTGCTGGAGGTGCGGCGGTGGTGGCGGCAGCTGGTGGCGCGGCGGGGATTTCGGGACTTCTATTTCGACCTACGCATTCTGGCGATGCTGCGGCGTCCGCGCGGTGTTCGGCGGGTCTCCAGCGGGTGGCTTGGCTCCGCCATGGTGGTGGGGCCAGGGCGACCAGGTGCTGCTCTGAGGCATCATGGTGGTGCTGCGGGGCACCCTGGGTCGCTCCTCCGGCCTCTGGTCCGGCCTCCGGCTCGCTGCTGCATGGCGTACCGTTTCTGTGCCCCAGGTTGGTGTGCGCTCCAGGCGAAAGCCATGGTGACGGCGCTCGTGGGCGTTGTTCTCCCCGTTGGGGGCGCCAGACGGATTGCCTCAGCTGTTGCACAGAGGTTTCTGGGTGAAAACCCTGTCCACTAGTGGACGAGCGTCGGCGGCGTCTTTGGCGTCGCGTCCTTCTTGAAGGCTTCGCTTCGAGACCAGGTTCGAGCTTGTGGCGGTGCATCGCCATTGGTGCGGGAAGGCAGCCTTGGTGGAAGTGGTCCGATGGTGGTGGTGATTCGTTCGTGGTTGTGTTTGGAGGTGCTGAGGGTCCATGGTTGCTGTTTGGCTGTGGGCTGGCGGTTGTGGTGCGGTGGTGATTCCGGTGGTCACAAGGTTTTCTTTGAGCTCTGCGGCTAGCAAATCTTGATGAAGTAGTGTCCAGCGGCGGTGCGTCGCTTCAAGGTGGTTACTTATGTGTTGAGGAGGTGGATGTGGCGAGGCCCCCACGAGTTTGAGGAGTTTGAGTGTCTTGAGGTCAAGATTTGGTTTTACTTAGCAGTGGTGGTCGGAAGATCGACGACTATGGGCGTGTAGCTCGGGGTTGACAGTGCTATGGTGAAGGAGCTTTGGAAGTACTCAAGCTTGCAGCAGGATGCGTCTTTTTTGGCGTGGATCAGCGTTGCATGACGTCGCTTGCTTTAGTAGTTCCTGTTTGGCTCCTTTCCTAGGGTGTGGTGGTACGGCGTCGTGTTGGGTTTTCGCTCGGTTTTCCTTAATTAACTGAGCATTGTATGGTTTGGCCTTATTTCCCTTAATATGAGGCACCTTCTTCTTATATGACATGGCAGTGCTCTTGCCTTTGATTTAAAAAAAAGACATACCTGGTTAGCCATGCTGGTCTTAAGAGGGCCTGAAGAGGCGAGATTTCACCTTCGAAGCGAACTGGGCCAGAGCTTCGGTGCGAGCTGGGCCGAAGAAGCGAGATTCCACAGGATGGTCTTCAGTGCAAGCTGGGCCGAAGAGGTTCCGCGAATTTAGCCGAAGAGGTGGATGATGCCCCGAAGATGTACTTGGGCTTTAACGAGCTTCGGGTGGCGCGGTGCGCTGGGCGGGGCGAAGACATGAGGTTCCTTGACTGCGCTTCGAAGGACCATAGCGAGTGGGCCGAAGTTGCTTCGGGCTAAACCTTTGTAAGTTGGGCCGAAGTTGCTTCGGGCTGAACCGTCGCGAGCTGGGCCGAAGAGGTTCCGCGAACTGTGTGTGCTTCGGTGCTAGATAAGCCCGAAGAGGCGCCTGGGGTTGAATTCCGCGAACAGAGCTTCGGTCGGTGTGAGTGAGGTTA
The DNA here is from genome assembly GCA_036936925.1 of Cenchrus fungigraminus. NCBI lineage: Eukaryota > Viridiplantae > Streptophyta > Magnoliopsida > Poales > Poaceae > Cenchrus > Cenchrus fungigraminus. The sequence goes on along the minus strand of CM072771.1, from coordinate 84,794,776 downwards.
ACAGGCGCGAAGTGAATGCCCAATGTGGGGCGAAGGTACGCGCGAATAGTTCTTCGGTGGGGGTAGTTCGCGCGAATTAGGTAAAAAAAATTCGGTGGAAACTTGTGGTCTGAGGGAGCGACAAACGGTGGGCGCCAGAAATGTTGGGGTAAAAAACCTTCCCCTAAGAGGGGCCAACACTCATGGGAAAGAAAGACAAGTGGGAGAGAACCAAGCCAAGTGAGGAGGGGGGAGCCCCCCCTCAACCCTCTTGGGTTGCTTATATAGCTGAGGAGTGGGGTGGCATTTTAGCCCCCAAGCCCCTGGTGGGTACAAAAATTACAACCGAGCATCTATTTTGTACAAATTGGCTGAATAGGGGGTGCCTAGAGAATTATTTTCCCCAACACCTGTGTGGTCGGAAAAACTGAACACACCATAATCAAACAAACCGCCTCTGAGCAAAACCTTTACAATTCTTGCATCTACTTTACTGCATCTACTTTAGGTGACTTCGCCATCGCGTTTTCTCTTTTCAAGCGTCGTGCTTCGAGTTCGTCGAGCTGCATCAATCAACCTCCGGCTAGCTTGTAAGTGTCGTTTTGTCGAATAACCCTAGGCTTTAACCTCCGAGCGCATCACTGTGGTTTCGTCTGGTTCTTTATTCACAATTTATGGATATCAGTTAGATCTATAGGTTTTTGTAATGATTCTTGTAGTTTTAGCTTTTATCACCCTATCACACTCGTGAATAAGCTCAATCGACTGCTTTACTGCTTGTTTATCTATTTATTATTAAAAAGCCAATTCAGATCTATTCTCGAGTCTTACCACGTCGTGCCGATCGAGTTGCTCACATCAGCTCGGCTGACACTTACGTCATCATGTATCGGTCGACATGATCGTTTCTTAACATACTTGCACTTCTGCTGCTTTCTATCCTGCCGATCCTGCGCTGCTTTGTATCGGCCGATCTGGCAGTTATGTTTTCTGAAGACACATCGGTTCTCTAGCCGTCTTATTGAATTTAATTATTTTCCCTTGTCTTCTTTGTCAATCAACAGGTCAAATTGACTGGCACGCCTCGCACCGTCCGGGGAGTCACGTGTGTTGCTGTGCGGAGGTGATGTCCTATTTTCGCGTCAACAGGGCCCGCCTGTCGGGGACGACTGAGACCCTGGTCGGTGGGAACCCAGGGATACCCATGTCTCTCAGGTATATAGCCACTCAAGTTGATGAGGGCAAAAACGACATCAACAGGCTGCTGCAACATCAAGGCCTCCGCACACAGCAGATTCCCCTCCTTTCTCATTTCCATTCTTCCTAGTTTCCTCTTCTAGTGAGGAGGAGGATGAACCAGAAGTTCCTGATGACGATGAGACTCTCGTGCGTAGGTTCAGAGGTCCCAATATTGCCATCCGAAAACACTCTGGACCCTTTCTAATCCCCATGGCAAGGGTCCTGCTGCTGCACAAGATGATGATGAAGACACTGAGGATGAGGAAGAGGAAGAGACATCCTGGAGCAGCGAGTGAAGTGGTGTACATGTCTTGCTATCTACTTCTTCTCCTTCTCTCTCCTTTTTGTTAACATGTTGACAAAGGGGGAGAAGAAAGATTGAGATGATTCCTATGAAGACCTACTGTTGCTGGCTTTATCTCTTTTGTGAACTGTGAGAGAGCATTTGAACCCTTGGTCTATAATATGTTGGTACTTGTGGTATTTGTGTCTTGCCTCTGTTGGCAAGCTATGGTCATGATTGTGGACAAAATTTGTGGGATTTAAAAACTTGAAAACTTTGTGATGTGATGTAATAGGACTAGATGTCCTTGTGATGTTTAATCTATTCTAGTTCCTGATAACTGTGGTTAGCTCTTTGGTTATGATTATCTATTAGAGTTGTTGTGTTGCCAGAACCCGGATCTAGTTCCTGATAACTGTGGTTAGCTCTTTGGTTATGATTATCTATTAGAGTTGTTGTGTTGCCAGAACCCGGAGGTTCTGAGAAATTTCTTGGAGGTTCCGGAATCTGACATGTCAGAACTTGGAGGTTCCGAGAAATTTCCTGAAAGTTCTGAAGTCTGAACACAATCAGCTCCGTGTTTGAGTTAATCTGTCACTTGCATCACGTTTTCATGCTACACTGTTGGTTTTGCACCCCACAATGAATTGAATACAAAGTATCTTGTTTCACTTACTCATAATATATGCAATTGTGTCTTGAAGAGACATTTCCTCTCTATTCTAAATGAGAAATACATATATTAAGGGGGAGCCATGTGTTCATTTCATCAAAAGCTCAATCTTTTCAATTAAATGTAAGCTTTAATTGGGTTGTCGATATTTACCAAAAAGGGGAAGATTGTAAGTGCAATCAAGCCCCTAAGTGGGTTTTGGTGATGTTGACCACACAATTAAAGGACTAGCTTTTAAGTTTAAGTGACAGGTGATCATTACATCATGGGTGCAAAAGAGAAAGAGGAGACCCCTTATTCAAAAGAAAAGGCTTCCTATGGCTCAAGATGAAGGTTTAATTCATTTATATTTTGAATTTGAGTATAGGACAAGTCGTACTATCAACAAGGATACTAATAGTGGTTTGGGTGAAAACCAAGTGCATACAAAACATCTCAAACAAACTTCTACCAGCCAAAAAAAGGTCCTATCAGCTTGTTGTTTTGCTCCTCCACTTGCAGATCCCGGAAGCTTCGAGTTTTTCCTCGGAGGTTCCGGACTTTACTCTGACAGCCTGCTAATTTCTGTGCTTCACTCTAGTTCGCGGAAGTTCCGAGAAAGTTCTCGGAAGTTCCGGAGTTTGAATCAGACCGTTGCAGATCTGGATATGAGTATTTATATTCCCTTCTCTCCCAATGGTCATGCCCTTCTTCTCTGAGCTTCAGACAGACACTATTGCTTTTCTCTCACCATTGCATTGACTCCCACCAACTTGAATCCAAATCCAACTCTTGCATTCAAGTCTTGAGTGATTTCTTGTGAGAAAGAGCTAATCCAAACACCCTCTTGTGTTCTTGTGCACTTGGTGAAACCCTAGCTTGCTTGGTGGCTCTTTCACTCTTGGATTTCAAATCCTAGACGGCTAGAGGTTGCTTGGGAGCTTCCAATCTTCGTGTGGCAGCCCCAAGAAGTTTGTATTACCCCTTTGTGCCTAGTGGAACCCTCCACCTAGTGCTTTGGTGATAGGTGTGAGAGATGATAGGTGTAAGAGAGGAGTGGATTGAAAGAGATCCTAAAGTCTTTGTGGCTTACCTCAACAACGTGGATATAGGCCAGCCTTTGTGGCGAGCTGAACCATGGGATAAATTTGTCTTGTGCTCTTTACTTCCATATACATCTTGCTTGCTTGTTCTTGGTTGCTGCTTCTAGATCTATTAGGATTTGCTCTGGATCTACTTGTTCCTTGTGCTCTAAGGTTGTTTGTGAGTTTAGATCTTAAATTCATAGTCTTGCTAACCTGTCTCTTGCTCTAGATCTCCTTTATAACCTGTTATCCGCATCAGATCTTGTGCAGGTTTCATTCCCGGAAGCTCCAGAAAAATTCGCTATCTGTGTATTTTCCCGGAGCTTCCGAGGAATTTTTCGGAAGTTCCGGGGTCTGACAGTGTGTTGGCAAGAAAAGTTTAAAATTGTTTTACAACCCTATTCAAACCCCCTCTAGGCCACTTGTCTTGATCCTTTCACAAATAGGGGTGCCTAATTAGTTATGTCTAATTGTAGTTACAAATAATCTTTTAAGATTTCATGCTGCCTCGGTCTTATATTTTCTCTTTTAATTAAGGAAAAAATTCATTTTTGACCATCCAATTATAGGTTAAGTTTGATTTTGGCCATCGAACTCTAAAACCGGAAATCTTTGACCATCCAAATGTCAAAACCATTCAAATTTAGCCATCAGGTTGTTTTAATGGGTGAATTTTAAAAAAAATATTTACAATTTAGTGTTTAGATCTTAAAATGATTATTACATTTTGTCCGTACATTCGATTTGGGTGATAACGGCGAGCTTTATCTTTTCAGATGTTATTTATAATATTTTATCACTATTTGTTATATTATTATTATGTTTGGTGTAAAAATAATAATATAAGAAAAATAAAATAAATAGTTACAAAATAATATGAACAACATTTTAAAAGATAAACATAATCGTTAGGAATGCATGGCCACAAGAATCACTTAAATCGGAGATATAAGAAAAAAATAGTAATCATTTTAAGATCTAACTATTTTAATCATTTTATTTACAGTTCAGTCCTTCTATCTTAAAATGATTACTATTTTTCTTAGGGAAGTAAAATCATAAAAAAACAGTGATTTTTCTTAGGGAAGTAAAATCATAAGAAACATACTGTGAACTTGTTGAAGCAAGGTATGAATGGAGGTGGCAGCCATAGATTGGGATTGGAGTGAGCACCAGCAGCTAGAGTCTAGAGGGGTAGTGGAAGGCATAGCACGGACGAGGGACGACACTCCAAGACACATGCTCTCAGGAAACGCATGAGCAACTAGATGGTGCTCAACCCCCATGAATTGAAGGTCACACACTCACACCTATGGCGTGTGCAATGAACACCAGCTTAAGCGAAACACGCAGCTCAAAAACAGCTCACAAGAATCGCATCGCAGCGGTTCCCCCAAATCCCGACCGACCAAACCAACCATCAGAGCATGAAAGCCCTCCCAGCAGCAGAGATGCTATAAGTACCAATTGCCATCCTGGTCTCAAACACACAACATTACAGTACAATAACAAAGCCACAATCAACCGGTGAAGTCCCAGTCCACCAAAGAGGGCGCCAAGATGACCCAACTCAAGACCGCTGCCCTCCTGGCTGTGGCGCTCGTCGTCCTCCTCGCCGCTGCAGCAGCAGTCTCAGGCCAACCATCTCCTCATTTGGTAGCATGCCAGAATGACATCGACGCGCTGTGGCGCAACTGCGAGCAGTACGTCAAGAAGGATGGGCCCAAGCAGAAGCCGTCCTCGGACTGCTGCAAAACCGTGCAGGCTGCGGATGCCCATTCGTCCTGCATCTGCGATTACCTGGGCTCCCCAGACGCCAGGAAGAAATTAAGCCTGGAGAAGGTCTTCTATGTCACCAAGCAGTGTGGCGTCACCATCCCTGCAGGCTGCGGTGAGTAGCTTGGCTTTGTGACTTGGACCTGTAGGAACCAATGCTGACATGCTTGCCAGTATGCAGTTGACACTTAGACAGGGGCCGCTTGTTGGTGTCAGGTAGCTGTTCTTCCATGTGGCAATGATCATGGTCAGATACTCAGATGATAATCTCAGATCAATTCTTTAACAAAAAAAACTCAGATCAACCAGACAAGTAGAGGAAACATACTTGGATAGTGAAACTTGGCACCATGGTAGCAAAAGAAAACTTCTACTTGACAACTGATGTAAGATCAGGGATTGCGCAACTGAATACAGATACATTGATCATTGCAAATCTTGTTTTGTAATTATTGATTCTGATTGGACTAATTATGTATTTCTTTTTTATTCTAGGATCAAAGGGGTCCTGAGACAAGGAACTGGCTGAACCTGAATGGAGGAGATTGGCTAACACACACAAGGCAGCTAGAAAATGCTCAAAGTAATAAATAAAGTTAGTCAACTATTAGTTTGATCATGTCGGAGAACAAGAACTGTACTGATGCTCACTCATATATAAACTCTAATTAATTACATGGTACACGTCAAACCATCTTATTTTATTCGATTTTCCATTCAATGAAACACAATGCAAACATGAAGCAGTAAAGATATTGAAAGGAAAATTCGAAAATGATCGCTCTACTTTATCTGTCACCGTTAATTTGTCACGCTGGGTTGAACATTAGGATTCCACATCAACAAGTGGGCTCTAGCATGTATAATTGTATTGAAGGAATGTTACAAATGCAGATAGTACATTATAATCATCAGGTTATCACTTAACTACCGATTTGCCCATTTCTGAATTACAGATAACTTCTAAACAGAACTGCTACTAGCAACATCTGTTCATAACTTCATATGCTGCTCTAAACTAATAATTTTCCAGTAAATTTAACTGCAAGTCACTCACAAACATAACTACCGCGCCCATTTAGAAGGGAAAAACATAGAACCAAAGCAAAATCTCATGAAAGTAAATTCTTGGAAAATAATTTAAAACTTGGTAAAGAAATATATTTACAGAAAAAAATGGCCAATTGGTTGTGTTTCAAGAATCGGAGGTAGGGATTGAAAACAAATGTCGCAACCACAGAAGTCAAATGTTCAAATTAACAAAACCAAGAGCCGAGCGCGGACCAAGATGTTAGCATGCTGTATTAGGGCCGGCCCTATGGGCCCTGGGTAGTCCTGCGCAGGCCTTATGGCCCTTGCGCCGCCCCCTGTTGGGACTGTATAGATTGATAGAGATTGGGGGTAAGGATCACCTTCTTAGGTCATCCTTGCCCATATATGTACACGAGCTTAGGCTCCTCATCAATCAATCCATTATTCTTCCAAGTAATATTGCTTTCATGGTATCAAGAGTTAGGGTTCCGATCCCTCTCTCGCTTCCGCAACCCTAGCGCGCCCCTGCGGCTGCGCCGCGCGCCTCCTGACCGCGCCCTCCTCGCGCGCCCTCGCGGGCTGCGCAGCGCGCCCTCGTGGCTGCGCACCCACCTGCGTGCCGTCCCAGGCCGCCACCTCTCCTCTCTGGCCGCCTGCTCCCCCTCTGGCCGCGCCATGGCTATTATTAGGCACACCTATGGTGGTATCTACAAAAGCTCGTAAGGAACTGTTGCCTGCTTGATCCCACATCCGAGGCACTGGACAACATGACATTCGACAATAAATTACTTGCAGCATACACAATCAAATGAACTCCCATCAAAATTAAATAAACTAAAAATCATTTCACAACTTAATACTTTAACACATCAATCTGCAAGCACACAGGCTAAACATTTGGTGGTCAGAAGTTATCCACTAAATATTGATACGCATGGTGGCTAAGCAAGAATATCCAATTGAAGACACAAAGAAGGAGAAGCTGTATCTCAATTTTCTATGGAAATACAAATTACAGGGGCCTAAGGGATACATACAGATCGAACATACCATCCAAATAACATGTTCAGTTCAGGGAAAATGAACTCACTCAACAATTCTGAAAATTCTAAGCATATCCTTTGACATAAGAATAAAAATTTACCAAGTATGACAATTACAATTTGCATCAATTTACATGTATAGAACAATACATTTATACCTGCTAGATATAAACAACATGTGGCATCTTAAATTATCAACAAGGAATAAGCAATACAATTAGAGATATACCTATTCCGGCACCAGGCAGAAAACACCAAGCACCAGCCCATGACATGAACAAATATCTGCTTTTGTAAGTTTTATCTGCATTGATAAAGGTACCTTTAAATCTGTTTTTGCCCTTTTTCGAGCAGCCAACAATTCTTCAAGGTTCTTAGTATGTATACCTGATATTTTGTTCATCATATTGGTTAGAAAACAAATCCTCTATGATTCTATCCAAAACACCTTTTATCAAGACAGGACGCAGTTACCTTCTGTAGCTCTTGTTTCACAAAAATTTCACAGATGGAACACCCAAACTTTACCTGCCGTCCATAAATTAACACAACACACACCATATCACCATGTTTAGAAAACTCACTGAGAATTAAAATGAAAAGAATATTGATGTGCACATACCATAATACATCAGTTGAGAGCCTGATGCAGGGGGTTTGGATCCACAAGAAAAGCTTCTTTTCGCCATCATCCACTACAAAAATAAGAAGCTAAACAATGTAGGCCATTGATCCATAGAAAATGCACTGATGGAACGAAACATACTGGTTGACGGGATCTTTCTCCGGCACTATTCATTCTGCTCGCGGCTGCCGTTTTTACTTTCATTCTTTTTAGTAGTAGAGACTAACAATCACATTAACAGATTCAGCAAAACATGCGAAACCCGGCAAACATGTCTATATTTGGCAAACAGGGTTTGCATAGGTCAGCTTGATTGTGACTATGAATAACTTTCTATGAATTATGCTGCCCTAAACTAATAATTTCCCAGCTAATTTAATTGCAAGTCACTCACAAATATAACAAACGTGCCTATTCGGAAGGGGAAAGAAACACAACCAAAGCAAAATTCTGAACAAAGTAAATTCATGGAAATAATTTAAACTTGGTAAATAAATATATGGACAGGAAAAAATTCCATGGACAATATGTTGTGTTTCAATGTCTCTTGAATTTATAATTCAAAACCCCCAACCAATTTCGGAGACAAATTGATGGCATTGTATGTACAGAATAAAATGTAATATACCACACAAGAGCAATTGCGGACAATGGAAATAACTCTATTCTAGTTACACATTGCAGCAAATAACTACTAACCCATGTCCAGTTATCCGATTTCCAGTATCACCTGGAGGCCCTAGACTGGAACAGCTCCAGCCTCGCCTTGGCATCTGGCAGTAGTGCCTCGACACGTGTGTCCTGCACCATGTGAGCCTGCTTTGATGCCCAGAGCAGCACAGCCAACACGCCGGCCTGCGCAAGCTCTTCACTCTCGGGCACATAGAGTGCAATGTAACATAGTAGTATCAGTGCCTCAATTTGAATTTCGTCACCGAGGTAGACAAGCTGGACAAGGTGGCGTGCACCACCATCATCAACAATGGCCTTGCAGTGGTTCAGATGCAGGTGGTTCTCAGAGCACGCAAACTTAGTGAGTGCGACCACTGCCTCCTTGATGACTGGTGGCTCACGCTCATCAAGAAGCTGCACAAGAGGGGCAATGACCCTGGTCTCACTTGCTGTGAAGGTGCGTGCAAGGCAGCCAAGGGCGGTGATACATGGGAGGAGCAACACATCATATTCACCCTTGCGGACAACACGGAGCAGCTGATCAACCACAGCTTTAGCTGCTGGGGAGCTGGGCTTGAAAGCCGACTGCCGCAGAACAAGGCTATGCTCAGCAACACGAGCAATTTCCATGATTGCCATCGCTGAGAAGAATTGTACATCGGTGCCCATATCTCCATCACCCTTCTCAAGAAGAACAGCAAAGCACAGTAGCGCACGTGACTCTGTAATGCTCTTGCAGACCCCCAAATGGTTATGAGCAAGCTTCCACAAAGCTTTAGCCGCCATGGCCTTCAAATGTGCCTTGATCTCAGGATCCTCCACCTCACGAGCACCACGGCCACTGGATCCAGTAGTTCCAAGCTGAGGCCTGAATGGTGGAACTAATGAGCCGTTGGTGTTTGTTTTGGCAGCCATAGCAGAGTGCACCACCGACTGCATATGGGGGTTCCTTTTCGTGTCCTGCTCGCCTCCTGCTGAGCCGTTGGACATCATTGATGGCTCATCAGTGAGATTTGTGGCATCACGATCACCGGTGTGGCGCATGCTGTGTGTCTTGGCAAGCACCACAGAGTGAAGCGACTTCATGGGCTGCTGCGGCGCAGCAGTGCTCTTGGAACTGTTGGAGCCAACAGAATACCTGCTGTGCTCCTGGATGGTCCCGGAGGCAAGGTGGCCAACCAGGTAGCGGACAGTGTTGTTCTGAGCAAAGAGGTCCTGGCAGGTGGTGCTCCGGTCGGCAAGGTAAGCGATGGCCTCCGCCACCGCAGCCTGCACACGCATGGGCGGGTCTTTGAGTGCAGCAGCGAAGGAGGAGCATACCCCGGCCTGCACGAGGTTGTCCACACTCTCGGCGTCGCAACCCAGCAACCCCAGTGCACGCGCTGCGGCCTCCTGGCCTTCGTCGGTGCCGTCCTTGAGCAGCTTGAGCAGCGGCGGCACTCCGTCCTCCTCGATGATAAGCTTGGCGAAGTGCTGGCTGTCGCGGGCGAGAGAGGCGAGGTTGGCGGCTGAGTCGGCGCGGGCGGAGGGGGAGCCCGTGTGGAGGCGCGCGACGTGGTCCCAGATGAAGAAGAGGATGGGCTCGTTCTGCGCGATGTTGGGGAGGCCGAGGAGCGAGTCGTCATCGCCGTCCCCGGTGGCGCCCGGCGAGGAGATGCGGAGCAGCCACGCGACGTCCTCGAGCGCCGTGTCGAGCGCCGCCACGGCCCGAGGGAACCCGGCAGCGGGGCTGAGAGTGAAGAGGCTGCGGAGCCGCGGGTGGCCCCGCGCGCACCGAGCGGCGAGGGCGGAGGCCCTGGTCATTGCCGTGGTGGCCCCCGCCATTATCCGGGCGGCTGGGCGGTCGTAGAGGTCCGGCGCCCGCGCCGCCTGCCGCAGCAACGCCGCCAGCTTGTCGGCGCGCGCCTTGAGTTCGGCGCACTCGGCGCGGAAGCTCCGCGCGGCCGCGCACTGCTTGGCGACCTCGTCGGCCAGCTGGATCGGCCGGGCCAGCATCGCCTTCACCCCCTCCCCCATCTCCGCTCCCCAATCAAAGAGCCGATTTTTTCTGGCCAGGAAACGGCGCCTCGGCCTAGGAGAATTGGTACTGGGGGTGGGACTTACCGCAATCGCGCGCCGGTGGTGCGATCTGCGAGGGAGCAGGGCGAATTGGGGGATTCCTCGTGGGGTTTTCGGGGACCGGTTGGTGCGCTGTGTTCTTGGTGGTGGGTTTGGTTGGGGGAAGGAGTGGGGGAGGGAGGCTGCGGCCTGCGGTTGCGGTTGGAGTGCTGGACTGGAGCAGCGGCCGGGTCGTCCGTGCGGTCAGCGGGTGGGGCCAGCGGGCCGCGTCGTGCTCCGCCTGCCTGTGGTCGTGGCTGTTCTGCGTGGCTTCTCCGGAGATTCCGACAAGGGCGCGGCAGGGCAGCGGCGTGCGAGAGGTGGCATGTCGCGTACGACCCGTGTGGGTGATACGCGCATCGGCACCGTCCATTCGCGGCATCGGAGAAAACAAAAACGTGCATGGTAGCAGCATATACTGTGTAGTACTCCGTGTGCTTGTGCATAAAGCATGTCACCTCAATTAGTGAGGCGGTTAGGTTCGTTCCTAGTGGCTAGTTCCATCAAACAAGAAGTTCATGATGAGAACTCTGGTTGAAATTTGTTTGGACATACTGATCTGAATTCTCATACAGTATGAAACTGAAAATTTGGCATGTATTTAGTTTCCAAATTTTCAAACAGTGTAAAGATCTCATTCGAACAGACAATTAAATGCTTCAGTAGTTTTCACAGTAACCTGAACTCTTTCTTGCCTTCAATATATTAATCTTTTGGAGCCTCACCTTGTAATCGCTAAAACACACACACCCTGAAGCACAATGCCTAGTGCCATGTCATTCCTCCTGTTCTTGGGCACATTCTTCCTGTGGGAATTCAATTTGCAACTGAAGCACAAATTCTCAGTCAAATATATGTAATACACTTTCCTTGTTTTGTGATGAAAATAATAGAGTAAACTACACTCACCGTACAACTACTTGTCAAGTGGGTGCAGATTGATCTAAAGTGTAATATGTTTAATCTGCTACAGTAGCTTGCTAGGTGGGTGTAGATTGATCCAATAAGTTGTAAAGTGCTCAATTTAGTATAATAATTTGTGAGGTGAAAGCAAATTGGTCCAAACCAGTAAAATAATCAATTTAGTGTAACAATTTTATAGGTGGGTGCATATTCATCCAAGAACTTTTGTAAAATGCTTAATTTAGTGTAATAATTCAGCAAAATGAGCACCTATAGTCCAAAATTACATATGACAGTGTATTAAACAAATCAGATAACATTCAATTTTTCTTCCAACCAATAATTGTTTTGTCAGTTAAAGTTGCTAATCGTGAATATGTGTACATTACTTATTTGTTCATTAGTTAAAATTGAATCAGATTTTAGAATTGCACCATTAGATTGTCGAGAGACTAAAGTCCATAGGAGACATATGACCTTAGGTTTCTTCTACACCTTTAGCTTATTTTTTTCTAAACTAGTACATGAGATTTTAAAAATATTTATATCAAACTTCTAAAAGGTATTAATTATTAGTACATATTACCATATTCGATTTTTCTAGCTGAACAATAATCTCTATCTACTCCTAAAAAGTATGAAGTAGAGAACAAATCTAGTCGAACTTTCCACCGCGGTGAACATACATTCACCTGCGTCCTTCCCATCCGCTCAGCCCCGTGCCTCTCCCTCCTTTGCCATTCCATTTTTACCCCTGAAGTCTGTCGTGCTCACCTGCCAATCCACGGTCCCTACGCATGCCGCCTCCTCTCCGCACGCCGCCACCCCACCACCTCCTTCACCGCGCCCCCTACGCCTTCGCATTTGCCTCCACCAACGCCGCCTCCGCCTCTACGGGCTGCCAACCGCACCACCTCCTTCACTGCGCCCCCTCGCCTCCGCCTCCACCCACGCCACTCATTTTTTCCAATCCGCTCGCACCCCGACACATCTTTTTTACCCTAACCTCCGATCCCAGGCAATGGCGATGGCGGACGCTCGCGGACGCGGAATTGCAGGCGGCGGCGGCGATGACGACGGACGCGGAGTCACCTCGCGCCGGCGAGAACAAGTGCCGGACGTATCTCACCGGTCGTCGTCCTCCCCATCCGTTCGGCGGAGGGCGCTCGTTGGTGGCCCCCATCCTAGGCTGACACGGCGTGGCGTCTTGTGAGATCCCGTCATACCGATGGAGCATCTCGGCTCCACCGCTTCCCCTCCGTCCACGTCGTTGGCCACCACCTGACTGCATTAAGCGCCACCGACGACTAGGCGTGGCTCCCTAACGAGCTGAGGAACTGCCTTCATCCCTCCACTACAACTTCAAGCCCATCGATGCTTTCACGGATCTGGGGTAATTTGATTTTCCTCTTCTGTTAATTGCTCCTTCTGGATCTAGCATTAGGAAGATAAGAAAAGACGGGTATTGTGACTGAATTTGATGTTCTGTCATGGATCTCATTTCTAGATTGAAGTTCAATTCGATTATCTGTTCTGGATTTCATTTGTGGATTGCAATTTGGATAGATAGTTACTGTGTAAGTGCATATGTCAATTTGGGCGAAACTGTTAAGGCCAAACTTCAACAAGTCTTTTATGTAATGAACAAGTTCAAGAAGCATGCTCTTACAGTATATTTCACTCTGACTTGACATCAGTTAATCCCCTTTCATTAACATACGTTTTTGAACTTCATCACATGTTTTGATACAGGTTATGGCTGTGCATCTATCAGTAGAAGAGGCTGCTGGCATAAAGGACATGTTTGAAAAGAGGGATCTTAACAGGGTCTACATAGGTTTGGTCATCAAATGTCAGTTGTAAGTAGATTTATCATCCAGTTTAATCTTATTCATGTGAACACGGATAAGTTCCTTTTCATTTTTTTTGTGCCTAGCTAGATGATTCTTGGTAAGTACTTACCTGAGTATCTGAACTATATGGTGTATCTCTGCATGATTTTGATCTCTGGGTTTTGGGCGAAAGTTTTGATACTACAGGTTTTGTGTTGAATAAGTTCTATAGGTTCAGTTATTTTTAAGCTTAGCTCAGTTTTTTTAACAGTCATATTAGTTTTGGTTCGAGCTTGTGTATTCATCTCAGGGTATAACCTACATTTTTTCCTCATCTTAGGGTATAACCTACATTTTTCCCATTAGATGGCATGATAGAACACAATGCTATAAAACATATATTTCTGTAGTGGAAAGGGTTACGAGGGCAGAGAGCCAGAATCTTCATACAACAGCGAGCTTTAAATTTGTTTTGAAACAAATGGCTTGGACTTTTCAACTGGTCATTGATAAGAACATTTTTGAAAAAAAACAATAATAGGCATTGCTATGTAGTGAGTTCAGCAACAAGGAGTATAGAGTCATATATATTTTTTATGTGCATGTTAAAGGTTTGGGTATGTTCATTTCATGATGTTTTGCCGCTAACAAATTTTTTTCTTCACTTTCAGTGTGGCAACAGAGATCCATAAAGTGTGGCGCTAGGCATTCAGACTATAGTACATGACACCAATACTAAGTTTGAGAAGAAGGAAAGGTGAACATTTAACCATATCACTAGCTCATCTTCCAGACTGATGCCATATATGATTTGGATCTGATGTGTGCTTTGAACTGACCTGCAGCTCTTTGATATGCTTTTGTAGGTGCGTGGCCAACCATGGCGGCGGTGACTTAAGGTCTAGGGTTGCTCGTCGATGCAGAAAGATTAGTGTCTGTTGACATTTCTTAACGCAATCACCTAAGAACAGGTTTGGAACTCATCCTGGTAATAGCGTCAGAAATGCTAGTTGGTAATTCTTAACGTTACAGGAGTCCGCAAGCGCACGGAAGTACCATTGTAGCATTTCTCCAAAAGAGTATTCCAAAGGGTATCGAATCCAAGGAAGACATTGGCGGAATGACAAGATCAACTCTATTGCAATGAGTATAGATCATAGACGGAAATAAATCAGACACTCAAGTGCAGGGGTAAAATATGATAATAGGGGTAGTGTGATCACACACACACTCACTCTCTCTCTAAAGGGTCCTAGGCATAAGAGGCGACATACAAGTTAGTTCTAAGTTCTTCTGTACTATACACATAAAGCTGGTAGGAACAAGTTAGATACAATAGCGTTGAAGAACATTGACTTAAGATCCTAGGTACCACATGGAGATAACATCCCGCGTTTCTTCCGCACAACTCCGGTTGTTATATTTTAGACTTCTACAGCTTATCCGAACATGGAGGATTTCAGAGGGACCAACGGCTGTTACTACCGGGGCCTACCCCAAGACAAACCATGGGATAAACTCATAAGTAAGGTAGCTACGCAACCCAAGCACCATGCTTACGTTGTTAGCCGGACTTGACCGGCCCGGGCTATTGTGACCCAGGTCAAGCCACCAGATAAACCAGCCAATTACACCGAGTACCGTAGCTTAAGCACAGACTTCATACAACGCAATCATGTCATCTAATTAGATCAAACCAGGTTATGTACACAAACGGATTCGTGTTTTCCTATGTCTGTTCAACTGGATCAAAGGGTCGTGTTCGCGAAGAACACGAGCCTCTAACTTATGAACAAACACCAGAAACATGTGAAAGTCACCCGTCAAGTGGATCGAAAGGCCTTGTTCATCAAGAACAGGAGCCTCTAAATGATGAACAGATGAAGAACACATGAACAAATCACTCATGTATACTAACACAACTTTATATGAAATAGATAAATAACTGAAGTAGATCAAAGTCATACAAATGAAATAAGATACAAGAGAACTCATACCTAGATCCCAAAGTAGACTTGGAACTTGAATTAGAACTACTCTAACCTACCTCCTAGCCTTGAGACTAAAAGTGAGAGAGGTGTTACAAGTGTGGATGGTTCATAAGTGAGCCCCCTCTCCTTCTATTTATAGGCCCGTGCACCGGCGAGGAATGGATGCAAACACCCCTGGAATGGCGCCTAGGACCAATAGGGAAGCACCATGTGATAGCACAGGAGGAGCCGAGCCAAGGTCGGTTCGGCCGACCTGTGGGGTCGGCCGACCCCCTGGTGGGCCCTCCTGGCTCGTGCTTTCTCCTGGTGGCTGTCCTGTGGGTCCTTAGGTCGGTTCCCGGTGTCCACCCTGTTTTGGCGCCGTTTGCATGCCTTTGTGGGCCCATGGATCCCTGTGATGTCCACGTGTCACACTCTGATTTGTCGGGGGTTGCTTCACTTGGATTGCTTGCATGGCATGCATGCATGGCTCCCTAGTTGGCAGGTGTGCATGCATGACATCCTTGTTGGCAGCTCACCTTGGATGAGGTGATGTGGCATGGACCATAGAAGGTGAGTTTGTCACTCTGTTCCTGCTTATTTTCCTGCAATCAAATAATCTCCAAGGACAAGTGGAACTACATTATTCTTAACTAAATACGTGTAAGAAATGCCTTATGCTCCTTTATTCATGAGTATATTGACGGCTAAAGTAGGTACTTAACAGCCGTCAATAACTCCCCCATGCTAGCCTCTTGCTCGTCCTGAGCAAGAGATCAAGGACTTAGGTTGGTTGATTAGGAGTTGCTACGATGTTGTATTCCTAATGTATGACAAGATACAGCTAGGTACTCTATCAAGAGTTGAAAAAGTTGGCATTGATCTTACCTTACACTCGATTGGTATGGGGCGTGTAGCTTCACCTGCCTTGGGCGGTTGAAAGATAGAATGGTTGTATAAAGATTACTAATCACATGTACCTTGATCAGTTATCAATCCGGAGGTTTTGCAGGTTTTTCAAAAGAAATCAAAGTTCCTCAAATGATACGCTCGGATCGCTCAATGTGTATGATTCCTCACCAAGGCTTTGATTTGCCTTCTTTCACTACCTACTCCTAATAAGCTGCTATGTGGAGCTGTAGGTAGGGAAAACATGTGGCATACCCGTTTCTCATGTATTGTTGAGTCGAAAACCGGATCCTTGGGAGAACAAGTCATATACCCTGATCAAGATGTGCAAAAGTGTGTGTATGGTGGATGGATAATGAACTCCTATTTGCATGATTTTACTCTCCTCCTTTTCAAAATTTTTGAGACTTGGGCTATGTCTCTTTATTCTTTCTCTCTCTTTTTATGCATGCCCTTGAGCATGTTTCTCTCTTTTTTTTCTTTTCTTTTTTTTACATAGCCCATAGTCCTTCCTGAATATTTTTGGAGGGAGAGTAATCATGGAACATGCGCGGAGCTTTATTTTGTGGAATGGATGGGAAATGGATGAAATGATGGTTGCTAACTTTCAGTGTAGAAGTTTCGCATATGGTGGTGTGTACGTGATCTTGATCATAGGAGTAATGACAAGTTTACTCGCCGAGGGTCACAACAATTCGACAAGACTCAATGAAGAAATCAAGTAGCATATGTGGAGGTTAACAGAAGCTAAAGTCTACATATGGCCTTGGATAGGAATTTCTTATCATTGAGGAACTTATCATTTTATCATTTTTCAAAAGAAAACTCCGAATATCAAACATCACTTAGTACTAGCTCATAGCAACTCTATTATACCATATCATACCTCGCAACAACTTAGGCAAAGATCATGCTTTTTGCTACCCACAACTTTCAAGCTCAGGTTCGATCATACTAGCCAACAAACTCAAAACTTGGATATGATACTCAGTTGTAAACAAGGCATACAAGAGGAATAAACAGAGCAACTATTCATCATTTCAACCATGGAGAATAAGAACACTCTTACCGTGCATATGAAAACAAACTAATTTAAGAAAGCAAATAAATATTTTTGGTCTTTTTAACTTTTTTAGATTTTTATGTGTTTTTAACATATGGGGTTCTGAAAACAATAGAAGATACAAGTTACCTCAGAATGGGGGTCCTCCCCCAAGCTAGCTTCAGGCTCATTGCTGTGGAGGGTGGTATCCCAACCACACGTAGTAAGCCCTCTGCTCCTCCAGCTGTCGCATCTGTCTCTGCTCCATGGTGTGAATCCTCTCGCCAGTCATACGCTGCCAGTCCCGAGTGGACTCAGCCTGCTGGTGCATTGTCTCCTCCATGGTACCGACACGGATGTTGAGCTCGCTCATCTGCTGAGTGAGGGTGGCCCCACGAGATGACGAGCGCAACCTGGACGATGAGGATGAGTCCCCGTAGGTAGCACCGGCGGGCCGAACCCACTCTCCACTCCCTGCACTAGCCCAGGTCGAGCTACTCGCACCCGGCTGACTCATGGGTTGGTCCCAACCGGGGGCATATCCGGGTGTAACTCTAGACATGTACCCGGCCGAGGCCCATGCGCCAGATAGTGGTGGTGTAGGCTGAGGCTGTTGCTGAGGTGATGGCTGTGGCGGCGGATGTTGTGGCGGTTGCTGTGCTGTCGCTGCCCTCCTCGATGCACTCCTAGTGACCCTGTCTCTAGAAACACTAGAACGACGAGGTTCCTCAAGAGGAACGGTCAGTGGCCCTTGGCCGTACAAACGGAAATCCGGGTTAGGTAACCGAATCTGGTTTGCGTGGCCAGGGTAAAAGAAAACCAAGGAATCGTCCGGGCCCTTTTTAAGAGTATGTCCTTGAATCAGATACGCCTCATCTATCATGGCCCGGGGAGAATCAATGTAGGGAACGTTAGCCCCTTGTGTAATCCCAAGACTCGAAATGATACGTGTGATCAGAGACATACACTCAATAGAACCCGTCATCCTAAAATTTGTCAACCACTGCCGAATCATAGCTTGCACTGGGGCAATTTTGATCCGTCTGACCGCGGCATATAATATCCTCATCTCGTCTGTGCGCACGGTTCGAACATCATCCCTTGAAAAGAGAGTGATGGCGAGCCACTTATGCCACAGTCGGAGAGTGGGATGCGTGATATCGTTGCACCGAGGTGCTAACTTGCCACGGACAGGCCAACCAGAAATCTCTTCCCAAAAACTATCTCGAATAAAATCGCTTCAAGCTTGATCGAGAGAAATAGCACAACGACGATGAAAACCGAGAGCACGACTAAGATCATGCCATGAGACTCGATACGACGTTCCATGGAAACGAAACGTAATACCGGTCTCATCCTCCCGAAGAGTACAGAGGAACTGAATGGTGAGAGGCCTAGAACCGATCTCCCACACCGGAACAAAGTTCTCCCAACCAAGAGCATGCCAAATGGAATCGAACTCGGAGTCCATACCTGTTTTCTCGAGAAGGGTCGAGTCGAACTCCTTGGTGTTGGCGAAGACTCGATCCTTGATGAGAGCGTAGGCCTGTCTCTCCCGGTCGTCCCTTAAGTCGATGAAGGTGGTATCGGTGTTGATCACCCCTTCGGCTCGTGGCGTGGGTAGCTCCTCCTCTTCCTCTTCTTCACGGTCGGTTGACATTGGACTTGGTGTAGCTCCGGAGTGGTGAGACAAGCCCTCTCCGTCTCTAGAACGGCGTGAGTGGGTCACCTTCCGGTACACACCGGTAATCCAACTCATCTTGCACAACAATGGGACAACACGAGCAACTCGGTGATGGGTTAGTGAAATCGAAATCAAATCCTTACCGAGCTTGCTCCACCAATACTCAATATTCAGCGACAATTTGGAGAGAGTGCTTGACACTTCAACCTTGAGCAAGAAATCCAAGAAAACCAAAGAGCAAGAGCAAAGAGGGAGAGAGGGTGATGAAAATGAGTGAATGGGTGAAGAAACCCCTCAATCCCCCTTCTATATATAGGCAACCGAGCCAGGCACCAGGGTAGAGGACAAGGGCAACGGCTAGGAGCCGTTGGAAGAGGCGGGGCCCACTTGACCGTTGGCCTGGGTCGGCCGACCCCTGGGGTCGGTCGACCCCCTGCTGGGCCCGCCTGCTTCCAGCTTTTTGCAACGGCTCTCTAACGGCTACCTGATGTCCTGCCCAGGTGTCTAGGTCCAGATTTGCCCAAAATGTTGCTCGAAATTTTTTTCTATGACTTTCCACTCAAGAATTTATTTTCAGAATTTTTATTTGAAAAGGGAAATTTGCTAGAAAAAATCTAGCATGCAAATGCAAGGTTGGAAAAAAAATTCAAATATGCATTTGGAAAAATCAAATAAATTTTTGGAAGGGAAATATGAGATAAATACCAATTTTACCTTTTGGCAAAAAGGACTCATCTTTTTAAGTCTGAGAGCGAGACTTTTCTCGGCGATCAATTCCACTCGTCACTCCATTCCCGAGAAATTGATGGAGATGACTTCTGTATTTCCCACCACACCCTTCTTATTTTCTTAGGCTTTGTTGGAGTGGTGGGAAGTCGCGGGGGCTGTGGCTCCGTCCATGCCCCTGATTGCTCATTTTTGCCCTGCAGTGTATAGCATTTCTCTTTTGTTGCCTGAAATCGGAACATCAAGTTCCTCTTCCCAATGCGGAATCGGATCATTCCGACTCCCACATTGATCCTTGCGTTGGCGTCACTCAGGAACGGTCTCCCAAGAATGAGAGGCATTCCCTCATCATCTTGCATATCAAGGACCACGAAATCCGCAAAGATGCATGAACCTTGGATGAATACCAATAAGTTCTCTACTATCCCCTCTAGATGTCGGATAGATGCATCAGCAAATTGGACGGCCGTCGCAGTTGGAGTTAGAGCTGGATACCCCAATTGTTCAAACATGGCCTTGGACATAAGGTTAACACTTGCACCAAGGTCACAGAGAGAATGCTTAATCTTTTGGTAATATATCTTGTAGGTGATAGCCGGTTAACCAGGATCTTTCTTGTGTGTGATTGTTGAAGATTCCCATGGGTCAAGTATTTGCTGTATAGGTCTCCCTACATAGTCAGTGGTTTGTGCCCGCCCAGAATGCTTACCCCATCTAGTGGACACTACACAAACATTTTCACAGGAAGATACGGGTTG
Organism: Cenchrus fungigraminus; assembly: GCA_036936925.1. Lineage (NCBI taxonomy): Eukaryota > Viridiplantae > Streptophyta > Magnoliopsida > Poales > Poaceae > Cenchrus > Cenchrus fungigraminus. The sequence continues at coordinate 84,774,469 of CM072771.1, read as the reverse complement.
CCCCGGAATCTTCCCGTCTTCAGCAGAGGGAACCAAAGCTGCTAATTGAGCCAACTGGGTTTCTATCATCTTATTAAAACTCAACTGGTTTTTAAGAGCAGAAGAAAGGCTATCAATTTTAACATTAAGGCTCTCGAAAGCCTTATCATAGGCAGCTGTTTTCTTATTAAAGCCTTCATTAATCTTAGCTTGCCCAAAGACTAGATCTTTCAAGGAAGGTTGGTTTGGGTTGAAAGAATTACCTTGATTACCTCCTTGATAATAAGGGCGCGATTGATTCCACGTTTGACCTCCTTGTGGACGATAACCGTTGTTGTTACCGTTCATGTACATGACATCCTCCTGAGTAGTAGGGCAGTAATTCCCTGAATGCCCAGTATTACCACAGACTTCGCAAGTCATGCGAGCATCCATAGCTTGAGTAGTGGTGGCCATGGCGGCCTTCTCATTGGCTAGATCATCCATTCTCTTCATCATTAGGTCCATCTTGGCGTGCAACATATCCGCTTCCTTGACGGTATGTGTACCCCTTTGATGTGGCTGGAGTCGATCATCACTCCACCCATGATTGGTAACCATCTTCTCAATCAGTGTAGTAACTTCAGTGATAGTAAGAGAAAAGAAAGCCCCTCCAGCTGCAGCATCAATATGGCCTCGGGCTGTCAGAGTCAGCCCATTATAGAAACTCTGAAGAATCAGCCAGTTATCCATCCCATGATGAGGACACGCCAGGATGTACTCCTGGAGTCTCTCCCAACCTTCTGGGATAGTCTCATTTGCCGCTTGCTGGAAACTTGAAATTCGCCCCCGAAGGACATTGGTTTTGCCCAACGGAAAGAACTACGCGAGGAATGCTGCGGAGCACTTTGCCCAAGTGTTAATCTCTGCACAGTTAGCATAGAACCACTGCTTTGCCTTTCCCAAGAGGGAGAAGGGAAACAGTCGCAGACGAATAGCATCTTCCTCCACTCCTCGTATAGTGAAGGTATTGCATAGTTCCAGGAACTGCTGCAGGTGGGCGCTCGCGTCTTCATTAGGCTTGCCACAGAATGGGCTAGCCTGTACCATCATAATTAAGCCAGTCTTGATCTCGAAGTTTCCATTCCCAGTGTTGATCACAGGGCCTGTCGACACCTGGTCAGCAGAGGGAGCGGAGTACTCGCGGAGAGTCTTCTCGACAGGGTTGGCCATGGAAGTTGATGCGGATGGCACAAAGGAAGCTGGATCGACTTCCGAACGTTCACGCGAAGGAGAGCCGAAATGAGTTCGTGCCTTCCTTACGAGTGACTCAGGATCTTCAGTAAAATTCGACGGTAAGTCGAAACCAGTCATGCACTACCTATCTTCATCATCAATAGACAAAGAAGACAATCCAAGTTAGCCTACATTGAGAACTGTTTTATTCCTATCATGATTATAAATATATGCAAAGTGTTGATATGTCATCCTTAAGCCTTCCCCGGCAATGGCGCCAGAAATGCTTGTTGACATTTCTGAACGCAATCACCTAAGAACAGGTTTGGAACCCATCCTGGTAATAGCGCCAGAAATGCTGGTTGGTAGTTCTTAATGTTACAGGAGTCCGCAAGCGCACGGAAGTACCATTGTAGCATTTCCCCAAAGGAGTATTCCAAAGGGTATCGAATCCAAGGAAGGCATTGGCGGAATGACAAGATCAACTCTATTGCAATGAGTATAGATCATAGACGGAAATAAATCAGACACTCAAGTACAGGCGTAAAATATGATAATGGGGGTAGTGTGATCACACACACACACACACTCACTCTCTCTCTCTAAAGGGTCCTAGGCATAGGAGGCGACATACAAGTTAGTTCTAGGTTCTTATGTACTATACACATAAAGCTGGTAGGAACGAGTTAGATACACTAGCGTTGAAGAACATTGACTTAAGCACCCAGGTACCACGGAGAGATAACCTCCCGCGTTGCTTCCGCACAACTCCGGTTGTTATATTTTACACTCCTACAGCTTATCCGAACGTGGGGGATTTGAGAGGGACCAACGGCTGTCACTACCGCGGCCTACCCCAAGACAAACCGTGGGATAAACTCATAAGTAAGGTAGCTACGCAACCCAAGCACCATGCTTACGTTGTTAGCCGGACTTGACCGGCCCGGGTTATTGTGACCCAGGTCAAGCCACCAGATAAACCAGCCAATTACACCGAGTACCGTAGCTTAAGCACAGACTTCATACAACACAATCATGTCATCTAATTAGATCAAACCAGGTTATGTACACAAACAGATTCGTGTTTTCCTATGTCTGTTCAACTGGATCAAAGGGTCGTGTTCGCGAAGAACACGAGCCTCTAACTTATGAACAAACACCAGAAACATGTGAAAGTCACCTGTCAAGTGGATCGAAAGGCCTTGTTCATCAAGAACAGGAGCCTCTAAATGATGAACAGATGAAGAACACATGAACAAATCACTCATGTATACTAACACAACTTTATATGAAATAGATAAATAACTGAAGTAGATCAAAGTCATACAAATGAAATAAGATACAAGAGAACTCATACCTAGATCCCAAAGTAGACTTGGAACTTGAATTAGAACTACTCTAGCCTACCTCCTAGCCTTGAGACTAAAAGTGAGAGAGGTGTTGCAAGTGTGGATGGTTCGTAAGTGAGCCAACTCTCCTTCTATTTATAGGCCCGTGCACCGGCGAGGAATGGATGCAAACACCCCTGGAATGGCGCCTGGACCAATAGGGTAGCACCACGTGGAAGCACAGGAGGAGCCGAGCCAAGGTCGGTTGGGCCGACCTGTGGGGTCGGACGACCCCCTGGTGGGCCCTCCTGGCTCGTGCTTTCTCCAGGTGGCTGTCATGTGGGTCCTTTGGTCGGTTCCCGGTGTCCACCCTGTTTTGGCGCGGTTTGCATGCCTTTGTGGGCCTATGGATCCATGTGATGTCCACGTGTCACACTCTGATTCGTCGGGGGTTGCTTCACTTGGATTGCTTGCATGGCATGCATGCATGGCTCCCTAGTTGGCAGGTGTGCATGCATGGTATCCTTGTTGGCAGCCCACCTAGGATGAGGTGATGTGGGATGGACCATAGAAGGTGAGTTTGTCACTCTGTTTCTGCTTATTTTCCTGCAATCAAATAATCTCCAAGGATAAGTTGAACTACATTATTCTTAACTAAATACGTGTAAGAAATGCCTTATGCTCCTTTATTCATGAGTATATTGACAGCTAAAGTAGGTACTTAACAGCCGTCAACAGTGTCACACCTGTTTTTTTCAAAGAAAACAAAGTGCAGATCTATATGCATGCCAGGATCAAGTTTCATGCATATAGTTGACATAAGCGAATAACAGGAACAATATCGCATAAGGAAAAGAGAGATTATTACATATTTACGCTTTATCCTGGAAACGAAGGCTCCAAACATCACCGGCAGTCGACCGGGGGTTGCATACGCCTAGCACCAGCAACATCTCCACAACAACTTCATAGCAGCTTCCTCTTTCTGAGCAACATAGTTTTTAGCAAGGGTGAGCACATGTCGTACTCAACAAGTGTGGAGAAAGTATGAATGCAATGCCTTGACAAGGAAAGGCTGACAGGTTGACTGCATTAAGCACTTTTAGTTGGTCAAATTTTATTAGCACCTGATTACTAATAAATATAAGTATATACCATCCCACAATTAACATTAAGAGATACACCATAAACATATGGCTAACATAACCAGAGACCACGATTTAAGTCCGTCTTCAAGTTCAGTTATCATGTGAGGGTCCAGGCTGTTCTTGACCGTGAGCACGGCTAATCGATTAGTTTTAAACACTCTGCAGAGGTTGTACATCTTTACCCACAAGTCGCGTAAAAGTTCTAGGAACTTTAAACCCAACCATGCGATGCCGGCTAAGCATCATACCACACTACCTAGGTGTGATTGCATAGGGATGCTACGAGGCCTTTACAAAAAGTCCTCCCATGTGTATTAGTCCATAGTAGCATATGCTATAGAGGCTATCTTTCGTACCACACTTCTACTCACGGACGGTCAGCCATAGAGTACTTCCGTTCCAATACCTATCCAGAGTAGAAGAGCCATAAAGCATTCCTCCGTACCCAAGCTACCATGTGAGTAATGGCCACACAAAGACTTCCCTAATTACTCGGCCAAGACCAGAGCCATACAGTCCTTGTGGTTGCACTGTTGTCCTGGGTGGTCACTTCATGTTCCAATTAATCATTGTGATCTTGTATTAACCAGAGATATAGAGCATAAAAGTAAAGCAAGTTGATCTTTAATGTTCATTAAAACCACCATAACCCAAGGTATAGCAGCTAAGCAGTGCTACCCATCAGAAAGGTAAACCCAGGTTGACAAGGAAGGATCATAAAGACTAGGATAAACCTTAATAGGACCCATCTATTTTAATGCAAAGCAAAGCAATGAGTGATTAAATAATTATTGGGACAAAAGAACAAGGACACACTTGCCTTTAACCAGTGTAATGATGTTGCTCAGAGTGTCTTCACCTTCAATCTCTTCAATGCTCTCGAATGACGTTCACTCTACTCTCATCAATCATCGGGCACAAGCATACAAAGCAAACAAACAAGCAACTAAGAACAATGCATCAATCAAAAGAAAAGTTTTAAAAGAACGCACTAAAGGATATGCTCGATTCTACGGATCACTGAAGCACACAGCCCGTGCTGAGAAAAGGAAAGGCTTGGTTAGCTTTATGAAAGACACTAGGTTTGAGCATGAACTAGGATCAAAAGATCTAGAGCTTGAAAGAAGATCAGCTCTACAACAAAGACACACTAAGACAGAGCTTGATAAAGAACGACTAACGATCGATTTGGATATATGAGAGAACAAAACTATGAGCTAGATTTATTTTAATTAACAAAGGATATGTAAAGGATATTTCATAAAGAAAATACCCTAAGTTGGAATTAATGCAGCATTATATTTTTATTTGCAAAGACTAAAGTAAAGAACTAATCAAGTTTTATTTATAAATGTTTATGTATAAATTATACCAATTAAACATTTAACTTAGAAAAGGTAAACTGTATGAATCCTCTAAACGTAACTTTGTGATTGCAGTGGATCATATTATTATTGAAAACATCATAACATTGGTATTAATCAAATTAACTTTTATTGATAAAACTGGTGTAAAAGCCTAATCAACTTTTAATTAGAAAAGTCTATTTAAATATTAAGCAAATTAACATTTGGTTTATGAAAAACCAAGGTAAAGATCTAATTAGGTTTTATTTACAAAAGCATGTGAGATAAACATTAATCAAATTAACATTGATTATGAAAAGCGGTGTGTAGCACTATATAGCTTTTATTTAGAAAAGGCATGTCTAATAAGCATTAAACAAAATTAATATTAAATTTATTTCTGTAACACCCTAAAATTCTATCACATTAAAATGATAGAAATATGGTTAGATATTTTTTCTAAGGATTTAATAATTTGACTAAATAAATTTGCCTTTTAAATATTAAATAATATTTAAATAATTTAGAATCACCCAAGTGTTTGTGCATCATATTTTGGTTTGCATTTGTTTTGTTTGATGTGTGTTAAAAAAGAGAAATGACGAGGCCCTGGACCAGGGCCCACCATGATTACTAAAAAACATAGTACAGACTGATACACTGTGTACTTAGCGGCCTGTACAACGAGTACTACGCCCCGAGTACCTGACAGCCCGTACGACCAGTTTCCGTCATGGTCGGGAGCTTGGCGGCCCGCACAAGCGGGCGCCCCCTCCTCCGAGTACATGACGGCCCATCCAACATGATCCAGGTGCTGGGGGCCCACCCGACGAGCCCCCAACTACGTGGTGGCTCGAACGACAAGTTTCCGCCTCCTCCACGACTACTCGTTCGCACGAGTAGTTTCCGCTCCGTCTCCGACTACTCGTTCGCACGAGTAGTTTCCGTCCCCGACAAGCCCAGGCTTCGCAGTGAAGGCAACCGCAACTGGGGCCCACTCCTGATATCGCGGGATATCCGCGCACGCTCGCTCCCGCGCTGCCACGTGCCGCTCCCTCCGTGCCGGGTCGTACTGACAGGGCATGACCGGTGTCAGGAGGCATGACCGGTGTCAGGAGGCATGGCCGCCCACTGTGCCACGAACGGCACAGTGCGCGCCACCCACTACGCCACGAACGGCATAGTGCGGGCCACTCCGCCCACACAAGGTCCCCCACAGTACCCGGGAAAGATGCACACCAACCCTGCTGATGGAAGTAGAGTACGGAGCCTATGACCTACGACGACCAGACTACTCGGAGACGAGCCCATGGAGTCCCGGCAACAGCTACCCGGAGCCCGCGATTCCGAGAGGCCTATAGAATCACCAATTACTTCTTTACAGTCCCTAGCCGCTCCCGCCGCCTCGCCATACCGACCCGACGTGGAGAAGGACGCCCTACACTGTGATCTAGTTTCCATTCCCCTTTTTACCCCCTAGGCCTCTCCCCTGTAACTATAAAAGGGGGAGGAGGGGGTCACATGTACACACGCTTACACTTACGCTCACACAGACACTCGATCGATATCTCATCTCATAACACCCCATAGTCATTCACACCCATTCACGTACGCAGAACTCTGCTACAATAACCACGTGCACGCGCACTAGGGACTAGGGCGCAGAGACCGTCTCCCGACCAGTTTGTAACCCCTACTATAAACACTTGAGCATAAAGAACACCCCCACTCAGACTAGACGTAGGGTATTACTCTCCAGATGCCCGAACCAGTATAATCCCTTGTGTCTCTTGTGCCACCATGCGGTTCCCGACACGCGATCGTATAAATTTACTCGATGACGGTAACAAATCCTGACAGTTGGCGCGCCAGGTAGGAGCTTCGCGTGTCTCGACACTCACTCTAGGGTCCGCACGGCCATCCACCAGCCTCTCCGATGGTGATCGTCACCGAGTTGACGTCGACTAGGTATGCCTGGGGCAGCACCGATCCGTTCCGAGCCAGATACAAGATCCGGTTCGGGAGCTTGGAGTTCCAGACAACCGGCAACAGCTTCCTCATGCACCTCGTCAATAGGGACGCGATCATGGCTGCACCGGCTCCAGCTGCGGCGCCGGCCCCGCGGTCACCCTGACGCAAAAGGTGCTCGGGCAAGCGCTCGCGTCGAGCGCGGGTGGAGCGACGCAGGGCGGTGCACGCCAGCTCCCCTCCACGGGTCAAAGCTGGCGAGCCGCAGCCTGCCGTCGCGACAGAAGGGTTCGCGCTACCACCAGCAGACCTGACGGCGCATCTCGTTATAGAAGGCGCGCTCGCACCGCCATTCCCTCGCGGGATGCGCAACGCGACTGCGGCGTACTCCTCGTCGGTGGGCACGGACCTGGGCTCATATGAGGACCTCTCGGGCCATCTTCTCCTGGCGGCCCGTAACCTCATCACGACCTCGCCCGATGGGACTACTCCGGGCTTCGGGATGCCGACGCCTTCAGACGTTTCCAGGCGGCGGCGGACTACTGCTTTGGCTACTCATATGACTCCAGCATGGAGGGTTACGACCCCTCGCGTGAGAGTTTTGTTGTCGGCAACGCTCAAGCGCCGGCCCAGACTCTGGACAGGGCCGTCCAATCCGCCCACAGCTCAACGGCGGACAGCGTGGCCGTTGCGCAGGGCCAGCCCGATGACGTTGCGCGACGAGCGCGCCTGGACGAGCTCGAGGAGGCACAACACCAGCTTGACGACGAGCAGGCCCAGCTCCACCAGCAGCTCGGACAGGACGCGAACCCGACGCCTGCTCGGGTGCGTGGGAGAAGTCCAGCAGCGTATCGTCAATGACGACCCCGGCATCGTCAACAGCACGCCCGTCTTTAAGCGGGCGTCACAGAACCTGGCGGCGGCGGCTGTTCTTCTCCGAAAGATCCCAGAGCCTGCCATGCCCCAGGAGAAGGAAATGCACCAGCAGCTCAAGACGCTCCTCGAGACTGTTGCCATGCAGCAGGCTGAAAGCTCCGCCTCTCATCAGCGGGGCTCGCAAGGGCGTGGACACTCCGAGCAGCGACAACCAGCGGCCCCATCACAGCAGCCGCGTCGATCCTTGGAGGTCAACGTCCCCGTCAAGAGCAGCCTCGGCCCCGACCGCAACGCACGCGACACCATCAAGGCATGGCAGAGGGCGGGCGCAGGCCGGGACGACGACCACGAGCACCAACCTCGCAAGGAGTACAACAAGCGGCGCGGTGGCCGCTACGACAGCGACGAGGATCGAAGCCGGAGCAACTCGCCTGACGCCCAAGGACCACGAGCCTTCGGGAAGAACATCCGCAACGCGCGTTTCGCTCCGCACTTCTGAGCTCCGACCACCGTACCCAAGTACGACGGAGAGACCAACCCCAGCGTCTGGCTGGAAGAGTACCAGCTGGCGTGCAACGCCGGTGGAGCGCGGGACGACCTGTTCATCATCAAGAACCTCCCGCTACACCTCGTCGACTCGGCCCACACGTAGCTGGAGCACCTGCCCCGGGCCAGGATCGACAGCTGGTCGCAGTTGCGCGACACCTTCATCGGCAACTTCTAGGGCACGTACGCCTGACCAGGCAATCCGTGGGACCTGCGCAACTGCAAGCAGGCGAAGGGAGAGAGCCTGCGTGACTACATCCGACGCTTCTCCAAACGGTGCACCGAGCTGCCCAACACCACGAACACAGACATCATCTCGGCATTCCAGAACGGCACCACGTGTGCCACGCTCATCCACCGGATCGGGCGTCAGAAGCCGCGATCAACTCGGGAGCTCCTCGACATCGCCACGGACCACGCCAATGGGGAGGAAGCAGTAGCCGCAACACTCATCCCTGGCACCGGCAAGGGGAAGCAGCCAGCAGAAGCTGATGAAGGCCCATCCGCTCTGTCCAACAAGAAGGAGAAGAGCAAGGACAAGCGGCACGACGACGACAACCTTGTGGCCACTGTCGACCGAAAGGCGGTGAGGCCCAAGAACAGCCCGCCCAAGGACCATTTCGAGAATCTGCTGGAGGCGCCATGCCCCAACCACGAGGGCCCGGTCAAGCACGCGCTCAAAGACTATAACTTGATGAAGGCCTACCACGCCGGCACGCTGAAGAAGTGTGACCCCGCCCCAACTGTTAAAGGGGCAAGGACAAGGACGACGACGACGCTGGATACCCTAGAGTAGACTGCGTTGTCATGATGATCTTTGGGGGCACGCCGGCGCACCCACCCAGGCGCCAGGAGAAGCAGATCCGGTGGGAAGTCTACAACACCGAGCCCGTGACGCTAGCGTATCTGAAGTGGTCAGAGATGTCGGTCACGTTTGACCGCAGCGACCATCCTGACCACGTCCCGCAGCCGGGTAACTACCCGCTTGTCATGGCGGCCTTGTTCGGTACCAAGCGTGTACCCAAGGTGCTGATGGACGGAGGCAGCGGCTTCAATGTCATCTACGCCTCGACTCTCGACGACATGGGGATTTCGCGGTCCCAGCTGCGGCTGTCTACAGCACCATTACACGGGGTCGTACCCAGGATGGAGGCTATTCCCCTCAGGCAGATCGATCTGCCCGTCAGTTTCGGAACACTGAGCAATTTCCGAAAGGAGACCCTCACCTTCGAGGTGGTCGGGTTCCCGAGGACGTATCACGCGATATTCGGAAGTTTATGGCCATCCACAACTACACGTACCTCAAGCTGAAGATGCCCGGTCCGAAGGGCGTCATCACAATAGGCACATCATTCCAGTACGCATACGGATACGAATGCAATCCTGATTGTTTTCAGTTCGCTGAGACACTAATCCGGTCCGAGAAGCTCGCCGCAGAGCCCCTCTCCGAGGACCCCGACATCCCTGAGTCGCCCAAGCGCGTGGCGTGCTCTTTCGAGCTTGACAAGGACGCCAAGGAGGTGGACGTCACCGACGATGGCCCCTCGATCCGTATCGGGATGGAGCTCGATCCTAAATAGGAAAGCACGCTCGTCGACTTCCTCCGAGCGAACCTCGATGTGTTTGCATGGAAACCCTCCAACATGCCGGGGGTTCCAAGGGAGGTCGCCGAGCACAAGCTTAACATTAAGCCGGGCTCGAAGCCCATCAAGCAACGCCTTCGTCGCTTCAACTCCGACAAGTGCAAGGCCATCGGCGAAGAAATCAAGAAGCTCCTTAGTGCAGGGTTCATTCGTGAAGTGTACCACCCCGAGTGGTTAGCTAATCCTGTACTTGTTAAGAAGAAAAATGGCAAATGGAGAATGTGTGTTGACTATACGAGCCTGAATAAGGCATGTCCAAAAGATCCATTTCCATTACTGCGCATAGATCAAGTAGTCGATTCAACAACTGGGTGCGAAACCCTCTGTTTTCTCGACGCCTATTCCGGGTACCACCAGATCGTGATGAGTTTGGCCGACCAGCTTGCGACCTCATTCATCACCCCGTTCGGTGCGTTCTGTTACGCTTCCATGCCGTTCGGGTTGAAGAATGCTGGTGCCACGTTCTAGAGATGCATGCGACGTGTCTTTGGCGACCTCATCGGACGGCTGATCGAAGCCTACGTCGATGACATCATGGTGAAATCAAAAAAGGTGGGCGACCTGATCCCAGACCTCACCGCGGTCTTCTAGAAACTAAGGAAGCACGACGTAAAGCTTAACCCCGAGAAGTGCGTCTTCGGGGTCCCCAAAGGCATGCTTCTCGGGTTCGTCGTGTCAGAGCACGACATCGAGGCGAATCCCGAGAAGATATCATCCATAACGAGCATGGGGTTGATCAAGAACCTGAAAGGGGTGCAATGCGTCACAGGATGCCTCGCGGCTCTCAGCCGCTTCATCGCCCGACTTGGTGAACGCAGCCTACCGCTGTACAAGCTCATGAAGAAGTAGGACCACTTCACATGGACGCCCGAAGCACAAGAAGCGCTAGACTCGCTCAATAACCTGCTCAAAAGCTCGCTGTTACTCACGGCACCAGCAGAAGAAGAGCCCATGCTCCTGTACATTGCCGCAATGACTCAGGTCGTGAGCGCGGTGCTGGTTGTCGAGCGAGACGAGCCCGGAAGGATACAAAAGGTGCAACGCCCAGTGTACTTTGTGAGCGAAGTCCTTTCCGACTCGAAGACACGCTACCCGCAAATCCAAAAACTGATTTACGCTGTCCTCATCACCAACTGGAAGCTCCGGCATTATTTCGATTCACACCCCATCACGGTGGTGTCAAAATACCTACTTGGCGAGGTCATACAGAGCTCAGAAGCAGAAGGAAGAATAGCTAAGTGGGCCCTAGAGTTGATGGGGCAGAACATCACATATGCGCCCCGCAGCGCTATCAAGTCGCAAGCATTGTCCGACTTCGTCGCTGAGTGGACGGAGGTCTAGACCCTGCCAGCACCCATCGAACACGAGACGTGACTTATGTACTTTGACGGTTCGCTCATGAAGGAAGGAGCCGGGGTTGGGCTTGTCTTCATCTCGCCCCTGGGCGTGCGTATGGAGTACATGGTCCGACTACATTTCTCGGCCTCTAACAATGTCGCAAAGTACGAAGCCCTCCTCAATGGTCTCTGGATCGCCCTCGAACTCAGGTTTCACCGTCTCGAGATGCGGGGAGATTCCGACCTGGTCGTGGGGCTGGTGATGAAGGAGAAAAATTGCTTAAGCCCGAAAATGGCCGCATACTGCCAAGCGGTGCACTAATTGGAAGAAAAGTTCCACGGGCTCGAGCTCAATCATGTGCTGCGCAAATACAATGAAGCGGCGGATACCCTCGCAAAGGCAGCATCTAATCGAAAACCCGTTCCGCACGGGGTCTTTGCCAGTGACCAGTACGAGCCGTCCGTCCGCTCCGAGGAGGACAAGCCACCAGAACCCTCGACGCAGGAGGTCATGGAGATCGATGAGGTGCAAGAGCCTAACCTTGAAGACCCAGACTGGAGGATCCATATCCTCGAAAGGATGGTGGAAGGCAAGCTACCGCCCGATAAAGAGGAAGCCAGGCGGATCTCACGTATGGCCAAGTCATACAAACTTGTCAATGGCGAGCGCCGACGAAAGGGCGCCCAAGGCCTACTCATGCGCTGCATCCTGGCCGACCAGGGGAAAGAGCTGCTGCAGGACATTCACGCCGGCATGTGCGGGCACCACGCTGCTCCAAAGACCATTGTCGGAAAAGCTTTCCGACAAGGTCTCTACTGGCCAACTGCAGTCGCCGACGCGACCCGAATCGTGCGCAGCTGCGAGGCTGCCAATTCTACGCGTGACAAACTCATCTCCCGGTGCAAGCGCTCCAAACCATCCCCGTCACCTGGCCTTTCGCGGTTTGGGGGCTGGATATGGTCGGACCTCTAAGAAAAGCGCCCGGGGGCTACACGCACGTACTCGTGGCCATCGACAAGTTCTCCAAGTGGATCGAGGCCAAGCCAATAATGAACATTCATTCCGAGGAGGTCGTTGCGTTCTTCACCGACATCATCTACCGCTTCGGGATCCCAAACTCCATCATCACCGACAACGGCACCCAGTTCACCGGCAAAAAATTCCTCAAGTTCTGCAACGACAACAACATCCGTGTGGACTAGACTGCCGTCAGTCATCCGAGGACCAAAGCGCAGGTGGAAAGGGCGAACGACATGATTCTGCAAGGCCTGAAGCCACGAATTTTCAAGCGCCTCGAGGAGTTCCTGGCAACGTGGGCCGCGGAGCTTCCGTCCGTCCTGTGGAGCCTACGCACCACACCTAGTCGGACCACTAGTTGCACGCTTTTCTTCCTGGTACATGGGTCGGAGGCGGTTCTCCCAACAGACATCAACTACAGCAGCCCGCGAATTCAAGCGTACACCGAAGAGGGCAACCAGGTCGCTCTCGAGGACGCCATCGACCAGCTGGATGAAGCGCGTAGCGTCGCCCTCCTCCACTCAGCACAGTACCAGCAGGCCCTGTGACGCTACCACGAGCGCAACATACGAAACCGCGAGTTCCAAGTCGGCGACCTCGTGCTCCGACGAGTTCAAAGAAACGAGGGCCGGCACAAGCTCTCGCCACCATGGGAGGGACCGTTCATCGTTGACCAGGTGCTCCGTCCAGGTACTTTCAAGCTCAAGTACGAGGATGGCAGGGTCATCTCAATGCATGGAACATAGAACAGTTATGCCATTTTTATCTTAAGCAAAGTTCTTTGTTTCATCTTATGATAAGGCAAAAGCTTCAGGCTATGTTCATATTTCATAAAGATGTTATCTTCAAGCTTACGTTCTTTACTCGAGTAAAACACTTTAAGCCTTTTTTATCCCGCGAGCAAGTCTCCGACTTGTTCGTGGGCTCGGGGGCTACTCCAGGGCACGGCGTCCCTCCCCTACATGTTTTCAAAAACTTTTTTGATCAAAAACCGTTTACAGTTTGTCGCATGACCACCGCGGTACACCACGCTTGCTAAGGAGGTGGGTGACAACTCGCGCGGTCACAAGCCTGCGCTTGTCCGGGCTCCGAGTACTTACGCCACTGCGGCTACGGTGCGAAGACCCACGAGCAAAGTTTGCGATCCCGAGTTGTTTTCCCTTCGCTCCGCAAAAGTAGTCGGGTAACCGTCTAAACAACTACTCTAAGTAGTTTTCTTGTTTGCAAAAAACGTGTGCGCTCGATCGTTCTCCCAAAGTACTCGGGGGGCTATGCGTCCAGGTAGTGCTGCTTTAAGGCTGAGCCCGGCTAGGCTGCCAAGTTCCTACACACCTGCGACTACGGAGGAAGGCACCGCCGATAAGCTCTTAGGCAGCATCGCTTGGACTCGCTAGTCCTCGACTACTCAGAAAGAGAATAACGCGCAACAAAATAATGAACGAGTTCTTAAACTCAGATTGAAAATAACCACACATGGTTTACAAAATTCTTTACAAACATGACAGAGTATGATCAAAAGCCCTTGCGAGGTTGCATTGTTGCTTTTTACAAGTCCAGGTCATGTAGGGTGTTGGCGGTCACGGCGTCCGCAAATTCGACGGTGTCCCTCTCGAAGGCGTCGTACACGTCGTTGTCGTAGCTGGGGCACCACCCTTCGCTCAGCAGCTTGCGGTCCAGCTCTGGGTAATGCGACAAGAACATTACGAGCACCTTCCGCACCACGTCGCGCACCACGGCCAGTGCTTGCCGCCGAGTCGTTCCAACGGCAAGCGCTAGGCGGTCCGCCAAGGTGGGAGCAGGGGCGACTTCGAGGTTCGTCAACACCTTCATGACAGCTTGAGCCATCTTGTCGCGAATCGTCTGCACCTCCGCGAGGGACTTCTTGGTGTCCTCGCACGACTTCCGCGCCTGCTCGAGCTCCGCCACGGTATCTAAGGAAAAGAAAAAGAAGACAAGCGTTAGCAGAAAACACCTCGTCAGGAAAAAGCAAAATATGGTGAGGGTGCACCCCATACTTTCCAGCTTCTCGGAGAGCTTGCAGGCGAGATCCGCCATCTGCTGGTTCTTGATGAGCTGAGTGGTCACGAGGCTCTCCTTGGCCGCGACCTGCTTTGCCAAGCCGTCGCGGGCCACACAGAGACCTGCCCTCCCCAAAAACAGGATAATGTCACGAAACCAAGCAACTGCGCGGGGGGAAAATGTGAAGACAACAAGTCGCGGAGCACTCACTGAGAATCTCCTGCTCGCGCTTCTGGCTGACTTCTTGGAGCCTGTCCTTCTCGGTGGCGGTGTCGCTAACTTGGGCCTCGAGAGACGTCACTCTCGCACGGGCCACTTGGAGGTCGGACTCAACCCGTCCCGCTCTCGTCTCGAGCTCCGCCTTCTCTTCGCTGGTAGCTCAGGCGGCGGCCTCGGTGTTGGATCGCAACTCCATCGCTGCCCTCTCCGCCTCGGCCAGTTTCGCCTCCAAGGTGGTCCTCTCCACCTGCACAGCGGCTGTGTTGTCCTCCATAGACTTCACCCTCGCCTCGAGGGTGGCGCGCTCAGCCACTCTGCCGGCCTCGCCAGCCTCCACGACGAAGCGAGTCGTGGCCAGCTGCGCCTCCAGCTAAGACTTCTCCGCCTGGAGCGCCTCGATAGCGCGGGACCTATTGGCGCTGCGACCGATGAGTTCCTGCACCATGAAAGGCTCCACGATCAGCAAAAATGATAAAATTGGAGAACTCGCGAAGAAAGGAAAACGAAGGAATCGACAACTTACCCTCGCAGCAAGCAGGATCAACTCCCTAAGCGCCCGCTCCGATTGGCGCAGCGCCCGCTCGCTCTGGCGCAAGCCCCTCTCGAGGTTCCGGCACGCCAAGGACTCCGCACCGCCGTCGGCGTCGGAGTCGACAGAGGTCTCGACCCGCGTGACTGGCACCATCCAGAGCGGTGCCGTCTCTTCCTGCTCCTCAGACGTGGATGGCGCCAGGCCCAAGCAGTCTCTGACCTCCCAGGTCGGAGGCGGCAGTAACTCCTCCGCCACCACCAGAGGGAGAGCGGTGGGAGAAGGGGACTCCAGGATGATGACGACCTCAGGGGCCACCAGCAGGGGATCGACGCTAGTCGACGAGGGGGCCGCCGACTCAACGGGGACGGCGCCCTTGATCACGATGACACTTGTCGCGGCCGGGGTCTCCTCAGAGGCAGGAACGACCTGCTCCACGTACGCTAGGGCTTCTCCCGTCCCCGCCAATGCCTCGGGGGCTGGCATCTCGACATCTCCCGCTGGCACGGCCGCCCGGGGGCTGGCACCTCGAAGACCGACGCCTCGGGGGCGGGATCCTCTGTGGCTTGCTCCTGAGGGCCGGACAGGCACCTCTCCAGCTCGGCCGTGCCGGCCGAGAGTTCCTCTTCTGTGGGGGCGTCGCCCCCAACCCCATCTGCCCCATCGACAAGTCGCTATAGACGGGGCTCTCGGCGCCTCTTGGCGAGACCTCTGCCTCCCGGGCCGCGGACCCACCTCCCGCCTTCTTGCCGGTCTGACCCGACGGGAGAATCAGCGGCGGAGTGGCCGGCATGGGCGTATCCCCGGCCACCTGCGCTTGCCGGCGCAGCACCTTCACGGGCGCCGACCTCATCGTGCTTGGGTCGGCGTGGCTGGAACGCAAGAAGCATCACGACAAAGAACAACGCGAAAAACACATCTCCGAGCGATTCAGAAGAATAATCGGAAACCAACCAGTCGGAGCTTAGCTCGACACGATGAGGCGCGGCCGCTTCGAGCTCCCCAAGGCCGAGCTCGGGGCGGGGGCCGCACTCTTGCTCCCCGTAGTTGGAGCAGAAGTCAGGGCGGGAGCCGGCCTGGACCCAGCAACGATCGCGGACTGGAGGCGCCGCGAAGGGACGGTCGATCCTACGCCTTGAGCCCTGGGTGGGGGAGAAGTCCTCGGCGTGGTTCCCTCTTCCCGTGACACACGTCTTTGCGGGGAGTGCGACCTCCGGCGTGACTGGTCGCCCGAAGAGGGGCGATGCGAAGTGTCGCGCCCTGACGAGCAGCGAACGGAGTCACCACGCCGGGGAGAGCTCCTCCTCTCCGAGGGGGCGCAGCCATCACGCTGAGGGGACTGAGAGCGCAGCTCAAACTGGTCTCCCCGAGGAGACCGGGGCGGCGCCCGCCGGCTCGAGCTGGCCTCCGCGGCGTTTGGTGTGGGTTCCGACCCAGCGCGCGGCTGCGAAGCGCGGGCGACCCATCCTCGCTCCACTTGAACTCGGAGCTTTCGTCACCGGTCCACGGGGGAGACTGCGAGGGGTCCTCATCCTCGGAGACGTTTGCCTCGTGAGCGTGCCGGCGTGCCGCACGGCGGTCATTCCTCGTCTGCTTCGCGATCTCCTTTTGTTGATGGGCCCTCTTGCGGTCGGCCCGCCGTTTCTCCGTCACAGCGACCTGCCGGGTGCGTGCCAGGTCCTCCAGAAGCGAAGCCCACGAAGGGATGACATGCAGGTTTGCCATCTAAGCGAATGTGAAAAGATCAGAGCCCAGTGCTAAAACCCTAGAACAAGTCGCAAATTGTCGAAGGGAAAGTTACATAGGAGAAACCGGGGCTGGTCCTTCTTCTCCAGTCCCCACTTCCACTTGAGATAGAACCAGTCCCCGTGCCACCCACTGTTGGAGCACGTTAGGAAGGTGCGAATGTACTCATCCGACCTCCCCTGCTTTGCTCGGAGCCCGGCGCACCCTATCACCGCCGCGCTGCCTGAATCCTTCAGACACACGAACTTGTAGAAATACCTGAACAGGTCCCAGTGGGCCCCCTGGTGCAGGTATCCCTTGCACAATACCTCGAACGCGGCCATCTGCTAGATGTCGTTTGGGTTGAGGTGCTGGAGCTGCACGCCGTACTCCTCGAGCACGGCGCGGATGAACCGTCCCGCCGGGACGGAGAAGCCGCGCTCGTGGAAGGCCACGAACGAGACGACATACCCCACCGGAGGATCGGGGGGGACCTCAGCCCCAGGAAGCCTCCACTCCTCGGCCTCGGTGCGCGGCGGGAGCATGCCGTCGGCGATGAGGCGGTCAAGCTTGGACCAGGTCACTTCGGAACGCATCCAGTTCGACATGGTAGCGGCGGCGGGGAACGAGCTCGAGACTGGAATCGAAGGATGCGAGAGGGTGCAGGCGCAGAGAATGTGAGGGCAAAGGAAGAGCGGCGGTGGCGGAATGAGCGAGGAAGAAGAAAGGGGAAAACCCCAACCGGCGGCCGCCGTATATACAGGGGGAGTAACTGTGCGCGCAACAGTTAATGCCTGGGCCTGCCTCGGGCCACGTCCCCCACGAACCAAAGCAACACCCCTTAAAAGGCGCGCCCACAGACACCAATCGCGCACGAGCGCGCAGCCATGTCACCCATGACGGGCCCACAAATCCCACAACAGGCGTGAAATCTTCACCATTTACCCCACGACACGCGTATTACGCAACGTGCAACAGCACGAAATCTCTGCAACTTCAAATCACAATATTAACCCCATGCACAAGTCCCCGACTTGTCCGTGGGCTCAGGGGCTACCACCCGCAGGTGCGTCACGCGCCCCCGCAGGGAAAACACAACTTACCTCTTCATCGCCACGACCATTGAGCCTGGGAACGAGTCCTTAACTCCCTCACCAGGCTCGGGGGCTACTGACGAGGCCCTGGACCAGGGCCCACCACGATTACCAAAAAACACAATACAGACTGACACACCGTTTACTTAGCGGCCTGTACAACAAGTTTTCGTCATGGCCAGGAGCTTGGCGGCCCACACAAGCGGGCGCCCCCTCCTCCGAGTACATGACGGCCCATCCAGCAATATCCAGGTGCTGGGGGCCCACCCGATGAGCCCCCAGCTACGTGGCGGCTCGAACGACAAGTTTCAGCCTCCTCCACGACTACTCGTTCACACGAGTAGTTTCCGTCCCCGACAAGCCCAGGCTTCGCAGCGAAGGCAACCTCAACTGGGGCCCACTCCTGATATCGCCGGATATCCGTGCACGCTCGCTCCCGTGCCGCCACGTGCCGCTCCCTCCGTGCCAGGTCATACTAACAGGGCATGACCGGTGTCAAGAGGCATGGCTGCCCACTATGCCACGAACGGCACAGTGCGCGCCATCCACTACGCCACGAACGGCATAGTGCGGGCCACTCCGCCCACACAGGAGCCCCCACAGTACCCGAGAAAGACGCACACCTACCCTGCTGACGGAAGTAGAGTATGGAGCCTATGACCTACGACGACCAGACTACTTAGAGACGAGCCCGAGGAGTCCCGACAACAGCTACCTGGAGCCCATGATTCCGGGAGACCTATACAATCACCAATTACTTCTCTACAGTCCCTAGCCGCTCCCGCCGCCTTGCCATATGGACCCGACGTGGAGAAGGACACCCTACACTGTGATCTATTTTCTTTCCCGTTTTTACCCCCCGTAGGCCTCTCCCCTGTAACTATAAAAGGGGGAGGAGGGGGTCACATGTACACACGCTTACACATACGCTCACACACACACTCGATCGATATCTCATCTCATAACACCCCATAGTCATTCACACCCATTCACGTACGCAGAACTCTGCTACAAGAACCACGTGCAAGCGCACTAGGGACTTGGGCGCAGAGACCCTCTCCCGACCAGTTTGTAACCCCTACTACGAACACTTGAGCATAAAGAACACCCCCACTCAGACTGGATGTAGGGTATTACTCTCCGAAGGCCCGAACCAGTATAATCCCTTATGTCTCTTGTGCCACCGTGCGGTTCCCGACACGCGATCGTATAAATTTACTTGCCGGCGATAACAAACCCCGACAAGAAAGTTCAAGTCCTAAAACCCACCCTAAACCTTTCCCTTCCCTCCCTATCTCTCTTTTTCCGCGGCCCAGCTCCATCTTTCTTTTTTTCTTTTTCCCCGACCGGCCCAACCAACTCGAGCAGCCCATCTCCTTTTCCCGGCCCATCAAACTCCGCTGGCCCATCTGCCCCTCCCCTCTCTCCCAGCCACCGACCGGCGGGCCCCGCTTGTCAGATCCACCCCCTACCTCCCGCCGCCCGCTCCTCTCCATGGCTGTGCGCCGCCCGCTGCCATCCCGGCGCCCTCCCCTCACCCTCGCTCTTCCCTTCCCTCCATTGAGTGCACATGAATGCGCAGTAGCACACCCATGCACCGCCTCGCTCCCTTCCCCTTCCGAAACCGCCGCCCACCGAGCTCCATCGTGGTTATTCATGGCGGCCACCGAGTCCACCACCGAGCATCGCCTTGCCGGCCCTTCCCCTTCCCCTCTCCACCCTATAAAAGGAGGAGACCAAACCCTGCATCTCCCGCACCTCTCCACCGAACTCCTCCTCTCTCCTCGCTCACGCAGTGCGCCGCCCGCCAGAGGACCGTTGTCGTTCATCTCCTTCTCCGCCGCTTCTCCCGCCTCTCCAAGCCCCTAAGTAAGTTCGCAAGATCCCTAGGATCGTTTTGGTTTCTTTTCCGTTGAGTTTGGTGCACGGGAGCTTGGGATCGAGCACGCGCTGGTGAGCTCACCACCGCGCGCCGCCGTCCCGCGCCGCCTAGCCGCCGCAAGCCGTTGCCAGCCGTCCGATCGCAGATCGACGGCCCAGATCCGTCCAAACCCTGGGTCAAACTTTCAAGTAACGATCAACCTTGGGTCTCCACCGCCACTTTACAAAAAGGCCCCTGTAGTTTCTAATATCACAAATATACCCTTCCACCTATATGAAACCCTTGCGGTTAGGTCCTTAGTTTTCCGTTTGGGCCCCTAACCTACTCGGTTTCTTCTACCCGCGGTCCAACCTTGCTCTTTTGTGTTATAAACCTCCGGTTTATATACATAATTAGGTTTAGGTCCCAGGTTTCTAGCAGATAAGCCCCTGGAAGTTAGTTTTCTTCACAATCTAGCCCCTAAACCTTGTTTAACCCATATCTTTTGCGTCTTTTATCCGTTTTAAGCGTTTTTGGTGTCCTTGCAATTGTCTCTTAGTGCTCGTTACTTTTAGAAGCTTGTTTTAGTCTTTTTTAATGTTTGGTGTATTGTTTTTATTTATTGTATGATTTTTGGTGTGCGCGTAGATATCGGGCCAGTGGGTACTGAGCTTCCGATCGTGGATCAAGAGCAACTTTTTGAAGAAGAAGGACCCCAGTTTTTAAGCAAGGAAGGCAAGTGGATTTCCTCCCTCTGCATATTCTACTTTGTCCCACATAACTTGCATAATTACTAAAATTTACATTTAATTGTTGCTATGCATAATTTGATGGGAAATTACCTTTTTAAGGACATGACTAGATTTTATCCCTATTACCTTGAACAACCGGTTTAAAATAAATGTTTTGGGATAGATAATGCTTAGTTGCTATACCTTGGGATGGTTGAAATGAAACTTTACAAAAGATGAATGATGAGCAAGATTTGGTGAACTTTGGTAATAACAAGATCATATGAATTAATTGGAACATGGAGAACCACCCAGGAAAACAGTGCAACCACAGTCCATATGGCTCTGGCTTAGCCAATTAATTAGGTGTGTGGAATTATCTGACAGCCTTATCTGAAAGGAGCAGAGGGGTCAGAGTTGAAGGAGTATAGCCCGGTCCTCTTTGGGTAGCAACCTTTGCTAAGGTGCTGACCATGAGAGCCATGTGTGGTTCGAGGACTGGTGGATGGTCGCTTCCTGGTGTGATGAGTGATTGACAACGTGGTGTGGACTGATTCTTGGTTAAGTATTGCAGGTGCAGGTTGTGGCTTTACTGGTGTTGGTGCAGGTGAAGAACAAGCGCGAAAGGTCGTTGCCGGTGAGGCCTCCATGTGTGGAGAAGACAAGTAGGCTTGTTTCGAGGGACCCGGTGGCCAGCGGAGTCAAGTGTGGGCCGCATGGTGGCAAGAACGGCAAGATGAAGTCACAGACGGTTTCTTGGTTGAGCCTCAAAACCAAGGTTGAACCGGGACAACGTGCGAGCCGAGTCATGAGTGGTGATTGGCGGAGGCTACACCGAGTTCGCGGGGTTTCCGGTGGTTCACCAGAAAACCACTGGGTTCCTTGGTTGATCCACAAAGCCAAGACCGAAGAACCGAAGACGGAGGTGCAGCAGCATCAGACCGGTCTGACCGGTGGGTCTGACCGGTCTGACCGGTGGGTACCGGTCTGACCAGTGAGGAGCACCGGTCTGACCGGTGTGCGACGACGCAGTCCGGAATCTTCAAAGCGGAGGACACACGTCGGGATCGCAAGGCTTGCGTCGAGGCTAAGCAAGTTTGCGGTCGCTGGGCATCCGTCCGATGGAGCGAAGACAAAGATTTCCGAATTCGCCCTTGAGGGGCATGTATCCCTAGTTAGCTAGTAAGGGTATTTTCGTCTTTCGGTTGCCTCTATATAACCCAAGTGGTGAGAGGATGGCAGCCATCTCTTGGAACCCTAGCTCATTTGGTTTTCCTATTTTCCCTTCCTATTTTCCTTAGGATTTTCATAGGACTAGCTTGAGAGCTTCATGGTGAGATCTTGTGAGAGGGAAGGATGATCAGGCGGCAAGCTAGACCTTGTATGAACGTCTTTGGTATGTATAGATGATTCGGCGTGGTTCCTCAAGGCTTGGATGTGTCTTTCCCGTTTCTCCTTTTTGGTGATTTTCGAAGGCTTTTCTTGGCGAATTTCTTGTGGCGGTTTTGAGACCTTTCTCTTTGGGATTTGGTGGGGGATGTATGCATGAACCCCTCATGGTTCTTTTCCCTTTGATTCACCTCCCAAATCCGTGAGTAAAGGGGCTCAATTTTGGGGTTTTCGTTGTCCTAAGGTTAGTGGTGTTCTTGGCGGAAATCCTTTGATTCCTCTTGATTCAACGAGTTTTGGTGGACCATAACTTGGCTATGGAGTACCCATGAGGTGTTCCTACTATCCCTAAAGTCTTGTGCGAATCCGTGGAGCGAATCGGGAGATCGGGAGTTGGATTTGGAGGAGTTGACCCGCGGGCGCTGTTCATCCCGAGCTGCCCAGGCGTGACCGGCCTGACCGGTGCTCTTGACCGGTCTGACTGGTGCGAGCCCTTGGTGGGATTTGTCTCGGGGAACAGCCTTGTCCGTGTGGTTTTGTCCCGTGGTCCTGCTAGTCAGTTCTTGGCATTTTTGGAGCTGGTTTGCTAGGTTTTGTGAGGGGTTCTTCTTCCTTGCAGGTTGTGTTTCGGAGGTGGTTTTTGTTCCAGGGCCTAGAGGAGTCACCGAGGCTTCCTGGAACGTTTGTTGTGCGGCTGCTGTAGCCACCGGCCTGACCGGTGCTGTCCACCGGTCTGACCGGTGTCACCGGTCTGATCGGTGTCACCGGTCTGACTGGCGCATGCCATCGGTCTGACTGGTGTAGCACAGGCAGAAAGCCGTGCAAGTTTCCGCTGTGTGTGTTGGTGAGTTTTTGTTCAGAAGGTTGTGTGTTGGTTCCTAGGACCAGTAGTACTCAAGTGGCTACGTGGTCTTGACCAACTTGGGTAGTTGAGCCGGAGACGTGCTTGGTTGCCGAGTTCGTCTTGTTGGAGTTTCAATCTCCTCCGAGAAGAATTTTTATCGGCTCCCATTCACTCCCCCCTCTCTGGTCGCCAGTTTCGGTCCTTCAAGTGGTATCAGAGTCGGTTCGGGTCTTCATTGACTCTTACCAGTCTAAGATCCAAAGATGGCGTACCAGGAATGGGGTTCGGGTCCTCCGCACTTCGATGGGAAGAACTACCAGATGTGGCAGAGGCGGATGGCGGCGTTCCTCCACAGAAAGGGTCAGATCCTTTGGGACGTTACGATGAACACAACTTATGTTCATCCGATTAACTTCCTTACTCCAGGATCGAGGGAAATGTTCGACGCCAACAACAAGGCGGTCGACTACTTGTTTCGTGCTCTGTGTCAGCCCGAATTTGATCGGGTTCAGACAGAGGACTTAGCTTGTAGGATTTGGGAGCAGTTGAAGGATGCTCATGCTGGGAATGCTCAGGTTCAGGCTCGGATGTACATGACTTACCAGAGAGAGTACGAGAACTTCACTCATCTCCCCGGCGAGTCCGTCGATGCCCTTTTCCAGCGGTTTACGGTCGTGGTGAACAACATGAGAGCCAATGTGGCCGTGCTCCCATACGATGATCATGATAGAGCCGTGAAGCTCTTGCACTCATTGGATCATACCGTATGGGACGGAAAGGTCGAGGCTATCCTTGAGTCCGAGAAGTATGACACCCTGACCGTGAACGAGCTGTTTTCGAAGCTCAAGTCAGCTGAGTTAGACCGTGGTATGACAGCCAAGATTGAGAGCCCGACTGACTCTCATAGTCTTGCTCTCGTCGGTGGCAAAGGAGCTAAGTCTAACGCTAACGCATCCTCCAGGATGTACTCTCTGTCTTCTTTGATGTCTTTGCCAGATGAGGAGTTTGACGTGCTTGGAGAGGACGAGCTGGCGTTGCTGACCAGGTGGTTCAAGAGGTTGCACGAGAACCGGGTGAACACGAGGAGGACAGCACGGACGTGCTTTCAGTGCGGCAAGCCAGGACACTTCGTCACCGACTGCCCGGAGAAGACGGAGAACAAGGACGGCTACAAGGACGGCTACAGGCACCGGTCGAGCAAGGACGGCAAGTACCGATCAAGGCGCGATCACAAGCACAAGAACAAGCACAAGGACGAGCGACGATCGAGGAAGAAGGACGGCCACGGCAGGAAGGCCCGAGCGATGGTCGGAGCGAGCGACGTCAACTCCAGCTCTGCCTACTCTTCCTCGAGCTCGAGTAGCAGCGAAGATGAAGGTGATCGGCGCAAGAACAAGAAGGCGTCCAAGAACTTGAGCAGGTTGAGCTGCTTCGCGGGAGATGGCTTCTGCGGCATGGCTCGTAGCTCCGGCAGCAAGAAGAGTCACCAGAGCGACTCGGACTCCGACTCCGAGGATGAGGTACGTGACGAGCTTTCCTTCTTGCGTGAGGAGAACGAGCGTCTTGGCAAGTTGCTTGATAACCACGATGACATGCTTAGAGAGGCCAAGAAGATGAGGAAAGAGCTTAGGGCCTCACTAGAAGATGCTAGGAACCGTGTGGCTGAGCTAGAAACCCAGAACCTAGATGCTAAGCTTGAGATTGATTCACTTAAGGCTTCTCCTGTGGTTTCTAATGAGATTGATTGCTGTGATTGCTTTGTGTACCTAGCTGATCTTACTGCTCTTAAGGATAAGCATGCCTCTACTTGTGATGAACTAGATGTGCTGAGGGTTGAAGTGGCTGAGCTTAAGTCTAGACCTGCTTTGCTAGGTGCTTGCACTTCTTGTCTTGTTTTGCATGGAAAGATTGATGAGATGCATGCTTACACTGTTTCGCTTGAGGCTAAGCTGAAAGAGCCTATTCCCACTTCTTGCTCTACTTGTGAATTGCATGCGGTTAAGAATTTGGAGCTTGCACATTATGTTGATCGCTTGCAGGATGAGAATGATGAGCTGAGGAAATGTATGAGTTGGTTGTCGGGTCAGGAGCCTCAGCTTGGTATCATGATAGCGGCTTTCAAACGTTATGATGGTCAGGCACTTGGGGTTGACAAGCCTGGAGGGAACCGTGGTGAGGGAGTTGAGAGAGTTGGAGAGATCCCTATCCCACCACCAAACAGACACAAGAACAAGTTTGAGCCCAAGCCTAACCATCTCAGAAACAAACTTGACACTACTCCAGATCCACCCATATTCCCTCACCCAACAAATGATTTCCAAAAACCGGTGAAGTTTGTGAGCCCAAAGGGAGGTGAGGAAGGAGAGAAGAAGGGTGAGAAACTGAGTGAGCAGCCCCAACCCAAGCCTAAGCCTAAGCCACAGCCCATGAAGTTCCATTGTGGGTATTGTGGGAGAGATGATCACAAGGATGAGTTTTGCTTCAAGAGGAAGCGTGAGGAGAGAATGGCTAGAGAGTGGGCTAACAAGGACAGGTACCACCCCTCTGATGGTGTACCTGAGCCTCGTGTGCAGATGCCCAGGGTCAAGGCGATTGTGAGGACGGTTCCAGCTTGGGGAGATCGGAAGGTTGCAGGTGGTGCTGCTGGCCGGGCTACACCGGTCAGACCGGTGCGCTACACCGGTCAGACCGGTGCAGGTCTGGACAGACAGCGGTCTGGTTTTCGTGCTCGTGAGGATGCTCGGTTTGGTTCAGGTGGTCGTGGTTCTGGTGGTTGATATGGAAAGTCTGTAGGTGGTCAGTTTGCTAGACGTTCTCCACCTCGTGTTCAATACGGGGGTGGGAGGAGTTGTAGCTTTGAGATGGAGAGGAGGAACGGTCCACGGTCTTCTTTTTGTGGTTTTCGTCCTCCTCCAGCTAGAGAGGGTTGGTTCCCTCGTAGTGGTTACCGTGGTGGTGTTCGTGGTGGTAGCTTTGATAGGCGTGATGATATGGTTTGTGCTAACCCCACTTTGGAGTAAATGGCTCGGCACTGGTTTTACTCTTTTGGTACTAACCCCAGTGTTGAGTCGTTTGTTCACTCACGTGCTCGCTTTTGAATTTCAGGTGGGAGACTTGAGGAATGTTTGGTTGATTGACTCCAGTTGCTCGAGGCATATGACCGGGGACAAGGGGTGGTTCTCAAGTCTCGTCCCGGTGGTGTCCAGGACATACATCACCTTTGGGGACAATGGGCGAGGACGTGTGCTATCAGAAGGTTAGATCAAGGTAAGTGACCAGGTCACTCTCAGGCGTGTTGCTCTTGTTCAATCGCTGGGGTTCAATTTGCTTTCCGTGTCCCAGTTGTTGGATGAGGGCTTTGAGGTGTTGTTTCGGCCTGGTGGTTCTCGGATTTTAGATTCTCGAGGGGACCTAGTTTGCATGGTCGTTCCCGAGGGTCAAGTGTTCCGAGCTGATTTCTCTCGGTCTTCTGGTGTGGAGCGTTGCTTTTTGGCTGGTTCTTCGAGTGAGTTGTGGAAGTGGCATAGGAAGTTGGGTCACTTGAGCTTTGACCTTTTGTCTCGCTTGAGTAAACTTAATTTTGTCCGAGGATTGCCACGGTTGAGGTTTGAGAAAGAGTTGGTTTGTGCGCCATGTAGGCATGCCAAGATGGTAGCCTCTTCTCACCCGCCTCTCACCGATGTGATGACTGAGCGTCCATGCGAGCTGCTCCATATGGACCTTGTTGGCCCAGCTCGTGTGCGATCTGCGGGTGGGAAGTGGTATGTCCTTGTTGTGGTGGACGACTACTCTCGGTATGCGTGGGTGTTCTTTCTTGAGGAGAAAGGGGAGACGTTTGGTTTTGTTCGAGATCTTGTCTTGAGGTTAAGAAACGAGAGGCACGGAGATGCCATACGAGCGATCCGCAGTGACAATGGCTCGGAATTCAAAAACTCTCGCTTCGAAACCTTTTGCCATGACTTGGGTCTTGAACACCAGTTTTCGAGTCCGTATACGCCTCCCCAGAATGGTGTGGTGGAAAGGAAAAACAGGACCTTGTGCGAGATGGCTCGGACGATGCTCGACGAGCATAGGACTCCGAGAAGGTTCTGGGCTGAGGCGGTCAATACCGCGTGCCATGTGTCAAACAGGATTTACCTCAGGGTTCACAAGAAGAAAACCTGTTACGAGTTGATGCACGGTCGGACACCCAAGGTGAGTCACTTCCATGTCTTTGGTTGTAAATGCTTCATTCTTAAGAAAGGGAAGAAGTTGGACAAGTTCGAGGCTAGGTCTGTCGATGGCATTTTCTTTGGTTACGCATCTCATTCTAGAGCATATCGTGTGCTCAATCTTGAAACTAACCAAATCGTGGAGACTTGCGAGGTTACCTTCGACGAGACACAGCCACGTAGTCAGCTTCTTTTTGAGTGTGCAGGTGACGATGAACTTGGCGAGGAGATTTTCCAGGAGGAGGAGCATGAACATGGAGATGAGGAAGATGGCGGTGTGGTGCCCGCGGCTGGACATGTACCTACTACTTCGACAACGATCGAGAACGGGCCCTCTCCCACACCTACAACGACAAACCCAGATCAAGGCGAAGCTGCTGTTGAGGGGGAGGTAGCATCAAGGCGAGAACCTCCGCAGCGAGTGCAAGTGGATCACCCAGCTTCGAGAATCATCAGCGACATGAATGAACGTACTACACGGTCGAGGGTTCGGAACAATTCTCATTTTGCTCATGCCGCTTTTGTTGCCACCTTTGAGCCCAAAGACATTGGACACGCGCTATCTGATCATAATTGGGTTAATTCGATGCATGAGGAATTGGAGAATTTTGAGAGGAACCAAGTTTGGGTGTTGGTTGACCCTCCCCCAGGGTGTAAGCCGATTGGGACAAAATGGGTGTGGAAGTACAAAGAGGGAGAGAAAGGAGAAGTGGTGAGAAACAAGTCAAGGCTTGTTGCTCAAGGGTATAGTCAGAAAGAGGGGATCGACTACGAGGAGACTTTTGCTCCCGTAGCTCGTTTGGAGGCGATTAGGATCCTTCTAGCCTTTTCCGTGGCTAAATGGTTCAAGTTGCACCAAATGGATGTGAAGAATGCTTTCCTGAACGGTGTGTTGGAGGAAGAAGTGTATGTGAGACAACCACCGGGGTTTGAGAGTGAGAAGTACCCCCACCGGGTGTACAAGTTGAGGAAGGCGCTGTATGGGTTGAAGCAGGAGCCTAGAGCTTGGTATGGTAGGTTGAGGGGGTTCCTGTTTGAGCGAGGCTTTGAGATGGGGAAGGTCGATCAGACCTTGTTTGTCCTCAGGCAGGGCAAAGATATCCTGATTGTGCAGGTGTACGTGGATGATATTGTCTTTGGTGGCTCGTCTAACTCTCTTGTTGCAAGGTTTGCAGAAGACATGAGCAGGGAATTTGAGATGAGCATGATGGGTGAGTTGCAGTTCTTTCTTGGGGTTCAGATCAAGCAATCAAAGGAAGGAACATTTGTGCACCAAGCCAAGTACACCAAGGACATTGTGAGGAAGTTCAAGATGGAGGACTCCAAGGCCATGGCTGAAGGACCGGATTGGCGACCAGAGAGGGGGGGGAGTGAATGGGAGCAGATAAAAATTCTTTCTCAAAAGAACTCGGCCTATATCCCAATTGCAACTCCGAGGGTCACACACGAACAAGCGGAAGCACACACAAACCTCTCTCGAGACCTTAGGAACAAAGATTGAAAGGCTAGGAAGCAAAGCGGAAGCAAGCACGAAAGAACTCGAGCAACAAAGAGGAAGGCTGAGACCTACCGGGTCAACCGGCACAAGTGACCGGGTCACCCTGAGCCTTCCAGAGCCGCACCGGGTCACCCGGGCACAAGTGTCCGGGTCAACCTACCCCCTTCGGGTCACCCTGCACGAGTGACCGGATCACCCGGGACAGCCCAGAAAACTGCCCGCGAATTCGCCCCAAACTTTCGATCAATGGATCTCCCAAACCACTTGGAGTCTTGAGACGAAATTTTGGGGAGATGATGAACACCCCAAGGAGAGGATATGCCCCAAAAATTACGGCCTCAAACTCCCTACAACTCCCGGAATTGCAAATCTTGGCCAAGAACACTATGAACTAGGGTTCATCCGAAAAATCAACGAATCGAAGGCCAAATCCGGTGTTTGAGGGGTCAAGATCATCCACAAAGAGGCACAAGGCACTCACCCATGATCCCCTCAAAGAAATCCGGAGAGAAACGCCCTCAAATCGACGAATCGAGCGATGAACGAAAAACCTTCAAAAATACCTCCGAAAATCGCAGAAAAAGAAAAACGTCGGGAGCAAAGGATTTGGCACGAGATTGAGAAGGAAGATTTCACTATGAATATCTTAGCCAAATCCGGTTACAAGCCACTCACAAGAATCACAAATCTTGGATGGCAAAAAGCTCAAACAAAGAGCCACTCACACCTCTCTCCCTCTCTCCCCAAGAGCACCCCAAAATGAAAGAGCACTCCCACCTCTAGCCAAAAAGTTGGCTGAAAATTCAGCCCCCTCCTCCTATATATAGGCCCTCCGGAAAAGACCGAAGTGCCCCTACACTAGGAGATACAATACAAACCCTCACAGGGGCATTTTGGTCAACACATGAAGTTCTCCATCGGACGGCCGTGCATCCATCGGGCCTTCGCGTCCTCCCAACGCAAGCACCTCGATCATGCCGCGTGTCGCCCGCTTCGAAGCTTCTCGGCGCTCCCGGATCCCGTCTCCGCCCGCCGAGCCTCCGGTCTTGGTTTTGTGGCTCAACCAAGTAACCCCGACGGTTTTGTGGTGAACCGCCGCAAACCCCGCGGACTCGGTGCAGCCTCCACGCCAATCCCACTCATGACTCGGCAGCCACGTCGTCCCGGCTCGGTGTTGGTTTTGTGGCCAAACCAACAAACCGTCGTGCTCGGCTTTGTGGAGCAACCGAGGAACCCGATAGTTTTCTGGTGAACCACCGAAAACCCCGCATGCAAGCTTCGGCCTCACCACGCCAAGCATCGGGCCCGCCAAGCCTTTCACCTCCGGCTCCCGGACGGTCTACTCAGTCTTGCCCCGTTCAATGACTTGGCCACTACCTTGCACCGGCTCCTGTCCACGACTTCGTCTTGCTTTTCTTGCCACTATGCGGCCCGCACTTGATCCCGTTAGGCCACCGGGTCCATCGAGCCGAGCCTACTTGTCTCTCCACTCCTCGAAGGCCACACAGGCTAAGACCTTTCGCGCCCGCTCTTCACCTGTACCAACGCAAATCAAGCCGCAACCTGCACCTGCAATACTCGCCCAAGAGTCAGTCCACACAACGTTGTCAACCACTCCTCACGAGTGCATTGACAACACACCACATAAACATATGAATAACAGACACACAACCGACAACACAACCCGACGAAACACACTCAACACAAAGCCTCAAAACATCCGGTCAATCGCTCATCATATACAAACCAAGGCACATATCAACTTGGTTTCTCAATCTCCCCCTTGATGAGTGCATTGACAAAAGATGGTTTGAAAGCAAAAGGAAAACTCATTCAAGTGCCTAAAAGCCAACAAAAAGCAAACACAAGGCAACTTGAAATGAGAAGAGCTCCAACCAAAGACTCTCGGAACCAAAGGAAGCACAAAGGCTAAACACCACCAAAGAGTCAAGCAATCCACAAGAGCTACAAGCAATCCCGAAAGCCATCAAACCAATTTCAGCTCTTAGCTAAGCACTTGTCAACCGCTCATCACTATCAAATCAAGGTTCATATTAACTTGATTTTCCAAATTTCTCCCCCTTGAGGAGTGGGTTGACAACATGCGAGCACAAAGAAATGGTTTGAGAAAGCAAAGGCCGAACAACTCATCCAAGTGAACGAAAGCCACACAAGGCAAAGAAAAAAAACTTGGCATGAGGGAAACCACAAAGGCCACCACCACTAACAATCTCGGTCCCCAAAGACATGGGCAACGGCTCGACACAACCGAGACAAAAACGCATGATCCCTCAAGAAGAGGCACAAAGGGCTCAACACCGATCATGGACAAACGAAAGCACATGATCCCTCAAGAAGAGGCACAAAGGGCTCAACACCAATCATGTGACGATCGAAAACTCAAATCAACCGCCGGCTCCTCAAGAAGAGGCAAAGGGGCTCAACACCACCGGCAAAAGAGCAAAAGAGCACAAAACTCACAAGCTCCCCCTAAACACATGCACTAGGACCAAAGAGCATACAAAGCTCACCCTAAATATATGTGATAGAGCAAAGAGCAAAACATCAAAGCACAACTCAGGCAAACAAAGGAAACTCTCCAAAGCTCCCCCTACACAAATGCATACTTACCCTGAAAATGTGCATGCAAACTCAAGTTCTCCCCCTGAACTGAGTATCCCTCTGGATGCCACAAATGTATGTAAATTGAAACATTTTCTCCCCCAAAAACAACTTTTCCCCCTTATTAACAATGCATGAATCAAGGCAATTTTCCAAAAGATTTAACTACTAGCTTCTCAAATATACAAAGAGCACTATAAAATGCTACAAGTGAGATAATGAGCAAGCAAGATAGTTCATAGTTCCATAAAAGCATAGCCATCAAGATAGTAAAGCTATATAGGCATAAGACAAAGGCATGATCAAATTAAGCACTTTTGTGAAAAAATTTCCCTCTCAAGAGCAAGGATCTAAACATGAGCAAAACATGCCAAAGTGAATCTAAATCACACAAACTTCATGCTAGGTCACATATCCTCATCACAAGATTATTACAAACACCCATAAGCATCTCATGTCATGTTAATGCCACCGAGCCATGTGTCTACTTCTTAAAATGAGACTTCTCATGGTAGACAACATGCTACGGTTTAGCACCCAAATTATTGCAATTTTAAAGAATTTTATGACATGGAACAAGTGAGAGCATAACTTCAAGCAAAGCATTTCATACCAATTTCATTTTTCAATTTTAAGATCAAAATGGTACATGAAGTGCCTTTGCGGCAAAAAGAAGCTTATGCTCCCCCACAAGGTATCACATGGGCTAAACATTCATAATGACAAATGGGTCTTTGACCCCAAGTGAAAAGCACATGATATCCAAGCACAAATTAAGCATGATGTAGACCACCAAAGCACACTAAGATCATGCAAGGCCTTAAAACCCACAAGAGAGAGCCTATCCTAACATTTTTCAAAAATAGCCATCTCAACATGCATATATAGCAAAACTATCAAGAGCATAGCTATCCATCACCAAATCATATCAAACATGCTCAAAAGCTCACAAATAGCATATCATAGTGTTCATGGCATATAGGAGAAGCTCAACCTACCATGCATATGATACAAATGCAACAAAGGTAGATAAGTACATCAAATGCAACATGATATATGACACAAATGCAATGCAAAATGCATAGGGAGACATGGAACTTGACTTGACACCAAGAAAGCCCACGAGGGGACACACCAACCAAGAACCGCTCCAAGCGAGAGAAGAGCCACCAAAGGTCCCTATTGAGTACCATAGAAAAAGATACCAATTGCAAGACCACCAAAGATCCCAATTGAGTACCATAGAAGGGATACCAATTGAATGATCACAAATGGCTACCAAAAGCCACAACACTCCTAAAAACAAATTCCCCCTTCGAATGAAGCCAAGCTCCCCCTCAACCGGACACAACTAACAAAGCAAAAGCTAGGAAAAGAAAGAGTAAAAGAGAAGCTCTAAAACCAAACAAAAAGGGAGAAAGCCAAAACAAGACACAAACCACAACCCGAAGACAAGGCAAGCCCGAAACCCAACGCAAGCTCAAAACATGCTACACAATGCATTGACAATACCAATCAAGATAAATAAAGCATTGTAACATGATTCCACATATATGAATAAGCATGGGCTAGCAAGCATGTCAACAAGGTACAACCCTATACAAGGATACTAAAACAAAAAGATACCAAAGAACAACATGCCAAACAAAATACAAGAACTAAAGGCATGACACAACTTCATTTGGATCAACCACCAACATATATTACAAAGCTAGCATGACAAGATATACATGGGGGACAAACATGCTAACAAGAAAGGTACCATCAAGCTAGACAAAATGATATGGATGAACAACATGACATATCCAAGCAATCAACCATAAAGCATGACATGATGTTCATAAATATCATCCACCATAATATCATACAAAGATAGCAAGATAGATATGCAAGATCACAAAGCTATCATGAACAAGGTGGCTAGCCTACCATGGTTTACACACAAGCATGACATAAGTATATACAAGTGAGAACAAGGGGAAAGGAAAACTCACTATACATGTGTACAAAAGCTTTCAAAAGCCGTCCAAAGCGGTGTGGAGAACCATCTTGTCTTGATCACTTCACGGGCAAAGATCAAGTACCATCCAACTCATGTTCTCCAACCGCGTCTCCATACCTACACACAAGGAGACGAAAAAGACCGAGCCTTGGATCCCAAAGGGTTAGCAAGCACATACTTGGGAATCCAATGCTTGGTCACACGGGTAAGCGATGCACTCAACTTATCATGTGGGTTAGCATGATGCAAATGCCGGTTCGAATGAAAAGGCTTTCGAACACCCTTAGAACCATGCCTCAAAGGAGCCACTCGCGAAGAAAGTCGAGTGCTACCACAAGCAAAAAGGCAAAGATCCTTCGGGATCGTAGGAGAAGAACCAACACAAGCACCACGGGAAGCATATCGCGGACCAACACAAGAAACACTAGAAGCATGTCCACGAGCATGGCCTAACTCACTAGAAAGAGTGTCATAAAACCCATCCACAAATCGTACCTTCTTAGGCTCACAAGTGTTCATGCCATGAAAAGGGATATGAACAACCAAAGGCCTAGAAGCACCTCCTCGTCGTATTTTCCTTGCCCGGCGGTAGCAAAAACTCTCTTGATGCCCATCCTTCCCACAATGAGAGCAATGGTACAAAGGCCTATCGGGAGGCACGGTCCGAGTGGATGAATCACCATTCTCTTGTAAGTGGGAAGTCCCTTGGGACTTAGAGCAAGAAGCATCAACCCCAACATCCAACTTGGTGCCCACATTAGAATCACACGTGCCATGAGAAAGGCTACGTGGCTTCTTAAAAGCTTTGGCACGCACACGTCGCTCGTGCTTGACACGGCGAAAGCAAAACTCAACGGTATGCCCATCCTTCTTGCAAAAGGTGCATTGGAACCTCGGCTTGGGAGTATGAGTTCCAAATATGTGGGAGGCACCCTTGCCATTCAAATTACCTTGGGCAATACCAGAAGATCCACCAAGCTTAGGAATAGCTATGGGAGAGCTATCCAAAGCACCACCACATGTGCCACCATCCAAAGATTCATGCTCAAGAGAGGAAGTCAACTCCGGTTGAGAAGAAGCAAATGTAAAAGCATCAACATCGGAGTGACAAGAAATGCAAGAATCCAAACCCTTTGCACAAAGACTCTTGCACCTTGTGCGCAAAGCCTCATTTTCAAATTTGAGGCTCTCACAAGTACCACATGTCATATTTCTCAAATTCTCAATTTCCGCCTCAATGCATCTAGCATATGTGGTACGCAAGAGTTCATTCTCTTTCTCAAGGTTGGCACTCATCTCATCATGCACAACCAACTTGGCACTCATATCATCGTGCATTTTCTTTAAAGCCAAAACTTCACTTTCCAAATCAATGCATGAAGTGCAAATGAGACCACATGAACAAGTATCATCATTTACATCAACCAAAGCATCATCATCATCACAAGAAGTATGGCAAGCATCAACATCAATGAGCAAAGAGCATTTGTAACAAGGCATGAATTTCATATTACAAATTTCAGCCCTAGCATGCTCAAGATCATCTACACAAGTGGTGTGAGTCAATTTTAATTGATTAATTTCAGCAAGCAAAGACTCACAAGAAACACATGGTAGAGAAGCATTTGACTCTAACAAAGAAATCTTACTCCTAGCCTTAACAAGATCATCATCCAAAGCAATACAAGAATTGCAAGGCATGGAAGCATTGGATTTCAACAAGTCAATTTCAGATTTCATGTTAGCAAGAGCCATATCAACTTCATCACTCAAGGCATCACATGATTTGCAAGGCAAAGAAGCTTTGAGATTTAACACCTTAATTTCAGATTTCAAGCATGCAATGGAAGCAATCAAAGCATCATTCTTAGCATGCATGGTGTTACAAGAAGTGCAAGAATTCAAAGCACAAGACTTCCAATGAGCCATACCACATTTCAACCTAGCAAGAGAGCATTTCATGTTCTCATTCTTCCTACGCAAGGCATCACACAAATCTCTGTTTCTCCTATGCAAATCTCCACAATCATGCTCACAATCATCCAACCTATTGCATAGGATCAAGATAACTTTGGCAAGTGTACCTTGCTTCATGCCTCTTAGCTTGTGGTAGAGCTCGCCTTTCTTGATGTCACCATCTTGATAGTCCTCGATGAGAGACATCATCTTCTCCACTCCGGCTTCTACCTCAACCTCCACACTCCTCCTACTCAACGAATCACAAGGAGAAGAGCTTGGTGCCATACTCAAAGCACCGGTTAGGATTAGCCAAAAACAAGCTCAAATCACGCAAACCAAATCCGCAAGCAAAAGCACCCTTTTCTCTGTCGCCCTATGGATCCTAGACTTGTTAGAGTCACACGAATCCGCAACCGGCTCTGATACCAATTGAAGGACCGGATTGGCGACCAGAGAGGGGGGGAGTGAATGGGAGCCGATAAAAATTCTTTCTCAAAAGAACTCGGCCTATATCCCAATCGCAACTCCGAGGGTCACACACGAACAAGCGGAAGCACACACAAACCTCTCTCGAGACCTTAGGAACAAAGATTGAAAGGCTAGGAAGCAAAGCGGAAGCAAGCACGAAAGAACTCGAGCAACAAAGAGGAAGGCTGAGACCTACCGGGTCAACCGGCACAAGTGACCGGGTCACCCTGAGCCTTCCAGAGCCGCACCGGGTCACCCGGGCACAAGTGTCCGGGTCAACCTACCCCCTTCGGGTCACCCTGCACGAGTGACCGGATCACCCGGGACAGCCCAGAAAACTGCCCGCGAATTCGCCCCAAACTTTCGATCAATGGATCTCCCAAACCACTTGGAGTCTTGAGATGAAATTTTGGGGAGATGATGAACACCCCAAGGAGAGGATATGCCCCAAAAATTACGGCCTCAAACTCCCTACAACTCCCGGAATTGCAAATCTTGGCCAAGAACACTATGAACTAGGGTTCATCCGAAAAATCAACGAATCGAAGGCCAAATCCGGTGTTTGAGGGGTCAAGATCATCCACAAAGAGGCACAAGGCACTCACCCATGATCCCCTCAAAGAAATCCGGAGAGAAACGCCCTCAAATCGACGAATCGAGCGATGAACGAAAAACCTTCAAAAATACCTCCGAAAATCGCAGAAAAAGAAAAACGTCGGGAGCAAAGGATTTGGCACGAGATTGAGAAGGAAGATTTCACTATGAATATCTTAGCCAAATCCGGTTACAAGCCACTCACAAGAATCACAAATCTTGGATGGCAAAAAGCTCAAACAAAGAGCCACTCACACCTCTCTCCCTCTCTCCCCAAGAGCACCCCAAAATGAAAGAGCACTCCCACCTCTAGCCAAAAAGTTGGCTGAAAATTCAGCCCCCTCCTCCTATATATAGGCCCTCCGGAAAAGACCGAAGTGCCCCTACACTAGGAGATACAATACAAACCCTCACAGGGGCATTTTGGTCAACACATGAAGTTCTCCATCGGACGGCCGCGCATCCATCGGGCCTTCGCGTCCTCCCAACGCAAGCACCTCGATCATGCCGCGTGTCGCCCGCTTCGAAGCTTCTCGGCGCTCCCGGATCCCGTCTCCGCCCGCCGAGCCTCCGATCTTGGTTTTGTGGCTCAACCAAGTAACCCCGACGGTTTTGTGGTGAACCGCCGCAAACCCCGCGGACTCGGTGCAGCCTCCACGCCAATCCCACTCATGACTCGGCAGCCACGTCGTCCCGGCTCGGTGTTGGTTTTGTGGCCAAACCAACAAACCGTCGTGCTCGGCTTTGTGGAGCAACCGAGGAACCCGATAGTTTTCTGGTGAACCACCGAAAACCCCGCATGCAAGCTTCGGCCTCAGCACGCCAAGCATCGGGCCAGCCAAGCCTTTCACCTCCGGCTCCCGGACGGTCTACTCAGTCTTGCCCCGTTCAATGACTTGGCCACTACCTTGCACCGGCTCCTGTCCACGACTTCGTCTTGCTTTTCTTGCCACTATGCGGCCCGCACTTGATCCCGTTCGGCCACCGGGTCCATCGAGCCGAGCCTACTTGTCTCTCCACTCCTCGGAGGCCACACAGGCTAAGACCTTTCGCGCCCGCTCTTCACCTGTACCAACGCAAATCAAGCCGCAACCTGCACCTGCAATACTCGCCCAAGAGTCAGTCCACACAACGTTGTCAACCACTCCTCACGAGTGCATTGACAACACACCACATAAACATATGAATAAAAGACACACAACCGACAACACAACCCGACGAAACACACTCAACACAAAGCCTCAAAACATCCGGTCAATCGCTCATCATATACAAACCAAGGCACATATCAACTTGGTTTCTCAATGGCGACGCCTATGAGTACGACTACATCTCTTTATGCGGACGAGGAAGGTGAGCATGTGGACCAGAAGGAGTACCGTAGTATGATCGGGTCACTCTTTTACTTGACGGCGACGAGGCCGGACATCCAGTTCTCGGTATGTCTGTGCGCTCGTTTTCAAGCGTCTCTAAGGACTTCGCATCGGCAAGCGGTCAAGCGCATATTCAGGTATTTGCGACACACTCCCGACTTCGGCCTTTGGTACTCTGTGTCTTCTTCTTTGGCGCTTCATGGTTTTTCAGACGCGGATTTTGCCGGGTGTCGGTTGGATAGGAAGTCCACTTCTGGGACTTGCCAGTTCCTGGGTTCTTCTTTGGTGTCTTGGTCTTCCCGCAAACAGTCGAATGTTGCTCAATCCACTACCGAGGCAGAGTATGTGGCCGCAGCTAGTTGTTGCTCTCAGCTCCTTTGGATCACATACACCATGAGTGACTTTGGTGAGGAGTATACCCATGTCCCACTTCAATGTGGCAGCACCAGTGCCATAAGCGTTGCAAAGAACCCAGTGCTCCATTCCAAAACCAAGCACATAGAAGTGAGGTATCATTTCCTGAGAGACAATGTAGAGAAAGGGAAGATAGCCTTGATCCATGTACCTACACATGACCAACTAGCCGATATTTTCACCAAACCCCTAGATCAAGCAACTTTCACTCATTTGCGGGGGGAGCTTGGTGTGTGTTTGATTTCTTGAGTTGGTGTGTGGGAGCTCCTTTGTAGCATATGTATAGCTTTCCTTTGTGCATTTCTTGCATTTGGCATGGTATATGTAACATGATGTATAGGCATCTTTGTATCTTAGGTTGCATGCATTTTGTATCATATGCATTGTTTAGGAAAAGCTTCTCCTATATACATTATTCACCATGGTATGATATGTATGTCCTTGTGATCTAGTTTGGTAAGCTATGGTTAGTTTGGCTTAGCTCTTGATAATCTTGGTTTATATCCATGGTTGATGGCTATGTTTTTGAAAAATGTCACATGTATGCTCTCTTGTGAGTAAATACCTTTATATGATCTTGACATGTTTTAGTGGCTTGGCTATGCTTAATTTGTGGTTGGATAGCTTATTTTGATCATATGGGGCCAAAGGCTCATTTGCCATCATGAATGTTTAGCCCCCATGCTTGATCTTGTGGAGGGGCATAAGTTCCTTTTTGTCGCAAAGACATTTCATGTACCAATTTCAAATCTGAAAATGAAATGTAAATTGCTTGGAAAATGTGCTTCCATGTCATATGTGCTAATTTTAATTTGCTTTGGGTGCTAAACTGTTGCATGATGCCTACCAATGAGAAGTCTCATATATAGAAGTAGGCACATGGCTCGGTGGCTTTGACATGACATGAGGTGCTTGTGGGTGTTTATGATGGTCTTATGATTAGAATGGTTGTCCTAGCATGAAGTTTGTGTGGCTTTGCCATTTTGACATGTTTTGCTCATGTTTAGGACTTTGCTCATGAGAGGGTAAATTTTCGCAAAATTGCTCAATTCTATCTTAGCTTCGTCCAATGGTTGTGAAACTTGGTGATCATGAAGTTGATGTCATTACGAAGTTATAGAGTATCTAACTTGCTCATTTGGACATGTGTAGCATCCTATGTTGAATTTTGTCTATTTGAGAAGCTCTAGGTTGCATTTTTTTGCATTTTTGGCTTGATTCATGCATTGTCAACAAGGAGGAGAAGTTTGAGCATGTTTTGGCCTACTGAATGCATCTAGAAGGTTTTCAGGTGGTTTCGAGCCATTTCTGGGCTCTGTTGTGCACCGGTCTGACCGGTTGAGGTCACCGGTCTGACCGGTCAGAGTGCTGGTCCTGTTCACATGTTGAGCATCGGTCTGACCGGTGGTGTCGACCGGTCTGATTGGTCAAAGCTGAGCTGTTGCAGCTGCTCTATTTTGTGAAGTGGTTCGCATGCATTCGTCCAGGGGGAGTTGCATTGGTTCAGGGGGAGCTTGCATGTGCGCAGGGGGAGCTCTTTGTGGTTTTCGAGCTTTGGTTTGATGGTTTGTGCTCTTTGCTGGAGCATGTTTTGTCTCGGATGTGTCGAGCCGTTGCCCTTGCCTAAGGGGTCCGAGACTTGTCTTCTTCAAGTGATCTTGCTCTTTGGCTTTTCTTTGGCTTTCGATCGCTTGTTGGAGTTTCTTTTAGTCGTTTCTTTTCTTTTCCTTTTCTCTTGGTTACCAAAACGTGTGTGTTGTCAATGCACTCATCAAGGGGGAGATTGAGAGCCATGTGTGGTTCCAGGACTGGTGGATGGTCGCTTCCTGGTGTGATGAGTGATTGACAACGTGGTGTGGACTGATTCGTGGTTAAGTATTGCAGGTGCAGGTTGCGGCTTGACTGGTGTTGGTGCAGGTGAAGAACAAGCGCGAAAGGTCGTTGCCGGTGAGGCCTCCAGGTGTGGAGAAGACAAGTAGGCTTGGTTCGAGGGACCCGGTGGCCAACGGAGTCAAGTGCGGGCCGCATGGTGGCAAGAACGGCAAGATGAAGTCACGGACGGTTTCTTGGTTGAGCCTCAAAACTAAGGTCGAGCCGGGACAACGTGGGAGCCGAGTCATGAGTGGTGATTGGCGGAGGCTACACCGAGTTCGCGGGGTTTCCGGTGGTTCACCAGAAAACCACTGGGTTCCTTGGTTGATCCACAAAGCCAAGACCGAAGAACCAAAGACGGAGGTGCAGCAGCATCGGACCGGTGTGACCGGTGGGTCTGACCGGTCTGACCGGTGTGCGATGACGCAGTCCGGAATCTTCGAAGCGGAGGACACGCGTCGGGATCGCAAGGCTTGCGTCGAGGCTAAGCAAGTTTGCGGTCGCTGGGCATCCGTCCGATGGAGCGAAGACAAAGATTTCCGAATTCGCCCTTGAGGGGCATGTATCCCTAGTTAGCTAGTAAGGGTATTTCATCTTTCGGTTGCCTCCATATAACCCAAGTGGTGAGAGGATGGCAGCCATCTCTTGGAACCCTAGCTCATTTGGTTTTCCTATTTTCCCTTCCTATTTTCCTTAGGATTTTCATAGGACTAGCTTGAGAGCTTCATGGTGAGATCTTGTGAGAGGGAAGGATGATCGGGCGGCAAGCTAGACCTTGGATGAACCTCTTTGGTATGTATAGATGATTCGGCGTGGTTCCTCAAGGCTTGGATGTGTCTTTCCCGTTTCTCCTTTTTGGTGATTTTCGGAGGCTTTTCTTCGCGAATTTCTTGTGGCGGTTTTGAGACCTTTCTCTTTGGGATTTGGTGGGGGATGTATGCATGAACCCCTCATGGTTCTTTTCCGTTTGATTCCCCTCCCAAATCCGTGAGTAAAGGGGCTCAATTTTGGTGTTTTCGTTGTCCT
This sequence comes from Cenchrus fungigraminus, assembly GCA_036936925.1. Lineage (NCBI taxonomy): Eukaryota > Viridiplantae > Streptophyta > Magnoliopsida > Poales > Poaceae > Cenchrus > Cenchrus fungigraminus. Next base: position 84,733,615 of record CM072771.1, on the reverse strand, counting down.
AAGGTTAGTGGTGTTCTTGGCGAAAATCCTTCGATTCCTCTTGATTCAACGAGTTTTGGTGGACCATAACTTGGCTATGGAGTACCCATAAGGTGTTCCTACTATCCCCAAAGTCTTGTGCGAATCCGTGGAGCGAATCGGGAGATCGGGAGTTGGATTTGGAGGAGTTGACCCGCGGGCGCTGTTCATCCCGAGCTGCCCAGGCGTGACCGGTCTAACCGGTGCTCTTGACCGGTCTGACCGGTGCGAGCCCTTGGTGGGATTTGTCTCGGGGAACAGCCTTGTCCGTGTGGTTTTGTCCCGTGGTCCTGCTGGTCAGTTCTTGGCGTGTTTGGAGCTGGTTTGCTAGGTTTTGTGAGGGATTCTTCTTCCTTGCAGGTTGTGTTTCGGAGGTGGTTTTTGTTCTAGGGTCTAGAGGACTCACTGTGGCTTCCCGGAACATTTGCTGTGCGGCTGCTGTAGCCACTGGCCTGACCGGTGTCACCGGTCTGACCGGCGCAGGCCATCGGTCTGACCGGTGTAGCACAGGTAGAAAGTCGTGCAAGTTTCCGCTGTGTGTGTTGGTGAGTTTTGGTTCAGAAGGTTGTGTGTTGGTTCCTAGGACCAGTAGTACTCAAGTGGCTACGTGGTCTTGACCAACTTGGGTAGTTGAGCCGAAGACGTGCTTGGTTGTCAAGTTCGTCTTGTTGGAGTTTCAATCTCCTCCGAGAAGAATTTTTATCAGCTCCAATTCACTCCCCCCTCTCTGGTTGCCAGTTTCGGTCCTTCAGACCATTAGGGAGAGTTATGGCCCGCTCTACTACTGTAACTATGCGGGCTGTTGGTCTTCTGTATATCTTTGTAAAGGCTTCATAGTGGACCCCTAGCCACTCACGGAAGTGTTTAAGGGTCTGATCAACCCGGGCAACATGGTGAACATGAGCCGTGGTGAAAGTGTACAACCTTTGCAGAGTTAAAACTGATCGATCAGCCGTGCTCACGGTCAAGAGCGGCCTGGACCCTCACATGATAAGTGAACTTGAAGATGAAATTAAATCATGGTTTTATATGGTTTGAGATAATGTTTTCTAAATGCTTCATTTTGGGATGGTATAAACTTGCACCTAGTAAATATGCGCTTGCTAATAAAATTTGACCAACTTAAAATGCTAACCACTGCAAAACCTTAGCCTATCCTTGATAGCCTTGCATTTCCCCCCACTTGCTGAGCTCCAACCATATGTGTGCTCACCCTTGCTTAAGCGCTGTTCAGAGGAGAACACTGGGGAGGAGTACTTCAGCGACTTCGATGAGTTCTGAGGCCTGCGTTTCCCCCAGTCAGATGCCTGTGGAGTTGAAGACGGAGTTGCGTCGTCATAGTTATCGATGTTCGTGTAAAGACCTTCGTGTCTATCTATGAGTGTAATAAAAGTTAATAAACCACTTCTTGTACGTTTTTGGGCATTGTTTCTGATATTACACTCATTATGTCTATCATATGTGTGAAATTCTGATCCTGGCACACATATGAGATGCATTCAGTTTTCTTCGAAAAAACGGGTGTGACAGAGAGCTATGCTGACTGTAGGACGCAGCCTTAGATAGAAATGGCCGAAATAAGGACTCACTTTCTAGAAAGCCAAGTCAGCTCTTCAAAAATAAATCTTAAATCCACCTAAAAATCTATCTTGTTTATCCTTTGTTAAAATTGTACCATTTTGTTTTATTCTGCTCTGAGTTCAGCTTTGTTCTATCCGATGGTCGAGATTCAGCCATACGTCAACGGAAGCAACGGAGTGGAGCTGCTCCCATTGGCTGAGCCAGTCGTGAAGGACCCCAGCAATGGTAGTGACAGCGACGATGAAGTCGAAGAGGGTGATGAGTACTACTACGACGGTCCTCGTGAGGGGGATCCGGCCTGTCGCATTCACTCCTCGGAGAATGAGCCAGGCTACTTTCCCTACCTGCTTCGACAGACGCTGCAGGAGTTGGGAAACACGATGAAGCCCCTCGGTACGTCACCCACAGCTGGATTGAGCCACCACTCGGTACCTACTACATGACTTGAGTCCACGTCAGGGCTTTTGAGGAGACTACCAGAGGCTACCCAACGATCAAGGCACACGACTCCACCACACCCCATTCTACCTACGATGCTTCTATCAGTAATGCTGCAAGAAGGGCTCTGTGGTCTCTTCGTTCCAGGCACCACCATGAGCTGAATATCAGTGACTTCCGTCACGTTCCTCGACGCACCAGTGGCACTGAGCATACAGTGGTTCAAGTTGGATATCACGGGGAGAATCACCTCAACATCCTCGTTCAGGTCGCTGCAGGACTTAACACCGACCTGGAGGTTGCTACTGTTGAGTTGGACCAGACCCACGGGATGCTGAAGGAAGCCTACGCCAAGATCGCGCAGTTGGAGGCTGAGCGCGACGGCAGGGAGCCACCAGAGCAGCCCGCCGAGATTCCTTGCACTGCGGTGTCACCACCCCACAAGAGGCTCCGCTACGGCTCATCCATCGCGACCACCGGTCTTCTTGAGTAGACTACCTACCTTTTGAGTTGATCGATAGATCCGTTCCTGCGAGGACGTATGCGATGTAATAATGCTTTGTTGGGTGAAAACATGTTTGATTTGGATCTTTGTAATGTTTGGAATGCTTTATGGAGTGATGGCCATAAGAGCATCAATAAAATAATTAAGTTAAATTTAAGTCTTTACCCCCTGTTCTTCTATTTATCTTCATCAGTTCAACTTCTTATCTGAAATACCTTTCCCTAACAATCAGATGGTAAACACCAGGTCAGGAGGAGGATAGGACGTTTCGCCTGTGATACGTGCTCACATCGCTAACCAGCGAAATCCAGTACCACATAACCCAGTAATGGATCCAACAATGCAACAATTCCTAGCAGCCCAGACACAGTTGTTACAAGCACTCACAGCTACTGTTCAGAATATGCAAGCTCAACAGAACCAGCCAGTACCTCAAGCACCTCCGCCACCCACAAACAAACATAGAGAGTTCATGAGTCACCACCCACCTACCTACTCCCATTCAATGGAACCCCTCAATGCTGATGATTGGCTTAAGACTATTAACAAGAAGCTGGATATAGTACAATGCAATGATCGTGAGAAAGTCTTGTACGCTTCAGCATGCCTGTAGGGCACAGTAGCTGATTGGTGGGATACGTATACCGTCACAAATGCTGCTCCTAACACCATTACCTGGTAGGAGTTCCAGGAGAGTTTTCGTACACATCACATCCCAGCTGGTGTGATAAAGCTCAAGTAGAAGGAGTTTCTCGCTTTGAAGCAGGGCAACATGTCTATTAGTGAGTACCGAGATAAGTTCACTCTGATGTCTCGTTATGCTCCAAATGAAGTTGACACAGACCCAAAGAGGCAAGAACGTTTCTTGGATGGTCTCATTGGGCCACTCAACTAGCTCCAGAGTCACACTTTCCCTAACTTCCAGACTTTGCTAGACAAGGCCATAGGCTTGGAAAACAAACGTACGGAACTTGTTGAACGCAAGCGCAAGTTTCAGTCTCAGGGACAATCTAGCCGCAACACTCGCCCCCATTTCAATTCATCACAAGGTTCTCAGTTCCACTCTCGTGAACAAGGCAGAAGTTATCAAGAGAATTAGCAGTTTCAGTGCTCATTTCAGGAACCTTAAGATTTCAACCAAGTGACACCACGTGCTCCAAATCCTTCTTAGAATCGCTCAGGTGCACCGGTGAGGAACAACACCCCCAGTTCGACCTAGTGGTTGTTTTAACTGTGGAGAATTGGGACACAATGCCAGTATTTGTCCCCAACGCAATATGCAGATACCTCAGAAAGATAATGGTCAGAGGCCCGGACAGCCATCGTCTCAAGTACGCACTGGGAATCCAAATTCTCAAGGTAACAGAGGCCAACAGAACTACATGCGTGGTAGGGTGAACCACGTGATAGCTGAAGAAGCCCAAGGGGCTAAGGATGTTGTGCTTGGTACGTTCCTTATCAACTCTATACCTGCAACAGTTTTATTTGATTCTGAGGCATTGCATTCATTTATTACTGGACAATTCGTGGCAAAGCATGATGTGCCCATGAGTTCTATGAAGACACATTTGCTAGTTGGTTCCCCAATTGGTGAAATGAAATCCACCCATGTATCCCCATAGGTCAATCTTAAAATCAGAGAGATAGATTTTCAAGCTGACTTAGTAGTTCTAACGTCTAGTGGAATAGATGTGATCCTTGGAATGGATTGGTTAGGCAAACATGATAGAATTATTCTGTGTGCCAAGAAATCGGTGCTCTTAACCAGCCCGCAAGGAGATAGGATTGAGTTTGTTGCTACTACCAGCCTAAGGAAGAAGGAAAACTGAATCAAGATCAGTGGACGATATTCAGGTTGTGTGCGAGTGCCCCTAACGCCTTTAAAGATCAGCTTGTATTAGAATCTTCTCAAGTTGTTTTCCAATCTCTCTGAATCTCAGGACGAGATTCTTTTTAAGGGGGTAGGATTTGTAACACCCTAAAATTCCATCACATTAAAATGATAGAAATATGGTTACATTTTATTTCTAAGGATTTAATAATTTGACTAAATAAATTTGCCTTTTAAATATTAAATAATATTTAAATAATTTAGAATCACCCAAGTGTTTGTGAATCATATTTTGGTTTGCATTTGTTTTGTTTGATGTGTGTTAAAAAAAAGAGAAAGTTCAAGTCCTAAAACCCACCCTAAACCTTTCCCTTCCCTCCCTATCTCTCTTTTCCGCGGCCGAGCTCCATCTTTCTTCTTTTCTTTTTCCCCGACCGGCCAGCCAACTCGAGTGGGCCGTCGCCTTTTCCCGGCCCATCAACCTCCGCTGGCCCATCTGCCCCTCCCCTCTCTCCCAGCCACTGACCGACGGGCCCCGCTTGTCGGATCCACCCCTACCTCCTGCCGCCCGCTCCTCCCCGTGGCCGTGCGCTGCCCGCCGCCATCCCAGCGCCCTCCCCTCTCCCTCGCTCTTCCCCTCCCTCCACTGAGTGCACATGAATGCGCATAGCACACTCGTGCGCCGCCCCGTCCCCTTCCCCTTCCGAAACCGCCACCCACCGAGCTCCATCGTGGTCATTCATGGCAGCCACCGAGTCCACCACCGAGCACCGCCTTGCCGGCCCTTCCCCTAGCCCTCTCCACCCTATAAAAGGAGGAGACCGAACCTTGCTTCTCCCGCACCTCTCCACCGGGCTCCTCCTCTCTCCTCACTCGCGCAGCGTGCGGCCCGAAGCTGCGCCATCTGCCAGAGCGCTGCCGTCGTCGATCTCCTTCTCCGCTGCTTCTCCCGCCTCTCCAAGCCCCTAAGTAAGTTCGAAAGATCCCTAGGATCATTTTGGTTCCTTTTCCGTTGAGTTTGGTGCATGGGAGCTTGGGATCGAGCACGCGCCGGCGAGCTCGCCGCCGCGCGCCGCCTAGCCGCCGGAAGCCGTTGCCAGCCGTCCGATCGCAGATCGACGGCCCAGATCCGCCCAAACCCCGGGTCAAACTTTCAAGTAACAGTCAACCCAGGGTCTCCGCCGCCACTTTACAAAAAGGCCCCTGTAGTTTCATATATCACAAATATACCCATTCACCTATATGAAACCCTTGCAGTTAGGTCCTGAGTTTTCTGTTTAGGCCCCTAACATACTCGGTTTCTTCTACCCGCGGTCCAACCTTGCTCTTTTGTGTTATAAACCTCCGGTTTATATTCATAATTAGGTTTAGGACCCTAGTTTCTTGCAGATAAGCCCCTGGAAGTTAGTTTTCTTCACAATCTAGCCCATAAATCTTGTTTAAGCTATATCTTTTGCGTCTTTTATCCGTTTTAGGCGTTTTTGGTGTTCTTGCAATTGTCTCTTAGTGCTCGTTAGTTTTAGAAGCTTGTTTTAGTGTTTTTCAATGTTTGGTGTATTGTTTTTATTTATTGTATGATTTTTGGTGTGCGCGTAGATATCGTGCCAGTGGGTACTGAGCTTCCGATCGTGGATCAAGAGCATCTTTTTGAAGAAGAACCTCAGTTTTTAAGCCAGGAAGGCAAGTGAATTTCCTCCCCCAACATATTCTACTTTGTCCCACATAACTTGCATAATAACTAAAATTTACATTTAATTGTTGCTATGCATAATTTGATGGGAAATTACCTTTTTAAGGACATGACTAGATTTTATCCCTATTACCTTGAACAACAGGTTTTAAATAAATGTTTTGGGATAGATAATGCTTAGTTGCTATACCTTGGGATGGTTGAAATGAAACTTTACAAAAGATGAATGATGAGCAAGATTTGGTGAACTTTGGTAATAACAAGATCATATGAATTAATTGGAACATGGAGAACCACCCAGGAAAACAGTGCAACCACAGTCCATATGGCTCTGGCTTAGCCAATTAATTAGGTGTGTGGAAATATCTGACAGCCTTATCCGAAAGGAGTAGAGGGGGTCAGAGTTGAAGGGGTATAGCCCGGTCCTCTTGTGGTAGCAGCCTTTGCTAAGGTGCTGACCATTAGGGAGGGTTATGGCCCGCTCTGCTACTGTAACTATGCGGGCTATTGGTCTTCTGCATATCTTTGTAAAGGCTTCATAGTGGACCCCTAGCCACTCACCTCGGAAGTGTTTAAGGGTCTGATCAACCCGGGCAACATGGGGAACACGAGCTGTGGTGAAAGTGTACAACCTCTGCAGAGTTAAAACTGATCGATCAGCCATGCTCACGGTCAAGAGCGGCCTGGACCCTCACATGATAAGTGAACTTGAAGGTGGAATTAAATCATAGTCTTATATGGTTTGAGATAATGTTTTCTAAATGCTTAATTTTGGGATGGTATAAATTTACACCTAGTAAATAGGCGTTTGCTAATAAAATTTGACCAACTTAAAATGCTAACCACTGCAAAACCTTAGCCTATCCTTGATAGCCTTGCATTTTCCCCCCACTTGCTGAGCTCCAACCATAAGTGTGCTCACCCTTGCTTACCTGCTGTTCAGAGGAGAACACTGGGGAGGAGTACTTCAGTGACTTCGATGAGTTCTAAGGCATGCATTTCCCCCAGTTAGATGCCTGTGGAGTTGAAGACGGAGTTGCGTCGTCATAGTTATCGATATTTGTCTAAAGACCTTCGTGTCTATCTATGAGTGTAATAAAAGTTAATAAACCTCTTCTTGTACATTTTTGGGCATTGTTTCTGATATTACACTCATTATGTTTATCATATGTGTGAAATTTTGATCCAGGCACACATATGAGATGCATTCAGTTTTCTTCGAAAAAACAGGTGTGACAATTTCATAAAACATGGATGAAGAAAAACTCACTACTAACGAATACTTTACATTATTATGAACCTAACGCAACTTGAACGGATTAAAACGGAACGAAAACGTGTAATCTATGGCTCAAACAAGGTGCAAGGACCTAACTGTGATTACTGAAGATCTTGGAGGGCTAACAGAGAAGATCTGCAAGACACATTGAATAGTGCTCGCGATTAGATCTAAGAGCAGGGTCAAAATTGCAGAAGGCTCGTGATGGATCTGTTCGAAGGAATCTAATCTAAACAGGGGTCTTTCTGAAGATTGGTCAAGACACAAAAGAACTTAAGAAGATTATAGGATTACACTGGGATCTAATCGCAAAAGTGGCAACTTCATCTTCTTCCTCTGGTTTAGGGGCGGACGGCGGCTCTGCCGGCTCCAATTGCCGGCGACTCGGGCAGCTAGGGGCTCGGGCGGTTGTTGCAGGAGATGGAGAAGAGGAAGGGGGTTACGGACACGTGCTCACCAGCGATGGGGAAGAAGGAAGGCGGCCGGATTTCGGCCCAGCGGCGGGGAAGCAAGGCACGGCCAGCGCAGTCTTCACGGGTGGCGGCGGCGGCTTGTCAAGAAGCTAGGGCACATGAGGAAACAGAAATAGATGTGAAAAGAGAGTCCAAGACGGTTTGTAGCTTGCTGTTTATAGGCCACACGTGGGGATCGGTTGAGTTGTTGGCATCCGCATGTGGAGTCCTGCTCGGATTTGTCTTGCGTTCCCAAGAGAAGAAACGTGACGATGACTTGAGGAATAAGGCAAGCAAGACATCGTGAAAATGATAACCGGCGAGCTTGGCAGCGAGGTGAAGATGGAACAGGACAAAAATTAAACTTGACTTTGGTCTGAGAAGGGAGCAACGACAGGAAGAAAATAAATAGATGAAAATAATGGGAAAGGAATAATGAAAGATGGTGCAAGTAGATTTGGATAGCTACAGATATTGTTGTATAGAATTTTTGAAAAGGTAACGAAAGTAGCAAAATGCTCAAATGATATAGTAAACTAAAGATTGATGGAGGAGTTCAAATAAAATATTTGAAGCTCATGAGAAAGATTACAGAGGTTTCTGATGAAATAGATTTAGCTTAAGGGGAAAAAGAATAAATTTCCACAAAGAGTCAGAAATTTCTCAGAAGGTCTTGGTCAGCATCTAACACCTTTTAAAAACCTTTTGCACTCATAAACACCGAGATGCATCGGCATGAATGCAACACTCACATAACCAATTTATTTGTTTCAGAAAAACGAACAAATGCTTTTCCTATACTATATTTTCTGTAAAGAAAATAAATTGTGGAAAATTTTTGAAGTTATGAGAAAATTGTTGTTTAATTGTTCTTTCTATTCACATCCTGAAATTCGGAAATTTCAGGGTGTGACAGTTAGGAGCCATATGTCTCTCCATCGCTGGTCGTTGCGGGGGCCGGGGATTCGCGCACGTGCCTTGCGCTGAGCCCGCATGAACTGCGGTGATCTCTGAGTCTCCGACTTCTCCAACTCCAAGTCGCCGAACACGGCAGCATCCAGGTGCTACCCCCAATCTTCAGTAAGGCAGTAGTCCCTCACTCCCTTCACTCTGTCTTTTCACATCTAAAATTCTGGAGTCTGATGTCGCATCTAAATTTCTGTAGTCTGGACAAGAAAACAATTATTTTTCTTGGAATTAGTTTGTTCATAAACATTCTGCTTTGTTGGTCACTAGACAGTAAATGCTGGATGTTTCGTAGCCTGTAAAATTAGAGTTGTTGTGCAGTTGTCCTAACTAGCTACTTGTGGGGAGGAATATATTCAAAGGATTTTGAAGCTCTTGAAAGATATGAGAGGAATGGATCTCAGTCACACCTACAAATGCGTAAAAGAAACACCTGTATATTAGTGAGTGTTGTTTATGCCTGATTAATAATTAGTACATCTATGACATATATACGTACATATGGTGTGATTTCGTATATCCATATATCATGTCTCAGTGTATTTTCTGAATGAAAAAAGCATCTGTTTTCCTATATGCGTGTTTGAGTATAGATTCAGCAGTTCCAGGTGCACTCAGGAGTTGATTGCTTTAGTATGTCAGTTTTCCTCACACAATGTTAGGATGTTTTCAGAATTAGCAATTACACCCATTGTCTGTGTGATATAATTAAGGGTTAATTGGATATATGCCATTGCAGTTTGCACGGTTTGGAGATATGTCGAGAATGGGATGGTTCCATAGCCACGATTTTAAGGTTTGTGAGTTTATAATTATCTTCTACTATTTCCGATAGCAATGTTTGCTCCGTGTAACTGTCTGCTCACATATTTATAAAGGTTACTATAGGATGTTTCATCTATTATTTGATTCCTCTTGTGTTAATTAAATGCTTTTGAAATATCAATAGATAGCCTTCCTATTAGTACTTCCTAAGGATGATTTTAAATCCGCATTAATCACTTTCGAAATAGTAGTCATGTGATGGAAGTAGAAGCTCTACTATCTGATTTAATTAATTATTTTGGTTATCAACAGTATTACATGGATAGAGACTACAATCTGAAGGCATGTTTTACCTCAATGATCTGAGGTAGCTCAATGTCAGAACCTGATTAAACTTATTAAACTGGCCATTGCTAACTCTTTAGGCGAAACTATTAGTATGGTAGGCATACCAGCATGCTTGATCAGTTTTAGTATGGCAGTCTGATCTGTGATACCCCCTCCCCCTCTAAGATTTGATAACAATGGAAAGCGAGAGTGCCTTTGCTTTGCATTTCAATCATGGGACTGCCTTGGTATGTTAGGCCTTGATCCATTGTCTTTGGACCTCCTCGTGTCTTGAGTTCCTGAATCCTTGTGCTTGTTCATTCTTTAAGCAGGATTTCAGTTTGTAGGTTGCTCATATCTTTTTTTCCTTTTGCTTTAATGCTCGACATCAAATTATATGCTTCTCTATGGTAGTACACTTATGTTAACATTGAGATTTATCAATGAAATTTACATAAATAATCATTTTCATATCAGATAAGTGTGAGAGGGGTATCATATTCTATGCTCGATGAAGAAACATTTGTATATCCTATCATAAGTGATTATGATTATCTATGTTTTAAAAAGCTCCAATATGCAGGTAGCTCATGTATGGAGAGATATATCTGCAAAAGCTGCACATATGCTGGTCCAACCTGTGGTATGCCTTATTAGTACTAAATTATAACTCTCATTTGTCCTTACTATTATTTTGTGATGATGCTATTGTGCTTGACAAGAGATACAATTAACTCTTGTTTTTCTTAGATACTCTTTTCATGTCTCATTGTTGTCAAAAGTGCGAGTTGAGTACCATAATTCCTCTTATGTTGAGTTGACTAGGCATCTCTGCCCAATAGTTTGCACGAGAGAACTAATGTACCATATGCTTGTACCATTCAGCTAGCAAGGTGTCTTACGTGTGGAAAGAAGACACAAAAGAGAATGATGCAATCAGCCAGCGACTAGCTGCAGTGCATGCAGGCTGCCTGCCTCCCAGCCCCACGCCGCCGATCCTCCATCCTCCACTGCGTCGGGTCATCCACAGAAGCCCCACGCCACCACTCCATCTCCATCCTCTGCTGTGCTGCTTCGTGGTGTCACCGGTTCATCGGTAAAATGAGGCCTGTGATCTAGTCCAAATGAACACAGCAGTCGAGCTACCACGATCCCATCAGTCTGACGGCCACTGGTGCGATCCGTCAAGCCATCATCCCAGGCACAGTTGAGTGCCGCTGTCACGTCTCTGCCCCAAGAGGCAGATCAAGGTTAGTGTAGATCGTCATAAATCTTAGTGATTTTTTAATTGAAATCCCAACTGTTTTGATTGTTTTGGTTTCTGGTTTGTTTGGCACACCACAATCAACATTGGACACTCGTGGAGCACTTTCACTCAGCAATTGAAGTTTTTTTTTGTGACTCAGCAATTGAAGTTAGCACAGCCGCCGCATAATCAGCAGGTCAACAGTCCTCGCATCTCCGTCAAAAGAACTAGATTGACGTTAGTGCAACTCCTTAAACTCTACTGTATGCAGTAACAATGGCAGTTACTCAAACTCAGCTCTATGTAGTAACAATGGCATTTACTCAAACTCCTTAGAATCTATGGAGTAAAAATGTCAAGTCTAATCAATCTGGTATTGCCTTCTTACGGCTTAGCAAGGGAGTTGTATTAACTTTGCTGCTTTTCTATGTTCAGATTAGATCAAATTAGTGTGTTTTTTGTGCTATCTTAAGGGGGAGAAAAGTGCATTAGTTATCATTCGTCTCCACATCCGATGGTTGTTGTGTCTGTCAAACCAAAGGGAACTCAAGGTTTTTGCTAGCCGAAGGAAAACCTAACCCTTACATTATTATTTGCGTGCCTTCCAATGCTACTCGCTGGTTTGAATTTTTTTGGCTTAGCATGCTCCCAATTGATTTTCTGAACAGTGGGTGCATGCCATAATTTTTTTGTGAATAAAGTTAGAAATTTTCTGTAGAACTCAAGGGTACAAATGGTCCCTAGGTTGAACTAGCTGTCATGTGTAGCATATTTATGTATCTGGTTCAGTAGAAAATACTATCATTTTCAGAATATCTTTATAGCTCATGTTTTCTTCAGTTAGACATGCAGAATCAACAAACAACACTTTCTTTTCCTAAACTTTAGACAATAAGGACTCCTCAGCTTATTTTACATTTATGAGGTGATGGTGCTCCGGATACTATCTGCTTTCCTATAATCAAATGGATCAGTTCTACTTTTTCTAAACCTATTACAGTGAAGTTATGTTTTATAGTGATATATTTTCATATCGAGCAATTGTAGAGCTACTGCTGGGAGGTGATAACTCTATCATCAAGCAAGGACCAGGTTAATAATTTTTACTTTGAGTATAATCTGTTTCTTGTAAGACTGAATATTGTGTCTTTTTCTATGATACTTCAGGTGTGCTCAGCTAGCAGATATGATAGGTATAACGACCAATTGTAGATGTGTTTTCATAGGCTTACTTGAACATTCACAAATATAGGCCAGCCATTCCTAGGACAACAGACATCCTTGATTGCGACATGAAGCCTTCCATGGCGCTTGACTAGCTAGCAGATGATTGGCTGCTCGTGTTGTGCTGAAATTTGTTTACTCTTATAACAACAGGCAGATACCAACTTACTGAGTCTAAAGGCGAGAAATAGTATATGTTATTAACTATCGTATATTATTGAGGCCTTGGGGGGAATTAGTCACATTATTCTTCTTTTTGCAAGTTGAGATAAGAACATCCAAGTGCAAAGTGATTTTTGTTTTACATTGGAGCCTTTTGTATGTTATTACTCATTGCTCGGTTTTGTGACTTTGATTAAAATGTAGTATTGAAATTAACTGAAACCTTGGAGAAACATAAAACTTATGGAAGAAAAATAAATATCTTGTGTTATTATGTTTATAACATGAAATATTTTCACACGGTGATCTTTGATGCTCATAAATGAATTAGTTATGACCGTAGCAATGCACGGGCATGATCCTAGTATTATACTCCTAAAAAGTATGAAGTAGAGAACAAATGTGGTCGAACTTTCCACCGCGGTGAATGTACGTTCACCCACGTCCACCCCATCCGCTCAGCCCCGTGCCTCCCCTCCTCTACCATTCTATTTTTACCCCTGAAGTCTACCGTCCCCACCTGCCAATCTGCGCCCCCTGCGCATGCCGCCTCCTCTCCGCACGCCGCCAACCCACCGCCTCTTTCACCGCGCCTCCTACGCCTTTGCCTCTGCCTCCACCCACGTCGCCTCCGCCTCCGCGGGCTGCCACCCGCACCACCTCCTTCACCGCGCCCCCTACGCCTCCGCCTCCACCCACGCCACTCATTTTTTCTAATCCGCATGCACCCCCGACACTTCTTTTTTACCCTAACCTCCGATCCCAGGCGATGGCGGCGGCGGACGCAGATGCAGAATCACAGGCGGTGGCGGCGGCGGACGCCCGCGGACGCGGAATTGCAGGCGGCGGCGGACGCGGAGTCACCTCGCGCCGGGGAGAACCAGCGCCGGACGTATCCCACCGGCCGTCGTCCTCCCCATCCGTTCGGCGGAGGGCACTCGTTGGTGGCCCCCGTCCAAGGCTGACACGGCGTTGCGTCTTGTGAGATCCCATCTAACCGATGGAGCGTCTCGGCTCCACCGCTTGCCCTCCATCCGCGTCATCGGCCACCACCTGACTGCATTAAGCACCACTGGCGACTGGGCGTGGTGCCCTAACGAGCTGAGGAGCTGCCTTCAGCCCTCCACTGCAACTTCAAGCCCATTGATGCTTTCACGGATCTGGGGTAATTTGATTTTCCTCTTCTGTTAACTGCTCCTTCTGGATCTAGCATTAGAAAGATAAGAAAAGATGGGTATTGTGACTGAATTTGATGTTGTGTCATGGATCTCATTTCTAGATTGAAGTTCAATTCGATTATCTGTTCTGGATTTCATTTGTGGATTAAAATTTGGATAGATAGTTACTGTGTATGAATTTGGATAGATAGTTACTGTGTATGTGCATATGTCAATTTGGGTGAAACTGTAAAGGTCAGACTTCAACAAGTCTCTTATGTAATGAACAAGTTCAAGAAGCATGCTCTTACATTATATTTCACTCTGACTTGACATCAGTTAATCCCCTTTCATTCTCATACGTTTTTGAACTTCATCACATGTTTTGATACAGGTTATAGCTGCGCATCTATCAGTAGAAGAGGCTGCTAGCATAAAGGACATGTTTGAAAAGAGGGATCTTAACAGGGTCTACATAGGTTTGGTCATCAAATGCTAGTTGTAAGTATTCATGTGAACACGGATAAGTTCCTTTTCACTATTTTTTTGCGTAGCTAGATGATTCTTGGTAACACTTACCTGAGTATCTGAACTATATGGTGTGTCTCTGCATGATTTTGATCTCTAGGTTTTGGGCAAAACTTTTGATACTACAGGTTTTGTGTTGAATAAGTTCGATAGGTTCAGTTATTTTTAAGCTTAGCTCAGTTTTTTTACCTGTCACTTCCTTGGACCGGTGATATTAGTTTTGGTTCGAGCTTGTATATTCATCTCAGGGTATAACCTACATTTTTTCCTCATCTCAGGGTATAACCTACATTTTTTCCCATTAGATGGCATGACAGAACACAATGCTATAAAACATATATTTCTGTAGTGGAAAGGGTTACAAGGGCAGAGAGCCAGAATCTTCATACAACAACGAGCTGTAAATTTGTTTTGAAACAAATGGCTTGGACTTTTCAACTGGTCATTGATAAGAACATTTGGAAAAAAACAATAATAGGCATTGCTATGTGGTGAGTTCAGCAACAAAGAATATAGAATCATATATATTTTTTATTGGCATGTTAAAGGTTTGGGTACGTTCATTTCATGATGTTCTACCGCTAACAATTTTTTCTTCACTTTCAGTGTGGCAATAGAGATCCATGAAGTGTGGCGCCAGGCATTCAGACTATAGTACATGACACCAATACTAAGTTTGAGAAGAAGGAAAGGTGAACATTAAACCATATCACTAGCTCATCTTCAAGACTGATGCCATATATGATGGGCACACAACATCCCTCAGTTCAAGCACTCCAGATTGGCTTCAAAGTACCCGCACCAGGTGTTTCTTTCAGTATCTCTATCTCTGTTCTTATTTAATATTTGACCAGCTCTATCTCTGTTCTTATTTGATATCTTGAGATGGGTCAATTAGCTTTGAGAAGCACTATAAGCTTTTCAGACATGTTGATCCACTGATCCTATCCTATACATTGCTGCATAGTTCGTATCGATTTAAATGTGGATGAAATGAGTGCCAGATAGTTCCATTCGATGTCATCTTTAGTAGCGAAGTGGTCTGCGCAATATTAGCAACATTAATTGGTATCCCAGTGACAGTCCGACAGATGTTGATGCCTCAAATTATGCTCTGCAGGTGTTGACCCCCAGTCAATAGTGTGTGAGTTCTTCTAGGTTGGCTAGTGCCATCAGGGAAGTGCAAGTTTTTACAAGACCAGAACATCCAGGAAGTGTGAGAAGATTAGTATCTACACACAGACATGACATGTGTGGTGCAGGTGTTGGACAAACATTGATTGGTCTATCACCTTCTTCTATTCAAATGGTTTTGTATAGTTTCATATGCTATTTGTTATTGCCAGATATTGTGAAGGACTGGGATCAGGAAAACTCTAGAGAGTGTTGTTGAATTGAAAAAAGATAGTATCAGCAGAACAAGCGTACTGATATTGTATGCACTACACTCAGCCTATTTTGCAGTCAATCACTAATTCTTTCCTGTCAAATGTCGCAACACTTTCTATGTTCCTTTGCATGTTATAGTATGTTAATATCTATATTTATCAAGTTTCAGACAAGAAACTAAATAGCAAATATTCATTTTCTAGGATACACATTTCAATTTTCTAAACTATTATAAATGTGCTATCTGATCCATGACTTGGATGTTTTCCCCTATTTATCATTTAGATCATTGCTTTGCCTCATTAGTCAGGTCAAGGTGTTCATCCTTCAAATCCTCCTAGATGTTAATGTACTTTGCATTGCTATTTTCACGGGAAACATGTCTGATGAGGGGTTAAAAGAATTGTTGCACATTGCTGTGTTACTGGGGACAAGTGGAAGGAAAAAGTGTGGATTGCACCAATATTGGATTTGGCAACTGCAACTAATTACTATCCCCCATATGCAGATAAGGCAATTTTAGACAATAGACAAGGAGCAATGCCTCATCTGCTCTCTATTTTTCCTTCAAAAAATTATAGCAATAGGGAAATGTTCTGTACTATAGAGGTTTTGCTACACCTCACACATTGACTCATGCAGGCCAGTGCCTTTTTCCTAAATTTTTGCTAATTGATGCTGCAGAACCTGGATTTGGTGGACCCAAGCAAGAAAATCATATATCGTTGCAATGTCGAGAAATGAGTGTTGACGGCTATTAAGTACCTAATTTAAGGCCGTCAATCCCTGCATTTCGTCATGAGAACTATGCATCCACATTAGAATACGAGTTTAAACTAACAATTTCCACAAGTGGTCATGCTAAGTTGAATGCAGGTGTTTAGCATAAGAAATGGAGAGAAAAGACACTCTCATGATCCTAGCAAGTCAGGCTCAGCCAATGAGGGGCTGCATGCAAGCATCCCCTGGATCCATGACGTCACTAATCCAAGAGAGGAGGCCTCGGCGAATCAGATGTCGCCATGCAGGCATCACATGGATCCCATGGCCCACCATAGCGCCTAAACCGGCTCCAAATCATATGGACACAAGGAACCGACCAAGGGACCCACCTGCCAACCTCCTGAAGAAAGCACAGCGTGAAAGGCGCCACCTAGGTGTCGGCCGACCCCTAGGATCGTGTCACACCCTGAAATTCCCAAATTTCAGGATGTGAATAGGAAGAAAATTTAAACAACGATTTTCCTATAATTTTAAAATTTTCCCAACCTTT
Source organism: Cenchrus fungigraminus (assembly GCA_036936925.1). Lineage (NCBI taxonomy): Eukaryota > Viridiplantae > Streptophyta > Magnoliopsida > Poales > Poaceae > Cenchrus > Cenchrus fungigraminus. Next base: position 84,716,784 of record CM072771.1, on the reverse strand, counting down.
AATTCTTTGCAGGGAATATAGCACAGGAAAAAAAAACAACAAAACATTATTTGTTTTTCGAAAATAAATAAATAGCTTGATGTTTGTCGCTGCATTATTTTTGTTTGGTTGAATTCAAATTGTATTTGAATTCAATTGTTTGAATCCTTTTATAAAAAAAAACAAGACCCTACCCCTTTGCTGTTTTGTTGTTGAAGCCCAGCTGCCATAGTCCGCCAGAGATCCTCAGACTCCACGGCTTAGTCGCTAGACATCCTCAGCTCTGCAGCCACCGGCGGTGGGCCCATCCGTCGGCCCAACGCAGCTCCCCCGCACGGTCCATGACCGGAAGTCCGCTACCGCCCCTCCTTTTCCCCGGCCTGGTTCGTTTGCGTCGCGTTCCTTCAGCCCAGCAAGCCGCAGCCCAACGGCAGGCGGCCTAGCGCGGCTCAGCAGCGCCCCCACCACCCGCAGCCGCTGACGGGCGGGCCTCGCCCGTCATCCCCCTCCTTCGGCCGCAGCCGAGCCGGACTTGGAGTCCGACTCCGGCTTCCGTGCCGCGCCGCTTTCCCCGCGGGCCCGCACGCCCAGGCGCGTTCCCCGCGGCCTATAAAACCCCGCCGCCTCACGCCCGTGGGTCCCATGACCCCAAACCCCTAATCCCGAGCTCCAGCGCGCCGCCGCGTCGTCGATCTCCTCGTCCGCCGCCCCTCCGTCATCGAGAAGGCCACCCGAAGCTGCGCACGGAGGTGAGGAAGGCGCCTGTTCCGTTTGTTCGTCTTTCCATGCGTTGAGTCACCGTATCGAGCTCGCCGGAGTTCGCCGCCGGGTGCCGTCCGCCTCGCCGAGCAGCTCGCCGCCACCGTCGCCTGCGCGTTCGCCCTAGTGCCATAGATCGATCCTTCGCGTCGCAAGCTTCGCTCCGGTGCAAACCTCGTCGCAACCCGTGCCTCCTAGCCCTAGATCGAGTCGGCTCGCCGGAGTTGGCTGCACGCCGCCGCTCGCCGGCGGGTTCCCTGCCGCCTGTGCACCGCCGCCCCGCTGCTCGCGCCGACAGCCGTCCGATCTGGATCGGGCGATCCAGATCGATCTCATCCCCAAGTCAAGTCGACAAGTAACGGTCAACCCCAAACCGCACCCTGCAGTTTTGCAATAAAACCCCTGCGCTTTTAGGTTTTTCACGCCGACCCTTCCACCATATAAGTTTCTTTACGGTTTAGTCCAGGTTTCTTCGGTTTAGCCCTTATAGCTCTAGTTTTCCTGCAGTTTAGTCCCTACACCTTGTTTTAGCCATAGAATACACGTTTTAGCTCTGTTTTTAGCGTTCTTTATATCCACGTGATCGTCTCTAAGAGTAGAACAGTTTTATGCCCCTGTTTTGTTATGTTAGTACCGTTTGGTGATTGTTTCTTATTTTATTCCATTGTTTGCTTGTATGTGAATGATGTGGTGCGTAGAAGACGATCCGTACGTGGAATACGCTGAAGTCGAAGATTTTCAAGACCTTGAGCAGCAGCAAGCGTTGGTAGAAGGCAAGTCCTTGCTGCATTCCCATTTATCCTATTACAACATGCATTTTAATTACACCATTTTTATTTGTTGCTTGCATTAATGTCATAGGACCTATGTTAAGGTTTGACTAGCTTTGTTTATTCCTATGCCTTGATCAACCTGGGTTTATGTTTATGTTGGGTAGACCTTGCTTAGTTGCTCAACTTGGGATCATGGTGATTTAAATGAACAACAATGTTAATCTTGCTTTACTTATGTTATACCTTCATTAAACAAGATCACCTGTGTTAATCGGAACATGGAGCGACCACCCAGGAAAACAGTACTACCACAAGACATATGGCTCTGTCTTGGCCAAGTAATTAGAAAACCTGGTGTTAGGTATGCTTTACCTGAAAGGGGTTGGGGGTTGCCGGTAGTTGGTGTATAGCCCGACCCTCAGACTGATCTGCTCTATGGTAGCTTCGCAGCTGAGAGAGGTTTATGCATTGCGCTGTCAAGTAACCTAGCGAGCAGCCTGCACCTGGGGATCTTTGTAAAGGCCTCGTAGCGTCCCTATGCAATCACACCTCGGTAGTGTGGTATGATGCTTGGCCGGCATCGCATGGTTGGGTTTAAAGTTCTTCGGGACTTTTACGCGACTTGTGGGTAAAGATGTACAACCTCTGCAGAGTGTAAAACTAACTAGTTAGCCGTGCCCACGGTCAAGGGCGGCCTGGACCCTCACATGAGTAAACTATGAAAGATGGATTAAACTTGTTGCATTTACTTTCGTTTATGATGATGATGCTTATGTTAATCTCTGGGTTGGTATAAACTTACATTTGCTAGTAATTCAGCTTGCTTAATAAAACTTGACCAACTAAAATGCTGACCTGCTATGCAACCACAAGCTTCCACCATAAAGCCTTTGCATGTTGTTATAGTGTTTTCCCTTGTTGAGTACGACATGTGCTCATGCTTGTTGTTATTTTATATTGCATCTACACAACCCGGTTGCTGCTCAGACGGACGCTTTGAAGACTTTCCTGGAGAGTTCGACGGTTTCTAGGCGGGCGTGCCACCAGTCGACTGCCTGTGGGGACGTCCTTTTCCGCTGCTAGTACTCACTTTTGTTACGATTATGAGACATTCGGTCATGTAATAAAGTTATAATACTTCATTTACGCTTTTGACACTGTATTTGGTATTCACTGAGTCGATGCATGTGTGTAACTTGATCCTGGCGCACATGTATTTCCTTGCACTCGGATTTGTCATTAAATCCGGGTGTGACAGATCGGCTGAACCGCCTTAAGGGCGGTTCATCCTGGCCTTCCACGTGGTGCTCGCCCATTGGTCCTAGAAGCCATCCCCGGGGTGTTTGGGGTGTTTCCACGCCGGTTGCTCAGCCTATAAATAGGAGAGGAGTGTGTTTGTGGAGGATCTAGACTAGGTGGTGCTAGGTAGAGAGGGAGTGTGTGGATGAGTATAGGTGAGGTGGTGATGATCCGTTCATTATCCATCGTCCCCTTGTACCTCGTGAGCGATGCTGTTCTTCATTTAGACTAAAGTGAGTATTTCAGTATTTTCCAATTAGACTAAAGTGACTCTCATGCATGGGTGAATTGTTCTTGAGTTCCTCGTTCGTTCATCATTTAGAGGCTCTCGTTCTTCATGAACGTGCTTCCTCGATCTAGTTGACGAGCGGGTTATTCATACTTTTGCATTCGTTCATAAGTTAGAGGCTCGTGTTCTTCACGAACATGACCCTTGATCTTCTGTTATAAGCGCATAAGTTTGCATTCTGTTTGTGTGGTTGCCCGTCCATTAGAATATCTTGAAGCTCATGCATATCTGATTTATATCAAGTATCAATCATATCTCCTTGCGCGAATCGATTCAATGACGAGTACGGTCTAGCTCAACCTCGCGGGTTCGTCACTCCATATTTATACGGAGTGCTATAGTGTTTCTACGGGACGTCAGACGTAGCCGTGCTATTGTAGTAGTTGGTGGTGTAGACGTGGTATCTAGACTGCTGGTTATCCTTTGAATGCCCTGTATCCCACGGTTTGTCTTGGGGTAGGCCGCGGTAGTGACAGCCGTTGGACCCTCTGAAATGCCCCACATTCGGATACAGTGTGTAGGCAACCATTTACCATGAACCAACTATTATAGCCAGGAGGGGCCGGTGTCCGAAGCGAGATTCTTATCCGAGCTTGTTCCTCTCTAGAGTCGAGAACCTACAGGAGACTTCATATCACTCACCTACCTCTGCAGGGACTGTGTGCCCTTGGATAGTCACTCGTAGAGTATCCCATACTGTTCCTTGGATTCGATACCCTTTGGAATACACCTAGGGAGAAGTGCTACAACGGTGTATTCGTGCGCTTGCGGATTCGTTCGCACCCGTCAGTATACCTGGGTGTTCATTACACGCTCACGCTAGACGCGCCACTAGTGGTGAGGTTAAGAAATACCTACAAGCATTTCTGGCGCCGTTGTCAGGGAACGGTTGTCGAGAATCTACGACCCCGACTATCCTCGTATCTTTTGTTTTCCTTTTATTTCTACCTTTACCCCTGCTATCCCAGGAAGGTTATCCTTGTACACACCTTCCGCTCATTATGAGTGAAACCATGGAATCAACTTTCTGGAGACAACCCGCTCTTTTAACACATTGTATGGTTCACCCATCTCTCATGAAGCTAGTTGGAAAAAACCCTTCTCGGGAATGAGTCATGAGAATCCCTATGATCACGCAAGAGACTTTGAGCAACTGTGTTCTACTCAGGGTAAAATCGGGGCAACACAAGATGTTCTTAAGAGGAACCTATTCCCGTTCTCCCTTTCCAGGGAAGCGAGAACTTGGTACCATTGTTTTGGTTGCAACCACCTACGCTGGGAGGAATTGAGAGCATCTTTTTGCATTCGATTCTTTCCTGTGCGGCGTGTTGTTTCCTTAAGAATGACGATCCTCAGTTTCAAACAAAGAGAGAAGGAAACCTTAGGCATGGCATGGCATGGCATCGTTTTGCCTCATTAGTTGAAGCCTGCCCAGTCCTTGGTCTGCCTGACCTAGTGCTCTTGCAGCATTTCCGGTTTGGTTTACGAAAGGATTGTGGCATGATGCTTGATGTCGTTTCGGGAGGCACCTTTGTGCTCTTAGAGCCAGAACAAGGAATGGAAATTCTAGGAGAAATCCGAGATTTCAGTTCTCCACCTGACTCGAGTGATGAGGTAGCCAAACGAGAAAATGTCGAGTTGCCTAAGTCCATCTTCGAGAGAGCCCGAGCTTACATGCCAAATTTCTCTATGCTATGGTCGAAGATATCACTCCTAACTGGCAAGAATCTATGGGAAAGAGCACCTAGTGCAAATTCTGCCCTTAGATTCCCCTATCGTTTCTTCTCTTAAAACCCGGCCTTCGAGACTTAGTCTCGAGGGAAGGAGGAGAGGAGTAGTCGAGGAAGAATAGTCGTTCCTGGCGAGGATGATCACTTCAACCTTGTCCGCAACTCTCCAGGGGAGGTCACGATGGATGTTTTTCGTGCTTCATGTCAAGGCTCAATCCGAAGTGCCGCCACACTGAGGGTTAGGCGGGCTTTTAGCGCCGTGAAACTTCCATATCCTTGGCTTACGGAAGCACGATAGTATATCAGGTCTAGTTGAGCAATCCATCTCGTTATCCTAAATTCAGCTAAGACCGATGCTGATCAAGTCAAGTGGATGTAAATCCTACTCTTCACTTCTTGACCTGATCGATGCCCTGCGGAAGTGTGGTTACATACCTATCTTTTACACTTCCATTGGAAGCTTGGGTTAACTTACGTGTCATCCCACTTAGGTGAGGGTGAGATCCTTTATCGACCCAAGGAGAGGATGAACTAGCAAGTTCGTCACTCTCGATCCACTACTCGAATGTTCGTTCGACCCATAAACTTTCACTCACTCAATTTGGGGTCCGATCATTCTCGAGTTTCGTTTCCAGAGGTGAAAGCTTCACTCTTAGAGCACCCTAGGCTTTAGGCCCGGATCTTGTGCTCACTCCATCACCTCTGTCATTTCTCGTCCATAGTGCTAGCACCTTGCTAGCTGCACTTTCCTCCTAAGGTTACCCATCATAGTTCCCTTAGGATGGTTGTGAGGATCACCTCTGTTTCATCATGTATACAGCTTGCATCGTGCGTACGCACTAACCATGCAGGAAGAAAAATACATCCTATCATAAAGAAACCTGCAAGGAGGACCACAGGGCAGAGTAGGAGGATATCACCAGGAGAAAATGGACGATATGAGCAATAGGGCAACAATAACTCTTCATCCAGGTATGAGTCCAGGTAAAACCCCCAAGTTGATCTATCAAAGTATAAAGAGGTTTAAGTAAAGTTGTTTGGGGTAGAAGGCAATTATATGCCCAAAATCCCATTTTAGCCTTTACTGAAGCCTCCGACCTTAGAATTGGTGGGACACCTGACCAAGAGACCCTGAGCCCCACCGGAGCCCACACACCGAAGCAGAGGCCCAGCGGAGCCCAGATGGGTTCGGCCGACCCCCTAGGTCGGCCGACCCACAAGGGTCACCGCCGCCTCTCGTGTTTCACGTGTGCACTCCTTCGTCCTCCAGAAACCCTCTCCTCGCTGCGTGACGGAGTTTACGTTGCACAGAACCCCTGCCTTCCCTGCTCACCACCCTCGCAAGCTGTCGCTGCAGTCCTCATGGCCGACAAAAGCCTTGTCCCCTTCGCCGCGGCACCCTCCTCCGGTGAACCTGCCAAGGGGGATGTCCCTGCCATTGCTGCATCTCCCACAGGGGTAGCACCTATGGAGGTCGCGTGCATCTTCGAGGTGCCGCCGCTCGCTTCTCGTCCTTCGGTTGGGAACCAAGGACCGAGGACTGCCATCGACGGAACTTCAGAGGCCAAGGGGATGGCTATTCCGCCCTTCACACCCCCGGTTCCACGCACCTCCGGCCGATCTACCTCGCTCGGAAAAGCGAGGAAGCCACGGGGGCGTGCTAGCAGCCCCTACCAGAGGAAGGCAGATGTCCAGCCACGACCCGCAACAACTCCGCACGCCTCTGGTGGTTCCACTGCCTCGGCTCAACATTCTAGGAGCCTCAGGAGTAAGAGGCTGTTCGGCCCCTGCTGTACCATCACCGCCTCCACCAGTTTCCCAGCCTGGGAAGCCTAGGTTCGCTAGCTCAGATAGCAGCAGCAGGAAGAACAACCGTGCACCTTCAACCTTGGAGGAAACCAATGAAGAATTTGAGTTGGGCAGCAGCTCCACACCACGGGCATCCAGGAAGTCGAGGGAGAGGACTCGGGCGCCCGAGCAATCTCCTAAGACTCCCACTACAGCCAGGATGACCCCACTAGTGGAGGAACTAGGCAGGGAGTGCGAGAAGCTGAAGACCATCAGTGCAGAGCAGAAGGTGGATCTCGCTGAGCTTAGGGATGACCTCCGCGACCTTCACCGTGGCCTGTGCGCCAAGATGAGGCGCCTCTTTGTGGCCACGGGGCACGAGGACCTCTATGATGCTGACTAGAGGGTCGTGCCCCGCTCTTATTTCCCTTATAGGTGCTTAGTTAGGTTTAATTTATTTCCTTTCCAATCATTTCTTTTATTTCCATCATTTGTGTAAGCGCTAATTTTTGGCTCCACCGGTCATGTAACCCGGTTGAGTCACATGTGTGTTAGCTATTTTTTGTTTTTGTTTGTATTGAAGAACTGCACCCAGGTACAAAACAGTGTGGGGGAGAGCTGCACTCTCCAGACGCGAACACGACAGATTATTATTGCACCCACACTACGCTCACACAGCGCTTGTGATCGACTACGCTTAGAGAACCTGAACGGGACATGCATTCATGCGCATCACAGGAACCCTCGTCTGGTCCACACAAAAACCAGCACTGGTTTGCATCTCCTCCTCATTTCACCATGATTTTTGAGTTTGTATGCTCATGTTTGATAAATTCTCCATAAATCAACTCAAGAAATCTATGGTAATGCTTACTCCATACCTAGGGTTGACATGCTTAAGTTTTATTCCTCGTTTATAACCTTGAGGCTTGTGAACAATATCGTCATAAGGACAACATGCTTATCTAAGTAGTTGACAAGTGAGATATGACTTGATGACATGATCTTAACTCTGTTGGTTCTAGCCCTTGGGATAATTTTGTTTTTTTAAAAAAATGCTCTTGCAAAGCTCCTCTTTGATATGCCACCGTCCTACCAAAGCCATATGATGTTTATAGTTGAAAACCTTATACTCATATGTTGCTGGTCATTGCATTGAGCTTTGTCAAATCCTGTGACCCTAGTGAGAATTCTTTTCATTACTGTCATGATCAAGATTCATGTGCACACCATCATATTCCCCTTGCTATGCTTCTACACTGGAAGTTAGCATTGTATCATTCATCCATTCCACAAAATAAAGCCCCCTATGTTATGTGTTGATCTCTCCTCCCAAGCTTTTGTTACACAGGAGACATGGCTATCAAAAAAAAAATATATATGGACACATAAGGTCCATGTATTGAAAAAAAGAGAGGGAAAGAAAGATAGCCATGTTCTCGAAAGATTTTCATACAAGAAGGATAATCATGCAAAAGGGAGTTCTATAGCTCAAAATGGTAATAACTAGTACCTATTCCGGGGCTAGTGTCCACCTTACCACTAACCAACATTCATCATATATGTATGGTAATATCTAGCACCCATTCCAGACCTAGTATCCATCTTACCATACTCGCCATACCCATGCTCGTGCACATCTTGATCTGACTATATGACTTGCTTTTCTCTTTGGATCCGGTATTTGATTTTGCAAAATATGTGATACAAGTATGCTGTACCATTCATATCCTACCTTGAGCTCCACATAAGCCATGATTAGAGTAGGGTGAATTTAAGGCAACCACGCCTTGGTGAGGACACCTACACATTGAGCGATCCGAGAGAATCAAAGAAGGAGAGCAGAGTAGAATTTTCTTTAAAAAAAATCATTAAAGAAAACCCCAAGTGCTAACCAACAGGTGCTTAAGAAACTCGATTCATGGTCATTCCTCTTATCAACTACCCAAGATGGCATTGTAGCCACACCACAGAGTTCACAAGAGCAAGGTATGACCTGGAATAACTCCTATGCTTGTTTCATACCTTTAGTTTAAACTCATGTGATCTTCCCTTTCGCTCGGGATGAGCAAAGCGCAAGTGTGCGGGAGTTGTTGACGGCTGTTAAGTACCTAATTTAAGGCCGTCAGTCCCTGCATTTCGTCATGAGAACTATGCATCCACATTAGAATAGGAGTTTAAACTAACAATTTCCACAAGTGGCCATTCTAAGTTGAATGCAAGTGTTTAGCATAAGAAATGGAGAGAAAAGGCACTCTCATGATGCTAGCAAGTCAGGATCCGCCAATGAGGGGCTGCATGCAAGCATCCCCTAGATCCATGATGTCACCAATCCAAGAGAGGAGGCCTCGGCAAATCAGATGTCGCCATGCAGGCATCACATGGATCCTATGGCCCACCATAGCGCCTAAACTAGCTCCAAATCACGTGGACACCAGGAACCGACCAAGGGACCCACCTGCCAGCCTCCTTGAGAAAGCACAGCGCGAAAGGCGCCACCTAGGGGTCGGCCGACCCCTAGGATCGGTCGAACCGCCTTAAGGGCGGTTCATCCCGGCCTTCCACGTGGTGCTCGCCCATTGGTCCTAGAAGCCATCCCTGGGGAGTTTGGGGTGTTTCCACGCCGGTTGCTCAGCCTATAAGTTGGAGAGGAGGGGTGGTAAGAAGAGGATGAACACACTTGAAGCAACTTCTCACCTTTGCCTCTTTCTCCCCCTCTCATTCTCTCTTGGTGGAGGTGAAACCTCATCCCACCATGAGTGTGTGTGTGTGGAGGATCTAGACTAGGTGGTGCTAGGTAGAGAGGGATTGTGTGGATGAGTAGAGGTGAGGTGGTGATGATCCGTTCATCATCCATCGTCCCCTTGTACCTCGTGAGCAATGCTGTTCTTCATTTAGACTTAAGTGAGTATTTCAGTATTTTTCAATTAGACTAAAGTGGCTCTCATGTATGGGTGAATTGTTCTTGAGTTCCTCGTTCGTTCATTATTTAGAGGCTCGCGTTCTTCATGAATGTGCTTCCTCGATCTAGTTGACGAGCGAGGTATTCATACTTTTGCGTTCGTTCATAAGTTAGAGGCTCGTGTTCTTCACGAACACGACCCTTGATCTTCTGTTGTAAGCGCATAAGTTTGCATTCTGTTTGTGTGGTTGCCCGTCTATTAGAATATCTTGAAGCTCATGCATATCTGATTTAGATCAAGTATCAATCATATCTCCTTGCGCGAATCGATTCAATGACGAGTACGGTCTAGCTCAACCTCGCGGGTTCGTCGCTCCCTATTTATACGGAGTGCTATTGTGTTTCTACGGGACGTCAGACGTAGCCGTGCTATAGTAGTAGTCGGTTGTGTAGACGTGGTATCTAGACTACTGGTTATCCTTCGAATGCCCTGTATCCCATGTTTTGTCTTGGGGTAGGCCGCGGTAGTGACAGCCGTTGGACCCTCTGAAATCCCCCACGTTCGGATACAGCGTGTAGGCAATCATTTGCCGTGAACTAACTGTTATAGCCAGGAGGGGCCGGTGTCCGAAGCGAGATTCTTATCCGAGCTTGTTCCTCTCTAGAGTCGAGAACCTATAGGATACTTCATATCACTCACCTACCTCAGCAGGGACTGTGTGCCCTTGGATAGTCACTCGTAGAGTATCCCATAGCGTTCCTTGGATTCGATACCCTTTGGAATACTCCTAGGGAGAAGTGCTACAACGGTGTATCCATACGCTTGCGGATTCATTCGCACCCGTCAGTATACCCGGGTGTTCCTTACACACTCACGCTAGACGCGCTACTAGTGGTGAGGTTAAGAAATACCAACAATGAGATGATACCATAGTAAGGTTAGCGTGGCTAATTGATATTTGCGTATCATCAGGAGGACACACCAATTTTAGATCAGATAGTTTATTTAGTTTCTGGCCCTCAAATGTCTTGTGCATTGCGTGTGCATTAGTGAAATAATCTTTCTAAAGTTGAGCAATCATTAGTATACATTGATCAGGTGTTTTGTGCCATTTTACTTGGAGACTTCAGGTATCCAGGCACTACAGACGAGAAGATTAAGCTTTGGTTATTTCTTCCTGACCTCCACTCCTCGGTATTTGAAATGGCACAAACTGTTGTAAACTAAGCATGCCAACGGCGCGGAGCGGAGCGCTCCTGTTGGTGACCCTCCCCTCCATCATCCTCAAATAAGGGTCAGGGGTCGAACCGCCCCGCGAGCTCAGCTGGCCCGCATGACCCGCGGGTATCCCAGGGGCGAACCTCCCAAGCAAGCTGTTGTACGTATCCCGGGGTCGGAGGCAAGGCCGATGTGAGGAAGAAGGTCCGACGACCCGCTCACCTCTCTCTTCCTCTCGCTCCCCGGTGAGCACCGTGAGTAGCGTCATGCAGCAGGCGGTCGTGTTGGCCACCGGCAGCTCGCACGGCGCTCAGTCCCACGGAAGCGTCGCCATGTAGCCCAGGTCCAGCGACCGGCAGCCGTCAAGTTTGCTATGTCATCAGCCCTGGCCACAGCGGCAGAGATGCTCCACGTCGCGCGCGGGTGCGAGCTGCGCGCCGTCGCGGGCATGGGGAACGCCTCCCACGGGGACATGGCCGATCGCTTCCTCGGCTACCCGGGGATCCACAAGACCACAAGCCCAGGGACGTCGCTTTCAGCGCCTAGTACGCGCCGCGCCTCTCGCCAGACCAGGTCCAGTACGCTTGCGCCGAGGCCTACCTATCCTTCCGCCTCGGCCTCGTCCTCTACCCTCCGCCGCCGGACCGCCCGTTCTACTCTCCGCGCCACCGCCCGCCCAGCAGCTTGGCTTGGTGCCCTTCGTTCACCCACCACCGCCCGCCCAGCAGCGCGGCTCGACCCTCGTCTGCGCACCGCCTCCAGCCCAGCAGTGCGCCCCTGTCCTCGTCCGCAAAGACAGAGCTCGTCTCTCGGGAAACTAGAAGCAAGCTCCAAACAACTCGGACTCCGAGAGGAAGCACAGGAGGGTGGCGAGTTCAATCTCGTGGGCGACGGGCAACGAGGAGCAGGAATCGCCCTCGGAGCAAGACGGCAGGGACGAGCGACGTTGCGTGCAGGATCGACCCTAGGGTCTCCAGGGGTCAAGAGGATCGCGACCCTGTTGCTCCTCCTTGTTTTGGGGTCGGCCCGCTTCGATCCGCGAAGTGATGCAGGGAGCGGAGTGATTTTGCTAGAGGGTCAACCCGAACCCATTGCAGGCCTATTGTAAACAGATTAAGAGGTTGATTCTGGCTGGTGTTTCTTTTTATTGTGGTGTCATTGTCCAATGTTCCGGTGCTTACGATTTTGCATCTTCCTGCTGCATATTTTGTTCTGTAGTTACTTCAAATGGTTTATGGGAGGCACCAGGCAACCCAGAAGAGGTAGCAGCTGCACTGTCTCATCAAGCATTAAGAAATTGTTTAGAAAGGTATTCTGTATTTAATTATTATTGCGGCAAAAAATTACAATTTGTCTTTGCTTTAGGTTATGATAGTCTATTTAATCTTCTTTACAGATCACTAACAGAGCTTTCCTATGCAAGGTTTGGTGATGTTTTTACAAATTACAACCCCTACAAGAAAGGTATTTTGTATTTAATTATTGTTGCAGCAAGAAATTATAGTTTGTCTTTGTATTAGGTTATGATGTTCCATTTGATCTTTACAGATAACTGAGGCTCCTATACTTTTATTTGCTAAGGCTCCTATACTTTTATTTGCTTATTCTTATTGCTCACTGATGACTGGTATTTCTTTATTGCTCATAACTGGATGATAAGCTGTCAATTAGACATCCATGCATGGTTGTTTGACCGCGGTTAGGAGATATGCTGTCAATTTTGAGCATCAAGGGTGAATTATAAGCTGACAATGTTGGTATCCAATACTTGATTGATGTTGGTGTTTCTTAACATCACCGCTAGGCGCCGTTGGGTAGCGTGAGCGTGTAAGAGACACCAGGGTACACTGACGAGTGCGAACGAATCCGCAAGCACACGAATACACCGTTGTAGCACTTCGCCCTCGGAGAATGAGTATTCCCGTCGGGTTTCATTCCTAGGACAGAGGAGTAACCAGAGAGGGTCTATCCAAGGACACTAACTACTGCTAAGATAGGTAGGGATATGAGAAGCACTTTCTTAAGGAACTTAACTCTCGAGATGGATCTGTCCGCTATTAGTCCTCTCCGTGGGGTGCCAGCCCATCCTAACTTTTTAGGGAGAGGCCAATGTTCTGGCAACGGGGCCTAACTCGGTACACAGGCGCAGAGGATTTCAAAGGGTCAAACAGGCTATCACCACTGGGGCCTACCTCTATCGTTACGCGAATGCACTTGGTCTTCGTAGGATAACCAGAGTCCAGACACCACATCTGCACTCCCGATAACTACTATAGCACGATTACGTCTGTCGACCCGCTAACAACACTATAGAAACCCGTATAAATACGGAACCACGGACTAGAGAGAGAACGAATCAAATCATACTAGTCATCAAGTTACGGAACAGCAAGAAAGGTTTGGATGCAGACAAACGAGATACAACAAACTTACTCTTCTAAACAGGATCAGAGCATGCAAACAGATACTTGAACTAATGAACTAGCTCTGAAGGATCAAAGCCTTGTGTTACGAAGAACACAAGCCTCTAACTTATGAACGAGCTAAGAACACAAGAACATATCATTCATGCATGATGTCCACTATAGTCTAAATAAGAAATGTCGAAATACTCACTTTGATCTAAATGAAGAACAAGCATCCACAAGGACATCAACTCACTCCTCACTCCTACTCTATCTCTTAACTAATCTTAGTCTAGATCTCTTCTCAACCCCATTCTACCACATAGAGGTGAGAATCACCTCACATGGGCAGAATTAGAGAAAGGGAGAGAGAGCTACACAAGAGAGAAGTGGAACTTGAGATCTTAGAGGTGTCTGTGAAATGAGGCCCCTCCCCTTCTATTTATAGGCAAGGGAGTGGCTTGTTCTGAGGCCCCAAATGCTCCAAAACACCCCGGGATGCAGCCAAGGACCAATGGGCAAGCAACACGTGGAAGGAGGGGATCAACTGACCCTAGGTCGGTTCCGCCGATCCTAGGGTCGACCGAAACCCTTGGCTGGCCTTTTGGCTCGTGCTTCCTCTGGCTCACTTTTATGTGGGCCCTGATGCCCATCCTTTGTGCATGGCACGTTTCCTAACGGTTTGGTTAGCAAAGTGAGCCCATGGATCCATGTGATGCTGACGTGGCAGCATGTGATTCGTCGAGAGTTCTTCACATGGATTGGTGACATCATGGATCCAGGAGAATCCATGTGGCAGCTCCTCATTGGCCAGCACTTGAGTGCCTTGGATTGGAGTGGAGTGAATGTGCATGGATTCTTCTCATTTCCTATGCTAAATACCTGCATTCGAATAGACATCGACACTGGTGGAAAGTATTAGTTTAAGCTGCTATTCTAGTGTGGATTTGCAATTCATGCTTCAATTTGCAGGAGTTGACGGCCATGAAAATGGTACTTAATAGCCATCAACAACACCCCCACACTAGACCTTTGCTCGTCCCGAGTGAAGGGGAAACAAAGCCAAGTGGGTCATGAATACCAAAGAGTAAGACAAACATAATGGATATTCCAAGTCATACCTTGCTCCTGTGAACCTCTGTGGATTGGCTATCATGTATCCTTGGGTGATTGAAAAGTAGAAAGCTGCGAATCAAGTCACTTATGCACCTGATGATAAACACCTTGGGGTTTAGCAATGTTTTTTTCATAAACAAAGCTCTTGGCAGCTTCCTCATTTGATTCTCTCAGATCGCTCAATGTGTATAAGTCATCACCAAGGCATTGAATTGCCTTTCTTTACCCTACTTCTAATGATGGCTATATGTGGAGCTCAGGGTAGGATAAAGGATAAAGCATACTTGTATCACATATATTGCAAAATCAAAAACTGGATCCAAAAAGATAAAATGAAATCATACAATCAGACCAAGATGTGCACAGGTGTGGGTATGGTGAGTATGGTAAGGTGGATACTAGGCCCGGAATGGGTGTCTGATATTACCATACATATATGATGAAAATTGTGGTGATGGTAAGGTGGACACTAGCCCCGGATTAGGTACTAGTTATTACCATCTGAATGCGGGAAAATGATCAACTCCTTAGCATGAGTCTCTCTCTCTTACTTGTGAGGGCTTGGCTACCCTTCTTTAGGTGGACCTTCATGTGTCCACATTATCTTTTTTGCAGCAGGGGACCTTCATGTGTCCTGAATTTTTTAATAGCCATGCCTCTTTATAAAAGACTCGAGAGGAGAGAACATCAATGCTTATGTCAGAGTTCAAATCATGGATGGGTGTACAATGCTAATCTCCAGGGTAGAGATTTAGCAAGGGGAATGATGGTGGTGGTGTGCACATACATCTTGATCATGAAAGTAACGAAAAGAATTCTCACAAGGGTCACGGAGTTTGACAAAGCTCATTGTAATAACAAGCAGCATATGAGTATA
Organism: Cenchrus fungigraminus; assembly: GCA_036936925.1. Taxonomy (NCBI): domain Eukaryota; kingdom Viridiplantae; phylum Streptophyta; class Magnoliopsida; order Poales; family Poaceae; genus Cenchrus; species Cenchrus fungigraminus. The sequence continues at coordinate 84,701,648 of CM072771.1, read as the reverse complement.
AGGTTTTCAACTATAAACATCATATGGTTTGGTAGGACGGTGGCATATCAAAGAGGAGCTTTTCTAAGAGGTTTTGTGTTTTTCAAAAATAAATATCCCAAGAGAGCTTAGTCATCAGAGCAACAGATCATATCATCCAGCCATATCATACTCGTCAATTACTTAGGTGAACATGCTTGTCCTTAAGACGGTTATGGTTCACAAGCATCAAGATAGATAACGAGGAATAAAACATATGTGAGTCAACTCAGGCATCAGGCAAAATGGGTGATCTTAGCATCAACATTCGAGTTTTAACTTTTTATGAGATAGACAGTTATGGTTTATAAAACTCAGAAATGAGAGAGTGAGTTGTCGAGATGCAAACTGGCGCTATGTATTGAAGTTGAACCGTGAGAGGCTCTCCACAGGAGCGAGCTCGTGCGGGTCCCATTTAGGTTCTCTGTAGCTGATCGATCGTCTAGCGCGGAGTGCTCACAGTGGGTACGTGCGAATACGTCATCCCTGCATTGGGAGAGTCGTGGCTCTCCCCCACACTGTCTCGAACCTAGATGTCCTTCTAAAACAAATGACCAAAGTGATAACACAAATGTGGCTAGACCGGGTTACATGACTGGTGAGCCACTTTATTCAAATTCAAATGTTCTAAAATAAAAAAATGATTAGGTGCTTACACACATGAAAGGGAATAAATGAATGAAAGGGAAATAAACCTAGACCTAGACTAGCGCCTATTGGACTCAAGTTGTGGCTAATCACCACTACTCGGAAAGGATCTGCTCCTTCCCCTCAACAACTGTCAGCCTCTGCAGCTTCTGAGTCATGTCCTCCTCCAGCTGGCGATACTCAACCTTGAGCTCACGGTACTCATCCCTCTGTCTGGCCAGCCCTTCAACTAGCTTTTCATGTTCTATGAACAGATCAGCTAGTTTGTGCACCATCTTTGCCAAAGCAGGGGTCTTCTTAGCACCATTCCCTCGGATGTCAGCGAGGATCCTGATGATGTCTCGCTCCCACTGAGGCAGCTTGTGGTAGGGTGTACCATAGCCTCCAGTTGCAGTCTTCACTCCGAAAATCTTGCATCTGGTCTGCGGGAGTGGAAACTCATCCCACACGTCCAGCTTGTACATGTGGCAGAAGGCCTCTCCATAGTTGTTTAAGTCGAAGCCAACGTAGTGCTCTCCGGGCTTCAACGGTGGCCCAGGAGGATCATCAAACAAGACACGCTTGCACGCAGTGGCCTTTCCTCCCATGGTGGTCGGCCGGGCCAGAAAGGAGGGCGGTGAGGAGGAGCCTCAACGGGACGACTAAACCGAGGAGTCGGTGCGTCCCCTACGAGCGCTCTCCACACTCCTACTCCTCTTTGGAGTCCTGGCCTCTGGTGATCCCATCTTCTCGTCCAGGTCTTCGAGGTTGACGGGGCGAGAGGAACTTCCTGCTCCTGAGGCGTAGGGTGAGGCCGCCTTACAGAGGCGAGCGAAACCGAAGTCGGCCATTGATTCGCTGGTTTGAGGAAGGTGAGGTGGAGGAGAAGGGTTTTGCACGACTCAAAACTCGTCGTGCGGCAGGGAGAAGGTTTCTGGAGGAGGAATAGATGCACACGCGAAAGAAGAAGGAAGGCGGCAGAACGAGGGCTTCAGCCAAACCAGGGTTCGGCCGACCCTAGGTGGGCTCCTCTGGTCCTCCCCCTTCGCGTGTGGGCTCAAGCAGGCCTCAAGGCCACAAGCCCAGGTGGATGCCCCTAGATGGAAAGATTGGCTTTGGCTAAATCTAGGATAAGGTTGGGGTTGAATAATCAACCTCTACTTTATAATAACTTTGGCTAAGCCACTAGTATAACCATAGATAATCTGGGGGAACTCACGTTGACAACATACCTGGTCCATCACAAGTGCCGAAGCCACTGATGGGGATCATGAAGTGTTCACCGTGTTGCCATGATGGTGTTGTCTTCTTGTGGTCCTTCGCCGTACTCCTTTTTATCTCTGATAATTTCTTTCTCCTGCATGGTTAGTGCTCACAAGATACCTGAAGGATAATACTTAGGGGAACAAAATGAATGAGACCCAAGAAAATTCAGAATGCGGGCGTCTCATGATCTCCTGTCTCAACTCATGGCTATTTCTCTTGCAGATAGTGTGATGTGATGATAAGTTCTGATCTGCATGGTTAGTGCATATACAAACACGAGCCCAAAGGATATCAAAGCTAAAAGCATGATCATCCCAGAGAGCCGAGGCAGCTCTGGGGTGGTCACGGGACTGGAGAGCTATAGCACTCGGGTAGCAGAACTCAGAGATAAAAAGATCGAGCACTGAGGCTAGTGCTCCCGCAATAGGAACTGATATCCGAGCGAACTCAAGCTCAGAAAGACACTCAGCCTCCTAAGAGGGTAGAACATAGGCTCCAATGGCCGGTGTACATTCAAGAACCAGAGTACGGGTGAAGAACGATATTTTAACTCGCTCTTGCCTTAGGCAGAGGGTCGATGTTCTCATCAGAACGATAAAACATCCCGAGGTCTGGCCTAAGCTTCCAATGGGAGATTATAGATAAGCTGGAAAGTGCAGCTTCCATTGGGCATCGATCAAGTCAAGCATAAGGTATGAAGTTGAACTTCTCTTGACTGATCGGCATTGATCGATGGGCTTAGGATAAGAAGCGAATGCACTCCATTCGATCGGTAAATGATCGTGCTCCTTCAGTCTGATGAATGAATTCAATGGATTATAAAGCAGAGACCGATGTCTTGGTTTATACGTAACTTCAGTGCTGGGCACTTCAGCTCAAACCTCAACATAGGAACGTGATAAACCTCTCATACCCTCCTTAGGAGATAGTAGTTAGGATTGAACAAGTCCTCCTGGCCGGGAATGATCGTTCTTTCCAGATCACTCTCTCCATCCTCTCACGAGACAAAGTCTCGGGGAGAAGGTCTAAGAAGATGCACAAGAGGGGAACCCAAGGGTAGATCTCGCGACAAGAAATCTTTCCCTTAGACTCTTGCTATTCAGGAAAGACACCTTCAGCCAGAGCTCAGAAAGAGTGGATATGAGATCTCGAGCTCGGCTGATGATGGATCTAGGTGGCTCAACATTTCCTCTGGCGGGTACCTCTTTGACCGGGATGCAAGGGGGGCTGAAATCCCGGAGATTCTCCACGATCTCTTTTCACTCGACAGCGTCCAAGTGCACAAAAGATCCTCCGGAGAGAGCATTAATCCTCATGGCATCGTCCTTTTGCAATCCAAACCAGAAGTGCTAGAGCAGCATCCAATCGAGAATGTAGAGGACTGGGCAATCTTCCACCGCAGAGGCGAAACGATTCCATGTCATTCCTAGTGATTCCTCCTCACCTTGCTTGAAACTGAGAATCTTTGTCCTTAACGAGATGATGCATGGTATCGGGAAGAATCAGGAGTAGAAAGCTGCCCTCAAACTTCCCCAAGTAAGGTAGTCCCTACCAAAACAATAATGCCAATCCCGTGCTTTCCCAGAGAGGGATAGCGGGAAAAACTCTCTTTTCCGAGCATCTGGCGATTCTCCGGTTTTACCTTGAGTTTCAATCAGACGCTCGTAGTCTCTCACATGATCAAAAGGGTTCTCATGACTTAACCCCGAGAAGGATAGGTCCTGAATTAGCTTCATCAGAGGGGGGTGAAGCTGACAGCCAGATGTAAGAATGGGTCTTGACAAAGATGGCTCTGAGGGTTCACTCCTCGAAGGTGGAAGGTGTTTACAAGGATAACCTTCCATGGGTAGCGGGGCTAAAGGTAGAAGTAAAGAAAACAAAAAGGATATCTCGATGGGTAACAGGGGTGAAGGTAGAAGAAAACAAAAAAAAAGATAAATACGAGGATAGACAGGCTCGAAGGTTAACAACAGCTGTCCCCGGCAACGACACCAGAAATGCTTGTTGGCGTTTCTTAATGTCACCACTAGGCGCCGTTAGGTAGCGTGAGCGTAGAAGAGACACCTGGGTACACTGACGAGTGCGAATGAATCCGCAAGCGCACGGATACACCGTTGTAGCACTTTGCCCTCGGAGAATGAGTATTCCCGTCGGGTTTCATTCCTAGGACGGAGGAGTAACTAGAGAGGGTCTATCCAAGGACACCAGCTACTGCTAAGATATATAGGTAGGGACGTGAGAAGCACTTTCTTATGGAACTTAACTCTCAAGATGGATCTGTCCGCTATTAGTCCTCTCCGTGGGGCGCCAGCCCATCCTAACTTTTTAGGGAGAGGCCAATGTTCTGGCAACGGGGCCCAACTCGGTACATGTTGACGGCTGTTAAGTGCCATATTTGTGGCCGTCAACGCCTGCATTTTGACATAAGAAATATACATCCACCATAGAATAGGGTCTTATACTGACAATTTCCACAAGTTGCAGTGTATATTCAATTGCAGGTAATAAGCACAAGAAAGAGAGCAAAAGCACACCTATCCATCCACCTCACCAATCCAAGCAATCCAGGCTCAGCTAATGAGGGGCTGCCATGCAAGCACCCCCTGGATCCATGATGTCATCAATCCAAGGGAGAAAGCCTCGGGGAATCAGAGGTCGCCACACGTATATCACATGGATCCCATGGCCCACCAGAGCGCCTAAACCGCCTCCAAAACACGTGGACACCTGGAACCGCCATAAGGACCCACATATCAGACACTAGGAGAAAGTAGAGGGTAGGTGGGGCCCACAAGGGGTCGGCCGACCCCACAGGTCGGCCGAACCGACCTTGGGGCGCCCAATCCTGGCCTTCCACGTGGTGGTTCCTGGTTGGCTCCTCACTTCATTCCCAGGGTGTTTGGGGTGCTTCCACGCCGGTGCTCAGGTCTATAAATAGAAGGAGAGGGGGTAGAGAATAGGACACACACTTCTTTCTCCTCCTTTTCACTTTTGCCTTTTGGCTTCTCTCATTAGGAGAGGAGAGCTCTAGCATAGGATTAGTGCTAGCTTGCTAGTGCTTTAGAGATTAGAAGGATGGTGCGGTGGTGTCTTGGGGTTGTGCCATGGTGTTTGGCACATTTCCTCAAGAACGATCCTCTACGGATGCTTCTGTTCTCCATTTAGAATAAAGTGAGTATTTCGACATCCTCAATTAGACTAAAGTGGCATTCATACTGTGTTCCTGTGTTCTTCGTTCGTTCATCATTTAGAGGCTCGTGTTCTTCATGAACACACTTCCTCGATCTAGTTGACGGTCAAGTTTCTCATACTTTTGTGTTTGTTCATAAGTTAGAGGCTCGTGTTCTTCACGGACACGACCCTTGATCTTCTGTTATAAACATATAAGTTTGTAACCTGTTTGTGTGCCTGCTTGTCTAATCATAGTTAGTGGATGCTCCTTTATCCTAATCTAGACCAAGTTCATCTGTGATCCCTTGCATAGGTTAGCGTATATCTGAGTGAGTTCAGGTCTCTCTCTCGTGGGTTCGTCGCTCCGTCTTCGTACGAAGTGCTATAGTGTTGTTACGGGTCGACAAACGTAACCGTGCTATAGTAGTAATCAGTGGTGTAGATGTGGTGTCTAGACTTTGGGTTATCCTTCGTTTGCCCTGTTTCCCACGGTTTGTCTTGGGGTAGGCCGCGGTAGTGACAGCCGTTAGACCCTCTGAAATCCCCCACGTCCGGATACAGCGTGTAGGCAACCATTTGCCGTGAACCAACTGTTATAGTCAGGAGGGGCCGGTGTCCGAAATGAGAAGTACCTAATTGAGAGGCTGTTCTCAACTCTCACACTACCAGCAAGATCCTTTCCATCTTCATCTCATCCTATAGAGTTGTGTCCTTGGATCACCAGTCTAGGATAGAAGGTAGTACACATCGTTCCTTGGATTCGATACCCTTTGGAATACTCCTTAGGGGAAGTGCTACAGCGGTATTTCCGTGCGCTTGCGGACTCTTTCGTACCCGTCGGTATACCTAGGTGGATCTTACGCTCACGCTAGGTGCACACTAGTGGTGACGTTAAGAAATACCAACAAGCATTTCTGGCGCCATTGCCGGGGAACAGTTGTTGTATCTATCTTCGAACCTAGTGGTCCTCGTATCTTTTGTTTTTCCTTTTTCTTCTACCTTCACCCCCGTTACCCATCAGATATCCTTTTTGTTTCTTTTCTTTACCTTTACCATGGAGGATCGGTCTATTCAAGATCTTTCCGCCCCCAGAGCTGAATCATTTGAGCCACCACCTTCTGAGCACCCAATTCACATGACGAGCTATGGGTTCGGCTCTAACTTGATTGACTTGGTTCGGAGGACTTGTTCCTTTTCAGGGATAGCTAGTGAGAATCCTTATGAATGCCTACAAGAATTTGGCAGAATCTGTTCATGCCATGCCATTGATGGCATGAAGCATGACACCCTCAAGTGGAAATTGTTTCCCTTCTCCCTAGTGGGAGACGCGAAGCGATGGTACAATGTGAGGTAGGTAAAGCCGAGGGCAATTAGGATGCCCTGGTGAAAATATTTTGTGAGAAATATTTCCCTGCCTCTCGTGTTGCCGCCCTGCGTAGGGATATTTTCAACTTTAGCCAAAGAGAGGAGGAGACCCTAGGAGCAACCTGGGAAAGATTCTCACATATGGTGAACTCATGTCCAGTCCTAGACCTGCCAGAGCACATATTGCTTGAACACTTCTACATAGGCCTGAACAAGAGCTCAGCTTCACAGCTAGACGCATCTTCTAGAGGATCGTTTATGCAAACGCCCATAAGTAAAGGGAAGAACATCCTGGAGAAAATCCTACGTGATCTCCCTTTCTCAACCGAATCTAAACCTCCCCCGGAAGAAAGTGTACCCGAAGTTGGGGATGCCTTAGCAGCTGGGACCAGCACCACACCGCCCACATCTGTAGATCTAGCTGCAGACGATCCCCCCGAACCATCGTCATCGGAAGATGAAACTTCTCAATCTTTAGTGCCGCAATTGATGCTTGAGGATGACCTTTTTGAAGATTATGGAAACACCTCAAACTACCAATGTAGAGGGAAACCACCGATCCCGAACATTCCTCCAGGTCCTGACGAGATAGCTTATTTCAAGGACACTGTTCGGGAGCTAACCGCTATCATGACTCGGGAGTGGTCGGAAGAGCTAGAGTGCTCATCCAAGGCCCTCCAGATCGGCTAATCTCATTCGACCCTCCCATGTACCATGCGCGGGAGGCAGATAGACGCCCTCTACAACCCTTTGGTTGGAGCTAACATCATCTCAAGTGCTTACGCGATAGAAGTTTTGGGAGATGAACCCTCAGTTCCGTCCAGCGTATCTGCCATGGACTTCCACGGACAAACCATGGAAGGGATAGGAATCCTCAACCAGATACCCGTCATCTGCGGCGGTGTCCATTCTGTCCTAGATTTTCATGTCTTCGACATCGAGGATTTTGATCTTATGATAGGACTCCCCCTTGAGAAATTTCTCAAAGAGGCCCCAGCGCAAGGGAAAGTTGGTGTCCGATTAGGAGAGGAAGTCCTGTCAGTAAAGATTGACGGAGCTAAATATGCCGCAACAGATCCTCCTCCTAATCCCGGAGTGATTGAGGAAGTGAAAGCCATCATCCCTGGACAATTCCTGGAAGCTTTCCTCGATGAAAATACTGGGAAATTCATAGAGGAAGAAGGAGAACCCGCTGCACCCATAGATATTTCGGAGTGCGAAGCTCCTCCTAAGCCTCCTATCGAGCTAAAACCTTTGCCAGACGGGTTTCGGTATGTCTTCCTACATGGGGATACCGAAACCCCCGTGATCATTAACGGCAAACTCACAGGAGAGGAAACTAAAACACTTATGGCCATCTTAGAAAAACACCACGCTGTCTTCGGATATTCTCTCCAAGACCTGAAAGGGATAAGTCCCTCTCTCTGTACCCATCACATCCCCGTAGATTCGGAAATTCCACCCTCTCGAGTGCCTTAGAGAAGGTTGAATAACCATATGAGGGAGGTAGTTAAAAAGGAGGTGCTAAAACTTTTGCACGCCGGGATCATCTATCCCGTGCCATATAGCGAATGGGTTAGCCCTGTCCAGGTCGTGCCAAAGAAAGGAGGGATGACAAAGATCACCAACAATCAAGGTGAGGAGATCGCTCAACGTCTCCCCGACAAATGGAGGATGTGCATAGACTATAGGAAACTCAATAAGGCCACAAAGAAGGACCATTTCCCGCTACCCTTCATCGATGAGATGTTGGAACGACTAGCTAACCACTCCTTCTTTTGTTTCCTTGATGGGTATTCCGGATACCATCAAATCCCCATCCATCCAGATGACCAAAGCAAGACTACTTTCACATGCCCCTATGGAACCTATGCTTATCGAAGAATGTCGTTCAGGTTGTGTAATGTACCCGCATCGTTCCAACGGTGTATGATGTCTATTTTTTTAGACATGATTGAGCAAATCATGGAGGTCTTCATGGACGACTTCTCTGTCTATGGGAAGACCTTCGATGACTGCCTAGAGAACCTAGATAAAGTCTTGCAGCGATGCCAGGATAAGGACCTAGTTCTAAACTAGGAGAAATGTCATTTCATGGTCCGCGAAGGCATCATCTTGGGTCACTTAGTTTCTGAGCATGGGATAGAGGTAGACCGAGCCAAAATTGAAGTTATTGAAAGCATGGAAGCCCCACCAATGTAAAGGGAATCCGCAGTTTCTTAGGCCATGCAGGGTTCTACCATCGTTTTATCAAAGACTTTTCCCAAATAGCTAGACCCCTCACGCACTTGCTGGCCAAAGACACTCCTTTCGAGTTCACCGAAGATTGCATGAAAGCTTTCCTCACTCTTAAGGAAGCTTTCAGCCCCCAGATTGGACGCTTCCTTTTGAGATCATGTGTGATGCTAGTGATTACGCCGTAGGAGCCGTGCTAGGCCAAACCAAGGATAAGAAGCATCATGCGATTGCTTATGCTAGTAAGACTATGACCAGAGCTCAGCTAAATTATGCCACAACTGAGAAGGAGCTCCTGGCAGTAGTCTTTGCGCTAGATAAATTCAGATCTTACTTGGTAGAGTCTAAGATAATCATCTATACTGATCATGCTGCTTTAAAATACCTGCTTGTTAAGAAAGATGCAAAACCCCAGCTGATTAGATGGATTTTGCTACTCCAAGAATTTGATATTGAAATCAAAGATAGAAAGGGAGTAGAAAATTCCGTAGCAGATCATTTGTCGCGTATGCATGCTACTAACTCGCAGGACCTGCCAATAAACGACTACCTCCGGGATGATATGCTGCTGAAGGTCACCGACTCCACCCCCTGGTATGCAAATATTGTTAATTACATGGTTACAGGATATATACCACCAGGGGCGGACAGGAAAAAGTTGATACATGACAGCAGAAAGCATATGTGGGATGATCCATACCTATACAGAGTTTGTAATGACGGGTTGTTACGAAGATGTGTACCCTCTCCAGAAGGACTGCAAATCATTGAGAAATGCCACGCAGGGCCCTATGGAGGGTATCATGGGGTTTTCCGCACACATGCAAAAATCTGGCAAAGCGGTTTTTTCTGGCCGACCATGTATGATGATACTAAGGAATTTATTCGAAGATGCCGCAGATGCCAAAAACATGGGGGGATCACTACCAGAGATGCCATGCCCCTACACGACAACCTGCAAGTGGAACTCTTCGACGTTTGGGGAATTGATTTTATGGGACCATTCCCGAAATCAGAAGGCTGTGAGTACATCTTAGTGGCAGTCGACTATGTGTCAAAATGGGTAGAAGCAATAGCTTGTCCTTCGGCAGACTCCAAACAATCCAAAAAGATGTTCCAGGACATTATCCTACCCCGATTTGGCACACCCATGTTGGTGATCAATGATGGAGGTTCACACTTTATCGATAAAAAGTTCAGAAAATTCCTAGCAGAATTGGGGATACATCACAATATTGCCACAGCATAGCACCCTCAAACCAACGGTCAGGTTGAAACATCGAACAAGCAAATCAAAAATATCTTGCAGAAGACAGTAAAGGAAGCAGGGAACTGTTGGAAGAGACATCTACCTGATGCATTATGGGCATATAGGACTGCTTTCAAGACGCCAATCGGAATGTCACCCTATCAAGTGGTCTATGGAAAAACATGCCATCTGCCAGTGGAGATTGAACACAAAGCCCATTGGGCCATTAAGAGGTTTAACCTAAATTTTCCCAAGGCAGCTAGGCAAAGGCAGCAGCAGATCTCGGAGTTGGAAGAATGGAGAGACAATGCATATCACAACTCCAAGATCTATAAGGAAAGGACCAAGAGGTGGCATGACAAGAAGATCAAAAGGAAGGAATTCACTATTGGAGATAAAGTCCTACTCTATAATTCAAGGGTGAAACTCTTTGGACATGGGAAACTGCGAAGCAAGTGGGAAGGACCATTCTCTGTCATTGAAGTTGCACCACATGGAGAAATCACCATACAAAATGATGAAGGAGAAACCTTCAAGGTAAACGACCATCGCTTGAAGATCTTCCTGGAGCCGGATGATAAGGAGTATGAGATCATCAAGCTCGCAAAGGGGCTATAAGCTCCCGATCATGGCCTTCCAAAATATCAGGTAAGAAACCAGTGTGGGGGAAACCCGCACACAACCACCCAGAAGCACACAAAGGTACGCCACCCGCACTTTAACTGAATAAAGGCTACGCCTCTAAATTTTTATTCTCCTTACCTTATAACCCTCAAGGATAGTAGGAAACTAGGCTCATTCCTTACTTTCTATCCTGGTGCTTATGAGCAAAAATCATTAGGGAACTCATGCCTATCTAAGTGGTTGGTGTTTGTGATATGGCCTGATAAAATGATCTCCGCTCTAAATGTTCGAGTGCTGGGGTACTTTATTTGAAAACCATAAAACCCCATTTGCAAGGCTCCTCTTTGATATACCACTGTCCTACCAAAGCCATATGATGTTCATAGTTGAAAAACCTTATACTCATATGCTGCTTGTTATTGCATTGTGCTTTGTCAAATTCTGTGACCCTTGTGGGTATTCTTTTCATTACTTTCATGATCAAGATTCATGTGCACACCACCATTTCCCTCTTGCTAAGCCTCTACACTGGAAGTTAGCATTGTATCATTCCATTTTGTGAAAATCAGGCTCCATATGTGTTGATCTCTCCGTCCTAAGTTTTTGTTACACAAGGGACATGGCTATCGAAAAAAATAGACACATGAAGGTCCAGGTATTGAAAAAAAGTTGGACACATGAAGGTCCACAAGAAAAAAAATATATATATATAAGAGATAGCCATGTTCTCAAAAGATTTATATACAAGAAGGAGAATCATGCAAAAAGGAGTCCCATAATTTAGATGGTAATAACTAGTGTCCATTCCAGGGCTAGTATACACCTTACCATCTACCAACTCTCATCATACATATATGGTAATATCTAGCACCCATTCCGGGCCTAGTATCCACCTTACCATACTCGCCGTACCCATACACGTGCACATCTTGATCTGATTGTATGATTCGATTTTCTCTGAGGATCTAGTCTTTGATTTGGCAATATATGTGATGCAAGTATGCCTTATCATTCATACCTACCCTGAGCTCCACATAAGCTATCATTAGAAGTAGGATGAAGGAAGGAAATTTAATGCCTGGGTGAGGACATTTACACATTGAGAGATCTGAGAGAATCAAATGAGGAGCTAAGCAAGGTTTATTCTGAAAATTTATCACAAAACCCCAAGTTGCTTGACATGATGAGCAGGAATGATTTTTATTCATGTCCATTCCATTCGTCAACTACCCAAGATAGCATGATAGACACTCCACAAGCTCACAAGTCCAAGGTCGAAGTTTGGAATGATCTCTTGTTCGCTCTACACCTTGAGTAGTTCTTCCACCTTGAACCTCTCAACTTCACTCAGGGACGAGCAAAGGTCAAGTGTGGGGGAGTTGTTGACGGCTGTTAAGTGCCATATTTGTGGCCGTCAACGCCTGCATTTTGACATAAGAAATATACATCCACCATAGAATAGGGTCTTATACTGACAATTTCCACAAGTTGCGGTGTATATTCAATTGCAGGTAATAAGCACAAGAAAGAGAGCAAAAGCACACCTTATCCATCCACCTCACCAATCCAAGCAATCCAGGCTCAGCCAATGAGGGGCTGCCATGCAAGCACCCACTGGATCCATGATGTCATCAATCCAAGGGAGAAAGCCTCAGGGAATCAGAGGTCGCCACGCGTATATCACATGGATCCCATGGCCCACCAGAGCGCCTAAACCGCCTCCAAAACACGTGGACACCTGGAACCGCCATAAGGACCCACATATCAGACACTAGGAGAAAGTAGAGGGCAGGTGGGGCCCACAAGGGGCCGACCTTGGGGCGCCCAATCCTGGCCTTCCACGTGGTGGTTCCTGGTTGGCTCCTCACTTCATTCCCGGGGTGTTTGGGGTGCTTCCACGCCGGTGCTCAGGCCTTTAAATATAAGGAGAGGGTGTAAAGAATAGGACACACACTTCTTTCTCCTCCTTTTCACTTTTGCCTTTTGGCTTCTCTCATTAGGAGAGGAGAGCTCTAGCATAGGATTAGTGCTGGATTGCTAGTGCTTTAGAGATTAGAAGGAAGGTGGGGTGGTATCTTGGGATTGTGGCATGGTGTTTGGCACATTTCCTCAAGAACGATCCTCTACGGATGCTTCTGTTCTTCATTTAGAATAAAGTGAGTATTTCGACATCCTCAGTTAGACTAAAGTGGCATTCATACTGTGTTCTTGTGTTCTTCGTTCGTTCATCATTTAGAGGCTCGTGTTCTTCACGAACACGCTTCCTCGATCTAGTTGACGGTCAAGTTTCTCATACTTTTGTGTTTGTTCATAAGTTAGAGGCTCGTGTTCTTCACGAACACGACCCTTGATCTTCCATTATAAACATATAAGTTTGTAACCTGTTTGTATGCCTGCTAGTCTAATCATAGTTAGTGGATGCTCCTTTATCCTAATCTAGACCAAGTTCATCCGTGATCCCTTGCATAGGTTAGCGTATATCTGAGTGAGTTCGGGTCTCTCTCTCATGGGTTCGTCGCTCCGTCTTTGTACGGAGTGCTATAGTGTTGTTACGGGTCGACAAACATAACCGTGCTATAGTAGTAATCAGTGGTGTAGACATGGTGTCTAGACTTCGGGTTATCCTTCGTTTGCCCTGTATCCCACGGTTTGTCTTGGGGTAGGCCGCGGTAGTGACAGCCGTTGGACCCTCTGAAATCCCCCACGTCCGGATACAGCGTGTGGGCAACCATTTGCCGTGAACCAACTGTTATAGTCAGGAGGGTCCGGTGTCCGAAACGAGAAGTACCTAATCGAGAGACTGTTCTCAACTCTCACGCTACTAGCAAGATCCTTTCCATCTTCATCTCATCCTATAGAGTTGTGTCCTTGGATCACCAGTCTAGGATAGAAGGTAGTACACATCGTTCCTTGGATTCGATACCCTTTGGAATACTCCTTAGGGGAAGTGCTACAGCGGTATTTCCGTGCGCTTGAGGACTCTTTCGTACCCGTCGGTATACCCAGGTGGATCTTACGCTCACGCTAGGTGCGCACTAGTGGTGACGTTAAGAAATACCAACAGTACACAAGCGCGGAGGGTTTCAAAGGGTCCAACAGGCTGTCACCACTGCGGCCTACCTCTATCGTTACGCGAATGCACTTGGTCTTCGTAGGATAACTAGAGTCCAGACACCACGTCTGCACTCCTGATAACTACTATAGCGCGGTTACGTCTGTCGACCCGCTAACAACACTATAGCAACCCGTATAAATACAGAACCACGAACTAGAGAGAGAACGGATCAAATCATACTAGTCATCAAGTTACGGAGCAGCAATAAAGGTTTGGATGCAGACAAACGAGATACAACAAACTTACTCAGCTAAACAGGATCAGAGCATGCAAACAGATACTTGAACTAATGAACTAGCTCTAAAGGATCAAAGCCTTGTGTTACGAAGAACACAAGCCTCTAACTTATGAATGAGCTAAGAACACAAGAACATATCATTCATGCATGATGTCCACTATAGTCTAAATAAGAAATGTCGAAATATTCACTTTGATCTAAATGAAGAACAAGCATGCACGAGGACATCAACTCACTCCTCACTCCTACTCTATCTCTCAACTAATCCTAGTCTAGATCTCTTCTCAACCCCATTCTACCACATAGAGGTGAGAATCACCTCACATGGGCAGAATTAGAGAAAGGGAGAGAGAGCTACACAAGAGAGAAGTGGAACTTGAGAGTTTGGAGGTGTCTGTGAAATGAGGCCCCTCCCCTTCTATTTATAGGCAGGGGAATTGCTTGCTCCGAGGCCCCAAATGCTCCAAAACACCCTGAGATGCAGCCAAGGACCAATGGGCAAGCAACACGTGGAAGGAGGGGATCAATGGACCCTAGGTCAGTTCGGCCGATCCTAGGGTCGGTCGAAACCCTCGGCTGGCCTTTTGGCCCGTGTTTCCTCTGGCTCACTTCCATGTGGGCCCATGGATCCATGTGATGCTGACGTGGCAGCGTGTGATTCGTCGAGAGTTCTTCACATGGATTGGTGACATCATGGATCCAGGAGAATCCATGTGGCAGCCCCTCATTGGCCAGCACTTGAGTACCTTGGATTAGAGTGGAGTGAATGTGCATGGATTCTTCTCATTTCATATGCTAAATACCTGCATTCGAATAGACATTGACACTGGTGGAAAGTATTAGTTTAAGCTCCTATTCTAGTGTGGATGTGCAATTCATGCTTCAATTGCAGGAGTTGATGGCTATGAAAATGGTACTTAACAGCTGTCAACAATTGACAAGGTACATTAATATTCTATGCTTATTATATTAGAACATCTTCTGTTGTTAAATGTGTGGTCCTCAAGTAGAGCCGTATTCTAAATTCCATCTTGGTAGTTTGGAACCAAAGCACCACATGATCAGCTTATATATTGTGCACATGATGCTAATATAGTTTTTTGCTTTATCATGTGTGTGTTGACAATACTCTGTACCTTCTCATGGACTGCCTTTAATAAAAATTTGTTGACATGAAGTTGTTGTTTGAGTTGCAAATAGCCTTATAAAGTTAAAAGGATAGCATACCCAGCAAAATAAAATAAAGCCTAACAAAATGAGGCAGCTTGCATGACTGTTATTAGTACATATATTTCTTGCAAGTTTCAGCTTTCCTTTTTCTAGAAATAACATGCCTATTTTAGATACAGATGGATGCATAATGTTCCTGAAATTATCTGCTGGTACTCTGTTGTCTGCATGTCTATAACTATAACTTCACTTATGCATAATGCAAAGAGCAAAGATGGGCTCTGTCCTTTAACACCTGAGGGCCTTATTGTAGAAGCATAATCTAATTATCGATGAAGGAAAATGTGACCAGCACTCCATTTACTACTCTTATGTAGTCATTCTATGGATACACGCTACTTTGGATGTAGCATTTAGTGTATGTAGTTGTGTTTCATGTACATTAGTACTACAACAGTTGTTCCACTTCCACAAGTTTTGTTGCTTCAGATACACCTGGCAATACATGGATGCTTGTGTTTGATTGAAGTTAAAATATGCCAATTTTTAAAATTGGATTAAAGCCCATTTCCATTTTTTTTGTCAGAACCATTTCCAATTGAGCTCATGACTAACTGAATGTATTGTTGTTGCTTGCAGGTCACAGCTTAGCAAGGAGAAGTGGAGGGCTTGATTCCTGGCCGCAGGGATTACATCCAATGTGAGGCTATGGACCTAGAGCACCATAATTCTTTGAATTGATATTACTCTTTTGAATACAAGGTATTTCCTGAAATTGAAATAATTATGGCTCCAGACTGAGCATCAATTGACAGAAGGGCATGTTATGCTGCCAACTTGGTTGGCTGGTGATGTATCTTGTAAAATAGATAACATTCTGCATTTTATTTTGGTATGAATGTTTTTGAATTTTGTATTCCGGTCAAGTAATCCATTTGTGAAAACTTCATATGTTTGGGTTGTATATTGTAATACATATAATTTAATTTGCATGTGTCATGTTTAATCCAATGTGTATTGCAAAAATCGTTTGTTGCTCGTAGCAACACACGAGCACTTTCCTAGTGCATATAAACAAACTTTAAAATGCTTATGCGCACCTAGCCAAAAAGAAAGAAAGAAGAAGAAGAAACTGACATCAGGTGCGCACCAAGCAAATGCTAACCTACAACTCAAAAGCAACCATTAGTAATAAAGCATCAACACCGTACTAGTAATTACTACTAGGGATAAAGTAGTACAAAATAAATATTATCTATTCGTTCACGATCGAAGGGGCTAGACATGCAAATGGATATTTCGTATCTAAATCCAAACATTCAATATCTATATTTATCCATATCTGAATACTCAAAGTTGATTTTTTTTTAAATTTGTGTACGATGAATGTCAATGATCGACACATCATGACACTACTCGTATCCAAATTCAAGCCTTTGTAAAAGTTGTAGAGGATCATGAGATCTCCAACTTTGGTATTTACATCTGGGAGCACTTCAGTTACAAAATCTCGAGTTATGCCCAGTCAAACAAGGTCAAGTTGAACTGCAGCCTTACGTCGGTACACGCACGCCGAGGCAGGGCTGCGACCGCCGGTCCGTGCAGGGCGCCTCGGCCACTGTGCGCTGTGGTGATGACACGGGCACGGAGCCGTGGCCGGTGCCATGCGGCGCGCACGCACACGCTGGGCGACCGCACGCATGCCCGCCATTGGTCGTCCGCCGCCACACGTCGCCACCGCCTCTCCAACCCATGCCGCGACCTGCCTGTTGACAAACGCTCGGGGAAACTTCCTCCTCTACTCGCCGAGCCACTATATAAACCCCTTCTCCTCCCCCTGCACAGAAGTAGCACCGCCGCCGACGAACTCCCTCCTCCGCTCGCTCCCATAGTCGTCTCACACCCCGAAGCTCCTCTCTAGCATCCACTCGAGCTTCAACAATCACACATGGCCTAGCTCCGTCCCTCTTCTCGCTGGAGATCGAGCTGTAGCGGCTCCGCCGCTGCTGCTCGCTGGAGCCACCTCCGGCCAAGCAACCACCACCAATCAACCCATGGTGAGCCAAATTGCAACCTTGTGCCGCTTGTTTGCCTGCTCCGGCCGCCCTTCGCCGCCAGCGAGCTCGCCCCACCGCCGGACGGCATAATTGTGAAGCAAATTTCCTTGTAGGGTTCGTTGTGTAAAGCCGAGGGCATATGTGTAAGGAAAAGAATTTTTCCAGGGTTTCGGCTATAAGTAGATTCATACTTTTCTCACATGTAGGTCCAGTACCTTGGAAAAATCCTAGAAAATTGTAGAAAAAACAGAAAAATGCAAAACCAATTTTGTTGGTTTCTTTATGAACAGACCTACATATTTTGTAAAGCATGACCATACTTTTGATGAGTAGTTTTTGAACTACAATACAAAATCAGTTTGAATATGTTTGGTCATAACTTCAAATGTACAACTGTTCTGGACTTGATCTTTGGATATGATGTTACACATGACTGGTACAGGCTAGATCTAAGTTTTTGCACAAAGTTTCTGGATGAATGTTTAGTTATGACTTATTTTGTATTTATGCTAGATCTATGTAAATGAATTGTGTAGCTTTGTGTAAGCAGATTTTGTAGCTCAGCTTGCGGCTACTATCTTCTTATGTTTGATTATGTCTCTGGTGAATTTATCACGTTTTTAGGAACTATGTAAAAGTATGTTTCTGAGATATGCTTGTTTAAAGAGTTAAATCCACAGTTCAATTTCTGCTAATCCAGTAGTGTTCATCTTTGGGCTAGATGAGGTTATTGGCATGCTTGAACTGTAGGAGAAAGTTTGGCTGCAGAATAGTTATAGACTCCTCTGTATAAATTAGTTATTTTTGCTAGGTTGAATAATTGTCATTTTTGTGTAGCTTGATTGAAATAGTTTCTAGAGCTAAAATTTGGTGTGTAGCCTAGTTATATTCTAGAGATGCTATGCGTAAATTTTGAGCTCCAGTGTTTGTGTAGTTTTTCCTGTAGGAGTAGATCTTGCTTTTGCTAGTTGTAACTTGTCGTATTTTTCATGCTTAGAATATAGCTCAGTTTACTGTGAATTTTTTACAGTAGTTCAGTTGTTCCACTGTGTTCATGTACAAAATTTCTCACTATGAAATCATGCCTGGTTTAAATAGAAGTAATTTTCGAAAGAAGTAAGGTTATAGAAGGGAAATAAAGAAATCACCCCCTTTAAACCCATTTGTGTCTTTAACCCTAAGTTAAAAACCCTTTTAATTCATTTTTAACCAACCTTGTTTCCTTGTGAAGAAAAAGAAATGTAATTAAATAAATATGCACACAATCACCATCAAAGTAAAGATTTAATAAATTGTGCCTACTTTCTTCTTTATAGGAAGAGTATGCTGAATATATACTTACCTAGATGAATGTGGTCAACCATGCACTCCATGTTTGTCACATGTTGTTTTTAATTAATTAAATTAATTTCATCAACTAATTCTTGCATATGCACCCTCCGTGTAGAGGTCCCCGACGGTAGCTACACGCTCGTGCCGACAGGCGAGGACGAGGGAACTGAAGGAGAAGTGCACTACGTGTCTGTAGAGCAAGACTCGGACCAAAGTCCGGAAGGTTGTCCGACCGCTTGTGCTGACGAAGGTAAGCCCTGGTACATCATTGTCCTATTATGTTTTCTTTTTAACTTCTGAATTTATCATTGATTATCTATGTGCATTTACTTTCACAAGTTGAATTGAAACCCTAGTTGCATAATCCTTAAGTACCTATGTTCTTTTACTAGTATGCTAGGTCCCTAGTTGCTATGCACTAAGGACCCGATACAAGTCGAGTGATGTTTGTCACTCGCGAGAATAGGTTCTTATGTTGGAATCATAAGACTTGTTAAACTGGATTGCTCACGTGGTAAGAGCATGGGATTCTAGGCTCCGGTCCAGTGGTTAGTAGATTAAGCATTTGAACGTACTAAATATTTGTCGGTAATGGGAACGATAATGCCAGTACCTGAATGAGTCGGTGTGGGAACTTTGCGCTACTAATCTTGGGTTGCGGCCCCGGTCTTGCAAACCGTGGTACGTGTGTGAGGCTGGACGCTAGTGTGAGGTGGACCAGATAAGCCTTGTACCTAGGACTGTGGCATCCGATCCTAATCCGAGGAATGACGGGAACCGCCTGTTTGGTGGACTCATTGAGAGTACATTCTACCGTGTGTTTGGTCCACCTTGCAAGGTTATTAATCGATTGATCGTCGGCCTCTCACCGTTATCTGAGATTGCTTAATCAACTGGCCATCATGATCCCTTCATTATGGAATATGGATAAACTTGATGTTGATTAAATTGTATTGCACAACTCATGCTTGCAATAGTTGCTTATCTAGTAATGATTTAATGCACTAGAACTTGAGCTAAAACATTGAAAGCAAGGATTCACTCATTAGTAGCTTTTTGGAAAAAAAAACCACTAGCCAAAAGCCTTTCATTATCAGAGGTAAAGTCTTTTATTTTAGATGGGTAAGCCTTGCTGAGTATTAGTATACTCAGCCTTGCTATAAATGTTGCTTTCAGGTGAGAATGTCTGGCGTGGAGAAATACCACCCGGCTAGGAGCTGGAATGGGTGGATGACGACGAGTGATGACATCATGGGTGGCCTCCCATGATGCCACTTTATCGTTTAGTTATTTTTCCACTGTCCTTAAACTCTAAACTATTTACTTCCATGTCAAGAACTATGGTTTGTAATAATTGACCCTACAGGGAAGATTTGGACGGGATTTGTAAGGTACTCTGGACTCGCCTTCGTGTGAGTTTTAATGTATATGTTTCGATCCTCTGTGTTGTGCAAGTGATTTACCGGGCTTCGACCCGACAACACTCAACGTAATGGTTCCTTATTATCGCTTAAATGACCAAATGGAGTGGTTTAGGCGCCTACCGACAGAGTAGAGGATCTCCACACGGAGGGAGCAAAGAAGGTCCCTCCCAACCGCAGCCCTCTTGCGCCGCCCCTCCTCTGCCGCCGGCTCCAGAGAGGAGAGGGAGAGGCCGGCCGGGAGGGAGGCACCGCCACTGCACCCTTGACCGCAGCCGTCGTGCCCCTCCACCGGGCGCTCCTCCTTGCGAGCCGAAGAAGGGAGACCAGGGAAGGAGGGAGCCGTCTGCTGAGCTCCGCTGTTGCCGCCCCACTCTCCTCCTTCCTCCAGCGTAGAGAGCAGGGAGGCCACGCCATCATGGTTCACCAGCAGAGAAGCCGTAGCTACCGCTGGCGAGGACGGTCGGGGCATCCGAGGAGCGGGAGGAGGACGCTCCAAAGCTTGGTCAAGATCCGGCACGCCGCCCGCCTCTGTCTATCCTCCTCCAGCTCCTCGGCCCTGCCGCCGCCGGAGAAGAGGGAGGAGAGGCTATCTACCTGCACCGCCGACGGGGTCGTGCCCAAGATCCCCGGGGCGTAGGGGAGCTCGGGAGGAACAGATGGCGGGCGGAGATGCGCCGTTGGGCGAGTTGCGGTTGCGGGAGGGACGAAAAGGAAAGGAAAACAAAAAAAGAAAATAAAAATGGTGGGTCCACATTTTGGAGGGGGGAGTAGAGGCTCTCTGTGAATGGAGGCTTGGAGGGGAATTTTGGAGGAGTGTGCAAAATACAGGCTCATTTAGAGACTCTGCTGAAGTTGAGTTTTTGCATCAAATCTCCAAATTTTAGAGTGGAGGCCCATTTAGAGGCCCCCGCTGAAGTTGCACTTAGTTCTTAAATACCAATTGGTAATACCAACCGATTCTATGCATTTTGTGAAAAATATCAAAATCCTCGGGAGGCCCCCTCACACTGGCATGTCACAAACCACAAGTCACGTGAAATAATATTTTTGTGTGTGGTGCATGGGATTGAAACTCGAAACTTCTTGCACATGTCTCGTGTGTGTGCGCCTTTTTGTTACCATACTATATCTTCGGATTATCTTGCTAAAGTTTAGCGATTTTGGATCCAAACATGTCCGACTATAAAATATTGCTAAACTTTAGTTGGAGCTTAAACAGTGTTTTAGTCATTATCTATCCAAGAGTTGCTATAACTTATTACTAGAGCAAAGTCCACAATACCTTTATAGGTTCTTCCAAACTATCTACTGTCACACAACATTAACTAATCATCCTCTCTACCTATGGTTTGGCAATAATAAATGAAGGGGGCTTGGTCAATTAGAAGGGTTTAGCAAGACGATCCAAACAACCCTTGCTAAAGTTTATATATGGGTTTAGCAAACTAACCTTTAGTTTGAGGGATCCAAAGAGGATCTATATAGCACATTTTCCTGGTAATAATAAATGCTATTGTAAAACTTAGTCAACTGCATGGAATTTTTGCTATTATATCGTCGGCGTACATGCGTGTCAACGTCTGTATCAGGGGACCGGGAATGTAGCTTCACTCCTGCCTCTACCTACTCGATCAAGATGAAAACCAGAGGAGTTCTTTTACGGTCTACAATACTACCATATGCTACTATTCTAAAAGGATATGTATGGAATGATCCGACTTTTGAGATTAATTATATACTACTAAAATCATAAGTTGTAGTATATATAGTATATATGAGTAGTATAGAGGTATGACTGGAAATATGTAAAATGACATTGTTGAAAATTTATCAAGTCTTTCTTAACTGAGCCGGGGAGAGAAAAGAAGAAAAAATCTAAATAATATAATTTGTGCAAATTATAATTTTACCTATATAAAAAATCGGTTATACTGCATAGCACAACCTAGTAGTCCGCTCTACCGAATTAGGTTGTGCTTATTTGTTAATTACTTTAGTTCACATGTTGATTAAGAGTGCGGGAGATCTTTCATTTGTGGTATTATATAGTAATAAGTAGAAATGAAAATGAATCGGATACAAATGCAAATAATTATTATTTTTGGATTCTTAGGTGTTTTGATCAACAGATTTTGCACAAATCGCATGCCAACTTGAGGATTATCTCGGCGCCGGCATAAGGCTGTTTCTGCCGTTGAGCACGATTTTGACTAACTTCCACTCAAAATTTGAAATGCCGTCAATTATGAAAATTGTGTCCCATGAAAAGATGCATAACTTTTATATTGGCAGATTTTGAAGTGTTTAAGTGAAATTTGGAGAACATGGCAAAAGTTCCAGATAGTGTATGGGTTTCAAGGGTTTAGCTAGGGGTTTGACCCAGGGTTTGACTAAGAGTTGATCACTAATGAGTGTTTACTTGTTTAACAGAGTGATTAGCACGAATTAAAAACACGGGGTGTTACAGCCTACCTCCCTTAAAAGGAATCTTGTCCCGAGATTTGAAAATAAAAGATAGGTGGGAAGAGTTACGTACGATGTTGAGTTTGAAGAAAACCCGGATACTTGGTGTTTAGAAATTGCTCGATCTCCCACGTAGCTTCTTCTTCAGTGTGGTGACTCCATTGTATCTTGTACATCTTCAATGTTTGTCTCCTAGTTTGTCTTTCTTTTTGATCCAACACTTTCATTGGATATTCTACTAATGATAGGTCAGGTTCTATCTCTGCACTACTCTCAGTGATTATTTGTGCTTCTGGTATCTGCTCACACTTTTTCAACTGTGAGACATGAAGCACGTCGTGTACTAATGAGAGTCGGTCCGGGAGTTTAATACGATATGCAACTGTACCGAACTTCTCGGTGACTTCATAAGGACCGATATAGCGTGGAGCTAACTTCCCTTTTACCCCGAATCTTTGTACACATAATCACCAACTTCAAATTCTCTGGGTGCCTTAGCTTTATCGTGGTAGCTCTTTTGCCTCATTTGAGCGGCTCTCAATTTTTCTCTAATCACCTCTACCTTCTCTTCAGCTTCTTGCACTAACTTAGGACCGAATAATGTTCTCTCACCCGCTTGTGACCAATTCAAGGGGGTGCGACATCTTCGTCCATACAAGGCTTCAAAAGGAGCCATTTTCAAACTAGCTTGGTAGCTATTGTTATAAGCAAACTCTGCCAAGGCTAAGCATTTGTCCCAAGTCTTGTCAAAGTGAATAACACAAGCTCTCAACATATCTTCCACTATTTGATTTACTCTCTCGGTTTGACCATCAGTCTGGGGATGATAGCTAGAGATATGGATCAATTTGGTACCCAAAGATTCATGCACTTGTGCCCAAAAGCGAGTGACAAATTGGGTGCCTCTGTAGGATAGGATGGTTTTTGGAACACCATGCAAGCGTACTATGAGGTCAACATAGATTTCCGCATATCGCTCGGCTGGGTAGGTAGTGTGGACAGCAATGAAATGAGCGGTCTTGGTAAGCCGATCCACTATAACCTAGATGGAATCATGCTTTTTGGGAGTAAGGGGTAAACCTACAATGAAATCCATGCTTAAGTCATCCCACTTCCATGTGGGTATAGGCAAAGGTTGCATTTGGCATGCGGTCTTTAAGTGACTAGCCTTGATTCTTTGACATGTATCACATCCAGACACATACTTGGCTATTTCACCCTTCATGTTCGACCACCAGAAATTTTCCCTAAGATCTCGGTACATTTTGGTACTACCGGGATGAATGGTGAATTTTCCCTAAGCTTCCTCACCTATTCACATGAAGTCTCATTATACAGCTCTACTATCATGCGGTTGCAATGCTTGCGGCTAAGCGCATCTGCAACCACGTTGGCTTTGCTGGCGTGATAAAGGACTTCCAGATGATAATCTTTTATGAATTCCAACCACCTTCTTCACCTCATATTCAAATCTGATTGGGTGAAAATATATTTAAGGCTCTTGTGATCAGTGAAAATATTATAGCGATTTCCCATCAAATAATGCTGCCAAATTTTTAAGGCATGAACAACCGCTGCTAGCTCAAGATCATGGGTAGGATAATTCTTCTCATGCGGTCGAAGTGCCCGTGAGGCATAGGTAATAACCCGGTTCTCTTGCATAAGCACGCAACCAAGGCCAGTGCCTGAAGCGTCACAATACACCTCAAACTGCTTTGTCATATCTGGTTGTGCTAGCACCGGGGCTGATGTTAAGTGTTCTCTCAGGGTGTGGAAAGCCTTGTAACAAGCTTCACTCCACACAAACTTGACCCCTTTCTTCAACAGTTCAGTCATGGGTTTAGCTATCCTGGAGAAATCCGGGATAAATCGACGATAATAGCCAGCTAGACCTAGAAAACTGTGGATTTGATGCATGGACTTGGGTGGCTTCCAATCCATGACCTCCTGCACTTTGCTAGGATCCACAGAGATACCGTCCTTGGAAATAGTGTGACCCAAAAATTTCACACTATCCAACCAGAATTCACATTTCGAGAACTTAGCATAAAGCTTGTGATCTCTCAAACACTGCAAAACAATCCGAATATCATCAATGAAGACCACTACGAACTTGTCCAGTTCATTCATGAAGACGGAGTTCATAAGGTACATGAAATAGGTGGGTGCATTTGTGAGACCAAAGGACATCACCAGAAGTTCATAAAGACCATATCTAGTGTAGAAGGCTATTTTCGAAATATCACTTGGTCGAATCTTGATTTGATGATAGCCCGATCGGAGATCGATCTTAGAAAAGACTTTGGCACCAGCCAGTTGATCGAAGAAAACATCAATGCGAGGCAAAGGATACTTGTTCTTTATTGTCACCGCATTGAGAGGGCGGTAGTCAACGCACATCCGCAAACTACCATCTTTCTTCTTCACAAAAAGAGCGGGACAACCCCAAGGAGAAGAACTTGGGCGAATGTACCCTTTATCAAGTAATTCTTGCAATTGATTTTTCAATTCGGCTAGCTCTTTGGGTGGCATACGGTAAGGTCTTTTGGAGATAAGTGCAGCGCCAGGTTGAAGTTCTATCAGGAATTCGATGTCCCTGTCTGGTGGCATGCCAGGCAAGTCATTGGGAAACACACCCGGATATTCACAAACTATCGGAATGTCATCAAGTGAAGAGGTGATAGCTGCGAAAGCATAAGAATTCCCATTGCCACTAGAGGGTAAGTAGAGAGTAGAGGTGCCCACGTAGGTGAATTGATTTCTATCATTCTTGTAGCAATGTCCAAGATGACTTTATGTTGTGTCAACCAATCCATCCCTAGGATCACATCAATACCCTCTAGACTCAAAGCAATGAGATTTGTTGAAAAGACTTTGCTACCTAGCTCAAGTGGCACTCTCAAGGCTAGGTCTCTAGTGGCAACTCTTCGACAGGTGTTGTTACCAGGAAAGGTCGGTTCATGTGACAACTACCCAAACCCAACTTGCTCAGAATTTTCACATTTATAAAACTATGCGTAGCACCAGAATCAAACAACACTTTAACTGAATAGCCTCGGATAGAAAAGGTACCCGTCAACACTGGTGCTCCTTCTGGCATATCCACCATAGAGGTGAAGTTCAGCTTGCCCTGCTTCACGTGCACAGTGGGCTTTTTGCCTTGATTGCCCTGCCTAGCCCCTGACCCTTCACCCTGCTGGTAGGTCTTGATCTGCTTAGGCTTGGGGCACTCGTTGGCATAATGCCTTGGCTGCCCACAATTGTAGCAGTGACGTTCCTTGACAACACTATTGTTGGCTGGCGGTGCAATAGGCTTGTAAGGCTACTGTTGTGCCTTACGGTACTGAAAATTCCCAGAAGACTTGTTTCGAGATGGGGTCATTCTCCAGTGTCTAGATGAAGATGACTGGGGATGCCCCTGCGTACCCTTCTTGACAAAGCAAAATTTCTTGCCTGATCCACCAGTAGTGGTGAACCCGGCCTGCCTCTTCTTGTCCTTATGTGCCTTTTTCATGGCATCTTCCTGAGAAATGACCTTGTTCACAAGGTCCTGATAGTTGTTAGGCTCATAAAGATTAAGCCTCTCATAGAGGTCTCCGTCCAAGCCATCACGGAAACACTCTATCTTCTTGGGATCACTATCCACGTGATGCCCACCATACTGACACAAGGCATTGAATTTCTTGGCATACTCATACATTGTGTCAGTACCTTGCTTCAGTGCAAGCAACTCCTTCATTTTCTTGTCCATGAGAACCTTAGGAATGTGGTGTTCCTTGAAGGCCCTCTTGAACTCAGCCCAGTTGATCTGCTGCCCAGCCTGAAGCATGGACTTGTAATGTTCCCACCAGAGTAATGCGGCACCACGAAGTTATAAGGCTGCGAAAATGGCCTTACACTCCTCAAAACACAGCATGACGAACACTGAGAACTTAGCCTCAATGGCCCGGATCCAGGCATCCGCAGCTAGAGGCTCCTTGGGCTCCTCAAACGTTGGGGGCTTCATGGCGTAGAAGTGCTCATACTTGGTGACTAAGGGTTGGCCATCATGATTTCCCCCACGTGGAGGTTGCTGCAGCTGCTGAGCTATCTGTTGCTGCGTCTGTAAGATCTGTCGCATCACCTCAGTTTGGGTGGCGATGAACTGTTCTTGTATCGTCATGTTGGGAGGAGGTGGCGGAGCATTACTCCCACTTGCACCAAAACCATTGGGGGAGGTGCGTGTCGGCCCCGCCATCTGAAATTCATAGAATTTTCATTAGCTACACATTCATAAGCTTGATCATAATTAACAACAAGAAGAATATGCAAGACGAAGAACTCTTAAATGGCAACATTTTCAGGAACCGGACAGCGCAGCTGATTTGGTGAAAAATTCATAACACTTTGCCCATTAATGGAACAATTCTCATTTTTGGTAAGAAAGTGTAGAATTTCGTAAGCTCCAACATTGGTATTCAACTCTGAGTCAAATTCCAACGTTATCATGCTCGAAAAATTCCGTAACCGAGGTTCTGCCTAGCTGTTTTCACAGGAGGCCGAGGTGCACTAAATTTGCCGTAACTCTCGGTACGCTTATGCAAACATGATGAATTTTGGTGAGCACGATCTCCACAATATTCCACACAACTTTGGTATTCAGTGCATGACGAAATTTTGATCATGACAACCCTAATTAATTCATTGAAATAACATCACAAGGGTGTTCCTCCATAGCATTACATGATGCAAAGTTTGTGGATCACCACCTACGACACGGATTACAAGGAGATTAAAACACATCACACATACTCTCCGAACAGCCTAATCCCTTCCACTAAAACTAGTTGAAAAGGCTAAACCAAGAGTACATGACATTGTTCTACTACAACAACTATGGCAAGCTAGTTGCCCGTGGCGGAACCAGCGCTGGACTGAGGAGAAGTGGGTGGCGGTGGTCCGTCAACGCTCCCCTCGTCCAACCCCGACTGTCCCTACAGCTCGTCAGACACCGCAGGTGCAACTGGTGGAGGAGCTGGTGGCTGCTGCAACTGGTGTGCCATGGCCTACCAAACCTCAACCTCGATTTCCATATCCACCACCTGCATCTGCATGTCATCGACGTTCTGCATCAAAACCAGACGCTGGGCCTCGGAGTGAGCCAACTCTGCACGTAGCATGTCAATCTCGTGGTCCTTGGTGTACAATTGTTGTATGTACTTACCGTGCTCCTGGTGCCACTGGACACGCTCGTCCTCAGAGTGACAACCTCCTGCTGGAGGTGAGAAGAAGTCTGCTGCTTGTGCTGCAAGTCCCACGAGAGGATGTCCCTCATAGTTGTCGAGTCCATAAGCGCAAAAGAGAGCATACCCTCAAGTGGAGAGGCGGAAAATATGCACGTTGTAAAGTGCCTCCAGCAGCCTCAGTAGAGTGCACACCATGACCTCAGGAGGGTCAGCAGTGATGAAAACCTCGGTGAGCGTCACATGCTCACGCGCAGTCCGGGTCGTGCGGGTCCAGTGCCGGAAACATGCCTAGGGGTGTGAGCATCACCTCGTGTGGGTGCTACTCACAGAAGGTGTGTAGAATCCGCAGAGCTGCAAACTCCAATGACTCTACACCATGGTGCCTGACGAACATCATGCTCAGGTCGGGACACTCCGGGTGCTCGGGGGTGTGGTGGCATGGTCGCGGTCGTGCGAGCGTAAGGAACTCCCTGGTCCCAGAAGTGGATCATCTCGTACGTTGGCGGGGTGGTGTAGCCAACCTCACTGAGGGTATCCCACAAAATGCGGGGGAAACCCACCCAGTGGAGGCTGTTGGTACGAATCGTACCATCCATGTCGATCTCAAAGTGCTCTGGGTACTCCATCTGTACAAAAAGTGGTACTACATGTTAAACCTCAATATGAGCATAACATGAATAAGGGTATAAATTCTGGCAGGTATGAACAAAAATTCATAACGTTAAAACCAGAGCCCCAAAAATTCTCAACTTTTTACAGAAAATCACTGAGATGTTTACACACATTTTTGGTATTCAAAGGTTGATCTAGATCAGAGAGGAACATGCTCGAAAAATTCTATCTTCAGAGGGAGGTTACCCAGGAAAAACAGCAAGACAGAGGTTCACTATTTTGATCATAACTCTAGATTTCGACATCCTAAAATCGTGAAAAATTAACAGAAGATGCTTGACTTGATAAGAAACAACTTATGCCAACATCCTAGATTTGGCTCTAAAAAGTTATGAGCTGACAGCAGAGATTTTTAGCAGAAAAACCACCTATGCCAACAAGAGTGGATACCTTCACTAAAAACAAGCACAAACCTAGACAGGATAACACCAACATCAAACAACAATTTTTAGGGTTCCACAAGATTTTATCATGATGCACACGTCTTAAATGACCTCACGAAACATGGATCTAAAAAGACATAGTTAGTGCCGGTGGCAAGGTTATAATCGACTCTCCCTATATTAACTAGTCGGAGCTACACGTCGTTCACATAACGATAGTACGAAACGTGGTTATTGTACTTGCAGAAAAGAACCTTTCATGCCAGCACATCACGGAAGCATCCCCAAACATTACTATTCACTATAGAAATGGCACCCATGCATATAGCGCTGCATGGACAGCGTCCAACCTGAGATACGCCCCTTTTGAATGGAGGGTGTCCCCCTTCGCTTGTTCATAATGCAGAATCATGCACACATCTAGCAAAACATGGCGAATCACAACCTATGACATGTTCATCTTGAATAGAACATGCCATCCTTCGCACGACTTGCATATAGAAAGCACACGTATAAAAACACTTGGGCATCCAACCAAGAAGGTAGGATCTGTTGAATGGATTGCCCTATCAACCCTCGCATACTCGTGATGTGGCACATCACACGTATGAAACTCGTAGCCAAAGAAAGTGCTGGAAGTTAGCATAAATAAACCATAGATTACTTAAGCCACCTTAAAGAACCCAAAATTCCCTCTAGGGCCTCTCGGTCTAAGTCATTCCTTAACAATCCAATGTATTTTCGAAATCCAATCAATCTTGGCAAGTTTTATTCGAAAACATGTGATTAGTATTAATCTAAATACTCTGGTGTATATGGATGCTCTGGTACCAACTGGGACAACCCCACTCGAGATAATTCCGTACTATCTCCTAAAGCACTCCATTTGGTCATTTAAGCGATAATAAGCAACTATAACATTGAGTGTTGCCGCGTCGAAGCCCGGTAAATCACTTGCACAACACATAGAGGATCGAAACATATACATTAAAACTCACACGAAGGCGAGTCCAGAGTACATTACAAATTCCACCCAAATCTTCCCCGTAGGGTCAATTATTACAAACCATAGTTCTTGACATGGAAGTAAATAGTTTAGAGTTTAAAGATAGCGGAAAAATAACTAAACGATAAAGTGGCATCATGTGAGGCCACCCATGATGCCATCACTCGTCGTCATCCACCCATTCCAGCTCCCAACCGGGTGGGATTTCTCTAGGCTACACATTCTCACCTGAAAGCAACATTTATAGCAAGGCGGAGTATACTAATACTCAGCAAGGCTTACCCGTCTAAAATAAAAGACTTTACCTCTAATAATGCAAGGCTTCTGGCTAGTGGGTTTGTTTTACCAAAAAGCTACTAATGAGAGAATCATTGCTTTTAATGTTTTAGCTCAAGTTTTATTGCATTAAATCATTACTAGATAAGCAACTGTTGCAAGCATGAGTTGTGCAATACAATTTAATCAACATCAAGTTTATCCATATTCCATAATGAAGGGATCACGATGGCCAGTTGATTAAGAAATCTAGGATAACGGTGAGAGGCCGACGATCTATCGATTAATAACCTTGCAAGGTGGACCTAAACACATGGGAGAATGTACTCACAATGAGTCCACCAACCAGGCGGTTCCCGTCATTCCTCGGATTAGGGTCGGATGCCAAAGTCCTAGGTATAAGGCTTATCTGGTCCGCCTCACACTAGCGTCTAGCCTCACACATGTACCACAGTTTGCAGGACCGGGGCCGCAACCCAAGATTAGTAGTGCAAAGTTCCCGCACCGGCTCATTCAGGTACTAGGCTTATCGTTCCCATTAGCAACAAATGTTTAGTACGTTCAAACACTTAATCTACTAACCACTGGACCGGAGCCCAGAATCCAATGCTCTTACCACGTGAGCAATCCAGTTTAACAAATTTTATGATTCCAATAAGAACCTGTTCCCGCGAGTGACGAACATCACTCGACTTGTACCGGGTCCTTAGTGCATAGCAACTAGCGACCTAGCATACTAGTAAAAGAACATAGGTACTTAAGGATTATGCAACTAGGGTTTCAATTTAACTCCTAAACATAAATGCACATAGATAATCAATGAAAAATTAAGAAGTTAAAAAGAAAACATAATAGGACAATGATGAACCGGGGCATGCCTTCGTCAGCACAAGCGGTCGGACAACCTTCCGGACTTTGGTTCGGGTCTTGCTCTACGGACACGTAGTGCACTTCTCCTTCAGTTCCCTCGTCCTCGCCTGTCGGCACGAGCGTGTAGCTACCATCGGGGATCTCTACATGGAGGATGCATAGCCTCTCCTCCCTCTCCTCCGACGGCGGCTGGGCTAAGGAGCTGGAGGAGGACAGACGCAGGCGGGCGGTGTGTCGGATCTTGACCAAGCTTTGGAGTGTCCTCCTCCCTCTCCTCGGATTCCCCAACCGTCCTCGCCAGCGGTAGCTACGGCTTCTCTGACGGTGTGCCACGATGGCGCGACCTCCCTGCTCTCTGTGCTGGAGGGTGGAGGAGACCGGGGCGGCAACAACGGAGCTCTGTAGATGGCTCCCTCCTTCCTTGGTGAAGGACCAGAATGGCGACCAGAGAGGGGGGAGTAAATGGGAGCCTATAAAAATTCTTCTCCTAAGAGACGAACTCGGCCTATGGTCCCAAACGCAACCCCGCAGTCCTCAACACCTCGCTAGCCAAATCCACGTAGCCACTGGAGTGCTACTGGATCTAGGAGCTAGCCACACACCCAAGCTACTCGACTACGCAGCGGAACACACCTCAAGCAGCAAGCAACCTGCACCGGTCAGACCGGTCACTTGCACCGGTCAGACCGGTCAAGATGAACCTGCACATAATCCTCTCAAAATTGTCCAGCAAGCCTAGATGTCAATTCCAGGATGTGGAGCAATAGAAAGAAACCTTGCAATCTGCCAGGCAAGCAAAAACCCTCCAAAACCGAGCACACTGAAAACCCTCCACAACCAAACTTGATCTAGAAGCACTCTGCGAACAAGTAGCACAACAACCAGCAGTAAAGGAGATTTCCCACTGAAAGCTTCTGCACCGGTCTGACTGATGCCTCCACCGGTTTGACCGGTCTAGCTCAGGAAACATCCAAATGCAAGAAAACGATCTCCCGAGGGCCAAAACTGCACTGAACTGAAACAGCAGCAAGCCAAGATCACGAGCAACACTCCGGAGGAAAACTCCCTGAGAAATAGCCACAGCAGGCCGCACCGGTCTGACTGGTGGGGTGCACCGGTCTGACCGGTCACGCCTGGGCTGCTCGGGATGAACTCCACCCACGAGTCAACTCCCACCTTCCGATGCCTCGATCTCTCGATTCGCTCCACGGATTGAAGTAAAACTTTGGGGATAGGTGTATCATCTCATGAACGAGTCATGCCTAAGAGATCGGCCCCAAAGATCCACTCAATCAATAGGAATCGGAGGATGGACACCAAGAACACTTTTTCCCAGAACCGAAACAAAACCCCAAAATCGAGTAGCTAAACCCACAGATTTAGAGGGGGGATCACAAGGAAAAGAACCACAAGGGGCTCATGGATACATCCCACCCAAATCCGTCAAGGGAAGGCCTCAAATCCACCAAGAGAAAATCACCAAGAAAAGGCTTCGAAAATCACCAAAAAAAGAAAAATGGGGGAGGCACCAAGAACACTTGAGGAACCATGCCGAATCTTCTATACATGCCATGAAAGGTTCATACAAGGTCTAGCATCCGCCCGTACATCCAACCCTCTCACAAGATCTCACCATGAAGCTCTCATGCTAGCTTAAGGAGAAAATAGGAAGCTAAAAAGAGAAATTGTCTAGAGCAAATGAAAACCCTAAAACCCAAGAGATGGCTGCCACAACCGTTCCACTCGGTTTATATATGAGGTCCTCCGGTGGGGGTAAATGACTAGAATGTCCTCAAGCCGATACAACCCCTCGAAGGACATATTTGGAAACTTGACAGCCTTTTCATCAAACGGACGCTCAGCAACTGTACCTTGCGTAGCCTCGACGCCAAGCCTATGATCCCGATGCGTGTCCTTCGCTTCGAGTTACCCGACGCTCCTCGGCCTCCACCGGTCAGACCGGCCCGCACAGAGCAGAGCCGCCGACCACTCGGACTTGGCTTTGTGGATCAACCAAGGAACCCAGTGGTTTTCTGGTGAACCACTGCAAACCCCGCGAGCTTGGTGCAGCCTCCACGTCGAGCTCCTCGACTTGGCCGCCACGTCCGCTCCGGCTCGATGTTGGCTTTCAGATCAAGCAACGAACCCACTATCAAGTGACTTCAACTTGCTCTTCTCGCACCATGTTACTCGCACTTGACGCCGTCTAGCCACCGGGTCCATCGAACCAAGCCAACTTGTCCCTCCAGTCCTTCAGAGGCCCTGCATGGCTAAGGCCTTTCGCACTTGTTCTTCACCTACACCAACGCACATCAAGCCGCAGCCTACACCCACAAGATAGAGCACAGCGTCAGTCCACACAACATTGTCAATCACTCATCACTAGAGAGTGGCCAACCACTAGCCATCGGACACTCTGGTCCTCACCTGGTCTCCCTTCTTCGGCTCGCAAGGAGGAGCGCCCGGTGGAGGGGCGTAGCAGCTGCAGTCAAGGGTGCGGTGGCGGTGCCTACCTCCCAGCCAGCCCCTCCCTCTCCACTCTGGAGCCGGTGGCAGAGGAGGGGCGGCGCAAGAGGGCCGCGGTTGGGAGGGACCTCCTTTGCTCCCTCCGTGTGGAGATCCTTTGCTCTGTTGGTAGGGGCGCAGTGGTGTGACAACCCCACTCGAGATAATTCCATACTATCACCTAAACCACTCCATATGGTCATTTAAGCAATAATAAGGAACCATTACATGGAGTGTTGCCGGGTCGAAGCCCGGTAAATCACTTGCACAACACACAGAGGATCGAAACATATACATTAAAACTCACACGAAGGCGAGCCCAGAGTACCTTACAAATTCCATCCAAATCTTCCCCGTAGGATCAATTAGTACAAATCATAGTTCTTGACATGGAAGTAAATAGTTTAGAGTTTAAAGATAGCGGAAAAATAACTAAATGATAAAGTGGCATCATGGGAGGCCACCCATGACGCCATCACTCGTCGTCATCGACCCATTCCAGCTCCCAGGCGGGTGGGATTTCTCCAGGCCAGACAATCTCACCTGAAAGCAACATTAATAGCATGGCTGAGTATACTAATACTTAGCAAGGCTCACCCGTCTAAAATAAAAGACTTTACCTCTAATAATGCAAGGCTTTTGGCTAGTGGGTTTGTTTTGCCAAAAAGCTACTAATGAGTGAATCCTTGCTCTCAATGTTTTAGCTCAAGTTCTAGTGTATTAAATCATTACTAGATAAGCAACTATTGCAAGCATGAGTTGTGCAATACAATTTAATCAAGATCAAGTTTATCCATAATCCATAATGAAGGGATCATGATGGCCAGTTGATTAAGCAATCTCGGATAACGGTGAGAGGCCGACGATCAATCGAATAATAACCTTGCAAGGTGGACCTAAACACACAGGAGAATGTACTCACAATGAGTCCACCAACCAGACAGTTCTCGTCATTCCTTGGATTAGGATCAGATGCCACAGTCCTAGGTAAAAGGCTTATCTGGTCTGCCTCACACTAGCGTCCAGCCTCGGACATGTACCACGGTTTGCAAGACCGGGGCTACAACCCCAGATTAGTAGCGCAAAGTTCCCGCACCGTCTAATTCAGGTACTAGGCTTATCGTTCCCATTACCGACAAATGTTTAGTACGTTCAAACGCTTAATCTACTAACCGCTGGACCGGAGCCCAGAATCCCATGCTCTTACCACGTGAGCAATCCAGTTTAACAAGTCTTATGATTCCAACATAAGAACCTATTCTCGCGAGTGACGAACATCACTCGACTTGTACCGGGTCCTTATTGCATAGCAACTAGCGACCTAGCATACAAGTAAAAGAACATAGGTACTTAAGGATTATGCAACTAGGGTTTCAATTCAACTCCTGAACGTAAATGCACATAGATAATCAATGATAAATTCAGAAGTTAAAAAGAAAACATAATAGGACAATGATGAACCGGGGCTTGCCTTCGTCAGCACAAGCGGTCGGACAACCTTCCGGACTTTGGTCCGGGTCTTGCTCTACAGACACGTAGTGCACTTCTCCTTCAGTTCCCTCGTCCTCGCCTGTCGGCACGAGCATGTAGCTACCGTCGGGGATCTCTACACGGAGGATGCATATGCAAGAATTAGATGATGAAATTAATTTAATTAAGTACAAACAGCATATGACAAACATGGAGTGCATGGTTGACCACATTCATCTAGATAAGTATATATTTAGCATACTCTTCCTATAAAGAAGAAAGTAGGCACAATTTATTAAATCTTTACTTTGATGGTGATTGTGTGCACATTTATTTAATTATATTTATTTTTCTTCACAAGGAAACAAGGTTGGTTAAAAATGAATTAAAAGGGTTTTTAACTTGGGGTTAAAGACACAAATGGGTTTAAACTGAACTACTGTCAAAAATTCACAGTAAACTGAGCTATATTCTAAGCATGAAAAGTACGACAAGTTACAACTAGCAAAAGCAAGATCTACTCCTACAGGAAAAACTACACATGCACTGGAGCTCAAAATTTACACATAGCATCTCTAGTATATAAATAGGCTACACACCAAAATTTAGCTCTAGAAACTATTTCCATCAAGCTACACAAAAATAACAATTATTCAACCTAGTAAACATAACTAATTTATACAGAGGAGTCTATAACTATTCTGCAGCAAACTTTCTCCTACAGTTCAAACATGCCAATACCTCATCTAGCCCAAAGATGAACACTACTGGATCAGCAAAAATTGAACTATGGATTTAACTCTATAAACAAGCATATCTCAGAAACATATATTTACACAGTTCCTAAAAACGTGATAAATTCACCAGAGACATATCTAAACATAAGAAGATAGTAACCACAAGTTGAGCTACAAAATCTATTTACACGAAGCTACACAATTCATTTACACAGATCTAGCATAAATACAAAATAAGTCATAACTAAACATTCATCTAGTAACTTTGTGCAAAAACTTAGATCTAGCCTATACTAGTCATGACTAACATCATATCCAAAGATCAAGTCCAGAACAGTTGTACTTTTCAAGTTATGAGCAAACACATTCAAACTGAGTTTGTATTGTAGTTCAAAAACTACTCAGCAAATGTATGGCTGTGCTTTACAAAAGATGTAGGTCTGTTCATAACAAAACCATCAAAATTGGTTTTGCATTTTTCTGATTTTTATATGATTTTCTAGGATTTTTGCAAGGTACTGGACCTACATGTGAGAAAACTAAGAATCTACTTATAGCCGAAACCCTGGAAAGATTCTTTTCCTTACACATATGCCCTCGACTTTACACAGCGAACCCTACAAGGAAATTTGCTTCACAACTATGCCCTCGACTTTACCTCTAATAATGCAAGGCTTTTGGCTAGTGGGTTTGTTTTGCCAAAAAACTACTAATGAGTGAATCCTTGCTTTCAATGTTTTAGCTCAAGTTCTAGTGTATTAAATCATTACTAGATAAGCAACTATTGCAAGCATGAGTTGTGCAATACAATTTGATCAAGATTAAGTTTATCCATAATCCATAATGATGGGATCACGATGGCCAGTTGATTAAGCAATCTCGGATAACGATGAGAGGCCGACGATCAATCGATTAATAATCTTGCAAGGTGGACCTAAACACACAGGAGAATGTACTCAAAATGAGTCCACCATCCAGACGGTTCTCGTCATTCCTCGGATTAGGATCAGATGCCACAGTCCTAGGTACAAGGCTTATCTGGTCTGCCTCACACTAGCGTCCAGCCTCAGACATGTTCCACGGTTTGCAAGACCGGGGCCACAACCCAAGATTAGTAGCTTAAAGTTCCCGCACCGACTAATTCAGGTACTAGGCTTATCGTTCCCATTACCGACAAATGTTTAGTACGTTCAAACGCTTAATTTACTAACTGCTGGATCGGAGCCCAGAATCCCATGCTCTTACCACGTGAGCAATCCAGTTTAACAAGTCTTATGATTCCAACATAAGAACCTATTCTTGCGAGTGACGAACATCACTCGACTTGTACCGGGTCCTTATTGCATAGCAACTAGCGACCTAGCATACTAGTAAAAGAACATAGGTACTTAAGGATTATGCAACTAGGGTTTCAATTCAACTCTTGAACGTAAATGCACATAGATAATCAATGATAAATTCAGAAGTTAAAAAGAAAACATAATAGGACAATGATGAACCGGGGCTTGCCTTCGTCAGCACAAGCGGTCGGACAACCTTCCGGACTTTGGTCCGGGTCTTGCTCTACGGACACGTAGTGCACTTCTCCTTCAGTTCCCTCGTCCTCGCCTATCGGCACGAGCGTGTAGCTACCGTCGGGGATCTCTACACGGAGGATGCATATGCAAGAATTAGTTGATGAAATTAATTTAATTAAGTACAAACAGCATATGACAAACATGGAGTGCATGGTTGACCACATTCATCTAGATAAGTATATATTCAGCATACTCTTCCTATAAAGAAGAAAGTAGGCACAATTTATTAAATCTTTACTTTGATGGTGATTGTGTGCACATTTATTTAATTATATTTATTTTTCTTCACAAGGAAACAAGGCTGGTTAAAAATGAATTAAAAGGGTTTTTAACTTAGGGTTAAAGACACAAATGGGTTTAAATTGAACTACTGTCAAAAATTCACAGTAAACTGTGCTATATTCTAAGCATGAAAAGTACGGCAAGTTACAACTAGCAAAAGCAAGATCTACTCGTACAGGAAAAACTACACATGCACTGGAGCTCAAAATTTACACATAGCATCTCTAGAATATAAATAGGCTACACACCAAAATTTAGCTCTAGAAACTATTTTCATCAAGCTACACAAAAATAACAATTATTCAACCTAGTAAACATAGATAATTTATACAGAGGAGTCTATAACTATTCCACAGCAAACTTTCTCCTACAGTTCAAACATGCCAATACCTCATCTAGCCCAAAGATGAACACTACTGGATCAGCTGAAATTGAACTATGGATTTAACTCTATAAACAAGCATATCTTAGAAACATATATTTACACAGTTCCTAAATACGTGATAAATTCACCAGAGACATATCTAAACATAAGAAGATAGTAGCCACAAGTTGAGCTACAAAATCTATTTACACGAAGCTACACAATTCATTTACATAGATCTAGCATAAATACAAAATAAGTCATAACTAAACATTCATCTAGTAACTTTGTGCAAAAACTTAGATCTAGCCTATACTAGTCATGACTAACATCATATCCAAAGATCAAGTCCAGAACAGTTGTACTTTTCAAGTTATGACCAAACACATTCAAACTGAGTTTGTATTGTAGTTCAAAAACTACTCATCAAAAGTGTGGTTGTGCTTTACAAAAGATGTAGGTCTGTTCATAACAAAATCATCAAAATTGGTTTTGCATTTTTCTGATTTTTCTACAATTTTCTAGGATTTTTCCAAGGTACTGGACCTACATGTGAGAAAACTAAGAATCTACTTATAGCCGAAACCCTGCAAAGATTCTTTTCCTCACACATATGCCCTCGGCTTTACACAACGAACCCTACAAGGAAATTTGCTTCACAACTATGCCCTCTGGCGGCGGGGCGAGCTCACCGGCGGCGAAGGGCGGCCGGAGCAGGCAAACAAGCGACACGGCGTTGCGGTTTGGCTCACCACGGGTTGATTGGCAGTGGTTGCTTGGCCGGAGGTGGCTCCGGTGAGCGGCAGCGGCGAGGCAGCAGTGTCGGAGCCGCTACGACTCGATCTCCGGCTTGAAGAGGGATGGAGCTAGGCCATGTGTGATTGTTGAAGCTCGAGTGGATGCTAGAGAGGAGCTTCGGAGTGTGAGATGGCTACGGGAGTGAGCGGAGGAGGGAGTTCGTCGGCGGCAGCGTCAATGGCGGACGGCGGCGGCACTGCTTCCGCGCAGGGGGAGGAGAAGGGGTTTATATAGCGGCTCGGCAAGTAGAGGAGGATGTTTCCCCGAGCGTTTGTCAACGGGCAGGTCGCGGCATGGGTCGGAGAGGCGGTGGCGACATGCAGCAAAGGACGGCCAATGGCGGGCGTGCGTGCGGCCGCTCGGCGTGTGCGCGCGCACCGCGTGGCACCGGCCATAGCTCCGTGCCCGCGTCATCACCGCAACGCATAATGGCCGAGGCACCCTGTACAGACCGGCGGTCGCAGCCCTGCCTTGGCGTGTGTGTACCAGCTTACAGTGGCGGGCCGACGTGGTGCACGGCGACATCGTGCACGCACGTTCCCGGCGCGACTGCTGTTCAACTTGACCTTGTTTGACTAGGCATAACTCGAGATTTTGTAACTGAAGTGCTCCCAGATGTAAATACCAAAGTTGGAGATCTCATGACCCTCTACAATTTTTACAAAGGCTCTTAGGTGTTTTGATGAACATATTTTGCACAAATCGCATGCCATCTTGAGGATTATCTCGGCGCCGGCAGAAGGCTATTTCTGCTGTTGACCACGATTTTGACCAACTTTCACTCAAAATTTGAAATGCCACCAATTCTGAAAATTGTGTCCCATGAAAAGATGCACAACTTTTATATTGGCAGATTTTGAAGTGTTTAAGTAAAATTTGGAGAACATGACAAAAGTTCCAGATAGTGTATGGGTTTCAAGGGTTTAGCTAGGGGTTTGACCCAGGGTTTCACTAAGAGTTGATCACTAATTAGTGTTGATTTGTTTAAGAGAGTGATTAGCACTAATTAAAAACACAAGGTGTTACAGGTGGCAGGCCGGGCATGCCTGGATTCGACGGCGGTGACGGCCAGCCGGCGAGAGGACGCGCCCGCGCCCTCGCCCTCCTCTCCAACACGCCGCAGAGGAGCACACCATAGGAGAGGAGAAGCGCGCCGGTGTGGGCTGCCACGTGGGTGCGGTGGATGATTAGGTTGAGTGCGTGTGTGATGAGGTCGTCGGGCGAGGCGTCCGCGTCGCCGTTGAATACGGTGCAGGGGAGCCCCGGGCGGAGCT
Organism: Cenchrus fungigraminus; assembly: GCA_036936925.1. NCBI lineage: Eukaryota > Viridiplantae > Streptophyta > Magnoliopsida > Poales > Poaceae > Cenchrus > Cenchrus fungigraminus. Next base: position 84,661,855 of record CM072771.1, on the reverse strand, counting down.
CCTGTACGGTGCGTGGTGAGCACGCGATCCCCGCCAGATCCCGGTCTTCGTGCTCGACCTCCTACTGGGAATCCAGCTCGGCAACCCGGAGCAGACCGGCGCCGTCGCCAGCCTCGCCGTGCGGTTATTCGACCCGCTCATGCCCACTGACGCGCCGCTGCTACGCAAGGATCGGTCCAAGCTGGAGTCCTCCATCAGCACCGCCGAGGCCTGCGTCGGTGTTCGACCCGCTGTCCGCTCCTGCGCGCCGCCGCGAAGCTTCTCCTTGCCCCGACCGCCCATCTGCTGCATCTTGAACACTTTGAGCAGGTTGAGCACGCTGCTGGCGAGGAACAAGAGGCTCCTCGAAGCCGCTCCCGGGGCTCAGCTGGACGCTGCTGCTGGCACGCACGCAGAGCAGGGCCAGCATCACAGCTCTCCTCCTCCTTCCCTTCGCCAGCGTCTGCAGCGCCCTTGGCTCCTGCGGATTCCTCTCCCTCCGCCTTTCTGGCGGCCTCCGGCGGCAACAGCGGAGGTGCAGGGGAGAAGTGCCACGGCGGCAGTGGCGAGCACAAGTGCAGGGCAGCGGCTGGGGCGAGCGCAAGCTCAGGCGTGGTGCGCGCAGGGGCAGGGCAGGGCGATGGCGGCGGCGCAAGGGCAGGGGAGCTCGGTGCGCAGCAAGATTCCTTTTTGTATGACATCCCTATCCCTATGACAGACGGGGCCCATATCAAAAGAGAGGGCTGAGTTGATTTCCCACTAGAGTTGAGTGCTAATTTTGAGTCTCTATTTTTTGCAGTTAGGCCCGCAATAGATTTTGAAGACATCAATTTGCAGAACCTGCTGGAGTTGCTCTAAAGAGTCATTTTAGTACTAATGACTCCTAAAGGTGCAACCCTTGTTAAATCTGGTACTAAAGGGAGGTCACGCATTACTTAATACTACCCACTTGTATTTAGTGCCTTGTGGCATCTCCTCGCCAATGGCTACTAAATTATTATTACTATCTCCTAATTTTGTCAAGCATTCAATGCAAATTATACATATAATAGCAACTTCATTTACTACATTTATGTTATCCTACTGAGATTATAGCCCTAGTTGCAAACGAGGTTAATGAGGTCAACAAATATGCGCAAATCTAATTGTCCCCTTTTGTTTGATCTGATTTTCAGCTGCCACGTTGTGCTCTCACAACAATTAATGGTATCATCTAAAGGAAAGCCTATCTCAACCAATCCATTTTTAGATATACATCAGTCCTGGAAGCAATATGCATGTTTTTTTTTGTTTTATATGTAATGATAAAAATAACAAGAAGCGCACAACACAGAACCCTCCAGATTTCCAACAGAAAGAGAGATAGTAAGCTCTTAGAAAATCAAGTAATTATTGGCCTAGTGATTGTCTATGGCTTAGTCGATCATTGTTGACGTAACACGTAGGAGTAGATATGAAACACAAACGTCGTCTCTCTATCATATAGGTTGCATGACCCGTTCACACTATTATTCACTAAAAGAATGCCAACTCCAGTAGACGGATACGGATAGGGAAAGAAGCCAGAGTTTTTGTTGTGAAACATTAATTAGTGATCAATTAGCTTAATTATGTAATTAGCCATGTAATTAGAGATGTAATTAGTATGTAACTACCCTTTCTCCAATAGGTCATCCGGGGCAAACCACCTGAAGGGGTGCCTCCATGTGCCTTCACTTTGTATATATTCATGGGGTCCTCCCATCCATCAATGAATCCAATCATCTGCCCCCATTCCATTCCTTTTCCTCTCAACACGTTATCACTCGCTCTGCCTCTGAGCGCAAAGGCAGAAATAGAGAGAGGCCAGAGGGCCTCACCGTCACCATCATCATCACGTAAGCCATGGACTCTGAAAACTTAAGTTTCATGGCTTCCTGTTCTTCCCGTCGGTGGCCGCTGTGGTTGTTGTTGCTTATGCACCAGAGGCGTACACCATGGCCGCTGCGCTGCAAGACGTGGTGGATGTCGTGGCCGCCGCTTCCGTGGTTGCCGTGGACGACGTTTCTTCTCTGGATGCAGACGCTAGACGCCTCCACGCAACCGTCTTCGTCGTACTCCACCATCGTATCCAGGCCTGCGGTTTGGTCCTTCACAGCTTGCAACATGTATGTCAACGACGGCTTCGAGTTCCAAAAATGCCTCCTCCGAGCGCACTCGAACGGCAACGCCGTCGTACACCGCCGGCCTTGTCCGCCTCGGACGAGGCTCCTCACCGGCGGCGCCGTGTCTTCCGACGCCAACACCACCAGAAGAACCCTCTGGTGCTCCGCATCCGCCGCGCAGGATGCAATGTGGAAGGTGTCCGGGTGATTCCCGACCTCAACTCCTCTGCGACAACGACAATGGCGGCGACCGGCATCGCCGGCTTCGGTCCTCAGGCCGGCACTCCCACCGTCAACTCTTTCACCGCCATCACCATGTCTTCCGACCTCACCAGAATCTCCACGATGGCACAACCAAGCTTCATACTCGGGACAGGCGGGTCACATGGTGTCACACCTGTTTTTCCAAAGAAAACCAAGTGCAAATCTATATGCATGCCAGGATCAAGTTTCATGCATATAGTTGACATAAGTGAATAACAGAAACAATATCTCGTAAGAAAAAGAGAGATCATCAGAGTATTACGCTAGATCCTGGAAACGAATGCTCCAACCATCACAGGCAATCGACTGGGGGTTGCGTACGCCTAGCACCAGCAACATCTTCACAACGAATTCATAGCAGCTTCCTCTTTCTGAGCAACATTATTTATAGTAAGGGTGAGCACATGTCGTACTCAGCAAGTGTGGGGAAAGTATGAATGTAAGGGCTTAACAAGGAAAGGCTGACAGGATGACTGCATTAAGCAATTTTAGTTGGTCAAATTTTATTAGCACCTGAATACTAATAGAGTATAAGTATATACAAACCCACAATTAACATAAAGAGATACACCATAAGCATATGGCTATCATAGCCATAACAACGATTTAAGTTCATCTTCAAGTTCAATTATCATGTGAGAGTCCAGGCCGCTCTTGATCGTGAGCACGGCTAATCGATTAGTTTTACACTCTGCAGAGGTTGTACACTTTCACCACAAGTCGTGTTTCCCATGTCGCCCGGGTTTGCAAAGCCCTTAAACACTTCCTTTGGTGAGTGGCTAGGGATTCACTACGAGGCCTTTACAAAGTTTCCCCAGTGTGAAACAACCCGCGAAGGTTCCGAGCCGTCGTAAGGTAGAAAGTCCCGTAGTAGGTACTGTGTCTTAGCTAAGCCCAACTCCCTACTAGAGCGAGTCTATACCCCAACTAAACGCTCCCCCTTGCCCTTTCGGTAAGGTCACCCCAACACTAGAGTCCCTAATTAATTAGCTAATGCAGAGCCATATGCCTTGTGGTTGCACTATTATCCTGGGTGGTCGCTCCATGTTCCGATTAAGCATGGTGATCTTGTATTAACCAGAGATATATAGTATAAAAGTAAAGCAAGCTCATCATTATTGTTGTTCATAAGAACCACCATAACCCATGGTAAAGTGGCTAAGCAAAGCTACCCAACAGAAAGTTAAACCTAGGTTCACAAGGAATGATAATAAAGACTAGGATAATCCTTAATGGGACCCATCAATATTAATGCAAGCATATGCAATGGTGATTAAACATAGTTATTGGGAAAAGAACAAGGACACACTTGCCTTTAACCAGAGTAATGATGTTGCTCAGAATTCTTCATCTTTATGCTCTTCAAAGCTCTCGAACCACGTCCATTCTACTCGCATCAATCATCGGGCACAAGCATACAAAGCAAACATACAAGCAAACTAAGAATAATGCACCAATCAAATCAAAGTTTTAAAAGAGCGTGCTAAAGGATAGGATCGATTCTATGGATCACTAAAGCACACGGACCGTGCTGAGAAAAGGAAAGGCTTGGTTAGCTTTATGGAAGACACTAGGTTTGAGCATGAACTAGGATCAAAAGATCTAGAGCTTGAAAGAAGATTAGCTCTACAACAGAGACACACTGAGACAGTGCTTGATAAAGAACGAATAACAAATGATTTGTATAGGTGAACATGAAAGACTACAAGCTTAGGTTTATTTTAATTAACAAAGGGCATGTAAAGGATATTTCACAAAGAAAATACCCTAAGTTGGAATTAACGCAATATTATATTTTATTTGCAAAGACCGAAGTAAAGAACTAGTCATGTTTTATTTATAAAAATTCATATATAGATTATACCAATTAAACATTTAACTTAGAAAAGATAAACTATATGAATAATCTAAACGTAACTTTATGATTTGAGTAGATCATATTATTATTAAAAACATTATGGCATTAGTATTAATCAAATTAATGTTTATTTATAAAACCAGTGTAAAAAGCCTAATCAACTTTTAATTAGAAAAGTTAACTAAATATTAAACAAATTAATATTTGGTTTATGAAAAACCGAGATAAAGATCTAATTAGATATTATTTACAAAAGCATGTGAGATAAACATTAAACAAATTAATATTGATTAGGAAAAACGGTGTATGGCACTATATAGCTTTTATTTAGAAAAAGCATGTTTAAGAAGTATTAAACAAAATTAATATTAAATTTATTTTCAAAAAACATAGATGATGAAAACTCAACACTAACGTGTACTTTACATTATTATGAACCTAACATAACTTAAACGGATTAAAACGGAGCTAAAACGTGAAAACTATGGACTAAACAAGGTGATAAGGACTTAGATGCAAAAACTGTAGATCTCAGGGGCTAAAAGAGAAGACCTGCAAGACACATTGCATAGTGCTTGCGAAAAAGATGAACCTCGGGATTAGATCTGTAAAAGGTCACTGGTTCGATCTATATATGAAAGGTGGGATTTCATAGGGGGGTTTCTGTAGATTGGTTAAGACACATAAACAAACTAAAAGAATATAGGGTTCCTCAGGGGGCTATGCGCAAAATAGGAAGTCTTCTTCCTCCTCCCGTTCATGGCGGACACGGGAGATCCTACTGGCGGGGTCACCGGCGTCTGACGTGGTGAGGGACTTGGGCGAGCAGCTCTGGAGGTAGAGAAGGAGAAGAGGATCACATGGAGGTCCTCACCTACGGTGGGGAAGAAGGGGAGCGACCGGAATCGGGGAAGAACAGTGGCCGACGACTGGCTCGGGGTCGAAGCCGTGGCAGCGCTCCAGGGCGTCTCCGGCGATGGGCGAGGGTTCCCTGAGCTCGGCGCGTCATCGCGGATGCTCAAGGCGGTCTTGTCTTGCTTCGGCGGCGCGGCATCGCGACGAATTCCGGTGGCGGTCGGTGCTTGGCTTGGCGGCGGATGCGGCGGCGCTGCACGGCAAGGCGGCGCTACGCGAGGCGAGATAGGGCAGGGACGCGCAGGGGTGGGGGCTTGGTGGCAGCTTATATAGGGCACGGAGTCCTAGGGTGCCGTGGCGCGCAGGCCGAGGAGCGGCGGCGGTGCCCCGGACTCCGGCCGTGGAGGCCATGGCCTCTGGCCAGATGGGCCCGGTTGGGCCTCACGCAGGCTGGCCTCTGGGTCGGGCGGCGGACTGGGTCGGGCTCGCGGATGCGGGCTCGACCCAAAATAAAAAGAAAAAGAATTTATTTTTTTTCTGAAATTGTATTTAGTGCAAAAACAACTCTAGAAAAGTCTAGAAAATATTTTAGAGGCACCAAAAATACTCAGAAAATCCCAAAAATTCCAGGAAAATTCCCTGAGATAGTTTGAGGCATGAACAATCCAAATAAAATATTTGCAGCTCATGAAAATGATTTTAGAGCCTTTTAATAAATAGAAATAGCTCAAGGAAAATGAGAATAAATTCCAGAAAAAGCTGGAAAATTCTCAGAAGGGTTTGGTCAGCACCTAAACGCATTTTAAAAATATTTTGCACTCATGAACACCTATATACTTTGGCATGTATGCAACACTCACATAATCATTTATTTATTTTGGAAAAACAAACAATAGATTTTTCTTATACTATATTTCCTGTAAAGAAAATAAATGTTGGAAAATGTTAAAATTGAGTGAAAATTGTTGTTTAATTTTTTCTTCTAATTCACATCCTGAAATTCGGAAATTTCAGGGTGTGACACATAGGTGCACCACCATTCTTCACCAACGACGACGCATCCTCGCTGGCTTCTTCCGCGACGGACCCGGCGGCTCCCGCCGGATCAAGCATCATCGGTCGCGTCGCGGTCGTAACCGCCGCACCGGGGTCCGGCGCAGCACGTGGAGCCTTGCCTCGCTGGGGCTCTCCCCGGTCTACTGATGGTCGACCATGTCTGGCGGCCGGCGCAAGACGGCGACCTTGGGACGGTGGACGCAAAGAAGAGAAAAGAGGAGTGGAGGGAAATGGAGCAGATGCTGCTGGTGGCATGGATCTACGCCGGCTTTCCGACCGGACTGGTTACCGCGGCGGCACACCAAACTGGCGCATCAGCGCCGGCCTCCAACAAGTGGTATAGGGGCGAACGGTTAGGGGCTGGCAACCCTAACCGCCCCCTCCCCACCAATTTATATGGGCCGACCGCGGTGGGCTAGATAGGCCGCAGCCAGGCCGCCACCACGGGCCGCGCCCAGGCTGTCAAAGCAAGCCGCTACGTGGGCCGCCACTGAGCCGTAGCCGGCCGCACCGAAGTCCACTTTACCCCCTCTAATTTACAAATTAGCCCCCAGACTTTAATTTATTTACATGTCTAGAATAATCAGTTCTGCATGTTTCTGTTTTAGACCTTGACTTGTTCTATAATTATGTGGCTTCATGCACATTGTAATATGTACCCTCCGGTATTTGCACCTATGTAATTTGGATGCTAATATTACCGCAGTAATTGTGCATTTTTATGATCCGTAGATCATTTGTAGGTGTTAGAATAATTCTTACGTATGCAATTTCTTTTATTTACATGATTTACTTAATCAAAATTTCTACATCAGGTAGAACATAAAGCAAAATTAAAATTAAGGCCTATACATATGATTTGGGAATAACACAAGGTGATGTGACCTAGGCGTTGGCTGCGATAAGTTCTTTCTAAGTGGTTATTTGCTCTGAGATCCGCGGTTTTAGGCAGCTTTTGCTCATCACTGAGAGGTCTATATCTTTATGATGATTACCTTCAAAGTGTATATCCACACTTCATATAAAAGGACAAAAATTAAATGACTATAAAGTCAAAATTATTCCTACAGGAATTAAAATGTCCTATACCTTAATTTTGTAAGACTCATCTTATATTTATTATTTTGCTTATTTTACAATACAAAATTTACCTCGGTAAATTAAAATTTGTTGCAAGAATAATCTTGCCTTCAATAATGTTGCATAATCATATCACCAACATGGTGATTATTCTCTAAAAATGACCTCCTCATATTACTAGTTTAACACATATAAGTGGAATCTAAGGTATTTATTGCAATCATGCAAACTATGCCTATAGCAACGAGTTTCTCGTCCACCACTTCAAAGTTTACACCATACTAGTGATTATATTTTGATGTGTTCGCTCACTAGTATGTGATGATCAGGTCACACTCGATAATAGCAGTGATATCATCGCTTATCAAAGATGAGGTTCACACTACTTTTAATTCAAATCACAATTTGAATATACAAGATTTTACATAAAATAATTCAAGACTCATCTTGAGTTTAACAGTTTAAGCATCAACTTTGGCTTAAATAAATAGCAGAAAAAGTGCAACATATTATGGTGACTATATTCTATCATATATATAAAAGTATATTTTGACAATGATCATCGGATCATCTATTCTCACAAGAATGGAGTTCAAAGTTATGTGCAAAAACTTCTATTGCTTTCCAATTATAGAATAGTCCACTTATAATAAAGTATCAACTTGATTTAAATTATTTTTCCACCACAATATATTTCATGCTATATAATTTACTCATCGAGTAAATTCATTCAAATACATGATCAACTCATGTAGGACATGACTAATGTTTCCAAAATGGAATTTTTTGAATTAGCATTGGATTGAGTTTAATATCCATTATGGGTACATGATATCAACGACATCATTGGGAGATTCATGGCATCCAAGCCACCATAGTTCTGCTCTAACAAAAGTACCCAATACAATCCACAATTGGCGTTACCACACATACACCTTTGGGTGTTATATTAAATTTACTCCATTCAGATTTTACAAATTTGATTAACTGAATGAGCAAGATCCATTTATTTCTTTGAACTCCTAGTTGAGTTATCAATAAAGTATAGAACTTTCAGTTTGTGTAATCTATAACACAATGGATCCCGTGCATAAAAAGTCATTTTCCTTAAAAGTGACCACAATGACAAAACTCATATTTGTCTATAGTTTGGTTGTACATTCATGCACACATTATTTCCAAATGAAATATTTGGTTCAAACAATACCTCCACTCCATTGGAGGAAAAGCGAATTCCAGGAGATCAATTTGAAGCTCTCTTCAATAAATTAGATCTCCATATGTTTCCATATAATTCACTGAATTATCATTAGTTCAATATTATACTACATGTGTAGTATAGTGTCCACATTAATATTATGTACTTCATACATGGTATTTATTCGGGATACACCTAGAAAGAAAAGGAATTTCATAAAGTGTAACGCCACTATCATAATTGTGAGAGATATACCCTCATCACAGGTATTCAATTATTTATTGTAGATGCACTCATGTATTCTACAAATACCCCCAATTTTGTGACATCTATTTGTATATGGTTTCATACCGATACTCATTACTAAGGATAATGATGAAAAATCATCACTCAAGTTGGTAAAATGGATAAGAAAATTCAATATTCATACAATTCCTTTCATATCATCTAGAACATGTTATATGTACATACATAAATCCTGTATGACATGTTGCGTATCAAATATTTTTTTCAATCTTGATTATATCAAGAATTAACATGATTGTCTTGGTCATTCTAACTCATGAATGATAAGAAAAAAATTATTATCAATCCTATTGGTCATTAAATACTGTTGGCACCTTTCCAAGGGCCAACAAACACGCAAAGGCAGCTGTCGCAGTGCCTCTGAGTCAACACCGGACAGACCGATGTGGTGACCGGTCAGACCGGTCGCCGGTGAAATCCCGACTGTAGACCTCCGAATGTCGCCCGGGCAGGATCACATCGGGGCGGCGTACGTAGGGTAGCTTGAGGATCGGGAAGGCCACCTAGAACGACTTCAGACATCGCGGAGACAAAGGAAGAACAATAAGTAGTAGATTGGAAAAGCTTGGGAAGAGGTAAAAGTAAATACGAGACAATAAAAGATAAATGTTTTGATCGATTAGATGATCCACCTCAATCGGCTGTTGCCCTTTATATTTATAGGGTGGGGAGGTCTTGCCCAAAAGGAAATCCTTTTACAAGTCTAAACCTATCAGGACTCCTTGATTTGATTCAGACATCGGGGCACCGGTTAGACCGGTTATGGGCACCGGTCAGACCGGTGTGGCTTGTCGAACTGGCTACAGTGCCTAGGACTGGTCAGACTGCCTTAGGGCACCGGTCGGACCGGTCTTGTTCTGCTTGGTCGGCTACGTGCCAATTTTGAGTGTCAACATATGCCCCCTGTTTTTTGGCAAAGGATACGTGCCAAAAAATACTTTTCTAAACTAAAAAACACTTAGGATGATGTCTAACAAAACATCAGCTATATACATTTTTGCTTAAGTCGAGGTTGACGCCTGCTTCGGCATCCACTCCTTTCGGGTCTGTGTTGACTTTGCTTGCTTCTCTTCAATTTGTTACTCCATCGCTCCTCGCTTGCGCAGTCTTTGCAATCTCCTCTTTTGAGTGTGAGACAAGCCTGAGGGACACAACCTTGGCTGCATACCCTTAGAATTTTGCTTGTTGCTATTTTCACCTTGCTTAATAGTAGTATACACATTATTTTTGACCAGATTGCTATTGCAAACAACCGGCCTTTGTAATGTAGCATAACTTGAGTATGTAATAGGATATTGGATCATATATGAGTTCATGTACATACTACTATAATCCGCAGGTGAATAATAACAAGGATAATACCAAGAACATGGCATAACTGATCCAACAAAAGGATATGGTGTAAATGTAGAATTACCTTGTTGGTGATGCATACCTTCATGCCTTGGTGGTGCTTTTACACCCTTTGCACCATTTGGTAGATTACTTTGGTTCCTAGCAGCTCTCTTCCTGTTATACTTGGCCAAGAGTTCTTCAAAGCTCGGCCTTGCTCTTTTCTTGGGCTTGGAGCATCTCGAACCTTTCTGGAGTCAGCGGTCAGACCGACCTGGGCACCGGTCAGACCAGTCGACACACTACCGGTCTTCTCCGTCTTGTCTTGCCCCCCAAGCATTGAAGTCTTCGTTGAAACCTTGGGGATCTCCTCCAGTAGCACCTTCTCGTCAGGCCTTTGCCCTTCAATGATCACATTCTTTCCCTTAGCCTTTTCAAACTGATCCGGCCGAATGAGCACCTTAGGATTTGATAACTCAAGAACATTAACAGGGAAAGGATTTTCATCGACTTGCATCTGAAGAAACACTAAACAACCGTCATTAATGGCCGATTGTATTTGCTGACGAAAAGTATTGCAATCATTGGTAACATGAGAAAAAGAATGATGAAATTTACAATATGCACATCTTTTTAATTGATCAAGCGGTGGTATAGTGTGAGGTATTTTAATTTTACCTGACTTAAGTAATTCATCAAATATTGTATCACACTTAGCCACATCAAAAGTAAATTTCATCTCATCACGACTCTTATGAGCTGGCTTTAGAGAAGCACAAGTGTTTGCTTTATCATTAGGTGACCATGTAAATTCAGCAACAAATACCACTTTACTCTCATCGTTCGAGGACTCATAATCTAGCATATGCATATTAGGATGATCAGACTTGAGCCGAGTATCTCTGCTTCGGCTTCCTTGAGCTAAAGCTCATGTTAAAACTTGGGCAACATTAGCAAATTCATGACCATCTAATTTTTCACTAATATGGGATCATAAACCATTAAAAGCAAGTTCAGCAAGATCCCTCTCAGAGATAACAGGACTATAACAATGGTTTTTTGTATCTCTAAACCTTCTAATATAATTAGTAACATGTTCACCATGCTTTTTCCTAACCGATGTTAAATGACTCAACCTTAACTCATTATCTCTACTATAAAAGTGATCATGAAATTTCTGCTCTAATTGTTCTCAAGTACAAATAGAGATAACGGGTAATGAAGCAAACCATGAAAAAGCATTGCCGGTTAAAGATGAAGAAAATAAACGCACTTTTATTTCTTCTATGGCACTAGCTTCTCCTAATTGAGCAAGATATTGACTAACATGCTCCCAAGTAGTTTTGCTATCATCCCCATTAAACTTCACAAATTTAGGACAATGCCAACCAACAAGATAGGGAACCGAATCAAAACTAGAAGGATACGGTTTTTGATATGAAGAATTGTCATACTTTACTTCTAACCCATAGTCATCTCTCATTTGTTTAGCAAGATTAGCATTAAACCTATCGATGACTTCTTGTATGGTGGTTGGCATTGACGTAGTTGAAGCATTCGATTGCAACCCATTAGATTGTGTAGATGGGTTCGGGGATTGTGTTGCAAATGTCAATTAAATTGAGTATTAGGCACATAACCATATCCAGTGCCTGTTCCAAAAGGAACCACAAACGGAACACCATGAGCTACTGAAGTACTCTCACCAGATCGGCCAGAAGCAGCCTGAGCGAGAGAAATAGTAACTATAGGTTCTGGAGATGAGGGATATAGTGCCATAGCACCAAGACCGGTCCGACCGGTCGATCCTATTAGTCTAACCGGTCTACTTAGACCAGACAGAGGTGGTGGTGTTTGTCCCATGAAATAATTTATCAGCATACCATACCGAGGATTATTCGTGTGTGAAGCCGATATATTAGTAGATCGGATCTGAGGTGACACAGTTTTAAGGATAGATGCATCATCACTACCTTCCTCTACATGTTTACCAACACTCTTATCTACCATGTTTTGCATATTTTCAATCATTGCTAAACAAAAATTATCCATCACGGTAGTAAGATCATTAATGGTAACAAAAGAGGATGGAGATGATGACGTGCTCACAGTGGTTGGTACCTCAGGTGGTGGAGCGTCGGTGATCTCCTTGATCTTCTTGACCTTGCCTTCACAATTTTTCTTGAAGTGCGACAAGTAGTGAAGTCGATCTTTTTCATCCATGTCCTTCATGATGTCTTCTATAACTCGACGATGTTGTTCAGCTTGTTTCTTCATGAAGTCCTCCACTACTTGGCGATCCTCAGGAGAGAGCTCCACATCATCGACGCTGATGACGTTGTCTTGATCAAGTTTGGTTCTTGAGCCCATCGTGTCGGAGTTAGATAGATCGGTTATGGCAGACAGATCTTCGTTCCCCAGCGGAGTCACCAATTTGTTGGAACCTTTCCAAGGGCCAATAAGCACGCAAAGGCAGCTGTCACAGCGCTTCTGCGTCGACACTGGTTAGACCATTGTGGTGACCGGTCAGATTAGTCGTGTGACAGAACAGTCCAAATTAACTCCATATTATCGCATAAACCACTCCATTTGGCACATAAGTGATAACAAAGAGGTTAACTTGTCGTCTCTACCGGGTCAAGCCCAGTGAAATCACGTACGCAAGGATCGCACATTCATACAAAAGCTCACACGAAGGCGAGACCAGAGATTACATTATCACACATTATATTACATCAAATCCCTTAAGTGTTCTTTTATTACAAACCGAGTTCATTGCATAAAAGTAAATGGTTCAGAGTTTATTACACATAGTGGAAATAAAAGAATAAATGTCATAAGTGACATCCAAGGAGGCCATACAAGATGTCACTAAGCACTGTCCTCCTCCCACTCGATTTCCCAATCGGGTGGGAACGATCCAGGGCACGTAAACCCATCATTGTTCACATCATCTGTAAACATCGACAACATCAAGGATGAGTATACTAATACTCATCAAGACTTATCCAATAGTGATATACTTCACCAACCCTCTAGACAGGAAACGCCTTTGGCTAGTGGGTTTATTTTGCTGAAAAAGCAATAAAGAGTGGATCCTTACTTTTAAATTTTAGCTCAAGTTCTAATTGTTTAACCATTACTAGGTTGGCAACTACTACAAGCATAGTTGTTCAATACAATTAAGCAATGTCCATATTAATTTCTCAATTCCATAATAAAGGGAAATGGGCTGTATAGTTAAGCAATCTCGAATAACAGTGAGAGGCTGACAATCAATCGATTAGTAACCTTGCAAGGTGGACCTAAACACACGGAAGATGCACACTCCAAAATGACAACTAAAACCAAGGGGGTGGAGCATGCATCAACCAGGCGGTTCCCAGCATTCCTCGGTTCAAGAGCAAATTCCACAGTCTTGGTACACTACGGGAGGTCACGACCTTGCCGTCCAACCGCGTACGTGTACCGCATGGCCTAGAACATGGGGCCTCTCCCCAAGATTAGTAGACCGAGTTCCCTTGCCGATTCCCGAAGGTACTAGGCTTACCGGTCCCATTCTCGACAAATATTTAGTACGTTCAAAAGCTTAACCATTGACACCCACTGACTAGAGCCGATCCCATGCTCTTACCACGTGAGCAATCAGTTTAAACGATCTTATGATTCCAACATAAGAGACCTATAGCTCGCGAGTGACATTCATCACTAGACTTTTACCGGGTCCTTAGAGCATGGCAACTAGCATCCTACCATACTAGTATCTGAACATAGGAGTCCTAGGATCATGCAACTGTGGTTTCAATTCAACTCCTGAACGTAAATGCACAAACATCCATAACACATATATAGTTGCATAAGTTAGAAACTTAGGAATTATGCTTCGGTGCTTGCCTTCACTAGCACTGTCAGTGGTGAACTCCTCTGAACATTGGTCCGGGTCTTGCTGCACTTTCACAGTGTTCACTCCTCTATCAGCATAGTCTCCTTCGTTCTCTGGCACCAGCCCGTAGTTTCCGTCCGGGAATTCTACACAGTATGCATATGCATAAATTTAATATGTTCATAAATAAGGACGAATTTCAGTTCTGAAATTGATGAAAACCATGAGGTGTTTTGGTGCTCACAGTTATCATAAAAGAGTTAATATATTCAGCATACTCTTCTGGAAAATAATGATGATTTAATTCTGTTAAATTCCTTTTCTTGATAGTGATTGTGTACACAACTATTATTATTTAAATAAATATTTACTTCACCAAGAAGGGTGCTGTTCTGAAATGATTTAGTGAACTTTAATTCATTTAACTTTGAGTTGAAATAAGGGTGCCATTTGGTTTCTTCTTTAATTCCTTTTGTGGGCTTGATTTACTTCCGATTAAATTCTGGAAACTATATACATAAACTGACCAAAAGAAAATTCAGTCATGACCCCAACATACTAAACAAGGCACTGCCCAAAAACCAGCTCATAGCAACAACTAGGTCTAGCATGAAAAATCATCCAAGTTTAATACTAGCAAAACAAGGTTAAATAATGCAGAAATATATACACTACAAAATGAGTTGAAACTTCATGCAGAGCCATATGGGACTATAGACATCACAGATTTGCACTTACTCAGCAAGGAAACTTAAAGAAACTACACTCATAAATATAGCCTTAATAAACCATGGTAATTATATTGACCAAGCTAAACATGTCCAAAACAGATATACTATTTATCATGAGTGCATAAACATCAAACAGGGATTTAACAAAGAGATAGGCATCATTAGATCAGTATATTAATTTAATTAAATCATAAACTGAGGCATTGATAAAAGTCAACGTTAATTCATAACTATATATATACATTACAACTATGTGCCATCTTTCTACCAGAGATCACTCTTAACCAAAGAAACAACATATCAAAAATTCACATTCAGATCAGGTCTAGTTTTCAAGTTATTTCAAATCTAGCCAAACTGAAGATTTCAAAATTATTCAAAAACTACTCACAAGTTTGGAAACTTTCTTTCTAGGAAAGTTGGTTCTATTCACAAGGAGTATAAAACATTTTAGTTTGTATTTTTAGGATTTTTCTGTGATTTATGGCGTATTTTACCAGATCTCAGATTTGAACCCTAGATCTAAAGAATCTTTTAGCAGAAACGCCCCTGATCTTTTACACCTAGGCCCCTAGACAAACTGCAATCATCGCAGATCTAACCCCGGCGGCGCAGGGGTGCTCTCCGGCGGCTCACCGGCGACCGGACTTGGCCGTGTGACTAGCTGGAGTGGAGTGCAGGCTCACCAGCGACCGATTGAAGGTGTCGTGGTTGACGGGGATCAAGCCGGTGATCACCGGCAGCGAAGGGGGTGGTGCTGCAGCCGCGGCGGCTCTGTCTCCGGTGAAACAACCACGCGAGAGAGCAATGTAGGTCTCGGGGAACCTTCTAGGAGGTCTAGGAGCGGTGCTAGGGTGGTTAGCCAGTTGCGGCGGAGCTCCGGTGGGAAGCCTCCATGGCGGCAGCGCTTGGGCAGGTGGCGGAAGGAAGAAGAGGGCACTCAGGGTGTGCCGGCTCGATTTTTATAGCCATGGCGGCTTGGAGGAGGGTCCAAGACTCCCTTGGGAGGATAAGCTCGCCCGTGCGAATGTGGGCCAGCACCGGCTTCGGCGTCCGCGGCAATGGCGCATGGCGGCGCGGCGCGTGGCAGCTAGGCGGCTAGAGCGTGTAGGTGCTCTATGGCCTAGCGCCGGCAGTGGCGTGCATGAGTGGTTGACGGTGGCGGTGGCGCGACATGTCGGCGGTGCCACTGACTTCCATCTCTCCTGGCGTCTGTGCACAGGGCGCCGCGGCGGTGACAGCCGGCACGTGTCAACACTCTTCGTGGAGGGGAGAGGAGAGAGGGAGGGAAAACTGGGGGCGGAACGACAGTTTTGTTGCCTACGTGGCAAGGGAGGTGATGGCGTGAAAGCGGGCCCCACGGGATGCGACGGTTGGGCACAGACCCTCTGGGCGTCGGCCCTAATTTTAATTTGCTGAAGGGTTGTTTGACCGTCTCAAAATCAAATATTTTGAACTAAACTTTGAAATCTCCAAATACAAAACTTGTAGAGCATCTATCCCTCTTCAACTTTTGCAAAGGCTGTTTTTGTTTAACTGTTTATCCACAAAACAGCTACAAACTTTGACTTTTTCTCGGCCTGGTCAACTCTGAATTCTAAGCTTTGACTGAGTTTTTGAAGTGTTTCCACTTCGAATTTCAAATGCCACTAATTTGATGAAATGTGTCCCATGAAATTCTTGACAACTTTTATATTGGTAGAAATTGAAGTGTTTAGAGAAAATTTGGAGAACGTGCTAGATTTTTGAAGGAAGGTCTAGGACTCCAGGGGTTTGACTTAGGGTTTTAGGTGTTTAACCCATGGGTGATGCTTTGACCAAGTCAACATTGTTAATAAACATGTTTAACTCTACTAATTAAGATGGTTACTATTCCTTAAAAATCCAGGATGTTACAGGTCGCCGGTGAAATCCTGGTGGTAGACATCCGAACGTAGCTCGGGTAGGATCCCGTTGGGCCGGCGCACGTAGGGTTGCTTTAGGATCGGCAAGGCCACCTAGAATGCCTTCAGTTGCAGAGACAAAGGAAGAACAACAAGTAGTAGATTGGAAATGCTTGGGAAGAGATAAAAGTAAATACGAGACAACAAAATATAAATGTTTTGATTGATTGGATGATCCACCTCAATCGGTCGTGGCCCTTTATATTTATAGGGTGGGGAGATCTTGCCCTGCAAGGAAATCCTTTTACAAGTCTAAACCTATCAGGACACCTTGATTTTGGTTCAGACATGGGGCACCGGTCAAACCGATGTGGCTTGCCGGACCGACTACAGTGGCCAGGACCGGTTAGACCGCCTTAGGGCATCAGTCAGACTGGTCTTGTTCTGCCTGGTCGGCTACGTGCCAATTTTGAGTGTCAACACATAAAACACTTGAGAATTAATTTTAAGGCCCTCTTACCTTAAAATTATAAATAATGAGCCACTCAATTTCTTGAAATGCATTCAAGATAAGTTGGCATATTCAACCATTTATGGATTATCTAAGCACTCTCAAGTGCTGATAAAGTCATTTACAAATAGTCCCATATGTGTCCCTTACTGATCATAAGGCATCACAAATTACCAAATTAATTGCTCTAGTTTTCAACTTAGAGCAAAACTGTGTTGGACGCAAGATCACATCCATTCATATGGAATTATTTGGTTTTGGGAACTATATCACTAAGTACTATATGTCCATACCAATTATGGCTTAATTGAATCCCTTATGGAGATAACTCATTTGCATGACCATCACAATAGAATTCAACCTATCAACATCAAGTTGGTAATATGTGGATTTACACACCACATGTATATTTTACATTCATAAAGCTACAATCATACAAATCCATCCGTTGCAGTTAGTACATGAAAGCTTGACCACAACCAAATATTTCCCATCTGTGTGTCAGTTATGTTTTGCACATATCGATATCACCACCTCACAACATACATCATGGGCATTAGGGACCTACATAAAAGGTATTATTATCTATCATTCATATAATACCTTAGGTCTCTTTGGGGATTTATACAAAAGCCCATATGATGATCACACTTTGAGGATAATTCCATGCATTAGGGGGAGATAAAGACCACATATTGAATGCCAAGAATACAAAATGAATGTTACACATCACATTCAATCGTCACATCCACGTACATACCAAAGAATATTTGAACCATCAGTTCAAAACATCTTATATTTGTAATATATTACAAATATTCTGCCAAATGCATTTACTTATCAAAAGTGTCATCTTATTCAATCCCTGCAATTAAGTGTGCCGGAAAAAAGTGAAAATCTAAAAAGATCACTCAACTTCCAAATTAAAATAAGAGGGGGAGAAGTATGGTCACTAGGGATATAACTTGTTAATAAGCATCCGCGGAAACAGGGGGAGACATCCTCTAGTATAGTAAATGCAAATCGACATCATAAATGTTGTTACACACTTTATGGATAATTGAAAAGCCAAAGCCTATGAATGTTTAACATTCTAAAGCTCAGTACATGTGCACATAAATTTAGTCACTGAGGCATCATTGGAACATCCTAACTCTATCATCTTGGGAAATGAGATAAGAGTTCTAAAGTATTAATATTTCACATGTTATATTGGTTCCATTGAACCAATCATACAAAGACTACAAAAATGTCGACATATACTCTTCAAAATTGCTATACACTTTAAACTGGATCCAGACCAAAAGTCCTAGGTAGAGTGTATCAACACTCAAACTGGGTCAAAGAAAAAGGTGGAAAATATGGAGAATTTCTCTCATTCACTAGTGAGAAGTATTTACCACAATAATATCATCTTTTCACTAATGCATTCTTCATGAAAGCAAGGTGGTGATATAATGAGAGATTGTAGCAATGGTTTCACACAGAGATCGAACAACATACCATTGTGGTATATGTGAAAATTATGTTCCTATATCTAACCATTGGCAGATCAAATAACTTTCATAGATTTGATATACAAGTCTTCGACTTGTTCCACATTGTAAAGCTAAATATAAATCGCAACATATATTGTGTAATATTGAAGTCACTCCATGACTTGATATAGTCAAGTTGATTGGGATACAACTGACTAAGTGAGTATCTTCCATAGAATGCTTACTCCAATCACTATGATTGCATGTTTGTTCATAAACAAATCCAATTTGGATTTTCCTGCATCTCAACACACACATATAAACAAGAATTCATTTTATGACGGAATTTCATATGGAAATTTTGGGTAAAACCAAACTATGTTCAAGTATACAACTTATGCTTATATATCAGTTTATCAATATTTAATTGATAATATGTACTCATATTCAAATAATATTGGCCAATAATATCCATAAACACTCATGGTCATTTAATCCCTAAAAATGGATCAATATCCATTTAGACCCAGGGATGATGAATTTAGTGCCAAGAAAGTGCTTATGTATCATACAAATTACAACATGCGTGATATTGCAGTTGCAGATACCTTGCTATAGAGCAACTCAAACAACACCATACTGGTGGGAGTCAAAAACGATATCTATAGATATCATATGGTACTAAAAAAATCGTGATTTATTGTTTTAGGACTTGACCAAGTAGGATATCAAGATACTAGCTAACTGATTTATTATTTTCGCGACGCTTATGCAGGAGATCAAAACGACGATCAGATAGGGACTCATCGGGACCATTCCAAAATTCCAAGTCTTCGACGACGTCGGTCTCCATCAAGATCTCCACGACAGCGTCTAGGTCTCCATCTAGATCGATCCCCACGGCGATCAATCAACATCTGTGCGGTGCCACGGCCAGTACTATTGTCTTGATCTCGTATATATCTTCGTTTCCTGCATATATATGCATATTGCTATATCATGATCTAGGTCGTTTGAAACATGAATGCAGATTAATGGCATCACACGAAGATCAGAGTTGGATGCGCTTGCCTCGACACTCAGCGGATTGGCAGAACAATTTCCGATCTTTTTCTCAAACCTTTACCGCCGCATCAGCGTGAGGTCGATCTATTGCGTGCCCATGTACTATGTGTCAATGCATGATCAGACATGACACCGTGTTTCCCATTCAAATTCATTTAGTGACTAGAGGGTTTGCTGATTGTTTCATCGATGATGGTATCATTCAAGGCCAAACTAATACTTCATCAGCTGAGGGTCGTGTGAATCATGATGTCACTCCTGATCTCAATAATCATGATGCATAACCTACAGCTGATGATACAATACCTTATTTTGGAGAAGACGATGAAGAAGACAGTTGTGATGATAACCCTGCTGCCACTAATACTCTGATTAGAAACATTATCAGTGGCACTATACATCATGGACAAACTAGAGATGATGAGGAGGCAGATAAGCAGGCAGAGATTTTTTTGAAACTATTAAACCAGGCAAAGAAGGAATTGTATCCAGGATGCAAAAATGCAACTAAGGTCTCTTTTATCGTTGAGCTTTTTTAGATAAAGTGCATGTATGGCTTAAGTAATGCGGCGTTGCAGGCCATACTTAAGCTT
Source organism: Cenchrus fungigraminus (assembly GCA_036936925.1). Taxonomy (NCBI): domain Eukaryota; kingdom Viridiplantae; phylum Streptophyta; class Magnoliopsida; order Poales; family Poaceae; genus Cenchrus; species Cenchrus fungigraminus. The sequence goes on along the minus strand of CM072771.1, from coordinate 84,641,639 downwards.
TTTGGAAAGGTTCTCCCTGAAGGGCATTGTATTCCTGACTCCTTGGATAAAGTGCAAAGGGTGGTTCGAGACCTGGGCTTGGACTATGTCAAGATACACGCATGTGAAAATGATTGTGTGTTATTTTTTGAGCAATACGCAAATCTGGAGACATGTCCCATTTGTAAGCAGTCAATGTGGAAAGTTGTAGAAAAAAACTAGTGGTAATAATGACAGTGCAGTTGGTGCTACTACTGTTAAGAAGCGGTTACCAGTTAAGATCCTACGCTACTTTCCTCTTATTCCTCGGCTGCAAAGAATGTATATGTCAAAGCAAATGTCAGAGGATATGCAGTGGCACAAGAAAGAATTGGTGAACGATGGGAAAATGCGTCACCCTGCTGACTCAAAGGCATGGAAGCACGTGGATTCAGAGTTTAAATGGTTTTCAGAAAAAGGAGGTCGTAATGTTAGGCTGGGTCTTGCTTCTGATGGGTTCAATCCCTTTGGCATGCAAAGTCTTACATACTCCATATGGCCTGTCATCCTGATACCTTACAATTTACCTCCATGGTTGTGTCAGAAACAATCTAACTGGATCTTGTCAATGTTGATACCTGGTCCAAAATCTCCTGGAATGGATATTGATGTATATTTGAGGCCCCTTATGCTGGAGCTCAAGGAGCTTTGGAATAATGGTGTTAAAACAAGAGATGTAGGGACTAAGAAGAATTTTACATTGCGTGCTATCCTTCTTTGGACAATTAATGACTTCCCAGCTTATGCTATGCTATCTGGTTGGAGCACTAAAGAAAAGTTTGCATGTCCATACTGACTATTTGTGGTTGAAACATGGGAAGAAGCATTGCTACATGGCACATCGATGTTTCTTGCCCCCCGACCATCCATGGCGCAACAACGCGGTTAGCTTCAACAACAAGGTCGAGACCCGGGAGGCACCAGAACCACTATCTGGTGCACAGGTACTTGAGCAGTATGATACTTTTGAACAAGTACAATTTGGAAAGACCTTGTTATCAAAAAAAGGAAGCGTGACGAAGACAACAGATGGCACAACTGGAGGAAGAAGAGTATTTTTTGAGCTCCCTTACTGGTCTTCTTTGCTCATCAGGCATAATTTGGACGTCATGCACATTGAGAAAAATATATGCGAGAGCATACTAGGCACTCTGCTTAAATTGGACGGCAAATGTAAGGACAGGGAGAATGCCTGACTTGACATGGAGCATCTAGAGATACAACCAGATCAGCACCCTGTGATTAAAGATGATAAGTATACCTTGCCATCAGCCTTGTACGAGTTAGATAAGGATGCCAGGGAAAGTTTGTGTAAATTTCTATATGGAGTGAAGATGCCTGATGGGGTTTCCTCAAATATAAGAAGATGTGTTGACGTAAAGTCACGTAAGGTGTCTGGCTTGAAAACTCATGATTACCATCTAATTCTACAGAAAGTTTTACCCTTAGTGGTGCGTAGGATTTTGCCAGAAGCTGTTGTCATTGGATTGATTCAGCTTAGTAATTTCTTCGATGCACTATATTCAAAGGAGCTGGTGGAAGCAAAATTGGACAGGCTAAGTTGTTCAATTAGGGAGGGTGTTTGTCGACTTGAGATGAAATTCCCACCTGCATTTTTTGATATCATGATCCATTTGCCTGTTCATCTAGCTGAAGAAGCTAAACTTGGGGGGCCAGTGTGTTACAAATGGATGTACCTAGTGGAGCGGTACCTACACACTGTGAAAGGATATGTGAGGAACAAGGCTCACCCTGAAGGTTCAATTGCTGAGGGATACATACTCGAGGAGTGCCTTACATTCTGCTCAAGATTCTTGGACGTGGACACCAAAGACAATCGTGTTGATCAACATGAAACAGTTACTGTGAATGAGCCACCATCTGGTTTGAGCATTTTTTCTGAAATGGATTACAAGAGGAGAGGACAGACGGTCGACAAAATTCCACCAGATGAGTTTCGGAACATGAGGCACTACATAATTTGCAATTGTGATGAAGCTAGACCATATGTCGAGTAAGATACACTACTCAACATCATTTATTGCTTGTAATTTTAAATTTAAAACTAATGGTAATATTCATTTGTATGCAGTGCGCATTTGGAAGAACTGAAGGAATATGGAACCAGAAATCTTGATCAGCGACATGAGGATCATATCGTAAGATGGTTTGAAGGCAAGATCAGAGGTCTACATGCGAGAGGGGAAGTAAGTTCAGAGTTGTTTGCACTTGCTCAAGGACCGGATCCCCGACCTCGTACATTGAATAGATGTCATATCAATAATTGGCCGTTTCGAACTGTTAACATTGAGAAAACCCTCGTGACACAAAATAGTGGTGTGCTTGTCAAGGGTGAGAAAGGAGGCACGAACTGGTATGGGGTGATTAAAAGAATGATCTCACTGGAATTTCCTGGACAAAAAGAAGTTATTTTGTTCCAGTGTGACTGGTTTGATGTGCCTGCTGCCACAAGTACCAACAGAGGCAAAGGATACAGTAAAGTTAAATTTGGGGTGATTGACATCGATACTACTCGACATAGGTATAAGAATGAACCCTATATTCTGGCAACACAGGCAGAACTGGTGTTTTATGTGAATCTGGTGAACAAACCTGGTTGGAGCAGTGTTATTTCATTGAAATCAAGGAACTTGTTTGCCATGCCTGAATTAGATCTTGAGGACTCAATTGCTGTGGGTATCGAAGGTATTAATTTTCTCGGTGAACAGCAGGATTTGACAAATTGGTCAAGCTCGAACAAGGAAGGCACAACCGGGGATGTCTCAGTTATTAATCAGGTGCGGGCTGAGGCAGTTGATGAACCAGACGATGATGTATTTGATGTTGATGATGAACATGATGCAGATGACACATACATTGATGATGGAGTTGTTGCACCAATTGTTCAAGATGCCCAAGATGATGAATTTTTTGATTAATACTTAGTCGATTTTGTTTGGCATGTTAAGAGACAATTTATTCTTGCATGACAATTGTTTTCAACATTTTTTACATTATTATGTCGTGCCCCAAAACTAAAGCATGAGGTGTATTTGTGGTCACTTTTCCCAAGCTGTTACATTCTCACTGCATTTGAATAATAAGTACTGTAATATTAATTTTGGCAAAGGTAGGTTCCTACCAGTGTAGATGAATATCTAGAAAAACAAGTACTGTATGCACATAACTTGTTATTTCTTTATTCTGGTTGGGACACATCATGAGCATGAAGCTTAATAGGAAGTTCTAGCAGATGATACACTTTACACCATTTTAGCCTCTGTAAACATGATTAACACTAAAGAAGAAGGCATCACATTCGAAACAAAGCCTACATTCATCACTACAGAAATAAAAGAAAACCCCCTCCAGCTCGGCTCCCTACCGCAGAAGGTTCGGCCTACGTAGTGTTGAATGTTGCCTCGCGCCACCGCCGGTGGCAGCGTCGGCCGGCGGCGGCCCTGGCGGAGGGTGATACTCCTCATTTGCTTCGCAAGATTAACCCCATGAGTCCGAAAATATTGAGATTGCAAGTTGATGATCATCCGCGGACGCCACTGCCCTTGAGCCTCACCCTCAACCTGTTTCATGTACGCAAATGCAGTGGCGTCGGCGTCGGCCCCGCTGTAGAACCTCTAGAGGAGGACGGCCACCACATAGGCCGCCCCTCTATTCCCGGCCTGGGTAGCGTGGTGTAGCTCGTCGAGGGGAGGACGCCGGCCGTGGTTCCTGCCGAAGATGTCGTCCATCCCGGCAAGGAAGCCGACCACCGGGTTGCCAGCTGCAGCCAGGCTACGAACGAAGATGTCGTAGCTGTCGGGGTCGGCGTTCTGCATCTGCTCGACTGGAACCCGACCTAGTGCCAGGTGCCTACCGACATCTCTATCGCGGCAGGGGCCGAGCATGCTCTTGCAGGTGGCACGTAGGCTCCGGAGGTCCTCCATTGGCCGATTCGATGTCGCACTGACTCGGCCAGCGATGATTGCCCGCAACTCAATCGGGAGTTCCGCGAGCGACCGGGGGTGCTCCCTCGATGCCATGGAAGGGAAGTCGCACGGCACGGAGCGTGAGATGTGGGCAGAGAGCACGAGGCAGTGGAGCGTGAGATGTGGGCAGAGAGGGCGTGGCGGGGGAGCGTGAGATGTGGGCGGAGAGGACTTTCCAAGAACCGGCGGCATCTTTCGAGTTTCCAATAACCGGCGGCGGCCTCTCAAGTTATTTCCAAAGAAATTAACAACTGAACATCAGAACTGGCGTGTCGTGGCGTGGGTTCGAACTGGCGTGTCGTGGCGTGGGTTCAAACTGGCGTGTCGTGGCGTAGCTGGGTGTCATTTCATGTGGTGTGGTGGCAACATATAATACCAAAGTTTCCATTTGACATCATAATAAAGACTTGCACACATATACCCAAGTAGTAGCAGTGTACTAGCATTGACTACATCACTGCATTACTAGATATACATACACAGATAGTTGTTCTCAAAACCCAGAAATGCTACTTGTTACTATGGATTATTACATTACTAGATAATTCTAACTATATATCATATGGCACAAATCGGTAACCATGCTTGATCTCAAGCTGATTTGCAATCTCAAAAGACAGAAATGCATCCTTGGTGGTGTATTGCACCTGCCAGTCTTGCAAACACCTCAAACCCCACAGCCTGTGGTTCACTCTTCTGTCCTTGAACAGAGGTAGGTCCAGTACCACATTTCCAATCTTCTCCAGTGATGACCTGTAACCATTTTGGTACAGATTGTTGTACTTGTCATCAACCTCAGAAACAAGCAGTTGAAGTCTCTCCAATTAGAAATCGTTATGCTGCAGTCCTGCTCTAGGCATTCAACATCATTCGAGATATGTGCTCTGACAAAGATGTGGCCTTCCTCGCTGAGAAACTTGCTCAGGACATCAGGTAGCTTGTAGCCGGCATGGAGCACCTGGTAAATAAGGCAACACGGCCCAACGCACAATTGCAATAATGCGACCTTGAGCTCGCCACTGCGAAGCTCAATGCACTCAGTGTCCAATCCGACGAGCAAACGATCTGGAGGAGGGCTACCTTTGATTTCTTTGATGTACTCCGCCACTACTCCCGCGTCTCAAGTGATTGTGGTCTTGATGCTCGGGTACCGCTCCTTGAAGAATTCGACCTCGCAGACCGAAGTTGGGGCCGGTCCCGGATTTGGTGAATGCTGTGGACGGACGATGGCGGGGCGCCATTCATCCCAGCCACTACCTACTCGAGCATCGACAGCATCGGCAACGGCGTCCCACACATCCACGGCACGACGCTTGCCACCCTACAATACCAATCCAAGAAAACAGAGTTCAGAATCTTAATCAAACAGTTCAATCTCACTACAAATCCATGACTACCTACACAATGTACATGCTGGCCGTGAAGGGCTGACCTGGAAATTGATGCGCTCTGCTGACGCGGCGACGCTTGCTCCGCCTGCAGCACCTTGGTTGGTGTGGGGGCTGGCGGCGGTGGTTGCCCTGACTGCACCCCCCTTCCTTTCAGGGGCGGTGCTGCCTTCCGCTGCCTCGCATCGGGTCATCGCGGGTGCCAATCTTGCTTCAGAGCTAGGTGGCGTGGCAATGGCGTTCGAGATTGGAAGCTTGGCGGTCGCCGGCGATGGCGGAAGGCAAGAAAACCCCAGTTTTGATGGGACGGTTTGGGCGAATAGGGATGAAGCAATATTCTATGATGTCTGTCCAGCTTCGTCTATAAGCTAAAAGGAAGTAGGGACACAGCTTCGTCAACACCATGAGCGCTCGTGCAGTCGGGCGGCTAACTGGTCCCACGCGTGGGGACGATGACGCAAATTGCTTCTGTTATAAAAAACCTTCAAAAATTGACAGAGTTTGAATATAGTTGTCAAAAGTTGTCGAATGAAAATTTCTTGAATACCAACCCATTACAACTCGTCAAGGCCTACAATCTTTATTTAAGTCAATAATCCATTTGACAGAGTTTGAATAGGACAAATTTCGAAATTCAAAAAATGATATCTACAATCGATATTTTTGAACACCAGATGATGTCAAATGGAAAAGTGGTGAATACCAGAGTTTCATATCTCAACAGGATCTACGAACTTTATTTAGGTCGGATTTTCATTTGAGAAAGTGGTACTACACATTGTTCATTAACCTAGGTTCACTCACATAGTTTAAGAAACTTGGTTGGGGACATGTCAATTTTGTACTACATGATAGTACCACTTCGTCAAATGAAAAACCACCCAAAATAAATATTGTTCATCTCGATGAGCTATGATACTTTGGTGTTGATCACTTTTCCATTTGACATCATCTAGTGTTTGAAAAAATCAATTCTAGATATCAATCTTTGAATTTCGAAAATTTGATGGTTCAAACTTTGTAATTTCGAATTGCACTGGACTCATGAAATAGATTTTTGTTTTCTAAGAATGTGGGGGGAAAACCACCTGAATAGGACATCATACGTGTAATATAAACATGTTTTAAGTTTTGATTATGAATCAAAATACAAAAATAAGTTCATCACTTGCCGACAGGTGGGACCCACAAGTCAAATGCAAGGATAAAAAAGCACACGCGAGGTAGTCGTCTCCTCGATCGGTGGCACGCTCGTGGGTCGCATCTCTTTGGTGTGGGGTTTCTCTGTGGGCCCATCGTGGTGGGCTCCATTTGTCAGCCGCTTGGGGTGGAAAACAACTGGTGTTAACCGCACCCTGTGTGTGCCTAGACGGCCCCGCCTGCCCTGACATTTCGCTTCTTGTCTCGCCCCTTCCCAGGCGCCTCGCTACAGTAGAAACCACCCCACCGCCGCCCAACTCCGATTACTTTGCAAACCTCCCCACCGCCGCCCAACTCCGATTACTTTCCAAACCTCCCCACCGCCGGACCCGCACGCCAAGATGGAGTCGGGCTCGCTCGCGGTGTCGAGGGTTTCTCGTCACCCTTCCTCACCGAAGGCCGCATTGCCGGCATCCTCAACGAGCCGGGAGACGGGGTCCTCAATGAGACCGGTGGCAGAGGCGGCGATGCTGGGGTGGTTTCCTTGCCCCGATGTTCGCCGGGCATCCGAGGAAGCGGACGCTGAATCCGCTAGGATGCCTCGGAAGCGGCATGCTGACGATGAGGGTTTTCAGCACCCCAACGCCAAGAAGTCGAAGCCGACGGAGGAGTCCAGTGAGGAGTTGTACCCCGCAAATGGCAGGACTTCGGATGGGAGCGTCCCGTAACATTTCTTACTCGTACCAAATTTAAGTTCCCCCTTTATTATTCGAGAACTCAGACTTTAATTCCTCTGGTTGCTTAGTACATTGAAGTGATTATTTTTGTGTGATTGCGAAATTGTTTCTGAGTCATAATCAATTCTGGACTTGCAATTTAGGATTTCTTGACTAGGGTACATATGGAAATTTTTTGTAGAGATCATCCAGTTAAGAATCAGTGAGCAAATCCATCTCAACATTTTGTGTAGTAGCATTCTTGGTACACAAGTGTTTATGTGAATTTTATCTTGGATAGTTTGAAACAAATTTTTGCTCACCTCTGATTGCAACATGATTGATCTTAAGTTCACAAGTGGAAGGTTGGGCCGAAGGTGACATATGAGTTCAACTTCGCACGAGTTAGGCTGTTCGTGGAATGCAACGACGACAGCGACGATGAGCTCTGCCTCCCAGGCCCCAACCGAAAACGTCCTACTGATGCCGAGGTATTACCTTCATTCCCAGTGTTGACTATGTTCAGTTTCATTCAAATTTTGATGTACTTATCACACTGATAATGCACTGTAAAACCATTTCAGATTGAGGCTAAGGTGGAGGACCTCCGGCTGGCGATCAAGCGCTGGGCACTCCCGTAGGCACGCCTGCAAGGAATGATAGATAGCTTTTGTTTAGTGAACTACTCCCTCATGAATATCTAGATTTGATGAATGAGGCTTTTGTTTAATGACCTTGTATAATGGTATTACTTTAGTGGAAATATATGGTAGCTAGTGAATGCTACTATTATTATTACCCTTGATCATTCTTCTGTTTTGGCTTGATCCTTGGCTATTTGATAGCCCAATTTGCATAATAGCCCCAGTGCTCTTTGATCTCTCTGAAGACAAGGAGATAACCTTGCATCAATTCATAAATTAGGGGGGGATCTACTATTTTCAAGATGGCTAACGCCCATCCTCTTTGAACAATGGGTAAATATTGTTGACAAAGCTTTCAGCTTCAGATTTCAAAACCAGGGGGATGAGGTGAGTTGGAAATGGGGGGGGGGGGAAGAGATCATTTACCACAAGATCAATATATGATCAGCTCACAAAAGATGATGCTGGGAGGAACTATAGTCATATATGGAAATCTAAGATTTCATATAAGATAAAGATTTTCATGTGGCCTTTGCTTTACTCTGTTCTGTAGCTGTGATCCTGGGAGACCTGGGATGGTAGAGGAGCGAGTCTCTTAGCGTGAGTCAGGCTAAGGGCAGCAAGTTTCCTCTGCTTTTGAACTTCCTCGTTCTAGTTCGCTCTTGTAACCCAAAACGCCTGGTATTTCTGTTTCTTTGGAATGGAAATGGGGGAAAGCCCTCGGTTCGAAAATTTTGCTCGCAAGAAATTTGCTCTTATTATTGATGTGTTCATGAACGTTTTATGTGTATTTCTGATTGATTAGTATAGAGCAAAATAATTATAAAGCATAGAAACGAAAAAAGTACAAGCAGGACGAGAACATCTCATGGACGAAAAAAGGAAATCATCTCATGAACACAACCATTCATGCAGAGATGTACATAAAAGGTATATAATTTTCCTAAATTTATTAGTTGTCCATCAGGCACAAGCAAGACTTGCGCACAGAAGCATCATACATCAGTTCATCAAGACTCCAGAAGTCCATCAACCTCAACAAGCTCAAGGCTTCTTAACAAAAGTAATAACTAAACAAGTGCAGGCCAACATCACAAGCTGACCACCAAACTAAGTCATACACACTACATTCCATTGTTTATAGCAAGCACATTACTAAACAAGCTTCTATTTTGTTGCTGCCTCAAGTTCAGCAACCTTTGCCTCTAGTTGTGCCACTCTTTCTGCCAGCACATCATTCTTTTTTCCCGCTTCGACAAGCTGATCCACCAAAAATGATTCTAGTCTTTCATGACTTTGTGCTACGGCACGAAGCATTGTCCCAAGGCCTTCCATCCTTGCATTCCACGTGTGGATTGCATCCCAGATTGAGTCAATGTCATGTGGAGTTACACCAACTACCTAAAACAAAGGCAAACTGATGCATTAGAACCATGGATCAGTGAAGATACAAGGACATTTGATCAATTCATACAGAGATGCTGGACATTTGAAGCAATATATGGAATGAGTTCATCATTTTTGTTAGGAACATCACCTCCCTAACAGACCTAGTCATCCATGAGTGCATCTAGCAGAAGTAAATGAAATTGGTTCTTTATCTAGCATTAGAGAACCTAGGAAAAGTGAATCTTGGTCCACCAGGAGCGCAACTAATCCATGTCTAAAATAGAGAACCCCAAATCCATGACTAGTTAAGACTAGGTTTACCACAAATCCATGTCTAGTTATTATAGTTAAGACTGATCCCATTCATCTAGGTTTACCACAAATCCATGTCTACAGTAGGAAACCCCAATTCCAAATCGATTCTACCAGAGGATCGGTACTAACCGGGGGGGACTGAGGAGGAGGGGGCATCGGGTTCCTGGTGCGTCCGCTCCTCGCGAATCTTCCTCGCGAGTCGCGCCCTTGGTTGGTGGAGTGGTGCTCCACTCGGGGCCCCGCAACAATGGCGGCCGCTGGAGGGGAGGCGGCAATGCGGGTGTGACTCTGCATGCTCCGGCCCACTACACCCGGGATGGAGCCAACCATCACCGGCATTGGAGGAAGCCGGCGGCGAGAGCGTGGCGGCCGGCGGCGAGAGCAAGGCGGAGATTGCGAAATAGTTGTAACCCTGGAACAAAGGTTGGGGAGAAATCAGGAGGAAAGGGACGACAGATATCCCCATTCGATCGAGTTGTGGGTCCCACCTGTCGACAGAGTTGTGGGTCCCACCTGTCAGCAGGGTTGTGGGTCCAACCTGTTGGCCTAAACCCGCGAGAGATTTCCCCATTCGACAGAGTTGTGGGTCCCACCTGTCGGCGCCCAGATTGTGATGTGTTCTTGAGTTGTTCATGGACCTAATTAACTTGATTCTTTGATTCGTAATCACAGCTACAAACTTGCTTAGATTTCACAAATGACGTCCAAATCAAGAAATTTTTTTCCTACATTCTTATAAAACAATAATCTAGCTCATGGTGTCCACTGCATCTCATGTTAGTATGTTTCAACAATCATAATTAAGAAATAGAACAATTCAAAACTAGAATCAAGATTTTCAAACAGTAGATGATGTCAAATGGAAAAGTGATGAATACCAAAGTTTCATTGCTCCTCGAGATGAACAATCTTTATTTTGGTCGGTTTTCATTTGACGAATTGGTACTATCATGCAGTACAAAATTGACATGTCTCCAACCAAGTTTCTTAAACTATGTGAGTGAACCTAGGATTAATGAACAATGTGTAGTACCACTTCGTCAAATGAAAATCCGACCAAAATAAAGATTGTTCATCTCGACAAGCTATGAAACTTTGGTATTCATCTCTTTTCCATTTGACATCATCTACTATTTGAAAATCTTGATTCTAGTTTTGAATTGTTCTATTCTTAATTATGATTGCTGAAACATACTCACATGAGATACAGTGTACACCATGAGCTTGATTATTGTTTTCTAAGTATGTAGGATATTTTTTTTCCTGATTTGGACGTCATTTGTGAAATCTAAACAAGTTTGTAGCTATGATTATACGAATCAAAGAATCAAGTTATTTAGGTCCATGAACAACTCAAGAACACATCACAATCTGGGCGCCGACAGCTGGGACCCACAACTCTGTGATTACGTGTCCACCCTATGAAAGCGCAATTTTCTTAAACCCAATATACCCTGGGACCCCCCTAATTCAATCAGCAACCTGATCTGGCGGCGGCGGTTCTTTTCCATCTCCCCTCACATCTCGCCTTCATCTTCTACCTCATCCTCGCTGGGGAGCACAGCCTCGCACATCCAATCAGCCCCCACGCCTGACGAACTGCAATCACTCCATGGAAAAGGTCGCCGCGGCACGCTACGAGGCGTCGAGGCTGGTGGAACTGCCGACGGAGCTGACGATTGACATCGTCTCTCGAGTCGCTGCTCAGTTAGAGGACGCCATGGAGGATCTCCGCAACCTGCGCGCAACATGCAAGGCAATGTGCGTGGTGTGCAGCACCGCCACGGTCGGACGACGCCTATCCCTGAAACGTGTCCTGCGGCGTCGATTCAACCTCAGCCCGGATTTCCGCGCGGCGCTCATCACCACACTGGCCACCGTCGGCAACTCGGAGGCCTTGTTCTGCAGCGGGTTGTGCCTCGCATTATTGGCGAACAAATGCGGCGTAATCATGCCGTGCCTCGACCAGCTAAGGTGCGCCACGGAGGTGGGCCACAAGGTATCGATGTACGCCCTCGCCCACTTCCTCTACAGGCCCAACAGCGGCGAGGCCGACGACGACAAGGCCCGGCGGCTCCTGCGCTTGGTCGAGGGACTCGAAGAGGGGGCGACGACGCTTCCTTGGAAAAACTTGACTTGTACAAAATGCCGCTACAGGATCATTTCGGCGACGTGGGACTTACGGCCGTCGGCGGCGGTTGCCGTGCCGCCGGTGCCGGCGCCCGTACCTTGCTAGGTTGATTTTCAGTGTGCAGGTCGCGGGTGTGGCAACCATGCAGGATGGCATGCTTGGTACTCATGGCGTAGGTTCTGCAGCGAGGAGTGTAGGATCCGGAACGAGTGTGATTGGTTCTTCTTCACACTCAAGGAAGCGTTAAATGTGATCTGATACAAGGTAAAAAGTTTGTGATTGCTGATATGTTTTGATTAATTTGTTCCAGACATGATGCACCATAAAAGACATTCAGGATTTCAGTTTACATGTTTGCTTTCTTTCTTGTCTGCTACTCATCAGGAATTCACTTTACATCTGGAATTCTTATGTTCTGAAACTTCAGCTGACTGCTAAAAATTATTTCGGTTCATAGGATTTCAGTTACCAGGAATTCAATTGTTCTGACAATTCAGTGAATGCTTTCTTTTTTTTCAGGAAATTTATCTGGCACTAAGGAGGGACCTTGCAGAGAGGCTTTGGCGTCATTTTAGGCAGAACTTTGAAGAAATCCAGCAAATAAACTCGAAGCATGTCTCTGAAGTTGTGTCTTTGGTCGATGTGTCTCTCAACTTGTGTCGATGTGGACCATGTTTTTGATGATCCTTAGTTGCTGTGGTGTCATCGTGGCTCGGGAAGCCTATGTGTGAACTCAGTCCTCATATATCGTACGCACTGGCTGCCGATCTTTATGTTGGTTACTTAATTTGTGTGATGCATGTTACTCTGGTACGAAATTGATGTGAGGAATGTTATTCTGCTAAAGTTGGTGGAAAGATGATATTCAAAATTTACTTTGACCACAAAAACTTTTCTATAAGCAATATACAATAACTTGTGTCATCTTGTGCAGTTATACAGTAAACAAGAAGTAAACTAGTATAACTTATATAAAACTATATTTATAAAACTTGATTATGTTCAACGCATTGTCTTTACAAATATATATAAAACTGAGTGGGACCCACTCGTCAGCGGGACACACGAAAACGCACCCCTCAAATACGCCAAGCATTCAGAAAATTTCGTAGCCAACGATTTGGAATGTGGCGCCAGTTTTTCCATCCGAAATATTTAACAAACGCCCAAACTACCGCGCTACCATGACTGGGGCCACCACGTTGTTGCGACAAACGCCGAGTTATTAGAGTAGTAAGATGTGCGTCTTTAGTTTCCCTCCCTAATCCCCTCGCAAAACCAATCTACATCTCGGTCAGTTAGGGGCCGGGTAGTCGACGACGACCGGCACCGCCGCCAAGCTGCTTCTCGTCTTACACAAGGATGCTGACGTCTAGCTAGGCGGCAAGGGTGACCCCTTCGTCACCTGAAGCGCTGCGCACACCTTCGTCGGTGATGATACCTCCAATGTTCACACCAACCTCTGGTACGACGACTGCTGAACCTACCAGCAGCATGTCCACCAGGGCTAGGGTGACGACTGCGCTCTTTGGGTCATCACCTTCGTCCCAAAGAGCATCACAAGGTTCGAGCGACGCAGAAGCAATCGTCGACGCCCTAGATGCAGACCAAGATGTGGTACCTTCGTCTCAGGACAAGACGACCGAGGCCAGGTATGCTGTTTCCGCGTTCGATCTTTCCCCTCATACTGGCACCTATATTTCATGCATTTGTCGATGCACTGGTACCCTAGATTTCATGCATTTGTTCACACGATTTGCACACCAAATTTCTTCAAATTATTGAAATGCCATCGATGAATGCACAGATCAAAAGATGAGGAGATTTGGACTGTGTATATGATTGAAAAGGGTAGAGACTGGGAGGCAGATAAAAAAATACATGTAAACCTCTTGGGAAACAAATCACCCTTGAAAACATAAACAAGTTGAAACAAAAATTGGGGTATCGGAACAGGGACTTGGTTTACTACACGACTAGAATTCCTGAATCTCCTGCGGAAGCAACACTCACTGAGATCAACTACGATGTTGATGTAGCAAAAATGAAAAAGATTCACGAGGAGGAGATGGTGATCAGCTTAGTTGTATCCAGAGAGCCAATACCTAAAAACCATACCATGCCCATAACACCATTGAAATCCAAAAGTGTTTCCACACATGATGATGATGATGAAGAAGTCGAAGAATCTGAATTAGATGAATACAAAGATTGGCTAGCTGCACTGCATAAAGAGAAGAAAGCCTTGGGTAAGATATGGTATAGCCCAATATTTGTATATATATACTCATGATTTTGCAGTTCACTCACATGATTGAAATTAATTATGGATCCTTTTTCAGAATTAAAAGACATATTCAGGGAGGACACAATCGACACATACCAAGAATACCTGAATATTGCAGGACTACTTGATGACATCGGTAATATGTCTCTCCTAATTGCCAAGCAAATTACCATTCTTTGTCAGACTACAAATTATGCTAGCTCATCAGGCCACAAAATTGTCTGAAGAACGGTACATGGACCCCACCTTTATTTTGCAACACAGGCATGACATGAACCCAACACCTCCAGTGCAGCCTCCATCTCATGCTCAGCGTTGAAAACAGCAGGAGCAAGGAGATGGTAACTTGTGTTTAATAGAAATTACCTGTCTATGCATAGTATGTTTTTTGTGGGTATTATTACATTTTGTTCCCATGGAATAGGCTCACAAAATGTGAAGAAAAGAGGATGCGGTCCCGTAAGAGCCTTGAAGGTAATCGCTAAGAGAATCAAGGCAGGCAAACAACAGTTGGACATTCAATTCTCCAAACATGGAGGACCGGTAGGTAATAACTACCGCTCATTCGTTGATGAAGTAGTCATGTATACAAGGAAAAGGACGCCAGTCATTGGAGTGAAATCGTGGAAACATGTCAAGAAAGAAGTCAAAGATGCAATAGCAACTGATGTATTGGTAATAATAAACTTTGCTTTTGAATACAATTCAAATATAAACTAACATAACAACTCACATAGTATTTGCATGCTATTGTGATTATATAACAGGCAAAGTGGGACATGGAGGATAATGTTGATTCAAGGGAAAAGATATCGGACATTGCTAAGGAGCGTTACAAAGGATGGCGTTCAACTTTCCGTGCTACGGCCAGGACATACGACAGCTACCACCAGAGAATGTTACATAAGCCTAAAGAATTAGATATTGTTGAATGGCACTATCTGTTGAAGTATTTCAGTACTGCTAAATTCAAGGTTTGTTCCACATTGTTATTATTACTGAGCAATACATTTTTCATACAAATGGCAATGTCTGAGTCTTTAAGATTATTGTTCATAACTTGACATTCTATAGGAAAGGAGCACACAAAATTCTGCGATTCGAGGCCAACAAATGACAAGACATTTGTCAGGCTGTAAGCCTTATTCTCAGCGCAGCTATGAGAAGGTAATAACTAGAGAAGCACATCTCCAATCTGTCTTGCAGGATGAATAACTAATTTGTTATGTTCTTGGCTTAACAGAGAGACCCAGAAACTGGTGAAGAGCCCGATGATATGCAACTTTGTGTGGTTAACTCACACTAAGCATGGGGAATGGACAGACGAACAATCTAAAAATGTCTATGTGAGTTCTCAATGAATGTGTACATACATTACTATACATAGTCCATGCAATTATAGAATGCAAGCAATTTCTTGTTCAACTAACTCCTCCATCTGTGCCTTGTAAATGTTAGGACAAAGCAAGCAGCGTTATTGCTGAGGCGGAATCAAATGCAGAGAACAACTTCGTTTCCCAAAAGGAAAAAACAACATGTTCCAGAAGGCATACAAGGAAGTCACTAAGTGCAAATCAACCAAGTTGCATGGTAATGGGTACCTGGCAAAAAACCCAACTAGAATGCAGCTGCTCAATGCGGAGCGCCAGGAACAAATTCGTAGGGAAGAGCTACAGCATCAGGAACACGTCGAGCTCATGGACGCATTTGGGCTGCTACAAGAAAAAATGTCAACATGGGAAGATGAAAGGGAAGCAGAAAGGAAAGAATATGCACGACAACTAGAAGAAAGTAACAAGAAAAGGGAGGCTGATCTGCAACAGCTTAGGCAAGAGTTCCTATCAATGCCGCAAGTAGCAAATGGACATGCACAATTTCCACATGTACTGGTCAAGCTAGTTGCATGAATGACTTTCTTTCCATAGGTTCTATATCTGAATGCCTGTATCCTTTCATAGATTGTCCTGCCAACATCTGTCCAACCAAACAACAATGTCACTGAATCTGCCGACATGGCGGCGGCTGCATCAATCACCCAGCAAAACAACAATGTCACTGAATCTGCAGACGTGGCGGCAGCTCCATCAATCACTACAATTGGAAATGTACAGACAGACTCCAGGAATGTGCTCTCTTCTACTCAGGTTGTTCTTGATTTCACAACTTTTTACTACTACATATCATCAGTTACTGATAAAATGATGCCTAATCTTTTCCTTCTAAATGATTGGTTCATAGGAGAAGAAATCTGAAGTCCTTGCTAAACAAGTCTTTCGCAAAACCAAAAGTACTAAAGCTGTTAACAATACTGAAGCACAATCCACCGTCCCCCCGTTAAACAAATTTCATCTCAACAGCTACAGGTACAAGCTGCACAAAGGAGACGACAAAGCACCAAAAAGACATGAGGTGAAATTTTTGCAACTCCTCTTCCTGCTGTGAATGTAATTCATGTTTCAGCTGTCAAAGTGTGTTTATGGTTGTGATAATTATTTGATGTCATTCTAATAATTTTATGAATCGCAATCAAACTTTGGTTTGCTACATGCTGTTGTTGCACAAATTCCAATATTAGAGATTATTTGATGCTAGCTTAAAAATGTTGTTGATTCTTTTCAGGAGACTAAGCCATGTCGAATGGAGCAAACAGGTGATGTGAGCTCCTTGCATTGAAGTCACCCTTTGCTGATCAAGTGTTGGGATCCTCTCGAAGTCACCATTTGCTAACCAAGATCTTCATTCTCTATCAAATTAGCCTACTATGTGTTGAAACAATGTCCCGTCCGAAAATTTTCAGTATTTCAGTACTTCTTGTGTCATGTAATAACTCAGTGGATGGTTGAATGTTGTTTCATGAACTATAAATGCTTAATTATATATACCTGATGATGTTATTTAATGTTTCAAATTATTGTTGCTATATAAATGAGCGTGGCAGAATACACCTTTGGTTGCAAAGGATAAATCATCTTATCACAACCTGTGTTTTTCGTTGCCAAAAAGGAACGTGGCAATAGTAAGGTGCACTTGTAGCAACCCTGTATCATGGTGGTAACAGAGACATAAACTTTTGGCAACCAAACCATTTTCGACGTTGCAAATGATAAGTCATCCTTTCACAACCCTTATTTTTTGTTGCCAAAAAGAAACGTGGCAATAGTAAGTTCAACTTGCAGCAACCATGTATCATGGTGGTAATAGAGACTTGAACTTTTGGCAACCAAACCATTTTCGAAGCAATAATAGAGGACACATCTTACAACCAAGCAAACTATGTGGCAATAGAGTGCCAAACCTATTGCCTCCATCCTATATATATTGGTTGTAATAGAATGTTACACCTATAACAACCATCCACATGCTGCATGGCAATAGAGGATACCACCTATAGCAATGTAACCAATTTCGTGGCATTAGACAATACTACCTATAGCATCGAAATCAAAATTTTGTGGTAATACAGGAAATCACATATTGCACCCAAATAACTTTCATGGTAATAGAGGTGGTTCCACCTATAGGAACCAGAAACAGAGCGTAGCAATATAATACTTTGCAACGAAAGATTTTAGAAATTGCAATGCGTTGTGTAGGATGCAATTGCACCTATGGCAACACCAGATGCATCGCAATAGAATAATTTGCAACCAACACGAGCATGGTCTAAAATGCTAGTTGCAACACCGCATTGTGTTGAAATAGAAAAACTTTTGCATCCACAAAAAGACCATGGTTGCTACAGGCTAATGGAACGCAATTGCGGCTATTGCAACCAAATATGGCATATTGCAACACATTTCGTGTGTTACATTAGGGAGAAAATCTAGTAGTGATGATTGAAGAAGAATTACATCAAGATCACATGGAGCAATTGATCAAGGGGGAGTGTTGTGAAACATTGATTAGTGAACAATTAGCCTACTTATGTAATTATCCATGTAACTAGAGATGTAATTAGTATGTAACTACCCTTTCTCCAAAGGGTCATCCCGAAGGGCCAAACCACCCGAAGGGGTGCCTCCATGCCCCTTCATTTTGTATATATTCATGCCCCCCCATCCATCAATGAATCCAATCACTTGCCCCCAATCCATTTCATTCCATTCCTTTTCCTCGCAACAGTTTTTGCCAATTGGGAAAATATAGTACTTCCTGTTAGAATAAATGGGCCTTGTACCATTTATTTTAGTTAAAAGAATTAAAGCCTGATTAGAATAATGCTAGGGTAAATTGAATAATACCGTACGAGTATTTGGAGAGGAATTTATTCAACTTATGTGGTAGACAAAGGGTACACCAATTGTGAAGTTGAATGAGAAGACTGACGAGCCACACGCGTGTGCTCGCCTCGTCTAGCCGTGGCCGTGGCCGAGATGAGCGGTGCAGACGTGATTTGCTTTTTCCGTTGGAGGGAATAATCCTCGGAATATTCCAAATTGTGATTTGCTTACCTTAACCGCAAGCGTCCAGGTTCGATGAACACCTGCACCCCTCCGCAGCCCCTCTTCCTCATTCCCGACTCGCCCATTCACGCTCAAATACTCCTGTTCAGGAGATCTCTGTTGACGGCTGTTAAGTACCTACTTTAGCCTTCAATATACTCATGAATAAAGGAGCATAAGGCATTTCTTAAACGTATTTAGTTAAGAATAATGTAGTTCCACTTGTCCTTGGAGATTATTTGATTGCAGGAAAACAAGCAGGAAAAGAGTGACAAACTCACCTTCTATGGTCCATGCCACATCACCTCATCCTATGTGGGCTGCCAACAAGGATGCCATGCATGCACACCTGCCAACTAGGGAGCCATGCATGCATGCCATGCAAGCAATCCAAGTGAAGCAACCCTGACGAATCAGAGTGTGACACGTGGACATCACATGGATCCATGGGCCCACAAAGGCATGCAAACCGCGCCAAAATAGGGTGGACACCGGGAACCGACCTAAGGACCCACAGGACAGCCACCAGGAGAAAGCACGAGCCAGGGGGCCCCCCAGGGGGTCGGCCGACCCCATAGGCCGGCCGAACTGACCTTGGCTCGGCCTCTCCTGTGCTTCCACGTGGTGTCTCCCCATTGGTCCTAGGCGCCATCCCCGGGGTGTTTGCATCCATTCCTCGCCTGTGCTCGGGCCTATAAATAGAAGGAGAGGGGGCTCACTTATGAACCATCCACACTTGCAACACCTCTCTCACTATTAGTCTCAAGGCTAGGAGGTAGGCTAGAGTAGTTCTAATTCAGGTTCCAAGTCTACTTTGGGATCTAGGTATGAGTTCTCTTGTATCTTATTTCATTTGTATGACTTTCATCTACTTCAGTTATTTATCTATTTCATATAAAGTTGTGTTAGTATACATGAGTGATTTGTTCATGTGTTCTTCATCTGTTCATCATTTAGAGGCTACTGTTCTTGATGAACAAGGCCTTTCGATCCACTTGACGAGTGACTTTCACATGTTTCTGGTGTTTGTTCATAAGTTAGAGGCTCGTGTTCTTCGCGAACACGACCCTTTGATCTAGTTGAACAGACATAGGAAAGCACGAATCCGTTTGTGTACCTAACCTGGTTTGATCTAATTAGATGACATGATTGCATTGTATGAAGTTTGTGCTTAAGCTACGGTACTCGGTGTAATTGGCTGGTTTATCTGGTGGCTTGACCTGGGTCACAATAGCCCGGGCCGGTCAAGTCCGGCTAACAACGTAAGCATGGTGCTTGGGTTGCGTAGCTACCTTACTTATGAGTTTATCCCACAGTTTGTCTTGGGGTAGGCCGCGGTAGTGACAGCCATTGGTCCCTCTGAAATCCCCACGTTCGGATAAGCTGTAGGAGTCTAAAATATAACAACCGGAGTTGTGCGGAAGCAACGCGGGAGGTTATGTCCCCGTGGTACCTGGGTGCTTAAGTCAATGTTCTTCAATACTAGTGTATCTAACTCGTTCTTACCAGCTTTATATGTATAGTACATAAGAACCTAGAACTAACTCGTATGTCGCCTCCTATGCCTAGGACTCCTTAGAGAGACAGTGAGTGTGTGTGTGATCACACTACCCCCATTATCATATTGTACCCCTGCACTTGAGTGTCTGATTTATTTCTGTCTATGATCTATACTCATTGCAATAGAGTTGATCTTGTCATTCTGCCAATGCCTTCCTTGGATTCGATACCCTTTGGAATACTCCTTTGGGAAAATGCTACAATGGTACTTCCGTGCGCTTACGGATTCCCGTAATGTTAAGATTTACCAACCAGCATTTCTGGTGCTATTACCAAGATGGGTTGCAAACCTATTTTTAGGTGATTGCGTTAAGAAATGTCAACAATCTCTCCCTTCTCCCTATTTGTCTGCTGCTTTTCCGCATTCCCATCGCTTGCACCACACGCACGGTACAAGCAAGTGCAGAGCCTCCGGAACCACGATCGCTGCTAAGATCCTACTCGGGGATAGACAGGCATTAAGGTTTTGGAGAGCGTTTAACGTGATTGCTTGCCCCTTGTACGACTACTTCCAGAAGACCATCTGAGATCTGCATTGCGTACATCTTCCTGCATCAACTTTTGTACGACTACATCGACTAAGGATCTCCCAAGATTAGTATGACTAATCCAGAGGTTAATAGTGCATCGAATGCCTCCAGCACTTGCCCCGCATTTGGGTACACCCTCAAACATTTGTGTTCCTTTTTTTCTAGTTAATAGTTATTTAATCATGAATATGTTTATGTTTAATAGTTGTTTAAACATGAACACTTGCACATGCTTTGTATCACTCACAATAATCTTTGTATTGAAATACCTAGTTAATTGTGGAATTAAAATATGTCATAAAATCACCTATTATCTAACACTTCCTCTGTTTGTTGACTGTTGACCACAACATCTAACCTTTCATGTCATTCAAAAAATTAGTGCAAATATGCAAAACGTAAGTCATACTTAAAATAACTTTGTTGATGAAGTAAGTCACAAATAAAACAAATAATGTATACATAATTTTTTGAATAAGACTAATGATCAAATGTTGTGATCAAAAGTCAATATTGATAAGTAATTTAGAAGGAAAGGAGTATAACATAAATTTTTTAGTAAAAGAAAAATCCATCCGACCTAAGTCGCAAGGGTTCAAGACCCTTTGTCCCCCAAACCCTCTTTTAATTTATTGGGAAATTACAGTATTACAATGTTAATACATTTGCCAGACTTCAGCACGTGAATATTGAAGAGCACTCCGTCCATACATATATAATAATGAATTAAAAATGTTTTAGCTTTTGAAGTGATTAACAGGTGGTGCAATATATATTCGCCTTTGCACTTTGTAGCATGCTGGACACAGATACTGCCAGCTATTGTGCAGCGTGAAGCCACATAGTCCATAAGCAAAAGAAAGATTTCCTCTGCCACTAAATCTTGTTATTGTTGTTGGATTAATTGAGTTAGATTTTTAAAGAACTTGCATAGCACGTATTTCATTAAAAGAAGAGAATTACAATGATGTAACATCAAGAGAACCTCTGAAGTGAAGAGAAACATGAACCAACCCAACCAACAACACAACAAGCACCACTACAACAATAAACACAACCTAAAAAGGCTGAAACCTACTAGCCAAAAAGATGCCAAGAACACCTGCACATCACTAAACGCCTAAGAACTCAAAGCCAACAGAGGTAGCACGAGAATGTCATGCAAGACGATGCCTCCAGGGAGGAAGCGACACCCACCAATGCTGCCATCGTCTACCATACCAAGTCTTCACCTGGCGGAGCCAAAGGATTTGGTGGCCACGACAACGCTCCAACAATGTGAGCTACAATAACAATTGTAATTGTTGTCTGGACCGACAAGTTCTGGGCGGAGCTTTCACTAAGGCCTCCAAAACTAACTCCACACAATAGACCTCCCAAGCCTGGATGAAAGTCAATGATGGAATGGCAATGAGTAATCCACAGCGACAAGGAATTTTAATAATTGTAGGCCAGCAATTGTCCACATGACGGTGATCTACAGAAGCAGAGTGACTGCGACGACCAAAGGGAGAGGGGTGGAGGCATCTCCCAACCACCTCCCACAGCACTCAACAATGATGGATGAGGGTAACCCAAAGGAGTGGCAGACACCATGGGGTGTCGGTGACCTGAAGCACCAAGGGAAGGATGAAGATCCATCCTCCCATCCCTAGCTACGAAGAAGAGTACTGGAGGTGGCATGGCTTCTCAAGCTACAACTGACTAAGGGAAATCAATCCACTATGGCAGGGGGAAAAGGGATGACCTCGAGGGGGTGGGAGTGCATGTTGCAGTAGGTGAGGAGGAGAAGGTGCTACCATGGACTACTCCAGCCACCAAGAAGAGCTACAACAATTGGCAGGCACAAGGACAAGTGGGTCGAAAGCACCCATGCTGCTAGATAAGGGGCGAGGGCACTAGGAGCAGTAGGCGAGGGAAGAGCGACCATGAGCAACACGAGTGCCACCAGATTGCAGATCTAGGGATGGAGGAGACCAGTGAAAACCATAAGGAGTCCTGCCACCACCTGAGGGCAACATGAGCTCCCATGTGCAGCCAACAACCAAGCGTCTGCCATGAGCAAGGGTGTGACGGTGGTAGGCAAAGAGGAAAGCAATGGCACCAAACAGAGACATCACCCCAACGTGCTAGCGCCAACTCGGTGCCAGAGGACCAGAGTGTCCGATGGCTAGTGGTTGGCCACTCTCTAGTGATGAGTGATTGACAATGTTGTGTGAACTGACACTGTGCTCTATCTTGTGGATGTAGGATGCGGCTTGATGTGCGTTGGTGCAGGTGAAGAACAAGCGCGAAAGGTCTTAGCCTTACGGGGCCTCTGAAGGACAAGTAGGCTTGGTTCAATGGACCCGGTGGCCAGACGGGATCAAGTGCGAGTCACATGGTGTGAGAAGAGCAAGTCGAAATCAGATGATAGCGGGTTCGTTGGTTGATCCAAAAGCCAACATCGAGCCGGAGTGGACGTGGCGGCCATGTCGAGAAGCTCGGTGTGGAGGCTGCACCAAGCTAGCGGGGTTTGCAGTGGTTCACCACAAAACCACTAGGTTCCTTGGTTGATCCTCAAAGCCAAGTCCGAGTGGTCAGCGGCTCAGCTCTGCGCAGGGCCGGTGTGACCGGTGGGTCGGACTGGTCTGACCGGTGCCATCAGTCTGACCGGTGGTGAGCACCGGTCTGACCGGTGGAGGTTGAGGAGCATCGGGTGGCTCGAAGCGGAGGACACACGTCGGGATCTCAAGCTTGGCGTCGAGGCTACGCGAGGTGCGGTTGCTGGGCGTCCGTCCGATGGAAAGGCTGTCAAGTTTCCAAATATGCCCTTCGAGGGGTTGTATCGCCTAGAGGGTATTCTAGTAATTTATCCCCACTGGAGGACTTCATATATAAACTAAGTGGAAGGGTTGTGGCAGCCATCTCTTGAGCTTTAGGGTTTTCATTTTCTCTTTGTATTTTCTCTTTTTAGCTACATATTTTCTCTAGGACTAGCTTGAGAGCTTCATGAGAGATCTTGAGAGAGGGATGGATGCTAGGGAGGCAAGCTAGACCTTGTATGGATCTTTCCTTTGATGTATAGAAGGTTTGGCGTGGTTCCTGTAGCTCTTGTAGTGGTGATTCCCGTTTTCCTTTTTGTGGATTTTTGGAGCCTTTTCTTGGTGTTTTTCTTGTGATCCCTCCTCTAAAATTCGTGGGTTTGGGTGTTCAAATTTGGGGTTTTCTTTGTGTTCCGGGAAAAGGTGTTCTTGGTGTTCATCCTCTGATTCCTATTGATTGAGTGGATCTTTGGGGCCGATCTCTTAGGCATGGCTTGTCCATGAGGTGATACACCTAACCCTAAGTTTTACTTCAATTCGTGGAGCGAATCGGGAGATCGAGGCGTCAGAAGTTGGGAGTCAACTAGCGGGTGGAGTTCATTCCGAGCAGCCAAGGCGTGACCGGTCAGGCCAGTGCGGCCTGTTGTGGCTGTTTCTTGGGGAGTTCTTCTCCGGAGTGTTGGTTCTGATCTTGGCTTGTTGCTGTTTCAGTGTCGTGCAGTTTTGGCCTTTGGAGATTGAGTTCTTGCAGCAGAGGCTTTCTAAGCCACACCGGTCAGACCGGTTAAGTGGACCGTTCAGACCGGTGCAGGGCTTCCAGTGCGGAAATCCTCTTTGCTGCTGCTGGTTGTGCTACTTGTTCACAGAGTGCTTCTAGTGCAAGTTTGGCTGTGGAGAGTTTTTCGGTGTGCTCGAGTTTTGGTGTGTTTTCTCTTACTAGGCAGATTTCTGGATTTCTCCCTGTTGCTACACATCCTAGAATTGCCATCTAGGTTTGCTGGGCATGCTTGAGAGAATTCAGAGCAGGTTGCTCTGGACCGGTCTGACCGATGTCAGGGATTGGTCTGGCCGGTGCAAGTAGGTGGCTTCTCGAGGTTGTGTTCTGCTGCGTGTTCGAGTAGCTCGGATGTGCGGCTAGCTCCTAGGTCTAGTAGCACTCTAGTGGCTTTGTGGATTTGGCTAGTGAGGTGTTGAGGACTGAGGAGTTGCGTTTGGGACCATAGGCCAAGTTCGTCTCTTCAGAGAAGAATTTTTATCGGCTCCCATTCACTTCCCCCACTCTGGTCGCCATTCCGGTCCTTCAATAGGTATGAGAGTCAGATACGGATCATTAAGACCTTGACCGGTTGAGATCCAAAGATGGTAGACTATGGGAAGGGTTTGGGTTCTCCCCCCTTTGATGGGAAGTACTACCAGATGTGGGAAGCCCGGATGGGCACGTTCATGCGTGGAAAGGGTCAGTTAATTTGGGACATCACGGTTGACGAGAACTATGTCATACCGGAGTCATTCATCTTGCCTGGGACTAGGGATATGTTCGATGCCAACAAGAAGGCCGTGGACTATCTCTACCATGCTCTCTGTGCATCTGAGTTTAGTAGGGTGTATGGAGAGAAGTGTGCAAATCGGATACGGACCCAGCTGAGGAATGCCCATGGAGGAAACAGTGAGGTGAAGGCGCGTCGCTTTATGACCTACCGGAACATGTACGAGAATTTCACTCATCTCCCCGGAGAGTCTGTGGATGCCATGTTTGAGCACTTCACATTGATTGTGAACAACATGAGAGCCAACATCACCGAGCTTCCATACGATGATCATGATAGAGCTATCAAGCTCTTACACAAGCTGGATCTTGATGTATGGGGAGCGAAGGTTGAGGCTATTCAGGAGTCCAATGTGTATGAGACCCTGACGGTGGACGAGCTATTCTCTAAGCTCAAGTTGTCCGAGGTGGACCGTGACCCGAGAGCCAAGAAGGGCAAGGACCCTACTGATGATAGCCTTGCTCTTGTTTCTGGACTGAGAACTAACTCTAATCACTCTTCTAGGATGGTCTGTATGTCTGCTCTTGTTTCTTTGCTAGATGAGGAGTTCGAGGCGTTGGATGATGAGGATCTTGCTCTACTGACCAAGCGGTTTGGGCACCTGAACGAGAACAGGAAGAAATCCAGGAGGAACTCGGGGGCATGCTACAAATGCGGGAAGCACGGGCACTTCTTCGCCGAGTGTCACGAGGGAGACGAGAACAAGATGAGTATAAGAAGTCCGAGTACAAGCAAGAGTACAAGCATCACCCGAAGAATGAGTACAAGCAAACCGAGCACAAGCACAGTTCCCGGAACCACTACTCCAAGCACAAGAGTCGGGATGAGTACAAAGGCAAGAAGAAGGGCGGCTACCACCAGAAGAAGTCGAGAGCGATGATGGTTGGTGCAAGCGACGTGGACACCTCTTCTTCCTGCTACACCACGTCAAGCTTGAACAGTGAAGATGAAGACCGTGGGAGGCACAAGAGCAAGAAGCACTTGAGCAAGAACTTCAACGGGTTGAGCTTCATGGTGGTGAGCGTCTTCTACGGCAACAAGGATGACTCGGACTCCGACTCCGAGGATGAGGTACTTCCACCCACCATTGACTCTTTGCTTGAAGATATGCTACACTGAATGAATTGCTAGATAATCATGATAATGTGCTTAGGGCCTCGCTTGAGGAAGCTAGGGAAAAAGTGGTTGAGTTAGAGGCTAGGCATCTTGATGACATGCTTGCTATTGATGCTTTGAAATGTTCTCCTATTGTTACCAATGAAGTTGATTGCAGTGATTGCTCTGTTTTCCTGTCTGATTTGACTACTTTGAAAAAGAAGCATGCCCTCACAGTTGAGGAACTAGATATGGCTAGGGTTGAGTTGGATGAGTTGAAAGCTAGATCTAGTTTGCTTGGTGCCTTCAAATCTTGTCCTGCGTCGCATGCCAGACTAGATAAATCTCATGATAGGATTGTTTCCTTGGAG
Organism: Cenchrus fungigraminus; assembly: GCA_036936925.1. Classification (NCBI taxonomy): domain Eukaryota; kingdom Viridiplantae; phylum Streptophyta; class Magnoliopsida; order Poales; family Poaceae; genus Cenchrus; species Cenchrus fungigraminus. Next base: position 84,615,276 of record CM072771.1, on the reverse strand, counting down.
GCTACTTTGAAAGTTCCTATTCCTACATCATGCTCTACATGTGAATTACATTCTGTTAAGAATATGGAACTTGCACACTATGTGGATCATTTGTAGGATGAAAATGATGAGCTGAGAAAGTTGATGAGGTGGTTGTATGGGCATGAGCCTCAGTTGAGTTTAATGATGGCTGAGTTCAAGAGGTTTGATGGTCAGGCGTTGGGCTCTGACAAGATTGGTGAGAGCAGTGGTGAGGGAGGAGAGAAAATTGGAGAGGTTCCTATTCCAACACAAACTACACCCATGAACAAATTTGCTCCCAAGCCTAACCACCTGAGAAACAAGCTATACACCACTCCAGATCCACCTGTGTTCCCCCACAAAACAAACAACTTCCAAAAACTTGTGAAATTTGTGAGCAACATGGGAAATGTGTTTGAGGGGAAGGGTGAGAAGAAAGAGGAAGAGAAACCCATTGAGAACCCACAGCCAAAGCCAAAGTAGGTCTGATTCCGTTGTGAGTATTGTGCGAAAGAATGTCATGTTGGTGAGTTTTGCAACAAGAGGAAGAGGGATGAGAGGCTGGCTAAAGAGTGGGTGAACAAGGACAAGTACCACCCTTCTCATGGTGTGCCTGAGCCTCGTATGCCACTACCTAGGGGAGAGGCTATGGTGAGGTCCATACCAGCTTGGGGAGGTAGGAGAGTTTCTGATCGGGACCGGGGTGCTGCCAGGGAGCTACCAGTCAGGGGCACCGGTCAGACCGGTGCACCCCAGAGAGGTGATGGCTTCGGGTTTCGAGGTCGTGGAGTTGGTTCTGGTGGTCGTGGTGCAGGTGGTAGACAGTGTGAGTCTGGGCGCGGCTTGTTTACTGGATGTTCTCTATCTCATGGTCGATATGAGGATGGGAGAGGTCGTCGCAGCTTTGAGTCTCAGAGGAGGTACGGGCCACACTCTTCCTTTCGTGGTGATCGTGCTCCTTCAGCAAGATGTGAGGTGGATCAGTTTTGTAAGATTTGGTGGATATGGTAGGATGGATGTTGCTAACCCCTCTTTTGAGCAAATGGCTCGACACTGGTTTGACTCCTTTTGTACTAACCCCAGTGTTGAGTCGCTTGCTCACTTTCGTCCCTATTTTTGATTTACAGGTGGGAGGCTTGAGGAACTTTTGGTTGTTAGACTCTGGTTGTTCACGACACATGACTGAAGACAGGGGGTGGTTCATAGGCCTCACCCCAGTGAGTACCAGGGAGTACATCACTTTTAGGGATAATGGTAAGGGATGAGTTCTTGGTGAAAGAATGGTAAAGGTAAGCAGGAAGGTGTCTCTGAGGTGTGTTGCCCTTGTCAAGTCGCTGGGGTTCAATTTGCTTTCTGTGTCTCAGCTACTTGATGAGGGGTTTGAGATTCGGTTTAGGTTGGGTGCATCTCAGGTGCTTGATTCTCGAGGCGACCTTGTTTGTACGGTCGTCCCCAAGGGTCAGATCATTCGAGCTGATTTCTCTTAGTCTGATGGTCCTGCACAGTGTTTAGTGGCTGGTTCTTCTGATTTGTGGAAGTGGCATAGGCGGTTGGGACACTTGAGCTTTGATTTGCTTTCCCGCTTGAGTGGTCTCGATTTGGTACGAGGATTGCCGAGGCTGAGGTTTGAGAAGTAGTTAGTTTGTGCGCCTTGTAGGCATGGTAAGATGGTCGCTACTTCTCATCCACCCCTGACTACTGTCGTGACAGAGCATCGAACAGAGTTGTTGCATATGGACCTTGTTGGGCCAGCTCGAGTTCGCTCGATGGGTGGGAAGTGGTATGTCCTGGTGGTGGATGACTATTCTCGCTATGCCTAGGTGTTTTTCTTGGAGGATAAGAGTGAGACTTTCAGTTTTGTTCGAGACTTGATCGTGAGGTTGAAAAATGAGAGGCATGGGAACACTATTCGAGCAATCCGTAGTAATAATGGCTCTGAGTTCAAGAACTCTCGTTTTGATGCCTTTTGCTATGAACTTGCTCTTGAGCATCATTACTTGACTCCTTATGTACCCCCTTAGAATGGAGTTGTGGAAAGGAAGAATCAGACGCTGTGTGAGATGGCTAGGACGATGCTCGATGAGCACAGGACTCCTAGGAGGTATTGGGCTGAGGCGGTGAGCACCGCGTGCTATGTGTCGAACAGGGTCTTCCTTCGAGCGTTCAAGAAGAAGACATGCTATGATCTTATGCGTGGTAGAGCTCCTAAGGTGAGTCACTTCCGAGTCTTTGGTTGCAAGTGCTTTATTCTCAAAAAGGGAAAGCTTGATAAGTGTGAGGCTAGATCTAGTGATGGTATTTTCTTTGGATATTCAAACCATTATAGAGCTTATAGGGTGCTTAATCTTGAGACTAACAAAATCATGGAGACTTGCGGGGTGACCTTCGACGAGACAGTGCCATGTAGCTCTCTTGGCTTTGATTGTGCAGGTGATGAGGAGATGGCCGAGATGCTCTTTGAGGAGGAAGAAGAAGATGGTGATGGTGATGGCGAGGATCGTGTACCTGTTGCAGATCGTGTACATACTACTTCCACGATGACAACTACAGTTGATGGCAGGCCTTGTACTTCGACTACGAAGCATCAACATGTACCGCAAGCAAGGGTGGAAGCAGCTGTGGAGGGGGAGGTAGTCACCAGGCGGGAGGCTCCTAGGCGTATACAAGTGGATTACCCTCCATCAAAGATCATAGGTGACATGAGAGGACTACACGGTCGAGGTCATGAAATACTTCTCACTTTGCTCACTCCGCATTTTTTGCCTCTTTCGAGCCCAAGGATATTGGACACGCACTTTCTGATGCAAACTAGGTGAATTCCATGCATGAGGAGTTAGAGAATTTCGAGAGAAACCAAGTCTGGGTGTTAGTCGATCCACCGCCAAATTGCCGTCCTATAGGTACCAAGTGGGTGTGGAAGAATAAGGAAGGTGAGAATGTGATGGTTGTGAGAAACAAATCGAGGTTGGGGGCTCAAGGGTTTAACCAGAAAGAGGGTATAGATTATGAGGAGAAATTTGCTCCTGTGGCCCGTCTGGAGGCGATTCGGATCCTTCCAGCCTTTGCAGTGGCTAAAGGATTCAAGTTGTTTCAGATGGATGTGAAAAGTGCTTTCTTGAATGGGGTGATAGAGGAAGAAGTGTATGTGAAGCAACCACCGGGGTTTGAGAGTGAGAGATACCCACACCATGTGTATAAACTCCAGAGGGCGCTCTATGGGTTGAAGCAGGCGCTGAGGGCTTGGTATGGCAGGTTGAGAGGGTTTTTGATGAGTAAGGGGTTTGTGACGGGAACAGTTCATAAGACCCTGTTTCTCCTTAAGCATGGAAATGACCTATTGATTATACAGATTTACGTGGATGATATAATCTTTGGTGGCTCTTCTCATGATCTTATTGCCAAGTTTGCAGATGACATGAGCAGGGAATTTGAGATGTCTATGATGGGCGAGCTGCAGTTTTTCTTAGGGCTCCAGATCAAGCAGGTCAAGGATGGGACCTTCGTGCACCAGAGCAAGTACACCAAGGACATGCTGAGGAAGTTCAACATGAATGATGCGAAGCCCATGTTAACACCGATGAGTACGACTACAGCTTTGGATGTGGACGAGGATGGTGAACCAGTGGACCAGAAGGAGTACCAGAGCATGATCGGTTCCCTCCTCTACTTGAAGGCGATGAGACCGGACATACAGTTCAGTTTGTGTCTGTGCGCTCGTTTTCAGGCTTCCCCGAGGACTTCACATCAGCAGGCCGTCATGAGGATTTTTAGGTATTTGCAGTACGCTCCTGATTTTGGTCTTTGGTATTCTGCCTCCTCAACACTCACATTTCACAGATTTTCTGATGCTGACTTTGCTGGGTGTCGTGTGGAGCGCAAGTCTACCTCTGGTTCTTGCCAGTTTCTTGGTTCCTCTTTGGTTTCTTGGTCTTCCCGTAAACAGTCGAGTGTAGCTCAGTCTACCATAGAAGCCGAGTATGTTGCAGCCGCTAGTTGTTGTTCCCAGCTTCTTTGGATTTCCTATACTATGAGAGACTTTGGTGAGGAGTGCACTCAGATCCCACTTCTTTGTGATAGTACCAGTGCCATAAGCATTGCCAAAAACCTAGTGTTCCATTCCAGAATAAAACACATCGAAGTGAGATACCACTTTCTGAGTGACAATGTTGAGAAGGGAACCATAGTGTTGAGCCATGTACCTACCCAAGATGAAAAAGTCAACATATTCACAAAACCACTTGACCAAACTACCTTTGCTCGTTTACGGGGAGAGCTTGGTGTGTGTTGCCCTTTCTGAGTTGGTCTTTGGGAGCTCACTTTGTAGCATGTGTATCATACATGTTTAATTTGATGTATAGCATGCATGTTTAAATTCATAGAGTAGCCATCTTTGTATCTTGATGTATAGTTTAGCATCTTTGTAAGATATGGCTTGCATTGCATCTGTATCATATGCATTGGCTAGGACTGGCTTCTCCTATGTACATTGATCCCTATGATATGCTATGTTTGAGCTTGTGGATGTGCTTGATTGATATTTGAGATGATAAGCTATGCTCTTGATAGTTTGGTTGTATATTCATGATAAGATAGCTTACTTTTGTCAAAAATGCTAGATAGGCTCTCTCTTGTGAGTTTAAGGCTTTGTATGATCTTAGTGTGCTTTGGTGGTTTGTATCATGCTTAATTCATGGTTGTATATCATGTGCTTTTCATTTGGGGTCAAAGACCCATTGGTCATTATGAATGTTTAGCCCATGTGTTACCTTGTGGGGGAGCATAAGCTTCTTTTTGCCGCAAAGGCACTTCACGTACCATTTTGTGTTTAAATATGAAAAATGAAATTGGTATGAAATTCTTGTGCTTGAAGTTATGCTCTCATTAATTCCATGTCATAAATGCTTTAAAACTGAATTTTTATGGGTGCTAAACCATTACATGTTGTCTACCATGAGAAGTCTCATTTTAAGAAGTAGACACATGGCTCGGTGGCTTTAACATGACATGAGATGCTTATGGGTGTTTGTAATGATCTTGTGTCAAGGATATGTGACCTAACATGAAGTTTGTAGGATCTAGATTCACTTCGGTATGCTTTGCTCATCTTTAGGTCTTTAACTCATGAGAGGGAAATTTTTCACCAAAATGCTAATTTTTACCACGCCTTGAACTTGTGTTTATGCAACTAAACATTCTTGATGGCTATGCTATTTTGAACATTTGTCAACTCTAAGTAGTCCATTTCTTTGCTCCTAACACATTTTATGGCTCTATGTCCATTTGAGAAGCCTATAGATGATTTTTTTGTAGAAATGCCTTGATTCATGCATTGTCAACAAGGGGGAGAAGTTTGGGCATGGAATAGCTTGCTGCATTCATTTAGAGAGTTTTGGTGGAGTTTCAGACGAAAAATGAGCATGTGTGTTTTCCCAGATGGTCATCTATCTGACTGGTGTGGGCACCAGTCTGACCGGTCTAGTCAGGTGCACTGTTGGTATGGTCATCGGTCTGACCGGTGCCTGGACCGGTCTAACCCGTGTGAGCTGAGAGCTCGGTTGCTCCAGGTAAGTTGCTGGTTTGGTTCAGGGGGAGTTGCATTTGCTCAGGGGGAGCTGCATGTGTTCAAGGGGAGCTCCTTGTGTCGTCTGAGTTCATGTGTTGGTTGGATTGCTCTGTGCGAGCTTTGCTTTGGTCTTTGTGAGTTGTGGTGGTGTTTTTGTCTTGGTTGTGTTGAGCCATTGCCCTTGCCTTAGGGGACTGAGACTTTGGTTTGCAAGTGATCAAGGTTTGTGTTGTTTGGTTTTTGGATCACTTGTTTGGTGGTTTTCGTTTGTCTTTCATTTTTACTTTTCTTTATGTATCGATTATGTGGTGTGTTGTCAATGCACTCATCAAGGGGGAGATTGAGGACCAGAGTGTCCGATGGCTAGTGGTTGGCCACTCACTAGTGATGAGTGATTGACAACGTTGTGTGGACTGACGTTGTGCTCTATCTTGTGGATGTAGGCTGCGTCTTGATGTGCGTTGGAGCATGTGAAGAACAAGCGTGAAAGGTCTTAGCCTTGCGGGGCCTCTGAAGGACTGGAGGGACAAGAAGGCTTGGTTCACTACTTGGTTTTCCCCTTATTGCCACAAAAAGTTTAGGCAACACCACTAATTTGGTTGCAATAGAGGGGTACTATGGCAACAAAACAGTGATTTGATTGTAATATGCGTGTCTATTACTACATAAAATTTGAGTTGCACTATTTAGTGGCCGTTGCAACTTTATCAGAATTATTGCTACGAGGTATTCCTTGGTTGCACTTTAATTTGTCTATCGCGACGCTTATGCAGGAGATCAACGACGATCAGATAGGGACTGATCGGGACCATTCCAAAATTCCAAGTCTTGGATCTCCATCTCGCGGGGGCAGCGCAGGTGCTCCACGACGTCGGTCTCCATCAAGATCTCCACGACGGTGTCTAGGTCTCCATCTGGATCGATCTCCACGACGTACGTATAGATCTCCACGGCGACCAATCAACATCTATGCGGTGCCACGGCCGGTACGGTTGTCTTGATCTCGTATATATCTCCCCTGCATATATATGCATATTGCTATATCATGATCAAGGTCGTTTGAAACATGAATGCAGATTAATGGCATCACAGGAAGATCGGAGTTGGATGCGCCTGCCTCGGCATTCAGAGGTGTGGCAGAACAATTTCAGATGTTTTTTTCAAACCTTTACCACATCAGCGCGAGGTCTTCGATCTATTGTGTGCCCATGTACTGAATGTCAATGCATGATCAGACAGCACAGCTTGTTTGCCATTCAAATTCATTTAGTGACTAGAGGGTTTGCTGATTGTTTCATCGATGATGATATCATTGAAGGCCAAACTGCTACTTCATCAGCTCAGGGTCATGTGAATCATGAGGTCACTCCTGATCTCAATAATCACGATGCACAACCTACATCTGATGGTACAACACCTTATTTTGGAGAAGACGACGAAGAAGACGCTTGTGATAATAACCTTGCTGCCACTAATGCTCTGATTAGAAACATTATCAGTGGCTCTATACATCATGGACAAACCAAAGTGATGAGGAGGCAGATAAGCAGGCAGAGATTTTTTTGAAACTATTAGAGTAGGCAAAGAAGGAACTGTATCCAGGATGCAAAAATGCAACTAAGGTTTCTTTTATCGTGGAGCTTTTTCAGATAAAGTGCATGTATGGCTTAAGTAACACGGTGTTGGAGGCCATACTTAAGCTGTTTAGAAAGGTTCTCCCTGAAGGGCATTGTATTCCTGACTTCTTGGATAAAGTGCAAAGGGTGGTTCGAGACCTAGGCTTGGACTATGTCAAGATACACGCATGTGAAAATGATTGTGTGTTATTTTTTAAGGAATACGCAAATCTGGAGACATGTCCCATTTGTATGCAGTCAAGGTGGAAAGTTGTAGAAAAAACCTGTGGTAATATTGACAGTGCAATTGGTGCTACTACTGTTAAGAAGCGGTTACCAGTTAAGATCCTACGCTACTTTCCTCTGATTCCTTGGCTGCAAAGAATGTATATGTCAAAGCGCATGTCAGAGAAAATGTAGTGGCACAAGAAAAAATTGGTGAACAATGGAAAAATGTGTCACCCTGCTGACTCAAAGGCATGGAAGCACATGGATTCAAAGTTTAAATGTTTGCAAAAGAAGGTCGTAATATCAGGTTGGGTCTTGCTTCTGATGGCTTCAATCCATTTGGGATGCAAAACGTTTCATACTCCATATGGCCTGTCATCCTGATACCTTATAATTTGCCTCCATGGTTGTGTCAGAAACAATCTAACTGCATGTTGTCAATGTTGATACCTAGTTCAAAATCTCCTGGAATGGATATTGATGTATATTTGAGGCCCCTTATACTGGAGCTCAAGGTGATAGAGGCGGAGTGCCCGATCTTTCGGTGAGTTGAGATAAATTCGATTTGGTGGTTGTTGACTCTCACGATCCGACTACGACGAGAGAGCTCGAAGCGCCAATGCAATCGCTGAACCAACGCCCGATGGTTATCAACCTTGCTGGTGCAAAGTCAGCCTGATCACGAATATCGTTTCCTGCACGCAATCGATGAACGAACAAGAAAAAGAGGCGAGCAATCTTACTATCACTCGAAGGTGGAGTCTGCAATACACGAAGGCAGCGCTATGCGACTGTTCGGTTGTAGCTAAAGCTAACTTGTAAAACAAACTTGAGTTCTTAATGCGGCGGCTACTGAGTATATGAGGAGGGGCGTCCTAGGGTTGGAGGCGACTTAGGATGGGGCGCCCTCAACTTGGGCTTAAGGCTCAACAAACCGGCAACGCAGCACCTTGGCAGATTCTGGACATCAACTTCTTTCGATGATTCCCGTTGACTCGGGATGAATTTGGGCCTGAAACAAGTACCATTGGAACCTTTATGAAATTCTGCTTCTAGCCATATAAAGAACGTCCAAAACTGACTTCGTATGCGACCTGGGCGTCGTTTTAAGTGCGCACTAGTCCTAGACTCCGAACTGGGCTCCAACTTGAATTCTTTTGGGCCTCCACCTTGGGGACTCAAACCGGATTAGCCTCGTGCCTCCTCTTCGACTTGGACACCCTTACTGGACTTCTTCTACTCCATTCCATGCACCAATCATGGTCGTATGCATGGGTGTCATGTCCTCATCATTCCCCCCTTCTTGAAGGAAAGTCGTCCTCGACGTAGAGTGTATGTGAAAGCGATCCTGCACAACACAAGGGAGAACGGGGTTGCGCAAATAAAGCAAACCAAAACAATTGTGAGGATGAATGTGACCATGTTTCAAAATGTGTATCATGTCATGTCGCATCAAATTGTCAGCATCTCTGGAGAATTCGTCATCGAAAAACGCATGAGGTTTGTCATTACTATCCTGCAAAAGATTAGCACCAACAAAAGACACAACACTAATGGTTAGTTGCTTGCAAGAAAATTTAGCACCAAAAATCGTAGGGAGCCACCAGCAATGCGTTCCTTCTTGCGAAACAAAACTACTAGAGGAACATGTGAAAATATTTGTAGGATGGTTACCCTCTAATCGATCACAATCGTGCACAACAAAAGGAGAATTCAGATTTGTACAAATGTAAACCCGATGTACCATATATTGTCCTTTGTTGTTATATTTGCCAATAACATGATATGAATGTCTAGACAACCATGGTAAATCAGTATATGCAAAAAGTATCTCTTCTAAACATTCTAGATTACACAAATCATCAAATTCAATGTAATCCAAAGTATGTAAAGAAGACAACAAATGTAGCTCATCATTTTTACTAGCAACATGCATAACATGTTTATTTTCAGCACTTGCATGTAAAACTGAAGTAGTAGCACACAATTCATCTTTATCACAAGAATCATCAAGCAAATCACCATGGGACAAAGATAAATCAAGAGATGGTTCCACTATGAATTGCTCAACTAAAGCATGATGTGTGGAAAAATTCAGCACATTAACAGAATTATCACCTTCCATGAGTGCAGCACCATGGACATTACTTATGTTCTCAGTAGGAGTATTCGGTACATTATGGAGTGATGGTTCTGAATTTGTACATGAGGATGTGCCTGTAGGTGTGGCCGTCCTCTCGCGCGGTGTAGCGGTGGGCGTGGATGGCGCAGGGAGAGCGGCCGCTGAGCTGGATGTCGAGCTTCATCCTGCAAAAGAGTTAGAATATGTCTTCGAGTGACGTCCCTGCACTTCACATTCAGCTTTGCAAGCATATTCAAATAACATGGTCATATCTGCATATTCCTTATGATCTAGTATCTCCCTAATTTCGCGGTTCAATCCACCAAGAAAACATGCCATTGCAGCGTCATTTTTCCCTAATAACCCACAACGAATCATGTCTTTTTGTAACTCCTGGTAATAGTCCTCAACCGAGTGAGAACCTTGCTGAAAACGCTGCATTTTTAGGCAAATCTCGAGCATAATAAGAAGGTACAAATCTATGTTGCATAGCAGCTTTTAATTGATCCCAAGTGGTTGGAATTGTACTCCGATGCCTTTGTTTATAACCATGCCACCACATTAAAGCAAAATCCGTAAATGCACTAATAGCAGTTTGAACTTGAGAATTAGCAGAAATATCATGGTATGAAAATTGATGTTCAACTTCTAATGCCCAATCAAGATATGCAGCAGGATCATATTTGCCATTATAAGGTGGAATTTTAAAAGTAATCTTAGCAAATGAATCATTACCGGAATGGTGGAGCACACGGCGGGCATGGTCTCGGCGGTCTCCGTTGTCCGTCTGCAACTCTGTGATCATTGTGTGCAAAGCATCGAGGTGTGCCACGACAGTGTCGAGTATTGTCTTAGCAGCCGTCTGTGCGAGGTCGAGCGTATCGAACCGCTCCGTCAGTGAAGTGGTCATCGAATCTAGCTGTGCATGTATCGTCTGAATGTCCGCGGCAAGTCCACCAACTCGTGTCTGCATGTCCTGTAGCTAGTCATCCCTCTTGTCGTCGCCTGCCATGGTTAGCGCAAACACAAAAACAAAAGCGATGACAAAACAGGGGTGTAACGGCTCACAAGGCACTCAAACTAGTGTTGTTATCAAATTCTTATACGTTCTTACCACGCACACAGGGGCGACCTGCAACCAACTGATGGAACCTGTGAAAGATTGGAGGAGCGATTGCCTGGAGAAACAAAACCTGCTCGTCGTAGAAATATGTGGAGTTCTGGGAAGGCTGCACTCAATTGAAGGATTAGCACAATCAAACAATAATTCAAAGTTGAATAAGAGTGCTAAACACGATCAAATGCTGCTGGCAACAAGTGAAATCGAAAGGACAGCAAGGAAGGTGGAGGGCGCAGCAATTTGCTATTTTTTTTGCTTCTGTTTTTTTTGCAGGAGTCCTCAAAACTGATAATATGAACACAGAGGATCTCCAATAGCAAATCACCACACACACTTTTTCTGAAAGTATAGGGGTATTCCAGTAAAAAAAGATACTCTCTCTCTCTAGAGTAAAGCCAAACTCAGAATATGGTGCAAAGAAAGAGAGATACGAGTATGAAAAGATGGCACAGTGTGGGAGAAGGTTCGGTGGGAAGTGCACGAACCAAGGAGGGGGAACTCGGCGAGGGAGGGAGGGCTCGGCGTGTGGGAACGGTGTCCTGGTGTTCCACGAGCCAAGGAGGGTCGCGGCGTGCGGGTAACGCACGACCAGGGAGTCACGGCCCAAGGGACACAAGGCACGTGAGGAGTTCTGATCGGTGTTCTTTTCCCTTCCTTTTCCTTTCTTTTTTTGATTGTTTTTTTACTTTCCCTTTTTTTGTACTTTCCTTTTTTTTTTGATAACTTGCCAAGACACAAAAGAGGAAGGGGAAAACCGAACCGACTGGATCACGGCGCGAGGGACGTCCCGCGGCAACACGCGAGCTCGCAGTGAGAGAGTCACAGCGCGAGGGGGAAACGTGCGTGGGTTTTCTGCGTGGGGGAAAAAGAAAACAGAGAGAGGGCAGCGGAGAAGAAAAAGAAATGGCGGTGAAAACTAGGGTTTGGTGAGAAGAACAAGAAAAACACAAGTAATCAGCAACGATCAAACGAACAAAGCACGCAAACTCAACAAAGCAAGTTATTGAATGAACGTACAAGGCTAAAACGGGTTGCTGGATAAAGATCTAACCTAAAACAAATTTTTGTTTGGTTTTTGTGGACTATAGGAATTAAAAACACTCGATAAACTCACCGATCAACCTGGAAAGCTGATACCACATGATAGAGGCAGAGTGCCCGATCTTTCGGTGAGTGGAGATAAATTCGATTTGGTGGTTGTTGACCCTCACGATCCGACTACGACGAGCGAGCTCGAAGCGCCAATGCAATCACTGAACCAACTCCCGATGGTTACCAACCTTGCCGGTGCAAAGTCAGCCTGATCATGAAGATCGTTTCCTACACGCAATCGAAGAACGAACAAGAAAAAGAGGCGAGCAATCTTACTATCACTCGAAGGTGGAGTCTGCAATACACGAAGGCAGCGCTATGCGGCTGTTCGGTTGTAGCTAAAGCTAACTTGTAAAACAAACTCGAGTTCTAAATGTGGCAGCTACTGATTATATGAGGAGGGGCGTCCTAGGGTTGGGGGCAACCTAGGATGGGGCGCCCTCAACTTGGGCTTAAGGCCCAACAAACCGACGACGCAGCACCTTGGTAGATTCTGGATGTCAACTTCTTTCGATGATTCCTGTTGACTCGGGATGAATTTGGGCCTAAAACCAGTGCTATTGGAAGCTTTATGAAATTCTACTTCCAGCCATATAAAGAACGTCCAAAACCGACTTCGTATGCGACCTGGGCGTCGTTTTTAGTGCGCACTGGTCCTGAACTCCGAACTGGGCTCCAACTTGAATTCTTTTGGGCCTCCACCTTGGGGACTCAAACCGGATTAGCCTCGTGCCTCCTCTTCGACTTGGACACCCTTGCTGGACTTCTTCTACTCCATTCCATGTACCAATGATGGTCGTCTGCATGGGTGTCATGTCCTCATCACAAGGAGCTTTGGGAAAAGGGTGTTAAAACAAGAGATGAAGGGACTAAGAAGAATTTTACATTGCACGCTATTCTTCTTTGGACAATTAATGACTTCCTAGCTTATGCTATGCTATCTGGTTGGAGCACTAAAGGAAAGTTTGCATGTCCATACTGCCACATAGATACTGAGTATTTGTGGTTGAAACATGGGAGGAAGCACTGCTACATGGCACAACGACGTTTCTTGCCCCCGAACCATCCATGGCGCAACAACAAGGTCAGCTTCGACAACAGGGTTGAAACCAGGGAGTCACCAAAACCATTGAGTGGTGCTCAGGTACTTGAACAGTATGATACTTTTGAACAAGTACAATTTGGAAAGACCTTGTTATCAAAAAAGAGGAAGCGTGACGACGACAAAAGATGTCACAAACTGGAGGAAGAAGAGTATTTTTTTAGCTCCCTTACTGGTCTACTTTGCTTATCAGGCATAATTTGGACGTCATGCACATTAAGAAAAATGTAAGGACGGGGAGAATGCCCGGCTTGACATGCAGCATCTACAGATATGACCAGATCAACATCCTATCATTAAAGATGTGCCAGCATCATTGTACAAGTTAGATAAGGATGACAAGGAAAGTTTGTGTAAATTTCTATATGGAGTGAAGATGCTTGAAACGGTTTCCTCCAATATAACAAGATGTGTTGACATAAAGTCATGTAAGGTGTCTGGCTTGAAAACTCATGATTACCATCTAATTCTACATAAACTGTTACCCTTAGTAGTGCATAGGATTTTGCCAGAAGCTGTTGTCATCGCATTGATTCAGCTTAGTAATTTCTTCGATGCACTATGTTCAAAGGAGCTAGTGGAAGCAGACTTGCACAGGCTAATCAGTTCAACTAGGGAGGCTATTGGTCGACTTGAGATGATATTCCCACCTGCATTCTTTGATATCATCATCCATTTGCCTGTTCATCTAGCTGAAGAAGCTAAACTTGGGGGGCCTGTGTGTTATAGATGGATGTACCTAGTGGAGCGGTACCTACGTACTGCGAAAGGATATGTGAGGTACCATGCTTACCCTGAAGGTTCAATTGCTGAGGGATACATACTCGAGGAGTGCCTTACATTCTGCTCAAGATTCTTGGACGTGGACACCAAAGTGAATCGTGTTGATCGACATGAACCAATTACTGTGAATGAGCCACCATCTGGTTTGAGCACTTTTTCTAAAATGGAATACAAGAGGAGAGGATAGACGTTCGAGGACATTCGAGGAGATGAGTTTCGGAAGATGAGGCACTACATAATTTGCAATTGTGATGAAGCTAAACCATGGGTCGAGTATGACAAATTAGTCAACATCATTTATTGCTTCTAAATTTTATATTTTGAACTAACAGGAATATTCATTTCTATGCAGTGCACATTTGGAAGAACTGAGGCAATATGGATCACGAAATCATAAGAAGCGACATGAGGATCAATTCGTAAGATGGTACGAAGGCAAGATTAGAGATCTACATGCGAAAGGGGAAGTAAGTTCAGAGATGTTTGCACTTGCTCAAGGACCAAACGAATGAGCTCGTACATTGCAACGATGTCATATCAATAATTGGCTGTTTCAAACTGTTAACATTGAGAAAACCCTCGTGACAAAAAACAATGGTGTGCTTGTCAAGGGCGCGAGTGGCAGCATGAACTGGTATGGGTGATTAAAAGAATGATCTCACTGGAATTTCCTGGACAAAAAGAAGTTATTATATTCCAGTGTGACTGGTTTGATGTGCTTGCTGCCACTAGTACCAACAGAGGGAGAGGATACAATAAGGATAAATTTGGGGTGATTGACATCGATACTACTCGATACAACTATAAGAATGAACCCTATATTCTGGCAACACAGGTAGAATTAGTGTTTTATGTGAATCTGGTGAACAAACCTGGTTGGAGCAGTGTTATTTCATTAAAACCTAGGAACTTGTTTTCCATGCTTGAATTTGAACTTGAGGGCTCAATTGATGTGGGTATCGAAGGTATTAATTTACTCGGTGAACACCAAGATTTGAGTAAATTGTCAAGATCAGACAAGGAAGGCACAACCGGGGATGTCTCAGTTATTAATCAGGTGCGGGCCGAAGCGGTCGATGAACCAGACGATGCTATATTTGATGTTGATGATGAAGATGATCCAGATGACACGTACATTGATGATGGAGTTGTTGCACCAATTGTTTCTGATGGGATAGGTGGCCAAGATGATGATTTTTTTCATTTGATACTTAGTCAATATTGTTTGGCGTGTCAAGAGACAATTTAATGAGTGTGGTTGTTTTGCACAATATTTACATTATGTTGTGCCCCAAAACTAAAGCATGATCGTTATTTGTAGTCACATAATTTTTTGGTTTTTTTCATACAGTGATACACTGCACACCATTATCGTATGGAGCGATACTTTACACGATAGAAGTAGGCATGGCATTCACAAAGAAGCCTACATTTATCACTATCGTATGATCTGTATTTGTAGTCACAAAAACGAAAGCTTTCAGTTTCAATTAATTGCGGTGGTTGATAATTCACTGATGGCAAAATGAAAAAAAGGTTGAAATTAGAATGTCGTTTTGTTATATATCCGAAAGGAGACCTCGTAGACACATCTCGACACTGGTGCAGTGGTAGGGCTAATTATGACCAACCGTGATGTTCACGTTTGATCCCTTGATGCAGAATTTTTTCCTTGATTTTTGATGGTAGAAATGTATTTAATTTTAAGACATCAAATATAATTTCTAATCACAAAGTTGTATATACAGAAGTTATACAACTTTTCGAGATCTACAACTATATTGTTTTGGTCACTTCCCCATTCGAGTTAGATAGAAGTGTTTCAATTTCAAATGTCAAAAGTTGAGAAATTCATATATTTTTCTGGAGTCCGAAATGATGTCAAAATGAAAGCAGTCATGAATACCAAAGTCGTGGAACTCATCAACATCTACAAACTTTATTTATGTTAATTTTGCATTTGACAAAGTGGTACAATACTTTGTTCATTAATGCTTGATTCAGTCACGTGTTATAGGAAACTAAGCCATAGACTTGTCAAATAAGTAGTACAAGTTATTACCACTTTTGAAAATGCCAAAATGACATAAATATCGATTGTAGATCTTGATGAGATAAGAAACTTTTGTATTCATCAGTTTTCCATTTGACCTCATTTTGTGTGACAAAATCTTGCTTGAGTTTGTCATTTTTTCAAAATCATAAGTGGTCATGATATCAGAGTCATAGACATGTGGGTCAGGCTGTCGAATTTCTGTTGAAGCTGCACCCTGTGTGGGCCTAGACGTTGCTAGGTCCACACGTCATTGACTTTTGTGGAACTGCCACCTCCCCCTTCGTGTCGCACTCATTATAGAGACGCCGCCCCCTGCCCCTTCGTCTCGCTGCTTGTCTCGCCCCTTCCCATTCGCCTCGCTACAGTGGAAACCACCACACCACCGCCCAACTCTGATCACTTTCCAAACCACCCCACTGCCGGACCCGCACGCCAAGATGGAGCCGGACTCGTCAGCGGAGTTGAGGGTTTCGCGTCGTCGTTCCTCGTCCAAGGCCGCATTTGCGGCATCCTCGAGGAGTCGAGAGACGGGGCCAGCGGCGGCCTCGAGGGGACCGGCGGCAGAGGCATTGGGTGCGTTATCGGGGTGGTTGCCCTAGCCCGATGTTCGGTGGGCATCCGAGGAAGAGGACGCTGAATCCGCTAGGATGCCTCGGAAGCGGAAGGCCGATGATGATGGTTTTCAGCACCCTGACGCCAAGAAGTCCAAGCCGGCGGAGGAGTCCAGTGAGGAGGAGTACCCCCGCAAATGGCCGGATTTCTATTGGGAGCGTCCGGTAAGTTTTCTTACTCATACCAAATTTAATTTCCCCCTTTCATATTCGAGAACTCTGTCTTTAATTCCTCTGGTTGCTTAGTACATTAATGTGATTCTTTTTGTGTGATTGCGAAATTGTTTCTGAGTTGTAATCAATTCTAGGACTTGCAATTTAGGATTTCTTGGCTAGTATACCATTTCTGCCATTCATGGCTATCGACTATGTAAATGTGAAGAGAACTTTGTCAAAAATAGTTCTGAACAAAAATTGTAAAAACTGATAGGAACCATCTGAGGAATTCAGTGACTGGTACCATGTCAGATTGCCAAATTTGGCTAGCAAATCAGACTAGGGTACATATGGAACATTTTTGGTAGAGATCATCCAGTTAAGAATCAGTGAGCAAATCCATCTAAACATTTTTCAGTAGTTTGTTTGTGAGTAGTTTCACCTTTGCTAAATCTTAGACCCAAAAAATGTTAAATTTACTTGTGATACTATTAGCGTTTCTTAACCTCAACGCTAGACGCCGTGCTAGCGTGAGCGTGTAAGAGACTCCTGGGTACACTGTCGAGTGCGAAGAATCCGCAAGCGCACGGATACACCATTGCAGCACTTCTCCCTCGGAGAATGAGTATTCCTGTCGGGTTTCGTTCCTAGGACGGAGGAGTAACCAGAGAGGGTCTATCCAAGGACACCAGCTACTGCTGGGATAGGTAGGGATATGAGAAGCACTTTCTTAAGGGACTTAACTCTCAAGATGGATTTGTCCGCTATTAGTGCTCCCCGTGGGGCGCTAGCCCATCCTAACTTTTTAGGGAGAGGCCAATGTACTGGCAATAGGGCCCAATAGGCTGTCACCACTGCGGCCTATCTCTATCGTTACGCGAACGCACTTGGTCTTCGTAAGATAACCAGAGGCCCGACACCACGTCTGCACTCTCGATAACTACTATAGCGCGGTTACATCTGTCTACCCGCTAACGACACTATAGCAACCTGTATAAATACGAAACCACGAACTAGAGAGAGAACAGATCAGATCATACTAGTCATCAAGTTACGGAGTAGCAAGAAAGGTTTGGATGCAAACAAACGAGATACAGCAAACTTACTCAGCTAAGCAGCATCAGAGCATGCAAACAGATACTGAAACTAGAGAACTAGCTCTAAAGGACCAAAGCCTTGTGTCACGAAGAACACAAGCCTCTAACTTATGATAAACACCATGGGGTTTTGCAAAGTTTTTCATAAACAAAGCTCTTGGTAGCATCCTCATTTGATTCTCTCAGATCGCTCAATGTGTATATGTCCTCACCAAGGCATTATTGCCTTTCTTCATCCTACTTCTAATGATGGCTATATGTGGAGCTCAGGGTAGGATAAAAGATAAAGCATACTTGCATTACATATATTGCAAAGTCAAAGACTGGATCCACAGAGAAAATCAAATCATACCATCAGATCAAGATGTGCACTAGTATGGATATGGTGGGTATGGTAAGGTGGATACTAGGCCCAGAATGGGTGCTAGATATTACCATACATATATGATGAGAACTGTGGGTTGATGGTAAGGTGGACACTAGCCCCAGAATGGACACTAGTTATTACCATCAAAATTATGGAACTCCTTTTTGCATGACCATCTCTCTCCTTTCTCTCCTTTATTTTGGACATGGGCTATTCTTTCTTCTCTTTTTTTCTTTTTTTTTCATCATGCTTTGAGCATGTGTCTCTCTCTTTATTTATATATAGCCCATGTCTCTTTTTGAAGAACTTTTGGAGAGATATGTCACACCACATATGGAGCTTTATTTTTATAAAATGGATGAATGATATAATGCTAACATCTAGTGTAGAAGCATAGCAAGGGGAAATAGGTGGGGTGCACATGAATCTTGATCATGAAAGTAATGAAAAGAATCCTCACAATGGTCACAGAATTTGACAAAGCTCAATGCAATAACAAGCATCATATGAGTATAAGGTTTTCAACTATGAACATCATATGGCTGTGGTAGGATGGTGGCATATCAAAGAGGAGCTTTTCCAAGAGGTTTTGTGTTTTTAAAAATAAACAACCCAAGAGAGTTTAGTCATCAGATCAATAGATCACATCATCCAGCCATATCATACTCGTCAATTACTTAGGTGAACATGCTTGTCCTTAAGACAGTTATGGTTCACAATCATCAAGATAGATAACGAGGAATAAAACATATGTGAGTCAACTCAGGCATCAGGAAAAATGGGTGATCTTAGCATCAACATTCGAGTTCTAACTTTTTATGAGATAGACAGTTATGGTTTATAAAACTCAGAAATGAGAGAGTGAGTTGTCGAGATGCAAACCGGTGCTATGTATTGAAGTTGAACCGTGAGAGGCTCTCCACAGGAGCGAGCTCGTGCGGGTCCCATTCAGGTTCTTGTAGATGATCGATCGTCTAGCGCGGAGTCCTCACAGTGGGTACGTGTGAAAACATCGTGCCTGCATTGGGAGAGTCGTGACTCTCCCCCACACTATCTCGAACCTAGATGTCCTTCTAAAACAAACGACCAAGGTAATGACACAAGGATGGCTAGACCGAGTTACATGACCAGTGAGCCACTTTATTCAAATTCAAATGTTCTAAAATAAAAAGATTAGGCTCTTACACACATGAAGGGAAATAAACCTAGACCTAGACTAGCGCCTAATGAACTCAAGTTGGGGCTAATCCCCACTACTCCGAAAGGATCTGCTCCTTTCCCTCAGCAACTGCCAACCTCTGCAGCTTCTGGGTCACGTCCTCCTCGAACTGGCGATACTCAAACTTGAGCTCACGGTACTCCTCCCTCTGTTTGGCCAGCCCTTCAACTAGCTTCTCATGTTCTACGAACAGATCAGCTAGTTTGTGCGCCAGCTTTGCTAAAGCAGGGGTCTTCTTGGCGCCATTCCTTCAGATGTCAGCAAGAATCCTGATGATGTATCGCTCCCACTAAGGCGGCTTATGGTAGGGTGTACCATAGCCTCCGGTGGCAGTCTTCACTCCAAAGATCTTGCATCGGGTCTGCGGGAGTGGAAACTCATCCCACACATCCTGCTCGTACATGTGGTAGAAGGCCTCTCTGTAGCTGTTGAAGTCGGAGCCAACGTAGCGCTCTCCCGGCTTCAATGGTGGACCAGGAGGATCATCAAACAAGACACGCATGCACGCAGCGGTCTTGTTTCCCATGGTGGCCGGCCTGGCCGGGAAGGAAGGTGGTGAGGAGGAGCCTCGACGGGATGACTGAACTGAGGAGTCGGTGTGTCCCCTTCGAGCGCTCTCCACACTCCTACCCCTCTTGGGAGTCTTGGCCTCCGGCGATCCCATCTACTCGTCCAGGTCATCGAGGTTGACGGGACAAGAGGAGCTCCCTGCTCATGAGGCAAAGGGTGACGCCGCCTTACGGAGGCGAGCGAAACCGTAGTCAGCCATGGATGTGCTAGGCTGAGGAAGGTGAGGTGGTGGAGATGGATTCTGCACAACGTGAAACTCGTCGTGCGGCAGGGAGAAGGTTTCTGGAGGAAGAAGAGATGCACACGCGAAAGAAGAAGGGAGGCGGCGTCACCAGGGCTTCCACCGAACCTGGGTTCGGCCGACCCTAGGTGGGCCCTCTGGCCTTCCCCCTTCATGTGTGGGCTCAAGCAGGCCTCAAGACCAAAGGCCCAGGTGGATGCCCCGAGATGGAAAGGTTGGCTTAAGCTAAAGCTATGATAAGGTTGGGGTTGAATAATCAACCTCTACTATATAATAACTTTCGCCAAGCCACTAGTATAACCATAGATACTCTGGGGAAACTCACCTTGACAACATACCTGGTCCATCAAAAGTGTAGAAGCCTTTGATGGGGATCATGAAGGGTTCACTGTGTCGCCTCGATGGTGTTGTCTTCCTGT
Source organism: Cenchrus fungigraminus (assembly GCA_036936925.1). Classification (NCBI taxonomy): domain Eukaryota; kingdom Viridiplantae; phylum Streptophyta; class Magnoliopsida; order Poales; family Poaceae; genus Cenchrus; species Cenchrus fungigraminus. The sequence goes on along the minus strand of CM072771.1, from coordinate 84,594,914 downwards.
GGTCCTTTGCCTTACTCCTTTCTATCTTGATAATTTCCTTCTTCTGCATAGTCAGTGTTCACAAGATACCCGAAGGATAATTCTTCTGAGGGAAGCAAAATAAATGGGCCCCAAGTATACTCAGAATGCGGGCGTCTTGTGATCTCCTATCTCAACTCATGGCTATCTCCCTTGCAGATAGTGTGATGTGAAGATGAGCTCTGATCTGCAAGGTTAGTGCATATGCAAATACGAGTCCAAATGATATAACAAGGTTAAAAGCAAGCATGATAATCCCAGAGAGCCGAGGCATCTCTGGAGTGGTCACGAGACTCGAGAGCTATAGCACTAGGGTGGCGAAACTTGGAGATGAAAAGATCGAGCACTAAGACTAGCGCTCCAACAACAAGAACCGATCTCTGAGTGAACTCAAGCTCAGAAAGTGAAGGACCGAATAGGCGACCAGAGAGGGGGGGAGTGAATGGGAGCCAATAAAAATTGTTCCCGAAGGACGAACTCGGCCTATACCCTGATTGCCACTCTGAGTACTCGCACACACCAGAGAAGCTCTAGACTAGGCACACACAAGCCTACAAGTCCTAGAGACAAGCCTAGAAGCAAAGAGCAGAAGCACAAGACAAGAAACAAAGGACTTAGCCAAATCTGCGAAGGCCTGGGCGGATAGTCCGCATGGGTACGGCGGACAGTCCGTGCTGCTCGCGGACAGTCCTTGAAGTCACGGCGCACAGTCCGAAATAACGCACCGAGCCTCCAGTAGCGCACCGAAGAAAATCGGACAGTCCGGGCAAGCACCGCGCACGGTCCGGCACCTCGCAGACGGTCCGGCTGAACTCGCTGAAAACCCCAGACAAACCACGAGCCAACCCCAGACAAAATCCGAACCATGCGGACAGTCCGCACACCCCTGGCGGACAGTCTGGAAACTCCCCGCAACAAAACCCTAGCAGCGAAACCGATCGAAATGCGAACTCGAACAAACATGTGATGAACTCTGAAGAACACACGCCACGCTGACAGTCCGCGACCCTCGAGCGGACAGTCCGCGACACGTGGACAGAGCAGAAACAGCACGACCCCTCGAGGTTAACTCTCCAAATCCATCACCGGATCTCCCAAACGGCTAGAGCTCTTGAGACAAGATTTGGGGGAGATGATAAGCGTCACAAGATGAAGCTATGCCCCAAAAATCTCGACCTCTAACTCCCTAAGTCACCGGGAATCGCGGATCACACGAACCACCACCAAGAAATCGGGCTCCGACCAAAAACTCACGAATCGAAGGTGTTTCTTGGCGTTTGAGGGGTCAAGATCACACACAAAGATGCACAAGGCATCCACCCATGATCCCCTCAAAGAAATCTGAGAGAAAACCCCTTCAAATCCCCGAATCGAGCGAAGAACGAAACTCCCCAAAAATAGCCCCGAAAATGACACGAAAATCACAAAGAGCTAGGAGATCACCGCAACGCCGAATGCTTCTATACATCCAGAGGTCAGAGTCCATACAAGAATCTAGTGTAAGGAAAGCAGAGGAAAAGAAGCAGTCTAGAGCGATCTACCGGGGGAGGAAACCCTAGAGTCCAAGAGAGAGAGATGCCATCCACCTCTCCGCTATTTATACGAGGTCCACTGGAGGAGGTGCTGACGGCTGTTAAGTACCTAATTTAGGGCCGTCAATCCCTGCATTTTATCATAAGAACTAAGCATCCACAATAGAATAGGGGTTTAAATTGACAATTTCCACCAGTGGCTATGCTGAGTTGAATGCAGGTGTTTACCATAAGAAATGAAGAGAAAAGACACCCTCATGATCCTAGCAAGTTAGGCTCAGCCAATGAGGGGCTGCATGCAAGCATCCCCTGGATCCATGACATCACCAATCCAAGAAAGGAAGCCTCGGCGGATCAGATGCCACCATGCAGGCATCACATGGATCCCATGGCCCACCAGAGCGCCTAAACTGCCTCCAAACCACGTGGACACCGGGAACCGACCTCAGGACCCACAGGATAGCCGCCACGCGAAAGCACACCCCGAGTGGGGCCCACAGGGGGTCGGCCGACCCCACAGGTCGGCCGAACCGACCTTGTGGCACCCACTCAGGGGCTTCCACGTGGTGCTCAGTCATTGGTTCTAGAGGCCATCCCCGGTGTGTTTGGGTGCTCTCACGCCGGTTGCACAAGCCTATAAATAGGAGGAGAGGGGGGTAAGAAGAGGTGAAGCACACTTGAAGCCATTTCTCACCTTTGCCTCTTTCTCCCTCTCTCATTCTCTCTTGGTGGAGGTGAAACCTCATCCCACCATGAGTGTGTGTGTGTTGAGGATCTAGACTAGGTGGTGCTAGGTAGAGAGGAGTGTGTGGATGAGTAGAGGTGATGTGGTGATGATCCGTTCATCATCCATCGTCCTCTTGTACCTCATGAGCGATGCTGTTCTTCATTTAGACTAAAGTGAGTATTTCATTATTTCCTATTTAGACTAAAGTGGCTCTCATGCATGAATGAGTTGTTCTTGAGTTCTTCATTCGTTCATCATTTAGAGGCTCGCGTTCTTCATGAATGTGCCTCCTCGATCTAGTTGACGAGCAAGTAATTCATACTTTTGCGTTTGTTCATAAGTTAGAGGCTCGTGTTCTTCACGAACACGACCCTAGATCTTCTGTTATCATCGCATAAGTTTGCATCTCGTTTGTGTGATTGCCTGTCTACTATAATATAGTGAGCTCATGCATATTTGATTTAGATCAAGTATCAATCATATCTCCTTGCGCGAATCGATTCAGTGACGAGTAAGGTCTAGCTCAACCTCACGGGTTCGTCGCTTCGTATTTATACAGACTGCTATAGTGTTTCTACAGGACGTCAGACGTAGCCGTGCTATAGTAGTAGTCAGCGGTGTAGACGTGGTGTCTAGACTGCTGGTTATCCTTCGAATGCACTGTATCCCACGGTTTGTCTTGGGGTAGGCCGCGGTAGTGACAGCCGTTGGACCCTCTGAAATCCCCCACGTTCGGATACAACGTGTAGGCAACCCTTTGCCGTGAACCAACTGTTATAGTCAGGAGGGACCAGTGTCCGAAGCAAGATCTTATCCGAGCTTGTTCCTCTCTAGAGTCGAGAACCTACAGAAGACTTCACATCACTCACCTACCTCAGCAGGGATTGTGTACCCTTGGATAGTCACTCATAGAGTCCCCCATACCGTTCCTTGGATTCAATACCCTTGGGAATACTCCTGAGGTGAAGTACTACAACGGTGTATCCGTGCGCTTGCGGATTCGTTCGCACCCGTCAGTATACCCGGGTGATTCTTACACGCTAACGCTATCCCAGCGCCATAGTGGTGACGTTAAGAAATACCAACAAGCATTTCTGGCGCCGTTGCCGGGGAACGGTTGTCGAGAATCTACGAACCCGACTATCCTCGTATCTTTTGTCTTTCTTTTATTTCTACCTTTTCCCCCGCTACCCCAGGAAGGTTATCCTTGTACACACCTTCCGCCCATTATGAGTGAACCCATGGAATCAATTCTCTGGAGACAACCCGCTCTTCTAACACCTTGTATGGTTCACCCATCTCTCATGAAGCTAGTTGAGGAAAAACCCTTCTCTGGGATAAGTCATGAGAATCCCTATGATCACGTAAGAGACTTTGAGCAATTGTGTTCCACCCAGGGTAAAACCGGGGCAACACAAGATGTTCTTAAGAGGAACCTATTTCCGTTCTCCCTCTCCGGGAAAGCGAAATCTTGGTACCATTGTTTTGGTTGCAACCACCAACGCTGGGAGGAATTAAGAGCATCTTTTTGCACTCGATTCTTTCCGCTACGGTGTATCGTTTTCTTAAGAACGGCGATCCTCAGTTTCAAACAAAGAGAGAAGGAGACCTTAGGCATGGCATGGCATCGTTTTGCCTCTTTGGTTGAAACTTGCCAAATCCTTGGTCCGCCCGACCCAGTGCTCTTGCAGCATTTCCGGTTTGGTTTATGAAGAGACTGTGGCATGATGCTTGATGCCATTTCGGGAGGCGCCTTTGTGTTCTTAAAGCCAGAACAGGGACTGGAGATTCTAGGAGAAATCCGAGATTTCAGCTCCCCACCTGACTCGAGTGACGAGGTAGCCAAATGAGGAAATGTCGAAATGCCTAAGCCAATCCTCAAGAGAGCCCGAGCTAACATGCCAAATTTCTCTGTGCTCTGGTCGAAGATATCACTCCTTGCTGGCAGGAATGTATGGGAAAGAGCACTTAGTGCAAATTCTGCCCCTAGATTCCCCTATCGTTTCTTCTCTTAAAAACCCGATCTTCGAGACTTAGTCTCGAGGGAAGGAGGAGGGTAGTAGTCAAGGAAGAAGAATCGTTCCTGGTAGGGACGATCCCTTCAACCTTGTCCGCAACTCTCCAGGGGAGGTCACGCTGGATGTTTTTCGTGTTTCATGTCAAGGCTCAATCCGAAGTGCCGCCACACTGAGGGTTATGCTAAGACACGAGCCCTGGCGCAGTAAAACTTCCATATCTTTGGCTTGCAGAAGCGCAAACTTATATCCGGTCTAGCTGAGCAATCCATCTCATTATCTTAAGCTCAATCTAAGACCGATGCTGATCAAGTCAAGTGGATGTAAATCCTACTCTTCACTTCTTGACCTGGTCGATGCCCTGCGGGAGTGTGGTTACACATCTATCCTTTACACCTCCGTTGGAAGCTTGGGTTAACTTATGTGTCATCCCACTTAGGTGAGGGTGAGGTCCTTTGTCAACCCAAGGAGAGGATGAACTAGCAAGTCCGTCACTCTCGACCTTCAGCTCAAATGATCATTCGACCCATAAACTTTCACTCACTCAATATGGGGTCCGATCATCATTGAGTTCTAGAGGTGAAAGCTTCACTCTTAGAGCACTCTAGGCCTTAGGCCCGGATTTTGTGCTCAACTCCAGCACCTCTATCATCTCTCGTCTGTAGTGCTATAGCCTTGCTAGCTGCGCTTCTTTCCTAAGGTTACCCATCATAGTCCCCTTAGGATGGTTGTGAGGATCATCTCTGTTTCACCATATATACAGCTTGCATCGTACATATGCAGTAACCATGAAGGAAAGAAAATACATAGTATCATAAAGAAACCTGCAAGGAGGACCACAGGGCAGAGTAGGAGGATATCATCTGGAAAAAATGGACGATATGAGCAAGAGGGCAACAATGACTCTTCATCCAGGTATGAGTTCAGGTAAAATCCCCAAGTTGAGCCATTAAGGTATAAAGAGGTTTAAGTAAAGTTGTTTGGGGTAGAAGGCAATATTATGCCCAAAATTCCATTCTAGCCCTTGTTGAAGCCTCCGACCTTAGAATTTGAGGACCTGTGTGGTTCGAGGACCGGTGGATGGTCGCTCCTTAGTCATGAGTGATTGACAACGTTGTGTGGACTAACTCTTGGCCTAGTATTGCAGGTACAGGTTGCGGCTTGATTCGCATGGTACAGGTGAAGATCAAGTGCGAAAGGTCTATGTCTGTGTGACCTCCCAGAGCGAAGAGACGAGTAGCCTTCGATCGAGGTACCCGGTGGCCAACGGGATCGAGTGCGGACTGTACGCTGGCAAGAAGAGCAAGACGACGTCGAGAGGGATGAAGCCGGTGCAAGGTGGCAGCTAACAACTGAAGCTTGCACGCGGGGTTTGCAGTGGTTTGGCCACAAAACCACTGGGTTACTTGGCTAAGCCACAAAGCCAAGACCGAGGACTCGACGGGGCGAGCCGGCCTGCCTGGGGCGGTCTGACCGCCTGGTCAGGGTGGTCTGACCGCCTGGCTAGGGAAAGACCGCGGGTAGGACGGTGTGACCGCCCAGGAGGGGCGGTCTGACCGCGTGGGCTGTAGCGCATCGAGAAGCTTCGAAGCGGAGGACGCGTGGCACGATCGTGAGGCTTGCGTGAAGATGAAGCGGGTTGCGGCCAGCGGGAGTCCGTCCGATGAAGTAAAAGATCAAAGTTCCCAAAGTGCCCTCGGTGGGCGTGTATCTTAAGTTAAGTAATTAGGGGTAGTTTGCTCATTGGTTGCCCTCCATATAAACTCGGTTGAGAGGAGATGGCAGCCACCTCTTGGAACCCTAGTTCATTTGCTTTCCTCTTTAGTTTTCCTTAGGCCTAGCTTGAGTGCTTCATGAGAGATCTTGTGAGAGGGATGGATGTTCGGGCGGCTTGCTAGACCTTGTATGAACCTTTCATGGTATGTATAGAAGCTTTGGCGTGGTTCATCTAGTCTCTCTTGATCTCCCGGCGTTTTCCTTTGTGGTGATTTTCGGAGCTCTTTTTGGGGATTTTCTTGGTGGCTTGTTTGAGGGGTTTCTTGGAGGGATTCTTGTTGGGTGTCACACATGAGGTTTTCGTGCCTCTTTTCTTGGTGACTTTGCCCCAGGAATCCTTTGGGAAATCCTTTGATTTGGGTGGATTTCAGAGTTCTTGGAGTTCATGACCTAGAGACCTTCGATTCGTGATTCCTCTTGATTGAATGGGTTTCGGTGGATATCCTTTTGTGGAGAGGTCATTCATGAGGTGACCCAGCTATCCCCGAAGTTTCGTTGCAATTTGTGGAGTGCATCGAGAGATCGGGTGAAGGGAAGTTGGGAGTTGACCCACGGCCAGTTTCTGTAGGGGAGGCAGTCTGACCGCCCAGGGGACGCGGTCTGACCGCCCTGGGGATTTTGCGAGGAAAGTGTTGGTTTTCCGGGGATTTTCTCTGAGAGCTTGTTTGCCTTGATCAGAGGAGTTTCCAGGCGAAATCTTGGGTCGATTTGGAGTCGTGTGCTTCGAGTTGTGGCTTTGGGGAATTTCTCAGCCTAGGCGGTCTGACCGCCCTGTCCATGCGATCTGACCGCCCCTGGCAAGAAATTTCCCTTGAGTTGTTTCCGCTGTTGTGGTTGAGTAGTTTGAGTGTTTGCTGGTGAGATTTGCTCCTAGGATCAGTAGCACTCCAGTGGCTACGTGGTCTTGGCAAATGTGCGGATAGAGTGGAGAAAGTGATTTTGGGATCAAGGCTGTGTTCATCTCGTTGGAGGAGCTATCTCCCTCGAGAAAGAATTTTTATCGGCTCCCATTCACTCCCCCCCTCTCTGGTCGCCCAATCCGGTCCTTCAGAATTTGAGGACCAGGTGTGTTTGAGGACCAATGGAGGGTCGCTCCTCAGTGATGAGTGATTGACAACGTTGTGTGGACTGATGCTTGGGAAAGTGTGCAGGTACAGGTTGTGGCTTGACTCGTGTCGGTGCAGGTGAAGAACAAGCACGAAAGGCCTTAGCCGTGGCGGCCTCCGGGTGATGGAGTGGCAAGTAGGCTTGATTCGATGGACCCGGTGGCCGATGGGGTGAAGTGCAAGCCGTGCGGTGCAAGACTGGCGGGCTGAAGTTGTGAACATGGGCCGGTGCAAGGTAGCGGATGAAGCCCGAAGCTTGCACGCGGGGTTTGGTGGTTTGCCCACAAAACCATCAGGTGGATGGTTTCTTGGTTTGGGCCTCAAAACCAAGCCCGGAGGCCCGAGGCGACGGAGACGGTGATCCGGGAGCTTCGGGAAGCTTCGAGGCGGGGGGCACGTGGCGTGATCGCGGGGCTTGCGTCGATGCTAAGCAAGGCCGCGGTGGAAGCGTGTCCACTCGATGAAGACTTGACCAAAATGCCCCTGAGGGGTTGTATCTTCATTTCAAGCAGTAGGGGTAGCACGGTCATTTACCTCCCTCCGATGGACTTCATATAAATAGTTGAGAGGTAGATGGCATCTCTATCTCTTGGACTCTAGGGCTTTCTCCCCCGGTAGATTTTCTCTGAACTGCTTCTTTTCCCTCTGGATTCCTTAGGCTAGACTCTTGTACAGAATCTGACCTCTGGATGTATGGAAGCATTCGGCGTCCCGGTGATCTCCTAGTCCCCTGTGATTTTCGTGTCATTTTTGGGGCTATTTTTGGGGCGTTTCGTTCTTTGATCGATTCGTGAGTTTAGAGGCGTTTCCTGACGGATTTCTTTGAGGGGATCATGGGTGGATGCCTTGCGCATCTTTGTGTGTGATCTTGACCCCTCAAACACCGTGGAGAGCCTTCGATTCGTGCATTTTTGGTTGGTGCCTGAGTTCATGGTGGTGGTTCGGTTGATCCGCGATTCCCGGTGATTTAGTGGCTTAGGAGTCGAGATTTTTGGGGTATAGCATCCTTGTGTGATGCTTTTCATCTCCCTAAAATCTTGTCTCAAGAGCTTCAACCATTTGGGAGATCCGGTGATGGGAAGGTGGAGTTGACTCCCGAGGTCGGGCGTTTTTCTGCTTTGTCCGCACCTGGCGGACGGTCCGCGAGGTCCACGCGGACGGTCCGCGAGGCCCTGACTGCCCAGCTGTTCTTCGTGTTCTTCGCGTGTTCTTGAGCGTCTCTTGTTTGATACGTTGAGCTGATTGGTTTTTGGTGCGCGAAGTTCTTGGACGGTCCGTACTCAAGTGCCGGTCGGTCCGTGACGAGGCGGATGGTCCGCGGGTGCATCACGGACGGTCCATTTTTCTCGGTGCGCTACTAGAGGTTCTGATGGCTTTTTCGGACGGTCCGCCGAGCCACCGCAGACGGTCCGCACCCTCCTCGTGGACAGTCCGCCTGGTCTCCATGGACGGTCCGCCTAGGACTTCGCAGCAGGGTCTAAGTCCTTTGGTTCTTGCTTTGGTGCTTCCGCTCTTTGCTCCTAGGCTTCTTGGTTGATCTTCTAGGCTTGTGTGTGCCTTGTTTGGAGCTTCCTTTGTGTGCACGGATTCGTGGAGTGGCAATCGGGGTATAGGCCGAGTTCGACCTTAGGAAAGAATTTTTATCGGCTCCCATTCACTCCCCCCCCCCCTCTCTGGTCGCCCGATTCGGTCCTTCAATTGGTATCAAAGCCGGTTACGGATCTTCGTGATTCTATCCAGTCTAAGATCCAAAGATGGGCGATTACGGCAAGGTGTCGGGTCCTCCGCACTTTGATGGCAAGAATTACCCGATGTGGGAGAGGCGCATGGGCGCGTTTTTGCGAGGGAAGGGAACTCTTATCTGGGAGGTCACTCAGAATCCTCATTATGTCATCCCAGATAGTTTTCTGCTTCCAGGATCGCAGGACATGTTTGAGGCCAACAGCAAGGCCGTTGATTACTTGTTCCGCGCTCTCTGTGCCTCGGAGTTTGATCGAGTGTACGGAGAGGATGTGGCCAGAAAGATTTGGCTCAAGTTGAAGAATGCTCATGTTGGCAATGCCCAAGTGCAAGCCCGGATGTTTACCACTTACCGGAGAGAGTACGAGAACTTCACTCATCTCCCTGGTGAGTCGACCGATGCTATGTTTCAGCACTTCACTTGCATAGTCAACAACATGAGGGCTAATGTGACAGTGCTCCCATACACAGATCATGATCAAGCTATCAAGCTTTTGCATGCCCTGGATAGGTCTGTGTGGGAAGCCAAGATCGAGGCCATCGAGGAGTCGAGTGCGTATGATACGCTTTTGCTTGATGAGCTGTTCTCCAAGCTCAGGTCTTCAGAGGTCGATCGTGGCTTGAGAGCCAAGAGCGAGAGCCCCACTGATCCTCATAGTTTGGCTCTCGTCTCAGGATCGAGGACTAATGCTAACTCTGTTGGCTTTTCTTTGTCTTGTCTCATGTCCTTGCCAGATGAGGACTTTGATGTACTGAGCGAGGACGATCTCACCTTGTTGAGCAAGAGGTTTGGGCAGATGTACGAGAACTGCAAGAATGCATGGCGAAGCTCGAGGATGTGCTATCGGTGCGGGAAGCACGGGCACTTCATCACCGAATGCCCTGAAGCCATGGAGATCAGGAACGACTACAAGGGCAAGCCCAAGCACGACTACAACAAGCACCGCTCCTGGAACGACTACAAGGACAAACACAAGGACAAGGGCGAGAGAAGGCACAAGAAGAGTGGCGGCCACAAAAAGAAGACCGCTCGAGCGATGGTGGCCGGAGCGAGCGACATCGACTCGACATCAAGCGATGCTTCTTCCGGTTCGAGCAGCGAGGAAGAGCAAGAGAAGCGCAAGGACAAGCGGCACACGGGCAAGAACATCACCAGCCTGAGCTTCGTCGTGCAAGGAGGCTTTTGCGGCATGGCGCACTCCAAGAAGGGTGGGAAGCACAGCTCGGATTCGAATTCCGACTCCGATGAAGAGGTACGACAAGATCCCAACTTCTTGCTAGAGGAGAATGCTAGGCTCAATGAGTTGCTTGATAACCGTGATGATGTGCTTAGAAAGACCAACAAGGAGAAGAGGGAATTCAGGTCTTTGTTGGGTGATGCTAAGGACAGGGTAGCTGAACTTGAATCCTTGCTTCTGGATGCTAGAAATGAGGTAGCTGCTTTGAAACCAACTCCTGTGGTGTCGAATGAAATTGATTGTGGTGATTGCTCAAATTTTCTTGCTAACTTGACTGCCCTCAAGGAGAAACATGCCTATGTTCTTGAGGAACTAGATGTGGTTAGGATTGAGTGTGATGAATTAAAGTCTAGGCCAGCTTTGTTAGGAGCTTGTACATCATGTCCTATTTTGCATGCTAGGCTAGATGAATCCCACACTAGAATTGTTTCTCTTAAGGCGGCATTGAAAGCTCCTCTTCCCACATCATGTTCAACCTATGAAATGCATGCTTTGAAAAACATGGAACTTGCAAACTATGTTGATCGTCTGCAGGATGAAAATGATGAATTGAGAAAAATGATGGGGTGGTTGTCTGGGTATGAGCCACAATTGAGTATGATGTTGGCTCAGTTTAAGAGGTTTGATGGTCAGGCGTTGGGGGCTGACAAGTGTGGTGAGAAGAGTGGTGAGGGAGAAGAGAAAGCCGGAGAGATCCCCATTCCACCACATACCACACCAATGAACAAATTTGCACCCAAGCCAAACCATCTCAGAAACAAGCTAGACACAACCCCAGATCCTCCAGGGTTCCCCCACAAATCTGAAAACTACCAAAAACCCATCCATTTTGTGAGCACCCAGGGGAGTGTCTTTGATTGGAAGACAGGAGAGAAAGCTGGAGAGAAGTTTGTAGAGAAGCCACAGCCTAAGCCAGTGCCAATCCGCTTCCATTGTGAGTATTGTGGGAGGGATGGGCACAAGGATGAGTTTTGTTTCCGGAGAAAGAGGGATGAGCGGTTTGCTAGGGAGATGGCAAATAAGGACAGGTACCACCTTTCTCGTGGTGTGCCTGAGCCTCGTAGAGGGCCTCTACCTAGGGGTGATGTGTTTGTGAGGACAGTTCCCACTTGTGGAGGTAGAGGTGGAGGTGTGTTCCCTTAGAGAGACAGGTGTGTTGGGTTTGGGCGTGGTGAGTTGGCTCGACGTGCTCCTTCTCGTGACTGTTACGAGTTTGGGAGGCACGATCGGAGCTTTGGGTCTTAGATGGACTACGGGCCACGTTTTCCCCCTCGTGGTGCACGTACTCCTCCACTGAGACGTGACAGGTCCTTTGGTGGTAGGCGTGAGAGGGCTCCGCCTAGAGGCTTTGGGAGGATGGATTTTGCTAACCCTTCTTTTGAGCAAATGGCTCAGCACTGGTTTGACTCTTTTGTTACTAACCCTAGTGTTGAGTCACTTGCTCATTCTCGTCCTCGTTTTTTATTGCAGGTGGGAGGCTTGGAGAATTTTTGCTTGATCAACTTCGGTTGCTCAAGACACATGACCGGAGATCGTGGGTGGTTCTCCAGCCTCACCCCGATGAGTACGAGGCAGTACATCACTTTCGGGGACAATGGGAGAGGACGAGTGCTTGCTGAAGGTATGGTGAAGGTGAGTAGCAAGGTGACCTTAAGAAGTGTGGCCCTGGTCAAGTCACTTGGTTTTAACCTGTTGTCAGTATCTCAATTACTTGACGAAGGTTTTGAGGTTCGTTTTAAGTCGAGTGCTTCTCGTGTGCTTGATTCTCGAGGCGATCTTGTCTGTACGATCATCCCCGAGGGTCAAATCTTTCATGCCGATTTTTCCCAGTCTGTTGGTTCTCCTCGATGCTTTGTTGCTGGCGTTTCGGCTGAGCTTTGGAAATGGCATAGGAGATTGGGACACTTGAGCTTTGAGTTGCTTTCCCGCTTGAGTGGTCTTGATCTTGTCTGAGGATTGCCTAAGTTGAAATTCGAGAAGGATTTGGTTTGTGCTTCTTGTCGGCATGGAAAGATGGTTGTCGCTTCTCACACTCCTCTGACTTCTGTCATGACCGAGCGACCTTGTGAGCTGTTGCACATGGATTTGGTTGGGCCAGCTCGTATTCGCTCTGCTGGTGGGAAGTGGTATGTTCTTGTGGTTGTTGATGATTTTTCGAGGTACTCTTGGGTTTTCTTTTTGGAGGATAAGAGTAAGACATTTGGCTTTGTTCGAGACTTGATCTTGAGGTTGAAGAATGAGAGACATGGTGATGCCATTCGAGCTATACGCAGTGACAATGGCACAGAGTTCAAGAACTCTCATTTTGATGCCTTTTGCAGTGATCTTGGTCTCGATCATCAGTACTCTTCTCCATACGTCGCTTGCCAGAATGGCGTAGTGGAGAGGAAGAACCGAACCCTTTGTGAGATGGCCAGGACGATGCTCGATGAGCATAGGACTCCTAGGCGCTTCTGGGCCGAGGCGGTCAATACCGCTTGCTATGTCTCAAATCGCATCTTCCTTCGTGCCTTTAAGAAGAAGACCTCTTATGAGCTGATGCATGGCCGACAACCCAAGGTGAGTCACTTTAGAGCTTTTGGTTGCAAGTGTTTCATTCTGAAGAAGGGCAAGTTGGATAAGTTTGAGTCTCGATGTTCGGATGGGATTTTCCTTGGTTGTGCGATTCATTCTAGAGCATATCGTGTGCTCAATCTTGACACTAACCGAATCATTGAGACTTGCGACGTTACCTTCGACGAGACACAGCCATGTAGCTCTTCTGCTTTTGAGTGTGCAGGTGACGAGGAGATTGGAGCGAGGATCTTTGAGGATGAGAAGGACGGAGATGGAGACGATGACGATGATGGTGGTGATGCTCCTGCGGCTGATCGTGTACGTACTACTTCCACTACTATGACGACGATCGAGGACAGACCATCCCCTACACCCACTGCAACTGAGGCTGTTCGAGTGGAGGCTGCTGCTGATGGGGCGGTTGTGTCCAGGCGAGAGGCTCCCCGGCGAGTACAAGTTGATCACCCACCGACGACCATCATTGGCGACCTTCATGAACGCACTACATGGTCGAGGTTAAGGAATACGTCTCATTTCGCTCACTCTGCTTTTGTTGCTTCTTTCGAGCCCAAAGATATTTGACACGCTTTGTCTGATGAGAACTGGGTGAATTCCATGCATGAGGAGTTGGAAAACTTGAGAGAAACCAAGTCTGGGTGTTAGTCGATCCACCGCCAAATTGCCGTCCCATAGGTACCAAGTGGGTGTGGAAGAACAAAGAGGGTGAGAATGGGATGGTTGTGAGAAACAAGTCGAGGTTGGCGGCGCAGGGGTTCAACCAGAAGGAGGGGATAGACTATGAGGAGACATTTGCTCCTGTGGCCTGTTTGGAGGCAATTAGGATCCTTCTAGCCTTTGCCGTGGCAAAAGGGTTCAAGTTGTATCAAATGGATGTCAAGATTGCTTTCTTGAATGGGGTGATAGAGGAAGAAGTGTACGTGAGGCAACCCCCGGGGTTTGAGAGTAAAAAATACCCACACCGTGTATACAAACTCCAGAGAGCGCTCTATGGGTTGAAACAGGCACCTAGAGCTTGGTATGGCAGGTTGAGAAGCTTTTTGCTGAGTAAGGGGTTTGTGATGGGCACAGTTGATAAGACCCTGTTCCTCCTTAAGCATGGGAATGACCTTTTGATTGTTCAGATATACGTGGCTGACATAATCTTTGGTGGCTCTTCTCATGATCTTGTTGCCAGATTTGCAGATGACATGAGCAAGGAATTTGAGATGTCCATGATGGGCGAGCTGCAGTTTTTCTTGGGTATCCAGATCAAGCAGTGCAAGGACGGGAACTTTGTACATCAGGCAAAGTACATCAGGGACATGGTGAAGAAGTTTGGCATGAACGACTCCAAGCCGCTGACCACACCGATGAGTACGACTACGGCTTTGGATGCGAACGAGGATGGCGAACCCGTGGACCAGAAGGAGTACCGGAGCATGATCGGCTCCCTCCTTTACTTGACGGCGACGAGGCCATACATACAGTTTAGCGTGTGTCTGTGCACTCGTTTTCAGGCTTCACTGAGGACTTCACATCGGCAGGCCGTCAAGCGGATCTTCAGGTACTTGAACTACACTCTTGAGTTTGGTTATTGGTACTCTGCCTCCTCGACACTTAGGCTTCATGGTTTTTCTGATGCGGATTTCGCTGGGTGTCGATTGGATCGCAAGTTCACTTCTGGGTGTTGTCAATTCCTTGGTTCTTCTTTGGTCTCTTGGCCATCTCGCAAGCAATCGAGTGTAGCCCAGTCCACCACCGAGGCTGAGTATGTAGCTGCTGCTAGTTGTTGTTCCCAGCTGCTTTGGATGACCTACACCATGAGTGACTTTGGTGAGGAGTGCTCCCAGGTTCCACTTTTCTGTGACAGTACTAGTGCCATAAGCGTAGCCAAAAATCCTGTCCTCCACTCCAAAACGAAACACATAGAAGTGAGGTACCACTTCCTGAGAGACAATGTGGAGAAGGGAAACATATCTTTGTCCTTTGTTCCTACCCAAGACCAGCTAGCTGACATTTTCACCAAACCACTTGACCAAGTCACTTTCACTCGCTTGCGGGGTGAGCTTGGGGTGTGCTTTCCTTTCTAGCTTGGGTCTTGGAGCTTCTCATGTATATATGTATCATATGGTCATTATGCTGCATTTCCTTCATGCATTTTACTTTCTGTACAAAACCTAGTAGGATAGCCATCTTTGGATCACTTGAGCTAGGCATGAGCTTCTCTGATATACTTTGATCACTGATGAGCTATGGATGAGATATGTGCATGATTGGTAGCTTGTGGATGTAAATGCTATGCTCTTGATGGTGTTGCTATATATGTATGATGAGATAGCATTTTGGTTGTGAAAATGATAAAAACTGCCTCTCTCATGAGTAGATGCTTGTTTATGCTCAATTTGTGCTTAAATGCCTATATCATGTTTAGTTTGTGCTCGAGAATCATATTCTTTTTGCTTGGGGTCAAAGATCCTTTGTCATTGTAAATGTTTAGCCCATTGGCTTGCTTGGGGAGGAGCATAAGCTTCTTTTTGCCGCAAAGGCACTTCATGTACCATGTTTAAACTTGAAAATGAAATTGGTGTATGAATTGTCTTATGCCTGAAAAATGAGCTCCTAATCATGTTTTATGGTTTGATATTCATATCTTGTGTGCTAAACCGTAGCATGCTTGTCTACCATGAGAAGTCTCATTTTAAGAAGTAGACACATGGCTCGGTGGCTTTAACATGACTTGAGTAGCTTGTGGGCATTTATAATGATCTTGTGATGAGAATTTGTGATCTTGCATAAACTTTGGATGATCTAATGCCCTTATGTTCAAATTGGTATGGATAGGATCTTGCTCATGAGATGACTATTTCTTTGTGAAAATTGATTTTGGCCATGTCACATGCTTATATGTCTCTACCTTCTTGATGGCAATGTGCTAACTACACCATATCTACTTTGCTTGCTCTATGTCTCTTTTATAGCATTTTGTTGTGCTCTTTGTATATTTGAGAAGCTTGGTAGACTGTTTATTTGCTTTGACAAGCATTTTTCATGAACACAAGGGAAGAGTTTCTTTTACCTTGATTCTTGCATTGTCAACAAGGGGGAGAATACACATGCTTTGTGGGGAGAGTTATGCACATTTGGGGAGAATTTTCATGCATTGGGAGTTTTTGTGGAAAATTGGTATGCATTTGTGAGGTGGTGCATGTGAGGAGAAAAATTGAGAAGAAGAGGTTGCATTTGCTAAGGGGGAGTTTGCATTTGTGCAGGGGGAGCTCCTTTGATTTTCCTGAGTTTTGTGCTTTGTGCAGGGGGAGCTCCTTTGATTTTCCTGAGTTTTATGCTTTGTGGTGTGCTCCTTGTGAGCTTTGTTTTGTCTCGGCTGTGTCGAGCCGTTGCCCTTGTCTTAGTGGGCCGAGACTTAGATTGGCGAGTGATCGAGTTTTCGCTTGTTCTTTGGCTTTGAATCAGTTGCTTGGAGGTTTGTTGTTTTCTTTTCTTTTTCTCTCGGATGGTTACTATGGGTGTTCTCAATGCACTCATCAAGGGGGAGATTGAGGACCAGGTGTGTCCGAGGACCAGTGGAGGGTCGCTCCTTAGTGATGAGTGATTGACAACGTTGTGTGGACTGATGCTTGGCTAAGTGTGCAGGTACAGGTTATGGCTTGACTCGTGTCAGTGCAGGTGAAGAACAAGCGCGAAAGGCCTTAGCCGTGGCGGCCTCCGGGTGATGGAGTGGCAAGTAGGCTTGGTTCGATGGACCCGGTGGCCGATGGGGTGAAGTGCGAGCCGTGCGGTGCAAGACTGGCGGGCTGAAGTCGTGAACATGGGCCGGTGCAAGGTAGCGGATGAAGCCCGAAGCTTGCACGCGGGGTTTGGTGGTTTGCCCACAAAACCATCAGGTGGACGGTTTCTTGGTTTGGGCCTCAAAACCAAGCCCGGAGGCCTGAGGCGACGGAGATGGTGATCCGGGAGCTTCGGGAAGCTTCGAGGCGGGGGGCACATGGCGTGATCGCGGGGCTTGCGTCGATGCTAATCAAGGCCGCGGTGGAAGCGTGTCCGCTCGATGAAGACTTGACCAAAATGCCCCTGAGGGGTTGTATCTTCATTTCAAGTAGTAGGGGTAGCGTGGTCATTTACCTCCCTCCGATGGACTTCGTATAAATAGCAGATAGGTGGATGGCATCCCTCTCTCTTGGACTCTAGGGCTTTCTCCCCCGGTAGATTTTCTCTGAACTGCTTCTTTTCCCTCTGGATTCCTTAGGCAAGACTCTTGTACAAAATCTGACCTCTGGATGTAAGGAAGCATTCGGCATCCCGGTGATCTCCTAGTCCCCTGTGATTTTCGTGTCATTTTTGGGGCTATTTTTGGGGGGTTTCGTTCTTCGATCGATTCGTGAGTTTGGAGGTGTTTCTTGACGGATTTCTTTGAGGGGATCATGGGTGGATGTCTTGCGCATCTTTGTGTGTGATCTTGACCCCTCAAACGCCATGGAGAGCCTTCGATTCGTGCGTTTTTGGTTGGTGCCCGAGTTCATGGTGGTGGTTCGGTTGATCCGCGATTCTCGGTGATTTAGTGGCTTAGGAGTCGAGATTTTTGGGGCATAGCATCCTTGTGTGACGCTTTTCATCTCCCTAAAATCTTGTCTCAAGAGCTTCAACCGTTTGGGAGATCCGGTGATGGGAAGGTGGAGTTGACTCTCGAGGTCGGGCGTTTTTCTGCTCTGTCCGCACCTGGCGGACGGTCCACGAGGTCCACGCGGACGGTCCGCGAGGCCCTGACAGCCCAGCTATTTTTCGTGTTCTTCACATGTTCTTGAGCGTCTCTTGTTTGATCCGTTGAGCCGATTGGTTTTTGGTGCGCGAAGTTCGCGGACGGTCCGTACTCAAGTGTCGGACGGTCCGTGACGAGGCGGACGGTCCGCGGGTCCATCACGGACGGTCCGTTTTTCTCGGTGCGCTACTGGAGGTTCTGGTGGCTTTTTCGGACGGTCCGCCGAGCCACCGCGGAGGGTCCGCACCCTCC
The DNA here is from genome assembly GCA_036936925.1 of Cenchrus fungigraminus. Taxonomy (NCBI): domain Eukaryota; kingdom Viridiplantae; phylum Streptophyta; class Magnoliopsida; order Poales; family Poaceae; genus Cenchrus; species Cenchrus fungigraminus. The sequence goes on along the minus strand of CM072771.1, from coordinate 84,577,180 downwards.
TCGCGGACAGTCCGCCTGGTCTCCACGGACGGTCCGCCTAGGACTTCGCAGCAGGGTCTAAGTCCTTTGGTTCTTGCTTTTGTGCTTCCGCTCTTTGCTCCTAGGCTTCTTGGTTGATCTTCTAGGCTTGTGTGTGCCTTGTTTGGAGCTTCCTTTGTGTGCACGGATTTGTGGAGTGGCAATCTGGGTATAGGCCGAGTTCGACCTTAGGGAAGAATTTTTATCGGCTCCCATTCACTCCCCCCCTCTCTGGTCGCCCGATTCGGTCCTTCAGAATTGGTGGGCCACCTGACCTAGAGACCTTGAGCCCGCCAGAGCCCACATGCCAAAGCAGAGGCCCAGCAGAGGCTAGATGGGCTCGGCCGACCCCCTAGGTCGGCCGACCCACTTGGGCCGCCGCCTCTCGTTTTTCGTGTACGCACTCTTTCATCCACCAGAAACCCTTCCCTCGCCGCGTGACAGAGTTTTGCATCGCACGGAACCCCATCTCCTATGCTCGATCCTCCTCTCACCGCTCCGCTGCGTCTCTCACCTCTACCCGTTGGCTTCCGCTGGCTTCGAGGGGGAGAAGTCCTTCTACTTCAGCGACATCGGAGGCAGCGAGCTTCATCCATGGGACGGAACTCAGGATGATTTGATGACTCCGGAGCGAGGGAGGAAGGGGAGAAGCCCTACTGGAGACTCGGTAGAGCCCCCAGCTAGGCGCGGCTCATCCTCACCTCCTACCTTCGCCAGTCATTGCTCCCTATTCAACGTCCTAGGGAAGAAGTCGGCCCCTGGATCGGGCAAGAAGGTGTTGTTTGATGATTGGCCAGGGCCGCCACTAAAGGCTGGAGAACGCTACTCAGGATCTCTATTTGACGAAGATGGCGACTCCTTTTGCCATAAGTATGAGCAGGATGTGTGGGGTGAAGTCCCGCAACTGCAGACCAGGTTTCGCGTCTTTGGAGTGAGGACCCCTAAGGACAGCTGCGGGGTGCCTAAGCGATACCCGCCAAATTGGGAGACAGAGCTTGGTGACATCCTAGCTTCATTGCCTAACAGGAAGAACCTCCGTGTGGGCAAGATGGCAGATGATCTGGCAGAGGCGTACTTTGAGTTTGACCTCTTAATGAAGACTGTGAGAAGGCAGCGGGCGGAATATCGACAGCTCAGGAACCTTCTCCTCAAGACCCGTGAGGAGATGAATGCCAAGCTGCAGCGGTTGATTGAAGTCGAGGGTTTGGAAGCCCTCTTTGCTGAGTAGAGGGTTGTGCCCCACTCTTATTTCCCTTCATAGGCGCTTAGCTAGGTTTAATTTATTTCCTTTCCATTTATTTTCTTTATTCCCATCATTTGTGTAAGCGTCTATTTCTTTATTAGGGAACTTGAATGAATAAATCTTGGCTCCACCGGTCATGTAACCCGGTTGAGTCACTCATGTGTTAGCTATTTTTGTTTTTGCTTTTTGTATCGAAGAACTGCACCCAGGTACAAAACAGTGTGGGGGAGAGCTGCACTCTCCAAACGCAAACACGACGGATCATTATTGCACCCACACTATGCTCACACAGCGCTTACGGTCGACCACGTTTAGAGAACCTGAACAGGACATACATTCATGCGCATCACGGGAATCCCCGTCTGGTCCACACAGAAACCAGTGCTGGTTTGCATCTCTTCCTCATTTCACCATGATTTCTAAGTTTGTACGCTCATGCTTGATAAATCAACTTAAGAAATCTATGGAAATGCTTACTCCATGCCTAGGGTTGACTTGCGTAAGTTTTATTCCTCGTTTATAACCTTTAGGCTTGTGAACAATATCATCATAAGGACAACATGCTTATCTAAGTAGTTGGCAAGTGAGATATGACTTGATGACATGATCATAATGCTGTTGGTTCTGGCCCTTGGGATAATTTTGTTTTCGAAAAAAAAATGCTCTTGCAAAGCTCCTCTTTGATGTGCCACCGTCCTACCAAAGCCATATGATGTTTTTAGTTGAAAACCTTATACTCATATGCTGCTTGTTATTGCATTGAGCTTTGTCAAATTCTGTGACCCTTGTGAGAATTCTTTTCATTACTTTCATGGTCAAGATTCATGTGCACGCCACTTTATTCCCCTTGCTATGCTTCTACCCTGGAAGTTAGCATTGTATTATTCATCCATTCCGTGAAAATAAGGCTCCATATGTGTTGATCTCTCGCTCCTAGTTTTTGCTACATAAGAGACATGACTATCGAATATATATATATATATATATATATATATATATGGACACATGAAGGTCCAGTGTTGAAAAAAAGAGAAAAAGAGAAAGTATAGAGATAGCCATGCTCTCAAAAGATTTCTTATACAAAAGGGAGAATCATGCAAAAAGGAGTTCCATAATCTAGATGGTGATAACTAGTATCCATTCCGAGGCTAGTGTCCACCTCACCATCAATCAACATTCATCATACATGTATGGTAATATCTAGCACCCATCCCGGGCCTAGTATCCACCTTACCATACTCACCGTACCCATACATGTGCACATCTTGATCTGATTGTATGATTTGGTTTTCTCTGTGGATCCAGTTTTCGACTTTGCAATATATGTAATACAAGTATGCTTTACCTTTATCCTATCCTGAGCTCCAAATACAGCCATTATTAGAAGTAGGGTGAAGAAAGGCAATCTAATGCCTTGGTGAGGACATATATACATTGAGCGATCCGAGAGAATCAAAGAAGGGGGCAGAGTAGTTCTTTTTCTTTTAAAAAATTATCAGGAAAACCCCAAGTGCTGACCAACAGGTGCTTAAGAGACTCGATTCATGATCATTCTTGTTATCAACTACCCAAGATGGCATTGTAGCCAATCCACAGAGTTCACAAGAGCAAGGTATGACCTGAAATAACTCCTATGCTTGTTTTATACCTTTGGTTTAAGCCCATGTAATCTTCCCTTTCGCTCGGGACGAGCAAAGGGCAAGTGTGGGGGAGTTGTTGACGGCTGTTAAGTACCTAATTTAGGGCCTTCAATCCCTGCATTTTATCATAAGAACTAAGCATCCACACTAGAATAGGGGTTTAAACTGACAATTTCCACCAGTGGCTATGCTGAGTTGAATGCAGGTGTTTAGCATAAGAAATGAAGAGAAAAGACACCCTCATGATCCTAGCAAGTTAGGCTCAGCCAAAGAGGGGCTGCATGCAAGCATCCCCTGGATCCATGACACCACCAATCCAATGAAGGAAGCCTCGGCAGATCAGAAGCCACCATGCAGGCATCACATGGATCCCATGGCCCACCAGAGCGCCTAAACTGCCTCCAAACCACGTGGACACCGGGAACCGACCTCAGGACCCACAGGACAGCCACCACGCGAAAACACACCCCGAGTGGGGCCCACAGGGGGTCGGCCGACCCCACAGGTCGGCCGAACCGACCTTGTGGCGCCCACTCAGGGGCTTCCACGTGGTGCTCGGTCATTGGTTCTAGAGGCCATCCCCGGGGTGTTTGGGTGCTCTCACGCCGGTTGCACAAGCCTATAAATAGGAGGAGATGGGGGTAAGAAGAGGTGAAGCACACTTGAAGCCATTTCTCACCTTTGCCTCTTTCTCCCTCTCTCATTCTCTCTTGGTGGAGGTGAAACCTCATCCCACCATGAGTGTGTGTGTGGAGGATCTAGACTAGGTGGTGCTAGGTAGAGAGGAGTGTGTGGATGAGTAGAGGTGAGGTGGTGATGATCCGTTCATCATCCATCGTCCCCTTGTACCTCGTGAGTGATGATGTTCTTCATTTAGACTAAAGTGAGTAATTTATTATTTCCTATTTAGACTAAAGTGGCTCTCATGCATGAATGAGTTGTTCTTGAGTTCTTCGTTCGTTCATCATTTAGAGGCTCGTGTTCTTCATTAACGTGCCTCCTCGATCTAGTTGACGAGCAAGTAATTCATACTTTTGTGTTTGTTCATAAGTTAGAGGCTCGTGTTCTTCACGAACACGACCCTAGATCTTCTGTTATCATCGCATAAGTTTGCATCTCATTTGTGTGATTGCCTGTCTATTAGAATATAGTGAGCTCATGCATATCTGATTTAGATCAAGTATCAATCATATCTCCTCGCGCGAATCGATTCAGTGATGAGTAAGGTCTAGTTCAACCTCGCAGGTTCGTCGCTTCGTATTTATACGGAGTGCTATAGTGTTTCTACGGGACGTCAGACGTAGTCGTGCTATAGTAGTAGTCGGCGGTGTAGACGTGGTGTCTAGACTGCTGGTTATCCTTCGAATGTCATGTATCCCACGGTTTGTCTTGGGGTAGGCCACGGTAGTGACAGCCGTTGGACCCTCTGAAATCCCCCACGTTCGGATATAGCATGTAGGCAACCCTTTGCCGTGAACTAACTGTTATAGTCAGGAGGGGCCGGTGTCCGAAGCGAGATCTTATCCGAGCTTGTTCCTCTCTAGAGTCGAGAACCTACAGGAGACTTCACATCACTCAACTACCTCAGTAGGGATTGGGTACCCTTGGATAGTCACTCGTAGAGTCCCCCATACCGTTCCTTGGATTCGATACCCTCCACTTGCCTCTCCATCACCCGGAGGCTGCCACGGCTAAGGCCTTTCGCACTTGTTGTCAATCACTCATCACTAAGGAGCGACCCTCCACTGGTCTTCGGACACACCTGGTCCTCAATCTCCCCCTTGATGAGTGCATTGACAACACCCATAGTAACCATCATAGAGAAAAAGAAAAGAAAACAACCACGAACACAAACCTCCGAGCAAGTGATCCAAAACCAAAGAACAAGCGAAAGCAGGATCACTCACCAAACCAAGTCTCGGCCACCTAAGGCAAGGGCAACAGCCCAACACAGCCGAGACAAAACAATGCTCACAAAGAGCACACCACAAAGCACAAAACTCAGGCAAACCAAAGGAGCTCCCCCTGCACATATGCAAACTCCCCCTGAGTAAATGCAACCTCTTCTTCTCAATTTTTCTCCTCACATGCAACATCTCACAAATGCATACCAATTTTCCACAAAAAATCTCCCCCTATCATACATATGTCCCAAAATTCTCCCCCTTATTGACAATGCATGAATCAAGGTATATGAAACTCTTCCCCTTGTTTTCATGAAAAATGCATGTCGAAGCATATATACAATCTAACAAGCTTCTCAAATATACAAAGAGCACAACAAAATGCTACAAATGAGACAGAGCAAGCAAAGGAGACACGGTGTAGTTAGCACATTGCCATCAAGAAGGTAGAGACATATAAGCATGTGACATGGCCAAACACAATTTTAAGCAAATTTTTACAAAGAAACATTCATCTCATGAGCAAAGCCCTATCCATGGCAATTTGAACATAAACACACTAGATCATCCAAAGTTTATATAAGATCACAAATTCTCATCACAACATCATGGTAAACACCCACAAGCTACTCAAGTCATGTTAAAGCCACCGAGCCATGTGTCTACTTCTTAAAATGAGACTTCTCATGGTAGACAACATGCTACGGTTTAGCACCCAAGATATGAATATCAAAACATAAGAACATGATTAAGAGCTTATTTTTCAAGCATAAGGAAATTCATACACCAATTTCATTTTCAAGTTTAAACATGGTACATGAAATGCCTTTGCGGCAAAAAGAAGCTTATGCTCCTCCACAAGTAAACAAGTGGGCTAAACATTTACAATGACAAAAAGGTCTTTGACCCCAAGCAAAGAGAACATGATACTCAAGCACAAACTAAACATGATAGAGGCATTTGAGCAAAATTGAGCATAGACAAGTATCTACTCATGAGTGAAGCAATTTTATCATTTTTACAAACATAAAGCTATCTCATCATACATATATGGCAAAAACCATCAAGAGCATAGCATTCACATCACCATTTACCAAACATGCACATATCTCACACATAGCACATCTATGATCAAAGTATATAAGAGAAGCTTTTCCTAGCACAAGTGATCCAAAGATGGCTATCCTACCAGGTTTTGTACAGAAAGTAAAATGCAAGCATGGAATGCAACAAAATGAAACATATATCACATATATACATGAGAAGCTCCAAGACCCAGCTAGAAAGGAAAGCACACTCCAAGTTCACCCCGCAAGCGAGTGAAAGTGACTTGGTCAAGTGGTTTGGTGAATATGTCAGCTAGCTAATCTTGGGTAGGTACATAGGACAAGGATATGTTTCCCTTCTCAACATTGTCCCTCAGAAAGTGGTATCTCACTTCTATGTGTTTCGTTTTGGAGTGAAGGACTGGGTTTTTGGCTACACTTACGGCACTAGTGCTGTCACAAAAGAGTGGAACCTGGGAGCACTCCTCACCAAAATCACTCATAGTGTAGGTCATCCAAAGCAGCTGGGAACAACAACTAGCAGCAGCTACATACTTGGCCTCTGTAGTGGACTGGGCTACACTGGATTGCTTGCGAGATGACCAAGAGACCAAAGAAGAACCAAGGAACTGACAACACCCAGAGGTAGACTTGCGGTCCAATCGACACCCAACAAAATCAGCATCGGAGTTCCCGTGAAGTCTGAGTGTCGAGGAGGCAGAATACCAAAGACCAAACTCAGGAGTGTAGTTCAAGTACCTAAAAATTCGCTTGACGGCCTGCCGATGTGAAGTTCTCGGTGAAGCCTGAAAACGAGCGTACAGACACACACTGAACTGTATGTCCGGCCTCGTCGTCGTCAAGTAGAGGAGGGAGCCGATCATGCTCCGGTACTCCTTCTGGTCCACAGGTTCGCCATCCCTGTCCGCGTCCAAAGCCGTAGTGGTACTCATCGGTGTAGTCAGCGGCTTGGAGTCGTTCATGCCAAACTTCTTTACCATGTCCCTGGTGTACTTCACCTGATGTACAAACGTCCCGTCCTTGCACTGCTTGATCTGGAGTCCTAAGAAAAACTGCAGCTCGCCCATTATGGACATCTCAAATTCCCTGCTCATGTCATCTGCAAATCTGGCAACAAGATCATGAGAAGAGCCACCAAAGATTATGTCATCCACGTAAATCTGAACAATCAAAAGGTCATTCCCATGCTTAAGGAGGAACAGGGTCTTATCAACTGTACCCATCACAAACCCCTTACTCAGCAAAAAGCCTCTCAACCTGCCATACCAAGCTCTAGGTGCCTGTTTCAACCCATAGAGCGCTCTCTGTAGTTTGTATACACGGTGTGGGTATCTCTCACTCTCAAACCCCGGGGGTTGCCTCACATACACTTCTTCCTCTATCACCCCATTCAAGAAAGCACTCTTCACGTCCATTTGGTACAACTTGAACCCTTTAGCCACGACAAAGGCTAGAAGGATCCTAATTGCCTCCAAACGGGCCACAAGAGCAAATGTCTCCTCATAATCTATACCCTCTTTCTAGTTGAACCCCTGAGCCACCAACCTCGACTTGTTTCTCACAACCATCCCATTCTCACCCTCTTTGTTCTTCCACACCCACTTGGTACCTATGGGACGACAATTTGGTGGTGGATCGACTAAAACCCAGACTTGGTTTCTCTCAAAATTCTCCAACTCTTCAGGCATGGAATTCACCCAATTCTCGTTGGACAAAGCGAGTCGAAAATCTTTGGGCTCAAACGACACAACAAAAGCAGAGTGAGCGAAATGAGAAGTGTTTCTTGACCTCGACCGTGTAGTGCATTCATGAAGGTCACCTATGATCGTCGTCGGTGGGTGATCCACCTGTACACGTCGGGGAGCCTCGAACAGCCTCAGTCGTAGTGGGTGTAGGGGATGGACCATCCTTGATCGTCGTCGTAGTAGTGGAAGTAGCATATACACGATCAGCCACTGGAGCATCACCACCATCATCGTCTTCATCTCCATCTCCGTCCTTCTCATCCTCAAAGATCCTCACTCCAATCTCCTCGTCACCTGCACACTCAAAAGCAGAAGAGCTACATGGTTGTGTCTCGTCGAAGGTTACCTCGCAAGTCTCCATGATTCGGTTAGTGTCAAGGTTGAGCACATGATATGCTCTAGAATGAATCACATAACCAAGGAAAATACCATCCGAACATCTAGACTCAAACTTATGCAACTTGCCCTTCTTCAGAATGAAACACTTGCAACCAAAAGCTCTAAAGTGACTCACTTTGGGTTGTCGCCCATGCATCAGCTCATAAGAGGTCTTCTTCTTAAAGGCACGAAGGAATATGCGATTTGAGACATAGCAAGCGGTATTGACCGCCTCGGCCCAGAAACGCCTAGGAGTCCTATGCTCATCGAGCATCGTCCTTGCCATCTCACAAAGGGTCCGGTTCTTCCTCTCCACTACGCCATTCTGGCAAGCGACGTATGGAGAAGAATACTGATGATCGAGACCAAGATCACTGCAAAAGGCATCAAAAAGAGAGTTCTTGAATTCCGTGCCATTGTCACTACGTATAGCTCGGATGGCATCACCATGTCACTCATTCTTCAACCTCAAGATCAAGTCCCGAACGAAGCCAAATGTCTCGCTCTTATCCTCCAAAAAGAAAACCCAAGAGTACCTAGAAAAATCATCAACCACAACAAGAACATACCACTTCCCACCCGCAGAGCGAACATGAGCTGGCCCAACCAAATCCATGTGCAACAACTCACAAGGTCGCTCGGTCATGACCACAGTCAGAGGGGTGTGAGAACCAGCAACCATCTTTCCATTCCGACAAGAAGCACAAACCAAATCCTTCTCGAATTTCAACTTAGGCAATCCTCGGACAAGATCAAGACCACTCAAGCGGGAAAGCAACTCAAAGCTCAAGTGTCCCAACCTCCTATACCATTTCCAAAGCTCGGCTGAAACACCAGCAACAAAGCATCGAGGAGGACCAACAGATTGGGAAAAATCGGCATGGAAGATTTGACCCTCGGGGACAATCGTACAGACAAGATCGCCTCGAGAATCAAGCACACGAGAAGCGCCCGACTTAAAACGAACCTCAAAACCTTCATCAAGTAACTGAGATACTAACAACAGGTTAAAACCAAGTGACTTGACCAAAGCCACACTTCTTAAGGTCACCTTGCTACTCACCTTCACCATACCTTCAGCAAGCACTCGTCCTCTCCCATTGTCCCCGAAAGTGATGTACTCCCTCGTACTCACCGGGGTGAGGGTGGAGAACCACCCACGATCTCAGGTCATGTGACGTGAACAACCAGAGTCGATCAACCAAAAGTCCTCCTAACCTCCCACCTGCAATAAAAAACAAGGACAAAAATGAGCAAGTGACTCAACACTGGGGTTAGTACCAAAATATGTCAAACCAGTGTCGAGCCATTTGCTCAAAAGAAGGGTTAGCACAAATCCATCCTAGCAAAACCTCTAGGCAGAGCCCTCTCACGCCTACCACCGAAGAACCTGTCACGTCTCACTGGAGGAGTATGCGCACCACGAGGGGAAAAACGTGGCCCGTAGTCCATCTCAGACCCAAAGCTCCGATCGTGTCTCCCAAAATCGTAACGGTCACGAGAAGGAGCACGTCGAGCCAACTCACCACGCCCAAACCCAACATGCCTATCTATCTGAGGAAAACCACCTCCACCTCCACGAGTGGGAACTGTACGCACAAACACCTCACCCCTAGGTAGAGGCCCTCTACGAGGCTCAGGCACACCACGAGAACGGTGGTACCTATCCTTGTTTGCCATCTCCCTAGCAAACCTCTCATCTCTCTTCCTCCTGAAACAGAACTCGTCTTTATGTCCATCCCTCCCACAATACTCACAATGGAAGCGGATCGGCTGTGACTTGGGCTTAGGTTGTGGCTTTTCTGTGGGCATCTCAACAGCTTTCTCTCCTAACTTCCCCTCAAATACATTCCCGTGGGTAGTTTTTTGTTTTGTGGGGGAACACTAGTGGGTCTGGAATTGTATCTAGCTTGTTTCTGAGGTGATTTGGCTTGGGTGCATATTTGTTCACGGGTATGGTGTGTGGTGGAGTAAGGATCTCTCTAACTTTCTCTTCTCCCTCACCACTCTTGCTAGCCCCCAACGGCTGACCATCAAACCTCTTGAACTCAGCCAACATCATACTCAGTTGTGACTCATGCCCAAACAACCAACTCATCAATTTCCTAAGCTCATCATTTTCATCCTGCAAACGGTCAACATAGTGTGCAAGTTCCATGTTTTTCAAAGCATGCATTTCAAAGGTAGAACATGATGTAGGAATGGGAGCTTTCAAAGCAGCCTCAAGAGAAACTATCCTGGTGTGAGACTCATCTAGCCTAGCATGCAACACAGGACATGAAGTGCAAGCATCTAACAAAGCAGGCCTAGATTTCAATTCATCACACTCAACCCTAATCACATCTAGTTCCTCAAGTGTAGAGGCATGCTTCTCCTTGAGAGCAGTCAAATCAGTAAGAAAAACATTGCAATCACTACAATCAATCTCATCAGACACAACAGGAGCAGATTTCAAAGAGCCTATCTCATTTCTAGCATCAACAAGCAAGGACTCGAGCTCAGCTATCTTGTCCTTAGCATCACCCAATAGAGACCTAAATTCCCTCTTCTCCTTGTTGTTCTTCAGCACATCATCACGGTTATCAAGCAACTCATTGAGCCTAGCATTCTCCTCTAGCAAGAAGTTGGGATCATGTCGTACCTCTTCCTCGAAGTTGGAGTTCGAATCCGAGCTGTGCTTCCCACCCTTCTTGGCATGCGCCATGCCACAAAAGCCTCCTTGTGCGACGAAGCTGAGGCTGGTGAAGTTCTTGCCCGTGTGCCGCTTGTCCTTGCGCCGATCTTGCTCTTCATCGCTGCTCGAATCGGAAGAAGCATCGCTTGATGTGGAGTCGATGTCGCTTGCTTCGGCAACCATCGCTCGAGCCATCTTCTTCTTGTACCCGCTACTCTTCTTGGGCCTTCTCTCGCCCTTGTCCTTGTGCTTGTCCTTGTAGTCGTTCTTGATCTCCATGGCTTCAGGGCATTCAGTGATGAAGTGCCCGTGCTTCCCGCACCGATAGCACATCCCAGAGCTCTGCCTTGCATTCCTGCGGTTCTCGTACATCCGCCCAAACCTCTTGCTCAACAAGGCGAGATCATCCTCGCTCAGCACCTCATAGTCCTCATCTAGAAAGAACACAAGACAAGATAAAGAGAAACCAACAGAGTTAGCATTAGTCCTTGATCCTGAGACAAGAGCCAAACTATGAGGATCAGTGGGGCTCTCGCTCTTGGCTCTCAAGCCACGATCAACCTCTGAAGACCTGAGCTTCAAAAACAGCTCATCAAGCGATAGAGTATCATACACGCTCGACTCCTCAATGGCCTCGACCTTGGCACTCCACACAGACCTATCCAGGGTTGATAGCTTGATGATGATCTGTGTATGGAAGCACTGTCACATTGGCCCTCATGTTGTTGACTATGCTAGTGAAGCGCTGAAACATAGCATCGGTCGACTCACTGGGGAGATGAGTGAAGTTCTCGTACTCTCTCCGGTAAGTGGAAAACAAACGGGCTTGCACTTGGGCATTGCCAACATGAGCATTTCTCAACTTAAGCCAAATCTTTTCGGCCACATTCTCCCCGTACACTCGCTCAAACTCCGAGGCACAGAGAGCATGGAACAAGTAATCAACGGCCTTGCTGTTGGCCTCACACATGTCCCATGAACCTGGAAGCAAAAAACTATCTGGGATGACATAATAAGGATTCTGAGTGACCTCCCAGATCAGAATTCCCTTCCCACGCAAAAACGCGCCCATGCGCCTCTCCCACATCGGGTAATTCTTGCCATCAAAGTGCGGAGGACCCGACCCCTTGCCATAATCGCCCATCTTTAGATCTTAGACTGGTTAGAATCAAGAAGATCCGTAACCGGCTCTGATACCAATTGAAGGACCGAATAGGCGACTAGAGAGGGGGGGAGTGAATGGGAGCCAATAAAAATTCTTCCCGAAGGACAAACTCGGCCTATACCCTGATTGTCACTCCGAGTACTCGCACACACCAGAGAAGCTCTAGACTAGGCACGCACAAGCCTACAAGTCCTAGAGACAAGCCTAGTAGCAAAGAGCGGAAGCACAAGACAATAAACAAAGGACTTAGCCAAATCTGCGAAGGCCTGGGCGGACAGTCCGCATGGGTACGGCGGAAAATCCGTGCTGCTCGCGGACAGTCCGTGAAGTCACGGTGGACAGTCCGAAATAACGCACCGAGCCTCCAGTAGTGCACCGAGGAAAATCGGACAGTCCGGGCAAGCACCGCGGGCGGTCCGGCACCTCGCGGACGGTCCGGCCACACCAGGCTGACGGTCCGGCTAAACTAGCTGAAAATCCCAGACAAACCATGAGCCAACGCCAGACAAAATCTGAGCCACGTGGACAGTCCGGAAACTCCCTACAACAAAACCCTAGCGGCAAAACCGATCGAAACGCGAACTCGAACGAACACGCGACGAACTCTGAAGAACACACGCCACGCGGACAGTCCGCGACCCTCGAGCAGACAGTCCGCGACACGCGGACAGAGCAGAAATAGCACGACCCCTCGAGGTCAACTCTCCAAATCCATCACCGGATCTCCCAAACGGCTAGAGCTCTTGAGACAAGATTTGGGGGAGATGATAAGCGTCACAAGATGAAGCTATGCCCCAAAAGTCTCAACCTCTAACTCCCTAAATCACCGGGAATCGTGGATCACACGAACCACCACCAAGAACTCGGGCTTTGACCAAAAACTCACGAATCAAAGGTGTTTCCCAGTGTTTGAGGGGTAAATATCACACACAAAGATGCACAAGGTATCTACCCATGATCCCCTCAGAGAAATCCAAGAGAAAACCCCTTCAAATCCCCGAATCGGGCGAAGAATGAAACTCCTCAAAAATAGCCCCGAAAATGACACAAAAATCACAGAGAGCTAGGAGATCACTGCAACGCCGAATGCTTCCATACATCCAGAGGTCAGAGTCTATACAAAAATCTAGCCTAAGGAAAGCAGAGGAAAAGAAGCAGTCCAGAGCGATCTACCGGGGGAGGAAACCCTAGAGTCCAAGAGAGAGAGATGCCATCCACCTCTCCGCTATTTATATGAGGTCCACCGGAGGAGACAAATGACCACGCTACCCCTACAACTCAAATAGAAGATACACACCCCTCAGGGGAATATGGTCTAGTCTTCATCGAGAGGACACGCTTCCACCGCGGCTTTGCTTCGCATCGACCCAAACCCCGCGATCACGCCACGTGCCCCCTGCCTCGAAGCTTCCCGACGCTCCCGGATCCCCGTCTCCGTCGCATCGGGCCTCCGGACTTGGTTTTGAGGCCCAAACCAAGAAACCGTCCACCGATGGTTTTGTGGGCAAACCAACAAACCCCGCGTGCAAGCTTCGAGCTCGATCCGCTACCTTGCACCGGCCCATGTTCACGACTTCAGCCTACTAGTCTTGCACCGCACGGCTCGCACTTGACCCCATCGGCCACCGGGTCCATCGAACCAAGCCTACTAGCCTCTCCATCACCCGAAGGCCGCCACGGCTAAGGCCTTTCGCGCTTGTTCTTCACCTGCACTGACACGAGTCAAGCCGCAACCTGTACCTGCACACTTAGCCAAGCATCGGTCCACACAATGTTGTCAATCACTCATCACTAAGGAGCGACCCTCCACTAGTCTTCGGACACACCTGGTCCTCAGAAAGACACTCGGCCTCCAAAGAGGATAGAGCATAGACTCCTGTTGACGGTGGAAATTCACCATTTCCAACCCTCAATATTCTCACATAAATGGAGGCATATGCATTATTTACTAGCATTTAGGTTTGAATAATGTAGCTCCACTTGTCCTTAGAGATTATTTGTATGTAGGTGATTTACCCAATAAAAGAAACCATGCCAACTCAGCAGAGAAGGTGGCTGCCACCAAAGGAAACATGGCAAGACACATCATCGATCCAGGGGAGGCACTCACCGACGAATCAGAGGACGCCACATGGACTTCACATGGATCAAAGGGCCCACCTCAGATACCAAATCAAGCCATGCACCGGGGATAGATCAGAGGGCCCACAGGGCAGCCACCTAGAGGAAGCACACCAGGTGGGGCCACCCTAGGGGGTCGGCCGAACCTAGGATCGGCCAAACCGACCTAGGGGGCGCCCATCTGGCCCCTACACGTGGTTGCTCCTCATTGGTCGCTTGCTGCAGTCCCGGGTGTTTAGGGGCCATTTGGGCGTCCGAGCAAGCCTTGTCCTCCTCTATAAATAGGAGGGGAGGGGCTCCCATTTCTCACACACCACTCTCTCATTCTCCTCTCACTTTTAGTTTCCAAGGCTAGGGGGTAGGCTAGAGTAGCTCTTCTTCAGGTTCCAAGTCCTCTTGGAAGTTTAGGTATGAGTTCTCTTTTATCTTTATTTCTTTGTGTGACTTTGATCTACTTCAGTTATTCAGCTATTTCATATAAAGTCATGGTAGGTCATATTCTTGATGTGTTCTTGAGTTCATCCTCTGTTCATCATTTAGAGGCTCGTGTTCTTCGTGAGCACTACCTTTTGATCCACTTGAAGGATGATAAACTCCTTCCTTATGTGTTTGTTCATAAGTTAGAGGCTCGTGTTCTTCACGAACACGACCCTTTGATCTTGTTGATTAGACATAAGAGTGTACATATCTGTTCGTATGTCTAGCCTTAGTTGATCTTGTTAGATAGCATGAGAGTATTGCATGGGGTCTGTGTTCAAGCTACGGTACTCGGTCTAGTTGACCAGTCTTCTGGTGGCTCTCACCCTGGGTCACAATAGCCCGGGCCGGGTGAAGTCTAGCAGCAACGTAGGCATGGTGCCTGGGTTGTCTGGCTACGATAGTTATGAGCATACCCCGCGCAACGAGAGGTCGGTCCTCAGGTGGTGACAGCCCTGTTGGATCCTAAGGCAACCTCCGCATTGGGGTACCTGCTGTAGGAGTCTAAAGTCTAGTTTCGCAGAGTGCTGGTCGTCGCGGGCTAGCTCCCCGTTTGTACCTGGGTGCTGAACCATGTTTCCCTCATGCAATACTCATGCCTATCTCTTGTATCTTCTAGCTTTGTATGTTTAGTACATTAGAACCTAGAGCTAACTCGTATGCTCCCCCTAAGCCGTAGTGTGCTACAGTAGAGGTAGATTTGAGGTGTGTGTGTCACACTACCCCTATTATCTTTTATCTTACCCCTGCCTTTGAGTGTGTTTTCCCTATATCTATCTCTTGGTTTACATTCAGAGCAAAACATAAGTCTAAGATATTCGCCATTGCCTTCCTTGGATTCGATACCCTTGGAATACTCTCTTTCCTTGGGGAAATGCTACAATGGTTTATCTGTGCACTTGCGGATTCGTTCATGATCGTTTAGATTAACCTATGGCAAGTCTCGATGTTCACGCTAACTGCGCCATTAGTTGTGACATTGGGAAATTCCAACAAGCATTTCTAGCGCTGACGCTAAGGATGGATTTCCAAGGATGGATTTCCAATCTGTTCTTAAGTGATCGACATTTAGAAATGTCAACAAGCATTTCTGGCGCCATTGCCGGGGAAGGCACAGGATTATCATGACTATGCTTTGCATCTGTTTATAAACTCTAAGTAGGTTAGGACAACCCTCAATGCAGGCTAACCTTGATTGTCTTCTTTTATCTTTGGATAATGAAGACAGGTAGTGTATGACTGGTTTCGACCTACTGGGGAATTTTACTGAAGATCCCGAATCACTTGTGAGGAAAGCTCGAATTCATTTCTGCTCACCTCGTCGTACTCGTCCGGAGGACGAACCAGCTTCCTTAGTACCATCCACGTCCAACGCTATGGCCCAGAAGACACTTCGCGAGTACTCAGCTCCTTCTGCTGACCAGGTGCTGCAAGGCCCTGAGGTGGCATTGGGGACTGAAAATTTCGAGATCAAGACGGGTTTAATCACGATGGTACAGGCTAGCCCATTCTATGGCAAGCCAAATGAGGATGCCAGTGCTCATCTGTAGCAATTCCTAGAGCTGTGCAGCACTTTCGTCATCAGGGTGCAAATATGGATGCTGTTCGTTTATGGTTATTTCCATTCTCCCTCTTGGGAAAGGCTAAGCAATGGTTCTACGCGAACCGGGAATCTATTGACACTTGGAGCAAGTGTTCAGAGGCATTTCTCAAGAAGTTCTTCCCATTGGGTAAAACCAATGCTCTTCGTGGAAGGATTTCTGGTTTTTAGCAAGCAGCAAGTGAATCTACTCCAGAGGCTTCAGGAGTATGTCCTGGCCTGTCCTCATCATGGGATGGAAGATTGGCTCATTTTTCAAAGTTTCTATAATGGGTTGACTCCGACAGCCCGAGGCCATATTGATGCTGCTGCTCAAGGAGCATTCTGCTCACTCACTATTGATAATGCTAAATTACTCATGGAGAAGATGGTCTCCAACCAAGGGTGGAGTGATGAAAGACTCCAACCACGACCGAGGGGTACTCATACTGTCAAGGAAGCAGACATGATTACTGCCAAGATGGATCTTCTTATGAAGAGATTGGATGACTACACCAGCGAGAAGGCTGCCATGGCCACTACTTCTTTGCCTATGGACTCTCACATGACCTGTGAAGTCTGTGGCAACACTGGGCACTCAGGCAACTATTATCCAGAGACTCAGGAGGAAGTGATGTACATGAATGGAAATAACAATGGTTATCGTCCATCTCAACAAGGAGGCCAATCGTGGAATCAACAATGCCCTTACTATCAAGGAGGTAACCAAGGTAATTCTTACAATCCTAACCAACCTTCCTTGAGGGATCTTGTTTTTGGGCAAGCTAAGATTAATGAAGGTATTAACAAGAAGCTAGCTGCCCTTGATAAAACTGAGGAAAGCCTCAACGTTAAGCTTGATAGTTTTTCTTCTACCCAGAAGAGTCAGCTGAGTTTCAACAAAATGTTAGAAACCCAGTTGGCTCAACTGGCTGCTTTGGTTCCATCTCCTGATAACGGGAGGATCCCGGGGCAACCCGTATCCTCTTGTGAAAACGTTAGTGTAGTGTCAACTAGGTGGGGTAAGCTACCTAGGAGGACACATGCTTCTGACTATGCAGGAAAGCCCATTCAACAAATTCTTGATCCATGGGTGGAATCAGCAGTAGTGCACAAGAAAGATCCAGGCTACCCGACTATCACTTGCACGATCTATTACAAGAAGATTAGGCATGCCCTTTGTGACCTTGGTGCGAGTGTTAATCTCATGTCCAAGGCCATGTTCGAGCAACTGGGATATTCGGCTCTCTCTCCAACAGCACGGACTATCCAACTCGCCGATTCAACGATCCGTTATCCAGAAGGAGTTGCTGAGAGTTTATTGGTTAAGGTCAAGAGCTCTTATGTCTTCGCGGATTTCGTGATCCTTGACATGGATGACGAGGGAGGAATGCCGCTCATCCTTGGGTGACCATTTCTCAGTGATGTCCGAGCTAGAATCAATGTGGGATCCGGTATCATCCGTTTCCGCATTGGGGAGAAGAACTTGAAGTTCAAGTTTCAGGACAAGGAAGAGCAATGCTATTTGGTGCAAGATAGTGTTGAGCAGCTTGGGTGAAGGATGGAGCCTTCACCCCCAAGGAAGAAATCTCCATCAAAGAGGTTAAGGAAAATTCGGAAAGAATGGTGGGAGATTGAGATGGCACCAACCTCTACTTCTCAGGAGTGGGGTGCTGAATGGAACTGATCACTGAGAAGAGTCCAACTCGTCGGACTAAAAATGATGGGTCCTTTCTACCAAAAAGGTTAAAGCTGGTATTTATCTCATGTTTCCCTTTCCAAAATTTTATTTTTAAAATTGCATATTTGATTTTCCAAAACTCTGCATTTGCATGCTAGATTTATCTAGCCCTTTTCCCTTTTCCAAATAAAATTTTTGAACATAATTTCCGAGTTTGAAAACCATAGAAAATTCATTTGGAAAATTTCTGGAGTAAACTTTGGCCGGTGCACCTTGGCATATCTTCATAGAGCCGTTGGTGGCACACCTGCCAATGGGGGCCAGCACCGGGCCCACCACCGGGCCGGCCGAACCCTGGTAACGGTCATGAGGGCCCAGCTTTGGCCAACGGCTCCTAACCGTTGCCCAACGGCTATCCCGCGGTGTGCTGCCCCTTTGCTTTATAAATTGGACCCGAGAGGGGGTGTTCTTCACCCATGCAACTCATTTCATTCACACTCCCCTCTCTACTCCTTGCTCTCTTGGTTTTCTTGGATTTCTTGCTCAAGATTGGATCATCAAGTGGTCTCTCTAGTGTGTTGCTGAAAATATTGTTGTTGGTGGAGCAAACTCGGTAAGAACTTCATTCGATTTTACTAACCCATCACCGAGTTGCTCTTGTTGTTGTTGTGCTAGCATGAATTGGGCGGCGAACACTCTCCGGAGGGTGACACGCTCACGCTCCCGTTCGCGGGCAAGCATGAGTGCATCCACCCCCGCCGAGCCGACGCCGAGCCCGTCAACGATGGATTATCAAGAAGAGCAAAAAGAGCAAGCCGTGCCACAAGCCGCGGAGGAGGTCGTCGACGACACCCCCTACCTCAGCTTGTGGGTCGCTCGAGAGGAGCAGGCCTATGCTCTCCTGAAGGACCGAGTCTTCAGCCACACCAGGGACTTCGACCCAACTCTCATGGAGAAGACAGGTATGAATCTCGAGTTCACTTCCATTTGGCATGCTCTTGGTTGGGAGGAGTTTGCGCCGGTTACAGAGCTTGGCTCTCGCCCCCTCACCATCCAGTTTCTTTGCTCTCTTACCGAGACCCCGGCTGGCATTGAGTTTCGTCTTTTCGGGACCGATTATCATCTTTCTTGGAAGGATCTTAGTCGTCTTCTTGGTTTTAGTCCTCGTTGTGCTGTCTCTTTGAAGCGAGCTTGTGAGGGTTATGTTCGGGAATCTTTCTGGGTAGATATCCCTGGTCTTGTTTATAGTCGCAAGTTTGTACCTCGGTGCAATGATATTGTGCATCCCACTCTCCACCTGTGGCACAAGTGGCTCACCATTACTCTCTTTCCACGAGAGGATGTTCGGCCCGTGCGCAGCGATGAGATGATGCTATTATAAGCCGCTGTCAAATAGATCAAGGTCTCTCCCGTTAAAGTAATGATTCGGCAGTGGATGACGAATTTCAAGATGATAGGTTCTATTGAGTGTACGGCTTTGGTGATTCGTATTGCTCTCAGACTCGGGGTTCTTAGCGGGAATCCCATACCCTTCATCGGGACGCCCCGAGTTCTCATTGATGAGGCATACTTGATCCAGGGGCATATACTCAAGAGGGGCCCAAATGATTCTTTGACTTTCTTCCTTCCGGGCTATGCAAACCAAATCCTGTTACCTAACCCGGGGTTTGGATTGTATCACTCGGAGTCACTAACCATTCCCCTTGTTACACAAGAGGAAAGCCGTCGTGCTAGTGTTTCGGGCAGGTCCACCAGGAGCGTGGCAAAGAGAGCACACATGCAGCAGCAGCAACAGTCACAGCCGACACCACCACCACAGCCTCAGCCACAGCCTGTTACACCACCGGTAGCAGGAGGGGCCCCTACGGGGTACATGTCCGGGGTAACCCCTGGATATGCACCTGGTTGGGACCAGCCCACCTACCAGCCGATTGCGAGTGGCACGGCTTGGGCGGACACGAGCAGAGCTCAGTGGGCCACACCCGCTAGGTCCAGCTCTGGTGGTCCACCTCTATCTTCGTCCTTCCGGTGACACTCCTCCGCCTCTGCACGCGATGCTCAGCTCGCACAGCAGATGGGAGAGCTCACCATCCAGGTCACGGGATTG
The DNA here is from genome assembly GCA_036936925.1 of Cenchrus fungigraminus. NCBI lineage: Eukaryota > Viridiplantae > Streptophyta > Magnoliopsida > Poales > Poaceae > Cenchrus > Cenchrus fungigraminus. Next base: position 84,557,381 of record CM072771.1, on the reverse strand, counting down.
GAGGAGACGCTGAACACCCACGTCGAGTCTACCTCTGCGTGGCAGCATCAGGCTGGTGAGAGGATAGCAACCATGCAGCAAGATCAGCGGCAGTACATGGATGCGTAGTGGGCTTAGTACGCGAGTCAGGGTTTCTTCTACCCTCCTCCGCAGTGAGCCTGAAGCTAGCTTGGGGGAGGACCCCCATCCTGAGGTAACTTGTATCTTCCTGCATTTTCAGAATATCCTATAAATGAAAATCCAAAAAAATCTGCAAAATAAAAAGACCAAAAATATTTATTTGCTTTCATCATTTGCTTAGTTTGGTTTGATATGCTTAGTAAGAATGCTTTGCCTCTATGGTTGAAATGATGAATAGTTGCTCTGTTTATTCTCCTCGTATGTCTTGCTTACAACATTGTATCCTACCTAAGTTTTGAGTTTGTTGGCTTGTATGTTCAAACCTTAGCTTGAAAACTGTGGGTAGCAAAAAGCATGATCCTTGCCTAAGTTGTTGTGAGACATGATATGGTAGAATAGAGTGCTATGATCTTGTGCTTAGTGATGCTTGACATCCGGAGTTTTCCTTTTTGAAAAAATCAAAACATGATGAGTTCCTCAATGATGAGAATTTCCCATCCAAGGCCATATGTAGATTCTAGTTCTTAGCCTCCACATATGCAGTTTGTTCTCTCATTGAGCTTTGTCAAATTGTTGTGACCCTTGTTAGAACTCATACTCCCCTGATCAAGATCACGTACACGTTCATGCTAAACTTTTACACTGGAAGTTAAGCATTCATCATTTACTCCATACTGCTTATGCATTCTTCCGCAAATAAAACTCTATGTATCTTTGCATCATTCATCTCTCTCCAAATATCTCCAATAGAGACAAAGGGCTAGCTATAAAAAAAGAGAGAAAAGCATGCTCAAAAGCATGGCAAAAATAAATAAAGAGAGCTAGCCCAAGTCTCGGAAAAATTTCAAAGGAGAAAAAGGGATTGATATGTGTAAGAAAAAGAGTTCCACCATATAGATGGTAATAACTAGTACCTACTCTGAGGCTAGTGTCCACCTTACCATCAATCCCTCATTTCCTCATATAAAACATGGCAATATCTAGCACCCATTTCCGGGCCTAGTATCCACCTTGCCAAGCTCATATCCATCACACACATATGCACATCTTGATCAGGATGTATGTTTGTTTCTTCCAAGGATCCGGTTTTTGACTTAGCAAAACATGAGAGACAAGTATGCCACATCTTCCCGACCTACAGCTCCACATAAAGCCTATTAGGAGTAGGATGTGAAGAAAGGTAATATTGATGCCTTGGTGAGGAATCATACACCTTTGAGCGATCCGAGAGTATCATTTGAGGAACTCTGATTTTTCTTTTGAAAAATTTGCAAAACCTCCGGATTGCTAAGCTGATCAAGGTATGAGTGATTATGCGTTCTCTATATAACCCTTCTGTCTCTCAACTGCCCAAGGCAGGTGAAGCTATATGTCCCACGTATCAGGCGAAAGGTAAGAACATTGCCAACTTGTTCAACTCTAGGTAGAGTACTTTGCTGTATGTTTGCCATAAGTTGAGAATACAACATTGTAGCAACTCCTGATCAACCAACCTAAGTCTCTAATGTCTTGCTTCGAGACGAGCAAGAGGTTAGCTTGGGGGAGTTTGTTGACGGTGGAAATTCACCATTTCCAACCCTCAATATTCTCACATAAATTGAGGCATATGCATTATTTACTAGCATTTAGGTTTGAATAATGTAGTTCCACTTGTCCTTGGAGATTATTTGTATGTAGGTGATTTACCCCTTAAAAGAGATGGAAACTCCACTCCTATGAAGAAACCATGCCAACTCAGCTGAGGAGGCGGCTGCCACCAAAGGAAACATGGCAAGACACGTCATCGATCCAGAGGAGGCACTCACCGACGAATCAGGGGATGCCACATGGACTTCACATGGATTAAAGGGCCCACAGGGGATGGATCAGAGGGCCCACAGGGCAGCCACCTAGAGGAAGCACACCAGGTGGGGCCACCATAGGGGGTCGGCCGAACCTAGGATCGGCCGAACCGACCTAGGGGGCGCTCATCTGGCCCCTACATGTGGTTGCTCCTCATTGGTCACTTACTGCAGTCCTGGGTGTTTAGGGGCCATTTGGGCGTACGAGCAAGCCTTGTCCTCTTCTATAAATAGGAGGGGAGGGGCTCCCATTTCTCACACACCACTCTCTCATTCTCCTCTCACTTTTAGTTTCCAAGGCTAGGGGATAGGCTAGAGTAGCTCTTCTTCAGGTTCCAAGTCCTCTTGGAAGTTTAGGTATGAGTTCTCTTTTATCTTTATTTCTTTGTATGACTTTGATCTACTTCAGTTATTCAGCTATTTCATATAAAGTCATGGTAGATCATATTCTTGATGTGTTCTTGAGTTCATCCTCTGTTCATCATTTAGAGGCTCGTGTTCTTCGTGAGCACTACCTTTTGATCCACTTGAAGGATGATAAACTCCTTCCTTATGTGTTTGTTCATAAGTTAGAGGCTCGTGTTCTTCACGAACACGACCCTTTGATCTTGTTGATTAGACATAAGAGAGTTCATATCTGTTCGTATGTGTAGCCTTAGTTGATCTTGTTAGATAGCATGAGAGTGTTGCATGGGGTCTATGTTCAAGCTACGGTCCTCGGTCTAGTTGACCAGTCTTCTGGTGGCTCTCACCCTGGGTCACAATAGCCCGGGCCGGGTAAAGTCTAGCAGCAACGTAGGCATGGTGCCTGGGTTGTCTAGCTACGATAGTTATGAGCATACCCCCCGTAATGAGAGGTCGGTCCTCAGGTGGTGACAGCCCTGTTGGATCCTAAGGCAACCTCCGCGTTGGGGTACCTGCTGTAGGAGTCTAAAGTCTAGTTTCGCAGAGTGCTGGTCGTCACGGGCTAGCTCCCCGTTTGTACCTGGGTGCTGAACCATGTTTCCCTCATGCAATACTCATGCCTATCTCTTGTATCTTCTAGCTTTGTATGTTTAGTACATTAGAACCTAGAGCTAACTCGTATGTTCCCCCTAAGCTGTAGTGTGCTAGAGTAGAGATAGATTTGAGGTGTGTGTGTCACACTACCCCTATTATCTTTTATCTTACCCCTGCCTTTGAGTGTGTTTTCCCTATATCTATCCCTTGGTTTACATTCAGAGCAAAAGCATAAGTCTAAGATATCCGCCATTGCCTTCCTTGGATTCGATACCCTTGGAATACTCTCTTTCCTTGGGGAAATGCTACAATGGTTTATCTGTGCGCTTGTGGACATTCATGATCGTTTAGATTAACCTATGGCAAGTCTCGATGTTCATGCTAACTGCGCCATTAGTTGTGACATTGGGAAATGCCAACAAGCATTTCTAGCGCTGACGCTAAGGATGTATTTCCAATTTGTTCTTAAGTGGTCGACGTTTAGAAATGTCAACAACTCCCAAAGGCCGGTGTACAATCATGAACCAGAGTTGGGATGAAGGACGAGATTTAACTCGCTCTTGCCTTAGGCAGAGGGTCTGATGTTCTCATCAGAACGATGGAAACATCCTGAGGTCTGGCCTAAGCTTCCAATGGGAGGCTATGGATAAGCTGGAAAATGCAGCTACCATTGGGCATCGATCAAATCAAGCATAAGGTATGAAGCTGAACTTCTCTTGACTGATCGGCATCGATCGATGGGCTTAGGATAAGAAGCGAATGCACTCCATTCGATCGGTAAATGATCATGCTCCTTCGGTCTGATGAATGAATCCAATGGATTATAAAGCAGGGACCGATGTCTTGGTTTATACGTAACCTCGGTGCTAGGAACTTCAGCTCAAACCTCAACGTAGGAACACGATAAGCCTCTCATACCCTCCTTAGGAGATGGTTATTAGGATCGAGCAAGTCATCCTAGCCGGGAATGATCATTCTTTGCTAACCATTCTCTCCATCCTCCCGCGAGACTAAGTCTCGGGGAGAAGGTCTAAGAAGATGCACAAGAGGGGAACCCAATGTTAGATCTCGCGCCACAAAATCTTTCCCTTAGATTCTTGCTATTCAAGAACGACACCTTCAGCCAGAGCTCAGAAAGAATGGATATGAGATCTTGGGCTCGGCTGATGATGGATCTAGGTGACTCAACATTTCCTCTGGTGGGTACATCATTGACCGGGATGCAAGAGGGCCCGAAATCCCAGAGATTCTCCACGATCTCTTTTCCCTCAACAGCATCCAAGTGCACAAAGGATCCTCCGGAGAGAGCATTAAGCCTCATGGCATCATCCTTCCGCAATCCAAACCAAAAGTGTTGGAGCAGCATCCAATCGGAAATGTGGAGGACTGGGCAATCTTCCACAACAGAGGCGAAATGATGCCATGCCATTCCTAGTGATTCCTCCTCACATTGCTTAAAACTGAGAATCTTAGTCCTTAACGAGATGACATGTCGTATCGGGAAGAATCGGGAGCAGAAAGCTGCTCTCAAACTTTCCCGAGTAAGGTAGTCTCTACCAAAACAACAATGCCAATCCTGTGCTTTCCCAGAGAGAGATAGCGGGAAAAACTCTCTTTTCCGAGCATCCGGTGATTCTCTGGTTTTACCCTGAGTTTCAATCAGACGCTCGTAGTCTCTCACATGATCAAAAGGGTTCTCATGACTTAACCCTAAGAAGGATAGGTCCTGAATGAGCTTCATGAGAGAGGGGTGAAGCCGACAGCCAGATGTAAGAATGGGTCTTGACAAAGATGGCTCTGAAGGTTCACTCCTCGAAGGTGGAAGGTGTTTACAAGGATAACCTTCCATGGGTAGCGGGGGTAAAGGTAGAAGTAAAGAAAACAAAAAGGATATCTCGATGGGTAACGGGGGTGAAGGTAGAAGAAAAAGGAAAAAGATAAATACGTGGATAGACGGGTTCGTAAGGTTAACAACAGCCGTCCCCGGCAACGGCGCCAGAAATGCTTGTTGGCATTTCTTAACCTCAACACTAGGTGCCTTGGTAGCGTGAGCGTGTAAGAGACTCCCGAGTACATTGACGAGTGCGAAGAATCCGCAAGCGCACGGATACACCATTGCAGCAGTTCTCCCTCGGAGAATGAGTATTCCTGTCAGGTTTCGTTCCTAGGACGGAGGAGTAACCAGAGAGGGTCTATCCAAGGACACCAACTACTGCTGGGATAGGTAGGGATATGAGAAGCACTTTCTTAAGGGACTTAACTCTCAAGATGGATCTGTCCGCTATTAGTCCACCCCGTGGGGCGCCAGCCCATCCTAACTTTTTAGGGAGAGACCAATGTAGTGGCAACGGGGCCCAACTCGGTACGTAGGCGCGGAGGGTTCCAAAGGGTCCAACAGGCTGTCACCACTACGGCCTACCTCTTACGCGAACGCACGTGGTCTTCGTAGGATAACCAGAGCCCAGACACCACATCTGCACTCCCGATAACTACTATAGCGCACTTACGTCTGTCGACCCGCTAACAACACTATAGCAACCCGTATAAATACGGAAACACGAATTAGAGAGAGAACGAATCAGATCATACTAGTCATCAAGTTACGGAGCAGCAAGAAAGGTTTGGATGCAAACAAACGAGATACAGCAAACTTACTCAGCTGAACAGGATCAGAGCATGCAAATAGATACTAAAACTAGAGAACTAGCTCTAAAGGATCGAAGCCTTGTGTCACAAAGAACACAAGCCTCTAACTTAGGAACGAGCTAAGAACACAAGAACAAATCATTCATGCATGATGTTCACCATAGTCTAAATAAGAAATGCTGAAACACTCACCTTGGTCTAAATGAAGAACAAGCATCCACGAGGACATCAACTCACTCCTCACTCCTACTCTATCTCTCAACTAATCCTAGTCTAGATCTCTTCTCAACCTGATTCTACCACATAGAGGTGAGAATCACCTCACATGGGCAGAATTAGAGAGAGGGAGAGAGAGCTACACAAGAGAGAAGTGGAACTTGAGAGCTTGGAGGTGTGTGTGAAATGAGGCCCCTCCCCCTCTATTTATAGGCAAGGGAGTGGCTTGCTCTGGGACTCCAAATGCTCCAAAACACACCGGGATGCAGCCAAGAGCCAATGGGCAAGCAACACATGGAAGAAGGGGATCAACCGACCCTAGGTCGGTTCGGCTGATCCTAGGGTTGGCCGAAACCCTCGGTTGGCCTTTTGGCCCGTGCTTCCTCTGGCTCGCTTCCATGTGGGCCCTGATGCCCATCCTCCGTGCATGGCATGTTTCCTGGCAGTTTGGTTAGCAAAGTGGGCCCATGGATCCACGTGATGTTGACGTGGTAGCGTGTGATTCGTCGAGAGTTCTTCACATGGATTGGTGACATCATGGATCAGATGAATCCATGTGGCAGCCCCTCATTGGCCAGCATTTGAGTGCCTTCGATTGGAGTGGAGTGAATGTGCATGGATTCTTCTCATTTCCTATGCTAAATACCTGCATTCTAATAGACATCGACACTGGTGGAAAGTATCAGTTTAAGCTCCTATTCTAGTGTGGATGTGCAATTCATGCTTCAATTTGCAGGAGTTGACGGCCATGAAAATTGTGCTTAATAGCCGTCAATAGATACAAAATGATGAAATTTTCTTGTGCAATGTTTTGCTCAGTTTGATGCAAATTTTAGTCAGTAGCATTCTTGGTACACAACACACACACACTACATCTTGGGAGAGGTGAGAACTCACCTCTCCAAAGAGAATGAGAGGAGAGGGAGAGTGGAATGTGCTCCAAAAGGGAGCCCCTCCCCTCCTATTTATAGAGGAGGGGGTGGCTTGTCAAGAGGCCAAATCCTCTCCAAAGTGTGCAGCCTCCCTTGGGCGCCACCAATAGGAGAGTGACATGTGGCGAGGAATCTTGCATTGCACTCTTCTCTAGCTTCCATGGGAAGGTGCCAAACCGACCTTCTACCGGCCAATCAACGGGCGCCATGTCACTAATCCATCCCGGAGCGCTGCAAGGGATCGACCAGGAGGCACCACGTGGAAGCAGATGGCGAACATAGGCAAAAAGGGTTTGGCCAAACCTAGGTTCGGCCGACCGTAGCCCACCTCCTTCTAGCTTGTTCTTTCTCTGGATGACTGATATGTGGGCCCTTATGATGGTTCTAGGTGCATGTCGAGTTTTGGGGTGGTTTGGGTCCCTGGTAGGCCCTTGGATCCTTGTGCTGCACACATGGCGGTGTCTGATTCGTCGGGAGTTGCTTCACATGGATTGATGAGGTGTCATGGACACATGGCATCCAATGTGGCACACGTCGCCACGTGGTCTGGTGTGGGTCCCACCAGGCTCACAAGATATCAGGAGTATGATCTTGTCTTGTGCATATCTTTCCCATCCGGACTCCGAAGTAGACAAATGATATATCAATTTCGATCGTCTCGACGAGCCCGTCGCAGTGGTGCAGTACAAATTGGCATTTGAGGTTATTTATGATGACGTCCTTTAATAGCCATTGGACTACTCGCTCTCAATTGTACCATTTGGCACGCATATCGGTGCATCCTGCAACAAAAGCTAGAAACACCAACACTTGTGGAAACTATCAGTATCAAGCCCTATTCCAGTGTTGATGATCCTTTTACATTTATTTTATGCAGGTATTGACGCTGTAAAAGTAGCACTTAGCAGTCGCCAACAACACCCCCACACTTGACCTTTGCTCGTCCCGAGTAAAGGGAGTCAGATCAAGGTGAGACATTATATCCAAAGGTATGAAGCGAGCATTAGAGATATTCCAAATCATACCTTGTATCTGTGAACTCTGTGAAGTGTCTATCATGCTATCTTGAGTAGTTGAGGAATGGAATGGTCATGAATCAAATCACTCCTGCTCATCATGTCAAGTAACTTGGGGTTTTGCAATAAATTTTCAAAACAATCCTTGCTTAGCTCCTCATTTGATTCTCTCAGATCGCTCAATGTGTATATGTCCTCACTAATGCATTAATTTGCCTTTCTTCACCCTACTTCTAATGATGGCTATATGTGGAGCTCAGGGTAGGATAAAGGATAAAGCATACTTGCATCACATGTATTGCAAAGTCAAAGACTGGATCCACAGAGAAAATCAAATCATACAATCAGATTAAGATGTGCACGTGTATGGATATTGTGAGTATGGTGAGGTGGATACTAGGCCCGGAATGGACACTAGTTATTACCATCTAAGTTATGGAACTCCTTCTTGCTTGACCATCTCTCTCCTTTTTCTCCTTTATTTTGGACATGGGCTATTCTTTCTTTCCTCTTTTTTTTTCTTTTTTTTCTTTTCATCATGCTTTGACCATGTGTCTCTCTTTTCTTTTCTTTTTTTTCTTTTTTTCATAGCCCATGTCTCTTTTTGAAGGATACTTTTGGAGGGAGAGGTCAAACCACATATGGAGCTTTATTTTCACGGAATGGATGAATGATACAATGCTAACTTCCAGTGTAGAAGCATAGCAAGGGGAATATGGTGGTGTGCACATGAATCTTGATCATGAAAGTAGTGAAAAGAATTCTCACAAGGGTCATAGGGTTTGACAAAGCTCAATGCAATAACAAGCAGCATATGAGTATAAGGTTTTCCACTATGAACATCACATGGTTTTGGTAGGACGGTGGCATATCAAAGAGGAGCTTTGCAAAGGGTTTTTAAGTTTTGAAATAAAATTCCCAAGCACTCAAACATAAAGAGCGAAGATCATATCATCAATCATATCACAAACACCTACTACTTAGATAAGCATGAGCTCCCTATGATATTGGTTCACAAGCATCAAGATGATGAGTAAGGAATAAAACATATGCAATCCAACCACAGGAATCATGTAGAGCAAGCATAGCACAAACCTCCGAGTTTGATTTCAAATGATAGGATGAAATTCATTCAAACTCATGGATAAAGGAGAGTGAGGAAGAGGGTACACATACAATCATTTCTGAAGGATAAGAGTTCAAGGAAGACCAGTGGTGATTCGGCTAACCATAAGGCAGTTGGTTCACTCTAGTTTACCTTGCTCTTGTCATGAAGGCGTAGTCGATGTTGTGCAGCGCTTGTGTGGGAGTTCATGAGTGAATATGTTGATGATGAGCTTGAGAGAACTCCCCCACACAGGTGTATGAATCTGATGTTGTTCTTCGTATGACAGATGAAAACAAAAGATGGACTCCACTGGTTCGAGAACCATAGAGCCTTTATTCAAATTCAAATATTTTTGTTGTTTTTATTTTATTTTATTGTCACCATGTCATTTGCTCGAACAAGGTTAGATCAAGATTACACTTCATACACAAAGGGGAATATACTTACCTTGGACCTTTGAGAGGTCATATGTACCACCTTTGCATGTTATGCAACATGAATCTGACACCTCAACTTACCTTCCCGTTTGAATTCAGCTTGATGACTTACCCATTCAAATTTGACAATTTTCTGCAGGGGTTAGTCAGCATATACGCAACCAAGATCTATGAGAGTATAACTCCAAGGTTCATCAATCAAAACTCGACACCATGTCTTGTTTTGACTGAAGAAGACAGTTTTAACCTAAGCACCATGCTTAATCTAAAACAATCTATGAATGTGTGCATACGGCAACACTCAAACCAGAGCATATGAACAAAGATAAAGGAAGCATGAAAGCATAATCAAGCTATTTTCAAAAGGAACACAAGCATGAGCATAAGACGGTGAACCTCGGGCAACCTCTCGGAAGGGCTTTGTTTAATATCAAAAGAAGGACTTACCTAGCTAGTGGGCAAGACGCAAGAGCTTATGTCATCTTCACACCAGGATAAGATTTGGTAGAGAAGGAACTTTACTCAGGATGCTCACATACCTCTCCAACAAAACTCAAGTGTGTGGAGATCAAGCTTCCTTTTGTAAATTTTCCCTCACCAAAGCTTACCTTAGGTGTTGCATCAGATGTAGCTCACACGTTCGTAGGCATCACCTGTCCGTTCTTCTTTTCAATCTCCACCTGAAAGGTTAGTGACAAAAAATACTCGAAGGACAACTTATCCTAAAAACATGATCTTGCTTTTATTCGAAAAAGGAAATTAATCCTATGCTAGTCCAGGCTATCTACTGGTAGTGCTTTGTTTATTACGGTCATAAGCTCGACCATGGGAGATTTCTCTTGCAGCCACATTGGTGGTGTCCTTCCCATCTCACCACCAATCATCGATGAATCAGTGAAGCTCTAGCTGCAAGGTTAGTGCCATATATACGAACACGAGTCCAAAAGATAACAAATCTAAAAGCACACATGATCATTCCAGGGAGGCTGAGACAGCTCCTGGGGCGATCACGGGACTCGAGAAGCTATAGCACTAGGGTGGTGAACCTCGGAGATGGGAGGTCGAGCACTGTTGACGGTGGAAATTCACCATTTCCAACCCTCAATATTCTCACATAAATGGAGGCATATGCATTATTTACTAGCATTTAGGTTTGAATAATGTAGTTCCACTTGTCCTTGGAGATTATTTGTATGTAGGTGATTTACCCCTTAAAAGAGATGGAAACTCAACTCCTATGAAGAAACCATGCCAACTCAGCTGAGGAGGTGGCTGCCACCAAAGGAAACATGGCAAGACATGTCATCGATCCAGGGGAGGCACTCACCGACGAGTCAGAGAACGCCACATGGACTTCACATGGATCAAAGGGCCCACCTCGGATACCAAATCAAGCCATGCACCGGGGATGGATCAGAGGGCCCACAAGGCAGTCAACCAGAGGAAGATCACCAAGTGGGGCCACCCTAGGGGGTTGGCCGATCCTAGGATCAGCCGAACCACCTTAGTGGCGTCCCATCCTGGCCTTCCACGTGGTTGCTCCTCATTGGTCACTTGCTGCAGTCCCGGGTGTTTAGGGGCCATTTGGGCGTCCGAGCAAGCCTTGTCCTCCTCTATAAATAGGAGGGGAGGGGCTCCCATTTCTCACACACTACTCTCTCATTCTCCTCTCACTTTTAGTTTCCAAGGCTAGGGGGTAGGCTAGAGTAGCTCTTCTTCAGGTTCCAAGTCCTCTTGGAAGTTTAGGTAGAGTTCTCTTTTATCTTTATTTCTTTGTATGACTTTGATCTACTTCAGTTATTCAGCTATTTCATATAAAGTCATGGTAGATCATATTCTTGATGTGTTCTTGAGTTCATCCTCTGTTCATCATTTAGAGGCTCGTGTTCTTCGTGAACACTACCGTTTGATCCACTTGAAGGATGATAAACTCCTTCCTTATGTGTTTGTTCATAGGTTAGAGGCTTGTGTTCTTCAAGAACACGACCCTTTGATCTTGTTGATTAGACATAAGAGAGTTCATATCTGTTCGTATGTCTAGCCTTAGTTGATCTTGTTAGATAGCATGAGAGTGTTGCTTGGGGTCTGTGTTCAAGCTACGGTACTCGGTCTAGTTGACCAGTCTTCTGGTGGCTCTCACCCTGGGTCACAATAGCCCGGGCCAGGTGAAGTCTAGCAGCAACGTAGGCATGGTGCCTGGGTTGTCTGGCTATGATAGTTATGAGCATACCCCCTGTAACGAGAGGTCGGTGCTTAGGTGGTGACAGCCCTGTTGGATCCTAGGGCAACCTCCGCGTTGGGGTACCTGCTGTAGGAGTCTAAAGTCTAGTTTCGCAGAGTGCTGGTCGTCGCGGGCTAGCTCCCCGTTTGTACCTGGGTGCTGAACCATGTTTCCCTCATGCAATATTCATGCCTATCTCTTGTATCTTCTAGTTTTGTATGTTTAATACATTAGAACCTAGAGCTAACTCGTATGTTCCCCCTAAGCCGTAGTGTGCTAGAGTAGAGGTAGATTTGAGGTGTGTGTGTCACACTACCCCTATTATCTTTTATCTTACCCCTGCCTTTGAGTGTGGTTTCCCTATATCTATCTCTTGGTTTACATTCAGAGCAAAAGCATAAGTCTAAGATATCTGCCATTGCCTTCCTTGGATTCGATACCCTTGCAATACTCTCTTTCCTTGGGGAAATGCTACAATGGTTTATCTGTGCGCTTGCGGATTCGTTCATGGTCGTTTAGATTAACCTATGGCAAGTCTCGATGTTCACGCTAACTGCGCCATTAGTTGTGACATTGGGAAATGCCAACAAGCATTTCTAGCGCTGACGCTAAGGATGGATTTCCAATCTGTTCTTAAGTGATCGACATTTAGAAATGTCAACAAGCACTAAGGCTAGCGCTCTCGCAACTGATCTCCGACTGAACTCAGCTCAGAAAAACACACAGCCACCAAAAGTGGATAGAGTAGAAACTCAAACGGCCGACGTACGTTCAGGAGCTAGAGTTTGGGTGAAGGGTGAGGTTTAGCTCATCCTTCCCTTAGGTAGAGGGACCGATGTTCTCATCAAAATGATGAAACATCCCGAGGTCTAACCTAAGCTTCCAATGGGAGGTTATGGATGAGCTGGAAAGATCAGCTCCCATTGGGCATCGTTCAAGTGAAGCATAAGATAAAAAGTAATGCTTCTCTTGACTGACCGGCATCGATCGATGAGCTTTGCACACTCGATTCGATCGGTAAGTGATCATGCTCCTTCGGTCAAATAGATGAATCCTCTTGGATTATAAAGCAGAGACTGATGCCTCAGTCCATACGTAACCTTGGTGCAAGGCACCTCAGCTCGAACTGAGATGTAGGAACACGATAAGCCTATCGTATTCTCCTTAGGAGATCATAACTAGGATCAGACAAGTCATCCTGGCTGAGAATGATTCGTCCTTTCCTAATTACTCTCCATCCACCCACGACACAAAGCCTTAGGGAGAAGGTCTAAGAAGAGGTACGAGAGGGGAACCCAAGGGTAGACTCTGCGGCAAGCAATCTTTCCCTCGGATTCCTGCTAATCAGGAATGATATCTTCAGCTCGGCTGATGATGAATCTAGGTGGCTCAACATGTCTTCTAACGGGCACCTCATCGACCGGGATGCAAGGGGAGCTGAAATCCCGGAGATTTTCCACGATCTCTTTTCCCTCAACAGCATCCAAGTCCACAAAAGAGCCTTCAGAGAGAGCATTAAGCCACATGGCATTATCCTTTCGCAACCCATACCAGAAGTGCTGAAGCAACATCCAATCGGGAATGTGGAGGACTGGGCAATCTTCCGCCGAGAAGGCGAAGTGACTCCATGCCATTCCTAGTGATTCCTCCTCACCTTGTTTGAGACTGAGAATCCTTATCCTCAACGAGATGACACGTCATATCGGGGAGAATCGGGAGCAGGAAGCTACTCTCAAACTTTCCCAAGTGAGGTAGTCTCTACCAAAACAACAGTGCCAATCCCGTGCTTTCCCAAAGAGGGATAGCGGGAAAAATTCCCTTTTCCGAGCATCTAGTGATTCTCTGATTTTAAACGGAGTTTCAACAAGACACTCGTAGTCTCTCACATGATCGAAGGGGTTCTCATGAATTGACCTCGAGAAGGAAAGATCCTGAATTAGCTTCATGAGAGAGGGGCGAATCCGATAGCCAGATGAAAGAATGGGTTCTGACAAAGGTGGCTCTGAGGGTTCACTCCTCGAAGGTGGAAGGTGTTTACAAGGATAACCTTCCATGGATAACGGGGGTAAAGGTAGAAGTAAAAAAACAAAAAAGGTATCCCGAAGGGTAACGGGGGTAAAGGTAGAAGAAAACGAAAAAAGATAAATACGAGGACCACTAGGTTCGAAGATAGATACAGCAACCGTTCCACGGCAACGGTGCTAGAAATGCTTGTTGGTGTATCTTAACATCACCAGTAGTTGCGCACCTAGAGGGAGCATATAAGAGCGACCGGGTATACCGACGGGTATGAACGAATCCGTAAGCGCACGGAAATACTGTTGTAGCACTTCACCTCGGAAGAAGAGTATTCCAAGGGTATCGAATCCAAGGAATGATGTGCACTATCATCTTCTCTAGTATAGATGGTCCAAGGACACCAAACTCCGGCTAGGATAGATAAGAGTTGAGAAGCACTTCCTAAGGGTCTTGAGTTAGGGAAAGGATATGGTCGCCATATAGTCCTCCCCGTGGGGCGCCAACCCATCCTAACTTTTTAGGGAGAGGCCAATGTTCTGGCAACGGGGCCCAACTCGGTACACAGGCGCGGAGGGTTTCAAAGGGTCCAACAGGCTGTCACCACTGCGGCCTACCTCTATCGTTACGCGAATGCACTTGGTCTTCGTAGGATAACCAGAGTCCAGACACCACGTCTACACTACCGATTTCTACTATAGCACGGTGACGTCTGCCCGGCCCGTCTACAACACTATAGCAATTCGTATAAATACGAAACTACGAACTAGGGAGGAACGACTTAGTCCTTAGCACATCATCGAATCATGGAGCAATAGGAAGATTTGGATGCAAACTAGATACAACATTCTTACTCAGCTAAACAGGATCTAAACATGCAAACAGATACTTGAACTAATGTACTAGCTCTAAAGGATCAAAGCCTTGTGTCACGAAGAACACAAGCCACTAAACTATGAATGAGTCAAGAACACAAGAACATATCATTCATGCATGAAGTCCACTATAGTCTAAATAAGAAATGCTGAAATACTTACTTTGCTCTAAATGAAGCACAAGCATCCAGGAGGACATCAACTCACTCCCCACCCAACTCTACCTAGCACTCTAACACACACACACACACTACATCTTGGGAGAGGTGAGAACTCACCTCTCCAAGTGAGAATGAGAGGAGAGGGAGAGTGGAATGTGCTCCAAAAGGGAGCCCCTCCCCTCCTATTTATAGAGAAGGGGGTGGCTTGTCAAGAGGCCAAATCCTCTCCAAAGTGTGCAGCCTCCCTTGGGCACCACCAATAGGAGAGTGACATGTGGCGAGGAATCTTGCATTCCACTCTTCTCTAGCTTCCATGGGAAGGAGCCAAACCGACCTTCTACCACCAATCAACGGGCGCCATGTCACCAATCCACCCCGGAGCACTGCAACGGACCCACCAGGAGGCACCACATGGAAGCAGATGGCGAACAGAGGCAAAAAGGGTTTGGCCGAACCTAGGTTCGGCTGACCCTAGCCCACCTTCTTCTGGCTTGTTCTTTCTCTGGATGACTGATATGTGGGCCCTTATGACGGTTCTAGGTGGATGCCGAGTTTTGAGGTGGTTTGGGTCCCTGGTGGGCCCTTGGATCCTTGTGCTGCATACGTGGCGGTGTCTGATTCGTCGGGAGTTGCGTCACATGGATTGATGAGCTGTCATGGACACATGGCATCCAATGTGGCACACGTCGCCACATGGTCTGGTGTGGGTCCCACCAGGCTCACAAGATATCAGGAGTATGATCTTGTCTTGTGCATATCTTTCCCATCCGGACTCCGAAGTAGACAAATAATATATCCATTTCGATCGTCTCGACGAGCCCGTAGCAGTGTTGCTGTCCAAATTGGCATTTGAGGTTGTTTATGATGACTTCCTTTAATAGCTATTGGACTACTTGCTCTCAATTGTACCATTTGGCACGCATTTCGGTGCATCCTGCAACAAAAGCTAGAAACTCCAACACTTGTGGAAACTATCAGTATCAAGCCCTATTCTAGTCTTGATGATCCTTTTACATTTATTTTATGCAGGTATTGACGGTGTAAAAGTAGCACTTAACAGCCGTCAACAACAAGTATAGAGCAAAATAATTATAAAACATAGAAACGAAAAAAGTAAAAGGACGATGAGAACATCTCATGGACGAAAAAAGGAAATCATCTCATGAACACAACCATTCAGCAGAGATATACGTAAAAGGTATATAATTTTCCTACATAAATTAGTTGTCCATCAGGCATAATCAAGGCTTGCGCACAAAAGCATCATACATCAGATCATCAGTACTACATAAGCCCATCAACCACAACAAGCTCAAGGCTTCTTAACAAAAGTAATAACTAAACAAGTGCAGGCCAACATCAGAAGCTAACCACAAAGCTCTTGTTCATGTTTAGGCACCATCTTCAGGGGTTGAAATATTTTCGCTTCAGAAGGACGCGAAGCTGCTCACCCATTCCCTTGAGCTGTTAATTGGCATTACTGAAGTTAGCATATATGAACTGGAAAATTAGGAATGACTACAACATGGACCGCCATATCTGACCTCCCTCCTCGACGCCAGTGGCCATTCTCCAGTCTCCTCATCGCTCTCATGTGAGAACATGCAGTGAATCGAGACCTTCTCGTTGACCACGTAGACATGGTCGTGCTGAGGAGTCTTCATTGCCAAAAATAGTTATCAATATCAGAATCATGAATGCAAGAACAATCGTAATATCAATCAATTTTAAATTAACATGCAAGTTTATCTTTGGCTGCCCATCCACAATAATGTTCTGACAAGTAACAATCTATTTAATGTAATATCAATCAATTTCAATCTAGTCGTGGAATAATTTTATCTAAAACAATCCAAAAATATTTAGAATCATTTTAATCACATATATAGTCAAGATTGATGACAGGAACAAAATGTATAGTCTAGACTGATCACATTCATCTAGGTTTACCACAAATCCATGTCTACAGTAGACAACCCCAATTCCAAATCGATCCTAACAGAAAATAAAAGTAGAGGATCGATACTAACCGGGGGGAGGAGAGGCTCTTAATCCGTCCTCCGAGTCGGAGATGACGACCGCGCCGCCTCTTCGTCCTCAGCGTCAGAAATGACGAACACGTACTCAGTGGGTGGCAGCGGGTTCCTGGTGCGTTCGCTCCTCGCGAATCGTCCTCGCGAGTCTCGCCTCTACTGGGTGGAGTGGTGCTCCACTCGGAGCGCTGCAACAACAGCGCCCGCTGGAGGGGAGGCGGCAATGCGGGTGCGAACCTGCATGCTCTGGGCCACTACACCCGGTGTGGAGGCGGGAGAGTAGCTGCGAGAGCGGGTGGAGCGAACCATCACCGACGATGGAGGAAGCCGGCGGCGAGAGCAAGGCGGAGAGTGAGAGTAGCAGGAAACCTAGAACAGAGATTGGGGATAAATCTGGAGGAAAGGGGCGAGACGTTCGATGGAATCCGCCGGCGCCTCTACTCTTACACATGTAAAGGGACACGATCTTAGCATCATGGGAACCACTCGTCAGAGAGTCCAGTTGGGTTTGTCTTTACTTGAAGAGGAAGGGGGTGAAGTCGTGGGACCCACCCACCACAAAAACATTACCTTAATCACAGCCCGAAAAACAGTAATATACTGAGCTATTCTTCTTTTTTATTTTATTAGAATGGTAAAATTGTATTTAATTAAAATAAATCCAAATATGATTTCAAAAGTGAAAGTTGTCAATACAATAGTTAGATTGGAAAACTTTAATTTCAAATTTTGAATTTGGGAAATTCCATAATTAAATAGGGTCATACTCACGGGCCCCACCTAGGACAAACACGTTATCTATACAAGTTGTAAATTTCAACTTTTGTGTAGGAGAGTATAGGAAAAAATAAAGTTCCTCTTGGGATTCGAACCTTGAAAGCATAGCTCGGCGATAAACACATCTGCCATTAGTCCACAAATTATTTGTTGATTTTGGTTGTCAATATTTTGTTATCCCATATATTTGTAGTTTAATGGGCCAAACCCGTGTCACGTGGGCCTAAACCCGCGACATTTCCCCATTAGTCTCATTGGGTCCCACCTGTCGGCGCCCAGATTCTGATGTGTTCTTGAGTTCTTCATGGACCTACTTAACTTGATTCTTTGATTTGTAATCATAACTACAAACTTGTTTAGATTTCACAAATGATGTCCAAATCAGGAATTTTTTTCCTACATTCTTAGAAAAAAACAATCAAGCTCATGGTGTCCACTGCATCTCATGTGAGTATGTTTCAACAATCATAATTTTGAAATTTAACAATTCAAAACTAGAATCAAGATTTTGAAACACTAAATGAAGTCAAATGGAAAAGTGATGAATACCAAAGTTTCGTAACTCGTCAAGATCAGGAATCTTTATTTAGGTCGGTTTTTCATTTGACAAAGTGGTACTACACATTGTTCATTAATCCTAGGTTCACTCACATAGTTTAAGAAACTAGGTTGCAGATATGTCATTTTTGTACTACATGATAGTTCCACTTCTAAAAATGACAAAATGACCTATATAAAGATTGTTCATCTGGATGAGCTATGAATCTTTTATATTCATCACTTTTCCATTTGACATCATGTAGTGTTTGAAAATTTTGATTCTAATTTGGAATTTTATAATTTTGAAAATACAGTTGTTCAAACCCTTTCAAACGGATTAATGACTAAAATAAAGATTGTACATCTTTACGAGTTCTACAAGTTTGGTATTCATGACATTTTCATTTGACATCATTTACGACCCTATTTACATTCTGAATTTGGAAATTCCAAAATTAAATAGGGTCATACTCGCGGGCCCCACCTTGGACAAACATGTTATCTATACAAGTTGTAAATTTCAACTTCTGTGTAGGAGAGTATAGGCAAAAAAAAAGTTCCTCCTGCGATTCGAACCTGGACAACATAGCTCGGGGATGAACACATCTGTCATTAGTCCAATAATTATTTGTTCATTTTGGTTGTCAATATTTTGTTATCCCATATTTTTGTGCTTTAATGGGCCAAACCCGTGTCATGTGGGCCTAAACCCACGAGATTTCCCCATTAGTCGCATTGGGTCCCACCTGTCGGCGCCCAGATTCTGATGTGTTCTTGAGTTCTTCATGGACCTACTTAACTTGATTCTTTGATTCGTAATCATAATTACAAACTTGTTTAGATTTCACAAATGATGTCCAAATTAGGAATATTTTTTCCTACATTCTTATAAAACAATAATTAAGCTCATGGTGTCCACTGCATCTCATGTGAGTATGTTTCAACAATCATAATTTTGAAATTTAATAATTCAAAACTAGAATCAAGATTTCGAAACACTAAATGAAGTCAAATGGAAAAATGATGAATACCAAAGTTTCATAACTCATCAAGATCAAAAATCTTTATTTAGGTTGGTTTTTCATTTGACAAAGTGGTACTACACATTGTTCATTAATCCTAGGTTCACTCACATAGTTTAAGAAACTAGGTTGGAGACATGTCAATTTTGTACTACATCCTAGTACCACTTCTGAAAATGACAACCTATATAAAGATTGTTCATCTCGATGAGTATGATTCTTTTGTATTCATCACTTTTCCATTTGACATCATCTAGTGTTTGAAAATCTTCATTCTAATTTTGAATTTTATAATTTTGAAAATACAGTTGTTCAAACCCTTTCAAACGGATTAATGACTAAAATAAAGATTGTACATCTTTATGGGTTCTACAAGTTTGGTATTCTTGACATTTTCATTTGACATCTTTTACAACCCTATTTAAATTTTGAATTTCCAAATTCAAAAATTTGTTTGTCCCACAACTTTGTGATTACGTTCCGCCCTATGAAAGCGCAATTTTCTTAAACCCAATATACCCTGGGACCCCCATAAATCAGCAACCTGATCTGGTGGCGGCGGTTCTTCTCCATCTCCCCAGACATCTCGCCTTCATCTTCTACCTCATCTTGGCTGGGGTGCACCGCCTCGCACATCCAATCTGCCCCTGCGCGTGACGAACTGCAATCACTCCATGGAAAAGGTCACCGCGGCACGCTACGAGGTGTCGAGGTTGGTGCAACTGCCGACGGAGCTGACAATTGACATCGTCTCCCACGTCGCTGCTCAGTTAGAGGACGTCATGGCAGATCTCTGCAACCTGTGCGCAACCTGCAAGGCAATGTGTGTGGTGTGCGGCGCCGCCACGGTCGGACGATGCCTAGCCCTGAAACGTGTCCTGCGGCGTCGATTCTACCTCGGCCCGGATTTTCGTGTGGCGC